>CM070550.1:90651456-91995887 GCA_036346405.1 Phyllostachys edulis
CATGTCCCTGATAGCATCAAAATTGCCGCTCTTAGGATAAAAGGTGTGATTGATAATCCTATTAATTATGCTCGGCAAAGGCTTAAGTCCGTGATGGTTCCTAGCTTGCATTTGACATTTGAGTCATAATAATCACCCCAAGCGAGAGCAAGTAAAGTCGACTATCAAAGATTTTCTCCCAAGAACTGGATCTTACTCTTAAGATTTGCTCAAATTCTTCCTTTGTGCTTTGCAAATCTCTAGCCACGTAAATCCACCTAAAGGATCAGAATCACCGACACATGAACTGTGGCGTAAAAGCGTCGAATAAGCTCATCATCATAGTTTTGTTTTAAAACCACAAGGTCGTGAAGACCTACATCATAGAACTTCGATATACTCCACTATATTTGTCCAAATCATTTAAGTGAGTCCACTTAATCCACTTATGATCAAGAAATTTTCTGCTTTCTTCCATAAAGTTGTTCATATACTTGCTCTTGAAAACAAAGATGAAACCTTGGATTTACCGAGTCGATTTGAGAAGATATTGATTGACATGCCTTTTTATTGCGTAGTCATCTGCTGAAAGAAGTCTCAAATCTTGTGGAGGTGGTGGAGATTCTCCTAGATTATCAAAAGTACCTTCTTCTTCAGAATTGGGCTCAGAATGAGTCTCATCCTCGGAGACATAATCCTCACTTGCTTCTGTTTCATATTCTGGAGCTAACCCTTTTTCTTTGCCGTGTACGACCTTTTGACGGACTGAGCGAGTTTGCCAGATCGAGCCGACCGTCGTCGATTTAAGAGGCGATTGCGAGGAGCCGCAGAAGATTGAGGAGAAGATTGTCCTCGAGGAGGTCCAATTGGTTTCCTCGTCGCAACCCTCATCCTAGGCATCTTTAGAACCAAAGAATAGGTTACAGGATATTTAAAGGAATGAAAGAAATTGAATTTAGTTGAAAAGAAATGACGTTTACATTTTTGATCAGATAATCGGTCGTCTGCCGTTCATTCATTGGCGATAAGACGACTGCATCATGGTCAATCACGCCAAGAACCGGCTCGTTCGATTATCCCGACCGAGTTCTAGGGCTTCAAAACTTGCATATTTTGATGATTTTAATGGATTGAATCCAAGAAGTCGATGCTAATCATCATAATACACCAAAATACACCATTTTACCCAACTAGAATCTCGAAATTTCATCACATTTCAACAAAACCCTAAATGGATAACCTAGGGTTCCATACGGAGATAAAACGCGAATTAAACATCGCTTTTACCTTGAGATCGGAGGAGATGAACCTTGGAGAGGCTCCCAATGCGAAGAAACAAAGGATTTTGGGAGATTTGGAGTGGATTAGAAGAGGGTTTGGAAACGCACGCAAGGTGAGAGAAAAGAAGAGGTGCGGTTGTGCCGTTCGAGAGTTAAAAGGAGAGAGAGAGAAGAGAAACGTAACCGCAAGGAGTTAGAATTTCTTTCAAACCGTCGCGGTCGTACCGACGAAATACCGTCGGTCATTCCGCTCTCCGTCGTCATCATTGCTTATAACGCCGGTCGTATCAAGATAGCGGTCGTTCCGAAGCGATAACTACTGCCGTTCCGATTATCCCGGAACTTCGGATTTTCTAGGAATCGAATAATTTTTGCAAATGATCCCTAATTTTGCACTCAAATAAATATCATTAAGGATCATTGTGCATAGAATAGACTATTGTCTATTAAGAAACATGATTTTATGATCATAGCTAATTTTTAATAAAAATTTGGGAAATATTTTCATAAAATACTCAAATAACATCAAATGAAACACATAACATGATGCAGAGTTTAAACAACATTTGAATAGTCTATTATATTTAACTCATTCCTCAATTTGCAAAACGGCCTTCATCTAATGGCTTGGTAAAATGTCCGCTAATTGGTCCTCGGTTCTTATGTGGCTAATCTCAATATCTCCCTTGCTCACATGATCTCTCAAGAAATGGTGACGGATATCTATATGCTTGGTTCTTGAGTGTTGAACAGGGTTATTTGCAATTTTCACGGCACTATCATTGTCACACAAAAGAGGCATTTTATTAAATTTTATTCCATAATCCATCAATGTTTGCCTCATCCATAGCAATTGAGCACAACAACTTCCTGCGGAAACATATTCAGCTTCGGCGGTGGATAATGCTATGGAGTTTTGTTTCTTGGATGACCATGATACTAGAGATCTTCCTAAGAATTGACAACTACCTGAGGTGCTTTTTCTATCCACTTTGCAACCCGCATAATCTGAATCCGAATATCCAATTAAATCAAATTTAGCACCTTTCGGGAACCAAAGGCCAATTGTAGAGGAATGCTTTAAATATCTTAGTATTCTTTTAACGGCCATTAAATGACACTCTTTTGGAGTTGCTTGAAAACGTGCACACATGCAAACACTAAACATAATATCGGGCCTAGATGCGGTAAGATAAAGCAAACTACCAATCATGGATCTATAAAGCTTTAAATCTACCGGTTTACCTCCCTCATTTAGATCAAGGTGACCATTTGTAGCCATGGGAGTCTTGATGGGTTTTGCGTCTTCCATGCCAAACCTTTTAAGTAAATCCTTCACGTACTTAGATTGACTTATGAAAGTCCCATCTCTTAGTTGCTTGATTTGAAGTCCAAGGAAATAGCTTAATTCTCCAATCATGGACATTTCAAATTCCCTAGACATCATATCACTAAATTCCTTGCAAAAATCTTGGTTAGTAGACCCAAAAATAATATCATCAACATAGATTTGACATACAAAGAATTCATTATCTATGACTTTAGTGAATAAAGTTGAATCAATTTTTCCGATTTTGAATCCTTTTGAGACTAGAAAATCTCTAAGGCGTTCATACCATGCTTTAGGAGCTTGTTTAAGACCATAGAGCGCCTTGGAGAGTTTATAGACATGATTTGGATTTTTAGGATCTTCAAAACCGGGAGGTTGCTCAACAAAGACAAGTTCGGATATTTCACCATTTAAGAAAGCACTTTTTACATCCATTTGAAATAACTTAATATCGAAGCATGATGCAAAAGCAAGTAATATCCGAATTGATTCAAGCCTAGCTACGGGAGCAAAGGTTTCACCAAAATCCAAACCTTCAACTTGTGAAAACCCTTGAGCAACCAACCTTGCCTTGTTCCGAACAACCAAACCATTCTCATCTTGCTTGTTCCTAAAGACCCATTTTGTACCAATAATATTGTGCTCTTTAGGTCGATCAACCAATGTCCAAACTTCATTCCGGGTGAAGTTGTTGAGTTCTTCATGCATAGCATTCACCCAATCCGGATCTTCAAGTGCTTCTTCTACATGCTTTGGCTCAATAGAAGAGACAAAAGAGTAATGTTCACAAAAAGAAGCAATACGAGAGCGAGTTTGAACACCCTTACTTACGTCACCCAATATTTGATCTATTGGATGATCCTTTGCAATTGCATTATGAATCCTTGGTGGTTGGTTGGATGGTTGATTATCTTCATTATTGTTTTCCTCACTAAGTTGAACTTGATTTGTATGAGATGATTTTGGTTCAACTTGAGTGGAGGATGTTGGATCATCTTCAGGCTTAACGTCACCTATTTGCATATGTTCCATTGCTTTTCTTAAGGCTTCATTGCCTACATCTTCCAAGTTCTCATGATCTTCTTGAGAGCCATTAGTTTCATCAAATTGCACATCGTGTTTTTCTTCAACCAAACCGGAGTTTTTGTTGAAGACACGATAAGCCTTGCTATTTGAAGAATAACCAAGCAAGAAACCAACATCGCAACGACTATCAAATTTTGAAAGACGAACACCCTTCTTTAAAATGTAACACTTGCAACCAAAAACTCGGAAATAAGAGATGTTCGGTTTTCTTCCTACAAGAAGCTCATAGGAAGTCTTTTTCAAAAGACGGTGCAAATAAAGGCGATTTATGGCATGACAAGCGGTATTTATAGCTTCCGCCCAAAAAACATCGGAAGTATTATATTCATCAAGCATTGTCCTAGCCATTTCAATCAATGTACGATTTTTCCTTTCTACTACTCTATTTTGCTCCGGAGTGTAGGTTATGGAAAGTTCATGTTTTATTCCAAGTTCATCACAAAAGTCTTCAACTTTGGTATTTTTGAACTCGGAACCATTATCACTACGGATTTTCTTTATTTTGAAATCAAATTCATTTTGGGCCCTTTTTGCAAATCTTTTGAAAATCCCGGAGGTTTCACATTTGTCATCTAGGAAGAATACCCATGTATATCTAGAGTAATCATCCACAATGACTAAACAATAGCTATTACCTCCAATACTCTTATAGGTTGTTGGCCCAAACAAGTCCATATGTAAGAGTTCCAATGGTCTAGAAGTTGATATGATACTTTTGGAAGGATGAGAATTAGCGACTTGTTTATCGGCTTGACAAGCACTACAAAGTCTATTTTTCTCAAACTTCACATCTTTCAAGCCAACAACTAAATCATGTTTGAAAAGCTTTTTGAGTTGAATCATTCCAACATGAGCTAGCCTTCTATGCCAAAGCCAACCCAATGAGGTTTTTGCCATTAAACAAGTTTTTAAACAAGATTCACTTGAACCAAAATCTACCAAATAAAGATTTCCAAATCTAAAGCCTTTGAAAGCTAAAGAGCTATCCTTTGCATTAGAGATGGTAACACCTTCACTTGAGAAAGAACAAATTAGTCCTAGATCACAAATTTGAGCAACGGATAACAAGTTAAAGTTTAATGATTCTACTAAAGAAACATTAGAAATGGAAAGATCATTTGAGATAGCAATTTTACCCAATCCTAATACCTTTCCTTTGCTATTGTCTCCAAAAGTGATCTTTTCAATTCCTTGACCATTCTCGAATGTGGTGAACATTTTCTATCACCGGTCATATGTTGTGTGCATCCACTATCAAGCACCCAATGTTTTCCACGGTTTTATAGTTCACCTACAAAACAAGAAATTAAGTCCTTTTAGGTACCCAAATTTGTTTGGGTCCTTGGAGGTTAGTGACCAAGGATTTAGGCACCCAAATAGCATTCTTTTAGCGCCCAAAATTGAAGTGCCAACAAAACGAGCAATTATTTTACCATCCTTAGACTTTTTAAGCATGTAGCAAGAATCATATATTCCAATGGATGGAGTCTTACCCTTAGGACAATCTTGTTGCACATGTCCTATTTCCCAAGATTTATAACAATACTTACCATTTTGCCTTACAAATCTTGTGGACATGTTTGCCGGTTTCTTACCTTTCTTAGGCACATACCCAAGACCTTCCTTGTTGAATGAGCACCTTTGCTCACTCAAAAGTTTGTCAAGAGTGGCCTTGCCCTTGAAGCATCTTTCCAAGCTCTTACTTAGCTTGGTCACTTGTTCTTTTAGCTCATTGTTCTCATGAACAAGCTTTGAATCATTTTGCTCAATACTACTATGACTAGCATCAATATTAGAGCAACATGACATAGCAAGAAGATCATCACATGAAGTAGATGTACTAGTCTTAGCAATTTCTATACTAGGCATTTTATCAATAATATCACATGTGATTCCTATACTTGAACACGATTTATTTGAATTTTCTTGAATGAGCAAGTTGTGTGCTTCCTTAAGTTCCATATAAGAATCTTTTAGAATATTGTATTCTTTATTTAAGACCTTATATTTTGATTTTTCCTTTCCAAGATATTCATTTAAATCATCAAGCATATCCATTAATTCATCATATGTTGGTTCATCATTAATAATGGATTTTACCTTATCTCCTTTTGCCATGAGGCATGTAGGAGTGGAGAATAGCGATGATGCTTCCTTGATGGCGATGCCGACTAGTCCCTTCTTCTTGGGGACTCTTCTTCATCGGAATCGAGTCGCTTGACTCATCGCTTGAATCCCATTCTCCAATATGGGCTTCATGCTTGCCACCTTTGTGAAGCTTCTTGAAAAGCTTCTTCTTGCCATTGTATTCCTTTTTCTTGAATGACTTCTCCTTGTCATCCTTCTTTTCGGGACAATGAGAAGCAATGTGCCCTTCTTCTTCGCAATTATAGCATCGGATGTTGCTATAACGCTTCTTGTCATTTGAGGATTGCCCTTTCTTGTACTTGTCGGGTTATAGCTTCTATTTGGGCGCTCTTCATGAACCTCTTCATTTTTCTCACAAGGAGTGCATACTCCTCATCGGTATCTTCTTCTTCATCTTCATCATCACTTGATTCCGCTTTGGCCTTGAAAGCGGTGATCTTCTTTCTTGAGGAGGATGTTTCCAAGAGCTCTTCCTTGTCCCTTTTGAACAACTCATTTGTGATGAGGTTGCCCAAAAGCCCGTTGGTGTCATCCTTGTCAACTCGGGTGAGTTGAGAAATAGAGTCACCAACGCCTCATACTTGTCCAGAGAGCCCTAAGCATCTTGCGCACAATATCAACATCAAGAAGGTTAGTACCAAGGCCTTTGAGCTCATTCACAATGTTGTTGAGTCGTGAATACATCTCATTGATGTTTTCATGAGGCAACATCATGAATGTCTCATATTTGATCCGGCCTATGCAATTTGGCTTCTTTGACCGTGGATGTACCCTCATGAATTTCCGATAGAGTGGTCCAAATATCATGAGCACTTTCCAAGTTGCTCACTCTATTGAATTCATCCGCGTCAAAGCGCCAAAGAGAGCATTCATAGCTTGAGCATCTAAATGAGCATTACGCGTCTCTTGATCCGTGGGATGTAGTGGATCAAGAGGCATTACGTGACCCTCATTTACGATTGTCTATACGCTTGGACTCATGGCTTTTAAATAAATTGACATTCTAATTTTCCAATAAGCATAATTTGAGCCATCAAATAAAGGAGTCTTTCCTATAGCAATTCCCTCACTAGTCATCCTTTTCTCTCTTAGACGGTTAAGTCTAAATCAATGAGAGACCAAACTCTGATACCATTTGTAGGATCAAGGATAACCGACTAGAGGGGGGTGAATAGGAGGTTTTTAAACTTATTAACAGATTAACAATTTATCCTATTAAATACTTAGTCTAAACAAGTTTTACCTCTAGCTAAACAAGACAATCACAATAATATGCTGGAAATATAAATGCGGAAAGTAAAGACAAGAAATAACCACAAGGACACAACGATGTTTTTCCCGTGGTATCGAAGACTTGCCGGTCTTCACTAGTCCACGTTGAGGAAACTTGACGTCTCAAGCCGGCTCCACGAATTAAGCCTTCCCTCAAATCGCTATGGTTGTTCTTTCTCCACTCCGGAGATGGTGAACACCGAACCACTCACAAGCTTGCACCAGGCCTCTTCACAATCTCCTTTGAAGAGATCACCGTGCTTCACCACCAACCGTCTAGGAGTGCGGCAACACTCCAAGAGTAATAGACCAACGTCTTCGCTTGATCACACTTCAAGTGCAAATGGATCAACTAAGAGTATGAATGCACTTGAATGTATCTCAACAACCTCATAATGAATGCACAAGAGTAATTTGAGTGTTGAGTGAATGCAAAGGCTCTCAAGGGCTCTATGAATGTCAAATGTGCACTAGCAGCCTCGACTTGAGCGGATGGGGGGGTATTTATAACCCCCACAAGCAATTATGACCGCTGGGAACGAAACCGAAAAGTTCGGCGAAATCGGACGATCACAGCGAGTGGTTTGGCGATACGACCGAACTCGATCGAAAGCACAATCAGCGGCTAGACCAGATACTAAAAAAGGAAAAAGTAGCCGTTGAAATTTCAATGAACGACCGCAAGCAAACGTCGAGACGTCCGATTTCCCGATCGTCTGCTTTCTCGAGCGATGCGACCGCTTGTAGGGTTTCGTGAATTCACGAGGATTTGCAAAGGTTCTCAAATTTCGTACCGCCATATAAAAATCGGAATGACCGCAGTTTGATGACGACCGCTCCCAAAACGGGCGTCCGAATTCCGAGATAAGTTTCGAGCGATTTTACACGGTTCTGTTTTTATTGAACCGCCTCATAAAAATCGAACGATCAAGAAACGGCATGCGACCAGTTAGTCACGCAAGCAGACGACCGATTTCCATGAGAAAGTCTAAGTCAAATTACAACGCTTCGGTTTTATTGAACCGCCAACTAAAATACGGAATGATCAAGATCGCGGCATCTGACCGTTCAAGGATCCGGTCGTTCCGCTTCAACACTTAATTGGCTGTTCCCTTCAAAATGCGGTACTACCGCCGAGTAGAGACCGGTCATATCAAGACTGAAGCAGACGACCAAGAAGATGAATCACGGTACTACCGATTTTGAACAGAAGACTTAGAATTTATCAAATCAATTTCAAGTTAAAGTACACATGCATGCATGATCCTAAGTTGATCCATATTGCATCAGAACATGCTATCAAGCTACTAGCCATGATCCCTCTTAATAGTACGGCATTTATCCTATAATCCGGTCTTCCAACCAAACTCCCAAGACCGGTAAAATAGAAAAAAGAACCTAGACTGCTAGTACCTTGTCTTTAAGCCTTGTGGATCTTCATTTTCTTCTTTGGCATGCATCTTTGCGTCAACAAGTACACCAATGGGACTTAACCTTGTAAATACTCAATAAACTTGTCAATCCCATGTTCACATATTGTCATTAATTACCAAAACAATTTTTAGGGGCCTAGATGCTTTTCAACTGCACAGTGTCATTTTTTATTTTAATTTCCGATTTAATATGCGCTGACAGGTGGGACCTGCAGTGAGTGACTAGGTCTATGAACCTAGTTCACGCGGCTCAAAGTTTAGTGCACTAGGCACTTAAGGGCGGGGGGCCACATGTCAATCACTCCACTGTGTTACAATTAATCCCTTTTATTTTCCTCCCCGGTCCCACGTGTAATAGTCACATTGGCGAATTAAGACAACCATTTAATAGCCTAAGCAATGTTAGTACTTAATGTCACATATTAGCCCTAACCCCCATGCTACTGTGGTTTGGGAAACTCGCCATGCGCTGCTTTGGCCGTGAGATGGCCCAAAGAAATTCCTCAAGATTGTGGTTCTCGGCCAACTAAGGGTCGGAATGGAAAGCTATGAGCCGTGCGCACCTCAAGATGGTGATGGCGGCGGCTGGGACAGCTTGTATCGGCGGCTAGCCGGCGACGAGCGGCGGTGACCTACGGCCCTAAGTACATGTCGCAACCCGGTTCGTTTTCAAGCTAAAGAATGCATGGACAAGCTATACTATGACTCAGTGAAGTTTACCAAATGGAAGGAATTGGCCGGGGAAGCTTGGTAGCGGCTCAACGTCGTCAATGGCCTCGGCGGTGCACTGGTCCACGAGGTAAAGCCACTCTACGCCATGAGAGCAACAAAGAAGGGTTGAGGGAGGTCCAGGGGCAGTGAAGATGGTGTAAACGCACGCAATTGAGAGATGGCTCACCAAGATGACAATTGGATGATGAACAGTGGCGTTGTCCGACAAACGAGAGAAATCTGATTTCCAGTGATCCTATACAATATTGATCAAATTGGTTGAGGCGAAAACATTCTTAGGCTATACGGTGCATTGTGACACACTTGAGAGGGGATAAGTCTCAACAAGATGGAAGTTGACACAGCGGCGACTTTTGGGGTGCGTCCACTGGTGTCGAGGGCAATGATGGTGTTCCAGGAGCTAGAGGGAAAGACAAGAGCTGACGTTAGGGGAAATGGAAATGGCACGAGAAGGGGAAGATGAGGGACAAGGCGGCGAGAAGATTACCCAAGGGGAATGCAAGAAGGGGCCTCTTCCTCCTCAACCACTGAGAGGAGGAATGGAGGAATGGGAGAGCAGGGAGGCGGGTTAAAGGCGGGGAATGGATGGAAATGAAGCAATGTTAAGTGACGCAGCTCGGGGACAGGTTGAGGAGGGCGGTGACTAACGGCGTTGACGGAGCTGGGCAGGCGCGCGGCATGGCGGCTACTGAGGCGCCTCGCGAGAGAAGAGGATGGACCTAACGGGCGGCCCCGAGTTGGCAGTGGCTCAAAGAGAGCGAGCCGGAGTGTGGTTCAAGCCAGGTGCACTTAGTGGATTCGGTCAAGTCGCTTGGTTCGGGTCGGACTCGAGTCTAAACAGTGCTAGCTGGTCGGGTCTGAGTCTAAAGCTTGACTGAGATTCAAAATAGCTTCTCTACTTTGACTGAGCCACTAAAAATAGAAATAAATTTCCTAAAAATCTAAAATAAATCAGAGGGGTTTCTGGGAAGGCTAGTGTTCATAAAAATTCTTAAACTTTATTGTTCATGATATATTTTGTATAGTTTATATTCAATCCCAAAATAGGTCATTGAAATGTGTTTGAATTTTTAAACGTTTGAAACTAGTCCCATAAATTTGGAAAAAATTATATTTATTCATGATAATTATTATAGTAATTTAATAAATTATTTTCCAAGGAACTTTAATAGGATTTGTTTCTGTTTTCAATTGGGGAGTTGCTTTTAGTTAAGGTTTGATCTTGTGATTAAGATTTTCCTAGTGCAATATTTTATGCAAAAGCTCCAAAAACACAATGCATGCTCATGAGATGCATACTAATGATCGTTAATTAATTTGGGGATGTGACACGAACAGGGCCTAGGTGGCGGTGAGAGGGAGAGAGAGAGAGAGAGGCGGCAGGTGGGCTGGCAAGGAGCAGGCCGAGCGTGAAGGTGGGCTAGCGCGGGGGAGTTGGGCTAGGGAAAAATAAAGAAAAACAGCCGTGGGGGGGAGATTTCGTCCCGAGGAGATTTTAAGGATTTTAATGCATTTTCAAATATCAGAAAATACAACAAATAAAAAGGGGCTCAAATAAATAGCAAATAAACTTGGAAAAGTCCAATAAAATTCCATAAAATTCCTTGGATCACAATGAATTTAAATAAAATAGTTTGGAATTTAATTTAAGTTGGATTTATTCATATTAAATTATTTTCATTTCTGAAAATTCAAATTAATCTTCAAATAATGCAAGAAAATTCAAATGGTTCCTTTTAACTTTTAAAAATTCAAAAAGCCATTAAAATTGGGATGTTACAGCGAGTCCTAGCGTAGGTTTGACGTGAGCGCCGGTGACGCGGGGCGAGGCGGTGTGCGCGGGAGCAAACAACGGCACGACGTGATGCAAGCGGAAAAAGGGGCGGCTTGCTCGGGGGCGCTTTCGGGCTGAGAAAGTGGAAAAGGGAAAAGGGAAAGCGGAAAGAGATAGGAGACTTTCTGAATTCGGCAAAACCCCAAATTCAAACCAAACTTCAAATCAAACTCAAATTTTGGAATTTTTGGGGCGCCACGTAATCTCGACATCCTCGTGAGTTGGAATTAATCCCTAACTCTCGTCCGTTTCTCCTTTTTTTTCCCGTTTCCATCTGCTAATCAGCTAATGCAGTATCGAAATATGTCCTTAAGTGGAACGCTGAAAAGTTCTACAGTCATAGAGGGAAGATTAGTCTGAAGAGAGAGAACCTGTTGGGGATTCCAGCTTGCAAGTATTGGACCGACAAAAGACAAAGCGAATAAAAGCAGCAACAAAAGCTAAATAAAATCTATTGCATTTCTCAGACAGTTTCATTTTATAGACGAAACGTTTCGGCGGTCAAGGTGCTGCGGAGCATCTTCCCTTCAGTAGCAACTTCGACAATGCTTAAGACCACATCCGTCATTTACCATTTCCCGCTCCCAATGAAGTCTTCAGATTACATGCTTGAGCATATAGCGCACCCATTTGACACCCTCCCGAAGCAGGCGCCTCCATTGCTGCAAAAAAGAGAAAGCTTATAAATTATAAACCGCCTTATGTTCAGAAAGGAACCCAGTGGAAAGTTCTGTTTTATGTTCATTCTGCGCAGCATAGTTGAATTAAGAAAAATTGTAAGCGGAAGTTTGAATGGAAGTTATTGATGGTGGCACTACTCTTAAGACACAAGTGGTAGCTGATGGTGGAACTTCAGACTGCGCTGGTCAAGATTTTCATTTGAGACTGACATTCTCTAGTTCTCTATTCACCACAGCTCAATACTGTCAAAACCGTGGGGAACTAGAATAGAACTGCCTGAACTGAAACCAGTGGGTTTCATGCGTATGGGCTTTGTCATAATACAATTTGACCCTGTAAATTTAATTGTTAGCTCACTCTCCATGCGCTTTGCTTTTGTTGATTACAGTTGTATTTACATGTTTAGTGTATGTGCCACAGTTTGCTCATTCCACGGTGTTAAATGTTCTTGTTGATTTATCTTGACTTTCTTGCTCTTTTAGGTAATCAATGTGGGGCAAACATAAGGAAGCCAACAATTGAGTATTCTGCAGAGGAATACTCATTTTTTATGGCCACTAATCTTCAATCTGCGTATCATTTGGGCCAACTTGCACATCCTCTTCTAAAAGCATCTGGGTCAAGCAGCATTGTTTTCGCATCTTCGATTGCTGGCATTGTAACCTTATTTACCGGAACTGTCTATGCTATGACTAGAGGTAACAGTTGTAGCACAATATCGGATGTGCCTTCAATTTCTTGAGCATGTTTGAACATAATTTGCTTCAGACATCTGCATGCGTAACCAGCTACATGTGTTGTTTTTAGGTGCCATGAACTAATTAACCAAGAACTTAGCATGTGAATGGGCGAATGACAACATAAGAACCAATTCTGTTGCCCCGGGGTACATCTTGACTTCGCTTTCAGGAGGAGTAAGGGTCTTACGTCTGTCATTCGTCTTAATTTATCATGTCTGACTACATGAATAAGTCGGAATATATTGGAATCCACTGTTTAGACGTAGTACCCAGGCAACTGTGGCAACTGTAATTGCTTCAGGATTATCCTCTTTCCTTCTTCCTTCTGAGACTACTTGAGCTACATTTACATGATTTTGCCTGTTGGAAATTTTCCTTCGATCTTCGCACTGTGTCACGGATTCGTTCTAGTGAAGAAACGCTCCGCTCGATTGTTGCTGTCCAGAACAAATCGCCTGATCCTTTGCGTCCTCTTTTCTCCGTGGGACCCGCCTAGAAGACTTGCACGAAGCAAACAGCACCTCTCTTGCCCTCCGATGTGACCCTCTACTGTAGCTTCTTGTTGGAGAGAACACGACTTACTTCTCTGGTCCTTCACGTGATGGTCTTCTAGTTCCTGTTGGAGAGAAGCAATACGAAGATAAAGCACTCCAGAGAACACGATCTTTATTCCGGGAGCAAACTGCTCCTCTTTTTTTTTTTCTTTTCTTATTGCTTCACCTCGACTCTGTTACATGACTTCATGGCCTTTTAAAAGCTGAGTTATACGACTGGTACTTGGACTAGGACATCCTTGCCGGACTCGGCTTCTAAGACCTTATACGATACAAGCTCTACTACTTCTATAATCTTTCCTAATCTAAAAAACAAGATTAAATCTAACAATCACCCCCTTAATCTTGTTTCTTCATCTTGATCATGCCAATCATCTTTTTCGTCTTCTGAACTTTCAAGTCTTCCTTTTTACCAAAGACTCTGGCGCTTTACTTCTTGGGCGATGCCGCCCATCACTTTAGATTTGCTCCATCCTCGAGCCACGACAAACCAACGCTTGTCGTGGCTCGCACCGATCAACTCGTCCTTCCTTGCACACCCGCTTGGGCTAGAGCACCTGCTCCCACGACCGCCTGGGCTTCACCATTATCTGAGCCTCTCGCTCCTCTCTCTTGGACCAAGTCTGCCCACTTCCCCGCATACATCTTAGCTGAAGCTACACCGCCTCTTCCTCCTGCGTCAACTTTGTGTACACCACGCCTTTTATGCGCGTGGGACTCACCACCTCAGAGCTCTCAGACGCCTTGTCGCGACCGTCTGATCTCCTCCCGAGACTCACTTTCTTTGCGCCTCCTGCCAATCAAGTGCCACTTCTGGGTTCCGCCATGTCCTTGGCCGATATCTAAGTTCCACTCTAGCTCCTCCAGACTGTCCTTCACACAAACCGACTTACAAGTTTTCAGAGAAATTTTGTACAACCGGTTTGGGAATCTTTTTACCTTCATCAACAGATCTTTGTTCTTGTCGTAGACACACAAGAACTCACCCTGCAGCTCCACCTCGCACTTCGCTTCGCTAACCGCCTGAGATCGAGTATGTTGTTGCACAAACTTGTTATAAAGTAAATATCAGGCAGCATCTTCTGATCACCGTTCTTGCATCGCAACAACATTGTACCTTTGCCTTTTATTTGTACCGTGGAGCCATTGCCAAACTTGATTTCTCCTGAAATCTTCTCGTCGAGCTCATGGAACATGGAGCGATCTCCCGTCATATGATTGCTTGCTCCACTATCCAAGTACCACTCATCAGTATGATCATGATTTTCTTCCTCCGTGCGTAGTTTAGGAAGTACGTTCTCCTCGTTCAACATCACCATGACCGCCGCCTTGTTGACACATAAGGAGAGAAGCAGGGTAGGATCGTTGTCTTCATTTTTACAGCTTCGGATGAGGTTTACCTCCTCGTTCTTCTTCTTGTTTCGCAATTCAAGCATAGTGCCCATACTTGTCACAGCTTGAAGCACTTTATGTGGTCATGGCACTCCAATGCGTAGTGACCATACTTATCACATTTGAAACATTTGATATGTGACTTATCACGGATCTCGCCACCATCGCCTTGCCCAACCTTGTCTTCACGGCCACCTCGCCAAATCGCTCGCCATCGCTTATATCTCCTTTACCAAAGAACGCCGTCGTTATGTGATCGATACCTTTGCTCGTTCACGATTGATACCCTTCAAGAGCTCCTCATGCGCCTTTGAGAGAACCGGTGATCTCCTCGATCTTCTTTTCCTCTAGATCCGGGAGTACATGAGCGTGGTGATGACAGTACAAACTTTTCGGTAGCACGCAGTAGTACTTCTTCATCGCCACAGCATTCCTCCATCTTGTCGCCGAGAGAGACAATCTGATTGTACAATGAAGATAGCTTACCGGCGAACTCGTCCACCGACTGGGTTTCTCCTATATGGAGATTCTCGAACTCGGTATGCAAATTCTGGAGCCGCACCTCCTTCACATGATCAATTCCCTCGTGTATTTTTTTGAAGCGTCACCCACGCCTCACGTGCCGTCTCCTTGCCGATGAGCTGCCGCATCATGGAGTCCGGCACCGCCTAGTAGATGATGGCCAAAGCCGTCTGGTCTACCTTGTCGTCCACCTCCTTGTCCTTTGCCTTCGGATCGACTGCACCCCAGACTCCCTGGGTGCGCATGTTCACCTTCATCTTCATAGCCCACACCGGATAATTGTCGGTCGTCAGGACAGGATATAGGAGGGAGATCGGCCCATCCCGAGTTTTCGCCTTGTCGTCTATGATCTTCAATCACCGCCAAGATCAGAACGCTCTGATACCACTTGTTGGAAATTTTCCTTCAATCTTCGCACTGTGTCACGGATTCGTTCTAGTGAAGAAACGCTCCGCTTGGTCGTTGCTGTCCAGAACAAATCGCCTGATCCTTTGCGTCCTCTTTTCTCCATGGGACCCGCCTAGAAGACTTGCACGAAGCAAACAACACCTCTGCTGCCCTCCGATATGACCCTCCACTGTAGCTTCCTGTTGGAGAGAACAGGACTTACTTCTCTGGTCCTTTACGTGATGATCTTCTAGTTCCTGTTGGAGAGAAGCAATATGAAGACAAAGCACTCCAGAGAACACGATCTTTATTCTGGGAGCAAACTGCTCCTCTTTTTTTTTTCTTATTGCTTCACCTCGACTCTGTTACATGACTTCATAGCCTTTTAAAGGCTGAGTTATACGACTGATACTCGGACTAGGACATCCTTGCCGGACTTGGTTTCTAAGACCTTATACGATACAAGCTCTACTACTTCTATAATCTTTCCTAATCTAAAAAACAAGATTAAATCTAACATTACCGGTTGCTTCCATATATATGTTTTACCGCATCGTTTCATTTTATAACATTGCCACGTGTTCAGATATTAAATTTTACTGATGTTGAAGTGTAATACTGTAAATAGGTATGCTGCGCTAATTTTTTTAATGGTGCTATTACCGTGTAGTGTATCTTAATAGATATATGTTGACTGCAATACCAAAACCATATTCTAGTATCATTTGTTATTGTCGTGATTGGCGCAAATAGTACACTATGTTTTATATCTAAACTAGCCGTATTCCCATGCAATTGCGCGTCTAGACAGTGGCGGACTGAGACCAAAATTTAGGGATGTTAATAGGATTTGCTTACCTGTTTGCAGTTTTATGAATGGCAAGTTGCCAGCCAACGGTAGTCTGCCTGAGTACGACTGGACTGGGGTACAGCATGAGCTGATTGTCGGTAGGAGGACATCAGCCCCGGCTGCCCTCGGGTCCTCCCTTGCGTCTAGATACTACAATACATATGTTATATTTGAAAATAGAGTTGTTTTTGTTACACAACTCTAATTAATGTGTGCGATTGAAAATACAATTGTATTTCTTATGCTATTAGCTCTAATATATTTCTGATTAATCTCCACTATTATAAATTGGACCCACCACGATCAATAGTGCATATCTTTTTCTTTTTTCTCTGATTAACACGGTAATTTTCAACCCTTGAGAGCGAATATAGTGGCTTCTTTTTCTATCTTTTGAATAATATAATATATTATCATTAGGTAGCCTTTGCTACTTTTTAGTGTTATTGCTCTTTGTACGTAGGGTAACAAACATTGTGTTGGCTTCGTCCTAAATTCTTCATTTACCATCGGAGGGTAAACACAATGCATATTGTTTAGTTATCAGTATAAATGAAAAGTTGTGCCACCATGGTACCATCTACCCATGATATGTATATATGATAAGGATCGTATAACTGTACTCATTGTTCTTCCAGACTTCTATCATGTGCCACCTTACAAGATGGTTAGATACACATGATTTGGCATTATGATGTAACATTCTGATTCAAGCTGTTATGTAGGGTAAGGTGGTGATGAAAAACAATTTACAGTCATATCTAGAACACTTTAGATAATGAGATGTTGAACTCAGAAATTGTGAGTTCCTGTTGAGCTGAAGATTGTTTGGCACCCCTGAAATTTGTAGTTCTGCACGCGAGTATACCCTAATGTGGGTGCTTTTTTTTGGCCAACTGGCTGTCTTAAAGAAGTGAGCACTACGGATCAAGCCGGAGTAGACGGGATGGACAATGACATACCCTGCCAGCTGAGCAGCGCTCGGTTCTCTAATGTGGGTGCCTTGGTAGTGTTGTTTTTTCCAACAAATAGATGCCTTCTGCTCTCATACTGTTTTTGCTAACCATTCTACTCGTATAATGTGCACAGGCTTTACAGCAAACTAGAGTTTAATCCCAGTCCCCCATTTCTTGTAGCTGCTTTAAAATGTCTTGTGAGCAGCTGATTTACCATTTACGTTCATTTGTACCTGGACTAGTATACAGGAGAATAAATCCTAAATATATTTTTACGAGGCCCAAATCTGCATCTTCCTTGGTAAAGTTGTAGTTCATCCACATGCGGAGTTGCCATTTTTACAAGAACAACTCATTCTCAATTCTTCTTTATGTAGCCTATTTGCATATGCTCCTTGTGGGGGCTAGTATTTGACCTCCAAGAAAATGAAAAGAACCCTGAATGGCTTAATCCTCCTCTCTTACTTTTGTTTCTTTGTGCAGATTTTGGCAAATAAGGAGTTTGAGCACACTGTTAAGAGTCGAACTCCGCTTAGGCGTGTCGGTGAACCAGAAGAAGTATCATCACTAGTTGCTTTTCTTTGTACGCCTGGTTCGACTTACATTACCGGTCAGATGATCTCGGTTGATGGGCTTTATCCTACTGAGGACTAAGGAACAAGGACAATTAGGCAGAAGAGGTTGCAACTCCGACACAGCAAAACGGGCGCCCACTGCGAGATGTTGCCGCTGCTCCATTGGCTGGCTCGCCTCTTATCGCGAAACGGCAGAAACCGACGTGCGAACTCGTCGCAGCGAAAGGCACCATCAGAAAAAAGAAAAAAGCAAAGCTTTCTCAGACCAAAAAATCTCGTGATCGAATCCGAGAACCCAGCAGCGCGATCTCCGTGACAGCGAAGGCTCAGTCCCGGACGCCGAACACGTCGCGGCCCGGCGCGCCGCGACACCTCCTCTTCTTCTCGCACACTGTCGCCGCACGGGTTCTGGCGCGCGCGCGCGCCCAGATGCGTTGCGATGTTGTGTGGTGTCGCTGTCGTGCCGGCTTTACGTGGCAAAGCTAGCCCTGCCGCGCGTCACCGGCGGCACATCATGTCGTAGACCCAAAGCAAAGCCTCGCCGCTCCGGTCCTAAGCGGACGCTGACAGATGGAACGGGTTGCGTCATATATACTTTTGCTCGGCCTCTCACGTAGCCCCCCAAATTCTCGAAATATCGTCCCTGTTATTGATCTTATGATGATGCTTTGGGGGAGGAAAAGGGTCTGACAGAGGCATCTGAGAAGACCAAAGATCGGAGCCGATCTACTATGTGTCGGCACCGCGGGGGAGTCAGATTTGATTCGGTCACAGGACCCCAATTCCGACGCATTGGATCCACCCCAATATGCCTCTTGTCAGTCAATAATCCAAGTCAATACGAATTCTGTGTTAAAAAGTGGACAAGTTTCTTAATCATGTGTAAGCTTGCAGAGTTGCGGTGCGGCCAATCACACATGCGGGAAATATCACGCTGGAGAAAATGGACCAGATGGCCGGCTGTTATTTAAAGCTGGCCCACTGCACAAGGCACCGTACCATTGGACCCGACGCATACGTGCTTTACGTGCCGATGTGTCCGACCAGAGCCTCCAAGCAGGTGCCGGAATTGCCAAGCCCCAAAGCGTGGCTCGCGCGTGTGGTTGCGTTGCGCGGGGACCCCGACGCGACGGCTGGAACCGCGACTGAAAGATCTAGCGCACACCTGTCTGTCTGATTCGATCTCCCATTTTGGCCGTCTCCAGCATTGTACTTGCGATACTCCTATTACCTTACGTCTGGCCTCTGTTAGCTCCCACCGTATCTCAAGCTCCACGTCCGCAATAGCCTCAGCGAGCAGCGCTCGAGTTCCCAGCCACTAGGGATGGGACCTACACGAGTGCGCTCCAGCTCTGCAGTCTGCAGCCTGCGTGAGCACTAGAGTGCAATCGGAATGGATACAGAAGGATATCAATCGATCTGTATCCTTTTTTTTTTGGAAATCGGAGTTAGATACAGACAGTATCGGATACGAATACAAATGCGAATAATCTTGGTCACAAATATAGAGCGAATACATGCTAAATCGAATACAGATTATCTCGATCACGAATATTTAGTCGGATATTGCGCAAAAACAGAAAGCACATATGTCGCACATATATAGATCAATCAACCATACTACATGTCTAAAATACAACTACTACATTAGTAATTCAACAAGAAAATTTAACTACATCACACTATCACGGCAACTAGTTAAAGAAATAGTAGCAAGAAGCAAGTCATAGCGATAGCAGTACAAAAGGTATGCAAAATGTAACTAGCCAACTACATAACAAGACAGGTACAATATATACAAAACCTACAGATCAGTATCAATAACTAGTTAGGGATACACAGAATATTAACTAGCAGAAAGTACGTAGCATCACAATTTTTATTTTTTTGGAAATATTTTATTTAAAATAAGGTTTAATAAAAAAAATTCATGATTTTCTAGAAATTAACAACGCTTAAATAGATTTTTCAGAAATGAAAATGATTTAATATGAATAAATCAAACATCCATTAAATTCAAAAATATTTTATTTAAGTTCCTTATGTTCCAAAGTATTTTTGTAAATTTTCTGGAATTTTTTCGCGTTCAATTGCTATTTTATGTGGCTTACTTGGAATTTTTGTATTTTTTTAAAAAAATTAAAAATAATTAAATAATGAAAATCCTCATGGGCCGATTTCTCTCTTTGACCCACTGGTCTAGAGTTTATCGGATATCCAAAATAGTATTTAACGGATACTATCCGATAAATTATTCGGGTAGCTCCGAATCCAACGGATACCTCCCTCCCGAATCCGTTTCCATATCCGGCAAAAACTATCCAACTCTGACTCCGAAATCTGAGAAAAATCTTGGATATCCGGTTTCAGGCTCCGAATAAGATCTGAATTTATTCGGACGGTCGGGAACTATCCGCTCTATTTGCACCCCTAGTGAGCACCATTGTGGGCTCCTCCCAGTCGCCGCCACAACCTGCTTCTCCGACGAGCACTGTTGCTCGCCGCTATCCACGCACCACCTCCTCCTCCTCTGGGTAGGCTTTTGTTGCATGTATTCTCTTGAACTATAGCTTTTCTCTATTGTTGCAGAAAGTGATTTGATTTGTTGTAATATATCTTCCTAAAATTTTGTAGGACAAATGATTTTGTTGTTGCAGGTTGTTGAATTGTTGTACCTTTTTTTTTTTGGTTGCAACGTGTTGTTGGTTTTGTTGCAATCGAGCCGATTTTTGTTGCACGCATAGCTGCTTCTTGTTGTGCTCGCCACAAATTTGTTGCAACACTCCAGGAGCAGATCGGACGGTTGAGTTTGGATCTAACGACTTCTCGGGTGTCCGATCCTAGCATCCGGATCGGACCTCTGAGTGCTAATCAACATAGTACCATGGTATGATACTTTGTACCTTCTAACTGCCACATAGCTTGGTTCAAGTTGTTGTCTACGAAGGATATAATTAAAAAGGTGAAGGGTTTAGAGGAATGTGAATATGATCACCGTAGTCCTCTTTAATTAGCAGCGGTATCTTCAACTTAAAATTAAAATATGAAAAATATAGTTTGGTTATTCACTACATGTGCCTCAATGAATCTGAAGACTTCTTGAGTCGCGGCTAGCAAATCTCATTATTACTTAGTTTCATCTTAACTAATAGACTAGAATTAACCAACGTGAGGAGGTGAGTTAGCTCACTTGACAAGCTTTGAGAGTGCCCAAGCTGCCCACCCAAGTTCGAGTCCCCGGCTCGGCACTTGGGTGTCTCACCCGGGTTGTGTGTGTGGGTGTGTGTGTGTGTTTGAGGACCGAGCTGGGCTCACCAGGTAAAATGAGGAGCTATAGGCTCACTCACCACGCTGAGCGCCTGCTCCGTGGTGCCTCGCGAGATTGGGTGCTTTCTTCTTTACAGCGGACCGGAGGGGGTTAAAACCCGGGCATTCAAAAAAAAAAAAGAATTAACCGACGACTAGCACTAAGTCCTATAAGTTCATCATCGATGGGACCATGCCCAAGCCCCCTTGTCTTCGCCCCTGAGGAGGTCAGAAAGGGAGGCCAGATCATTTTCACTGTTGAGAAAGCTTGATTTAAGGGTTGGTGGACGTAATACCTAAACTGCCCCCGGTAGGTTTTAGTCTTTAAATAGGACCTCATTGTATTCAGAAAGAGATTAGTCTATTAATAAAGAGGTTCCCGATATTATGTCTCTATCTATTGTCTCCCGATTGTTCATCTATTGTGTGGTGACTGATTGATTGGATTTCTGCGATTACTACGTTTTTCAACACGTTATCAGCATGAATCGCTCTACACGGCTAAATCGGTATGTCGCCGGAATTTCATCTTTCAATCTATTGTTTTTGCTATGATTAATCTGGTAGATTAATTTACATGTATCAGTTTAGATCTATTATCTGCTAATTAGCCTCGTGATTAATTAGCGTTCAAAATTAGAGATTAATCCTGTTGGATCGGATCTGTTACTATTCATCGTAGTTAGATACTATTCATGTGCGAAATATTAAAAAATCTCGATCTCACCAATGGGAGCCGCCACCACCGTCATCATTGCCATCGGCTGCAGCTGGCGCTTTTGCGCCACCAACCTCATCACGCACATCGGCAAACAGGAAGGAAACCATATTGTCCCCCGCCCGCACCTTTTTTTAACCGAGCCAATGGGCCGACTAGGGTATGGCCCAAAACTAAAAAGAGAAAGAAAAAGGAAAGGAAAAATCAGAAAAAGGGGGGGAAAAGGAAAATCCCCAAAAAAAATGCAAATAAACCATCGGAGTTTTGAAAATTACAAGATGTGGAGATCATGTGGATATGATCCTAATCTTAGTGTGTTGAACAATTGGCAATAGCGTCAAGGTGTTTGGAGAAACCCTCGCTTTGGCGGTTCTTGTGCTTTGTCGTGTCTCAAAGGTCGAACGGCCGATGTGTGGCGGTCAGACCGGCCACATTGGCGGTCAGACCGGCTAATGGGTGGCGGTCTGGCCGGCCATAATAGATTTTTTAGTTTGGAGCTGGGCCAAAAATAGAGGGTGTAGACAAGAAAGGGGATTCTGCTACACTTGGTCTCATAATATTTGGAGTTTCGAGTCAAAAGTTCTATTCGTTTGAAATTTTCAGAAGGTTTCGGATTTCCAAATTGAAAATTTGGCTAAGTCCTCATTGGGCGGTCGACCGCCTAGTGGTGTGGTCGACCGACCGTGGCGGTCGACCGTTTTGACTTGTTCATCGGCCAGCTTGGCGACGATGTTTGTTGGTTATGTCAAGTTCATGGGCTTTATTGCATAGATGTTGCATGATGCATGTTTTGGCTAACATGAGTTAAGTTGTGAAGAACTTGTGCCCGGAAATGGTTGCTTGGTCTATTGTTGTGCAGGTGACTTGGAGTCAACTATGGTCAACGACGAGGAAGACCGGGACTAGGTTAGGAGAACCGAGGTCCAGAACGGTCGTGGATGTCAGGTGAGATGGTTGGACTCAAGCAAAGGCGCAAGATGGACTAGAACCATAGAAGGCGAAGTTTGAGCAAAGGCCTTTGTGAAGGTATGTGCTCATGCCTCATCAATTATGTGAATTGATGATTGTGCGTATCGTGCGGTGCTACGTAACGATTTGCTTGTTTGTGATGGTTGTAGGACACCGGAGCTAGGTCATGGTGAGGCGGACTAGATCGGAACTAGGTTAGGAGAACCGAGGTCCAGAACGATCGAGGTGGTGCTGGAAGATGATTGAGGCTAGCGTAGTGCTTACAAGCCGAGAAGATAAGAAACTAGAGCGGAAGCTACCGGTGATGAACATGATGAGCAGCGGCAAGGTTGACCTGGACTAGACTTAGGGAGGAGTTGAGGTCCGGACTAGGCTTAGGGAGGAGCTGAGGTCCTGAATGGTCAAGGAAGCCAGGTGCAGTTATGATGAGACATGTGGTGCGCCAAGTGACTTGGTCCCAGTTGCAAGCGAGGACGGTTCGATGGGATCCGGACACTTGAGAGGTTTGGCAGGAAGTCATTGGGGCCACATGGATGATGACGGAGCATGGGAGATGCTTCGAGGCGAAGGAATCGCCAAAGGTCGGTAGAGGGGCATTTTGGTAAATTGCCCTATACCGGAAAAGTGGTGAGTGGTGGTGTGCAAAACCACCTTCTTGGCCTCGGAGAAACCGCGGCGCAAGACGGCGTAAGGAGAGGCAATCTAGGTCAAGAGAAGATGAAGACGGCGCTTTAAAATACGTGCGTAAGTGAAACCCGTTTGTATATGGGCTTAACGGGTGCCCGTTTTGGATGTCTCTCTAGGGCTAGCCTCCACTATAAATAGGGAGGGTGCTGGTTGCACTTCCCAACCCTTTGGATTCTAGAAACCCTAATTTTGGGATTTAGAGTTAGGAGAGGAAAGTGGAGAGGCTAGGGTTCATGAGAGATGGATTGATTTGAGTGCTCAAGTGTTGAGCTTTGTCCTCCATGGTGGAGTGGCTGTAAACACACGATCTATCTAATCAATCCATGCAAGATTTGCCCCAAGTTGAGTTCGTTCTTATTCTTGCTCTCTCTTTGATGCCTTTGGGATTTTTGGTGTTCCTTAGGTTTTTATTTGGGATCTTACTGTGATCTTGCTTGCTGGGATGTGTGGGATATGATCTAAGGTCAACTTGATCATCATCCACCCACGAGCAAGCTTTTGGATCTAAGTTTTGATTTTGCCCGGTTTTGGTGAAAGAAAGAGTGATTTTAGGGGGTTTTGCTCTTGAGGGCTTTTGGTTTGATTCTTCCTATGATTGAGGATGCTATGACATATGGGAGACCATCCTTGTCCATCTTGGATTGATTCATCCCACGAAATCATCTCAATCACTGTTTTTGTATTTGGCTCGATTTTGAAGTAACCTTCACTAAAACGGATAAAGGTCAGAACTTTGACAACGATCATTGATTGGAATAGGTTCCTGACATTCTAAAGAAGGTATGTCTCAAGTTTGGTAAGGTTTGGAGTCACGAATCAAAAGTTAGACCATTTTGTGTTTTGGAAGTTCGGACTGATTTCACTGTTCATTAGGCTGGAGGTCAGACCGCCCATTTGAGAGGTCAGACCACCCCATGGAGTGGTCAGGCCGCTAGGCTGAGAGGTCTGACCGCCCAACTCATTGTAAATTGAGTTTTTGGTAATTTTGGTTGTTTTGCTTCAGGGTTTCGAATGGATTCAATACAAGTCTTCTGTTGTGCTTTTCACGGATAAGGATATTTGTTGTGCTAGAGTATTAGCAAGATTAGACAAACATTAAATCCAAAATCTGAATGATGCATACACCTCAGTTTTTCTGTTGAATTCAAAATTTTCCTGCAAAGTGGCTGGTATGTTGTGTCATTTCTACGCAAACTTAACTGAAGTGATAATTTCTTTTGCAACATGGTTAAGTGGCCCAAAAGAAATCACTAAATCTTGTGGTCTTTCAAAGCTAGATTATGTTACGACTTCCTGCATGCTATGTGCTAACTACTACTCCATGATGCAGCATTTACAATCACATTCAACTATTTCTCTATCACTGGTGGTTCCTAAGAATTATTATGCACTTAGTATAGTGACAATGTCGGCTCGAGAGGACTTGAATTAGGAATTTCTTATGCTGATATGTAATCGGTTTACGTGGATCTGACCAAATGTATGTTTTTCCCTTGCAGTTCAACGAGGGAGCACGATCGCCTTTCTAAAGAGGTACAAGACTATAATTCATCCTGGCAAGATAAGAGCTGTCCTTTTGTCTTTGTCGTAGTTGCAACTATTTTCTATTTAGGTTATCTTATTTATATGTTGCTCATGCTATTTTGTGGACCTTGCTGATTCCTCTTTTTCCTTGCTCAACTTATGTTGCCTACTTCATCTTGAGAATTTCATGTTGTCTGATGCAGAACTTGTTTTTTTTTTTTTGAGATTTGCTTTTCAATCTTCTTGTTTTGTGGTTCAGCTTGCTTATTTATATGAAGTATAGTGTTCGGGATACCTTGTTAACCCAGTAGTTGATGTATTATTTATGCTTTACCATGTGCACAGGTTAACCGAATCAGGGAGCTTCCACAAAACAGTTAGATCATCGCCACTCCTACTAGCAATCTAGATGTATGTCCAAGCCTTTATGCTGCTGGTTAGTTCTTGTAAAGAAGTCAATAATCCCTTAACATTTTAGTGATGTTTTTTTATATGAATTTAAGCCTTTTTGTACACATGCATGTACTTATTTGGGATGTTGATACCCAGCCAAATAGACATGTTGTCGTAGGAGCAACTAAATCAGGCCCTGATTTAGTATGTTTTCATCTGAACCTACATCATTTTAAGATGCTGACCATTGTAGTTTTGCGTGCTGGATTGGAATTGCACAATATGAATAGATATAACCGGGTTTAGTAGAATAGATAAGAAGTTTTTCAATGTACCAATTATGTGCTTTTCAGATATAATACTTATTAGCCTCAACTACATGTATTAGACTCCTTCGTAGCTTCATAATAATCCCGCATATTCATCCTTACCTCATTAGCATCATTCATAGATACAACATAATCATCCACTCTTACGTTCCACCGGTTCTTATTGTTATCGACAAGAAAACTGAGACCAATAGAGAAATTTCACTAGGTGAAATATTCAGAGATTCTGTCGTACTGATATGTTCCCTTTTCAATTCAACTTCGATGTTACTGGTAACAAGCACAACTCAAACATTTTTCTTAAAAGGAATAAGTCCATTTTACCCCCTTGAACTATGGACCGAGTCCAAAAAACACCTTGAACCACAAAACCGTTCACTTTACACCCCTCAATTGTCAAAACCAGATCAAATAACCCCCTCGCCCTAAGAAACCCTAGTTTTAGCTGACGTGGTGTCCACGCACGCCTTTTCGCGACTATGGGCGGCGGCGGCTACAGCGCCCAGCAGCACTGCAGACGCACAAGTTCTGGGTCGCTCGCTTCCTCTCCGCCTCCTGGTGGAGTCTGCCGCTTCTCGAGGCCCCTCTCGCCACCCGACTCTCCCTTGTCTCCCGCCGCCGCCGCTCGCTCGGGAGGCCAAAGACCAAGACCACCACAACGCCATCAACAACGCGGTGAGTTCATGCCGCCCACCGGCGACGGGTCGCCATACTACCGCCCACGCCACGCGCGGATGCTACCATAGCTTCTACCGCCGCGAGGCAAGGGTCGATTGCCCTAGCCTTCCCCGCTTCGCCGGCATTGCGGTGTCCCCATCGACGACCCCACCGGCGCCAACTCCTCCCACTGTACACTCCTCCCCGCCCCGCCACACATGCGTAGCACCCGCCCGTGAGAAACTAGCCGCAATACAAAGAATTTGGTGAATTTCTCCCAAATTTCCACATCATTTGGCACCAGGTACCATGCTGAAGATCACATGCCCGTGAGAAACTAGTCAGCAGCGAGGGGCTTCCGCTGCCGCGGCCGGAGCTCGATGACTAGCCGAACGGTCTTGCTCATCTCGCCGAGGCGATGGCGCCGATGGGCTTGATGTCGGGTAGCTGGCCGCATGATGCCGACGCGGAAGAGGAGCCGTGGCCTCATCGACGAGGCACTCGGAGTCTATGCGCTTAGCAAATGGATTCGACGAGCTTTTAGCGTGGTCGCAGCGACGCGAAGAGCTCCTAACGATGCTTGAAGGCTCGAGCGCGCTGGCCCGTGGCGCCGCTTTCTCCGTCTGACCGATCAGGTGTTTCAAAGACGGCCGCCGCTAACGCCATTTAACTCCTCGGTACGCGCCACTCAAAGTCGCCCACCGTAACCTCCATCCTCCGACCTAAGCGTTAACTAAAATCCCAAATTGACCACTCGAGAGAGGTAAGGCGCAATCGCGCGGCGCCGGAGATTACGGCAAGTGATCGGCGGCGGACCCGAGGGAGGAGGCGCCGAGGCTGGAGCCAGTGGAGAGTGGTGCTGTGGGGGGTGGAGAGGACACGCAGATGCGCACAGAGCACAGCTGGATTGGCCAAAGAAGAAGGGCATCTACGCCACGCTAGCGAAAGATGTATACGTGGACGCCACGTTAGCTAAAACTAGGGTGGTTTAGAGCGAGGGGGTTATTTGATCTGATTTTAACAGTTGAGAAGCGTAAAGTGAATGGTTTTATAGCTTAGAGTGTTTTTTTTGACCCGTCCATAGTTGATTTTTTTTTAAAAATAATCTATTTTTTATACGAAATTTCAAAAATATTCCACCGATATTTTTTTTACTTGAATATACGCTCGTCGCCCAATCGTTGGCGATTGAGTTTATCGCCTAACGGTTGGCATCGCAGCCTATCGCCCAACCGCTTGGCTTTAAAATCGCACAGGTTTTGATGCATTATGCATATGATTATGGATCGCCGCACTGCGGGCGATAGGATCCAGCCGCCTAACTCAGACAATGATCGATGTTCCAACACCCAACGGTGCGGCGATGGATTGCCTATATATGCGTCATGTCCTCTCGACGATTCATTTCACAACAAGATAAACAACAAGGGCTACGGAGAAGAAAGAGAGGAGAGGAGAGGAAAAAGAGAAGGGAGGAGAGGAAAAGGGAGGAAAAAAGAAGGGGAGGGAGAGGAGAAGAGGAGGAAAACTTGGATTATGTAGGTAAGCTTGACTTATTTTGTATTGTATTTTTTAAGTAGGTATTTAGTTAGTTAAAATAGTAGGTATAAGTAGCGTCAGAGAAACCGAGTTAGGAAAAAAAAAGTAGAAAATCTAAATGTTGTTGATTTGTAAGTAAGTGTATTTTGTAGTGTATTTTTTGGGTAGGTAAATAGTTTATTTAGTTAAATGAGTAGTATAGTAGCACCTGTGAGGAAATTGTGGTTAGAGAAAAAAATAGAAAATCGAAATGTTGTTGATTTGTATGTACGTAGTAGCGATAAAAACTTTAGTTACGTAAAAAATAGTCTGTGAGGCAAGATATTAGTGCTGCTTGTGAGATGTATTGTAGTAGTGTTTCAGATGTGCGGGTCGATTATTATTGGATGATAATGCGTGACCGAGCGCATAAGGAGGATGAATTATTTGTATAAACTAATTAGTACAAGTAAATTAGTATGAACTAACCGACTTACGTAATTGGTAGAAGACCTAATGCCACTTGTAGCATTTTGGATTGCAAGTTAGCGTCCTAATCGAATAATGCCTCGCTATGGAATAGCTCGGTTTGTAAGTTGAATCAATATCGTATTACACGCTCATTGTGGCCTCTCGCTTAGGGAATGAATGACGCCTTGATCATGCTGCCGTAGTAGTTGTGGACGATAGGCAAAGGGTCTTACAAATGTAAATTACAATGTAGCAAGATTTGCATGTCGTATGCTATGAAATGACTAATTGCAATGTTGGAAATATTTGCGTACCATACAATAAGTCATGCCCGTACTCCACTACATTGAAAGTGCATTACTTGTTGGCACCATTCATGAAGGTCCGTCGCGGTGTTGACTTGAGCAGCTTTTAGCAAGCCACTCGCACACCCGGACGGCGAGAATGCACGAATCGAAGATGTGAAGCACTCACGACCAAGCAGCCTTCTTTGAACCCCGAGGTGTGCAAATCGACATACAAGGGCTTTGGAGCCGGCCTCCCACGAACATTAGCCGGGAGTTGAGAAGATCGATGCACACGGTAGTGTGGAAGGGCTTTATAGAAGGATGTCTGCGCCAGGATATGAGTGTGTGATACTTGTGCAACCATGCCCAAAGAAGTGCAGCAGGCCCCCACGGATATCATCCTGGTGTTGCAAGCAATGTGTGCCAAAGATGTCGGTGAAGAAGAGGACCCTGATGGTCAGGTTACTTAAGAGTTCAGAGAATGTTGCTTGTGATGAGCCCGACGCAGTACATACAGAGAGGAAGATCGGCACTGCATGGTGAGCCTACAGACAGCCGATGAAGGAGAGCATAGGGATTACATATTGCATCAAATGGAAAGCGATGACCGATGGCCTTGGTCAAGAGGAAGCTTTACAAGAAGACGACGAGGGCGCTCTAATGAGGACGGAGCTCCCATCCCCTGAATGGAACAGATTTGACGCCGAGGGTCTATGTACGCACGACGAAAGCACGAATCGCCATGGGAGTACCATGCCACGAGGTTCGGTTGCACTCAATGTTTGTCGATAAGACATCCTTGCAAGATGCCATTAAGCCGCTGGCTATGTCTATGCAAAGAAACGCTTTCGTCACAAATCTAGCTAAGAGCAAGACACCACAAATGCGAAAGCAGTGCCGGTTGTCCTGGCGAGTGCACGCAAGATAGACCAAGTATGAGACTCACCGGATTGTCTCAAGGTGGAGCCGCACTGCATGCTCAAGAAGGTTTTGTGCGTACATCATAACATAACGCCAACATTCATAGCTAATTTGATGTATGGAGAGATAGTGGAGAAGAAGGATATGGAGGCCAAGCACATTATGGTGGCTATTGAGAAGAAATTCAAGTACAATATCGCCTATGGAAGGCGTGCGCGTGCGGCGTATACTATGGAAAGACGGTTTGGATCTTTTGAGGCGCGCACGACAACCTTCCTCGTATGCTTGAGGTGTCAGCAGAGAGAAACCCGCATGTACATTGTCAGGAAGGACATGCCATCTAAAAATCCGCGAGGTTTTTCCATAATGCATAGGGCCTTCAGAGCCTTCGTCCCTCGTGATCGAGGCTTTTAGGCATATGCTGCCCGTGATCTCGCTTGACGGACATTTTGACCGGAAATACAAGGACAGATCTTACCGCCATAGGCGCTGACGAGAACAATCACCGCCATTGGCCATCGTGATTTGTCGAAGGTGAGAATGTCGACACCGGTTGTGGTTCCTTCGACATCCGAGGCTGGGAGTTGTTGAGCTCGCCCCGATGTGTGCGTGATCCATGATCGCCACGGATGTCAAGGCCATAAAACACTTCAGAAGACCCGAGGAGCCGCCTTTGGCAGGTGATATGAGGAATAGATGGTGTATTCGCCATTTGGGGCCAACTTCTTCAAGAAGTTCCCGGCAACCCTTGGTGAAGTTATTCAAGAGGTCAAGCTATGCGTAACCAAAGAATAAGAAATTTGACGCTTATGGGCGCGGCCGACGAACACAAGCAGAAACACGTGGACGCCGAGGAACTAGGGAGCAGAGTTCGAACTCGATGGTCCGGAGGCAGAGGACCTCGAGGAACATCGAGTGCTTCTCCCATCGGATCAAGGCCCACCATTGGACAAGTGGTCTCGCCGCATGACACGGACGGGCAAGGTACGGATAATGACCACTAACCTTATGCGAGGTGTACAACCGGGTTCTTAGGGGCCTTCGCTTCACTTCGCCGCCATCGTGGAAGGTGTTCTCGCACAAAGACAATCGGGTATTTCAGGAGAGGCATGCAAATGCCGCGACTTCATGCCACGAACCTCAAACACCGTGATCGTCAAGATTACGCATACATGCAGTAAAGACACGTAAGGGCCACGCACATGGTGTACGGATGGGCAATATGGAGCATCGCTTCGACGCGTTTTGCGGGATAGAGCCGATTTGGGACGGCTCGTTCTCTTGTCACCCACGAGGTATGCCTTGGAGATCATGTCAACGAGCCTAGTCAGACGCGTGCAACAAACCGAAGTTTTACACAAGCCATGCTCTCATGTGCTCGCCGCATGCGGATCGTGTATGGACCCTTTGAACTTTGTGTCCGAGTACTTCTTGAAGGAGAGGGTGGTGCAAAGCGTGGATCGGCGAGCTTAGGGGCTTGTGGTTGTGGGTAACTTCGCCACCTTGAATATTGCAAATAGGATCCGATTCCGGATATTGGCATGTCAAGGGTAGCAAGGTCGCCGACAGAGTCGTCAGATACCAATGATATGGATGAAGCACAAGCCGGGCGCGGTAGACGCCGCGCATCGCGCGCAGAGGGCACACCCAGATGATGCAAGGCACCACCGAGGAGTAGGCATCGCTATGGTTTATGCGTAGCACTTCTTCCTGCAGCAAAGTGGGACCAAAATTGCAAATCGCGTACATTGTCATTTGTACTTTGTATTGTTTATGTAATCGCTCGCTACTACCCAACTTTTATTTGATGTACGTAATGCCGTAAGACATGTATCGTATGTTGCACGTAATGTTTATTTAAGTGTTGTAGTACTATAACTTTTTTCGTTAGTTTTTCAAAGACCGCCCCGTAGCCTAGTTCTCTTTGATTTGTTTGTTTGTAAGTTAAATTTACTCATTCGTTAATCGATGTTTTATTTCCGCCAGATTTGCTAACTTAAAGTTGTTTTTGCGTATGGCTCACGGATCGGACCGAGTTTCGCCTCCGACGCAGCGATCGACCGGTACATCGCGTCGCGTCAGGTCCTCATCCTACGGGTCCGCCGACGCGACTATGTTGGGGTGATCCGCGACGCTAACACCTCGTGGCTCGAGGCTAGACCCACGCCGACAAAGCGTTTAGTATACGCCCACACTATCTTCTCGCAAAACGCACCTTTCAGATCGACCTTTTGTTCCTTCGCAGTCGAAGGCCGGGTCTACTACCTATCGCCCGGATGGTGCAGCCACGGACGAGGACGAGCCGGAAGACTCACGGCGGCGACGACGGAGACGCCCATGCCGCCGAGCGATCCACGGCGCTTCCTGCTCGACCGCTTCCTCGCCGACAAATTTTGTGGACCTCACGCAGATGACCAAGAGTGTCACGCCACCGAGGCGATTTGTTGTGGCTGTTTGGTTGGGTCGTTCACCACAGCCATACGGCGACACCGCCGACGAAGGCTCATCACAGACGCCAGGCTATCGCCGACGGGAGGGCCCCAGATCACCGGGTTCGCCGATTTGCCGCCACCTATCACGGCTTGGCGACGCGTGCTTGTGTCGAGACCGAACTCCATCCTCACGGGTGTCCTCTCCCATCGCAGCTTGTGGTCGTTGAGCGCTTAGCCTCGGACGGCCTCGTTGACGACAACAAGACCGCGACGGCCGGAGATGTACAACGCAGACGAGGTGGACCTACCGACGATGGGCTCTCTTCGGTGCCGGCGACGGCACGCATTTTTCCCGCGACTAATTTTTCAGATATCGATCGTCGCATCTAATATGTCAGGTTCGCTTGTAGGTACAGCCACAAGACGCAGTGACACGGCGCATTTAACCGTCAGGAGCGCCGACCGCCTCACGGTGGACGACGTCACCGAGCCATACTGGCCAGAGTTACTTTCCGCGCCCCACGGCCCGCCCTCGCTATGCTTGCAGACCGAGAGTATTGGCTGACCGCAGGTGCTTGTCTTCGACGCTTCGTGGAGGATTACGGGCGCATCGTGATGCGCCACTCGCCTACGGCAGAGGTTCCAAGACTAATTAGCGCGCAAAGGTTCGAGAACGCACTCGTGAGTAATCGGCATACATGAGTTGTTTTGTTGTCGCTCTTACGCATCGCATCGCTAACTACATGTTACGCCTTGCGCCTTCAAGAGGAAGGAGTCCGCCGCGCATTTAACCGGGGAGTAGGATGGACCTGCGGGTAGCGCAGCGGGAGGACACACTACAGACCGTGTGCAGAGGACATCCCCTATGACCACACGAAGCTATGACGAGTACATTCGCCGGTACGCCTCGACATCGCATCAGCTCGTGCTCGCCGCAGACGAGCCCGCACCACGGTCCCAAGATCGATCGACACGCACTTCGTGCATTTAGCGCAGACGGCACAACGCTGACGTTACATCCAACTCCGAAATTTCGCTTGTGGTATCTCGCCATTACGCTTTTCACCGTGTCTTCTTTTTCGATGTAGGCGCATGGTCAGCCGAGCTTCATGCATTTAACATGAGCTCCTCGGCCGCAGAGGTTCACGGACGGTGTGGAGGGCACACGCGAGGACACGCCCAGTTATCCGCCGCTTTCAACAAAGAAGTCACACGATTTTCGGCCGTTGTCGCACCGTGCTCCCAGAGGTTGGCACGCCCACCGTTCACACCGTCTGGCCCACCGCCTGCTCGGCAGAAGACCACAAGAAAGGGAGGGTCACCAGACCACGCCCGACATCGACGCTACGACCAGATCGGGTTGAGCGCACCACGCCCGACATCGACGCGCTTCGACGAGGTCGGGCTCGAAAGGCACCACGCCCGACACCGCCGAGGCTCGAGGATGCCGGAGGTCCGCCGCGACAACCCTCAGACACCGGCAGCTGCCGCGATTACGCCGTGCCACACTTCCGCGGGGACAGCTTTCACGCGCCATGGCGCTTAGCCGAGGGTACGGACGCCTTCATTGGTCAAGACGCCGCGCGCTTTTATTAACTAACAATATTTTGCTGCCGCGTACACCGCCTTATGATGACGTGGACGCGCAGACGTGGACGCTACCGGACGAGGACGCGCAGACTTCTTGGTGGACGAGGACCCGCACCTCACCCCACACCCGAGAGGTTCTCGTCTGCTCACATTTTTCGGTGCGCCAAAGACTCCACACAAGCAGCCAAGGTTGCACCCTTTTGCCTCTCGGTTCGCGATCGTGGCTCCAGACCGTTTTTTCCTCTTGGGGTTAAGGCCCCGACACCCAAAGACAGAGGAAGGCGCCAAGCGAGCCCGTAGGGAGGACACGGAGGTGGATCGGGCGGCGACGCGAGGGGATGTCAAAAGGCTGTGTGGGTTAGTAGGGCGTCTTGTCGCACTAGTCAGACATTTCTTCTTTATGTGATACTAAAATTTTGCACTTCATATATGATGCCTAGATTACTTTTATGCTCTTGTGTATACTCTTTCATATAATGCATGTTAGTTCAATGCATATCAACGCCTATAGCTTAATGCACACGACACCTCGATGCAAAAGTCAACTCGATAAATGGCAACCGCAATGACGCGTCCCACCATTTACTTACATACGCTACGAGATTGAACGAATTATGCGACACATCGATACAACATGTCAACTCGATAAAAGGCAACCGCAATAACGCTGCTTCACCATTTAGTTACATGCTTCATGAGATTCAACATAAGTGCATACGTAGGGACACTAGCGACGCATTTGAGCTTCCGCCTCCCTAATTGTAGAAGCCGCTCGCAACCCACATAGAGTGTTCTCCATTAGGCGCCTCGGACGTGGTCGGGTCGTCGCTAGTGGCACGACATATGCAAATAGGGTTGGCACAAAGAAGATGCGGATCATACGAACTTCCTATGTTCACGACCTCCTCATTGCCCCTCTCGCTACCGATCTGCTGGCGAGGTCATCATTTTGCTCGCTCAGATCGCCAATTTGCGCCTCCAAATCAAAGATTCGGTTCCACAATACATCCACGCATCGCACAACAGTCGCTCATGGGGAGGATCGATCCAATGGGTGAAGTTGCATTTCGCCATCTCGCTATAAGGCAATCGTTAGTATGGACGATGTATTACCAAGAATATAAACAAAACTATTTATCCCGAGTATGGGCATCGAAGAAACACCGCCCACCATCGAAAGGGCCATCTATGACTCAGACGATAGCGCCCTCCCCGTGGTTCAGATTTCGCCACTTAGGTTGAGCACGCTTGTTCGGCATCAACCGTGGTTAGGGTCAAGTCCTCCATCCTTTCGGGAGAAGGTCCGCCGGTGACCTTTGCTGATCGGGTCCTCGGCGCCCGCCATCGTATAAGTTATCAGAAACGGAGAATGTTCTTCCTCCTACGGTTTCAAGGGTCGAGTGGTCCTACTTCAACGCGGGCGCAGCATTTTATAGGCCCGCTGGGGAGACTAACAAAGTGGGTTTATGCAGTGATAAGATTTACAGGGCGCTTTTATGCAGCCGCTAAAGACGACATTACGGGGCAGCTTTGCGCAAAGGATAAGACCACACGGGCGCCTTTGCGCAGGATAAGACCAAAGGAGACAAATTTTTCAAAGGACAAGACGACACGGGCAGCTTTGCACAAAGGACAGACTACACGAGGCGCCTTTGCGCAGTTGATAAGACCAAAGGAGACATTTTCTGCAAAGGACAAGACCACACGGAGCAGCCTTTGTAAACCGACAAGACCACACGGGCGACTTTGCGAGTGATAAGACCGAAGGAGACAAATTTTCTGCAAAGGACAAGACTACACGGCCACTTTGCGCAAAGGACAAGACCACACGAGGCGCCTTTTATGCAGTTGATAAGACCAAAGGAGACGACTTTTATGCAGCTTTAGGGTTTAGGTTTAGGTTAGGCTTTTCAGATCGACTTGACAACCCCGACCACCGCAAAGAAAGACGGAAAACACTCGCCTCGCCAAATTTTTCGACCGATAAGACAAAGACTCATAAAAGCAAGCCATGACTTCTCACTGCAAAGTAAGACGTGACAACACTATGCCTCGCCAGCTTTTCAGACCGACTTGACAACACTCTACCTCCTCAGCTTTTCAGAATTAAAAAACAAGACTCTCTACTCTGCATGAAATTAACCACACCATGCTAACCATGGAGCTTATAAAAGAGGGTTGAACCAAACCCAACTCTACACAACACTACACAACATATACCTAGCTATGGACTCTTCGGCAAACTTCTACGCGAGGTTGTTGAAGAAGCAAAAGTGGCTTAAGCAGAAGAGGAAACAACTATAATACCCAGATAAATCAATGAAAGATGCTCCAGTACCACCACGTTTTCCGATCCTGCAATGTGTGTGTGGCGAACCGGCAGAGATCATTCAGTCCACACACCCAGCACACCGCCGCCTCGTGTACTACACATGCAGCATCACCGTAAGTGTTTCTTTTCACAGACGATTTTCCTCTCCCAACGCTCAATTCCTTAAATTTTTAACTTCATCCACACGTAATGGCAGCCGAGATGCGCCGCCACTTCTTCCAAAGGATCGACGGCCGAGATGTACAACAGGCATTCATCCAAACAGGTACATGCCGAACTACTTCGTGCGGGCGAGAACTTCGTATGTGGAAACCTTACGCATCGACCGCTGAGGAGGCACCGGCGAGCCCAAGATTTCGCCTGGCGTAATCCATATCGATGACGCCGCTTATCAAGAGTTTACATCCTTATTACGTAAGGTTTCGCACGGGTACTTACATCCATCATACAATCGCAGGACATGGACAACTTCGACATACCACCGACGCGTACAAATTCCGTGACAAAGGCAAGGAAAGGCTCATGCGGTTGACCCGCCGCCACAACAGATCCGGCCGCCTCGGCGAATCCGATGGACGACGTGAGTTACGAATAATTTACATCATTCTTACGATTTTCACTATACGGTGCCCTTACATCACGGAATCGCAGGACATGGACGACTTCGACATACGAGCCCGACGTGGACAGTCCCGCGACAAGGGCAAGGGAAAGGCTCATGCGGCTGAGCCCGGCCGCCACAGCGTATCCAGTCGCCCAGGCGTAATCCGTATCGACGACGTGAGTTATGAAGAATATAATCCTTCTTACAATTTTAAATGGGAAAATTGGCTACAGGGCACTGCAAATTCGTCTCCTTTGCCAACGGACATCGAAAAAACGTGCTGCAGCCAAAAGACATTGCAAAAACATGTAATTTTGCTGTTAGACACTAAGATCATTATTATATCATTTCCAGGCCTGAGGGAGAGAGAAAATTTTGAAAAAGACTCAGGTGCCCTCGCCGCTAGTCGTCGATGAGTTTTCTCATTGTCCCACGCGTCACGATGTGCTCGCAGGTCTCTCTTCCGATCCCATCCCTTTTGTTTGCCTCTTTGTCATCGAGCGCGGCCGCCATCCTTCTTCTAAGAACCATTGATTCGCCGCCCGAGCATCTTCCACCCGCCCAAGAAGTTCCTCATGTTCCTTCGCCGCCACAGAGTGGGTGCTCACCTCCATCTTCTCCGAGCGCCACCAAAGCACCGAGACCATCGCCACCCATGAGCTCCTCGCGCCGGTCGCCACCACCGCCACTCGCCGCTGATGTTGTCGAGCTTCCGCCACCCAGAGAACCGTCGTGCTCGTGGGTGCCGGGGCGACGCACGGGAGAGAGAGACAAGGGCACAGGGGGCCGGCGGTGCCAGCGGCACCCGAGAGAGGAAGCCGGGCCGGGGATAGAGGCCACGGGCGAAGTCGGGCAGGCGAGAAGCGGCCGAGGCGGCGCTGGCCCTGTGCGCGCGCCAGGGGAGGTCAGCCTGGTAGGAGCAGGAGGAGGCACGACGGTGGCGAGCCAATGCATAGGACGCGGAGGAGCTGGATGGGAGCAATTGGTTGGTTTTGGTGGCGCACGGGCGAAAGCAGGGAGCGGGCGATGGTGGCGGCGGAGCCAGCATGGCACTGGCGTGGGCTCGTGGCCATCGGAGAGGGAGAGCAGCAGGTTTGCAGAGCCGGGCACTGCGTCATAGAGAAGAGGTGCGAGGCGGCGGCGCCCGAAGGAAGGTGTCACCCGGGTTGGGGAAATAGGAGGCTGCCACGGCCACCGCCTCGTCGTGCCCGGCCCTCGCCCTCCTCGACATCGCTATCCTCGCCCTCCTCGTGGTCCGTCCGCTGGTCCCGGCGATGGGTGTTCCTCAAGGACATGCTCCTCCTCCACCGCAGCAGAAGAGCGAGCTCGGCAGCCACGCGACACGACGCCTCATGGCCGCCACCAAACCGAAAGAGCATGGTTGCTTCGCCTCGCTCGGCTGCCGAGGACAAGCTCTCCACAAAGCTTGAGCGGCGAGCCACCATCGCCACCACAAGCGCAAGGCGGTGGCGTCTGACAATAGATGGCGGCGGTGGGGAAGTGAGGAAGCCTGACGACGTGACCTCGGGAAGAAAGAGGAAAAAGGGGAAGAAGAAGAGGCGGCATGAGAAAGGGCAAAATAGACAATTCACGTGCTTTCTCTCCACTCGACCCAAAAATAATAAAATAGTGCCCTCTCGTGTTCTACTGGCAAAATTACATCTTTTTGCAGTGTCTTCAGGCCGCACCACGTTTTTTAGATGTCTATTGGCAATAAGTGAAATGGGCAGTGCCCTGTAGCCAATTTTCCCATTTTAAATATACGGTGCACTTACATCATGGAATCGCAGGATATGGACGACTTCGATATACCAGCCCGACGTGGACACTCCCGCGACAAGGGGAAGGGGAAGGCCGGCGAGGAGTTCAACGCTGAGCTAGCAAGGAAGGGAAAATGGCCTCGGTCCACGCAGTAGATCAGGTCATTACGTAGTAGTCCCCCGTCCTACCCCCCATGTTTTTTACTATCCCCTAAAGGCATGTATACTTACATGGTCCTGGATGCTTGTGTCACAATGTACCGTAGTAGTAGCGAGGATGACTAAAGCAATTAGCCAACCATCGTGCCATGTGACTACGTAACGTGCTTCAGACGCGATCGTAATGTAGTTCTCGTTCCGAGACCCATCAAAGCAAGACTATATTGCAAGTATGCCTCTTCTAGTGGAATCCCGAAAGAACCATTCGCACCGACATTGAATCCTCCATGTTTTAGGCCATCTTCATAATCACAATGAGCGCTTCTCACTTCTTCACTCATATTCTCAGATAAGCTCCATAAAGTACGACATCGACTACGTGCCTACATACGCATATACGCTCAGATGACTTCATCGAGGAGAGACTCGCAGCATCGTAATATCACTTACCTTTGTACTTACATATCATTATCGCCTCAATCGCCCTCACAAAATTCAATGTAAATTTACCGCGACTATAACAATATACAACGATCACAAAATGTTATTATGAAGTCGACAAATTTCGTACCCATTATATTGTACTTAAAATAACAAATGACCAACCAACATCGTCACAACACTATTATTTTCAAAATAAATAACATGATACAATCGATTTGCTAAATTTAATTCACCTACAAAATGTAATATTCATTACAACTCAATTAAACAATAATTAAAAAGTAAAAAGCCTCCTATCGCTTAGGGTTGGCGATCGACCTCCTATCGCCAGATGGTTGGTATTTGGACTGTCGCCCATTACTGTTAAGCGATCGCAACCAGAATGTCCTAGAGTTTGGGCGATGGTTTGATCGCCTCACTGATCGGCATGACAGAACCACCGCCTAACTGTTCGGCGATTTCACTTCAATCGCCCAACGATTGGACGACAGACGTATATTTCAGTAAAAAAAAATATCATCAGAATTTTTTTGAAATTTCGAACAAAAAATAGATTATTTTAAAGAAAAAATCTCCATAGTTCAAAGGTAAATTAGACTTATTTCTTCTCAAAAACACACACACGAACCCAACAAAAATCAAGCTGTCAAATCGAAGCCGAATTTACAGCACAAGATGCAAGTACACGCATGGTGTGGCGCAGGGCCATAATAAAGAGCACGTAGGTAGCGCAGACCCGGGCCGAGGCAGACGACGACGACGAGGCGCGAGCCGGATCGAGGGCGTAGCCAGTCCGCTCCACGTGTCCCCCTATCGCTGCCTCCCCTGCCGACCTCTCTCTCTTATCCCTCCACGGCTCCACGGATGGATGCGTCGGCCACGTACACCTGGTCCCCGCCTCCGCACGCAAATAACGAGCGCTGCGTACGTGTCGCCCCGCTTCCCCTCTTCACCGCGCCCGCCCGCGCCGAACACCAAACACCACAGCCCAGTCCACCCCGCCCGCCTAACTCGTGTCACGCGTCCGCGCGCCCCAGCTCCCGACCGCCCGGTGGACGCGCCCTGCCTCGACACGCGTCCGCGCGGCACGTACCGGCCACGGGCGCGCGTCACGTCGAGCCGCATCCAACGGCCTCGGAGCGATCAAACAACTGTACGGGCGGCCCCGGCCGGCCGCGTGGCACGTAGCCTCCTCCGGTCCTCCCCGCCCCCACTTTATATAGAGGGGTGCTCTCAATCGATCTCACGCTTCGCCAGAAAAACGAAGAGGTGTATTTGTTAGCTGCAGCGTCTGCCTTGCTTGCTCGTCGTGTAGAGGGTCTGGGGTGAGCTTGAGGATCTTGCTTTGGAGAGTTGGTTGGTGATTCATTTCATGGAGGAGATGTGCTGCGAGGTGGCGGCGGGGGCGGAGGGAAAGAGCTCCGAGTGCGACGCCGGGAGCCGCGCGGCGCGGCGACGGAGGACGGAGATCCGGCGGCTCAGGGCGGTGGCCAAACGTGTGGCGGAGGAGGCGTCCAGGAAGAGGCGGAGGCTTGACGGCAGGGGCGGCGGCAGCGGGGGAGAGGCGTCGACGGACGAGGAGGACAGGGGGAGAGAGCCCGCGAGGTACGGGGTGACGTCGGTGTGCGGGCGCCGGAGGGACATGGAGGACGCGGTGTCCGCCCGCCCGGCGTTCCTCCCCGGCCACCACTTCTTCGGGGTGTTCGACGGCCACGGCTGCTCGCACGTGAGTGTCTGCGCCTCCTTCAGTTCTTGATATCTTTCTAGCCGAAACGCGCGCACGCCCATGTCCCGCCCGCACTTGTTTGGCTCCGGTTTTGATTCGCGAGTATGGATCGATCGGTTGCATGTGCATGTAGGTGGCGACGTCGTGCGGCGAGCGGATGCACAACATCGTAGTCGAGGAGGCCGGCGGCACCCGCTCGGCGGGGTTGGACGAGGAGGCGCGGTGGAGGGGCGTCATGGAGAGGAGCTTCGCGCGGATGGACGCCGAGGCCGTGGGCTCAAGGGGGAACAACCAGCTGTCTCCCACCTGCCGGTGCGAGATGCAGCTGCCCAAGTGCGACCACGCGGGCTCCACGGCCGTTGTCGCCGTGGTGGGCCCTCGCCACCTCCTCGTCGCCAACTGCGGCGATTCCCGTGCGGTCCTCTGCCGCCGAGGCGCCGTCATCCCGCTCTCATCGGACCACAAGGTACGCGCGACAAGCCGAAAAAAATGAAGTCATTTAGCACACAGAAGACGAATTGCGTTGGTCTAACCGTTTCTGTTTGGTCCGATTCAGCCGGACCGGCCCGATGAGCTCGAACGGATCCAAGAAGCGGGAGGTCGCGTCATCTTCTGGGACGTCGCCCGCGTCTTCGGCATGCTCGCCATGTCACGAGCCATTGGTGCGTACTCGTATGCCCTGCTGCTTCAATACCAATTTTTTTGTGCGCCATTTCTGCTCTTTTACTTTACTGACTTGAATGGATTTGCCATTGCAGGGGACAGCTACTTGAAGCCGTTCGTGATATCCGACCCCGAGGTGAGGGTTCTGGAGAGGAAGGACGGCGAGGACGAGTTCCTCATCCTGGCCAGCGACGGCCTGTGGGATGTGGTGACCAACGAGGTGGCGTGCAACGTCGTGCGCGCCTGCCTTCGGAGCAGAGCGCGGCGCGACGGGGAGCGGTCGAGCCCGATGTCCAACCTGAGTCCCAGGCAGAGTAGTAGCAGCAGCGACGAAGCCCCCAACGACGACGCTGCTGCCGGCGCCCGCTCCGAGAGCGACGACGAGAGCACCGAGGTGGACAAGGCGTGCACCGAGGCTGCCATCCTGCTGACCAAGCTGGCGCTGGCGCGGCAGAGCTCGGACAACATCAGCGTCGTCGTCGTCAATCTCAGGCGCCGCCCGAGGTTGTGACCGGTGGATCCATCAAAGATCGAACTAGTCCTTTATTGGTTTCTCATCTCTTAACTCAGCAGTGACCGAACAGAATGCGGCATCTGTGGCATCCTTTGCAGAATTCCTGTACATAGAACAGGATTATTCCGTTTATTTTGGGGGGCGTAAAGGAGTTCCGATCGGACAGACCAAACCACCCCCTCCCTTTTCCTCTAAGACAGGCCGATGTTGTTGATGCTTGAAGAAACTTTCCTCAAGCGTCAAGAGATTATAATATAATCCATTGTCCCCTTTGCTCGTGGAAATGATCAAACCTTCACCCCCCTGACTAGATTGCGTTGTGCTTCTTTGTGTATGCTTTAAATGTTTAATCTGATCGTTCTGATTGTGAAATTGTTTTGACGCGTTCGGCGACGCGAGTTGTTGGTTGTGAAACCACGAATATATAATATCTCGGGGATGTTCTTGTTCTTTCTCCATATGCTGTTTCCAAGTTCATTTTTTTATTCGGCTTCTGGTAGAACATTAGATTGAGCACACAATACGTGAACCTTCACACGCTAAGATCAAATGCATTATTATCAGTGTTCTTGGGTCTCTCCATACGCTGCTGTCTTGGTCGATGAAAAGTCCTTGCAGGTGGGTGAACCGTGTGCAGCTGTGAGTCAACAAATCCGCGGCCCAAATCAGCAGCCTAATTGTAGTGGACACGAGGCACGTAGCTGTGCTACGACTCGACGAACGACGAGAGCGGAAAGGAAAAGGAAAAGGAAAAAAGGGTAGAAAAAGAAAATGTCGCTGAATGCCACCTGTTGCGTGGTCCTAAGTTTTGTCGATGGTGGCTCTGATCGCATCGAAGATTCTTTGAGTTTTGCATTGTTTTCTTTATCGGGACGGCATTTATCATCTCGCGCCACGTCAGGGACGGTCCCGGCTGGGCCTATCTGTTTTCCTTTCTCTTTCTGAGAGCATGCAAAGTGAGTTTGTGAGTTATTTGTGAGTTATTTATAGTTATTGTCACGTACGATTTTTGCTAATGTAGATAAAAGAAAATAAAGAGAGAGAAAGATGTTGTTTCACAACTCAGAATGATTATAACAACTAAAAAGACAAAGAATTGCTATACCATCAGATAAAATCGCTTTAGTCTATCTATAAAGCGACATAAAGATTCTACTATGTATAAAGAAATTGCCTCAGATTATCAGACACGCCGAGGATGCTTATGCTACTTTTCTTTCATCTCTGGTGGAAGGTTGCTGTGTGTTATCCAGCGGTCACGCACACCTGGCAGCTGTCTGGTGGAGGGGAGTAAATAAAACCTTTCTTCTAATTGACGACTTTCCTGATTAGGCATATCCTTTTGTTTACAAAAATAATCAGGTCATTTCGCTAGTCTAAGCCCACCGTATGTATTGATCAAGGAGACATAAAACATACCGAGAATTTTAGTTAGTTTTATCGGATCATACATATCCGTATTCTACAACCATTCAACCTCTTCTAACAATATTAAAGCGTGGGCATAAAGTGGAAATTATATCGCAATAATACACTATATTCCTGATTTCTTTAGTGGACTTGTACTGTGAAACGACTTTTCGCAATAAAATGAACTGATATTGTCAAACGAAATTGAGTAGTACACCAGGATTAATTTTTCAGCTCCTGCAGGAGAACTACGAGAGGGGAGAAAAAGTAGAAATTTCAGCTGTAACTGAAATGCACAAGCGATTGAAACGATAGAAAGCGTAGAGATACTCTACAAACCCTTTTTCCACAGGCTTTTGCGCCGATTTGCTTCGCTGTTTGGACTATACAATTCGTTCCCCGTGAGAGACGAGCTGTTGCATAACGCTCCCAGAGTTCCAAGACACCTTAGCCTGCAAGTTTGGAAGTTGGAACCACTGGCCGTCTGTGTTGCCCTTGCCCACCCCTTATTCAGAATGAGAACAAAAACAAAACGAGCTAGCGTACGCTGCGTTACAACGGCACCCCACTTTGACAGATGCCAAAACGCGGAGCTTTCCTACAGCACTTCAGAACAGGCGGTGCCCTTGCTGGTATATATCGCGGAGACCATGGTTGACACGGCCGGTGCACATGTCACCGGAGCAGCCACATCTTGTAATGTCCCAGTCGAGGTATGGATTAGCTACCGATCGGAGCAATACATTTCGGCCAGAAGATAGCGATCCCTAAGGACTTTAGGAAGAACGGGATGAGAATGAGGAAGAACAAGATGTGGAAATTGATGTCATTTCTTCAACCACACGTTTGTCAGTTTTACAGCAGATAATTCAAACACCTCTTAACTTATACTGATAGGTGGGCCCTTCAGCCTATGCACCTAACTCACCCACGCCGCTGCTGAGCACAGACAGCTCACCACAGCACACATGCACTCCACACCGCGACCCCACTGTCGGTTGCTTGGAACCTTTGTCTTCACTGTCTTCTTCCTTCGCGCATACGCCACCATGGGCGACTAAGGATGGCGGCGTGGCACTCGCCCCCTCGAAAGCAAAGCGCCGATCCCAAATCCCTGCTATTGGAAAACGGACCCGAAGAATTGAGCAGTCTTCCCAAGTATCGCAATCCTTTGACAACATCGACCACTGCACCAGAATCTGTTGTGTAGCCGAGCTTCCCTTTTTTACTAAGCGTCGATCCAAGATTGCTATCGGTTCAAGAGTTCCCTCTGTTAAACTCACCACCGCTTACAAATCAATGAACACTGGAGAGTAATTTGGGGTGAATGGCTTTAGTTGGGAGACATGGAATACAGGATGAACCGAACAATCTTCCGGCAACTGTAATTTGTAAGCCACTGCACCTATGCGATCCAACACTGAAAATAGACCGAAATACTTGAATGCAAGCTTCGGAAATGGGCGATTGACCACTGAATTATGGGCATATGGTTGCAATTTCAGAAGCACTTGTTCACTGACCTGAAATTGTCGGTCTTAATGTTGTCGGTCAGCCTGAGTTTTCATTCGGTTCTGCGCCTGAGCTAATCTTGTCTTGAGCATTTCTGTATACAACTATTGATCCCTAGCAATTTCCTTAGCTTCAGTGGACGTTTGCACAGATAGATTAGGCATGGCACCAAAATTGGGTTTCGCTCCATATAATGCTTTGAACGGTGAGCGGCCCAAGGAAGAATGAAAATTTGAGTTATACCAGAACTCCGCCATTGCCAGCCATGACTTCCATTTCTTAGGACATTTATGAACAACACAATGAAGATACATTTCAAGGCATTGATTCACCCTTTTCGTTTGCTCGTTGGTTTGCGGATGATACGTCGTGCCGTAATGCAGTTTGGTGCCCATTGCTTGAAACAACTCGCTCCAAAATGTGCTTGTGAAAACTATATCTCGATCAGACACAATTGAACGTGACACGCCATGTAACTTAACCACATTGTCGAGGAACACCTTAGCTACCTGAGCCGCTGTAAAGGGGTGTCTAAGTGGAAGAAAATGGGAATATTTTGTCAACCGATCAACAATTACCAAGATCACATCATAAGTTTCTGACTTGGGCAATCCTTCGAAGAAATCCATAGTGAGTTCTTGACATGCTCCTTCTGGAACTGGTAATGGTTGTATAGTACCAGCTGGGTGAGTGTGCTCATGTTTGGCTTGTTGGCAAATCTGACATTGTTTTACAAACTCTTCCACCCCACTCTTCAGTCCGGGCCAATAAAACAATTTCTTGATGCAATGATAAGTGGCCAGTATGCCTGAGTGCCCCCAATTGCAGTTTCATGGAAATTACTGATCAATTTCATATGTAGAGCTAGATTTGCTCCAATCCGGACTCTGCTCGGATATTTGATTAATCCATGCTCTATTGCATATCCCCTACTTTCTGGGCTAACAACTGCTAATGAAGTGAGAAACTCTTGTGCCTCTGAATCTGTCTCATACGAGTTTAGTGTTTCTTGTGCCCAATTAGGCCGGCAAACTGAGATAGCCTATAGCTATAGCAAATGACTAACACGCAAAAGTGGGTCGGCAGCACCATTATCCACTCCTCGCTTGTACTGAAATTTGAATTGTAAGTCAACCAACTTCGATATTGCTTTGCGCTGCAATTCAGTGCCTAACTGTTGCTCATCCAGATTACACAAACTTTTATGGTCAGTAAGGATCATGAAGGGTCCACATTGCAAATAAGATCGCCATTTGTCCACTACCATGATCACCGCTAGAAACTCTTTTCATATATGGAGTATTTGATTTTGTGGACCCAAAGCCTAGCTGAGGTAGGCAATTGGATGTCCCTGTTGCATCAACACTGCTCCAATGCTGGTGGCGCAAGCATCTGTCTCCACTGAGAAGGGAAATGTAAAGTCCGGCAGAACCAATACTGGTGTATTCATCATTGCTTGTTTTAGAGTATTGAAAGCTGCTCCTGCTTGCTCATTCCATTTGAAGCTTTTCCTCTTCAGAAGGTTGGTCAATGGTTTGGCAACGAGTCCATAGTTTTTGACAAATTTGGGATAATATCCTACGAGGCCAAGAAAACCGTGCAACTATGTGGTTGTCATTGGTTGAGTTCATTGATCCATTGAACTTGTCTTTTCAGGGTGAGTTGACACTCCTTTCTGAGAAATATGTGCCCCAAGTACTCCATCCAATGTTTAGAAAATGAGCATTTGGATACTTTGGCAAATAGCTGATTTTTTGCGTAACACCTCCATCACTGTTTTCAGATGATCGAGATGTTCTTGTAGTGTGCGACTGTACACCAGAATATCATCCAAGAATACGATCATAAATTTGCGAACATATGGCGCAGAAATTGTGTTCATCAAGCACTGGAATGTAACTGGCGCATTTGTCGGACTGGATGGCATTACCCGAGAGAAGATCCAATTTAGAGAAGAATTGTGTTCTTGCCAACTCATCTAAGAGTTCATCCACAACTGGTAAGGGAAACTTGTTCTTCATTGTGTTTTTGTTGAGTCGACGGTAATCTATACAAACATGATAGCTCCCATCTTTCTTCTAGACAAGAAGCGCCAGTGAAGCATGCAGGCTCATGCTCGGCGTGATCATCTCGGATTCCAACATCTTGTTACCTGTCTTTCAATTTCATTTTTTTGTAACGACGAATAGCGATAGGGTCGAGAGTTAACTGGTGGTGCACCGGGCTCCAAGGTGATAGCATGATCGTATTGACGATGAGGAGGTAGATTCTTTGCCTTTGCGAAAATGTCTGCATATTGTTGTATCAAACATTGAGCTGCTACTAGCATAGTTGTAGGTTGTTCTTGAGTGTACTGAGACTGCTGCTCTACCACTGCAATTGACCATCTCATTGTCGGTGCACCATTTCTATAATCACTCTTACAAAAAGCTCTTGTAATGTTGCTTGGCGTTTGGTCTGTACACCCTGAATACAAACATATTTTCCATCATACTCAAATGACAAAGTCTTGTACAACCAGTGACAATTCATAGGGCTAAATGGTTGGAGCCAATCCATACCCAGCACGACATCATATGCCCCCAAATCCACCACTCGCATGTCAATACTAAAAGTAATGCCCTGAATTGATGAGGACATCACTTCTAGTGATATGAACACTCCTCTTGCCACTGCCATGAATGATATGCAAGGTCCAATTACTCAGGCACGTGCTTGTCAACTCAATTATCAGGTAAATTCATTTCTAGGGTTCAGTGTATTATTTAAGAACTCTATCATGCTATCTAATGGAGATGATTTGCTTGTGCTTAGGAATCTAGGAATGGACAGTAAGGAGTTGATGTGCATCAAGAAAGGAGAAGACAATAACAATGGGCACAATTCCAGCGAGGACTTCAGGACTTTAAAGCCACCCTAAAGGAGATGAAGAATTTTTGGCCTCCAACTCAAAGAGTTTTGGCCACCCTCCACTTGGTGCTGCGCCACTTTTCCTTAGCCTACAAGGCTTGTATCCGAATCCCCTTAAGGGTTAGTTTGAGTCAAACTTTGTAATGGGCTTCTTTGGCCCATGTAGCTCATATGGCCGGTCACCTAGGGTTGGGGGTACTGTTCATGTGGCGCTATTCACACGTGAACAGTGCTGCCACCCCTCCCTTTTCCTCCTTTACATAGTAGCTGCCATCCCTTAGTTCCGGCGGGTTTCTTTTTAGATAATTCTGCATAGCAGTTTCGCCGCACGTTCAATTTGAGGAACCTCAACTTTGTGAGCTTAATCATTATTTGCAATACAATGTCAGATTGCATCTTCTACTCTCTTGCTTGTGTTCTTGATTCGCTTGCAGGAGATAGCCTTCTTGGCGAGGTCAACCGCGTTCGGCACGGTTGATAACCATCGGAGCAGTGGTATAGTGATTGCGAGGGTTCGATCTATTTTGGTCGGAGCCTTTGGATCATCAATGTCGTGTTCTCCACAATCGACATATCACTACCTTTCAGAAGATCGGGCCACAGTTTCATTGGGTGGTATCAGAGCAAAGGTTGCCAGTTAAGTAATCACAATTCTTCCCCCTTTAAGATTAGTTGTTGTTCATCGTTCTAAAAACTCCAGAAAATTAGCCCCACAAAAATAATTTGTTTGTCGTGTTTTTTTGCTGTCCCATCACCCTTTGTGCCTTTGCAATTTCTGTTCTTGTATTCGCGTTGTTAAATTTGTGTCCTTTGTCGAAGTCGTGTTGCTGGTTTAGAGTCATGCTCTTAGTCTCTAGTCGTCAACCTCTGCTGCCACGCCGACACCAAACGCCTGCCGCGCCAACCAAATCGCCCGCCATCTCGCCATGCCACCAATTCTATCGGCCACCACTATCAAGTGGCACTCCAAAGACCTTGCCATCATGGCACTCCAAAGACCTTGTCATTGCTTGCACCTTATTCGCCGTGATAGCCAAAGTCTCTGCCGCGGCAAACCCTAACCAAGATTGGTTTCGGTTTGTGACAGAAAAAGAAAAACAAGAAAAAGAAAGAAAAAGAAAAAGAAAAAGAAAGAAGATAAAAGAAAAGAAAAGAAAAGAGGTTGTTTTCGTGCTGCCAGAAGGATTCTTCTGACTTCGGCAACACGATAAAAAAATCAAAGTTTAGAGAGAGAGAGAGAGAGTATCTTTTAATTATCTTTATACCCCTGCCTTTGACAAAAAGTTTGTGACCCATATACCTCCCTAAACCTGGAAGAGGAATTTGAAGATATTTGAGTCGGGTGCACATTTGCAAAAAAAAAAGGGAAAAAAAGAAGAAAAAAAGAAAAAAAAAGGAAGCAATCAGGTTTGCTGCCTTTATGTTTGGTTCCTTGGTTTCAGTCGGCGTTGTGCTAGGGCTAAGGACACTTTTAGACCAACAACCGTGACAAGTACTTTGGACCCTTATCCAACTTTGCTAATCGGGTTACGGTTTTTGCTAATCCTTGCTACATATTGTGCCTTCCGAGCACCACCTACTCTTGATCAGAACAGGTCCCCTCTTGCAATCATACCCACGCTCAACACGATATCACGTACTAGCCACCGGCTGTACCACCTGCTGTATTGGTAAGAACACTTGTAAGAGTGTGGTAAGACGCTTGAGAGTGTGTGACCCCACCTTCCACTGCCTAGTAGTTGATAGGGATAATACCTTTGTGTTGCCTCTTGTCTTCTACTAACCATGGCAGGTGAGACGTCTGATGAGAAAGAGTGTGTTATAAAGGGAGAGCTCATAACACTCTTGGATGAACAACACACTACCATTAATGAGGACATCGATAGGAAGCTTCAAGTTACTATGGCTACATTGCAGTGCTCAATCAACGATAGTATTGCATAGCTCATTACACGCCTTGAAAAAATAGTGAATCAGCCACCAAACAATGGACGCGAGCATGATCACGATGCATCCCAAGATCTTGAGGAGGGAGATGATAATGAGAGGCAAAACCGTGATGTCGGCGCTGCTCTTGCTGCCCAAGATGCACGTCAACTACACCGCCTACATCGGTATGGGAGGTAATAATTTTCAGCACCACAATGCTCGTGTTAATGATGACCCATTTGCTAAAGTTAAATTTACCATACCATCTTTTGCGGGTGTTTGTGATGCTGAAATTTATCTAGATTGGGAGATGACAGTTGAACAAAAATTTAATGCCCATCTAGTTCTCGAAGTGCATAGAGTCAGACAAGCTACTAGTGAATTTAAAGATTTTGCTATCATTTGGTGAAATCAAGTAGTTAATTCTAGCTTAACACCTAATACATAGGATAGATTGAAGGTAGCTATGCGTGCTAGATTTGTTCCTCCTGCTTTTAAACGTGATATACGTAAGAAATTGCAGCGCTTAGACCAAGGTAATAGATCTGTCGAGGAATATTATCAAGAACTACAAATAGGTATGCTGCATTGTAATGTTGTTGAGGATGAGGAGGATAAGATGGCTCGTTTTTATGGGGGCTTAAGGCGTGAAATTCAGGTCATAGTTGATTACAAAGAGTATAATGATATCAATAGGTTGTTCCAGCTTACTTATTTGGCAGAAAAGGAATTGCAGGGTAGGCAACAAAGGGCAAGGAGCAACTTTGGAAGTATGTCTACATCGAGATCGACGCTGGGGCAAGCCAAGACAGCCCCGCCTCCTGTTTTTCAGTCTGCTACCCCCTTCATGAGTAGGGCGTGTTCAGCAGCACCGCCCCCACCATCACGCGCACCCGAGATGAGCAAATCTACTAGTGTGCAGGCACCAGCGCAGAGCTCTTCATCGGTTGCTTCCACAAGTCGTACGACGGGGATTGTGTGCCACCATTGTAAAGGGATGGGCCACGTCATGAAAGATTGCCCAAGTCAACGAGCGTACATTGCGACATAAGATGGTGGTTATGTAAGTGCCAGTGATGTTGAGGATGAATATGCTCTTGCAGCTAACCTTGCAGGTAATGATGGTGATCATGAGGCAGATAGCGATGGTGAGGAAATTTTAGGTGCCATTGCTATGGAGAATTATAGGACCATAATTGTGCAGCGAGTATTGAGCACTCAAAGGGAGCAAGCGGAGAAGCTACAACGCCATAATTTGTTTCAGATGTTCCTCGTCGTCAAGGAATGCTATGTTCGTGTCATAATTGATGGTGGGAGCTGTAATAACTTGGTGAATTCAGGTTTGGTCAAGAAGTTTGGCTTGACTACACGTGCGCATCCTCACCAGTACCACATTCAGTGGTTTAACAACAGCGGTAAGGTGAAGATAACACAATCTGCGAGAGTGCATTTTTCCATTGGTTCCTATCATGATGTTGCTGATTTCGATGTAGTGCCTATGCAAGCCTGCTCACTTTTATTAGGCCATCCATGAGAATTTGATACCGATACAACTCATCATGGTAGAAGTAATAAGTATTCTCTTGTGCACAAAGGAAAGAAAATAATTTTGTTACCTTTGACACCTACTGAAATTGTGAAATATGATAAAGAGATAACTGAAAATGAGAGGAAAGAACGTGAACATGAATCTGAAAATCAGCAAGTAGTGAAGAACGTTTTCCCACCTAAGAAAGAGAAGTTGGTACCTAGTTCTAGGACTAAGGGAATTAAATTAAAGGGTTATGTCATGCTTGCAACCAAATTTGATCTTGCTGAATTTTTTTGATAATGATATGCCATGCTATGCTTTGATATGCAAAGATGCTTTATTTTCACTTGATGATATATCTAGCTCTTTACCGTCTGCTATCACTATCCTTTTGCAGGCATATGAGGATGTGTTTCCAGCTGAGATACCCTCAGGACTGCCACCTATTAGAGGGATTGAATGCCAAATTGACTTAATTCCAGGAGCGACTTTGCCAAACCGTGCGGCGTATAGGACCAATTCGGAGGAGACTAAGGAAATTCAATGACAAGTCCAAGATCTTTTGGGCCGAGGGTACGTATGGAAAAGTCTTAGTCCTTGTGTTGTTCCTGTTCTTTTGGTTTCTAAGAAAAACGGTAGTTGGCGTCTGTGTGTTGATTGTAGAGCCATTAATAATATCACAATACGGTATCGTCATCCTATTCCTAGGTTAAATGACATGCTTGATGAGTTGAGTAGTTCTATTCTTTTCATAAAGATTGACTTGCGTAGCAGGTACCACCAGATTAGAATGAAATTGAGAGATGAATGAAAAACGGTATTTAAAACTAAGTTTGGGCTATATGAGTGGTTAGTGATGCATTTTGGTTTAACTAATGCACCTAGCACTTTCATGCGTTTGATGAACGTAGTTTTGTGTGCTTTCATTGGAAAATTTGTGGTGGTTTATTTTGATGATATTCTGATCTATAGCAAGTCATATGAAGAACACCTGGATCATTTACGTGATGTTTTTAATGCTTTGAGAGATGCACATTTGTTTGGTAACCTTGAGAAGTGCACCTTTTGCATGGATCGAGTCTCTTTTCTTGGTTATGTTGTTACTCCACATGGCATTGAAGTTGATTAAGCCAAGATCGTTGCTATCCAGAGTTGGCTGCCTCCTAAAATGGTCACACAAGTACAGAGTTTTCTCGGGCTCACTGGTTTCTATCGACGTTTTGTTCGGGATTTCAGCACCCTAGCTGCACCGCTGGATGAGCTTACAAAGAAGGGTGTTCCTTTTACTTGGGGCACCATACAACAACAATCTTTCGACGCTCTCAAAGATAAGTTGACACACGCCCCTTTGCTTCAACTTCCGATTCGAAAGAAGACTTTTGAATTAGAATGTGATGCTAGTGGCATAGGTCTTGGTGGTGTGTTAATTCAAGAAGGGAAACATGTTGCTTACTTTAGTGAAAAATTAAGTGGGCCTAGTTTGAACTATTCTACCTATGATAAAAAATTATATGCTCTAGTTCGAACTATGGAAACATGACAGCATTATTTATGGTCCAAAGAGTTTGTAATACATTTTGATCATGAATCTTTGAAGCATATTCGAAGTCAAACTAACCTGAACCGTAGACATGCTAAGTGGGTTGAGTTTATTGAGTCTTTCTCCTATGTCATTAAACATAAAAAGGGCAAAGAAAATGTAATAACTAATGCAATGTCTAGGAGATATATCATGCTTTCATAACTTGACTTCAAAATCTTTGAATTAGAGACAATAAAGGAGCAATATGTGCATGATGTTGATTTTAAAGATGTGTTGCTCAATTGTCAAGAGGGAAAGGGTTTGAATAAATTTGGGGTGCATGATGGGTTCGTGTACCATGCTAACAAGCTATGTATTCCAGCTAGCTCCGTTCGTCTTTTATTATTACAGGAGGCATATGGAGGAGGATTGATGGGTCACTTGGCGTGAAGAAGACCGAGGACATTCTGACCCACCACTTTTATTGGCCAAAGATGAGGCGTGACGTCGAACAATTCATTGCCCGCTGCACCACGTGCCAAAAAAGCTAAGTAACGACAAAATCCTTATGGTTTATACATGCCTCTTTCTATTCCAAGCACACCTTGGGAAGATATTTCTATAGACTTTGTTTTAGGGCTTCCTAGAACAAAGAAAGGGAGGGATAGAATTTTTGTTGTCGTGGATAGATTCTCTAAGATGGCTCATTTTACACCATGTCGTAAAAGTGATGATGCTACAAATGTTGCTGATTTGTTCTTTAAGTAAATTGTTCACTTGCATGGTATTCTGAATATGATAGTTTCAGATCGTGATGCTAAATTTCTTAGATATTTTTGGAGAACTTTGTGGGCTAAGTTGGGGACTAAGCTGTTATTTTTCACTACTTGTCATCCCCAATCCGATGGACAAACTGAGGTAGTCAATAGAACATTGTCTACTATGCTTTGAACTGTGCTTAAAAAAACTTAAAAATATGGGAGGAATGTTTACCTCATGTGGAATTTGCTTATAATCGCTCATTGCATTCTACCACAAAGAAGTGCCCTTTTGAGATTGTTTATGGTTTCATACCTCGTGTACCTATCGTCTTGTTGCCTCTTCTAGCTTCGGAGAAGGTAATTTTTGATGTGCAACAACATACTGATTTGATACTTAAGATGCATGAGACACCTAAAGAGAACATTGAGATTATGAATGCTAAATATAAAGTTGCTAGTAGTCAGGGACGCAAGCATGTTACTTTTGAACCTAGTGATCTTGTGTGGTTACACTTGCGTAAAGAACGATTCATTGAATTGAGAAAGTCTAAACTCATGCCTCGTGCAGATGGTCCTTTTAAAATGTTTGAGCGTATTAATGATAATGCATATAAGTTAGACTTGCCTGCAGATTTCGGGGTTAGCCCCACCTTTAACATTGCAGATTTGTGACCTTTCTTGGGCGCGGAGGATGAGCTTGAGTCGAGAACGACTCCAATTCAAGAAGGGGAGGATGATAGGGACATCACTTCTACTGATATGAACACTCCTCTTGCTGCTGCCATGAATGATGTGCAAGGTCCAATTACTCGGGCACGTGCTCGTCAACTCAATTATCAGGTAAATGTGTTTCTAAGATTAAGTGTATTATTTAAGAACTCTATTATGCTGCCTAATGGAGATGATTTGCTTGTGCTTAGGAATCTAGGAATGGACAGCAAGAAGTTGATGTGCATTAAGGAAGGAGAAGAAAACAACAATGGCCACAATTCCAGCAAGGACTTCAGGACTTTAAAGCCACCCTAAAGGAGATGAAGAATTTGTGGCCTCCAACTCAAAGAGTTTCAGCCACCCTCTACTTGGTGCTGCGTCACTTTTCCTTAGCCTACAAGGCTTGTATCCGAATCCTCTTAAGGGTTAGTTTGAGTCAAACTTTGTAATGGACTTATTTGACCCATGTAGCCTATATGGCCGGTCACCTAGGGTTTGGGGTACTGTTCACATGGCACTATTTACACGTGAGCAGTGCTGTCACCCCTCCCTCTTCCTCCTTTACATAGTGGCCGCCATCTCTTAGTTTCGGCGGGTTTCTTTTTAGATTATTCTACATAGCAGTTTCGCCGCACGTTCGGTTTGAGGAACTCCAACTTTGTGAGATTAATAATTATTCGTAATACAATTTCAGATTGCATCTTCTACTCTCTTGCTTGTGTTCTCGATTCGCTTGTAGGAGATAGCCTTTTTGGCGAGGTCAACCGCATTCGGTACGGTTGATAACCATCGGAGCAGTGGTGTAGAGATTGCGAGGGGTTCGATCCGTTTTGGTCGGAGCCTTTGGATTATCAACGTCGTGTTCTCTACAATCGACATATCACTACCTTTCGGAAGATCAGGCCACAGTCACATTAGGAATCCACCAATTCAGTCCGGACACTATACTGTCACATTGCATTTTCTCTCCATTTGCCACTTTGAATATCACAGTATGAATCAATTGTTATTCGATATTACTACGGTTGACAAATTGTCGATTGACAAAACTGTGTGTACTGCCAGAATCCACTAGTATCAACATGATTTGATTCCCCACTAGTGCTCGGAGCCTTACTGATTGCACTTCCTTTATTCCTGCCACTACATGAATGGATAGTTTGAAACATTCCTCTGTTGGCGTCGATTCTGTTAGGTCCATCGCCGAAAGTGTTTCTTCCTGCAACACTTCCCCGAAATCTCCTATTTCAATTGTTAACAACTGCATTGGTTTCTTACATGGGTGTTCCTTACTATACTTGTCGCCGCATTTGAAACAGGGGCCATTTGCACGCCTCTAGTCGCGCAGTTGATGCTCTCGACAGAAATCATCATTCCCTTGTTTCTTGAAATGTCCATGCACTATTGCCGTTGTCGGGGGCGACATAGCTAGTAAGGTGACTGCTGCTCTCAGCAAATTTGGGGTCAGATGGCGTGGTCGGCTTGCTTCCAATTCCTCTTTTTGAAACCTTGACAACACAGCTGCTCTTGTAACACTTACTGGTGGGGAGGGTGGCTGGCGCAAGAACTTCACTTGGGCGCGCTTCACTTCATCTAGGCTGTCTTGTTGGATCCACCTATTGTCCAAGGTTCTTCATTTCCGCAGACAACCGATCAAGCTTCTCTGCCTAGGCATCGAAGCGAGAAAAAAAATCTCCCCAAACGTTATCTGAATTTGGCCGATACTTTCTTTAATCGCCGTGATGACTTGGTGAGATTGCAGCGAAGGTTTCTTGGGCGCCATGGTGACTTCTTCTGTCGATACAACCTAAGATCGGGATTACGGGACCGATTGAGTCTCCAACCTTTCTAGGGATTTTACAGATCGAATGACAAGAATTTGTGGAGGATTTGGGGCTCTGTTACCAAGTTGTAATGTCCCGGTCGAGCTATGGATAAGCTAGCAATTGGAGCAATTCAGTTCACCCAGAAGATAGCCATCCCGAAGGACTTTAGGAAGTACAGGGATGAGAACGAGGAAGAACAAGATGGGGAAAGCTTGATGCCATTTCTTTAATCACACGTTTGTCCATTTTACAGTAGATAATTTAAACATCTCTTAATGACTGATGGGTGGGCCCTTCGGCCTATGCACCCAACTCACCCACGCCGCTGCTGAGCACAGACAGCTCGCCACAGCACACACTTACTCCACACTGTGACCCACTATCAGTCGCCTGAGACCTTCTCGTCTTCACTGACTTCTTCCTCTGCGCTCAAGAATAAGAACGAACCCGCCATAGGTGACCCCGAGGATGGCGGTGTGACACATCTCCAGTTTATATCCCTTGCACTATTGCGTAGGAGAATAAGAACAAACCTAAAAGGTCGCCCGCCTTTTGGGAAAATAGAGCGGGAGGGAGGGGGCTTTGAGCAGACGAGGGAACCGTGTTCTCTGCCTATAATGGAGAGGAACCTCGTGAAGGGAAATGGTGATTAGCCGGTTACCGCGCTCTACACATTGCCATTGGGATGGTGAGTGGTTAGTCATTGGCATTGGGATCGCAAAATCATTCGATGGGATGGTCCTCTGATTACAACTGCAGTATCTTATCACGTTGCCGCTGTAGTGAAAGCTTGACAGGGCATTTTACCCTTCAATCGTGTCGTTCAATTGGGCCGAAAGTTTCTATTTCAGGCACGCAAATTTGGAGGTGCCCTGACTCCTGAGCATGATAAACATCAACTGGGCCTCTTATAAGCCTAGCCAAAAGCCCTGGAGTATTAGGCCATTCATGAGCTTTATTCCCACCATGTTGAATGAATTGAAAATGCAGTGCATTGAGCTGTTCCTACTTCCTGATATCGCTTAGGTTGCGAGTTGCGATAGCATAAGTGATCTCCTTCCAACAACTAGTGACGATTTCATACATGCACCACGCATGAACATAAAACCCCATACGCGTTGCCCACTGCAGTATCGCGACATGGCGGGCACCACCGAATGATGCGGCCCTCGGCTCTGTTGGGCAGAAAAGGCAGGCCAGAGTATCTTTAGGAATAGCTGGAGTTCTTTGATTTGACCAGAATAATGATCGAACTCTTGCAGCTGGATAAGTGATATTTCGTTGATCTAGAATCTTAAAAAACCAACTTGATTTTTTTTTGAAGAGGGAGAAATCCTGCTTTTTTTAGAAAGCAAATAACAATCTTTACAGAAGAAGGAAGGGAACAGAGGGACTGGGAAAGCCAGTTTGCAAATACAAGGTCACCAAAAGGGCAGCACAACTGCCAGGACAACTAAGAAAGTCAGACAAAAGAAACCCCAACGCTAACAAAAGGAGTCCAACCTCCAGATTACACATTAGAATGATGAGATGCAACTCATCTTACAAAAATTCCTAATCCAGGCTTCAAACATAGTCAAGACATTATCCAGCTTGTCGCCATCATCCTTTTTTAACAGAATACACCATTGCTGCAAACAAGATAAAACTTTAAAGATCATATCTACTGGATGTTTAATAAAAACCCTTTCAAACGTCACATTGTTCATAATTCTCCAAAGAGTCCAAGCCGTAGCAGCAAAACTAAACAAAGCAACATTATAAAGATTAGCCCCTTTTTTTCTAGCCAGTTCAGTTGGAAATCAGCTAAAGACTTTGGATATCGCTCCCAGCCAAAAGCCTCTTTCAGACAAATCCAGAAGAAGTTCGAAAGATTACAAGAGAACAAAATATGGTCAATAGTCTCCTCCAAACCACATAAGATACATTTTGTATTACCTTTCCAACCCCTCTTCTTAAGCTGGTCCAAAGTTTGGACTCTATCATTGTAGCACAACCAAACAAAGATCTTAACCTTTAAAGGGATTTTGCTCTTCTAGAGCTTCTGCATTCTCAAGCACCTGACACCCCCAAACTGCAGATGACCATATAAAGATCTCACTGAAAAACAGCCAGATTTATCAAAACACCATATTGCCTTGTCCTAGGTATTATCCAGTGTAATTTCCTCAAGGTCTTTTTTCATCTCTACCCATTGCTGCAGTTCCTCTTCCCCAAAGCTTCTCCTAAAGGAAATACTCCAATTCTCTTCTCCCATCACATCAGCCACACTTATGCAAGGAGAATGGCAAAGTCTGAATAGCTTGTCATACTTGATCTTAAATGGGCAATCATCAATCCAAACATCCCCCTAAAAAGAAGTATTGGTACCATCCCCCACTTGAAACCTGACACCACAATTGAACAGATTATTGACCCTCAAAACATTCTTCCAAAACTGAGAGCCGCTAATCCTGTTAGAGTCTCTGAAAACCCCCGTAGGAAAATATTTGGCTTTCAAAATCTTAAACCAGAGATCATTTTTTGCTAAAGAAAATTTTCAAATCCATTTGGCCATAAGACAGTCATTCATGACTCTAGTATTGATAATCCCCAACCCACCAAACTTTTTAGGTCTACAAACAGCACCCCAGTGCACCATATGATATTTAAACTTGCCACTAGCACCCCTCCAGAAGAATTTGGCTCTAATAGAATCCATCTTTCTATGGGTTTCATCATTAAGTCTGTAGAACCCTATCGTATATATAGGAAGACTACTCAGACTACTGTTAACCAGAACCAGACTGCCCTCAGCCGATAAGAAATTACTTTTCCAGTTGTCAAGTCTTTTGCTCAACTTATTAATCACATTCTCTGCAGGTTTCTCCCCAATATGTCTGTCTCCAATCAAAATCCCCAAATAAGTCATGGGCAAGTGAGACCACCTGCAATTGAAAATGTGTGCCACATTGTTAGCCTCTTCCTTGTCCACCCCTAACACAAACACTTCACTTTTATGGTAATTAATTTTCAAACCTGACATCCATTCAAAGCAGTAAAGTAAAATTTTCAGATTCCGAAAATAATCCACCTTATAATCCATCATCAGCACAGTATCATCAGCATATTGTAGAATGGGTACCCCTCCTGGCACTATGTGAGAAATAGCACCCTTAATCAGACATGTCTCCTGGGCTTCTAAAATCAGTTCATTTAAAGCATCAGCCACCAAATTAAAGAGAAGGGGAGATAAAAGATCTCCTTGTCGAAGACCTCTAAAGGTTTTAAAGTAAGGTCCCCTTTCTCCATTGATGTTAATACAAACCTTACCTCCCTTGACAGAGCTCATAACAACCCTAACCCATTGGTCCGAGAACCCTTTTTTCGACATAACCTCCTCCAAAAACCTCTATTAGATTTTATCATGAGCTTTCTCAAAGTCAAGCTTTAAGATCACCCCTTTTCGTTTAGAAACTCTAAAGTCATAAACAATCTCATGTAAAGCCACCACCCCATCTAAGATATTCCTGCCTATAATGAAAGCAGATCGACTCTCATTAATGATTTTGTCAGCAATCAACCCCAATCTATTAGCCAAAATTTTTGTGAGAATCTTAAAACTGACATTCAACAAACATATGGGTCTGTACTGTTTGATGTTATCTGCATCTTTGATTTTAGGAATCAAAGAAATCACCCCAAAGTTCAACCTTTTCAAATCCAAATCCCCTGAAATCAAGTCTTTAACCAAATTCATAAGCTGATTTTTAAACACACCCCAGAACTCTTTAAAGAAAACACAAGGAAAACCATCAGGTCCAGGTGCAGAATTCCTTGGCAGCTCTTTGATCACCTTCCACACCTCCTCCTCTGTAACCTCATGCAGCAGATGTATATTATCTGCATCTGAGACTCTTTGCAAAGTGCTCCAAAAATCTTCAACCAAACCAACCTCTTGATCATCTTCAGATCCAAACAAACTTTTATAATAATCATACACATGATCTCTAATATCATCTTTATTCTTCAAAATAATCCCTTCGTGTTCCAGATTAATAATATGATTTTTCCTTCTCCTACCATTAGTACAATTGTGAAAATATCCAGTGTTGGAATCCCCTTTAGTTATCCAATTGACCCTACTTCTCTGCTGCCAATGATGTTCCTCTACTTCAAAAAGCCTCTCCAACTCATTTTCCAAAGAATATCTCTTAAACCAGTCTTCAGAGGATAAGCTCTTTAACTCAGCTTCAGAGTCTAAAACATTCAACTGTTCCTTAACTCTTCTTTTCTGCAGCTTATAATCCCCATTCATATGAGCTCCCCAACCTCTCAAAAATCTTCTTAAAGATGCTATACATCCATTCCACCTATCCATAGAATAGCAATCCCCAGAAATCTTATTATTTAACTCCTGCCATTTATCCTAAACCAAACCCCTGAAATTCTCATAACAAAGCCATTTGCTTTCAAAGAAAAAACTACTTGTCTTAACCCTGTCTCCTTCTCCAGAATTCAACAGAAGAGGGTTGTGATTAGAACCTACTCTGGTCATACAAAGAGCATGACAAAGAGGGAAATTGATCTCCCAGTTAGTTGAAACAAGAACTCGGTCCAAATTTACCATAACAGGGTTCACCTGTTTATTGGTCCAGGTAAATCTTGTCCCTTTTTTCTTAATCTCCAGAAGCTGATTCTCAGAAATAAACTCGTTGAAGATCTCCATCAAACTAAAATTCACATTATTAGAATTCTTATCAGCAGCCACCCTAATCAAATTAAAATCACCCCCCATGACTAGAGGCACAATAGTCCTTTTACATTTCATGTCCAACTCTTCTAAGAAAATCCTAGAGAACTCATGATTAGCCGGACCATACACTGCCATCACTTCCCAATGAAAGTTAGAAGATTTATTCCTAATCCCCATACTAGCAAAGAATCTCCCTGTCTCAAAACTTTTCATTTCCAGAAAATCTTCCTTGACCCCTAACAGAATACCCCCTGAATGATCTTCTACAAAGGTCCAATGCCAAATGAAAGGCAGATCTCCTACCAAGTTCCTAAGTTCCCTTGCTAAAAAATCATGCTTGATAGTTTCCTACAACCCCACAATATCTAAACCATCAGAAAAAACTATCTCCTTTAACTGTCTTCTTCTGACAGACTTACCCAGTCCTCTAATATTCCAGAATAAGATTTTCATGATAAAGAAATATTCCCTCCCGCACCCCCTTTTTTCAGCACACTGCACACTTTCTTGTGCATCTTAAAGCCTGCTGCACCCCTTTGCTCAGTACCATCTTTACCTCTACACTCATCCCTTGTGTCAATGATATTTGCATCAGCCAAGTTTTCTTCATTATTCACTCTGGCTTTGTCCTATGCAGCCTTAGCCAAATCAGCCCTCACAAGCTCTTGAGCCTGCATGGCCGAGATGATCTCTCTAGCAGTTTTTGATTGTTTGCCCAAAGTAATACCACATGAAATAACAATATGTTCTAAACAATCAAAGGAAGCATTATTAAGAACATTAAAAGGATTTTCAAGTTTACCTTGAGATTCCAGATTTTGGATTGATTTCAGCTTAGAAGCCTTCTGTTCCATTGGAATCCCTTTGTCTTGGATCCTTGAACTCTTCCTAGTTGCCACTTGAGGTTCAAGAATTCTGCCTTTTTTCCCTTTCTTTTTAGTAATCATCCACCCTTCAGTCTCTTCAAGAGTATCATCCACCCCACAAGCTTCATAACCTCCTACTATATTAGCAGTTATCACAGTCGAGCCTTCCTCAAATTGTTGCCTACTAGCAACATCAACCAGGTCTTCAGAGATAATACATCTCTTACCCTCCTCATTAAATCGAAACTTTTGTTCTTGAATCTGAAAAGAGGAATCCCCCACAGAAACACCTCTCTGTGAGCAGATCAGACTGTCTCCTTCACAAGACCTCTCTTCATCCTCTAAAATCTGCAAGTCATTAACTGTAGTAGGGAAACTGTAGGCCAATGGTACAATTGCTAAGACCCATTTTTGTACTATCTCCTTGCCTTTGACTGAAACTGTAGACTTGTTATATAACTCAGAATCAATAATCTCATTAATCTCAGTCTTAATAGTCTCTTCAGGCATCTGATCAGAATCATTGTGAGTGTTACAAGGCCACAAAGCAACAGATAAATCCATTGACTTCTGTTTAGGCAAAATATTCTGCTCAGAACCCACACATAGTTCATCTTGCTGGTCACAGGGATCAACCTGCTTGTTTTGTTTAATATCTGCTATCACTGAAGCCTCTGGATGAAAAGCGCTTTTTGTATGTAAATGCCAGGAGAGTTGGAAACTACAAGTCTTCCCAAAATGCCAGAATCTTCCTCCACCTTGTCATCTCCCAAACTTTTGTGATTTTTACCTTGAGTCTTGCTATCTGCACCCCCATCTCTTTTATCTGAGGATTGGTTGACCTCCCCCCCAAATTTCTCAACCAACTTGTCCCATCCTGAGTTATGGTTACTACTATGAGAGTCTTCTTCCTTCTCCTCATCATCATCATCTTTCTTTCGAGCATGAAATTTATGAAAGTGATCATAGACTGGACCCCCTTTCTTCTAAACATTACCCCCTTCTGCTTCAAATTTGATTTCATATCCCATAGAGTTAATGAAAATTTTCACAAAGCAATTGATATTCATAGGATCTCCGCTAAGAACTTTCACTCTCACCGGATCTGCCATTGTCAAGCTTATCTCATCCACTTCTATAGGTTCTCCCACAGTACTAGAAATATCTTTAACAATAGCAACTGTTTTAGCAGGAGTAGGGATTACTGGGAGGCCACTTCTACTTTTACTTGCTTCTCGCAAGCTGTGTTTCAGAACATCATTTCATTTCGTAATCCCTTATAAATGAGGTCACTCTCGTGTCTAAGGGTTTGTTCAGTAGTTTGTCTTTTAGGTTGTCTCTAACAACCTAACACCATTTATGTTACTTTGAGATAATTTTAAAGACAACTATTCTAATACATTGTCTCTTGAGTTGTCTCTTTAAAGTATCACAAGCATTTAAGTTTTACATGAATCAAGTGCCTTGTTTTGCGTGAATAAACGATGACAGCGCTCCAACAGCAAAAGGCTTCGTCGCTAGCGCCTTGTTTCATGTGATAAGCCCGTTGCTTCGTGAGAGGATGATCTCATTCTCTCTTCTCTTTCACTCTTCTCCACGGCACTAGAAAATCTATATGACAACCTTAACGACAGCTGAAGTAACACTATTAAAGATATCATAAGGGACATGCACCTAATATGAAACCAATAGGCTCCATGACAGGGAGGACTGAGGAGGCCACCACGCCGACGAATTAATGGGGGCTTCAGCCATTTGTGTACACGGCAATAGTGCATATGAGGAAGGGAGAGGAGGGCACTACCATCGGCAACCTGTTCTTGAACTAGTCAATGGCGACGGCCACCACGTACAAGAGGCTCATCACCTGTTAGACCAAATTAGCTACTAGATCAGATGAATAGGAGCCATCTATTTTTCTCTTCTATAATATTCAACTTTCTTTCACTCCAATAGTTATAAAAGTTACAAGGATCAAAACTACAAGATCACAACGAAAGTCTTACGTTGAAACCGAAAAACTCTGAGCTCAATATTTCTCGGTCAGTCTGACCACTAGCTGCAAGTTTGCAGCCCGAAGGATCCACAAAACAATCGAACTTTTGATTCAGTCGTTCTTATCCATCTTGCGCCATACTTGAGTTCAGCTATTTCACCTAGCATCATCAATCGTTCTGGACCTCAGCTCTCCTAGCCTAGTCCTGATCATCCCCGTCATTGACCGTAGTTAATTCCAAGCGCCCCTGCACACAATAGACTAAGAAATCGATTTTGGGCACAAGTTCCTTGCAACTTAACCCACGTTAGCCAAAACATGTATCTTACAATACCTATGCACTGAAACTCATGACTTTGGCCAATTCCACAAAGTTCACCACACTCCCGATGTATGAACTCCATTTGGCCGGTCAGATCGTCACCCTCGGCCGGTCTGACCGCCCACATGTGTGACCGCTTCCAAACTCTGAAAAACACTCTCTCTGAACTTTTTGGCAAAACTCTATCTAGTTTCACGTCTAATTTTTATTTTCAATGCCACCTAATGCAAACACACCCTCAAACATTCACACACAAGTGTTTGTTGTGCAATCCTCAAAAGTTCTCATCGCCGGCCAAAGCAGGTCTGACCGCCACCCCTCGATGGTTAGATCGTCGGCCCTCAGCCGGTCAGACTGCCCCCTAGGGCGGGTCAGACCGCCTGCAACCTGATAGCAAATCCGATAATTTACTAAACCGAGGTTTTAATCACCAAACACCTCGACACTGATGTCAATTGTTCAACACTAAGGCTAAGATCATACAAATATCTCCACACCACCTACGACTGGAGAGACTACTCCCGGCCTGCTACTGTTCCCGCGTCACCCAGCGGCGATGGCCGCCGTGGTCGTCTGCAACGGTGCATTGTCCCCCTCGACACTGCCCGATCGTGAATGCACGGCCGAGCACGTTCTTGGCGTAGGAATATAGAGAATGGGGTTCTTAATTTGTAGCCGCTTGCTGGATCGTATTTCCAAATGAATCCTGAACGGAGTATTCTGTTTTGTTTTGTGCGGCTTTTTTTAAAAAAACATTTTGTGTTTTCTTTTTCACTCTCTGTTCTTTCAGCTTCATGATTTCTTCTGTAAATGTGGAAAATGGGTCGTCTAAAATGCTTGGGGCCGCTCTTCGTATTAAAAAAATGCTTCTAGGTGAAGATCTGCTCCATGTGCAAACAGGAGTGTTCAACTTGCTTTTCTCTCCTATTGGTAGTATATTCAATTCAAAATTCTGAAGACAATTATCGAGGGGACAAACGATCAAGCAACTATTACATTGCCAGATATGTTTCGCATTCAGTCACCATCAGTGAAAGAAGGGACCAACTGATCAATATGGGTCCACAAATTCGTGCCTAAAAACTGACGATGGATATCCAAGTAGTTGGATTGAAAGAAACTCCCTATGTTGAAGTTGAACCATCAACAGTATAAAGAATTTGAAGAAGCAAACTTATATACTGAAAAGTAAAAGTACCACTAGAGATGTTCGCAAATGAAACGTTCCCATCCGTCAGGTACATGGTTTAATCGAAACAGCATCAAGGTAGTGCATCAGTCAAGGTAAGTGCATCAGTCATCTGAATCTGCCTCTTACCCCTCTCCAATCACTATCGCTGTGATAAATACCACTCCCAAGTCACAACTGGAGCAGCATGGATCGCAAAAATAATGCAAGTAGCACAACAATGAAAACCGTAACCTTCGACAGCCAAAACATACATACACCGACAAATCGAGAAGCCTCACTTACCGGACAAGATGATTGAGATCATTGTCGGTGAGGGTTGGATCCTAGCAACGGCAGATGCGTACATTGCTCTGTGCCTTAAGTCCTCTTAGCCGTTAGATCAAACGCAGAATAAATTATTTGCAGTACAGCAGAGCAGAGGATCTGAGCAGAGAATCCGGATCCGGATCCAGATCCACGAGGGATTAGGAATCTCTTCCGTTGCAATTAGTAATGGCAGAGACTCCCAACGTATGATATCTGTGTCTTTTGTGGAAGGGAGAAGCGTCTCGAACATTCCTTTTTTTTTTTGACAGTTTGCCCGTGAAGTCTGGCGTGAAGTGAAATTGGAGTATGGTTTTCATATCTGCCGCAAGATGTTGATTTGTGTTAAGCAGTGGTTATTTGATTTTCTGGGACGTTCCTCGACTCGGAAGGCAACAGTTCTTGCTGTTACTCTGTGGTATATATGGGAGGCCTATAATGGTGCATGAAACGATGAAGGTGTGTTGCATCTTTGAAGGGTGTCTACGAAAGTTAAAGCTTATGTTGAGTTGGTAGTGTTGCATATCTTCAATCCGAATCCAGGTTATAGGCATGAGTCATTGCATTCAGTCCCTAAATGGATGCCGCTGCCGGCAGGTACGGTCCTTATTAATATGGATGCAACACTATTTGCTTATTCTCATCGGATAGGAGTTGGCGTGGTAATCTGAAACCACATTGGTGAATGCTTGACTGCCTGCAGCGAGCGCCTTGATGGGATCACCACACTGGAATTAGCAGAAGCTTTGGTATTTTGTCATGCAACAACCCTTGCCCGCAATGAAGGATATCGAAATGTCATCCTTGCTTCTGACTGCTTGTCTGTGGTACAAAGGTTGAATTTATCGATACGAAATCGGTCATCTGTTGGTGCGGTTATCTCTGATATCAAGTCTATGGCAGAGGATTCTTTCTCGGTTGTTTTTCGTCATGTTAGTCGTGTGGTGAATGTGGCAGTACATACTCTAGCTAGATCTTGTGAGCACTTTGTTAGCTTTTTATTCTCAATGGTGTACCAGAGTGTATCTGGGTGACTCTTCATAACGATGTTTTATGATCAATAAATTGCCGGCTTTCTCTCTCTAAAAAAAAGATAATGTGCGATCAGCACACACTGCCTTGTAATTCTCTTTGCATCCCAATCCCCAAATGTATGTAGGGCCTGATAGCCGTGCCGCCCACTAAATGATGCACGGGCAGGAGGACGCAAGCCTCGGATTCTCGTCAGGTCGGTGTGAACTGATCTGACCATGTGTCTGTCGGGGCAATTGCATATATGGATCTTGTGATTAATAACCCCCAGCATTAATAGTACTGTCTGTAGTAGTAATGTCGATTAATTTTCGTGTTAAGTCATTGTTCAATTGTTTCTACTACTAGCATGGTCCATGCAAGTCGTGAGATGCAAGGCAAATGCATCAAGATCTGAGTCCAAATCAGCGTTTAAAATCGTGCCATTTTATATAGCTCAGGTCAGGTCAGATCCAACCAAGACAGCTAAGGGTGTATTTGGTTGTTTGTATCAAGTGGTGCATTTATGAATTGGTTCAAGAAAAAAAAATCCATGCATTTGGTTGATGTGATACAAATTTGTGAAATGTTCTCTCTAAATACTAAACCATCTCATTTACTCAAATTAATGGAACCACATTGTACATGATTATGACGCCCCGTGTCATTACCCTGGAGGGTAATCACACTTAAGCAAACGGATTACTATTCGTCTGTCTGGTAGAATACCGCTTCAACGAATAGTAAGCCTTACCAGAGTTGACATGGCAGAACAATAAGGTAGAAACTGTTCTTTATTACAACAGTTAGCCACACAGGGCTAAAGTCTTACATTACACATAGTAATTTACAATTGCCAAAATGGGACTAAGTCCCTTGCTTGCCTGCCATGCTCACTTATTCTCTTAGTCGTCTCATGTGTTGAATAGGGTATCCACCTTGCCCTGCTCCTTGTAATAAGGTTCCTCGTCTCCTACGTGGCCCCATCTGCACCTGTGAGTCCCTCATCCCACTCAGGATAATTCCCGGCCAGACTATGATCTAACAAAGGATAATACTAATAAGGTTGAGTACAAAAGTACTCAGCAAGCATTATAGCAGAAGATGCACTGTATGACTTATCTCTGTTTGTTATCACATTTTCGATATCATCTCTTTTCTAAAAATAACACTCGTTAAAACATTATGTGGCAAATTTTAAAACATTATGTGGTAATTTTTAATACTGAAAACACTACTTGTCACTCGTAGAGAAGATAGACCCCTAGTAGTTCCCGTAGACTCCAATCTAGGAGACTGGCATGAATTCATGATTTTATTTAGCACTGCGCAGGCTTTGTACCACTTTACCTATAGCTACTCTGAACTCTCTTTGAACTAGGTCCACCATATTTCTTTTGATGTGACTTCGAATTCAGAATACAGAATATTTTCCAGGTTACGTGTCGACGACTGTGACTCTCGTCACAGAACAGACAAACAAGAATATAAAAAGGAAAATAGAGATTACTATCTGTTCACCAAAATACTAGAGATGGTGAGTGTGTATTGCAAAGGGTATACTCTGATTACAGGAAAAGTGGCTATGAGTACACGCGGATTAGGGCTTGGATATGAATCTATGTTACAAAGGCACGCAGGACGGACTATTTATAGTATTACAAGCGTCAGCAGTTAGTAGCAGTGGTGCCTCTTCACGCCAATAGTTGCGTCTCTTCACGCCAATAGTCGCGTCCCTTCGTGATGACCGTTATTACCGATATCTCCATGTGTAGCTATTATTAACCACATGTGGGTAACCACTTTCTAGGACCTCCTCCGCGGGGGAGTGGTCCTGGAGAGGTCTTGGAGGAACCCATAGAGGAGGTCCAACTGGGTCTCCAGGAGAGGTTTCGAAAACAGTAAAAGGAAAGACTTTATAGGCTCACTTTTCGACTGCTTGATTGATCTTAGGCCCAGAATATTAACTCAAGTACAGTAAAAATCTAGCTTATCTATTAATAAGCAAATAAAGATATACCCGGATAATTGACTAGTCAATAATCCTCGTCAATTAGCCCCTCAACTTCAAGTGAAAATAACTTACTTGAAGAGGTTTTTGACGAGAACTGGGCTTGGTCAAGAAGATAGTTTTACTTGAGTTGTAAATAACTATTTCCTTTAAGAAGTAGGAGTATTAGTCGTATATATTTATGAAAGTAATTCCCGAAGGGACAATTATGCTTTATTCTTCATCGACTTATTAGGAACAGGCTCTAATAAAATCTTATCTATTAGACTTCCATCTGGTTTATTTAATCCCACCATAAGTTACTGGTTTATAAATAACCTCCAGAAGGGTAAGAAGAAGAAATATTCCTTTAGAGACTCTCTATCTTTCCTATCTCCACTTTATCGTACAAAACCTATCCTCAAACTCCCTTAGTTTGAGTAGATGATGTATTATGATAGTAGAGATCATGAAAAAGACAGATTTTATAGAATAAATTTGACTTTTTGAACACCATGATGTTATAATCTTTGGATTTTATGCTTCCTAGGTGTTCAAGAAGTCAATTCATTCTGCGAAATCTTCAAGAAATTGGTGGAAGGAAATGTAGGAATACGGGTAGGCTACGATAGCAACAAATCAAAAATTCTACCACGTAAACCAGGAAGCTAAGCAAGTAGATGATCACAGATCGTTACCACCAGACGCGTAGAGCAGCGGAAAAAGAGTTGGAGCAGCTTGGTCCAACGTAGAGCATGTCAATGTAGTGATCGTAGTCGATCGTCCAACGTCCTCGCGAGTCGATTGTCTCCTCCAGCAACCTCTGAAGTTCCTTATGAAGATCGCGGATCGTCCTCAAGCGCAACAAAGAACGCGATGGCGCCTCTCGATATCCACACGTCCGGGGAAGGAACAACTGTCTTGTTGGTGTCTTTGGCACTAAGTCGCACGGCAGAGCTCTTAGGAAGATGGTGGCTAGGGTTTCGGTAGAGCAACTCACGTCAACCTATCTCAATAGCCTCAAACATCTCCTTATATAGTGCCCATGATGGATCCTATCCGAACACGTTTTGTTCCAACCCGTTAAGTGTGTGACTCGTTAGGTTTATGCGCAATCGGTTGTGACTCGGAAACCCTTTCCGACCACGAGTCATTAGCGGTTCCTAGCAGAACATAGCGATTCCCGAATACACACAAATTATATCGGACGAACCTTAATACAATATGATCTATGATCAGGTCCTCATCACTTATGAATAGGTCCTATCTCTATACGACCAGTTCGTATTTGATCATGACCAGTTCGTAACTCCTTACGACAAGGTTATGACCACTCTGTGATTACATTTGACCAGTTCGTATCTCCATACGACCAGTCCATAACTGATCGAACTAAGCAAGCTACTCGTGTATTCTCCCTTTGCCTCACAATATCTAGTTGAACTCCAGGTGAGATGTTATGTCATCTATGGACTATTCAATACTTTCTCGATCGAGTGTCGGATAACTTTACGTGATCGAACACTTCGACCACTAGTGGCATGGCCATGCACTTACTTTATCCGACTACAACGAGGGGTCCAGAGATATCTCTCATGTTATATTAGGAGGGGCAAATCCCATATCCGACCAGTCACATTCCTCCGCATGTTTCAGAGTATACCCGAAAGCTACCTTTACAACTACCAGTTACGAGTAGCAATTGGCAACCCCTAAGAGTGCTATTACACATGTAGGAAACCATGCTGATCTCAGGTCTAAGGATTATACATCGTCATTTCTTAAGACCAACTAACGACTCATAGAATCATAACAATCTCAATAGTGTCTCAAGGTGGGTCTTTTCCAACACCATGTTCTCTAACATGTGTCCATATTATTGGTTTGATATCTCCATATCCATGACCTGTGAAACATAGTTATCAACCAATACATATGCGAGTCTATTCATATGTGTTCTCATATGTTTTCGACCAGGGAACGATTAAGAATAATCGTCGTAGAAATATAGAGTTTCACAATCAAGTCACATACTTGATAATAAATATTAACAATATTATTCTAGGAACAAGATAACATATTATCCAATGTTATGAATATAATGAAATATAATCATCTCTATGATTGTCTCTAGGGCATATTTCCAACAGGAAAATCCTGATGATGAGGTGATCTTCTCTTGAGACGAATATCAAGGTAACTTCTACGTTTAAGTAGTTTTGTATCTTTCCACCCACGATGGATACGGGATGAAGATAACTTTAAGAAAAATAAAAAACTTTGCCACTACTTTTTCTTACACATCTCTAACGCACGAAACAACCTCCTTGACCAAACGTGACTTGTCGTGTCACCGACAATCGAGGCGCAGTTGTTACATCCTTGAGGTAGTGGGTTTTAAATGTACCAAGGGTATATATACGGATCTTTTACATCTTCTTAGGTACGTTTTCACCCTAGTTGCTTTTCACTTTTCCTTTTCACCGAGTACTTTTCGTCTTGCACGAACTTTCGAAAAGAAGGATCCCTCAGTCCGCCATTGAACCAAAGCAATGGCGGGATGGAAATCGTCAATGCTGCCAGCGGAGGAGCTTGAAGGACTGGAGCAAGACGGGCATCTACCGGAGAAGGCTCTTATCGAGTGGCGTGCATCAGGGAGGGAGATTGAACCAAATCCTCCGGCCGGTTTCACAGTATTTTTCGTGCCCTACCTCCGAGCAGGCCTCCGCTTGCCCGAGAGTGATTTCCTGATCGAAGTTCTTAATCATTATGGAATTGAATTGGTTCACCTTGTACCAAATTCAGTTCTGGTACTTAGTGTTTTTGTCCACATGTTTGAGGCGTTTTTAGGGATAGTCCCTAGTCTGCGTCTGTTTAGGTTTTATTACCAAATCATTCGCAACAAGAAAGGTGCTTGTGCTTTGGGCTCTTTTTATTTTAAATTTCAAGATGCCAGCAAGAGGATGTTCCCCTTCTTGGCTACCAAAGATGCCAGCTAGACATAGAGCAAGGAATGGTTTTATTCCGCAGTTCCGAAAGAAAGTAGAATCACTTACAATCGCAATGCACCATCGGAGTGGTCCACCAAAAGCCGAGCTACTGACAAGGAAATTAAGATCTCAGATGATGAAAAGAGAGTGGTCCTGGTGATCAGTAACTTGGTAGAGGGAGGTCTAACTTCCTCAAGAACAAGATTTTTCCTCTTCAAAAGAGGGAAATGCTATCTTGTAATCATGATGTCCCTGAAAATGGTAACATCTTACTCATCTTTTTACTCAAACTAAATTTTCATAGTTAAAGTAACTTTTTATTATACTACAGCTCTCTCAAATGATGAGGTCCTAGCTAGGACCTCAGTCCTGTTAAAGGATTGGGTTCTAGAAAAGGAACCGATCAATATAGAGGAGCAGCCCCCAAGCTTGATTGGAGCGACTTTATCACTTAGGAAAGATCGCACGGTGGTAAGTATTCATAGAAATTAACTAGACATAAGAAGTGAATCTGCTTATGCCTAATTTATATGTTTCTGGACAGACGACAAAAAATAAATGTCCCCTCTCAGATGTCGGTGCGAGCTCTTCTCTTTCTTTGGCAAAGAGTGCAAAGATTACTTCCAGACCTTTTATTGCTCCAAAGAAGATAAAACCCACACCTGCTTCAACTTTAGCTTCTCTAAGACCTCTTACTTCAGTTCCAGCTCCTCCAAGATCTTCTACTCGAGAGGTATTAAAAATAAAAGTTAAGACTTCCATTTCCCCATATGTCTCTAACCCCCAGCCAATGTCTTCTATATCAACTTTATTGGCTGGGGTGGTCTAGGGTGAAGGATCGTCAGAAGAGTCTGAAGAAGAGATCCCTCTTCAAAGGGCTCCAAGGCCAGGGACCTCCCTAGCCTTGGTTCCCTCTTCGTCAGAGCAAAGGGGAGATCCTACTTTCACTATGAATGAAGACTTTATGTCGCTTTTTAGCGAATGTAGCTTCGAGATCGAGTAAGTTCTTCGATTATAATTTTATAATTTTGGCTCAAAAATGACTAATCCATTTTTTAGCCTTTCTTTGCCATCAGACCCGAAAAGGGGACAACTGACTGCTCAAGATTAATTTTCACCACCAATTGTATTGGCAACAGAGGAATCCCTCGCAGAGGAAATTCTGCCAATGGAAGAACCTCCTAGAACCACTGAGGAAGTGGTCCAAGAAGCCCTGGTGACGACTACTGGGACGTCCCAAGGTACACTACTGGATATGGAGATCCAAACGGAGAGATCCTCTCTAGAGGATCGGATGGAAGAGGTGGTCCATGAGACCACCCGTTCAGAGGAGGTGGTCCATGAGACCATCGAAACTCAAGATGAAGATGATCATACCTTGGTAAGATTTTTTATCTTGAGATTCTTTCTTTGAATTTATTAGTATAAATCTAACTCATAGGATGTCTTAGGAGCCACAAAATACCAGTACTGATCCAACCAGAGGAGTTTTCCATCTAGTTCAATTTGATCAACCTGAAGATGACATTTCTTTGGGAAGTCTTCCTTCTGGAACCGAAAAGAAGGACCTCCAGGACCTCATGACATCTGTCAAAAGGTCCTGGAGAGTCAACATTGACATGGTAGAAGAGATAAAAACTTTTGCAGGGGAGAAAGAGAAGTAAGTACAGGGAATTGTTATTCAATCATCAGATTCTAATTAAATAATTAACTTATGCCTCTGTTCACTTTAAAGGGAATGCTTACTGGCAAAAGCCGGACAAGAAAGTGCTGAATATGCACTTCATGCTCTTAGATTGAAATTATCTGAGGCAGATAAAAGATCTGAGACAAGTGCGGTGGTCACGGCAGAGAAGACCGAAGAGATCCGCCTCTTGACTCAGAAAAATGAAAAGTTACAAGAGATCCTGAGCAGACAATCTAAAGAAAGTCATGATCTCTTTGAACATAACAAGATGCTCCATAACGAAAAAGAAGGTAAAAGACATCTCTTTTATTTCTTATAGAGCATTTGACCTATTATTTGCAATGCAAAAAATTTATTCTCTTTTTTCGTTCCTTCTTAGAACTAAAAAAAGGTAAAAGAGGATCTTCAGAAGACCTCTTCTAACAAAGATCTTCAGATTCAAGACTTGAAGGAAGTGGAGAAATGGAGTCGTACTGCCGTACAAGAACTTGAAAAGAAGGTGAAATTCTTGATAAAAGCTGGCAAGGAAATTACCACGGTTACTGAAAATAGCTTTTCTCAGATCTCAGCTTCTCTATGAGAGATCGCAGAACATCTGAAGGCTCCAATAACTCATCTTGCGACCAAGATGACCTTGGACGACCTTAGAAATGATATCTATACTCAAATCAAATATATTCAAAAACACATACCTGCTATGAAGAATACCATATATCAATCTTTGACGAGGGCAATGAGTCAAGCTTTAAACCGAGTTTTATTGAAGATTGATCTCTTTTATGGGGATTCCGTCAATCTCCAGAAACTTATTTCTGCACCCAAGTTTAAGACAAAAGAAGCAAGTATTGCGACTCAAGCCAAGATCACACCAGTGGTGGCAGAGATCATCAGGAACATTGAAGCTAATGCTCCTGCCCTTCCCTCAAGTACTCCTGGCTCAAGTATGCAAAAATGACAATGTAGTGATACAGATGTTTTGTCTTAAATTATATAAGATAATAAAAAGATTTTGTGTATGATAATTTTGATTATTTATCGAAAGTTGACTGACTTTGTCTTGCAAATTTAAATTTTTGCAAGTCAAAAGTCGTATATTTTACTATGTGTAGCCCCCCGCCTGGAACACTTTGTCCGGCAATGGGAGAAGTGTTTCGGACGAACAATTGTACTATGATCAGTATATCTATTACAAAACTAATGATCCGAACCAGTGTGTATTCAGGAAGATGAAATCAGACTGTTGGGCTCTTATGCAATGAGAATTGGCTTATAGAAGAGGTCTCAAACAGTTATCATTTCCTAAATGTATACCGATGGTCATTTGATGAGTAAAAACACTATGATTCATGAGTGAAATTGATCAACCGTAGGCACTTACAAAAGATGGTGATCATGTATGCGAAATAATATGAAAAAAATTATGCTGAAAAATTAACATAATATTATTAGTAAAGTAACAACTGAACTTATATAATATAGAAAAAAGATACTTATACATAGAATTTTCGAAGATGTTCAATGTTCCATGTGTTAGATAAAACACAACCATCCTCCATAGCTAATCTAACTAATCCTGGCCTAGTGACAGAGACTACAGTATATGGATCCTCCCATCTGGAGAACAACTTGTTTAAGTTGGCTTGGTTCTGGATGCGTCTCCGGACCAAGTCTCCCACATGAAGTGTTCTTGGACGAACCATTCTATTAAAGTAGCGTCTCAACCCTTGCAGATAGGTAGCCGATTTCAATAGTGCATGATCACATCTTTCTTCTAGCATATTGACGTCATCTTCACATAAATCTCCCTGATTTATTTGATCTAGCAGGTCTATACGTGTGGAACCTACTTGAATCTCACTAGGTAGCACTGCTTCTGCACCGTAGACTAGTGCGAATGGTGTTTTGCCAGTTGCCCTACTGGTCGTAGTACGTAATGCCCATAGAACAGAAAAAAAAAGTTCTTCCATCCAATTTTTTGAGCATATCTTAATGCGATTAAAAACTCTCTTTTTAATACCTTGCATAATCTGACCATTGGCCCTTTCTACTGCACCATTGCTCTGTGGATGTGCCACAGAAGCAAAGCAGATTTTAGTGCCAATTTCATCGCAATAATCCTAAAACACATCACTAATAAATTGGCTCACATTGTCTGTGATAAGACGACTGGGTACTCCAAATCTCGTAACAATGTTTCGCACAAGGAATTTATTTGCCGTTGTAGTCGTTATACGAACGACTGGCTCAGCTTCTATCCACTTAGTGAATGTATCGATGGCCACAAACAAGAATTTATACCCATTGGGTACTTGCAGTAGTGGTCCAACTATATCAATGCTCCAAGTCAAAAAAATGTCATGACAAGGGAATGGTCTATAATTAATAAGATGGTTGGTGCACTTGCCTGGCATAGAACTGACACTACTCATAGATCTTAACAAGGTGCATGGCATCTTGTAAAGCGGTGGGCCAGTAATAGCCTTACCGAAAAGCTTTACCAACTAATGTTCCATAGGATGCATGTGTACCACACAAGCCCCCATGGATTTCTTTTAGTAATTTTATCCGAAGTCTTGGGATATGCAACGCATAAGAACACCATGTGCTCCTTTCCTATATAATGATCCCTCGACCAGCTTGTACATGCGTGCTCTTCGAATCAACCTATCATTCTGTTGAGGATCATTGGGCAATGTCCCTGATGCGAGATAAGTGGTCAATGGTTTTATCCACTCCTCATCTTGCTTGATAACTCCAACCTCCGAGGTGGCTGAACCCATTTCCATTGAAGGTTTTGTAAGGTATTCGAGAAAAACGCCTATTGGAACAAGTGTTCGTGAGGAACCCAATTTCGATAACTGGTCCACTAAGGAGTTTTCCTTGCACGGTATATGTTGGACTTCGAAGTCCTTGAAGTGTTTTTCTATCTTCCCCACTTCACCCAGGTACTGAGCCATTATCTCATCGGAACAGCTGTATTCATTTGATACCTGGTTTATGACTAATTGTGAATCTCCCTTTGCTAAAAGCCAATTGACTCCGAAGGATTTGGCTGCTCGAAGTTCGGCTAGAAGTCCTTCATGCTCTGCCACGTTGTTAGTGGTAGGGAACAGAAATTGTATGACATATTGGAGTTGATCACCCTGCGGTGTTATCAACAAAATCCCAGCCCCCAAGCCTTTAAGCTCGCGGGAGCTATCAAAATACAATGTCCAATGATCGTCTGGCCCAGGAATTTCCTGAGGTTGATCCTCGGCATTCATCCATTCAACCACAAAGTCAGCCAAGGCTTGGCCTTTTGTGGCTATTCGGGTAGTAAAATGAAGATCAAACTCTCCAAGTTCTACTGCCTATTTAGTTATGCGACCTGTTACCTCTTGGTTATAAAGCATATTTTCAAGAGGAAAAGACGAAGGTACTGTGATTTTGTGAGATTGAAAATAATGTCTCAGTTTTCTGGAAGTCATCAGAAGAGCATAAATTAATTTTTGGACCTCAGTGTATATCTCCTTCGGTCCATGTAAGACCTCGCTTACATAGTAGATGGGTCGTTGAGACTCTCCTCTTTCTACAATAAGTACTATGCTAACCACATTTGGCGTTGTTGCCAAGTAAACTAGTAAAGGTTCACCTTCTAAAGGCGAAACCAATACTAGAGGATTTGAGAGATAAGCCTTTAAGCCTTCAAAGGCTTTGTCAGCTTCTTCGGACCATTGAAACCCCTTATTACTCCTGCGGATCACCTTAAAGAAAGGTAAACCACCTTCTCCTGATCGAGAAATGAAACGACTAAGAACCACCATTCGACCAGTTAAGGCTTAAACCTCCTTCACTCTGGAACGTGGTCGTAATTGTTCGATGGCTCGAATTTTCTCGGGATTAACTTCAATCCCACGAGAACAAACAAGGAAGCCAAGCAATTTGCCAGAACTAACCCCAAAAGTACACTTTTCAGGATTAAGCTTTATTCCATGTTTATTTACATTTTCAAAGGTCTCTGTGAGATCCTTCAAATGGTCATTCTTAGTACTACTTTTTACAACGAGGTCATCTACGTAGGCATCTAAATTATGCCCCAGCTAACTGCTGAAGGTTTTCTGTATCAAACGCTGGTACGTGGCCCCAGCGTTTTTTAACCCGAACGGCATCTTGACATAGCAGTAGACACCGAAGGGAGTGATGAAGGCAGTCTTTTCTTAATCTTCTTTCGCCATGCTGATCTGATGGTATCCGGAATAAGCATCAAGAAAACTCATCAGTTCATAACCCGCAGTGGAATCAACTAATTGATCAATGCGAGGCAAATGGAAGTCATCCTTTGGGCAAGCAATATTTAAACTGGTAAAATCTACGCACATGCACCACTTACCGTTAGATTTCTTAACCAGGAACAGATTTGCAAGCCACTCGAGGTGATCAACCTCCCGAATGAAACCAGCTTCACGGAGCTTATCAAGTTCTGCTCTGATAGCTTCTTGACGATCTAGGGCGAAACGTCTCAGTCTTTGCTTGACTGGTTTTTTCTCAGGCTAAATGGCTAGCCTGTGCTCAATCAAGTCCCTTGGGACCCCAGGCATATCAGATGGCTTTCACGTAAAGACATCTGAGTTGGCTCGGAGGAAGGTGAGGAGCTCGTCTTCCTATTTCTCACTTAGTCCCGCGCCAATCCAAACTGTCTTGGATTGTTCATCGGGGCTAAGTGGTACGACTTTTTGTGGATATCATGGGGATATGCTCACGATCTTAGGATGATGATACAATTGGCAATGGTGTTGAAGGTTTGTCAAAACATGCGTTTTTGGCAAAGTTCAAAATGTTGTCAGGCAATGGGCGGTCAGACCGGCCACCACTGGCGGTGAGACCAACCATGCCTCGGGTCGAGTGGCTGGTGGTCAGACCGGCCAATGGGCAGCAGTCTGACTGGCTAATGGGCAGCACTCTGACCGACCATAAAGAAATTTTGAGTTTGGATCTGAGCCAAAAATAAAGGGTGTAGGCAAGAGAGGGGATTCTTCTACACTTGGTCTCATAATTTTTAGAGCTTCGAGTCAAAAAGATCTATTTGTTTGAAATTTTTAGAGAGTTTCGGATTTTCAGGGAGAAAATTTTCGCTAAGTCCTGTTGGTGGTCAGCCGCCAACAGTGTAGCGGCGACCGAGGCGGTCGGGCCGACCGCCATGGGTGTGATCGACTAGTTTTGGCTTGTTCGTCAGCCATCTTGGCGGCAATGATGTTTTGGTTAGGTCAAGTTCATGGGTTTCAATGCATATGTGTTGCATGATGCATGTTTTGACTAACGTGGGTCAAGTTGCGAAGAACTTGTTCCCGAAATCGATTTTCTTTGTCTATTGTTGTGCAGGAAGCTTAGAGGTCAACGACGAGGATGATCGGGACTAGGCTTAGAGAGCTGAGGTTCAGAATGATCGAGGATGCCGGGCGAAGTCTATGGACTCAATCATAGCGCAAAATGGATAAGGATGACCGAATGGGAAGTTTCGTGCGACGGGTTACATGAAGCGGCGCTGGGTCGGTGCAAGTGCCATGGTGGTTTCGGTGGGAGCCAGATAGGAGAGACTTGCCGACATGAAGAGAGCCGTTGATCAACCTACACGTGGCGAAGCATGGGATTGCTTCATGAAGTTTGGACTCGGTCTTCGGAGAAGGATCGAGAAAGGGTATTTTGGTAACTTCACCTAAATACCACCTTGATGACCTTTTGCTAACCCGCGGCGCAAGACGGCGTAAGGAGAAGCGGTTTAGGTCAAGATGAGATGAAGACGTCGCTTTAAAATATTTGCATAAGTGAAACCCGTTTATGTGTGGGCTTAACAGGTGCCCATTAGGGATATTCTTCTAGAAGCTAGCATCCACTATAAATATGGGAGGGTGCTGGTTGTGCACCCCCCAACCCTCATATCTAAAACCCTAATTTGTGTTTTAAGGTTAGGAGAGAATAGTGGAGAGGTTAGGGTTATAGGGAGATGGATTGATTGTGTGCTCATGAGTTGAGTCTTTGTCCTCTTGGATGGAGTGGTTGTAAACCAACATCAATCCCAAATCAATCCAAGCAAGATTCCTCAAGTTGAGTCTCTTTTTGTTCTTGCTCTCTATTTTGTGATTTTGGGGCTTTCTTTGATCCGTGGGTTTTCCTTTGGTTTCTGGCCTAGATCTAGCTTGCTGTGACATGTGGAAATACATCTAGGATTATCTTGATCATCAATCACCCATGAGCAAGTGTTTGGATCATATTTTGGTTTTGACTCGGTTTTGGAGCAACCTTCACTCAAACGGAAAAAGGTCGAAACTTTGGCAAGGATCTTCACGATCCTTGATTGGAATAGGTTCTTGACATCCTAGAGAAGGTATGTCTCATGTTTGGTAAGGTTTGGAGTTGCGAATCAAAAGTTAAACCGATTTGTGATTATGAGTTCGGGCTGATTTTACTGTTCATTATACTAGAGGTCAGACCGCCAACTAGTTAGAGGTCTGACCGATTTCCAAAGGTCAGACCGCCAACTACATTGAGGTCTGACCACCCAACTCTTTAGGTTTTGAGTTTTTTGTGTTTTTGGTCTATTTGTTTCGGGGTTTTGATTGGATTCAATACAGGTCTTCCACTGTGGTTGTACATTGATCTTCATAGCTTTTATAGCTATTGGAGTTAAAATCATGTTGAATTCAATGAAGGTGAAAAAGAGATCGTGCTCCTATTCACCCCCCCTCTAGTCGTCGTTTCGGTCCAATACTTTTAGTTCCTCATTTGGCTAAGGAGTGGCCTTGACCTTTGCATACTTCCCTATTTTATCTTCCAAAGTAAGATCTTTTAGAGGCAACTGATCGACAAGTTCTAATGACTTACGATCATATGAAAGTGCGACGGCCTGATCACCTTGCACCACAATCACGCCCTTTGGCCCAGGAATCTTAATCTTCTGGTAGGCGTGGTGTGTAGCTGCCATGAACTTTGTTAGAGACAGCCTTCCCAAAATAGCATTATAGGCAGACTCAAAATCAACTACTTCGAAAGTAATTAACTCATTTCGAAAATTAGTAGCCGTACCGAAGGTTATTGGTAAGACTACCTGCCCTATTGGTGTAACTGACATACCCGGCACTATCCCATAGAAGGGACTTGTCATTGGTTTAATCTTAGAACGAGGAATTTGCATCTCATCTAAGGTGTTAATAAATAACAGGTCTAAAGAAGTACCGCTATCTACAAATACTCTCCCTACTCTGCAATTACTTATGGTAGGAGAAACAGCTAGTGGTAATTTAAGAGAAGTAGACATACCTTTAGGGACGTCCTCCTTAGTAAAGGTTAGGGAGGTCTCTCACCACTTGGGGCATTCCAGACAACTAGGTAGGACCTCAACGTTGTTGATGTCTCACCACTTGGAGGTATAAGCGGCTGAACCCCCGTAAATGACGTTGACATTGTGATCCGTCCTTTGAAACGGCATTTCCGTTTCCTTGTCATTACCTTGGACTTCTGGTGGTCCGCAATCTTCTGGTGGGACAGGCATTGAACCTTTCCCATTGTAGTAGTCCTCCATTTGCTTCTGCCAAGTACGGCAGTTGTGGAGGTCATGACCAGGGACTTTATGCAATGGGCACCAGTGCTCATTACTCCTGGACGTACTCGCAAATCGTGGGGCAATTTTGTCATAGGGTGGTTGCTGTTCAACTACTGCGAGCTCCCTGGTTTACTGCTTGGACCTCCCCTTCTCCTTCTTTTTAGGTTTTCCTCTACTGCTCGTGGAGCCTTCGAACCTCTTGGATTTCTTTTCTTTGACATCCTCGAGGGCTGGCTAAGGAGGGGTGGTTCCCTTATCCACCATTCGGTTCCACTCCACTGCCTCATGGGCATCAGAGTACCGATCGGCCATGTTGAAGAGCTCTGACACGGACCTGGGCGGATTGATGTTGAGGTCTTCTGTAACCTTCAATATCTCACCGCCTGTTTAAAAGCTCGAATCACAGAGTCATCAGAAATATTTGTTATAGTATTACGGACTTCTATGAAACATTTTACAAATTGTCGTAAATTTCCTTCGGGGGTTTGACGGAGTCGATGCAAATCATCCTCCTTCCCTAGCTTTGCATAACAATTTTTTTAATTGTTTTGTAATGCGTTACAAAGTATCTCCCAGTTATACATGGATTCCTCAGGCTGGTTAAATAGCCAGGTCCTGGCGGAACCCTTTAAAACTGTGGGCATATAATTAGCCATTACCTTATCATCGCCTCCAGCAACCTGAATGGCAGTAGTGTATACTTGGAGAAATTCTGACGGATTTTGCATTCCGTCAAAAATCTCCATACTCCCAGGCTGGAACTTCTCCGGCCAGGTAACATTTCTTAGTCCAGGAGAGAAAGCTTTGCACCCTGCATAAGGTCCGACACATTGTCGTGTATTACGACAACTATCATGACCAACAGGAGATCTAGGACGTCTACTACGTCCCAAAAAATGGGTGTCATGCTCACCTCGGCCTTGAACATGACGGCCAGGAGCACCATAGTTTCGGTCTTGCCTTCGTCGTCCAATCGAGGACCCTTCTAGGTGTGAGTCCATTTGGGAAATTACTGTAGGCGATCGGGTAGAAATATTCTCCGCTGCACCCTATAGATCTTGTGCAACGGCACGCATCACTTGCACTCCTTGCTCTGGAGTTAATCCGTCTGGAGGTCGTGCGATAGCGCTTGCTAAGTAGCGAACGCGTTCCACAGGGGAATCCTCCTGCATGGGGGTTGGCAAAGGGACGTCGCGATAGTAGTGTTCGCAAACCTGTGAGATGTGCGCTTGTGTGGCGGCACGTATCTCGGCTTGTCGGTTCTCTTCCTCTCGTTGGAGGTGTTCCCGTTCTCCCTGCTCCTGGCATTGTCCTGATGCTTCGGGATTATCGCCGGGATTGGGTTGATTGTCACCGATGGCAGCGACCTGACGACCACTAGAACAGGCGGAAGGGGTGGACATGCCCTCGTCCTCTGAGGAAGAGGACGAGTTGGATTGTAGGGTGAATAGCAGATTCTCCCCAGATGTTCTCTCTAGGCCTTCAGTGTGGAGGCCGCCAGCGAGATCATCACGGTTTGCTGGGCTCCAGGGACCTTCCGATCTTTAGTGCGGTGCGTTTTTTTTTCTTCAGAAAAGGTGTTTTCTCTGGTTCTGGCTTTTCTTTGGTGAGCGGTTTGACCGCCCCTCTTGGGCGGTCTGACCATTTGGGTCCAGTCTGACCGGTCCTTGTGAGGACAGTCAGCCCGGCAGCGTATCCAACGACTAGTTTTATAGCCGTTAGAGTTTGGGCGGTTTGACTGGCCATTAGTTGGTGGTCAGACCGGTTTACCCTGGTTTTTTTGGAACTTTCTTCCAACGGCTAGTTTTCCTTGTGCGGGTATAAATACCCCTTGTGGCTAGTTGTGGGGAAGGTTGCTGGTGCCATTCCCATTCCTTTGAGCAAAGAGCAAGCACTCTCCTCTCTTTTATGCATGTGTTGCACTTAGTGAGCTTAGAGAGCGAAACCCTAGTGCATGTGTTGTATTAGGTAGTGGATTGTGTATCCACTTGAGTTTAGACACTTGATTCGTTCAAGTGAACGTCTTCAACTTGTTACTCTTGGTGTTTACCGACACCTAGACGGCTTAGAGAAGTTGTGCCAGTGATCTTCTCAAAGAAGGTTGTGAGAAGACCTGAGCGTTTGTGAGTGGTTTGATGCTTGCCATCTTCGGAGTGGAGGAAGAGCAACCCCGAGTGGATCGAGGTGTTGGTTCAAGTTGTGAGGTGGTCCAATTTGGTTGGACTTATTTCGGAGGTGTTGGCTCAATTTGTGGAGCCGGTCCAACATGGTTGGGTTTACCTCAACGTGGATTAGGGGAGACCGGCAAGTCTCCGGACACCACGGTAAAATATCATTGTGTCATTGTGGTTTATTCTCTTGTGATCGACTTTATGCAATTTACATTCCTACAATTGAATTGTTTATATGTCTTTGTATGTTTGCTATCATTGTTAATAGTCTTAGTGTTGGTGCACTTAGTGAGATTAGTTGATTTAGGTTTTAATTGAGTAAAATCGAATTGATTTACAATTCCACATAAAACTTGGGTTTAGTCAAAAGATTTTAAAAACCACATATTCCCCCCCCCTCTAGTCGGCCTCCTCGATCTTACACCCCCCTGCGTCCGTCGTCATTTCCTGTGAAGTTAGGGAATAAAATTTAAGGATTGAAATTGACGAAATTTGGTAATAAAATTTGAGAGGCTTCACAATGCAAATTGCGAATTACATGGCGCGCATGGTTTGTTTACATGCATTAGAAACAACAGCATGCAGGAATCAACAAACCAAAAATCACATAGGATACATGTGCGTCTTTTTGGAATCAAAAATAGGAAGTATCGAAATTAGTCTTGGTAGCCCATCGGTCCCTTCCTTGTCTCATCGATCTTTGCGGCAACCAGTCTCAAAGAAACCCTATTATGCGAAACGGGATGGAAGATTGAATGATGTTAGCAGAATGTAAGGTGAAATCAACTATCAGGATGCAAATTGAACATCACTTATCTCTTCGATCCGAAGTGTGCCAGGGCGACGGGGAGCGCTAGGACAGTCGCTGATCTCAGTAGCAGGTGTCTTCCTCTTGTCAACTGGTGCCTCTTCAATAGGGTCTCAGGTCGCTTTGCGTAGTTGAACATGTACTTCTGCTCGATGAACGCTTTATCGTACATGTCTGGACCGTCGATCTATTGAAAGAAGTTGCAACGCATCTCCGGCTGCCATTATACGCGGATGAAGTTAGGGATATGTGGAATCCAACGTAAGATGTGAAAAAATTGATGTGTCTGTAAGATTCGCTTACGAGGATGTTCCTGCGCGTGTAGTACACCCTGGCAATGGTCGCCGGGTGTATGGACTGAATGATCTTTGTCGGTTCTTCGCACACAAATTGTGAGCATGGAAACTCTGATGGTACCGGTGCATCCTTCATAGAATAATCCGGGTAGGTTTTAGCCCAGTTGGCAAGCCACTTGCGCTTCCGCGACATCTTCGTATAGAAGTCCGATGAGTTTGACATCTCAAAGGCCGACCTAATGTTATGCTCTACCTCATAGAATAAGGGCGAGTCAGTTTGGAACAAATAGAATGCCAAAATACATACCCGTTAACATAAAATGACGTACACAAAGGTGCAAATATTATAACACTACTTGTTTCCATAAAATGACGGTACCCTAACATACAAACAATATAATTAATTATGATATACAATGACGTCTAGACGAGCTCGGTTTGTTGGGGCAATCATTCATAGAGTGGCCAAGGGTCTTGCATATCTGGCACATCCTCACGCAGCTCAAGCCCCCACGCTAGCTGTCATCCATGTTATTTCGGAATCGTCGCGCCTGCCATCATCCCCTACCGGTTGTCTTCAAGGCTATGTTCAGACCCCATTTCATCCTCTCCGACCAAAGATTCTAATATTTCATGTTCCCGCCATACGAGTGGAACTCAACACTCCATGTCCCAAAAAGATGGTGCATATCATAGTACTCGAAGATGCATGGCGAAGATATCTATATGACTTGCGCACACGCCTTGTACACAGGCGAGCATGGACACAATTAACATCTCAAAGTTCTCTTAGCAAAATTAATTAAAAATTAAATAAATATTGAAGTTATTATTTTATTGCGTTCTCTAAAATTTTAGAAGAGTTTTGTTGTTTTTCCCGGATTTTAAATTTAAAAAGAAAAATTAATTAATTTCCTTGAATTTTCTATATCTTAAATAGGTTTTTCTATTTTCTAGAAACTAAAATTAATTTATGTTAAAAAATAAAAACCAAATTTAAGTTGGAAATAATTTCTTTAAGTTAAAATAATTCATTGATTTTTTGTTAATTTTCAAAACTCTAGTTAGTATTTTCTAAAAGTTCTTTTGATTTATTGCTATTTCTGACAATCAAAATCTAATTGAATTCCCCAATTTCCCTCGGGCCAAAACTTCCTTTCCCGTGGCCTGTTTTCCTCTTTCCAGCCTGGCCCCTTTCTCCTTTTCGTTCCCGTTTCTTTCTCTCTGCGCCGGCCCACACGGCCCAGCCTCTCTGTCGTGCGCACCTAGCCTCCGCCTCCGCCTCCCTCTCACTCCCCACCCAACTGCCTCCCTCTCTTTCTCTTTCCGCCGCCGAGCTGGTGCGTTAATCCATTTATTCCACATCCCCTTCTTCTTCGTCGTGCCACGCGCCATCCGCTATGGTCGCTCGTTGTGAAGCTCTTCAGTGTCACGTTTTTCTCCATGATTTCAAGCACATTCAAGTGCATTAAGGCCCACTCATCACTACGCACTCATTCTGACTAATTTCCCCTTCTTCATGTGCTTTTACGCCATGTTTGCGAAATGGCTACCACAATCCTGGCTAGTTGATCTCCTTCCCTCGTGCCCCTCCGCCTGTATAAAAGGTAGCACCGTGAGCACCTGTCCTCACTCATCCTCCACCCACAATCCCAACTTCTCTCTTCCTCTCACGTCTCTGCATTTTGTCTTCTTCCTCGCTGGCCCACAAGCGGCTCTGTGCCGCATTCTACACCATGTGCACGTCGTCGTCGCTGGAGAGCCATCTCCGTCGAGAGCCGAACCGCGCAACTGCCTTCATCCTCGCATCAACAACCACTGCATCCCCAAGTGACCACACCTTGCGCATCAGACTTCCCGTCCCTCCCTCTATCTCTCGTGCAACCCGCCACCCGTCGCTGTGTCGTCGTTCGCCGATGACCTTCGGGTCCCAAGCCGTCGCCGCCGAAGCTAATGTGGTAGCCACGTCTAGGGGTGAAAACGGATTGGATAGTTTCCAACGATCCAGACGGAAACTGATTCGGATTATCTCGGATCAGATTTTTCTCGGATAATTTTCGGATTGGAAACGAATTCGGATTTTTTTTCGAAAACGGAAACCCATACAGAAGGCATGCTATCCGGAGGATACGGATACGAATACGGATTATCCGAATAAGACGAAGTCTGGATATTGGCCCAAAAGAGAAAAGGAGATTTTAATTGATTTTAAAATTTCAGAAAATGCAACAAATCAAATAACCTTTTACAAAATAGCAAATAGAGTTAAAAAAATTCTAGAAAAAATCACAAAAATTACTTGAATTATTTTGAACTTAATAAAATTAATTCCAATTTAAAGTTGGTTCTTATTTTTGCACATATATTATTTTAAATTTCAAAAATAGGAAAAACCTTTTCAAAATCCAAAAATTCAAGAAATTAATTAAAATTTATTTTCACTTTAAATCCAATAAAATCCGAGAAAACTCAATAAATTTAATGTTTGACATTAAAACTAGGAAATTAAATAATTTACTTTATTTGATTATTTTTTCTTTTTAACCAAGAAAACTCTTCTAAATCTCGGAAAATCCAACAAAATAATAACTTTATTAATTTTATTTTTGGTAACATACTTTGGGATGTTACAGTCATTTGCGTATAGATTAACCATCCAGCTTGATCAATGTTAGTGTGAACGAAGTTTTATGGATGTAATGAACGAAGTGTGAATGCGTGATGACTTGTGACTTTGTGAGTTATGACTTATAAGCTAAATATGGTAAACTAAGTGTTATGTTTGTGATGAACTAGTTAATGCAGCTTGCTAGTGCTAATATTACGTGTGGTTACTGAAAATATGAACAATTTATGAATGTTTGCGTCAAATAAACTAGTTATATGTTTTCGTTAATTTTTGGCATATAATTTAAGGGGTTTTCATGTTCCAAAAAATATCCGCGATAAAATTTAAGGGGTTTTCATGTTCCAAAAAATATCTGCGACTGTATTCGTTTCGATTCGTATTCGTATTCGATATTATTCGTATCCGTATTCATATCCGAGGTATTCGTATTCGTATCCGGATCCGGAAAAAAATATGAAAACAAATATAGTAGAGCCATTATCCGTCCGTATTCGATCTGTTTTCACCCCTAGCCATGTCGTGCCACCTCGGTGCCACAAGGGTGCCACGTAGGCTAAGCTGGCCCCATCATCGCCACGTGTCACGCTTGTGTGGCACCGCCCTGTCACCCCATGCAACCGATCTACCGTGGACCCGGACCGTAGACACGGGCCCACCAGCTAAAGACTCAAAACCATTTTCCTTTAGAAAATTAATTTGGCCGAAAATTAAATCCCTTCGATGACATCATCCTTGCACAATAATTAGATTTTCCTTTCGAAAAATAATTCCACAAATTCGGAAATTTCCTTTTTATCATTTCATGTGAAATCAAAACTTCTGAAGGCTCATTCTCCTTCGTCTGGGCTCTGAATCCAGTTATTCAAATCTATAAATTCATTTAAAATACTAATATATATAAATATACTAAAATTATATAATTTGTAATTTATTTGAATTTGGCTTATTTTCGCGTATAGATTTCGACGTCTCCGAAAAGCTAGATTTCTACGCCGTTTCGGAACAACAACTAATTGAGCAAGGCAACTTACATCCTTTGATCATATTTGATCTCAATAATTTAAATTATTTAAATTAGATTTTAAATTATTACTACATGCTTATGTGTATTCAATTTAATTTAAATTCATGTTTTAAAATGGTAATTAATCCCAATACATTTGTTTGGCCAATTTTTACATTGAAATATCCTTACCTTGTCACCTTAGATAAAATCTTGTTAGTACAATAGTATGAACTAGAATATTTTAGAAAAATTAAGCTTCGCCATGCGTAGACCTGAAATATTTGATTTGGGAATTTATAGCCCAAAAATCAAAAGTGGTTGAAATTGTATCCATAGAATTGGTGTGCCATGGATGTTTATAAATGACTTTGAAAAATAAAATAAAATAAAAAATAGTTTAAACTTGGGCGAAATTGTTGTTTGGTTGGTGCAAGTTAATGCACGGGATCGATTCATTTCAATGATCAAGACCAGAGTTTTACTGAAAGTAGTCCAAGTTGGCTAAAAAGTCTTCGAGCCGCATCTTGCAAAGCCCCTCTGTACTACCACAAGTCTGGAATAAAACAGACTAGGCTAAATAATTTGCAACTTTCCACTTTTAGCTGTGCTATTTTGATGTGCAGGTGTCGGTTAGACAATATTCCCACTTGGCGTAAGAAGGAGCTTCCGACGGGTGGTTAGCCCAATGGAAGTGAAACCTTAGCAGGTATAACTAGTTTGGGTTGGTGTATTGTAAAGGCTTTGTGATAATCACTTAGTTGCACACCTTTGGAAGTGTGTCAAACAGATATTATAATATGATTATCTCTTTTGAGTAAAGTTGTACAGCTTCTGTAGAGAGTAAAACTATTCGACTAGACGTGTCCATGGCCATGGACCTGCTGAGCAAAGCCACTCAAAGTTAGACTTTGGTTTTGATTTCAAAATATTTTATTAAATTATTTAGGATAATTTATCCAATTGGGAAATTAGTTGGTTAGCCATGTGATAGGAGGGTATCCTTCACCAGAAATGTATGGAGGTTATTCTACTATAAACTTGGCATTTAAAATCAAATTTTGATTTTAGATATAGAATAACTGCTTTGGAATTTAGTAAATATATTTAAAATGGAAATGTAGCTTTATGCAAAATTCAGCCATATAAGCCTTCTTTTGATATATCCCTACATGCATTATAATCTGTTATTGGGTGTAACTTGTGGAGTACATTCTTATACTTACCCTTGCTTAACAAAATGTTGTTCTGATGAGAACTTTGCCACCATTGAGGATCTCAACGACTAGGCCGCTACCCCAGTTGATTGCTTATGGCAGATTTGCTGGGCCCTACTACTACTTTGTCTTCCGTTGTGTTCTTTATTGTTGGCTTGTAAGCTGTTATTGTAAAACTCTAATAATTTTTAATAAAATTATTTGAGATGGGATGTTACCATATGTGTTTACAGTGTACACTAGCTACTGTTCGAGGGACTAGTGTAGAATACACAGAGAATCTGGGCTTGTTACTCCCGGGTTCGACAGTGTAGGAGCTTCGGCTTGTTGCAGGTGCATGTAACCACATCACCGAGGGTGCAAGCATGTTTTCTTTCCCCCTGGCATGACCGTTGACAAATTTCTGCCTCAACCAGATCTCGTACTTCCTCCTCAGGCCATTGATCACCGGATGTCGTGCATACGAGCTTTCTGCATCTTCTGGTCCATATACTTCTACATGTTCTCGGACCACTGCATCCCTTCTTGCAGCTGCTGCCTCGCTGCGGTGGCTCTATTAACGAAGTAACCGACAATGTGTGTCCAAATCTCCTCAATGATCGTGATTATAGGGAGGCACCGCGCACCTTTCAGCACGCTGTTGTACACCTCGGACATGTTGGTTGTCATAATGTCGTACCTCGCATCGTTGGTGTCGTACAACTGGGACCATTTCTCCAACTCAGGAGCATGGAGATTAATCCACTCAAAGAAACTGATGGAGCTCTTGGATTCCCCTATCATGCCATGTTGTCCCTCTTGTGCCTCCGGAGGAGACTCACTTGTATGCGTCATAGTCTGATGTTCGAGGTCTCTCTAGATGGACTCAAACTTCTGCCTCTGGTTTGCATGCACAATACCTTCAACGTCTTCATTAGTTCTTGACTGTGGAACCACGTGAAGAAGTTCGATGCAAGATGTCTCAAGCACCAATAGGTTTTCACGTCGTTCCACTTGTACAGGGGTTCCGTCCCATTCTTCACGGTGTTGAGAGCGAACAACAACCTAGCATTGTGGTCTGTGATAAAGCATATGTTGGGCCGATCTCCTACAACCGCCCACTTCTCATTTGTTAGGAACCACAACCAACTGGATGTGTTCTCATTCTCTACTATGACAAAAGCAACCGAAAGAAGCTGGTCATTCACGTCGGCCACCGCCGCGGTGAGAATGGTGCCCTAGTGTCTCCCAGTGAGGAAAGTGTCATCCATCGTGTGCACCGGACGACAGCTATAACTTCCCAAAGTTTTGTTACCAAAATTTAAATTAATAAAGATATCGTTTTATTGGATTTTTTGGGTGTCAAAGAATTTTCTTGATTTTCTGTAATTTAAAAAGAGTTTTCTTGGTGAAAATAGGAAATTGATAATAATAACAATAATATAAATAAAATCAATTATTTAATTCCCTGGTTTTCAAAAGTCAAAACAAAATTTATTGAGTTTTCTGGGATTTTCTTGGATTTAAAGTTAAAAAGGGAAATTTAATTAATTTCATTGATTTCTTGTATTTTAAAAAGCTTTTCCTATTTTCCAAAAAATAAAAATAATTTATGTGCAAAAATAAAAGGCCAACTTTAAGTTGGAAATAATTTTATCAAGTTCAAAATAATTCAAGAAATTTCTGCCAATTTTTCTAGAATTTTTTGACTTTATTTGCTATTTTCTAAAAGTCTATTTGATTTATTACTTTTATTGAAACTCGAAAAATCAAATTCTGAATCTCAAATCAAAATCAAAATTTTGAGTCTAAATTCAAATCCTTGTTCCAAAATCTTTTTGCGGCCAATTCTGGATTCAAATTTTTGTTTTGAATTCATCTCAAATTCAAATCTCAGCTGAATTTCAAAATTCAAATTTATATTTGAATTTTGTGTGAAATGAAAATCTTAGAATTTCATTTCTATTTCTATTCTTGGCCGAAAATATTTTCCTTTTCTTTCTCTCTTTTTCCCTTTTTCCCCTTTTCTTTTTTTCCCCTTTTCCCTTTCTTTCTTTTTCCCTTTTCCTTTCCTTTTCTTCTCTTTCTTCTTCCCTTGGCTCTGTCCAGAACCGAACCATTGTGCAACAGCCTACCACCATGCATGCCCGAACAAGCTTCTCAATCCTCGTGATTTCCTTCTATTTTCTTTGCGAAAATGCCAGCAATCAAACCCCCTCTTCTCCCCCCACCCCCATTCCCAGCCATTTCCCCTCAATTCTGCGCACGAAATCGTTGGAACGTGCCATGTCCACCGTGACATCCGTGCACCGATATCCTCATCTAGTCCACCTTCACCCCTATAAAGTAGAGCCCCAAGAGCCCCTTCTCATCCTCATCCATCCCCCAAATTTTCATCTCCCCTACTCCTTTCCTCTCGCCGCAATCAAGGTTTTTCCGCCACCGACCGAAAGTCCTTCCACCACCATTTTCGCCGCCTACAGTGGAGCCCCGCCACCATTGATCACATCCCCAGCTTCACCTCGTGACATTCTACACCGTGCACCCTCCTTATTCGCCGAAACTTCGCCGGAGCACCGCGTCGCCGCCTCTCTCCTTGCCGCCGCCCGTCCGTGCACGTCCCACCACTGACGAGGTGAGCACCGTCATCGCTATCCTCCCCTCTCTCCGTTGGTACCCTCGTCGGCAGCCGCTTCGCCTTGGACTCACTAAATTTCGTCGACATCCGTGAGCCACCGAAGCTTTTTCTCCGCTGGACTGCATCACCATCGAAGGTCCTCTGTCCGAGCCACCACCATAGTCAACTTCACCTCGTGACGTTCTACATCGTGTTCTCACCGTCTTCGCTGGAACACCGCCGAAGCACCGCGCCGCCATGAGCCCGTGTCACGTCGCCACCACTCTCCTCGCCACCGGCGAACCGTCCGCGCCCCTCTACCGTTAAGGTAAGCACCACGTTTGCCTCGTTCTCCTCTTTCTAATGATGTCTCGCTCGTGCCGATTCATCGCTGTTTACTCGAACGCTTGCCTCGAGCCGCCGATGAAGCCGACGTGGCATGCCACGTGGCGCCACGTCCTCGGCTCCTCGCCCACATGGATCCTTGCGTGGCATTTTCCTTTTCTTTTATTAAAATAAATCAGTAATTCTAGAAATTCAGAATTTCATCATTTCATGTGATAATCAACCTTCCGAATGTTCGTTCTCCTTCATACGAACTCCAATTCCATTGATTCTTTTTCCTAAATTCAATATATATATTCTAGTACCAAAATTATTTAATTTGGAGTTTATTTGTATTTTGTTTGAAATTGGTCTGTTTTCGCATATAGATTTCAACGACTTCGAAGAGTCAGATTTCGACTCCGTTTGAGAACAACAACTAATTGAGTAAGGTAAGATACATATTTTATCATGTCTAAGCCCAATATTTAAAATTATTCAAATTCTATTTTAAATTATTACTCAGTGCTTATATCTATTCAATATAATTTAAATACCTATTTTTAAATTATAGTTATTCCCATTACCATTGTATAGCCAACTTTGATATTGAATGAACTATACCTTGACACCTTAGATGAAAATCTAGTTTATTTAATAGTATGAACTAGAACATTCTTGAAAAAAATATGCTCAGCCAAGCTTAGACCTTAAATATTTGATTTGAGAATTTACTGCCAAAAATAAAATGTTGTTTAAATTATATCCATGGCATTGGTGTGTCATGGAAGTTTACAGATGCTTTGAAAACTGGAGTAAAATTTAAAACTGGTTTGGACCTGGGCGAGATGGATAGTTAGTGAGTGCAGTGCACGGGCTCAATTCGGAAATAGTTGAGGCACAGGTGTTATTTTGGAAGTCGTCTAAGTTAGTTAAGGACCAGTCTTCAAGCCGCATCTTGCAAAGCTCCACCGTACTACCACAAGTCTAAAATGGGACAGACTGGGCTAATTAATTTGCAACGTTCCATTGTTAGTTCTGCTATATTGATGTGCGGGTGTCGATTAGACAATATTCCCACTTAGAGCAAAAGGGGGCTTCTAGCGGGTGGTTAGTCCAAAGGAAGTGAAACCTTAGCGAGCATGACTACTTTGGGATGGCGCATTATAAAGGCCTTGTGATAATCAGTTAGTCGCACACCTCCGGAAGTGTGTGAAGCAGACATTATAAGTCGATTATCTCTTGTGAGTAAAGTTGTACAACCTCTGCAAAGTGTAAAACTATTTGAATAGCCGTGTCCGCGGTTATGGACATGCTGAGCAAAGCTACTCAAAGTTAGACTTTGATTTTGTTTTCAAAATATTTTATAAAACAGTTTATGTCATGGATTGGTGTCTATGAGAAAAATTATGGGTTGAAATCCTGGGTTGGTGCCCGTGTTTAAGTTAGTGTTAGGTTGGTGCATACACTAGCTTTATTAATTCAGTTAAAACTCAATTTTAGATATTATAAAACTTAAGCTTTTGAACTTAGCTATTGTATTTAAAATGTCAAATGCTGCTTTTGCACAAACAACCCTATAAGCCTTCCATTGATGATATCCATGCATGCATTAACTCTTTTATGGGTGTAACTTGCGGAGTATATTTTTGTGCTCACTCTTGCTTAATAAAATATTGTTTAGAGGAGAAGGACTTCGCTACCGGTGTGGATCTCGATAACTAGGCAGCTACCCCAGTCAATTGCCTATGGCAGATTAATTAGCTGGGCTCTACTACGGCTTCTTTGTCTTCCACCGTGTTCTTTATTGTTGCCTCGTAAGCCTTTCTTGTAATAAATTCTGATATTTATTAATAAAGTTGTGCAATTTATGGATGTTGCTATATTTGTTTACTGTGTGAACTAGCTACTGATCATGGGACTAGTTCAGAAATACACAGAGGATTTGGGGGTGTTACTCTCGGGTCCGGCAACAGCACTTGAAGCCCTCTATAGCCTGGAAGAAAGCCCAGAACACGGTCTAGTATGTAGCAATTAGGGCCTTCATCGGGATCTTCTCTTTCCATCTTGTTTATATACGTGCCGGGGTTTGCTTTGGTAATCTGGTGAAGCATCATTGGCACAAGGTTGTACGCCTCCTCATATGTCCCATACATGGCCTCGATCACCTTCCGCTTGGCTCGTCGAACCTTGCTATAGTTGACTAGATAACTAACCAGATCAGCGACTTCTGACAACAGCATCTTAGGGGAGATAGACACGTCATCCGCAACTAGGTGGCTGATGAGGCTTGCCACATATGCGGAAGTCACATTCCGATGCTGCTGCTGTGGCTCACTCAGCTCGCAAGTGTGGTTGATCACCGCCTTGACCGTGAAGATCGAGCTAAAGAACTTCGCCCTGTGAGCACTAAGCTTGCCAGGACAGCCTTCCACTAGGCACTTTACTACGTAATGTCCTGGGTTGGATCAGTACACATGGCTGATGGACAAGGCGTACCATGATATAGCTTTCTACACGGCCACCTTGTTAGCGAAATGTTGTCCAACTAACAGGTTGTCAGCATCAAAGCCCTACTGTGACCCTTCTTCTTGTGGCAGTACGAGCACGACACTGCGAGATCATCAAGTCTGGATTCCACGTAAGGCAACTCCGATGACACAATTCTGCTGGTCAGACCACCACTCTAGGGTGCATCCTCCTCGCTACCATCCGAGTCTGGGTCGATGTCCTCATCGGACTCCGACCCGATCGGCTGGTCCAGCAGAAACTCGTGGCAGTCAATGCAGGCCGACCACCATTGTCCCGTCCCCTCATGTTGCACAAAATTATGTGAAAGTCTCCTCTCGTAGTCTTCCTCCAAAACATTACATTTTGTGCTACTGTCTTCACACACCGCCTGTGGTTCCTCGCTTCCTAAGGCACCAACATCATCAAGATTTGCTGGCACCCTATGCACGAAATTCACATAAACCATCGGCTTCCCGTATATCACCGCCTCGGGCTTGGCAGCAATCTGCATGTACTGGCCCCATGCAACGCTACCATTCACCTTCAGTAGCTCTCATACGCCCTCCCCTCCCCTATTCGTGCATGTTATCCCCTCGATGACAAGCTTCTTCGTTGCTAACTCCGTGTCAAACTCCCTCTGGATGTAGCTCCTCAGCTCGTGAATATTCATCGCATCGAGCTCTTCCGCCCAGACCACCTTGTACTAGCATCACGACAAGTCCAACCCATCAGGTCCGCCCCGTACGAGGTCATCACCATAAACACAAGTAAGTCTTGCATGTTCAACATTACCTAAAGTCACAACAACCCAATTTATTATACACAATATAACAAACAAGTCGTACTATGTCGTCTACATTTCCCTACCCCTGGAAAATAACCACAGTACCCAACCTAACCAAAATAATGACTTCAGGTCTTCAGTGCATAGTAAAAAAACTACAAAATTAGATACGACTAATTAGATATGGTGAGTTAATTATGACTAACTAACTACGACTATTTAATTAAGCCTAATTAATTATGACTAATTAATTACAATATTTAATCATGTAATTTAATTATGACTAACTAACTCATGAGTAAATAATTATGACTAACTAATTTGGACAAATAAATTGCGACTAATTAAATACGACTAATTAATTACTACTAAATAATTAGGACTAATTAACTACTACTATTTAATTAAGCCTAATTAATTAGAACTATTTTAATTAGGACTAACTAACTACGAGTAAATAATTACGAGTAATTAATTCCGCCTAAACTAAATACTAAAAATTAATTATGACTAATTAATTACCACTAATTAATTATGACTAATTAATTACCACTAAATAATTGGGACTAATTAATTATGAGTATTTAATTGCCTAATTAATTATGATTATTTAATTATTTATTTTATTACGACTAACTAATCTGCGAGTAAATAATTATAACTAACTAATCTGCGACTAATTAATTACAACAACATTAATTACAACTAACTAATTTGGATAAATAAATTGCGACTAATTAAATATGACTAATTAATTACAACTATTTTAATTATGACTAACTAAATACGGCTAATTAATTACAACTAGATAATTTAACACTAACTATACAGTTAATAAACATAATGTATACGAGAAAAATTAGCTCTAAAAGATCTTCACTTGACGTCGAACTAACTCTACTAAAACGACTGCTGAACATTTCTCTAAACAATCTCAAATCTGCAGCGAAATCAGAACTAATTTCGACCCATCGCACTGCCTCTCGCTCGATTGATCCTCTCTGTCTCTCTACGCAGAGCGGAATGATTTTGTTTGTGGAGGAATGAGAGCGTGTCGCCGGGTTTTATAGCCGTGCAAAGGCCGACCGCGAAGAGATGGGATGTAATTCGATTCCCTCCCGCGGGCGACGCGTCGGGTTTTTCGCGCATACGGGGGACAGCGAGAATCCAGATCGTGCCCGAAATTACGGATTTTCTTTCAGAACATTAAAAAAAACACATGAAATGGCGCTGGGGCGTCTGTGCCCCTAGCACACGGACTAGAGGAGGTTCGGCTCCCAGGGGCACGATACAAGCTTGTCCGGCCCTAGGGGCACGGTGTATCCTAGTCCGGGTCCCTGTGGTACGAACTAGGATACGTGGCGCATCCATACAGTTTCGTGATGCTATTTTCGGTTTTGATTGGACGATAAGACTAAATTTACTAATTCGCACGTCAACGTGCCAAAAAAAAAAAAGCCAGTGGCGCCCAATCCTGACCTCCGTGTCTCTCGGTATGTACGCGCGTGTGGGAAGCCCCTAGTGGTTGTAGCTGGACTGGCCTCCTAGTGCGTTGTGGACTTGTAGTTGGGCTGGGCATCTGTGCGGCTGTGTGGTTTGATTATTTGGGTTGTACACTTCACGGCCGAACAGGCGAGACGGCACGGGTAGTACTAAAACATGTCCATACCCGTTTATCCGGTAGGTAGAACTGTGCATCCACAGGACCACGAGTGTGATATATCCACCTCGAAAATAAATCCTAGGGGGCCCTCGGGGAGAGCCCTAGCATCCGCCATCAATAAGGGGAGCGCGAGAGGGATCGAACGGTGAGCCCAGATAATTTGCTTCCATCCGCCTCTATCAGGTAATTTACCCACAGATAATGGGAAATGATCCAGATTGCAATCCCTAAACAGGATGCATGTGCCAGGTACGCTGCTGCCTTCCAAGAGGTGGCGTGCCGCCGAGGAATACGGCCGGAAAGGACGGGCCAGTTGGTCACCGAGGCAGCGCGCCCACCGAACCACGCGCCGTGGAGAAAGCGGTAAAGCCAAATCGAGTCCGCCCACCCGGTCGCCTCCTCGTCATCGTCGGAGACTCTCTCTCGATGCGCCAATCCCACCGAAACGCGCCTAGCGCTAATCGTCATAAGAACTTCCATGTTACCCCGGACAATTCGCATTACATCATGAACTGGTGACTAATTCAGCTCTTATGTATACTAGTAGGTGACTGGCCCTTCGGCACAGGGATGGGCACGCGTGTGGCGTTGAGCCGAAGGAGGCATGGAAAGGCCCGCGAGGTAGTGGACGCACGGCGAAGCGAGCAGATTCGCGAAGGGAGTTCGCTCGGAGCGCAGTGGTCAGATCGGACGTGCGCGAGCCGGCCAGTGCGCAATCGGACGGCTGGTGTGGAGGGAGCGACGTGGCCGCACGAGTGATGGCGAAAGCCACCAACTGTTAAATAGGGTAATTGGTAATACTACATGTTCTACGTCGGATGCATTGGACGCCTCACTCCACCGAACCAAATACATCCTAAAGAAAGATACGAGCCCACTGGTTTTCCCATCCACTTGAGCATTCGTTTTCTATCGTGCTTCTTCCTCTCCCCTAAATTTCTCCCCCAAATCGTCTCCGCGTCGCACCGCCACCCCGCGCCCGGCCACCTCCTCAGCGCCCCCACTACCACATGCGCCTAATCGCACCATGAGCACACCTCCTAAAGTCTAGGCCTCCCCACCGGCTATTTCCGCCTGACCATCTCCTCTGTCGCGGTTGCCGTGCTGTCCGGAGCTTAAGGCCAAGCACGTCGGTGCCGTCGTTGAGGGTGAGGCCGGTGAGTTGTTTGTTTGTTGCTATTATAGGGTTTTTCTTGTTGCAACAGGTGATTTGAGATATTAGGGATTGTATTTTTTAGTGTTGCGGTAACAAATTGTTGAAAATGAGTTTTTGAGGAAAAAACAGTTAATGTTGCAATTGTTTGCTGGTTGTTACACAAATGAAATCAAAATGTTTTATAAGTTAGCCTCAAATGTTGGGCCTCTTGAGAAGTCTGATACCTGGAATTTGTTGCAGAGGCTCTAATAATTTGTTGCATTTGTGCCATCAAAATGTTGCATATGTGTTTTTAAAATGTTGCAAATGTTATAACATCATCAATTAATGTTTTTCCAAACTTCTATGCTAATTTTTCATGTATATGTATGTATGCTAACGAGATCTTTAATTCTTTTAAGTGAATTTGTCAAGAATATGGACCCACTCTCTATTCCTTGATATTCAAGTACCTTTGTTGCATATGCTGAAAATTTTTATTGTATGTGTGTTTCGAACATATTACACGGAAAGAGTCGAGCGAACGATACGTCTGAGCGCTAGTTGCGCCCTATGTATATCTGCTCCTAAATTGCAGCTTTAACTTGGAAAGTAATACAAGATGGCCCGCAGATCATTCACACGTTGTACATACGCTGGTGGGCAGCCTGTTGTTTAATTATGGGTCGGCCGGTGGGATTAACTCGGGACAGCAAACCATTGCTAAAAGAAACAAAAAGAGGAGAGGGGAGAAGGTTGCAGGGATTAATTAGGGTGGAAGCCAGTGTTAAATACGTCAATTGCGTGCAGCATGTGGAGGGTGGGGAGGCGGAGGAAGCCAGTATAAAAACGCCGCGTCGTTGGCAGCCGTCCTGTGACAGTTGAAACGTTAATGTTCCCCCCCCCCCTCTGCCTTCCCCTTTCTCAATTCCCACCACCCCAGTTCTTCTCCTGCTCTCGTCGACGCCATTGACGAGGCTCGAGAGGATTCAGGTGCATCTTCTGGTTCGGCTGCCTTCGCATCAAGGTGCGTACAGCACGCTGATTCTGTCGTTGTTATGATTAACTTCTGCTCGGTTAGTTGTTATGCATCTTCTTGTTCGCAGTTTGTGGGGTCACCTATGCCATTAGAGTTAGCAGTGATCATTGCGTCGTCGGTACCCGGTAGGGGGAGAGGTAGTTTCTTGACGCAGCAGGCAGCCCTGCCCACAGACAAGAGCCTCATCCAGGACAGATCTGCAATGAGCAAACCCCCACTGTTCATCCCTTTTTATTTTCCTCTCCTTTTCCCCTTTTCTTCTGTTTCCTTTTTCTTGTTCTCTTGCGTCGGTGGGTCCGTGGGTGCTCGAGGGCTGCGTGACCATTTCATCATCTCATCTCATCTCCCCTCATCATGGATCCAGCCTGTAATCATCTTGCCAAGAGAGAGAGAGAGAGAGAGAAGGGAGAAGGAACGAAGAAAATAGCAAAAAAAAGTCAGCTCTTTGTGCTGGCCGGAGATCTATTATTGAGTATTGACTAATTGTTAGGGTGGTTTTTAGGTGGGAGCTGGGAAGCAACGTGCCAACATTACATGCATACGTCCACAACGTGCTCAGCAGCACATAGGTAGATAGACAAATGGATTAGGCTTAGGAGGCGGCTCCCCTCCATGCCGCTTCTGCTGACACATTATATCCTCCGCCTACATTTGCCGTCTTCCTCGTCAGCTACCCGATAAAAGCATCACAGCTGTTTGGAATGTAGAAATTTACAGGAAACAGCCCAATTCCCATAAAAATCAGGGCCTCTGTTTCCACGGGATTATAAGATGAGGTCGTCCTTATCCCGACACTACATTTAGATCAGTGCAGCTGCTTTGCTTTCTGTATATACTACACGTACCACGCTGTTGCTCTTTGTCCGTGCAAAGTTCTGCTGATTCTGCTGGCGGAGCCAGGGAAATCCCGAAGCCTGGGCAAGCTCGCTCTCTGGCTCCTCGCTCCCGCCGGCCGCCGTTTGAAGCCTAGGCAAGCTCGTTCTCTGGCTCCGCCGGCCGCCGTTCGTGGCCTCGTGTTGCTGCTGCAGCAGGTCAGCAAAGCCCGGGCATTTGCCTGGACTGGAGGGATGCTGAATTCGCCACTTTCTGCAGATGCCATGATCTGTGAGCTTGCACAGATGGATGCTGTCCTGGGACGCATGGCACCTGCGTAGGCAGGGCCGGACCGGGCCGGGCAGAGAGGGGCCTCTGTAGGTCCCCTGTCCTGATCTGTAGCCCTCCGTGACCAGGTCTGGATCAGATCATCTAATTGTTCCCCTGTTGCTTGCTGCATTTTCACAGGGTGGGGAAGCTAAGTTAGGAGGAGGACTGCGACCATGAAGGCGCTCATTCTTGTGGGAGGCTTCGGCACTCGCCTGCGGCCGCTGACGCTCAGCGTGCCCAAGCCGCTCGTCGATTTCGGCAACAAGCCCATGATCCTGCATCAGGTCAGCACAAATGCTCCATAGTTCTTTCCTCTCAATATGTTTCAGTTATTCAGGCAAAAAAATACAGTGTAGGGAGAAGTCATTTTGGGGAAATGGCAATGCAAGGAAAAGGCAGTGTCATGTAGTTCAATCACCTGGTTATTGGTCTGCGTTGTCATAGCCTGTAGACATTGTTTGTGCTAAGGCCTCATCTCTCATCAGTCCATGCTTTGATAGGTGGATCCATGTGAATAGATTCCTCACAACAACAGTCGTCTGCCTGTATCACTCTTTGTGTTTGTCGGTGGCAAATAATTGTGACAACAGAAAAACAAGGATGACTTTGGTTTGAAATGGAGTAACCAATAATGGACCTTTTCCCTGTCCTGAGCAAAGATCTGTTTCAGGCTTCCTGTTGTTGCATTGAGACTTGGTTGTCCAATGAATCATGGGGTTGATTTAAGATCCTGTGTTCCTTTTTTTTTTAAAATAACGGGATTGATTTTTGGAATGTCCTCATCAACAGATTGAGGCTCTGAAAGAAGTTGGAGTTACAGAGGTTGTTCTGGCCATCAATTACCAACCTGAGGTAACAAAATATCTTGCCATGGCCATGGCGAACCTACATTGTGCCTTTGTCAGATGCCCACATCTCACCGCTACACCCTGTTTTGCTTTGGTCAAATCGCAGGTAATGCTCAACTTTCTCAAGGGCTTCGAGAGCAAGCTTGGCATCAAGATCACCTGCTCCCAGGAGACAGAGCCGCTAGGAACCGCTGGCCCGCTGGCCCTGGCCCGCGACAAGCTCATCGACGGCTCCGGCGACCCTTTCTTTGTCCTCAACAGCGACGTGATCAGCGAGTACCCATTTGCAGAGCTCATCCAGTTCCACAAGTCCCATGGCGGTGAGGCCACAATCATGGTTACCAAGGTATACGTAGCAGTAACACTGAAGAATCTTGGAACTGTCAGTGTCCGTACAAATGCACTGAAAATTGTTTGCTGCTTGATAGGTCGACGAGCCTTCGAAGTACGGTGTGGTGGTCATGGAGGAGGAGACCGGGAAGGTAGAGCGCTTCGTCGAGAAGCCCAAGGTCTTCGTGGGCAACAAGATCAACGCCGGCATCTACCTGCTCAACCCGTCGGTCCTCGACCGCATCGAGCTGAAACCAACCTCCATCGAGAAGGAGGTGTTCCCGCGCATCGGAGCCGACAACGGCCTGTTCGCCATGGTGCTGCCGGGGTTCTGGATGGACATCGGGCAGCCCAGGGACTACATCACGGGGCTGCGGCTCTACCTGGACTCCCTGAGGAAGAAGGAGCCCGCCAAGCTCGCGTCGGGCACGCACGTCCTCGGCAACGTGCTGGTGCACGAGACCGCGGTCATCGGTGAGGGCTGCCTGATCGGGCCGGACGTCGCCATCGGGCCCGGGTGCGTGGTCGAGGCCGGGGTGAGGCTGTCCAGGTGCACGGTGATGCGCGGCGCCCGCGTCAAGAAGCACGCGTGCATCTCCAGCAGCATCATCGGGTGGCACTCCACCGTCGGCAAGTGGGCGCGCGTGGAGAACATGACCATCCTGGGCGAGGACGTGCACGTCTGCGACGAGGTCTACAGCAACGGCGGCGTCGTGCTCCCGCACAAGGAGATTAAGTCCAGCATCCTCAAGCCTGAGATCGTCATGTGACGGACGGGGATTAATCCGCGTACGTACTACGTGATGATGCCAAATTTCGTACAGACAGGGGGTCCTACATGCTTCATATGTTTGCTGTTTGATTTGTTGTTGAGATGTCTGCAAGTGTAACCAGTTGTCCCAACTCTCAAATACTCTCTCTCTTCTTAAATACATGACGTTTGACCAAGAGTGCAGTCAAATTTATATAACTTTGACTATTACTTTTCATATGATTTTGTTAGTAAAAAATTACAAAATTATTATATTATGAAAATATTTATCATGACAAATCTAATGATACTATTCACTTATGATCAAACTAAATAGTTTTTCATATATTATTAGTCAAAGATAGATAAGTTTGACTGTACGTTTGGTCAAATGTCGTATATTTAAAAACGGATGGAGTAGTATTTATCAGGCTATATATGGTTTACTTAGATGAATCTCGAGTTTGTGTCCGGGCCTGTAGATAGGTGTCAGATGAATGAAAGAGAAAAAAAAAAACCAGCAGTTTCCTTTGTGTGATCAGGTTAACATCCCCTTTGTTGTGAATTCGTCCTTCGTATATCATAAAGTGGATATGCTCTTCACTTCTTCTTTCATTACAAAAGAAGTGGATATGTTCATCATGGAATCTGCATTGTTCAGTACTCTGTTTTGTTGGAAGCTTTATTGCCTACATTGCTTTGTTTTATTTTCCTATGCAACATGCTAGCCCTCTGACCGAGCCTCAAGCTCTTCTGGATCCTGCAGTGCCTTTCTTTCAGACTCACCATGGTCGTCCTCGAAACAATCCGGGTTTAACTTTCGGTCTCTAGCTGAAGAATGCATCATGCCATAACCATTCAATTTAAGTTGTTAGGCAGTCCTGTCATGTGGTCCGTGGACTTTGTCACGTTTTCTTTTCTTTTCTTTTTTTTGAAAAGGGGGAAACCTGTCTTTGATTGAAAGCATATAAACGGTTCTTACAAAAGAAATTATACAGAGCAGAACTGGGGACTCTAGTTTGCGAAACAAGCACGACAAAACATCATCTTAACTTCCAACAAGACTAAGGCCAGCTACTACACCAACAGACCAACAAAACTGGGAGCTCCAGTTTATAATACAAGCACAGCAAAGCAACAGCTAAACTACCAACAAAACTAAAGCCAGCTGCTACACCAATAGAACCAACATCAACCTCAGAAAAGTCTAAGTTTTATACAAATTAACAGTAGAGCTAACTTTCCTATTTCAAAAGTTTTTCACCCAAACTTCAGTAGACGCCATGAAACAATCCATCTTTTCATCATCATCCCCTTTTAAAAGGACCCGCCATTGCTGCAAACAAGATAAAATTTTGAAGATCACATCTATAGGATTCTTAATATAATTCTTCTCAAACACCATATTATTCCTAATTTTCCAAAGAGTCCATACCGTAGCTGCAAAACTAAACAAAGCAACATTGTAATTATTAGCCCCTTCTTTCCAACCAATTCAATTGAAAGTCATCTAAACAAGTTGGGTGGCGCTTCCAGCTAAGAATATCTTTAATGCAAATCCATAAGAAATTGGATAAACTGCAGGAAAACAGAATATGGTCAATGTTCTCTTCCACACCACAAAGAAGACAATTAGTATTACCCTTCCAGCCCCTCTGCTTAAGCTGGTCCAAAGTTTGGACTCTATTCTGATAACAAAGCCAAACAAAGATTTTTGACTTTTAAAGGACAATTGTTTTTTCAAAGTTTAGTCAATTTTCTACTATTGACACCCCCAAATAACAGATAGTTATACAAAGATTTGACAGAAAAAAAAATCCCAGTCTTTTCAAGACACCACACTGGTTTGTCCCTGTTACCATCAAACTCTACATGTTTATGTCCTCCCACTGTTGGTTTTCTTCTACCCCAAAACTTCTTCTAAAAAGGATGTTCCAACTATCAACATTCACCCCAGCATTCACACTCATAGAAGGCGACTGACAAAGGTTGAACAAATTGTTGTATTTAATTTTGAAAGGACAATCATTGGTCCAGACATCCTCCCAGAAAGAAATATCCTAACCATTACTCACCTTGTATCTAACCCCCAAGTTGAAAAGTTTATTGACTTTCATCACACTTTTCCAGAACTGAGAACCACCTAAGGTTCTAGCTTCCCTGAACACCCCTGTAGGAAAATATTTTACTTTTAGAATATTAAACCATAAGTCCCTGTTTGCTGATTTAATTCTCCAAATCCATTTAGCCATAAGGCAATCATTCATTACCCTTGTGTTTATAATTCCCAAACCACCAAATTTTTTAGGTCGACATATAACACCCCAATTAACCATGTGATACTTAAATTTGTCAGTAGCTCCTCTCCAAAAGAATTTAGCTCTAATGCCATCCATCTTTTTGTGAGACTCTTCATTAAGTCTATAAAACCCCATAGTATAGATTGAAAAACTGCTTAAACTGTTGTTAACCAAGATCATTCTGCCCCTAGAAGATAACAAATTACTTTTCCAATTGTCTAGCCTTTTGCCCAATTTGCAAATCACATTTTCTGCTGCTTTCACCCCTAAACATTTGTTGCCAATTAAAATGCCCAAATAAGTCATGGGTAGATGGGCTAACTTACAATTGAAAGTATTAGCTACTCTGTTGGCTTCTTTATTTTCCACCCCCAACACAAAAACTTCGCTTTTGTGGTAATTAATTTTCGGACCAGACATCCACTCAAAACAATATAACAAGAATTTTAGGTTCAGAAAGTAATCCACCCTATATTCCATCATAAGCACAGTATCATCTGCGTATTGTAGGATTAGGACCCCTCCAGGAATCAGATGGGAAATCACACCCTTAATCAAACCTCTATCCTGAGCTTTGTGAATCATTTCTGCTAGAGCATCAATAGCCAGATTGAAGAGGAAGGGAGAAAGTGGGTCGCCTTGTCTCAAACCTCTAAAAGTTTTAAAGTAAGGACCCATCTCTCCATTAATATTAATACTAACTTTCCCCCCTTTGACTGAACTCATAACTATCTTAATCCATTTATCAGAGAACCATTTTCTCACCATCACTTCCTCCAGGAAACTCCAATTAATTTTATCGTAAGCTTTCTCAAAATCCAGTTTTAAAATCACCCGTTTTCTTCTTGAATCTTTGAGCTCATGAAAAATCTCATGAAGAGCCACCACCCCATCCAAAATATTTCTACCTTTGATAAAAGCTGATTGACTCCCATTAATAACTTTATCTGCCAATAACCCCAGCCTATTAGCCAACAATTTAGTTAGGATCTTAAAACTGACATTAAGGAGGCAGATTGGTCTGTATTATTTAATGCTATTTGCCTCTTTGAGTTTAGGGATCAAAGTAATAACCCCAAAGTTTAACCTTTTCAAGAATAACCCCAAAGTTTAACCTTTTCAAGTTCAGGTCTCCTGCAACTAGATCTTTAACCAGAGTCATGAACTGATTTTTGTACACCCCCCAAAATTCTTTAAAGAAGATGCTAGGAAAACCATCCGGCCCAGGTGTTGAATTCACTAGTAACTCCTTAATCACCTTCCACACTTCTTCTTCAGTAAAGACATCAAGCAAATGCCTATTATCTGTCTCCGAGATTCTGTAGCAATTACCCCAAAAACCGTCTGCCAAACCCACCTCTTGGTCACCACCTGAACCAAAAAAAGATTTTTATAATAGCCATATACATGAGCTCTGATCTCAGCTTTATCATGTTCTAAACTGAAATTTTGATTTTTCCTTCGCCTTCCATTAGCACAATTGTGGAAATTACCTATGTTGGAGTCCCCTTGTGTGATCCACTTCACATTACCTCTTTGCTGCCAGTGATTCTCTTCTACTGCATATAGCTTTTCTAAATCAGCTTCCAAAGAATATCTTTGTCTCCAATCCTCATAGCTCAAACCCCTGGCCTCTGCAACAGAATCCAATTTTTTAATCTACTCCAAGACATTTCTCTTCTTCAATTTGTACTCCCCATTTAAGTTAGCTCCCCAACCTCTCAGAAATCTTCTTAAGTATGCCATACAACCATTCCATCTATCCATGGAATAGCAGCCTTCAGAAGCTCTATTGTTAATCTCACTCCATTTATTCTGAATTAGACCCCTGAAGTTCTCATGACACATCCATTTTTTTTCAAAGAAAAATCTCCCTGTCTTAACTTTCTCTCCCTCCCCAGAATTCAGCAAAAGAGGACTGTGATCTAAGCCAACTTTGAGCAGGCAATGGACATGACAAAGAGGAAAATTAGATTCACAATCAGTTGAAACAAATACTCTATCCAAGTTCACCATAATTGGGTTAACCTACTTGTTAGACCATGTAAATCTGTCTCCTTTTTTCTTAACTTCCAAGAGCCTATTCTCAGAAATAAACTCAATAAAGAGATCCATCAGACCATAATTCAAATTGCCAGTGTTTTTATCTCCAGCCACTCTAATCAAGTTAAAATCACCCCCCATTACTAAAGGAAGCACAATACTTTTACATTTTCTATCCAATTCCTCCACAAAGATCTGAGAGGACTCATGTTTGGCAGGACCATATACTACTATCACTTCCCATCTGAAATTAGTAGCTCTGTTTCGAATCCCCATGCTGATAAAGAATCTTCCTGAGTCATAATTTTCCACTTCAAAAAGATCTTCTTTAACACTCAGCAGAATACCCCCTAAATGACCTGTTGCTGGGGTCCAATGCCATTTGAAAGGAAAATCACATTCCAGGTTCTTAAGTTCTCTGACTGAGAAATCATTTTTAATAGTTTCCTGCACCCCCACAATATCGAAATGTTCAGACAACAACAGCTCCTTGAACTATCTTCTTCTAGCCGCCTGTCCCAATCCTCTAATATTCCAAAAAAGACATTTCATGATTTATCTTCTGCACCCCTTTTCTTGATCTTGCTGCCCACTTTCTTACTCATCTTGAAATCTGTAACACCCCTCTTTTCACAAACCTCTGTCTCTGTGTAATCACTCCCCATCTCACTGTTTACTCCAACTCCCACAAGGCCTTCACCCTTTGCTTCATTTTTTACTTGTTCAGATTTAACCAATGCAGCTCTTATAATTTCTTGAGCCTGCATGGCTGAAATGATCTCTCTAGAATTTTTATATTGGTTTCCCAGAGTAATATCACAAGCAGTAGCAACTTGTTCTAAATAATTAATAGAAACATTATTAAGAACATTAAAGGAATTTTCAGTTTTACCTTGAGAATCTAAATTCTGAATGGATTTAAGTTTGGATGCCTTCTTCTCCATAGGTATCCCCTGGTCCTGTATCCTGGAACTTTTCCTAGTTGCCAATGGGGGTTCAGTAATTCTATTTTTCCTCCCTTTCTTTTTACTAGACATCCAGCCATCTTTCTCCTTGTCTGTTTCAAGCCCTCCACATATATTTAATTTGCCACCCTTGTTTGAGTTTTCTGCTTTCTCCCCCACACAGAACTTTTTTTCATTATCAACATCTACCAAATCTTCTGAAATAATACAACTCATATCACCCCTTTTGAAATGAAGCTCTAAATCACTATCCTTGGAAGCCTCCTTCTCAAAGACCTTCTGCTCTAGCACAACTGCTTGTTCTTTCAAAGGTGTTTTTAAACATGGCCAACTTTTAGCAGGTAGCAAAGTAGGTCCTCCCTCAGTATGAACCACAATCTCCTGTTGGACCATGTTCATAGCTTCCTCAATAACTTCAGAATCATTCCCATTTAGATACAACATCCCATCCCCTTCCAAAGAAATCTTATCATCTTCAGGCTTCTGTACTTGAACTGCTTCAGGGGGAATACTATAAGCCAAATGCACAATTGCTAGAACATTATTCTCAGCAGCCCTTAAAATTAACTCTTTACCCTTGCCTGAATTTTCTGAGTCAAAAGATGCTTCTTGATCATTAATATCTTGAAGCTCAAACTTATGATCCCCATCATCAGACTGCATCTTATCAGTAGAAATATTATTCAGCTGCAAGGCAAAAGTTGGCATTATCTCATTTTGATCAAGATATTCCAAACCATCTTCCAACCTGTTCCCTGCTCCCACTGAAACCTCTTGAAGATTGTCATCAACAGCAGGCAAATCTCCATGAGGGCTAAGCTCGGCTGATTTTTCTATCAACATGTTAGATCCCTCTTGTTCCTTCATGTCATCCACCCGATTATCATCAACAGTAGGCAAGTCTCCATGAGGGCTAAGCTCAGCTAGTCTTTCTATCAACATGTTAGAACCCTCTTGTTCCTTCTTGTCATCCACCCTTTTATGTTGTTTGCCTTTACTCTTGACAGAACCTCCCCCACCCTGCTGTTCAGATGACTGATTGACATCCCCCCATATTTCTCAGGCATTTTTTCCCACTCAGTTTTATGATTACTGCTGTGAGAATCTTCCTCCTCCTCATCATCCTTCTTATGTTTATGAATTTTATGAAAATGATCATAAACAGGTCCTCCTTTCTTCCTGATTGCACCCCCTTCAACTTCAAACTTAATTTCATATCCCATAGAATTGATAAAGACTTCAACATAGCAGTTTATGTTTGTTGAGCCCCTACTTAGGACTTTCACTCCCACTGGATCAGTCCTCAACAAACTTATCTCATCCACTTCAAGTGGCTCCCCCCACTATGCTAAAAATGTCTTTGACAATTGCAGTTGTCTTAGCAAGAGTAGGTATACCTAAAGCCTTAATCCAACCTGCAGTAAGGACAGACGAAGCCTTAGGATCTAGATTTGATTTCTCTATCTTCACCTTGATAGAATGTAAAGCCAATTCCACACTTCTAGCCTTCGACCAAGTTTCCAACATAGCTTTAGAAGGAAAAACCACCCCAAATTCGTATTCAGAAAGTTTTCCGACCTTCCAATCCCAATCTGCTTGGATCAAGTGTTTTAGTTCAGCTTCAATTTTTGCCACAGTGTAGGATCAAGGATAACTGACTAGAGGGGGGTGAATAGGATGTTTTTAAATTTTTTTAACAAATTAACAATTTAAGCCAATTAATAACTTAGTCTAAACAAGTTACACTTCTAGCTAAGCAATTCAACACACAAAATAAGCTAGAAATGTAAATGCGGAAATAGTAAAGACTAGAAATAACCACAAAGAGACAATGATATTTTTCCGTAGTATCGAAGACTTGTCGGTTTTCACTAGTCCACGTTGAGGAAGCTTGACAACTCAAGCCGGCTCCACGAATTAAGCCTTCCCTCGATCACTATGGTTGTTCTTCCTCCGCTCCGGAGATAGCGAACACCAAACCACTCACAAGCTTGCACCGGGCCTCTTCACAATCTTTTTGAAGAGATCATCATGCTCCACCGCCAAGACCGTCTAGGAGTTTGGCAAAACTCCAAGAGTAATAAATCGATGACCTTCGCTTGACGGCGCTCAAGTGCAATAGGATCAACTAGGATGAGTGAATGCACTTGAATGAACTCAACCACCTCACAATGAATGCACAAGGGAATTTTGGTGTTGAGTGAATGCTCAAGGCTCTAGATATGTTAAATGAACAATAGCAACTAGTCCTTGAGCAGTTGGAGGGGTATTTATAACCCCCACCAACAATTATAACCGTTGGGGAGGGAAACCCCAACTTTCAGCGAAATGCGGTATGACCGTCATCTAGGGTGCGGTACGACCGCATCCAATGTCAGAGCACAGTAACGGCTAGAACAGAGGCATTTAATACTTCTGACATAATCGTTGAAAATTCGATATGCAGACGACCGCCATCCAAAATGCAAGATAACCAAGATCGCCTACCATACCGCACGGAGGAGCGGTACAACCAATCGTAGGGTTTCCAAAACCGCCGAAATGACATGCTCTCTGGAAAATACGCATCACTTTATAAAAATCAAGACAACCGCATCATGCGCTGACTGCTTTCAAATGCGATACGACCGATTATCAAAGAGAGCTCCGAGCCAAAATGCATCGGTTCTGGTTTTATAAAAACGCCAACTAGAAATCGAAACGACCGCAATACGGTAGTACCGCTCAAAGAGCTTGTCCGCATCGCATTAGCGCTTCGATTAGCGTAGCATTCAAAATCCGATAATACCGCCAAGTTAAGTGCAGTCATACCGCACCAAATGGTACAACCGTCAGTTTAACTTCGGTACGACCGATTTCTAACAAATGCATTTTGAGCTTTCAAATTCAAATTCAAATGCATGCATGATCCTAAATTGATCCATATGGCACAAGAACATGCTATCAAGCTACCAGCCACGATCCCTCTTAATAGTACGGCATTTAACCTATAATCCGGTCTTCCAACCAATTCTCCTAAGACCGGTAAAATAAAAGGATCATAAACTACTTGTACCTTGTCTTTAAGCCATGTAGATCTTCATGTATCCTTTAGCATGCATCTTTACGTCATCAAGCTCACCAATGGGACTTAACCTTGTAAATACTCAATAAACACGTTAATCCCATATTCACATATTATCATTAATTACTAAAACAATTTTTAGGGGCCTAGATGCTTTCAATCTCCCCCTTTTTGGTAATTGATGACAACACAACTAATATGTGAGAAAGATTGTTTTGAATATACTAAGAGTGTATATTCTTTTGATGACTTAACAATAAAATAATTCTTGCAATGAGCTCAAAGGAGTTTAGAGAATTATTTTATTGTTAAATCCAATTTAAAGAAAGCTCCCCCTAAACATGTGCAAATAAATGATAGAAGATCTTTGCAAGCACATGAAGAGATTTTTGAAATTTTGGCGGCGTTTCTTTAGCATGTTTGAGCTTAAGGGAAAAGCAATAATGAGATATGACAATAAAAGATATTGCATTTCAAGAGAATATCATAAGCATAAACAACATCCAACAAATTCAACAAGATAAGTAACATAGATTTAAACTATTACAAGCACATAAGTTCAACAATAAAAACATATTACAAAACACATATAAGCCCATATATGGTAATAGTAGCAAAAGAACTTGCTCCCCCTAAATCTTTGTCATCTCATTTCTTCTCACTTCTCCTCCTTTGGCATCAAGGTACCAAAAACATCTCAGACTGCTGAGTCCTGAGAAGGAAGAGAAGCTGGGTCCTGAGCCTGAGGAACCGGAGCTAGAGCAGCTGAATCCTTAGACTCTGGAACTGGGGCTAGAGGAGCTGAGTCCTGAGAATCTGTGGCCTAATCCGGAGGAGGAACTGGTGTGGGATCCTAAGGAGGTGGGTCTTGAGCTGGAGCTGGAACAGGAGTTGGAGCTGGAGCTGGAGGAGAGACATCCGGAGGTGCTGAATCCTAAGAGACTGGATTAGTAGCAGGTGCTGGAGGAGCTGAGACAGGAGCAGGAGGCACTAAGGCCTGAGGCACTGAAATAGGGGCCAAAGGAGGGACAACTGAGGAAGTAGAGGCCCCTGAAGGTGGATGAGGACGATGAGAGTATCGTTGAGGAGTCCTCAAAACCTGCTCCATCTCGTTAATGCTTTCTACCATAGCAGCAATCCTGTTATGAGTCTCATCAAAGAAATCATTCTGTGTCAACTCCAAGTCAGCTAGCTTGTTGTGCGTTTCATTTTGAAACTCTATCTAGGTTGTCTTCATTTCTTGCAAAGTGCTAAGGATCAACTGCTGATTCTTAAGAATCTGTGCAAGTGTACCTTCAGCAAGGGCATCAGCAGCAGCAGCATCGACATCATCCTCATTACCACCATGACGAGGAGGAAGGCCGTCTCGAGGCCTGTAAGACTTATGAACTGATCCCAATCCACCATGATACTCAATGTTTTTCATAATCAATGCCATGATATATGGAGCATAGTAAATCCTCTTAATCCTATCATTCTTGGAAGAAACTATGCTCTGGAGAATCACATCCACAACATCAAATTTTATCTCCCTCATAATAAGATCAATGATATTCCAAGCATAGCCTCTGACTGCATCAAAATTACCACTCTTGGGGTAAAAGGTATGATTAATAATCCTGTTAATCATGCTTGGAATGGGCTTAAGTCCAGTAATTGTTCCTAGCTTATTCCTGACAGTGGAATCATAATGGTGAGACCAAGCGGGAGGAAGTAAAGCAGGGCTGTCAAAGAGTTTCTCCCAAGTGCCAAACCGTATCCTTAAGACTCGCTCAAATTCCTCCTTAGTGCTCTCCACATATCTGGTAACTGATATCCATCTGATTGAGGTCAAGTCTGGAGAGACATGCACTGTAGCATAAAACTGCTTGATAAGCTCATCATCATAATTCTGCTTTAGTGCTACAAGATCATGAAGACCCACTTGATGAAAAAGTTGGTAAACACCACTGTACTTATCCAAGGAGTTTATGTGAGGCCACTTAATCCACTTGTGATCTGCAAACTTCCTGTGATTTCCATATAGCTGCTCATAAACTTGTTCTTAAAAGACAGTATGGAATCTCGGATTAACTGAGTCTAATTTGGAAAGATATTGATTTACATGGCGCTTGAGTGCATATTCATCAAGTGTAAGGAGTCTCAAGTCAGTTGTAGGCTCTGGAGGCACTCCCAAATCATCATCTGTACCAGCTTGAGTTTCTTGTTTTGACTCAGTCTCAGACTCAGAATCATCTTCTTCACTTTCTTCAGTTTCAGGTTCAGGTGCTAGCCTTTTTTCCTTTCCATGAACTACCTTTTGTCGAACTGATCGCGCTTATTGTACTGGAGCTGCAAGTCGAGTTCTTGGAGTTTGCTGGGATGGAGCTACAGGAGGTTGAGATGAAGATTGCCCTCCTCTTGGTGGTCCATGCGACTTTCGAGTCAAGATTCTTGTCCTAGGCATCTTCACATAGATAGGAAATGTTACAAGGAGTTCAATTTGATAATCAAAATAGAATTAATTGAAAAGGAGATGAAATTCTATTTTTCTATCAGGATTATCGGTCAAAGCACCATTCTATGGCGATAGACGATCAGATCATGGTCGCATCAGCTACAAGAACCGGTTGTTCCGATTTTCTTGACCGAGTTCTAGGGCAATCAAAAAATTGAATTTTTGATGGTTTTTCATGGAGTCAATCCATGGATTGGATGCACAAACATCATTAGACATCAATTTGTTACTTTTGCCCTACTAGAACTTCCAGAAATCATCTACATTTTCAATAAACCCTAAAGTGACACCTAGGGTTCCAAAAGACGATTAAACTCGAATCAAAAGATGTTTTACCTTTAGATCTGAAGGAGGTGAACCCTAGAGAAGCAAGAATCAACGAGGGAGCGAAGAAACGTCGAAGATCTGAGAGGATTTGAGTGGCGATATGGAGGCGTCCTCGGGTTGGAGAGAGAACAGCCGAGACGAAATGAAACGGTGCGTGTTTCGGTTGAACCGACGCGAAGGTTAAGTCTCAGGTGAATAGTAACTACAGGGAGTTACTGTCCCTTTCTAAACCGACGTGGTCGAACCGCTATCAGAACACCGGTAGTACTGCATAGCGTAGTACCGCAGATTATAACATTGGCCGCCAGATCAAGATCATGGTCGTCTCGCTTATAACGCCGGTTGTTCCGATTATCCTACAGCTTCAAGGAACAACTCTGGATTTTCTTTGGAATTGGAAATATTTGCAAATGATCCTTAGTTTTGCACTCAAATAAATATCATTAAGGATCATTATGCATAGAATAGACTATTGTCTACATAAGAACATAATTTTTATGATCATACTTATCTTTAATACAAATTTTGAAAAATATTTTTATAAAATAGTCAAACAACATCAAATGAAGCACAATACATGAGGCAAGAATTCAAACAACATTTGAATAGTCTATGACATTTAACTCATTCCTCAATTTGCAAAAACGACCTTCATCTAATGGCTTGGTGAAAATATCCGCTAATTGGTCTTCGGTTCTTATGTGGCTAATTTCAATATCTTCTTTGCTCACATTATCTCTTAAGAAATGGTGGCGAATATATATATGCTTGGTTCTTGAGTGTTGAACAGGGTTATTAGCAATTTTCACGGCACTATCATTGTCACACAAAAGAGGTATTCTATCAAATTTAATTCCATAATCCATCAATGTTTGCCTCATCCATAGCAATTGAGCACAACAACTTCCCGCGGAAACATATTTGGCTTCGGCGGTGGATAAAGCTACAGAGTTTTGTTTCTTGGATGACCATGATACTAAAAATCTTTCTAAGAATTAACAACTACCCGAGGTGCTTTTTCTATCCACTTTACAACCCGCATAATCGGAATCTGAATATCCAATTAAATCAAATTTAGCACCTTTTGGGAACTATAGGCCAATGCTAGAGGAATGCTTTAAATATCTTAGTATTCTTTTAACGGCCATTAAATAGCACTCTTTTGGAGCTGCTTGAAAACGTGTGTCGTAGAGGCAGCCCACCGGCCCCATCAACCTGGCGAAACAATGCCGAGGCTACAGCAAATGCCCTGAAGGTAGCCCGGAGCCTGCGAAGGGTCAACAAAGGAAGCCTCCGAAGGGTCTCCCGAGGGGTACAGGAGGTACCCCGAGGGTGACCCGAAGCCTCCGAAGGGTGTCCCGAGGGGTACAAGAGGTACCCCGAATGTGACCCGAAGCCTCCGAATGGTCTCCCGAGGGATACAGGAGGTACCCCGAAGGTGACCCGAAGCCTCCGAAGGGTCTCCCGAGGGGTACAGGACGTACCCCAAGGGTGACCCGAAGCCTCTGAAGGGTGTCCCGAGGGGTACAGGAGGTGCCCCGAAGGTAACCCGAAACCTCCGAAGGATGTCCCGAGGGGTACAGGAGGTACCCTTAGGGTGACCCGAAGGTCCCAATGGGTACAGGAGGTACCCCGATGGTGACCCGAAGCCCACGAAGGGTCTTTTTGAAGTAGCAACTGAAGAAGGCTCAAAGAGTATTCGGAGGAGATCCGGCTAAAGGAAAGAAAAGAGACAGCAGGACCAGAAGCTAAGCATAGGGGTAGGAAAGGACCCTGCAGTCCCTACACTAGTAGTACTTTTGTAGGGGTGCTTATGCAACCTCATGTATCCTGTCATTTTGTCTATAAATAGACATCCACCCCTATGTAATATCCAAGGTTTTTCAGAGCAATACACTGTACATCTTAATACACTATATTTTTTCTGACAATCAGTCCCTTCTTTGAGGACCCTTTGAACATTCCGAGTATACTAGGAGTCCCCCTCTTTTACTGTCTGGCCCTTTTGCTACGACAACGTGCACACATGCAAACACTAAACATGATATCGGGCCTAGATGTGGTGAGATAAAGCAAGCTATCAATCGTAGACCTATAAAGCTTTAAGTCTACCGATTTACCTCCCTTATTTAGATCAAGATGACCGTTGGTTGCCATGGGAGTCTTGATGGGTTTAGCATCCTCTATGCCAAACTTATTGATCAAATCCTTTGTATACTTGGTTTGGCTCATGAAGGTTTTATCTTTGAGATGCTTGATTTGAAGTCCAAGGAAATAGTCCAATTCTCCAATCATGAACATTTCAAATTCCCTAGACACCATATCACCAAACTCTTCGCAAAAATCTTGATTAGTAGACCCAAAAATGATATCATCAACATAGATTTGACAAACAAAGAAATCATCATTTAAAACTTTAGTAAATAGAGTTGAATAAATTTTCTCGATTTTGAATCCTTTTGAGACTAGAAAGTCTCTAAGGCGTTCATACCATGCTCTAGGAGCTTGTTTAAGACCATAGAGCGCCTTGGAGAGTTTATAGACATGATTTGGATTTTTAGGATCTTCAAAACCGGGAGGTTGTTCAACAAAGACAAGTTTGGATGTCTTACTATTCAAGAATGCACTTTTAACATCCATTTGAAATAATTTAATATCAAAGCATGATGAAAAAGCAAGTAGTATCCGAATTGACTCAAGTATAGCTACGGGAGCAAAGGTTTCACCAAAATTCAAACCTTCGACTTGTGAATAACCTTGAGCGACCAATCTTACCTTGTTTCTTACAACCATGCCATCCTCATCTGTTTGTTCCTAAAAACTCATTTTGTACCAATTACATTATGTTCCTTGGGTCGATCCACCAATATCCAAACTTCATTCCAGGTGAAGCTATTGAGTTCTTCATGCAAAGCATTCACCCAATCCGGATCTTCAAGTGCTTCTTCTACATGCTTTGGCTCAATAGAAGATACAAAAGAGTAATGTTCACAAAAAGAAGCAACACGAGAGCGAGTTTGGACACTCTTACTTACGTTACCCAATATTTGATCTATTGGATGATCTTTAGCAATTGCATTGTGAATTCTTGGTGGTAGGTTGAATGGTTGATCATCTTCCTTGTTATCCTCTTCCTTAGTTTGTACTTGTCGGACCCGGATTCTGAGAATCCAAATCCTCTGTGAATCACTGTGCTATTCCCTGGATCAGTAGCTAGCACTTCACAGTACCCATTGCTGAATCATTCATACAAGGCGTGAACTAAAACAAATATATTACAACACAGGTAACATAGACCTCATCGGGTCGAGTTTACAAAAGGGCCGCACAAGGCCAAATATATTACATTACAAAAGAACGACCAAGTCTACAAATGGAAGCAAAAGGGGAGTAGGGCTCATCTCACACGAAGCGGCGGGGTGACACATGCACGACGGATATTAACCAAGAGCTAGATAATATCGGTTGTATGCGGGTACCAACGAGTCTACTTAGACTGGCGAGATCTAAACTCTGTAACTATCCTACTCCTCGTCATATCCTTGTCCATCGTCTTACGGTCCATCGTAGTAGGCATAGTCTCCTTCATCTTCGTTATCTCAAGGGTGGGGAGAAGCGAGAATGAGCACTACTACTGTGCTCATGAGCCAACACACAATGCAATTATATATATGCAAGGCTTTAACAAGGATGGCTCGGGTTCTTTTATTTATGAAAGCAAGTTTTGCAATATTATAGTTACAAATCCTAGGACTTAGCATTTTTAACAAATTGCAATTTTATAAAGAGAGTAAAGTGCAATAATTATTTCATTGAGAGGTTACCTCCACCTTCATGCTTATTTTGATTAAGGTTACATCCACCTTATTAACCACACCGGGTACATCCACCCAGAAAAACAAATTGAGGGCTAGATGAGCCCGCCACATTTTTATACCACCCACAAGGTTTTGAAATAGAACTAACTCAAGTTAAGTTCCCATGTCCGCCTTTGACCGTAGGCACGGCTGTTTAAACAGTTTAATACTCTGCAGAGATAGCACACTTTACCCACAAGAGACAATTAACTCATTGCCCTACACAATTCCTTAGATGTGTAGTCGAGAGGTTGTCACAATAACGTTTCGACTTATCTCGCCCCTTCTGTCATTTCGCACATATAGGGTTACGCCCATAATGTTGAGCGGGATGTTTCACCTCAGCGACTGGCATAGCGGTGCTATACCTCAGCGACTGGCAAAACGTCACCCTCCTCTTGGTGTCCCATTCAAGCAGAATGAATCCACTTGGCTCCCCATTTATCCGCCCAGCGAAATGGCATCCAAGGTTCAATAAATCTACTAAGTTAAGTCGCAAGTTTTTCTGCAGACTTGTGGTTGTACTTGTTTAACACAGGAGGTCGTGACCAGATTAAGTCCTTAGGGTTATCTGGGCGGTTCATTCCACAAACCAAACATTCTCGTGCTCCCGGAGGACCCACCGCCTCACCATCCGCCCAGATAGAGCTAGCATTTTAGGGTTTTTGAGAAGGAAACCAAATTATTTTCTCACCTTAGTCAATGGACCACCAATGACTACCCAAAATATTTTATATTTGAAGACATGATGATTGGGGTATTTAATACCCGGTATTTGAAACAAGGCTAGCATGTCGCTCAAGTACACCCTATAACTAGTATTACCATATAAATACTAGGGTGACAAAGGTTAATGGATTCAAGTTATCAAGGATGGCAATATTAATTAATTAAACATCAAGTAGGTGTTTAACTACCTTAAGCTTTAACATATATTTGAGTACTAAATTAAAGCATGCAATTTGTTAATTTAAAAGAACATAATTTTCATAAAATGTAGGAGCAACATGATCAAAGTATTGACTCGCCTTGGTTAGAGGCAAGATGATCGTGATATTCTTGGTCTTGATCAACTTGAGGATCTCCGTCTTGAATCCTAAGCAGGCGATTTACCTAAAAAGCACAACGGCAAAGAGAGCAAGTAAATACAAAAGAATACACAAATGAACTCCAAATTAATCAAGTCCTATGCCATTAGCAAGATCTTGATTTAACGGATTTTAGAAGTTTATTTTGCAATTTTGGAGCTATAACGGAGGAGATACTGAATTCTGGCTTAATAGGAAAAGAAAAAGAGAGAGAAAGAGAGAGTCATGGGTTCACGAGCAGTATGGACCAGTTCATGAACAGGCGCCTTGTTGGGTGGCTCAGTCCATGGCACATGGCGTGCAGCCCATCAAGGCGATCCTGAGAGGAGGAGGAGTCTATGGCAGGTGGGGCCAACAAAAATCCCAAAATCCCCCATTTGATTTCCTTCTCTGTTTTACAGAGAGGAACAGAGGGGCAGAGGGAGGCGCTTCAAGCGGCGCTGGGCGCGCCAGCGAGAGAGGCGGCGAAAGGCGGCTGGTGGCGGCGCTGGAGACCGGAGGAGGCGGACTCGGTGGAGGTGGCGGCTTAGAGAGGCGGCGCTCTTTGTGGTGAAGCAAAAGGCGGGCGGCTCTCACGGTTTGGTCTGGCGGCTGGCGGCGACGCCAGGAGAAAGCGGCAGGCGCCTTTCTTCTTAAGCGTGAGGGGTCTTGGAGGTGGTCCGGCGGCTCGGGGTGGCGGCGGTCTGTTTCAGCAATGGGCGGCGAGCGGAAGAAGATGAGGCGGCGCGGCACGCTTCAGCCAGCGGGCGGAGCGGGGAGGTGGGAACGGGCTCCTTGGCTCTGGAGCTCATGATGACGCGTTGTCATGCAAGCATGGCTTACCGAGGCGGCTACGAGGTGGCGAGGCGCGGCGGCCAGAAGAAGGAGCTCGGCGATTTTTGAGGTATGGTTCTTACCGTTCTGCAATGGGGCGGCGTGGGGAGCTCCAGGGGGAAGAAGGGGACTTTAAAGGGCCAAGGGCAACGGGAGGGAGCGGCGAGGACGAGCGGGCCAGTGCTGCGTCCCGAGGCGGCATGGGCGCGCGCGGAGCGGTTGCAGCGAGGACGGAGCAAGGACGAGAGGTGATGCCGGGTCTTGCACGACCCGAGGAGACAGGACGGAGCGGGTGACGACCGATGACGAGGGCGCAGCACTGGTCCACGGACGAGGACGAGAGTTGGTGACGTCCAGGGCACGACCTTGACGACTTGCTGACGAGGGCGCGCGCTCAGTCCGCGAACGAGGACGACGGGGACGTCGCTACTATGCACAGACGGGCTTCAAGGTCGTCGCGGAGTGGGCGCTGTCCGGCGTCTGAAGCGGCGAGCAGAGCAGGCGAGATGGGGCCGGCCACAGACTGGAGCAGTGGCGGCGGGATGGGTGCTTGCTGAGGCAGAGAGCAGTGGTGGGCAAGCGGCGGCGAAGCGAAGCGGCAGCATTCTTGATGCTCCTGGAGCAAGTGGAAGCAGAGGCAGCGGTCTGAGGCGTTGCGAGGATGACCAGACTCTTCTTCTTCTTCTGCGCCTGAGGAGCGAGCGAGAGGAGGAAAGAAAAAGAAGAAGATTTGAAGCAACGGCCGATAGGAAAAGAAATTTGGGTTGGAGACGGGCTTGGCCCAGAGAGGCAGTGGGCTGAGCCCGAGAAGGAAGGAAGATCCAAGTTCAAAATCAGCCCGAGAATTCAAAACGGAGGAGAAAAACTCCGAGTCGCTAATTTGAATTTCAAACGTTTCAAATGTTACATTTGAAACACAGACCGAGAAAGAACGGAAGTTTTCGAAAATAATTGATACTTGAATTACGGCGAAGAACGAAACGAAATTTATTTACTATTCTTCCGTCCGAAAAACGGATGTTACAAATCCTACCCACCTTAAACAGAATCTCGACCCCGAGATTCGAGCTGCTCCGAGAACAGGAATGGGTAGTCTCGCTTCAGTTGATCTTCGCGTTCCCAGGTGGCTTCCTTGGCGGTGTGGTGACTCCACTGGACCTTGCAAAGGCGGATGACTTGACGTCTCGTTCGCTTCTCGATGACGTCGAGGATCTTGATCCGATGCTCGGGATAAGTCGATCTTCTTTGGGCGATGGCTTCAACGGCGTCGCTCTTGGTACTCGAGACACTTCTTGAGCCGAGACATGGAACACATTGTGAACTTCGACAAATTTTCCGGTAGCTCTAGTCGGTAGGCAACTTCTCCACGCTTGGCGGTGATGGGAATGGGCCTATGTATCTTGGGGCAAGCTTGCCTTTAACTTTGAATCTTCGAGTTCCACGAAGCGGTGATACCTTAAGGTACACGGCATCTCCAACTTCAAAAGTTAACTTTCTTCGACGGTTGTCGGCATAACTCTTCTGTCTTGACTGAGCCGCTTGGAGACGATCTCGGATCAGTCGAACTTTCTCTTCGGCTTGCTTGAGAGTATCTGGTCCGAAGATATATCCTCCACGGATTCGACCAATGCAGAGGGTTCTCAGATTTTCTCCCATAAAGTGCTTCAAACGGTGACATTTTCAGACTTGATCGGTAGCTATTATTGTATGCAAACTCGGCATACGGTAAACACTTTTCCCAATCTCTCAGAATTCCAAAGCACAAGCTCAAGCATGTCTTCTAGAATTTGGTTTGTCCTTTCGTCTCGACCATCGATCTGCGGATGATAAGTCTTTGAAATCAAGGTGTGTTCCAAGGGCATCATGCAAACTAGCCCGAAATGGGAGGTGAATTGAGATCCTCGATCGGAGACTATCCTTTGGGTACTCGTAAACACACTGTCTGAGCCATATATAACTCGGCTAACTTGTCTCCTTATAAGTTGTCTTGACCGGGATGAAATGGGCTACTTTAGTCACCTATCAACTATAACCCATATTGAGTCACATCCGGACCTGGTTCGGGGTAGACCGGTAATGAAATCCATTCCAATCTCTTCCCATTTCCACTGAGGGACTTGCAGGGGTTGGAGCAATCCTGCTGGCTTTTGATGTTCGGCTTTGATTCGCTGACATACATCACAGCAGGCTACATACTCGGCAATATCTCTCTTCATGCGTGGCCACCAATACAAAATCTTCATGTCTTGATACATCTTGGTGCTGCCTGGGTGCAGGGTATACGCTGAACTGTGGGCTTCTTTCAAAATCAAATCCTTGAGTTCCTTCTGGTGGGGAACAAAGAGACGTTTCCCATACCATAGGATTCCTTGCTGATCTTCGACCATCTTGGGGGCTTTTCCTTTTGCCATGAGATGTTTGAATCTCTGGACTCCAGAGTGTCCTTGTTGAGCGGTCTTGATCTGCTCTTCTAAAGTTGGATGTGCTTCCATAGCATCTGTAGTGCCTTGTTCTATCAAATACAGGTTGAGAGCTTCAAATTCCTTATAAAGCTTGGGTTGATGCTCTTGAATCATAACATTACTGCAGTAAGACTTACGGCTTAATGCGTCAGCAACTACATTAGCCTTTCCGGGATGATAATGGACATCCAAATTGTAATCCTTTATTAACTCTAACCATCTTCTTTGTCGGAGGTTGAGATCTGATTGAGTGAATATGTACTTGAGACTCTTGTGGTCCGTATACATGTCACAGTGATTTCCAATCAAGTAATGCCGCCAAATTTTAGGCGTGCACTCTCGCCGCTAATTCCAAGTCATGAGTTGGATAGTTGTCTTCATGAGGACGGAGCTGTCTGGATGCATAGGCTACAACTTTTCCTCCTTGCATAAGCACGCAACCAAGACCTTGGCGCGATGCCTCACAATGAGACTTCAAAGTCTTGATGAATGTCCCAGTAGGTCAATACCGTGCGTGTTAACTTCTTCTCCAATTCTTTAAAACTCTTCTCACAAGCTTCATCCATTCATACTTCTTTTCTTTCTTAAGCGGGTGGGTCATCGGCTTAGAAAGCTTGGAGAATCCTTCTATGAAGCGTCTGTAGTATCCGCTAAACCGAGAAAACTACGGACTTCATCCTTGATGTAGGTTGTTTCCAATCCATCACGGCTTCTACCTTGGTGGATCAATCGCTATTCCTCCCGCGGATACAATATGTCCGAGAAACCGATTTCTTTAAGCCAAAATTCACATTTATCAGACTTGGCATAGAGCTCATGCTCTTTAAGCTTTTCTAGGACCATTTGCGATGTTCAAGATGCTCTTCTTGGGTCTTGGAATATATCAAGATGTCGCCTATGAACACGACTACAAATTTGTCCAGGTATTCCATAAATACCTTGTTCATCAGATTCATGAAGTAGGCTGGTGCATTAGTCAAGCCAAATGACATGACTGTGAACTCATACAAGCCATACCGAGTGGTAAAGGCTGTCTTAGGAATGTCCTCGTTCCGGATCTTGAGTTGGTGGTATCCAGACCTTAGGTCTATCTTGGAGAAAACTGAAGCTCCGGTCAACTAATCAAACAGGTCATCAATGCGAGGCAAGGGATACTTGTTCTTGATTGTCACCTCGTTGAGTGATCTGTAATCCACGCATAATCTGGCGGAACCATCTTTCTTCCTTACAAAAAGAACTGGCGAACCCCAGGGAGAAGAACTAGGTCTAATGAATCCTTTCTCTTGCAAGTCTTCAAGTTGTGTCTTCAACTCTTCAAGTTCGTCGTGCCATTCTCAGATGGTCTCTTAGCAATTGGGGCTGTTCCGGGCTTCAAATTGATCACAAACTCGATATCTCTGTCAGGTGGCATGCCTGGCAATTCTTCGAGGAAGACGTCGGGGTAAGCTTGAACTACAAGCGTTGTCTCTAGGGACAACTCTCCAAGGTGGTGGATTGTTCGATCCAAAGGAGGGGAACGATCCACACTAATCCTTATTGTGGTTTCAGGATCCTTGGCAAGTACCACTTTTCTGTTGGCGCAATCTATTAACCCATGATTTGCGGCCAACCAATCCATCCCTAGGATGATATCTAGTGTTTGGGATTCTAGCACAAGAAGGGTGGCTAGGAATCCAGAATCCTCCAAAGCAATTTCTACTTTGGGACTAACTGAAGTAGCATATAGGGTTCCCCCGGGTGATCTAAGTACCACGGGTTTCCTTAGCTTATAGGTAGGCAACTTAAGCCTTTCAACAAACTTTCTTAAAACAAAGGAGTGTGAAGCTCCAGAATCAAACAAAACTTGTGCGGGTACGGAATTAACAGAGAACGTACCCATCAGTACTCCTGCGGCATCTTGTGCCTCCTCTGCGGTGACATGATTCACATTGCCACTGTTACGGGTTGGGGTAGATCTTGAAGCTTGGGAAGTCGATGACTCTTGCTCGAGCCGAGGTCCGACCTTGAACTGGGCGGCTCTGGGTTATTCTTTGGAGCGGGGTTGTCTGCGATGAGGGCACCGTTAGCAAAGTGACCCTTTTCTCCTGATTGAAGCAATGGAGGTGTCTTTCTTGGGTTGTGATTCTTGGTCATGTCCGTGGGCGAAGAGTCTGCGAAACCACTTCCTTGAGAATGGGAGGCCGGAGTCGAGCTTTTCGAGGTCAATGCAGATGATCTGAAAGAGGAACTGCCCTGGAAAGTTGACTTCTGGGGATAGCTTCCTTAGGGCTTCTGGAAAGGCATCTTCCTCTTGCGGCTAGTTTCTGCTAACTTATTCTCATTTTCTAGCAGTAGAGCCTTGTTGATCAACTGATGGAAGTTGGCATAGTCATAGAGGATAAGCTTTCCACGCATGTCACCACGCATACCTTCCACAAAGCGGTCTATCTTTTCTTCCTCATCGGCTATGTCATTGGGGGCGTAGCGGGCAAGCTGGGTAAACTTGGTGACATACTCGTTGACCGTCATATGTCCTTGTTTCAGAGTTCTGAACTCATTCTTCTTCAATCTCATTGTACCGGCTGGTACGAAGTTGGTGCGAAAGGCTGCTTTGAATTCCGTCCAGGGAATTGGCCGCAGTCGTTCATCCTCATAAAGCTGTATTCGCAACTTCTTCTCTGTAATGGCCGCACAAGGAGGTCGCCGGGTTCTCCAAAGTAGATGCTACGGCTTCTGCTTCTTCTTCTTCTCCTTCTTCTTCGGACTTTGGACTTTCCTTACCTCTGGCGGCAAGGTAATTCTCCCACCATGCGGCAGCAAAGACCTTTAGTTGGTGGGTGGCAAAGTCTACCATGTCTCTGTTGGAGCAACGAGCGAGTCGAAGCTTCTTTTCGGTGTCCCCGAGCCGCCTTGACTTCAAGAGGTTCGTCATTGCAAAGAAAGGTGAGGGCCTTGTCCTTAGGAAGTCGTGAGCTTGGAATTGCGGCGGCGGCAGTCTGTCTGTGATTATTGAGCAAAGCTTGGAGAATTTGGGTCTGCTGGAACATCACTTGGGCCATTGTCGGATTTGCTGGTGGTGGAGGGGGTAGGTCTTGTCCTTGTCCACGACCACGGCCACGGCCTCTTCCTCGGCCAGCGGCAAAGGCTCCACGGACAGGGGCGGCGGCTCTTCTTGGCGGCATCCTGAGGAAAAGATGAGATTTAGAACTAGAGAGGACTAGAGAGAGGGATATATGAGGGTTCACTAGCCCTCTAAGGCACACACAAAAGAACCAAGCAGAAGATCGAATTAATACAATACAAAGCCTAGAATGGCTGCATTATATTAAGGGGATTAAGTGTTACATGACTTTCAAACAAAGCTTATACGCTAAGCTAAGTCATGACACAAGATACACATCGTCTACAAAGGGAGAAACAAAAGTGCTTGCAACCCAAAAGATCGCTTAGCAAGCATCGCTAGCTATCTAGCTCGCCCCGACTACTCCATCGAGGAACGGAGCGGAGCGCTCGATCAAGCTCGTGAACGAGAGTGACTCGAGTGATCTTGTGGCGAGGCGGAACGGAACGGCGGCTGCGCCCACGCTGACACCGGAAGGTCGTCGAAGCGGCGGCGGATCGGGCGTCGCGCGCTTCTTGCGATCAACTTTGGTCGGAGTCCTCGGGGCGAGGAGGAGCCGGAGCTGAAGTCGTGGTGAAGTGGCGAAAAGCGAGCCGCTGTGAGACGTGCTACCTCTGCAAGGGCGGCGTCTCTCTCCATCTTGATGATGTCTCTGTCCACAGCGATGCTGTCTCTCTCCCACATGGCATCATGGTGGGCTTCATCGCTTCTGATCATGTTGGTGCGAAGGGTGTCGAGTGGGCCTCACTATCGGTGAGAAGCATCCGTCCGCCGGATCTCGGCCGGTGTGGGAGTGGATGTTGTGAATCATCGCTGGGTCACCGCACTGTTGGGTCGGTGGGGCTCATCGTCGATGGCGACGAAGGACTCGAGGAGCTCTCTCCATTGTAGAGACACGGAAGAAGCGAGACTGGCGACTCTTGCGGGAGGACCTCGTGTATCGACACAAGCGGGTGACGGCGACACGGCCGCATCTGGATAGCGTCGGGCTGCTGCGGCGGCGGGTGCCTCGACAAAGAACTCAGGTCGTGAACTCACCGTCTGGCATAGAGGAAAACCTCCATGTCCCAAGACTCGTGAGCCATGACCATCGCCTTCCGCCCTCTCAAGAGCGGAGGCGGGGAAGCTAAGAAATCGTGATCACCATGAAGGAGATCGATTTAAACCGCCTTCATTAACTCCATGAGAGCTATGGTCCCATGGGCTGCAAATGGAGGAGAAGCCATCTACAAATTTTGAAACAGGGAAAAGATTAGTAACACTTAATGAGAATAGAGATAAGTATGGAACTAGGAATGATGAGTAGAAGCAATAAATACTCTATATTTTTGGCAAAACTTTTCTTAATTTTAAAAATAAGATCCAAGTCCTTAAGGCAACGACCAATCTAACTAAGACTCTACAACAGATGCTCGATATCGGCTCTGTCGGACCCGGATTACGAGAATCCAAATCCTCTGTGAATCATCTGCTATTCCTGGATCAAGAGCTAGCACTTCACAAGTACCCATTCTTTGAATCATTCATACAAGGCGTGAACTAAAACAAATATATTACAACACAGGGTAACATAGACCTCATCGGGTCGAGTTTACAAAAGGGCCGCACAAGGCCAAATATATTACATTACAAAAGAACGACCAAGTCTACAGCGGAAGCAAAAGGGGAGGTAGGGCTCATCTCACACAGGCAAGCGACTGGGGTGACCTGTGCACGACGGATATTAACCAAGAGCTAGATAATATCGGTTGTACGCGGGTACCAACGAGTCTACTTAGACTGGGCGAGATCTAAACTACAGAACTATCCTACTCCTCGTCATATCCTTGTCCATCGTCTTCTAGTCCATCGTAGTAGGCATAGTCTCCTTCATCTTCGTTATCTGAAGGGTGGGGGGAGAAGCGAGAATGAGCACTACTACCGTGCTCGCGAGCCAACACACAATGCAATTATATATATGCAAGGCTTTAACAAGGATGGCTCGGGTTCTTTTATTTGCGAAAGCAAGTTTTGCAATATTATAGTTACAAATCCTAGGACTTAGCATTTTTAACAAATTGCAATTTTTATAAAGAGAGTAAAGTGCAATAATTATTTCAGCAGAGGTTACCTCCACCTTCATGCTTATTTTGATTAAGGTTACATCCACCTTATTAACCACACTGGGGTACATCCACCCAGGAAAAACAAATTCATGGCTAGGTGAGCCCGCCACATTTTTATACCACCCACAAGGTTTTGAAATAGAACTAACTCAAGTTAAGTTCCCATGTCCGCCTTTGACCGTAGGCACGGCTGTTTAAACAGTTTAATACTCTGCAGAGATAGCACACTTTACCCACAAGAGACAATTAACTCATTGCCCTACACAATTCCTTAGATGTGTAGTCGAGAGGTTGTCACAATAACGTTTCGACTTATCTCGCCCCTTCTGTCATTTCGCACATATAGGGTTACGCCCATAATGTTGAGCGGATGTTTCACCTCGGCGGCGGCATAGCGGTGCTATACCTCGGCGACCGCAAAACGTCACCCTCCTCTTGGTGTCCCATTCAAGCAGAGAATGAATCCACTTGGCTCCCCATTTATCCGCCCAAATGAAATGGCATCCAAGGTTCAATAAATCTACTAAGTTAAGTCGCAAGTTTTTCTCGCAGACTTGTGGTTGTACTTGTTTAACACAGAGGTCGTGACCAGATTAAGTCCTTAGGGTTATCTGGCGGTTCATTCCACAAACCAAACATTCTCGTGCTCCTGAGCACCCACCGCCTCACCATCCGCCCAGATAGAGCTAGCATTTTAGGGTTTTTGAGAAGGAAACCAAATTATTTTCTCACCTTAGTCAATGGACCACCAATGACTACCCAAAACATTTTATATTTGAAGACATGATGATTGGGGTATTTAATACCCCGGTACTTGAGCAAGGCTAGCATGTCGCTCAAGTACACCCTATAACTAGTATTACCATATAAATACTAGGGTGACAAAGGTTAATGGATTCAAGTTATCAAGGATGGCAATATTAATTAATTAAACATCAAGTAGGTGTTTAACTACCTTAAGCTTTAACATATATTTGAGTACGAAATTAAAGCATGCAATTTGTTAATTTAAAAGAACATAATTTTCATAAAATGTAGGAGCAACATGATCAAAGTATTGACTCGCCTTGGTTAGAGGCAAGATGATCGTGATATTCTTGGTCTTGATCAACTTGAGGATCTCCGGCGTCTTCGAATCCTAAACGGGCGATTTACCGGAAAAAGCACAACGGCAAAGAGAGCAAGTAAATACAAAAAGAATACACAAATGAACTCCAAATTAATCAAGTCCTATGCCATTAGCAAGATCTTGATTTAACGGATTTTTAGAAGTTTATTTTGCAATTTTTGGAGCTATAACGGAGGAGATACTGAATTCTGACTTGCTTAATAGGAAAAAAAAAGAGAGAGAGAGAGAGTCATGTTCACATAACAAGATGGACCGGTTCATGAACAGTATGCCAAGAATGGGTGGCTCGGGTCCATGGCACTGATGCTGCTGGCCCAATCGGGCGATCAGAGGAGGAGGAGTCTATGGCGAGTGGGGCCAACAAAATCCCAAAATCCCCATTTGATTTCCTTCTGCTTTTCTGAGAGAACAGAGGGGCGAGGGAGGGCGCTCGGGCGGCAGGCGGCTGGGCGGCGCCGTGAGAGAGGCGGCGGGAAGGCCAGGGTGGCGGCGCTGGGAGACCGGAGGAGGCGGACTCGGTGGAGGTGGCGGCTTAGGAGAGGCGGCGTCTGTGGGTGAAACAAAGGCGGCGGCGGCTCTCACGGTTTAGTCTTGGCGCGTGGCGGCGACGCCAGGGAGAAAGCGGCACTTGCACTTCTTCTTGGCCGTGTGAAATCTTGGAGGGTGGTCCGGGCAGCTCGAGTGGTGGCAGTCTGGCTCAGCAAGGGCCGAGCCGAGAAGATGATGAGCAGCGGCCAGCGGCCAATGACGCACGGAGGAGGGAGGAGGGGAACAGCTCCTTGGCTCTGAGAGCTTGCAGTGACGCGTTGCTGTGGCGAGGCTTCTGCTTACTCTGCGGGCGGCCTGGCGGCGAAAAGAAGGAGCTCGGCGATTTTTGAGGTATGGTTCTTCTGCTTACGCAATGGGGCGTGGGGAGCTCCAGGGGAAGAAGGGACTTTAAAGGCGAAGGGCAACGGAGGGAGCGGCGAGGACGGCGGGCGATCTTTGCGTCGAGGCGGCATGGGCGCGTGAGCGGCGGTGCAGCGAGGACGGAGCAAGGACGAGAGGTGATGCCGGGTCTTGCACGACCCGAGGAGACAGGACGGAGCGGGTGACGACCGATGACGAGGGCGCAGCACTGGTCCACGGACGAGGACGAGAGTTGGTGACGTCCAGGGCACGACCTTGACGACTTGCTGACGAGGGCGCGCGCTCAGTCCGCGAACGAGGACGACGGGGACGTCGCTACTATGCACAGACGGGCTTCAAGGTCGTCGCGGAGTGGGCGCTGTCCGGCGTCTGCAGCGGCGAAGCAGAAGCGGCGAGATGGGGCATTCTTTGCCTGACTGGAGCAGGTGAGCGGCGGGATGGGCGCGCTGCAGAGGCAGAGAGTGGTGTCCTTGGCGAAGCGGCCAAAGCGGGCAAAGCACAGCTTGCTTCTGAAGCTGTGAGAAGCGAGCGAGTGCAGAGGCAAAGGGGGAGTTGCGAGGATGACCCTTGCGCACTCTATTCTTCTTCTTTACAGGGGAGCAGAGCAGAGGGAGGGAAAGAAAAGAGAAGGGCTGGGCAACGGGCTGATAGGAAAAGAGGGCTGGGTTGGAGACGGGCTTGGCCCAGAGAGGCAGTGGGCTGAGCCCGAGAAGGAAGGAAGATCCAAGTTCAAAATCAGCCCAAGAATTCAAAACGGAGGAGAAAAACTCCGAGCCGCTAATTTGAATTTCAAACGTTTCAAATGTTACATTTGAAACACAGACCGAGAAAGAACGGAAGTTTTCGAAAATAGTTGATACTTGAATTACGGCGAAGAACGAAACGAAATTTATTTACTATTCTTCCGTCCGAAAAACGTATGTTACAGTACTTGACTTGTGGAAGAAGTAGGAGGCTCAACTTGAGTGGAAGATGAAGGGTTATCTTCGAGCTTGATATCGCCTATTTGCATATACTCCATTGCTTTTCTTAAGGCTTCATCACCTACATCATCCAAATTCTCATGCTCTTCTTGAGAGCCATTTGTTTCATCAAATTGCACGTCGTGCCTTTCTTCAACTAAACCGGAGTTTTGGTTAAAGACACTATAGGCTTTGCTATTTGAAGAATAACCAAGCAAGAAATTAACATCACAACGACTTGTAAATTTTGGAAGACGAACACCCTTCTTCAAAATATAACACTCGCAACCAAAAACTCGAAAATAAGAGATGTTCGGTTTTCTTCCTACAAGAAGCTCATAGGAAGTCTTTTTCAAAAGACGATGCAAATAAAGCCAATTTATGGCATGACAAGCGGTATTAATTGCTTCCGCCCAAAAGCTATCGGAAGTATTATACTCATCAAGTATTGTCCTAGCCATTTCAATTAATGTACGATTTTTCCTTTCTACAACTCCATTTTGCTCCGGAGTGTAGGTTGTGGAAAGTTCGTGCTTTATTCCAAGTTCATCACAAAAGTTTTTAACTTTAGTATTCTTGCACTCGAAACTATTATCACTACGGATTTTCTTTATTTTGAAATCAAATTTATTTTGAGCCCTTTAAGCAAAATTTTTGAAAATGCCGGAGGTTTCACCCTTGTCATCTAGGAAGAATACCCATGTGTATCTAGAGTAATCATCCACAATGACTAAACAATAGCTATTTCCCTCGATACTCTTATAGGTTGTTGGCCCAAACAAATCCATATGTAAGAGTTCCAATGGTCTAGAAGTTGACATAATACTTTTGGAAGGATAAGAATTAGCGACTTGTTTTCCGGCTTGACAAGCACTACAAAGTCTATTTTTTTAAAACTTCACATCTTTCAAGCCAACAACTAAATCATGTTTGAAAAGTTTTTTTAGTTGAATCATTCCAACATGAGCTAGCCTTCTATGCCAAAGCCAACCAAATGAGGTTTTTGCCATTAAACAAGTTTTTAAACAAGATTCGTTTGAACTAAAATCAACCAAATAAATATTTACAAATCTAAAGCCTTTGAAAATTAAAGAGCTATCTTTTGCATTTGAGATTGTAACACCTTCACTAAAGAATGAGCAAATTAATCCAATATCACATATTTGAGCAATGGATAGCAAGTTAAAATTTAATGATTCTACTAAATATACATTGGAAATAGAAAGGTCATTTAAGATAGCAATTTTACCCAATCCTATTACCTTTCCTTTGCTATTATCGCCAAATGTGATCTTGTCTACTCCTTTTCCATTCTCGAATGTGGTGAACATCTTTCTATCATCGGTCATGTGTTGAGTGCATCCACTATCAAGCACCCAATGTTTTCTGCCGGTTTTATAGTTCACCTACAAAATAAGAATCAAGTTCTTTTAGGTACCTAAATTTGTTTGGGTCCTTGGAGGTTAGTAACCAAGGATTTAGGCACCCAAATAGCATTCTTTTTAGCGCCTAGAATTGAAGTGCCAACAAAACGAGCGATTACTTTACCATCCTTAGTCTTTCTAAGCATATAGCATGAATCATATATACCAAAAGATGGAGTCTTACCCTTAGGACAATTTTGTTGCACATGTCCTATTTCCCGGCACTTATGGCAATACTACCATTTTGCCTCACAAACCTTGTGGGCTTGTTTGCTGGCTTCTTACCTTTCTTAGGTACATACCCAAGACCTTCCTTATTGAACGAGTATCTTTGCTCACTCAAAAGCTTGTCAAGAGTAGCCTTACCCTTGAAACACATTTCCAAGCTTTTGCTTAGCTTGGTCACTTGCTCTTTTAGCTTATTGTTCTCAACAACAAGCTTTGCATCAACATACTCAACATTATCATGATTAGCATTACTATTAGAGCAACATGGTATAGTAATAGGACCATTACACGAAATAGATGTACCAGCTTTAGCAATTTCTATACTAAGCATATCATCAATAATATCACATGTAATTCCTATATTAGAGCAAGACTTGCTTGAATATTCTTGGATAAGCAAGTCATGACCTTCCTTTAGCCTCCCATAAGACTCTTTTAGAGAAATAAACTGTTTATTCAAGATCTTATATTTTGACTTTTCTTTTCCAAGATATTCATTTAAGTCTTCAGGCATATCCATTAATTCATCATAAGATGGTTTATCATTATCAATGGATTTTACCTTATCTTCTTTTGCCATGAGGCAAGTAGGAGTGGAGAATAGCGACGGAGCTTCCTTAATGGCGATGCCAACGAGTCCCTTCTTCTTGGGAGACTCATCCTCATCGGAATCGGAATTGCTTGATTCATCATTTGAATCCCACTCTCCAATATGGGCTTCATGCTTGCCATCTTTGTAAAGCTTTTTGAAAAGCTTCTTCTTACCACTATACTCCTTCTTCTTAAATGACTTGCCCTTGTTATCCTTATTTGCCGGGCAACGGGAAGCAATATGCCCCTTCTCTTCACAATTATAGCACCGAATGTTGCTATAACGATTTTTGTCACTTGAGGATTGCCCTTTCTTGTACTTGTCAAAGTTGAAGCTTCTATTGGGGCATCTCTTCATGAACTTCTTCATTCTTCTTACAAGAAATGCATACTCCTTGTCGGAGTCTTCTTCTTCATCATCATCGTCACTTGATTCCGCTTTAGCCTTGAAAGCGATAATCTTCTTCTTTGAGGAAGATGTCTCTAAGTGCTCTTCCTTGTCCTTCTTGAACAACTCATTTGTGATGAGGTTGCCCAAAAGTCCCGTTGGTGTCATTCTTGGCAACTCGGGAGAGTTGAGAAATAATGTCACCAACGTCTCATACTTGTCCGGAAGAGCCCTAAGAATCTTGCGCACAATGTCAACGTCAAGAAGGTTAGTCTCAAGGCCTTTGAGCTCATTCACAATGTTGTCGAGTCTTGAATACATCTCATTGATATTTTCATGAGGCAACATTATGAAGTTATCATATTTGATCCGAAGCCTATGCAATTTAGTTTCTTTGACCGTGGATGTTCTCTCATGGATTTCCAAAAGGGTGGTCCAAATATCATGAGCGGTTTCCAAATTGCTTACTCTATTGAACTCATCCGCGTTCAAAGCGCCAAAGAGAGCGTTCATAGCTTGGGCATCTAAATGAGCATTACGCACCTTTTGATCCGTGGGAAGTAGTGGATTAAGAGGCATGACATAACCCTCATTTACGATTTTCCAAATGCTTGGACTCATGGCCTTTAAATAAACTGACATTCTAATTTTCCAATAAGCATAATTTGAGCCATCAAATAAAGGAGCATTTCCTATAGCAATTCTCTCACTAGACATCCTTTTCTTTTTTAGACGGAAATAGAAAAGACTAGAAATAACCACAAAGAGACGATGATGTTTTTCCCATGGTATCGAAGACTTGCCGGTCTTCACTAGTCCACGTTGAGGAAGCTTGACAACTCAAGCTGGCTCCACGAATTAAGCCTTCCCTCGATCACTATGGTTGTTCTTCCTCCGCTCCGGAGATAGCGAACACCAAACCACTCACAAGCTTGCACCGGGCCTCTTCACAATCTTCTTGAAGAGATCACCGTGCTCCACTGCCAAGACCGTCTAGGAGTTTGGCAAAACTCCAAGAGTAACAAATCGATGACCTTCGCTTGATGGCACTCAAGTGCAATAGGATCAACTAGGATGAATGAATGCACTTGAATGAACTCAACCACCTCACAATGAATGCACAAGGAAATTTTGGTGTTGAGTGAATGCTCAAGGCTCTAGATATGTTAAATGAACAATAGCAACTAGCCCTTGAGCAGTTGGAGGGGTATTTATAACCCCCGCCAACAATTATGACCGTTGGGGAGGGAAATCCCAACTTTCAGCGAAATACGGTATGACCGCCATCTAGGGTGCGGTACGACCGCATCCAATGTCAGAGCACAGTAACGGCTAGAACAGAGGCATTTAATACTTCTGACATAACCGTTGAAAATTCGGCGCGGTACGGCCGCCAACCAAAACGTGGTACAACCGCATCGCCCGGTCATACCGCACAGAGGAGTGGTACAACCGATCGTAGGGTTTCCAAAACCGTCGAAATGACATGCTCTCTAGAAAATGCGTACCGTCTTATAAAAATTGGTACAACCGCATCGCGGTACAACCATTTCTCAAATGCGGTACGACCGATTATCAGAGAGAGCACCGAGCCAAAATGCATCGGTTCTGGTTTTATAAAACCGCCAACTAGAAATCGGAACGACTACAATACGGTAGTACCGCTCAAAGAGCTTGGTCGCATCAAGATTAGCGCTTCGGTTAGCGTACATTCAAAATCCGGCAATACAGCCAAGTTAAGTGCGGTCATACCGCACCAAACAATACAACCACCAGTTTAACTTCGGTACGACCGATTTCTAACAAATGCATTTTGAGCTTTCAAATTCAAATTCAAATGCATGCATGATCCTAAATTGATCCATATGGCACAAGAACATGCTATCAAGCTACCAGCCACGATCCCTCTTAATAGTACGGCATTTAACTTATAATCCGGTCTTCCAACCAATTCTCCTAAGACCGGTAAAATAAAAGGATTCTAGACTACTTGTACCTTGTCTTTAAGCCATGTAGATCTTCATGTATCCTTTAGCATGCATCTTTACGTCATCAAGCTCACCAATGGGACTTAACCTTGTTAATGCTCAATAAACACGTTAATCCCATATTCACATATTATCATTAATTACCAAAATAATTTTTAGGGGCCTAGATGCTTTCACACAGTGGCCACACCTTCTTTGATGCTCAAAACCCCTGAAGCTTCTTGCAATTCTGATAGTCTTAAGCCCGGTACTTGTAGGCTGTAAAAACCATGTCCTGGAATCCCAAAACCGCACAACTTCAACCCTAGGTTTTGCTTATCCTCAGGATAGCTAGAAGTCATGTGTCCAGATTTCTTGCATTTATAACAAACCGGTGTAATAGCATCTGGCTTGGTGATGACCCGATTGCAAACATCTAAAGCAAGTACCACGGTCTTCAGATCTCAGCACCCCTGTATTTGGACCAATCTCACCCCAAGCTTTTTTGAGATTATCCCCTTTACCCAAATCAGCAGAGGGATCCCGAGGGTTCACATTTTTAGTATTATCTTCCCTGAAATTTCCACCTCTATCTCCGTAACCACCCCCCCCCCCTAAAATCCCCTCTCAAATTTTGATCCTGACGGACACCCCCCAACTCTATCCGAGAGCTCTCTTCGAGAATCTTGATGCCAATTTTTTCCTTGATTAACATAGCCTCTACCAGATCCCCCAAAATGAGACTCCAATCGATCCCTGTTCCCTTCATGCATACCAAATTGCGTACCTGATTTAGGAAAACCCCCCATGTTGAGTCTCCTGGTTTCTCCACTTCTGTTCTTGATCTCGGCAAAGCTTTGTTCTCAAATCATCTTCCACCAGCAGATCATCGTCGTGCATCCACTCTTCCAGAGCATATCTTTTCTCCCTGATGCTGCGACCACCTCCCCCAAAACGACGCGGATAGCAGCCCCTTCCCCTATCCATCTTCTCACCCCGCACCGCATCAGCAAAAGATCGCGTTAGCGGCGGCAGATCTCGGATCCTCTGGACCACCTTCGCACTCCCCACCCCCCAAACGGTGAATCTCACGAGTATTGACTGGAAGCCCTAACTCTCCGACGCAAGCTCTCTTAAGTATCCAAAGCCACGATGATTTCAGAATGCTTCGCCAGGAGTGCGTATAGAGGTCAGCCAACGTCGTACCAAAACGATGGGCTGACTCATCGCTGTGTCGGCCATGAATCGCTGCTTTACTTCCTTGCCCCTAGCCAAATCCAACGCTCAACACGCCCTCGTTCGACACATCCTCAACCCTAGCCGACGAACGATGGATGGGACATCCAGACGCATAGACTCGAGAAACTTCCCCCGTCAGCGCCGGGGTCAACCCCGACCTTTCGCCCTCCCGGGATGGCGCTCGGTCGCGAGAGCATTCCCCCACCGGCGTCAAGGGCAGCCTCGTCTTTTCGCGGACATGTTTGTTGTTATCAATCGTCACGTTTTCATTTAGGTGACAGCAATGCAGCAGAATCTTCTGGTTCCTTAAAAAATGACAGTGATGCAGAAGCTTCTGGTCCTGAGTTCCTTGATGTTGGTAGAGAAGCAGCTTGATGGTGGTGCTGGGTAGTGGGTATTAGTAAGTCGCAATAGTAAACGCCGATTGTTAGACGTATGATAGCCACAAATTTTTGGACTAGATAACTAGATGATTAAGTCTCTTCACCAGAATTATCAGGACACTGTTCCGTCAAGCACATACTTCAACCAGAAACCTTCAACTTCAAATAGTATAGCTTCCAGATGGTGGCAAGACTTCCATGGCCAGTGGTTGTGGTTCTCCCTAACAACCTCCTAAACACCCCCGTTTGCGCATTAAACAAAATCTCTATTCAATTCCGAAAACGCAGACACTTGACCTTAAAAAGGGGTCTGGTCTGATCTGGCCAGGCCAAAGCTAGGAAGCATCTCCTTAGCTGGATTCAGAAGCTGATGTTTGGAGAATGCGAGTTCTCACCTAACTCCGAGTCTTCTACCTAACTCCGAGGACAAGAAGACTTGTAGTTTAGAGCAACAAGATCGCAAACTCGGACCTGCGATGGACAAGCTTAGCCAGTTGTGTTGTCTACTTTTATTAAGCTATGATGATAACTTGACAAGCCAGTGCGAGTGCCTGTGTTGATCGAAAAAGACCTCGCATCTAAACATAAAGTGGGCCAAACGGGCTTCGGCCGGCAGCCCGTTGTCAGCAAGAGCGAGGGATCCAAACGAATGAAGCGATCCCGTCGCCAAAGCCCAACTGCGTCGGGAATCCGAGCCCACAGGGCGGAGATTCCTGCGGGTCCCGGCTCCGTTCGAGTCGGGACGGCAGGGACAGCGGTGTCGGCACCCCGCAACGCCATCCGCACTCGGCTCCCCTCTCTCTCCACCTCCTCCTCGACCGCGCGCCCCAACCGCGGCCGCGCCAGTCGCACAGGTAACTTCCTCCTCCTCCTCCTTCCCCGTCCGTGACCCGTCTTGGAATCGCAGTTAGGGTTGCAGCTGGCGCGCGATTAGAAGCCTAGAGCTTGGATCCATGCTGTAGTCGGGTTGTGTTTCTTGATGGATCTCTCTCATAGGCTAGCCCCCCCGCGTACGTGAACCACGTCTGCACCGGTGGGCGCCGAATTAGATGCTCCTGAATCGCTAGCTTTTGATCCACAACGAATGAATCGATTTCCCCAAACGCGCCAGGGAGATGGAATAAGGGGAAATGATGGCCAAAAGCTTTGCAGGATACCGGCATTATTATTTCTATCGCTTATTGTGCTATCCTTCGATGATATGATTCAAGGATCAGTGGTGCTGTTTCTTGGACATTGCAGCAGCTGTGTGCTCTGTACGTGGTTTAGCTGTCCATGGCGCGGAAGCAGCATGTCGCGATATTCACCACGGCGAGCTTGGCATGGATGACCGGTACTGCCGTCAACCCCCTGTTCCGGGCGGCTTACCTCGCCAAGGCCGGGAACTGGGAGGTTACGCTGGTGGTCCCGTGGCTGTCAAAGGGGGACCAGGTGCTGGTTTATCCTAACAAGATGAAATTCGGTGCGCCGGCGGAGCAAGAAGGCTATGTGCGGCGGTGGCTTGAGGAGCGGATTGGGGTGTTACCAAGGTTCGACATAAAGTTCTATCCTGGGAAGGTAAAGTTAACAAATCGCCAAAATATAGTATTGTCTCATGTTATCGTGCTGTAAATGTTGTGTAGGAAGTGCATGTTGTAGTATGGTTTACGGCTTGCTTGAAATCAAGCCTCCCACTTTTTCACGACTCACAAAAATGCATCACGTACTGCAGTTTAAATTTCAGATCGCTCATCTGTGCAATTACACAGGCATCTCTGTGAACTGATGTTAGTTGTGGAACTAAAATGGAGTAGAATGGTATGTTCCACCCTCCTTGTTGAGTACATAATATTAGAAAATATCAATGAACTAGATAGTAGAGTGTGGTTCATTTTTGATGATTTTACGCATCCAGTACCTTTAACACTAGAATTACTAGAAAATTTGTGGTAGTGGAGCAGAAGTGAGAATACTGAATGGTACAAAACTTCTCTTGACCCCTTTGATGATAAAGCAGTAGATTGAGCATTGGGATAGAGGAAGAAAGAAATATCTAATGGTATAGCACTTGCCTCTATCTATCTATGAAAGGGCAGCATCAATTGAGCTGGTCCAGATAGTGTTCTTTATCTTGTAATAATAGGGTATATTAACCTAATTGCGCCCCTATGCAGTTTTCAAAGGAGAAAAGAAGCATTCTACCTGTTGGGGACATCACCCAGACCATATCTGATGATAAAGCAGATATTGCGGTTCTAGAAGAGCCAGAACATCTTACATGGTACCATTATGGACGGAGGTGGAAAAACAAATTCCGAAAAGTTATAGGTGTTGTTCATACCAATTATTTGGAATACGTGAAGAGGGAGAAACATGGATATGTTCATGCATTTATCTTAAAACATATCAATTCTTGGGTCACTGACATCTATTGCCATAAGGTTAGCAGTTTCACCTTATATTTTAGTTTACTGTGTTTGCAAAAAAAAAAAATCAAGCTTTTCGGTACTTATCAACATCTTCTAAAAAAACTAGTTATTAACATCCAGTTGGCTTGATACAACCTACTAGTCTTCCAGTTTCAGTGAGAACCTTTATGGTCAGAAGCAAGATATGCTCTTAACATGAATAGTATACTTATCATGCTCTGTAATGGGCTGGGGGTACTGTTCACGTGCATGAACAGTACCACGGGTACTGTATCGTTAGGGAGGGGTTGCCTTCCCCAATAAGAATATATATTTCCCTAAATAGTTGATTAATTTACTTGTATAGGGATTAGTTAATTGAAAATGTTATCTATTAGTTAGAAAGGTCATCTATTAGTTAGGAAGATCGTCATTTAGATTGATTTTATCCATAATTGTTAGAAGAGCCCTCTATATAAGGAGGTATATTATAATCGTTGGCATTAAGCAAAAAGATGAATTAGTCTCAAGTCCCTCTCCCTATCTAGATCCTTTCTACCCCAGCAAGGCGCCCTCCCCTCTAAGTGTCGTTCTACTTCTAACCGTCGCCGTCGGTCTCCTTTCCACGGTGTTTATCCCTTGTAATGTACTAGGTACATGACATTTGGTATCAGAGTAATCGATCCCTTTCCATGACTTCTGCTACCATAGTTATGACGATATATCATACTATCAGACCTGTCGCCGAGTCGTTGGCCATGATAAAGGCTAACGCCAACAAGATGACCAAGAGTAACAACGACAGGAAGATGGTGGTCATCTTTCTCGACATGCATGTAACTTTAGAGAAGATGATCGTGAATCAGAAGGAGAAGAATGCGCAACAAGAGGCGGCGGCGTTTCCAAAGAACCACGGTGACATCGCTATCAAGATCCCGCCATGGCGTCGCTGGCTTCGTCGCGCCCTCGCCGAATACGTCGTGGCCACCGCAGCGTTGCCAGGGTTGCTACCATACCTGCCGTAGCAACCAGTGAGTTTGCCACAACCACACGTGGAGGCAATGATCTCCAAGGACTCATGTAGCCATCGCAACCTCTCGTCAACATAGGGTCTCCTAGGGCTTCAGCCATGGCCGCCACCACAGCTTGAGGACGAGCCACCACGGGTACTGTAGCATTAGGGAGGGGTTGCCTTCCCCAATAAGAATATATATTTCCCTAAATAGTTGATTAATTTACTTGTATAGGGATTAGTTAATTGAAAAGGTTATCTATTAGTTAGGAAGGTCATCTATTAGTTAGAAAGATCGTCATTTAGATTGATTTTATCCATAATTGTTAGAAGAGCCCTCTATATAAGGAGGCATATTGTAATCGTTGGCATTAAGCAAGAAGATGAATTAGTCTCAAGTCCCTCTCCCTATCTAGATCCTTTCTACCCCACAAGGCGCCCTCCCCTCTAAGTGTCGTTCTACTTCTAACCGTCGCCGTCGATCTCCTTTCCACGGTGTTTATCCCTTGTAATGTACTAGGTACATGACATTTGGTATCAGAGTAATCGATCCCTTTCCATGACTTCTGCTACCATAGTTATGACGATATATCATACTATCAGACCTGTCGCCGAGTCGTTGGCCATGATAAAGGCTAACGCCAACAAGATGACCATGAGTAACAACGACAGGAAGATGGCGGCCATCTTTCTCGACATGCATGTAACTTTAGAGAAGATGATCGTGAATCAGAAGGAGAAGAATGCGCAACAAGAGGCGGCGTTTCAAAGAACCACAAGTGACATCGCTATCGCATCTCCGCCATGGCGTCGCCGGCTTCGTCGCGCCTGCCGAAATACGTCGTGGCCACCGCAGCGTTGCCAGGGTTGCTACCATGCCTGCCGCAGCAACCAGTGAGTTTGCCACAACCACACGTGGAGGCAATGATCTCCAAAGACTCATGTAGCCATCGCAACCTCTCGTCAACATAGGGTCTCCTAGGGCTTCAGCCATGGCCGCCACCATAGCTTGAGGACAAGCTGCCGCGAAAGGAGGGGAGTTGTTGTCATGGGCGGGGGCACTGTTCACATGCATGAACAGTACCACTGTACTGTAGCATTAGGACGGGATTACCTTCCCCAATAAGAATATCTATTTCCCTAAATAGTTGATTAGTTTACTTGTATAGGGATTAGTTAATTGAAAAGATTATCTATTAGTTAGTAAGGTCATCTATTAGTTAGGAAGATCATCATTTAGATTGATTTTATCCATAATTGCTAAAGCTCTCTACATAAGGAGGTATATTGTAATCGTTGGCATGAAGCAAGAAGAACAAAGAAACAATAGTTAATCTCCGTCTATGTCTATCTTCCTCCTCTAAAGTCCCTCCCCCTTCAAGCCGTCGCCGTCCGTCCGTCATCCCAGTGGTGTTTACCCTTCTCTAGCCTGTTACTGGCTGCTGCAAAACTTTACTCTATTAAATCAGCAACTATGTTATGTATCCATGGAACCACCATGTTTGCATAGCGATCAGATAATGCTCATCCATATTTTTTGACAGTTATTGTCAAGCTAGTAGCTGTCCCACAGTCCCACTTATTATGCACAGCATGAACCATAACGGCAGAATGCACTGCTGAATGTATTCATGTTTTTTTTGAACAAGTAATATATTCATACCTGTATTGGTGTAACAACATCAACCATCGATAATTTGATATGTAAACGTGTGCCTCGTTTTTTTGTTTTCTGAAGCACAGTATATTTTTACTTTGGTACGCACAATTTTTCTGACTTTTCCTTCTCATGATGTTTTTGTAGGTTATAAGATTATCAGCAGCAACTCAGGATGTTCCGAGGTCGGTAATTTGTAATGTTCATGGAGTAAACCCTAAATTTATTGAAATAGGCAAATCGAAGCATCGGCAGATATCTCAAAGAGAGCAAGCATTCTTCAAGGGTGCATATTACATTGGAAAGATGGTCTGGAGTAAAGGTTACACAGCTGCTCCAGCTGCTTCAGAAGCACCAAAAGGGGTCTGGTCTTAAGATGGAGCAGTATGGCAGTGGAGAAGATGCCGATGAAGTTAAAGCATCAGCTGATAAACTAAATATAGATGTTGGAGTCTATCCTGGTCGCGATCATGGAGATTCGATATTTCATGAGTGAGTACATATCAGATAAGTAGTGGCTTAAATCTTTTGCACAAGCGATGTAGCTGCTAGATGGTTGTATTTAAAGCTTTTTTTAAAAAATCAAAAGTGCTTTGTGTCATTGATTTACTCCTGACCTAACTTAATTATATCATCTATTGTTACAGCTACAAGGTTTTCATAAACCCAAGCACAACAGATGTAGTATGCACGACAACTGCAGAAGCTTTGGCAATGGAGAAGATTGTGATTTGTGCAAACCATCCTTCAAATGAATTCTTCAAAAGATTTCCTAACTGCCACATGTACAGTACTGAGAGAGAGTTTGTAAGACTAACGATGAAGAATTGGTAGAAGAGCCAATCCCACTGACAGAGGAATCGAGACACAAGCTTTCCTGGGAGGCAGCGACAGAGAGATTTGTTAGGGTTGCTGATATTGCACCAGCTATGTCTATCAAGCAACATCTGCCCTCTTCACAGCATTTCATGCACATCTCCCCAGATGAACTGAAGAAGAACATGGAGGAGGCATCAGCATTTTAACATAATTCGATTTCTGGGATTGAAGTGGCCCGTTGTGTTTTTGGTGCAATACCGAATACTCTGCAGCCTGACGAACAGCAGTGCAAAGAACTCGGGTGGAGGCCCCAGGGACAATAGTCTTTTCTTGCCATGCTGTTGTCATAGACCATAGGATCACAAGTTCACAACTAATTGCAGTCCAGTTGGTGGCTCAGGGAACTAACTCTGCAACACAGATATCTGTTGCTCAAAAAGGATTATAGATTGAACAGACAAGCCCTTATTGTTGTTTTCTGGTATGGTGGTACTGCAATTTTCCTTCGCCACTCCGAGTGTCCATCAGTTTCTGTAATGCACCACATCTGGCAATTGTAAATCCACAGCAATTGAAGTGCTTACCAATGTTATGATCTTATATCTGGGTAATTGTAAATCTACAGCAGCTGAAGTGCTTACCAATGTTATGATGCCATTCCCACGAAGCCTGTGTTTTGTAGCTTCCCGTTGTTTCCCTAGCTTGGCATATGTGACAACCACTGTGTAAAGACGATGTGTTTCACAGCCATTTTTGTTTGCTGCTACTCTTTTCCACTTAAAAAAAGTCCCAATGGCGACAATAGAGTAACCTAGCTAGTGACGATAGGGGGTTTCAACAGTACAGAGGTTTCTATCGCCAGTTAAATTGACGATAGAGGTCCGTTGCCACTCCAAATGACGATAGGGGTCCTAAATTTTTTTAATATTTAAATTTTGGAAAACTGTTATTTCAAATAGCGACAGGGATCCTGCAAGTTTCTGTCACTGATACAATCTACCCTATAAAAGACTCTAAAATTCTGGCATAACTCATTTTTATTCAGAAAAAAGAAAAAAAAAAGGGGGGAGGGAAGGGAGAGGAGCAGAGGGGAGGAGAGAAACTAGTGAAACGCTACCCGTCCGGTCGCCCAACTTTCAGGTAATTTTTTAAACCGAATGGATTGCATAGTTTTAGATGTACAGTTACGTAGTGTAGTATGTTGTGCATAATACTTTTCAGTATGTAGTTTAGTTTTAGATACGTGGTTAATCGTGTAAATCTTGTTTACAGTGTAATACGTCAAATATGTCGGACGCCACCAACTTCAAAATTTATTACGGTTAGGGGACTATTCTTTAGGGTCCCGAGGGGATTGATTTGAATTATTTCCAATCGGCGACCGTGACCCTAACAAGACTAGAGCATTGTACATGGGGCATTGTGATGCGGTAGTTGTTCTACTCATTCGATTTGGACCATGTTGTGTATGATCTGAGATTAAGTTGTCTTGACAAGCGATCACCACAGGGCACATATTGGGAGTTAGTGCAGCTCAAGGGAACAAGGTCATGACAGTCATATATATGTAGGGCGAGGGAGGAATGGTGGGATTTGGTTCTTCTGGCCCAGGCATAAGCCAAGCCCACTCCTGCATCGGCGGCTGAACAAGAAGGGGGTGGTGATGTCAAAGAAGAAGTCGGGGACTCCAGCCACAGTGCGGCGCTCACAATAGCCGAAGCTCCGGGAGTTGCTGATCATGTCGATGAAGACACTGTGGAAGGAGCTCCTTCAGTCAGGCAAGCTACTGGTCTTACTAATGATGGTGAGGAGCTGGAAGTCCTAGTGCAAAGGATGTATCTCGAAGATCAGGACTACATGGTATTATCAGAAGATAAAGGGTCCGACGACGACAATGCTGTGGACCAGCAGGCAGTTCCATCCGAGTGGAACACATATCAGTTCGACAACCTCGTCGTTAACGAAAGCTCTTGTGTGCCGTGGGAGTACGACCAGAGCGAGGTCAGGCAAGGAGCTATGTACAAATGCAAAGAGCCTGTGTAGGATGCGGTCAAATTATGGGTCTTTGTCGGTGCGGCGTACATTCACAGTCGTCAAGTCTAACCCAAGATGCTATGACGTGAAATGCGACATAGAGGGATGCTCTTGATGAGTGCACGTATTTCAGCCTAAGTGGGACACCTACTAGAAATGTTCTATAGTGGTCTATCACACATGTGTCGTCACTAAGTCGGTGTAATCCCACAAAAACCTATCATTAGGATTCATCGCGAACCTCATGTACAGTGAGATCGTGGATAATCTAGATTTTGAGCCACGATCCATCATTCAAGCAATTGAGGCAAAGTTCCAGTACACAGTCAGTTATGCCAAGACGTGGAGGGCAAAACAGAAGGCATTGTGATGAGGACATCAACCCGCCGGATACAACCGCTACTCCATCTCCAACCGGGCTACTCGGTTGCGTCAAACTCTACTCGAAAGGGACTTGTATCAATTATTTGGTCCAAAGGACAGCCACCACTTTAGGGTATTTGGGCCGGCCACCTCCCTGGCCCATATGGCCGACCAACCTAGGGTTTGGTACTGTTCACGCGGTACTGTTCACGCATGAACAATACCCGCGCCGCCTCTCCCTTCTCCTATAGATAGTGGCCGCCGCCCCGATAGTTGCTCGGATTTCGTTTATGTTTAGTTAGCCTTTGTTGCAACTCGTATCTTCTGTGTGTGTCGACTAGACCATCCAGTCAAGATCCTTATTCTGAATCCCAATTTATATCAAATATTTCAATCCATATTTGCAATTTCAGATTGCTTTATCTGGTTTTTGTGTGCTTCTTCGGTGTATGTAGGAATCGAACTTCGTGGTCAGGTCATCTGGGTATTCATTCACGGTTGATAACGACTTGTCAATCAGTCCAGCGATTGCGTGGTTTCAAGCCTTACGTGTTCGTAGCCAGGATCGTGAGAGTTGAGCGACGACTACCAAACTTATCGTCTCATCAAAAGATCGGACCAACAATCGGACCTTCGGGTTCATCAGGTGGTATCAGAGCTACAATTCATCGGTGAGAATTCCTTTTACCTACAGTCCACAAGCCACGAAAATCAAAAAAAATATAGGGTTAGTCATCCTGTCCAAACCAATATGTGCCTTTGCAATTTTTCTTTTCAATTTTGCTAGTTGAATTTTTTATTACATCATCATGTCTAGTTGCTGATTTCTAGTTTAGTTAGAGTCTAGTTGCATCTCGTGTTTCCTTTGCGTAGCTTCATCTTTGTCTTTTCGCATCTTGTGTTTAACTGCTCCCTTCCGTGCCACCATCATCGCTGCCGCGCCACACTACCTATCCCCGCCGCGCCTCCACAGATCGCTGCCGCGCCACACCACCTATCCCCGCCGTGCCCTACCACCCATCCCCGCCGCACCCTACCACCCATCCCCGCCGTGCCTCCACAGATTGCTGCCGTGTCATAGCCACCCGAACGCCCTACCGTTGTTTTCTTTTCCCTGCCGCGGCCCTCCAACACGTCTTGCCGCTGCTGCCAAGGAACTACCGCGGCCATCACCGCTCCTTGCCACCTCTGTCTTGCCACAACCTCCTTCAATACTTGATTCCAATCTGTTCTTGGCTTGGCTGAACGAAAGGAATTCCCTTTGAAAACTGATTTATTATTGCTTATCTTTGTTCTCGATCGGTCTGACCCTCCTTTGGCTGCACCAAATTGCGCAAGAAGTTTTCAGTTTTCAGCTGAGTTGGAGTAGCCGTGTGCCACAAGAACTCTTGACCAAAATTCTTTGATTCGGTTTCTATCTCTAGCTTGGAGTTGGAGTGTGCCTTGGTGTGTTGTGTAATCACCGTAAGCACAAAAAAAAGAGAGAGAAAAAGAAAAAAAAAAGAGAGTAGAGTTGTTTCGGTTGTGCAACAATTTAGCTACAACAAGGAGAGAACGAACCACTTTCATAGGCAGATCTGCAAAGCAGGTGATGCATGAGGCACTTGGTTCAAACTTCTACAAACAGTTCCGCAACAAGGACTTGATGAACCTGGTCAAGCGGCTGTGCAACCAGAACTAGCAGCGAAAGTTTGAAGCACTCTAGAAGATTCTAGATGAGCGGACCCAGACGCACGGAAGGGAGGCAACGAAAAAAGCTGCTACAAGCGCTGACCAGGCTCTCGAAGCATAGCCACAGCTACCCATAAATAGTCCTAATATGGCGAGGAAGACAGGGCGCTTGTGAAATACTTCTCAGACTGGATTGAGCACAAGCCTAAGGCAAAGTAGTCACTGCTACATGACAGGGATGGTGCTAGATATGGTATCATGACAACCAATCTAGCCGAGGTGTACAACTGAGTCATGCGCAGCGCAAGGTGCCTCCTTTTGGTTGGTATTGTAGAGTCAATTCTCCGTTGTACCATAAATTACTTTATTGACAGAAGCAACAACGCGTCGCTCGCCATGGCAAATGACAGAGTATTCAACTCCGCCATGATCACCAAGTATATGGAGGAGAAGAGCAAGAACGTTGAGATGCACCAGGCATTCAAGATGAGCGCAAGGGAGCTTCGCTTTAAAATACTATGCAGGGATAAAGGACACTACAGGACGAACCGCGAGAGGATCATCAACGAGTGCATGCTACGCCGCGCTAGTTGCGTATGCACTTGCAACAAGTCTCTTCTTCTGCATAGGCCCTGCTCCTATGTCATGGCCGCATGTTCGACAGTGGTGCAGCATCCCGACCAGTACATCTCTAACTATTTCAACAAAGAGGAGGTGATGCAAACCTAGAGTACAAAGATATATGGTTACAACATGGTTGGCCATTTCACTGGCCATCCGACCTGAGAGCAACTTATCTGGGTCGCGGACATAGATAGATCAAGGAAAGGTTGGCCACGACAGTCTGACATCGAGAACGACATGGACGGGTTACAAGCCGGGCGTAGGTCTGACGACGGCGTGCTCCGTTTGTAGGAAGTCTAGGCACACCTTCAAGAAATACCCTATGAGAAATCCACATAACAAAGGAGACATCGGTAATCCGGATGTCGCCGTGGGGACCTCATCCGACCACCCCACTCGAGGGGTCCACATGGCGGACGTTGAGGTCACGGCCACGAGAAAGGTTCGTCCTATTGAAATATGTGGTGCCCAATGCTTGGTAATATCACTTTGATTTGTCGAAAAACTAGGTGATGACGTTGTGGTGAATGGTTTGTAATGCCAGTATGATTTGTCTATAAAATATGTGACGATGTTTTGCTAAATGTTATGTAATGTCATTGTGATTTATCGACAAAAGATATTATGATGTTGTGGTGAATGGTTTGTAATATCAATGTGATTTGTCGACAAAAGATGTTATAACGTTGCGCTGAATGTTTTGTAATATCATTGTGATTTGTCAACAAAAGATGTTATGATGTTGCGCTGAATTTTTTGTAATATCATTATCATTTGTCCACAAAATATGTACTCGAAAATAGTCAGTAAAAACAGTGCAGAGGTCTCTCTCTGTACTGTTGAAGCCCCCTATCGCCACTACCTAGGCTACTATTGTGGCACCCCGTGTCATTACCCCGAGGGTCAGGGGCGAAACCAGCGCCGCCCAGCATGTGTTGGCCCATGCCTCAGATTTACACCGTGAAAATTTTCCTTTTAGCTAGCAGTTTTTGGGTGGCCCACGGGCCATTGCCTGGGAGGCCCGAGGCCCAACTCCGCCTCTGCCGAGGGTAATAGCACTTAAGCAAGCAGATTATTATTCGTCGGCATGGTAGAACACCGCTCCAGCGAATAATAATGCTTACCAAAGTTAACGCAGCCGAACAATAAGATATAAACTGCACTTTATTACAGCAGGTAGCCACGCAAGGCTATGCCCTTTAATACAAGTATTCAATTACAACTGCAAAACGAGACGAAACCCCTCGCTTGCCTGCCCTGCTCCGACGGACGTCTACTCGTCCCACTCGCCGAATAGGTTGTCCACCTCACCCTGGTCCTCGTAGTAAGCGCCATCGCCTCTTGCAGCCTCCTCGACACCTGTGTATCCTTCACCCTACTCTGGATAATCCCCGGTTGGACTAGGATCTAAAAAAGAAAGTAATAGCAAGAATGAGTCAGGGTTATTAAGGTGTCGCCTAAGCGTCGTTTAAGCGGTAAGGCACTGTCAGTGTGCTAAGGCATTGGCCCGCCTTGCTGCGCATTCCTATGGCGTCCGCCTTAGGACGAAGGCGTCGCTAAGGCGTCGATATGGTGGCATATGGCATCAGGAAGGCTTGAGGCAACGCCTTAGGCAGAGGAAGAGCGCGAAAGTGCTGGGCTGCTGGCCTTGCCCACAACTAAACTTGGCCCGAGCGGCGAAGACTAAACCATAGAGAGAAGGGGAAAGAGGAGAGGGCGAAGACTCACCCTTGAACCGTAGGCGGCGGCACCTCCATCCCTTGCAGCTTCGGCTACAATGGATCTACGCGGCCACCGTCCCGCCTCCATCCTCGTCGTGCACCGCCTCAGCGTCTCCTCCCCGCGGTTCCCCGTCGCACGGATCCTCCTCTCGGCTCCCCGTCGCCGTCGTGCCTCCAACCCTCCCCGTCGCCATCACCATCCTTTGCTCCCTCTCCCTATCGTGGCTGTGTGTGGCTGTGGTGTGGTGTGCGTGTGATGGCTGTGTGTGGATGTGGTGTGGTGTGCGTGTGATGGTTGTGTGTGGCTGTGGTGTGGTGTGTGTGGCTGTGGTGTGATGTGTGGTGTGTGTGTTGTGTGTTGTGTGCTGCGTGGTGTGTTGTGGTGTGTGTGTTGTGTGCTGGTTATGTGTGTGTGCTGCGTGTATCACATGAACATTAATTACTAATTAGTATTAGTATTAGTAGCACTGTAGCAGTGGTAGTGTGATTAATACATAGTAGTAGTAGTAGTGGCAGACTAGCAATTAGGAATTAGCATTGTAGCAATTACTCAATTAGGCAATTAGCAAGTAGCATGTTGGCAATTATGATTGTAAAGGTTATTACATCAAGTCTTCAAATATATTTGCATCACCAACTCACCAAGGTAACATCCCTTCTTACATAATTACACATATGCATACATACATGTAACATATGTGCTGCTAAAATGCTCATTTTATTTGCTACCTTAGCGCTTTAGGGTGTGTGTAAGGTGTCGCCTCGCCTTGTGCCTTAGCGCTTAAAAGTTGTGAGGGGGTGGGTCGCCTTGCCTCGCCTTACCGCCTTAATAACCATGGAATGAGTACTAGTGTACTCAGCAAGCATTTATTAGCAAGGATGCACTATATGACTTCTTCTCTGTTGATTATCATATTTTCTAATTCATCTCTTTCTCTGAAAAATAATTCACCAAAATTAAGTGGCAAGTTTTAAGTTCTGAAAAGACTACTTATCACTCGGTGATAAGATAGACCCCTAGCGGCCACCGTAGCCTCCAATCCAGAAGACATGCATGAACTCATGGTTTTATTTAGCACTACGCAGGCTTGTACCACTTTACCCATAGCTACTCTGAGTCCTCTTGAAGCTAGGTCTCCCTTATTTCCTTTTGTGTGGTGTCAAGTTCAGAGTACGGAACGTTTTCCATGTTACGTGATTAAGTCTCCGCCCATCTATTTTCTGTCGATGTCCTAGGATGCTCACTTAGTCCTCCACCAAGTTCCAATAGTGTTGGTTGGGCCGGTTATCCCTTCACCCAACACTCCACCTGCGCTAATATATGCGCCTTGGATCCCCCACTTCCGGACTTGCGCTACCAGTCCTGAGTTCCTCCGTCACTCTCACATTATATTACTTACCCGATGTGGAGAGTATAGTAACGTAACAAGGTAGCATTTTCTGTCTGTCGAAGACGGAAAAATGGTTGGCACTTAAATACGGCCCCTTATTTGAGTGAGAGTTGTATTGGTCCTTATATATTATACATATGTAAAGGGTCCCACCTTCTCTCTCTTTCATGTGCAAGGGCCCCCTTTACCAACCTAGTATTTACTCTTACAGCACAGCTACTCCTCTCAGTTGTACTGCTCTCTTTTCTTATGTTTCATCCTTTTTCTCTTATCTCTTTTTATCCGATTTGATTTGAGAGATGGTTTTGATGCACATATATAATGATGATACAGAAGGTAACTTTTACATTTGATATAACTAGGTTGATGGTCAAGATAATAGGCTTGCCTTCGTATTCGTAGTAATGCTCGAAGTCAACAAATCCTGGATCAGCTACTCTTGCCTGAGCCGGTTCGTCTTCTGCAATTATACAGCAGATGCATATAACAGAAATGCTTAGTTGTTTGGGTGCTACTATGCTTACATTATGTTGCTCCCTTTTTTAGCATATTTTAATTTAATTAAACTTTCGGACCCCTGTTAGGTTAGAGCTCCCCAACAGCTAATTTTCCTATGGCCTGTTAGCTCTAGACTCTAAGGTCGTTGAACTCACACGTGCTCGCCCCTGTCTTGGGTTGGCTCAGAACAGAAATGCTGGACTTCTTGTATCCGGGTCCTTACATTTTTCCCAAAACTAAACTATCCTAGTCTAACGATAAACGCTCGCAACACACAACTCGAAACGCTGCACGTACTCACAACACACACTGCACTATCCTACACGCACACAACACATAACTCTACCCTCACACTACACTACACACAACACTTCACTTTGCTGCACAACACATCACACAGCACAACAACACACACGCACAAAACATGAACAACAAACACGCGCACACACAACACTGCACAACACACATGTGCACACAACGCACACAACACAGCACACACTCGCTCTCCTGCACCTTCTCTGCCCCTTTCTTCCCCGTGGTGGAGCTCCTCCTCTCCCATCTGAATGTGGCACCGCCCGGGTGCCGCTGGCCTCCGACTGCTCCCCTCCACCAGTCCTACTCCGGATCTGCGCCGTCATGCTGCTGGCGCCTCCAAGGGTGGTTCCTTGTGGTCGCTCTCTTCCTTGGTTTTACCCAACACCTCGGTTGCCTTATGGAGTTCTTGGTTGCCTCGCTCGCCGGTCTCTACCTCGCCTTCGGCTCTTGGTGTCTACTGATGTTCGATTACCCGACGGTTTCCCCTTTACCCTTTTTCTTTTACTGCTATTCCCTGTTATGTCGATTTATCCCCAATTTATGGGGGGTTTTGGGGGATTTCGATGGTGATGGCATGTGGGCTTGGTTTTGGTGGCGGCTTGGGCATGGTGAGCTTGTGGCTTCTGTGGCAGCTTGGTGGTTAGGGTTTGTGGTGCGGTGAGCTTCGGTGGTGGTTTCGGTGCTGGTTGGGGTGGTGGCATGCTTGGTGTTGGCTTGGATTTCCTAGACCTGATGGGCTTCGGTGATGGTATGGTTGTTTGGTGCTAGTGATGGCTTGGTGGTTGTTCTGTGGGTTTTGGTGTTGAGGGTTTGGTGGTGGCATGGCTTGGTGCTAGTGATGGCTTGGTGCTGGTATTTAGGATGGGTTCCATGGTGAGCTTCGGTAGGTTTCTGGTGGTGGCATTTGGGCATGGTGGGCTTCGGCCTCGGCTTCAAACCCTAACCCAAATAGCTTCATTTCCCTCTTTTCATATCTTTTCCACTTTAGTTTAGCTTTTTTACTTTGTCTGGTTCTAATTTTACCATGCATGCTTGGGGGTAGCTTGGTTAGGGTTGTCGTAACAGGACTCGGGGTGGGGGTGTTGCGTCGAGGAGCTCATCCCTGCTCCGAGGGCACTCGGTGGCTCTAGCAGGCTTGCCACTGGCTGTGTGGTATGCACGCTGACTAAGGCATGGTGTCCTTTCTCTTGGTCATCTTGCCTTGTCGTTGTGGCTGTGTACAGTGCGAGTGTTGTGTGTGCTGATGCTAGGAGGGTTAAAGTGGAAATGACTATAATGGTGGCTTACTTAAAGGTCGGTTGGTCGAGGAATGGTTGATTGGTTCTGGAGCTTGGTCGGTCCAATGGTTGTCATGATCGTCCACTGGTGGCCTTGGTCATTCACTCGTGGACGTCCTCTATCTTCTCATCCCCTTGCTGTAATACCCCAAATGTATTCAAGGGAGAATAATTAAATTAGGGAGAAGGACTATTTGGAAAAGTGTTTTAACAGAAGATTAGAGGGGGGAAACTGCAAAGCTTAGACAACCTGGGCCGGGGCTTTTGGCCCACTAGAATTTAGCCCATAGGTGGAGAAGGAAGTGGCCGGCCATAAAATTGGGGAGCAAACCCTAGGCCGCCCCTCCCCCCACCCCCTTTGGCCGCCACCTCCCTTGGCTGCCACCCATTGGCCCTTGTGCATCCTCCCCTCTGGCAGCCCCTCCTCCATGGTGTCTTCCCCCCTGCTGACCGGCCAAGGTTTCCCCTTCCCGCTGCCAACCAAGTTGGAGAAGAAGAAGGAGCTTCCCTGTGGTGGTCGGCCATAGGAGGAAGAAGAAGGTGAGGGGAGGAGACCATCTTCGTGGGGGGTAGTTCATCATCTTCCTGCGTTCTTCAAGGGTAACGAAGATCCTCCCCCGCTGTATGTTTTGTATTAGATGCGTTTATGAATTCGTTTAGTAGATCGATTGTCAATTGCTGTTAGATTACGTTCTGTCCAGAAGATTGAACGGCAGTTTTCATGTCCTTAGAAGCCGAATCTGTGGATCCCATCTCTTATATATAGTTGGGAAATGTTCTTAGCTTTCCGTGGCCACCAAGAACACCCAAATCCGAATTACGGTCTGCGAGATATGAATTTTTTAGTGAGTCTGTCCTGCTAATCTGTCGGTATCCTGACAACAGTTAATAATCTGAATTAAGCGATTAGTTAAATGGAAAATTAGAGGATCTCAATATAATAAAAGTTGTATATTATTGTATCAGCTTTCCAGAAAGCTCAAGAACGTGAGATTTGGACAATCGTACTGAAAGTTATTGTCGTTTTAGTATACTGTCCAGAGAACCCGACGTGAATTTGATGTTTTGTTAATTGGCTTGGTAGGGTTATTAGATGACCGATTCAGGACGGCTCACCAACTATATTTAGTTGGAGATTTTGTTAACCTTTCCAGGAAGTCCAAGAACACCTCATTTGGACTTCTGTACAAAACGATACGGATTTTAGAATATGATTGTCCACAGAGGAATTGGCAATGCGCTTGAGAGTATAGCTAATTCGGTTGTGCTATTATTTATGTTTTTGGTATAGAATGATTGTCTTAGCGTGCCTTATAATTATATTCAGGTGGGGGATTGGTCCCGGGGGCAGCGCCCTCTTCGCGTCCTCCGTTTCCGCATGGTTGAGGCAAATATTCTGGTTGTTAGTGTAATTATGAATGTTTGATAGTGTGTGCTTGTGATTTATACATATTAGCTATGCTTGAATGATAGTATGATATGTATGATTAAGATTGGTGAGTGCTTGAGTTATGGCTAAAGGTCATTCATGTATGTTGTTGATGCAATACATGTTATTTAAAGTTTGGGATTTTGGTATGTAATTGCTGATTCACATGTCATTGAAAGATAGAGTACTAGTACATGTGCATATTGAGAACATACCTGAGACTTGGTCACGTGGTGACCAAGTATGTTTATTTGAGGTCCCCGTCATGTAGATGACGGGCTTGTGGTCCCCACATTCGTGGAATATGGGCATTGAGTAGAGGTCCCCATCATGAAGGTGATGGGCTGTGGTCCTATACTTGTGGAGTATAGGTTTGGTCTCTGTAGAGAGTAGCATGAGCAATGGTATACATCGACGGTTGTATACCCCGCATTACCGGTAAAATGCGAAAAGAGTAAAAGAGAAAATGATGCATTGTATGTCCGCATTACATAAACATGTGAGTTGTTTTAGTGTAATGTTTCTTATAGTATGTTGATGCTATAACTGTGAGCTTAATGTTTCTTTATTGATACTTGCTGAGTTTTTGGGCTCACTCTTGCTTTTGTTGTACTTTTAGGTACCAATTGCAAGAACGGCATGCATGGGAGGGAGTAGGCTTGCTTTGGATGCACTCACTACCACACATTCTTTTAAGATGAATAACATTTAGTTCATACTTTAATACTAAGCAAACTGCTTAGGGATTAATTATGGCTATGCTAGAATGCATTGGATTATTTGTAATAATGAGAGTAGCATATTTTGATTATGCTTGGTTATGCTTTAGTTGAATAGATTATTTTGAATGCTTGGATGAATTTTGGACGATAGAGAATTGATTATGATATATGCAATTGGTGGAACCTCCGGTATACTTAGCTATACAAAGGAGGTTCTGCCGAAATTTAGAATTATGTCTTACGTTTTAATTAGTTATCATGTTTATTTAGTAGCATTCCAGGCTCTAGTTGGGCTGGGGTGTTACACTTGCCTCCTGGCCTTTAGCTTTCCTTCCTTGACTTCCTCCTATTGGTTGTGGGTGCTTGATGGGGTTGCCTCGGCTTCGGCTTGCTCTTGCCTTGTGGTGGCAGTGGGGGGCTGGCTCTAGTTTCTTGCTGTGGTTGCGGCTGTTTTTGGAGGAAAGCAAGGTAGGCAGTGGTTGTGAGTATTGGGGTTTTATTTGGGGCTTTGGCTGCTTGCTTGCGATGCCCCCTCCCGTGTCTTGTCCATATTGCCCTCACCTTATCCCCACTTCTCTCTTGGCTGGCTGTTCAGCTGGGTAATAGGCCTAGACCAATGGTCCATAAGGCACTATTTGTTGGATTTTCTGCAACTGAGGTGGATTGGAAAAGTGGGCGTTGGATTTTTCTAATTGCCGAATGATAAAACCCACCTTAGTGAGAGGATGCCGACTAGCCCCGGACAATCTTGGAACCTCAGTGAGCTTCGTTCTTTCTGACGACATCATTTCTTTCCTCTTACTCCCTTTTATTGGTTTTGGTTTGCTCTCGGTCTTTTGGCTTTTGCTAACAACGGAATAGAATGGTGATAGGTTCTTGGGTCGGCTGGGGAAGGTTCTATCTTTCTGGCAATGCACGAACAGAAGATGCAAACGGTTCGAGGCTACCAAGTATGCAGGAGTTTTATTTGAAATTTTAAATAAATGTTGTAATTTTTATTTTGATTCGATGTAAAGAATTCTTGTAATTAATTCCGAGTTTGTATTAATGTTTTATTTTTGCTGTAAGAAGTCATATTGTAAAATCTGTTGATGAACTATTGTATTTACTGTTTTGCGATGTGTTCTGTCGTAGGGGCGGCACAACGGCCCCCACAACCTGGCGAAGAGCGAAGCACGCACGTCCTAGTGGCCAAAGTTGCCCGGGGGGCCAAATGGTGCAAATATTCCCGAAGGTTCCGAAGGAAGTCCGGCGGGTCTCGGCCTCCCAGGAGGATCCCGGCCTCCGGCGGATCCCAAGGTTCCAAGAAAGTCCGGCGGGTCCCAAACCTCCGGAGGGATCCCGGCCTCCGGCGGATCCCGGCGGTTCCGGCGAAGTCCGGCGGGTCCCGGCCTCCGGCGGTCCGCTTAGCCCGAGCCACCGGTGGCGGGAAGGCTCAAATAAGTGCCTCAAGGGTCATGGAGGGCCTTGAGACCTAGGGGTCCTGGAGGGTTATCAGGCCTCGGACCGCTACACCAGCAGGGTAGACCAAGTCTAGAGCTGTCCACCACGTGTTAGAAGCTAGCACCAGGGGTAGGAAGGTTCTTGCAATGCACTGGCCAGAGGGTCTTGTAGGGGATAAACTTGTAATTCTGTGTACCTCTTAGAAAGGCTATAAGTAGCCACCTTTGCCCCCATTCGAAGGGGGATTTTTTCTGGTTTTTGGATGATCGCATAGTGATACAAGTGGTTTTGCTTACTGACAGCGTGTCCCCTCTTGAGGACCCTTCGGGTATCGGAGGATCCCCCTTAATCTACTGTCTAGTCTTGTAACTACGACAGTTGGCGCCGTCCGTGGGGACCGGCAGTAAGTTATGCACTAACACTACAGACGATGGCCCCTAACGAGGGCTAGACCCAAGGCTTGGCGGCCAAGCGGCCAAGGCAAGCTTTGGCCCTAGCAACCTCGAGGGCCAAAGGAGCAGAGTCAAGAAGAAGAAGCGAGCCCCGCCCAAGCCTCGGAGGAAGAAGCAAACAATTACAAGACGGGGAGCGAGCTAAGAATCATAATGAAACTCTCCAAAGAGAATCATGGCCCTCCGCCGAGTTATTGCCTCGGCAATCACGGAGACAACCCTCGCGGCCCCACTCCGACAAATGCCGCAGAACGGAGCAGAGCCCACCCCAAGACTCCCCCGGCCCCGCTCCGACAACCGCCGCCGAGCGAGGACCCCGCGAGTGACACCCCGGTGCTCCGAGGCGACCCAAACTCACCATTGAGCTGCCGGGTCGCGCCAGTGGCCACGAGGATTCAAGATGCCTAAGTCGCGCCTTCGGCGGGTCCACAGATCCTCGCAATTCCTCCAGTATACGAGACCGCCATCGAGGCAAACGGAGGAGACGATACCACGAAGGCAAAGAGCGCCACCGGGCGCTAAAGGGCGCCGCTGACTTGGTTCTTCACAATACCTCCTCGCCCATGTACGCCGAGCAACAAGGACCTACTCCGCAACAACTTCCAGGGGAACAACACGGAGCCGAAGGACGCTGGACATTTGTTCGCAGTGAAGCAAGCGCCGAACGAATCCCTCCGCAGCTTCTTCAGAAAGTTCGCAGAGGTCAAGTGCCAGGTCCAAGGTGTCAACGAGACCACCATCATCAACGCAGCAACGTGCGGCCTCCGCAACGGGCCGCTGAGAGGTTACGCGCAAGTTCACAAGATAGTGACCGAACTCTTCGACAAAGTGGAGGAGTACGCCTGAGCGGAGGAAGACAACGCTCGGAGGGGAGTGACGGCGACTCCAACCCCAGCTGTCACCCCTTTGAAGGAAGCGGCCATCGCGACACTGGCTGGAGCATCCGGCAAGCCGCGAAACAATGACTACAAACAAAAAGGCCGGGGGGTCTATCATGTAGACGTCGCGCCACAAAACGAAGGAGGAAGACGCGAGGTCATTGCCGAGGTTACGGCGGGCCACGGCCGAAATGCAGACGCCAAATCGATAGTCAGATAGCCGAGCACCCACGCAGCTTTAGACCTCCACGGCGAGGGTTCGCATACCACCAGCGAATGTCGCACCATCGCCGCTATGCAGGACTACATGTGCCGCGACCAACTTGCGGAGCATGATGGCAAGAGCACAAATGATAACCGACTTCGCACCACCACCAATATCACAAGATAGGTGGTCGGGCAGAGCCATACCGGAGGGTCATCAACATGATCACCGGAGGCTCGCGCCGCATTTCCTCGAAGACAGAGGCGGGCGATGCCCGATAAATCCACCACCGGGCGACGATTCTACCGAGCCCGCCCGCCATTCAAATACCCATATCTTTCAGACCAAGATGCCCGGAGTGTATTTTCCGCACTAAGACCCTCGCTATTTCGCCAACATCGCGACTTCAAGTAAAGCGCGTCTCGCCGATGGAGGAAGCTCATGACCTCCTCTTCTTGGACGCCTTCGACAAGATGATGATACTCGTGATCGCTTAACTCCTCCGGCATCCCCTCGCTAGGTTTCGAGGAACGCTGCACGACATTTGGGCAGATCCGCCGTCACATTCAGCGACGACTTCGCATCCCGAACCGATGTCGTCACGTTCGATGTGGTCCAGATGGCTTACCAGTACAACGCAATACTCGGCCGAGCCATGCTAAACACCTTCGGCGCAATAGCTCACCACACTATTTGTGCATGAAGCTCTCCGCCCCATCGGGCATCGTCACGGTCCGAGGAGATAAAGACCTCGCACGGCACATAGAACTCGGCATTATCTTCACCGCCACGACACGCCAGGGGACCCAACCGAACAAGTAGCGCCACCTCCGCAAGATGGGTGCCAAACACAAACCGCAAGGTCATCCAAGGGTGGCACTAAGGACACCACCAGAGAAGACGGTGGCCTCGGCCGACCTCCACTGAGGCGACGACGCATCCCGAGGCTTGCAAAGAACGAAGAGGCCTTCGCATGGGGCCCAAGACCTCCTCAGAGTGGCAAGGGCAACGACGAAAGCACAAAGCTAGCCCTTCGAACCGACGCGACGCCTAAGAAGTGGTTACTACAAGATGTCGGCCGACCGCCTCAAGGCCGCCAAGAAAGAGATTCTAAAGTTGCTGAAAGGCAGAGTCATCCGCGAAATCAAATATTCCGAGTGGCTAGCAAACCCGGTCCTCATCAAGAAGGAGACGGCCAAATGGCGCATGTGTGTTGACTTCACCGACCTCGACAAGGCGTGCCCCAAGGATGATTTTCCCTTACCCCGCATCGATCAACTGGTGGACGCTACCTCAGGCTGTGAGTTCATGAGCTTCCTCGACGCCTACTCCGGCTACCACCAGGTGCACATGGCGGAGGAGGACGAACCAAGATCGCTTTCATCACTCCGATGGGGAACATATTGCTACAAACGCATGCCCTTCGCCTCAAGAACGCGGGCGACGCTTGTCTTGCCATTACGGCGTCTTAGCCACCCAAATCGGACGTTAACGCAGAAGCATACGCCGATGACATAGTGATTAAGAGCAAGCTTATGGGACACACGCCAAGGATCTCCAAGAAACCTTCACCAACCTTCGCGCGGAGGGCATAAAACTCAACCCGGAAAAGTGTGTGTTCGGTGTGAAGGCGGGGAAGCTCCTTGGTTTCCTCATCTCAAAGAGAGGGATTGAGGCCAACCCGGAGAAAATCAGGGCCATCCAAGAGATGAAGCCCCCGCACAACGCCGCTGGCATAAAACCGACGGTCATCGCCGCCTCACCGCTTTGTCTCGCTTCGTAGAAAGCACTACCGTTCTTCAGAACACTTCGGGGCGCGGAGCCATTCCGGTGGACAGAGGAATGCCAGAAGGCCTTCGAGAACCTGAAGTTGTACCTCGCACGGCTACCAAACTTGACCATCCGAGCAGGAGTCGAGCTATCGCAGACATCGCCGCCACCCGCCATCAAGCGCGCGGTGCTCGTCCAGGAGCGCAGCGGCCAGCGCCCAATATACTATGTATCAGAGGCCTTGCAGGGAGCCAAAACCCACTATACGGAACTTGAGAAGCTCACGTACGCTTTGCTCATGGCATCGAGAAAGCTCTGGCACTATTTCGTGGCGCATCCCATCACGGTCCCCACTTCCTACTACCGCGCCGATGTTCAAACAAAGACGCCAAGATAGGCAATGGGCAACAGAGCCGCACCTTCGACGTCACCTTCACGGCAAAAACGGCCATCAAATCGCAAGCCGGGCGACTTCGTTGTCGAGTGGACTCGCAAGCGAGGGCAAGACCACGAGGTGGAAACACCATGGGTAATGTACACGACGGGTCGTGGGCGCCGCAGGGCCGGGCCGGGCTATCCTAGTTTCTGACGGGCGACCGTGATCGCATGTCAGCCGCTCGACTTCCCGACCACGAACAGCGCTAACGAGTACGGCCCTTTGCTTGGCCTCCGAAGCGAAATCCCTGAGCGGCGGTCCTTATCAAGAGTGACTCACCGTGGCAGTCACTTTGACAAGACCTTCGTGGCAAGGTGCCCCGAGATGAACTGCTATTTAGCCGCTGCACGCTGGTGGCGAAGCACTTCCACTAATCACACCCAAGCAATTCCCAGAGGAAACAACGAGGCGGCCGACAACCGCAAAAATGGCAAGCTACCGAGAGGGCCCCCTGAGGTCTTCTACGAGGTCCTCACAAAACCCTCTGCCCCGCCCGAAGCATAAGGGGCTCCACCCCAAGCACAAGGGGCTGCGCCCTAAGAGGAGGAAACGCAGACAACCGGTGCTAGCCCTCGAAAATACGGAGCAGCCCTAGCAAGGGATCAAGAGATGTAATTATCAAGTACCTTGCCGGAAGAACTGTATTACCCTACCAAGCAAAGCGCTGTTGCCGAGCAAGAAACTACTACATGGTCGCCGCGAAGTGCAGGTAAGGGGCGCTCAGGCCTCTTCCCTGCCAGATATCACGAGGAAGGCCGATCACTCTCAGGACGCCCACGAGGGCTTATGCGGTGCACACCAGCGCCGAGGCCTTAGGAAGACGTTGCTAAGGCTTTATCGCCGACGCAGACTCGAGACGCCGCAAGACCTCGGCCCGGTGCTTGGGTGCCAATGGGGCCAGAACCTAAGGGCGCCAAGGCTTCTTTGCGCCTTTGCCGCCAGCAGGGCTCTTCGCGACGTTGGGGGTTGACATCATCGCCCGCACTTCGCGGGCTGTGGGTAACCTCCGACGGCGTTTTGCCATCGAGTACTTCTCCGTATGGGTCGGGCGTAACCAATCGTCAAGATCACCGCCGCACCGCCAATGATTTGTTTGAAAAAACATCATTTGCCGCAGACGGCGCATCGAGGGACGCCGCCATCGACAATGGAACGCAATTCGACTCGGAACACTTCCGAAAATTCTGTAACGACTTGGGCATAACAGTACGCTTCACCTCCGCCGAGCACCCAGAGTCCAACGGAGCCGCCGAGCGAGCCAACGAACCTCTCGACGGGTCAAGAAGGCCAGAGGCCTTCCTAAGGGATTATGGCCCAAGAGCTCCGTAAGGCCCTATGGTCAACTCGCGCACATCGCCCACCGTAGCGAATTGTGTTTCTTTCCTTCAAACTCTTCAACGATGAGGCCATGACACCAATGAGTTCATCACCGCTCTTCCGAGCCACAACCTGCATAAGCCTGGGGAACGGAGCTCTCTCGACCTCCTCGAAGAGCAACGCGTACAGGCCGTCTCAACCATGCAAAGATACAGCGAAGGCATCGCCAGGGCATACAATAGAAAGGTCAAAGCCCGCCATATCGCCCTGGGCGATCTCGTCCTGAAACGAGCCACCAACCAAGCAACGCTTGGCAAGCTGGAGTCCAAGTGGGAAGGGCCATATGTCGTTACAGGCGCGACAAGGGCCGGAACATTCCGCATCGCAACCCCGAAGGGGGACCAGCTGGGCCATACCTGGAACATCAAAACCCTACGAAAGTTCTACCCTTAGCAATCGTGTAAAAACCGGCTGCGCCCAGAGAATAGCCCCGTTGCCTTCACTAGGCTAGGGCATGTATAAAGATTTTTGTTGCAAACCGCCACGCTCGAGGTGTATCCGTCTGTGGTGAAAATCGATGCCTCGTCGCTGTCTTGGCCCCTCCAAGTGTATAAACGAAGCCACCGCGCATGGCCTTGGGCCCCGATGCACACCGATGCCCCGTTGCGGGCACGAGTGTATAAATAAAGCCACCGCTAGACCTGGGCATTGGGCAGGCTTTTGCCACCCAGGCACGGCCGACCCGGACGGCGAGGTCTTAAGACGCAAGACGAATCTTGTTAGGGCGTCAAGACGACGACGCAACCTAGGGCCGTCGCGGCTCGATTTGCCGGACGACGGCGCAGACGGCACGCAAGACACCGCCATTTGCCAGGTTCGGCAAGACGCAAGACGACGGGCAGTGGGCACGGCAAGACGGCAGCGCAAGCACGGCAAGACTCCATCGGCGCCTCGCGCCAAGGCCAAATTTCATCAAGGTCGACTAATGACGACGCCGACGCCCGCCTTTCGGCCTCGGCACAAACAAACAATCGCAAAACCGAATGAAACCACACACACACACACAAAATTGATCATCACCATTCTCATTCATCACCATCTTCATCACCATTCACCACTCCAAATCCAATACCAAATCAAGCATTGCAAAAAGAAAAGAAATAGACGGAGGCGGGAGGCATCCTTGGCCCTTGGCGCACGGAGAGGCGTGGTGTGGCGAGCCCCATGAGGAAGGCGACGAAGGTGGCCGGACCGAGAGGAGAAGCCGAACCGCCAGATGGCTCAGATCTACGACCTCAAGGCCGTCCCCCTACATCGCCGAGCCGAAGGCCATGCGTGGCGCTGCCGAGGCCGAGGCGAGGCAAAGGCGGCCATGCCGGGCGGGAGCTCACGACCTCCGCCACGCTTTCCTACAAGATCCAACAGAGGGAAAGGGGAGCCGGCCTTGAGAGGGAGGCGGGCCCCATGGGGAGTTGGGGACAGGGGAGGCGGCTGGATGGAGAGGGAGGCGACCTGAGGGGTTGGGGGAGAGGAGGCGCGGGAGCGGAGCGGGAGGCGGCCGGAGGGGAGGGGAGAGGAGGCCTGAGGCGCCATGGGGAGGGAGAGGGAGGCGCCATGGGGGAGTGGAGAGGGAAGGCGACCGGAGGGGGAGGGGGAGAGGGGAGAGGGGAGGCCGAATCCCATCGCCGAGACCGAGAGGGTATAGAGATTTGAGGGGCACCGGGCGTGTCGCCGAAAGGGATTGAGGGGCGTGTGACTGTGTCTGTGTGAGCGTGTCGCCGAAAGGCAGAGAGAAAGGCAGGAGAGAGGTGCGTGGATGTGAATGATGAATGGCGATGGACAATGGCCCGCCGGCCGCGACTCGCGATTAGCGTGGCAGACCGCATCTGCATCGCCGCGACATGCGAACTGAGACTTGCACTGCTGCGACGTGCGAACTGAGACGTAGAGTCTCATCACAAAAGAGACGTTGGATTGGCCGCTAGACTCAGCGCTCAGTGTTTTTGTAGTAGGAGGCTAGGAGCTGAGAGCCTGAGACGTCGAGTCTCATCACAAGAGACGCTAGGTCTCTCCGCTCGACACAAAAGAGACGCTGTGTGTGAGTATGAGTAACGCTCAGATTTCTTTCTCCCTATAAATTCCTCATCCCTCCTCATTTGTTCACAAAGACTCCTCATTCTTCCTCATTTGTTCACAAAGACCCCTCATCCCTCCTCATTTGTTCACAAAGACAATACAATCTATTTGCTTTCTATTTGCTATCTCTTTGCTATCTAATTGTAGTCGCCCAAGATGTTTGGAAAGAAGAAAACAAAGAGGCGGAGCAAACAGAGAGCACGCCTCGCACTCCTAGTCCTCCTCCCTAGAAGAAGTGCACTAGCAAGAGATCGATCTCGCCAACTCTCCCCGGGCATGGGAGACTATTGTATGGAAGATCAACATATGGATGGAACTGAGGGCTTTGAGGATGCCCATGTCTCCACCCCAAACGTCTTCACCCCAAACGCCCCACCCTGCATTTACGAGGAGGACGTGCAACGGTGCATGCAACGAGTGGAAGCTCCGGCCGACGTGCATGGTGTTGGAAGCATATGGAGTATAACATAGAAACAGAGGATCGGCGCCGTACCTTATGCCACATGTAAATATTGTCATGTTAAATTGTTCAGACGCCAGTGGAGGTATGTGTCATCTCTGCTTACACGCAGCAGCGTGTTTGAAGAAGATAGCTACCGACGACATAAGGAAGGAACGCCCGCACCAACTTAACTTTGGTCCCGATGGTTCGGTAAGTACATGGATGTACAACCTCGTGTAGCTAGAGATGAAATTGCTAGATATATAGTTACCGAGGATCTTCCGATTAGGACTCGCTAAAGCTCTAGTTTCGAAGAATGATCCAACGTGGTTTTTGCCCGCAATACCAACACGTAAGTAGGAGAACAATCACATGAGACATAGTAGAACTCTACAAACGAAATCGTCAAGTTTGAAAGAAAACTTCCGAAAGTTACCTTTTCTTTTGCTTTAACCTCCGATATATGGACTTCATCCCACCAAAGGGCAAAGCTATCTTAGTGTTGTTAAGATTACTTAGATGATGATTATAACTTGAACAAGCGAAATATAGGGTTCAGTCTCATCGATGAGGCACACACCGAGAGGCCATCGCGACAACGCCAGATAGAAGTCATTCAGATTTTAAAATACGTAACAAAATTATTGCCATCACTCTTGACAATGCCTCACTAACACGACGGCCATGGAGTTCCTCACACCGCATCTCGGCGCCCTACATCGTGGTTTCGCCTCCACCAGAGATGCATGTGTCACATCTTGAACCTCATCGTGCAGCAGCAGCTTGCGTGTAATGAAACCTAGTCTAGACAATATATGCGATGCTATCCAGTTTATTACAGTTTCAGGCCCAAGATATGCCCAGTTCAGGGAGTACTGCAAGGCCAACAATAAAAGACCAAGGAAATTCAACCTGGACATGAAGGTGCGGTGGAACTCCACGTATACTATGTTGGAGCGGTGCAAGGATTACGAGTACATTATCACTCTCTTTGTCAATACTAATTCTAGTAAACAGTTGGTTACTGAAACAGATTGGCTAGTTGCTGGTCGTTTTCGTGAATTTTTGAAAGTATTTTACGATGCAACCACAATTTTATCTGGTGTTTACTATCCTACTTCTTGCTTAGTCATCGAGTGGCTTTAGACTATCGCTAACGCTTTTAAGGAAAACAGAGACGATGCCCTTCTGAGACCTATTATTGAACCAATGCAGAGAAAAATTTTAAAATATTTTCAATCTATCCCGCATCTCTTTTGTTTTGGTACTATTATGGATCCTCGGAGAAAATTAGCAGATCTGAAGGGGGCTTACGAGGGAATTGGGGATACATTTGATCTTGATTTTTCCGAGGCTTACACTCACATTCATGACGAGCTTTTTCGAAGTTTTCGATTTGTATTATGAAAAGTTTGGCGCCAGGTCAATCAAGAACAACCGCCTCAACAACACAACAAGGACAAATAAGAATGTGAGCGCTCAACGTCTGGAAGAAGTCGAAGGCCCCAGATCCGGTTCATCTTCTCGCATACCGAATTGGCCTCAATGGAATCCAAGAGTAGAGATCAACAACTACCTCGACACACCTTTTGTCGACACCGAGCTTGACTTCGCGGATGGCAATGATGTCAACCTCCTCTTGTGGTGGAAGAACCACCGCAGTATTTATCCCGTTGTCACATTTTGCACGAGATGTACTTGTGGTTCCTGTCGATCGCCTCATCTAAGCCACTTTCAAGACGCGGGAGAATCATCAAGCCAAGGAGGTCGCCTCACACTGAGATGGTTGAGGCACTCACATGCCTCGTGGATCGGGAGAGCTAGATGAACGGACGCAACATCACTCGAGGATCCTGAGATTGCGGAGGCGATAGCCGACCTAGAGAATTTCGACGCCAACTAGTCTATCTATGTTTATGTAGTTGTTGCACTCTTTTCCTTACTGTGGGTACCCTACATTGGGGTAAGGTTTTTAACGAGACAGCAAACTTTGTATTTGTACTATATCAAACAATGAATAAAATTTAGTTATTCCCCTGAATATTTATGTGTTACAGTGTTATGAACATTTTTTTATTTCATTCTATATTTCCTATATTATTTTTTTATTTTTCCAACTTTTTTTCCTAACCCATTTTCTTTTTTTCCCTACTTTTTTTTCCCATTCCCTCTCTTTTTTTTCATTCTCCCTCCTATTCCTACTTGAAAGTTGAGACTTAGCTTGCTGGAGAGAAAAACTAAATGACTCCCCTTCTGCACAATTTTTTCTTTGTTAAAATTGAAACTTTAAAAGTTAAACCAAATTTATTAAAACGCCTCGGTTGGGTCAAATAAAGACTCGAGCCTCGAGCAGACCTCAACTTTCAATGCAAACATCAACCTTAAACATATATTTGCACAATGTTTTGCCTACTTTTCTCCCACGCTGCTCCTAGTCCTTACTCCTTTACAGTCACCGCCCGAGCCGAGAAGCTTCTCTGGCGGTCTCGCACTCTCTCCTTCTCGCTTTCTTCTCCCCAAATCCTTCTTCACTTCTTCACCACGACGCCAGGTCCTCCCATTCCTCATCCGCCACACCTGCCAAATTTCACCCCCCACTCGCCTCCAGCTACAAAGACTTTCAACGCTGCTCACGGGTCACCGCCAGGCAGAGGCTCCACTGCCACGCGAGTCATGAGCCGCGACGGGCGGCGTTGAGCACGCCAGGAGAGAGACCCGGTCCTGACGCCCCAAGACCGGAGCTCGCCCAGAGCTCGACGAGGCGGGAAGGTTCGCCGTTCCATGGAGAGGAGCCCGTCCGGTCGGACAATGACGGTCCTCCACGGACCACGGCGACGGCGACGCGCCAGCGCGAGGTCGCATGTCCTCTCCTCCTCGCGACTCGATGGCTCGGTCCCGACCTCCTCTATTCCGCAGCGTGTTAGGCGACGGCGACGACGACAGATCGTGCTTGGGCGGCAAGATAAAGACGGCGACGCAGACGGTGGACCTTCGGTCAGGCTTGGGCTCACGGAGACGACTTCGCCGCGGTTGCAAGACGCAAGACGGCAGGCCGACCGGGCGGCAGCACGCAGACGGTCCGCCCTCAGGCCTATCGGTTCGCGGCTGCGTCGCGGACGCAGACGCCAAAGCCCCAGACTAGCCATCACAAGATGGCCTTGCCCCGGCACACCGATGCCCCGCTATGCACGAGTGTATAAACGGTTACCACGCATGGCCTCGGCCCCGTGCACACCGATTCCCCGCTGCGCACGAGTGTATAAGTGAAGCACCGCGCGCATGGCCTCGGCCCGCAGCACACCGTGCCCCGCTATGGCACGAGTGTATAAACGGTTACCGCGCATGGCCTCGGGCCCTAGTGCACACTGATGCCCCGTTGCGAGCACGAGTGTATAAACGAAGCCACCGCGCATGGTCTCAGGCCCCGATGCACACCGATGCCCCGTTGCGGGCACGAGTGTGTAAACTAAGCCACCACGCATGGCCTTGGGCCCCGGTGCACACCGATGCCCCGTCGCGGGCACGAGTGTATAAACGAAGCCACCGCGCATGGCCTCGGGCCCCGGTGCACACCGATGCCCAGTTGCGGGCACGAGTGTATAAGCGAATCACCCGAGCAGGCATAACGCGCCAATCATAACCCAACCTAGTGCCGTCAAGGCCGCCTTGCCGGGGGGGCGGCATGAGGCTTCGCCTCCCTCGCAACAAAGCGATCTAAAAGAGTATGGGGACACGCGAGGCTTCGCCTCCCCGCGCAACAGCGTAAGGCTCCCGAGCCCCATCTAAAAAGTATGGAGGATTTCGGTCGCAGGCTTCGCCTCCCTCGCAACAAAGCTGTAAGGGCTCCCGGAGCCATATCTAAAAAGTATGGGGGCGTGCAGGCTTCGCCCCCGCAACAAAGCGTAAGGCTCCCGGAGCCCCGCCTAAAAAATCGGGAACGACGCCAGGCTTCGCCTCGCAACAAAGCGTAAGGCTCCCGAGCCCCATCTAAAAAAGTATGGGGGCGCGAGGCTTCGCCCCTCGCAACAAAGCATAAGGGCTCCTGAGCCCCATCTAAAAAGTATGGGATCGGCGAGGCTTCGCCTCCCCACAATAAAGCGTAAGGCTCCTGAGCCCTATCTAAAAAGTATGGGGACGCACAAGGCTTCGCCTCCCTCAACAACAGCCGTAAGGGCTTCCCGGAGCCCTATCTAAAAAAGTATAGGGGACGGCCCGAGGCTTCGCCTCCCCCAAGAAAGGGAAATACAAAAATAAAACACATGCAACGAGAAAATAAAAATATGCATGTATTAATTCTTTCACCCATCACATACATTATATACCCGCAGGGGACAAAGACAAGCACACTACAGATAAAACAATGAAAGCGATGACCTATCGGCCACACACGGCGCAAAGTCATTCGCCATACCAGCACGCTTCCCGCAAAGACTCCACTCAAGTAGCTCTTCGTCAGACGAAAGCGTGGCCATGAGGCGCGTACAGATTCTCTCCACAAAGATACCGGCCGACTCCTCTGAAGAGCTCGAGGAGATCGTAGGAAGAGGCCGAGAAGGCGGCCCCTCAGGCACACCCATCACGCGATTCAACCGTATGATAGTATCTCATCCCGCTGATCCAAAGCCTTCCGCTCACAGAATCGAAAGAACCTCTTCATAGACCCTCCGAATTTTCCTTTTTCCACTGTTCCATTTCGCACCATGGCACACTATACCACGGTAACAAATCCTCCGAGGCCACTTGCAAACCAAAGATCTGCTCATCTTTCAGATCGCTAGAGGAGCATAGGACTTCGTGCGCCACCATAGAGGAACCGCACCTCGTCCGGCGGTACGGTGAAACAACATCCCCCCTGAGTACAGCAAACGCCAACGTGAAAGAGGCACCCACCAACAAAGAAGCCCCCCTTCGGTGCATATTGATTAACAAAATAATGGTTACAAACCACGGAGTCACTAACTGGCCCGCGCAGCGGTGCCAGGCTAAGCAACAAAAAAAGAAGCCCAAACCCTAAAACAAGGATTCCCCAGGAAGATGGCCGGAGGGTCACACCTTTTCTCCGGGGTCGGCCCTCCGCTCCGCTACGCTGGCACCATCCGCAGGAACCTTTAGTTTCTGCTTCTGGGCCAAAGACGCCCGGAGCGACTCCATGGTGGCGTCCCGTCCAGACGAAGCCCAGAACTCCTTGGCAAGGGCATTGCTGGCCCGCCGCACCTGCCTCTGACCCAAAGCGACCTCCGCGGCAGATGCAACGGGCACGGTACCAGCTCCGAGCGCATCAACATGACCACACCCGTCACGCTGCAGGGAGACAAAGGTAGCCGTCCACGCCGCCTTCGCGCAATGATTGCCATAGGCACGAGCAATGGAGAAAAGACTTCTCGCAAGGCGAGATTTCCGAGGCTGGCAAACCAATCGTCCACTTGTGTTTTCGTGTGGGCACGGCACCAAGCTCAGACATGGCGCCCTCCATGCGATCCAACGCCTCCCAGCTGGCCTTCGCCGCAGCAGTCGAGATAGACCGCTCCGTCGCAATCTCCGCCTCGAGCACGGAGCGGGCGCTGCGCAGAGCCTCAACCTCCTCCTGCAGGGTGCGGCGCTCACCCTCTAGTTGGGCAACCTTGGCCTCCAGCCCCTCCACCTTCTCAAGAAGGGCAAGCGCGGCAGCAGCCACCGGTGTTACGAGCGAACTACTGTGTCAACTCGGCTGCTTGAATCTCCACAGAGCCGCCTCGATGTCCCTCTCCAACGAGCGCGAGAATGATAGTCTACCAAGAAAAATGCCAACAATTCGTCCATAACAAGGAAGACAGTTACTGGGACCTACCTTCATCGCGTTCGCCTCGACGCTCCTAAACATCTTCTCCGTGCTCCATTTCACGAAGAGCTCAGACACGCAGGGCGGAGCGGCAAAGTTTGACACTTCTTCGCAGACGGCAGAATTCTGCTCACCCGGAATCGGAGGAGAGGAGCTGCCCCAGATTCATGGTTCATGCGGCAAGGCAAAGCAGCAGCCACGCTTCTCGTTCGAGCCGGCGCCACCGTCACCGCCCCATCCTCGCCACCATCTCGGGATCCTCCGAGACACATACCACGAGGCAACATCGCTCCATGATCCCCTTGATGACCCGGCCCAAACAGGAGATCGGCAGCGAGCCTCGACCACTTGTCCTCGCCTCGACCATAAACATGCGAAGGGGTGCCAACGGACGATCTCGAGGGCTATGCCGGCAATCCCAAACGAGCTTGTAACCGCCTCCATAATTCCAAATGCATGGAGGAGCAACCAGGACCTCAGGACGAGCTTATGGCGCTTCTTCGTTCCCCCGACCACGGGCTCTCGCGATACCCTTTCTTCGGGATTCAAGACACCGACCGCGCCAAATGAGGCTCGCTTAAATCGCCACTTGGCGCCCGACAGCAACAAGCACAAGACAAAGGTTCTCGACCGCTACACCAAATAGGTAGACCAAGTCTAGAGCTACCCACCACGTGTTAGGTTAGCACTAGGAGCAGAAAGGTCCTCTGACCCTACCTAGAGAGTCTTGTAGGGGGTAAACTTGTAATTCTGTGTACCTCTTAGAAAGGCTATAAGTAGCCACCTTTGCCCCCATTGGAAGGGGGATTTTTTTTCTGGTTTTTGGATGATCGCATAGTGATACAAGTGGTTTTGCTTCTCGACAACAGGTCCTCTTGAGGACCTTCTGCATCGGAGGATCCCCTTAATCTACTGTCTAGTTTTGTAACTATGACATGTTCAATATTTAGTATGTAATTTACTGCCTATTTCTGTTTCTTATTACTGTTTATTGTTGTTTAGATTAATTTAAGTATTCTGGTTCTTTCAACTGTCGCTATTTGGAATGGAGACAGTAGCCTAGTTTTGTTAAAAAAAATTTGCCTATTTATTTTTTATTTATTTTTAAAAAATTAATATTATTTCAAAATATTTCTGCCCACCTCGTCTGATTTGACGACAGTAGCCTAGTTTTGTAAAAAAAATTAATCATTTATTTTTGTAATTTTTTTAAAATTAATATTATTTCAAAATATTTCTGTCTGCCTCATCCAGTTCGTACCAACTACACCAAAAATACGACAAGCTGATTTCAAGACAGAAAATACAACTGCGAACGGAAATTCGGGCTTAAAATTTTCCAGTTGAGATGACCAAGTTATTTTTTTTCTGTGGTCAATTGGTAAACAAATCTTTGGTCCGTGATGACTATTTACGCAACAAAATCTCAGTAATTCATCTAAGAAACCATACATAATCTTCTTAGAAGCAACCGTGCAATATATTACAGTCACATACTTTGAATATATATACATCATTTTTTATTTTCATATCATTCTGGAAAAAAATATTATGGTGTAACACTACAAGTACTTTTTATTTTTAATCATTTTTAAGAATATTTTAAAGATAACTTTTCTCTAACTTTATTTTCAATTCTGACCTATTTGGTCACGCCATGACCCGTGACGTGACATGATCAAACTGTGTGTCACGCCACTAACCACAGCGTGACTAAACCTGTCACGATAGTCTTTCGAGTCAACACGCGTTCGTTTTTTTGGCAAAATCCTATTTTTAAAAATAAATAAATAAAAAGAACTCGCAACACTATACTATATTTGCTCTTGTGGCCAAAATAAACGGATATATCATATTCCACTAATAAGGAGAATCCTGCAAAAGACGGAGGAATCTTATAAGAGCAGCGGATAGGGATAACCTACGCCGCGAGTGAACACTGTTTCCTTTCTCCTCTTCCCCCCTTCCCTTTCTGTTCCGCGCAGCAACACGGTTGCTTCTTCCCGCGGCCGGCGGCATCTCTTCTCTCCCGGCACCGACCGACCTCGTGAGCATCGCGACGGCGCCCTAAGTAGCCGGACCGGGCGATGGAGGACTGCGACGGCGGGGGCGGCGGGGGCGGGAGCGGGCGGCGGGTGGGGGAGTACGTGCTGGTGCGACCGATCGGGTCGGGGGCCTACTCTCAGGTGTGGCTGGGGCGGCACCGCACACGGGGCACGGAGGTGGCCGTGAAGGAGATCGCCATGGAGCGGCTCAGCAGAAAGCTCCGCGACAGCCTCCTCTCCGAGGTCGACATCCTCCGCCGCATCCGCCACGCCAACATCATTGCCCTCCACGACTCCATTAAGGTACCCCCCCGCCCTCGTCTCACCACCGCTTTCCCCCAGCCCTGTTTATCTCTTGCGCAATTGCTGTGGATCTGTTAGGTTTTGATGCGGATGGCTCTCGTGTGTTAGCCTGGGATGCATAGAATTGGGAGTTCTTGTGGTGATTTCTAGTTGGATTTGGTTGGTGCTGCTTGGCAGGTAGAGACCTCGAGCAAAGGATTGCTTGGAACTTGATGTCTCTTAGGGTGGAAATGATTTGCGAAGTTTTGAGCTTTGGTCCCTATTTGCTAATGCCATAGCATAAGTTTAACTTGGGGTGTTCCCTCGTCGATTGTGGGCAATGACATGAGTTGATCCTGATGGACGTATGTTCTCGTGAAATGCCAACATAGTACCAACCTTGTTTACTTGTTTGATTTTGATCTTTTGTCTGGAAGTTAGTATTTTACGAAACAATACAATTTGTAATGCCCTCACATCTCAGCACGCTGTAAGTGGATCCTATTAGTTTAACTCAAAACCTCGTATGCTCAATTGTGTCCCCAATATTAATATTGCTACTTGTTTAGCAAAATTTTAGTTTTTGTCAAGGGAGATTGTAGAACAATAGCCATTCCTTATTGTCATACATAACTATTAATTGATTTGTCGCTGTCATGTATATGGATTTTAGGATGGTGAGAAGATATATCTCATATTGGAGTATTGTCGAGGTGGTGACTTATATTCGTACCTTTTACGGCATGAAAGGGTTTCTGAAACAGTTGCTAAGCATTTCATCCGGCAGCTAGGCAAGCGTTTTCCTCAACCCACAGTCTCTCTCTCCAGCCTTGTTCATAATCATAATCTCTTGTTTCTGCAGCATCTGGTCTGCAGATGCTTCGTTCCAGTAACGTGGTTCATCGAGATCTAAAACCACAGGTTAGTTTACTGCTGTCGAGTATTTATTTCCCTTCTATCTGAATATTTCATAATCAAGAGTTAAGGAAAGAAATGCAATCCCCTGACATGGTTGATTGATTTTCTTCTGAGCCATTGGATTCTGAATTTTGTGGTTTGTCCAAACAGAACATTCTTCTTGTCACAAATAATGAAAATTCCCTCTTGAAGATTGCCGACTTTGGATTTGCAAAGTGAGTTACTTCTGTTCCATTTCTTTCATTTTCTGAGATAGAGTGTCAGTTGACACTTTTTGCACATGACCTTAATTTAGTCAACTTAATTACATGTGTCTGCTTTAAGTTTATCTTCTAGTGGATGCCATGGAATATAGTATTAGCATTACTGCCACATATCGAGCAAATGGCTTATATATTGCCTTCTATTATCCTACCCCCCTATCCACCTTCCATTCTAGTTGACCCATTTCTTGAGGGTCAACCAACATCAGTTTGTTTTGACTGTTGTCTGAATTTCTTTTCTGGGAGCGACTAGCGCTCGGATGCCCGACGTGAACCAGAACATTGGACGCCATGGCCAAACTGGTCTGCTCCTTTCCTAACTGATGTGTATGCTGCACTAATAGACCTTTATTCTGACATTGTGGAAAAATGTGTCATTGCAAAAAAAAGGTATGCCACATTTCGAAAAAAAATTTAACTACAACCTTTTTGAAGAATATATGGGATTAATCTGTGTGATTTTGAAAAAATGCGTGCAACATCTGATAATTATATCTGCTCACAAAACTCACACCTCAGCTTTCTCTCCACGCTGCTCGATGATGGTTGGATCAAGTGGGGTTTATCGGATGGATGAGCCTTCCGACAATTGGATAGTATCAGATGTATGGTACTTACGTTTTCAGGGTTTTTTTTTTTGTGAGCAGGTTTTTACATCCTAGTTGCCTAGCTGAAACACTTTGTGGTTCACCACTTTACATGGCTCCAGAAGTCATGCAAGCTCAGAAGTATGATGCAAAGGTCGGGGCTTTTTTCTGTTTCCTTATTGGTTTTCTGATCTACTGCTTCCTGTTCTTGACTCAGTGTTTCATGCTCGATTTCTGACAGAACAGGCAGATCTATGGAGTGTTGGTATCATTCTATATCAACTTGTTACTGGATTTCCACCTTTTAATGGGGATAGTCAGCTCCAGGTTGCTCTCCTTATTTTTCACATGACTTGATTACTTCTACATTGTTGGAATTGTATCTGATTACAACTGCTAATGGAAAAATGTTATTTACTCGTCAGTTGCTGGAAAACATACTCAAGACATGTGAATTGCGATTCCCATCTGATTGCGTGTTGAGCCATGACTGCATTGACTTATGCAGGAAGTTACTGCGAATCAATTCAGGTACAAGTCGCTGTTTTCTACTTATACAAAACGTTTTTTTATATAAGAAACTTTCCTCACGTCATTATTTCTTATATTGCTAGTTGGTACTTGGTAGGGTGAAGTTTTCAGCAGTATTACTGTGACAACAGATATTCTGTAGAAATGGGGTGGTGCCATACAAGAGTAGATTTAGGTGGCATTGTAATTAGTCCTTTTTTTTTTGCTGTGAGTTCATTTGTACCTTTCCTGGATTTAGTGTTGAACTCAGTATGCCTTAACATGCAGAAAGTTTTGCAGCAGAGATTTAATCATTGCTAGGTAAAAGGATTCTGGATAATATAAATCTGTTGGAATAATATGTGAAATTGTGAACTATGCCGTACCAGAGGCAGACCATTGTTTACTAATGCACACTTATTTCCCCGCGCAAGTATTGATTTTTTATATTAAAAAAACATCACAATTGTATGGTTTCTTCATTTGAACAATTAACACTAGTGCCTACTGCCTATGATCAGGGATCGAAAACCTGCACGGGCAAATCCTTGCCGTTTTTGAATTCAGAATCGCCTACATCGAAAACCCAAGGAAATACCGGATGAAGGTCACGGGCCAAATTTTGAATTTCAAAATTTGAAAACCAGTAACCGGAAAAACCGGTCAAAAAACCATAGATCAATAGGCTATTCCTAATATCAAACTCCATTTAGTATGCCCTCAGATTAGCGTTGGTACATGAATTTGTTTTGTTGAACCAACAAACCCTTGATCAAACTATCATTAAAATGAACATTAAAATGAATCCTGCCAAGTGCTAATTGCTTATACATCAACAATTGACACAATAGATATCCTTCATGTGAGAATACTATAAGGAAGAAGGCCGAACGGCATCGGCTTGGTGGGATGAGAGATTAGACTATAGACTGGAATGATAGAACCTTAGGAGGGAGACTAGATTAATTTATCTTTCTTGATTGCTTGATAATGAATACATGCTATCCCTTTTATAAGGATGACCCGACTTGACCTCTAAGAAACAATCTCTATTTTTAAGGAAACTTATCTCTATTAGATGAAATACATTTCTAAGGAAGAGGAAGTAAACCCAATTAATAAGGAAACTAACTATTATATCTCTATTTCCTAACTACTAATGCACCTGGTAGAACAAGATCAGATGTATCGCTCACGGTGAACAGATCCCCGCCCATGACAATCGCTTCCTCCTTTCGTGACAACTCGTCCTCGAGCTATGGTGGCGGCCATGGCTGAAGCCCTAGGTGACCCCATGTTGACGAGAGGTTGCGATGGTGACATGAGTTCCTGAAGATCATTGCCTCCACGTGTGGTTGCGGCAAACTCATCGATCGCTGCGGCAGGCATGGCAGCAACCCTGACAACTCCACGGTGGCCACGATGGACTTCGGTAGGGCCGCTGTGGGCTCTGGCAGCGCCACGGTAAGATGTGGAAGTGCGGCAGCTGCCGTAGTTGCTGGAGGTAGCTCCGCCGCCGCCGTGGAAGGTGTCACCACCTCTGCAGAAGGTATCGCCGCCGCCGTGGAAGGCGTCACTGCTGTCGCCACGATCATCTTATCCAAAGTGGCATGCACGTCGATGGTCGCCATCTTGTTGGCGTTAGTCTTTATCATGGCCAACGACTCGGCGGCAGGTCTGATGGTCTGATCTGTTGCCATAACCATAGTAGCAGAAGTCGTGGGAAGGGATCAACTGCTCTGATACCAAATGTAATGATTTTCAGATCATTACGAGGTAAACACCGCCAGGAAGAAGGCCGGACGGCATCGACTATAGACTGGGATGATAGAACCTTGGGAGGGAGACTAGATTAATTCATCTTTCTTGCTTGCTTGATAATGGATACATGCTATCCCTTTTATAGGGACGACCCGACTTAACCTCTAAGAAACAATCTCTGTTTTTAAGGAAATTTATCTCTATTAGATGGAATACATCTCTAAGGAAGTAAACCCAACTAGTAAGAAAACTAATTATTCTATCTCTATTTCTTAAGTACTAATGCACCCGTGGGGCCCGGCATGAATAGTGTGCGGCGCTACAGTATCGCGTGTACTGTTCACGGGAGAACAGTAGCCCTGGCCCATGACATTAGCGTGCTTTCCAAGTCAAAAAAACCGCCCAGGACTTGCTAATACAATAATTCAAGCATATTTAGCTCATACAATACGTAATCTAGCACAAAAAAGACCTAAACCAACCTAGGAAGGGTATTATGCAGTCAAAAAAAATCAAAAGCAAAATATTTCGGCCGGTTACTGTTCATACGGTTCCCACCAGTATATCTGGTCACCGGCCGCCGGTAACCGGCCGGGATTTTGATCCCTGCCTACGATAATCCTGTACTGCTGTGGCATATAATACAACGAGGTAAGTCGCAACGGAGTTTAAATAAATTATACTATATGTTCTCAATTCTCATTGCTCCCAAAAAACCAATAAGTGTGATCCTGAGGAAATTTATTTTGACTACATAGTGAACATTAACAATACTATAATCTGATGTGCTATATAAAATACTGTAAGGAGTGAAATACAATCTGTTGTGCTATATACTTAGAGTGAACATTAACAATACTATACTAATCTGTGTAATTGATGCAGTGGAACGCCTGACAGTTGAAGAGTTTGTGAACCACCCATTTCTTTCTGAACATGCTCCAGAGAGAACCTTGAGGTAATATACTCTTTGCGCTGTTGTTTGCTCCTTCTACACCATGCACGGTGCTTGATATTCTGTATTGCATTGGCAGCCGGACACCATCAAACATAAGAGATGGCTTTCCATTCATTAATAGCAATCCAACAAGGCCTCCGAGCCAAAGTTCTCAAGAAGATTGTATGCCTTTCCCTTTAGATGATGACTCAACTGGACAGGATGAGAGTCCTGTTCCCGAGAGTAAGAGTGCAATGAAGTCTTATGGGTTTGCCATGAATAAAAATTTGGATAAAACTCCAGGTCAGAGTCCATCGAAACATGCAGGTCTGTTCAGTAGTCAACGCCCAGACCATCCTGGTAAAAGGACAAAGGAAAGCAAAATTTGTGAAGGACACGATCCTAAAGGTGGTTATCCAGAAGGTAGTCAGTTGTGATTATAACACACCTCCTCATCATCATTGCGAATAGTTCTTACTGAATTTATTATTTTTATTTTGTAAATGTAGATTCCCCTATCATTGATTCATTAGAGTTTGTAGATCAGGAATATGTCTTTGTGTCTGGACCGCACCCAGAGGGATCCTCTTCTTCAATAAGTTCCTCCCGACAACGCAACTTGCCATCAAAATATGATAATTCATCTGTTTCACCACAGAAGCTAACTGCTCGGACTGCACCAATGCCGATAAATGGTGTGGCAATAAACAGACAACAATCTGCTGGAACCGGTAGCTTGGATAGTCATTGCTCTCCAATATCTGGCACTTCACAGGGATCTGCGGACCTGAGCGATGCTATGGATCAACCACTATCTGATTATCTGACCAGGATTACATTATTGGGGCAGTATGCATCTACCATAGCAGAGTTGGTGAAAGAAGAGGTAAAATTTATCTGCTTGATTACATACTGTTTCCTTGGTTCCCTATTTGATTTCCTTCTATTTTACTTCCTCTCAACCTTTTAAGATGGTTAGAACTTTTTGTTCAAATGTTGGTGTGAAGCTTTTCTTACTGTAGCAAACTAGGTTGTTGAGTTACATTGATCTGCCTAAAATAAGCTTGTCAGTAGTAATTATGCAACTGCTAACTTCACTTCTGTTTTACTGATCAACCACCCAAATCTCTGAAGATTAAAGGTGGCAGGCGCTTAGAGGCATTCTCGATTCAGCTAATTGTTCTTGCAACCTGGAAGCAAGCAATTCACATATGCAATTCCTATGCGGCTTCAGCTACAAGAGAGACTCCTTCCCAGGATATCACTATGAAGGGGCTTGATGCTGATGCTCCCCATGTGCTTGCAAACTCTCAACTGGCTGATGATGAATGCATGCAGATAGAGAGACAGTTTCTCATTGAGGTTGATTATGCTGAAGAACTTGCCAACACTGTAGGACAGATACCTGGTATTTTACCTTGCTAGGGGCTGTGAATCATTATCATTTGTTAGCTAGACTTTTTTGATGCTGATAGTGAGCTTATGCGTGCAGATGCTACAGAGATGCCAGATGCGATTGAAATAATATTTCAGTCTGCACTACAATTAGGAAGACATGGTGGTGTAAGTAAAGCAAACTGTCTTTCATCCCAGAACCAACAGAAGTTGGTGCTTACCTTTTGACTCCCTACTTTTGTTTTGTTTCTTGTGTTAAATTGCAGGTCGATGAGATGATGGGGAAAGCAGCGACTGCCATGTCGCGATATACAAAGGCAGTATGCATGCTGCGTTTTCTCCTGATTGAGGCACCGTCACTCGCCCTCAACCCCCCTTTGTCCCTAACGAGACCTGACCGACATCGAGTGCGCTCATACATTGAAGCCCTCAACGCTAGGCTCGGCCAGTTGCAATGCCAGAGGCACTGACTGCTGCCGTTGGGCCCTGGGATCTTCAGCTCGGGAGCTTGGTGGGACCTGTACAATATTCTTTCATTTGTACATATATTTGTTGGCCCAAACGAGGGCACGTAAGATAATCATGTCAGAGATCATGCGATTAGGGAAAGTAGCGAAAATCCAGTGTAACCTGCCCAAACTACTATCGTAACGTGAGCCCCCCGTGTGTGTGTACACGGTAGGTTATTCTGTGGTAATTCAGGCTGCAGCTGAAGGTCAACCATGGTCGTTTGTGGAAATGTAAACGGACTGCTACCTCGATAGTTTGTTTATTTACTGGGCTCTTATACAATAATGAATGTGTCGTATTGTCATCTATTTACTCGTATGCTTCGTTTCCGTTGTTTTTGAAGGGAAAAAGGTAGATGCGAATCTTAATGCATGAAACAAGAGCCACTAGGGGCCAGAAGCAGAAAACACAACAGCATGCTGAGAAAAGAGAATCTGAGAGTACATAAAGGGGCAAAAAAAAAGTACAACTACATATGCTGCTGTGACCAAAATAGCAGGTGCCCCTTCTGCTTCGGTTTGCGCCTGCCCTCGCCAGTGACGTTTTCCGGTGCGTGAGTCGAAGTTTGCAATTTAATGAATGTTTAGAATTTAGATTGGACATATGAAAATAATATTTGTAGAGTTGTCTTGAAAAGTACCTTCATAATATTATAATTTTATTAGATTTTATAAATATATTATGGTCAAAATACATTTTGAAGACCACATCAATTTCTAAAACATCACTTTTTGTGACGGGAGGGAGTAACAAACTGCACCACATCATCTACGCCTGCAGTAGCAACTAGCAAGGAGCTGGAGCAACTGTGGAAGGGGCGGTTGAGAAACTTAAGGAGATGATGTCACGTCGTGCTAGCAGTTAGGGGTGGGCATTTGGTTGGTTATATCGGTTCAGTTTATTTGGTAAAAGATTATTTCAGTTTTTGAAAGTTGGCCGCATAATTAACCAAACTAAAACAAAAAAAACCAAACTTAATTAACCTTCAAAGGAGGAGGAACGTGCAGGGATGTCACCGGTTGTTGGTGTTCGCCTTCATCGACAAGGAACCCGAGTGGTCGTTCGCCTATGTTCACTTCCTCCTGCGCCCACCCAACACTGTAACACGAGTGAGGAATGGATCGAAGGGGTGGGGTGTGCGTGGGAGGTGCTTTATGTGTGTAGTAGATTAATTCGGTCTGTTTGGATGTATTCGGTTTCTTTGAGTAGGAAACCGAACCTAAAAAATTAAAAAATGAACCTAATACCGATAACCTAATAAACCGACAATTTCGTTTTTTGGTTCGCAATTGATAAAAAATGTCCACCTCGCTAACATCACTGGTAATGGTTCGTCGATCCAGCCAATCAATAAAACCACTGAAACCGCAGCTCCTTGTCCGACCTAGTTTGGGCCAAGATAGAGGGACTAAACATGCAGGCTTTGGGGCAGGCCACGAGTTTCGGTTGCCTCGTTTTGTCTCGTCTTCCCCTCTCCGGTTCCCCCACCTCTCCCCTGTAGGATCAAGGATAACCGACTAGAGGGGGGTGAATAGGAGGTTTTTAAACTTTTTAACAATTTAACCAATTAAAACTTAGTCTAAACAAGTTATACTTCTAGCTAAGCAATTCAACCACAATAAACAAGATAGAAATATAAATGCGAAAACTAAAGACTAGAGATAACCACAAAGACACGACGATATTTTTCCCATGGTATCGAAGACTTGCCGGTCTTCACTAGTCCACGTTGAGGAAGCTTGACACCTCAAGCCGGCTCCACGAATTAAGCCTTCCCTCGATTCACTATGGTTGTTCTTTCTCCGCTCCGGAGATGGTGAACACCGAACCACTCACAAGCTTGCACCGGACCTCTTCACAATCTTCTTTGAAGAGATCACCATGCTCCACCACCAAACCGTCTAGGAGTGCGGCAATACTCCAAGAGTAATAGACCAACGGTCTTCACTTGACAGCACTCAAGTGCAAATGGATCAACTAGGAGTATGAATGCACTTGAATGAATCTCAACAAGCTCACAATGAATGCACAAGAGTGTTTTGAGTGTTGAGTGAATGCACAAGGCTCTCAAGGCTCTAGAGATGTTAAATGGGCACTAGCAGCCTTGACTTGAGCAGTTGGGGAGGGGGTATTTATAACCCCCACCAACAATTATGACCGTTGGGGACCAAACCCCAACTCTTCAGCGAAAATCGGAACGACCGTAGGCTATCGAGCGGTACGACTGCACTTCTGACTGAGCACAGTCAACGGCTAGAACAGATACTAAAAATGAACAAACTAGTTGTTGGACAACCCAGTCGGAACGACCGTAGGCAAACTAGCGGTACGTCCGAAACTCCACGGTCGTACCGTTTGTACAAGCGGTACAACCGATTGTAGGGTTTCACAAATCGCTGAAGATTACAAGCGTTCTGGAATTTTCATACCGTCATGTAAGAATCGGAATGACCGCAGAGCGGTACAACCGTTTCTACGCGCGGAACGTCCGATTTCCAAAATGAGTTTTTGAGCAGATTTACACTTGTTCTGTTTTTATTGAACCGCCTCACAAATTTCGGTATGACCGATTGTCACGGGCGGTACGACCGATTTCCATGAGAGATTCTGAGGCAAATTGCATCGCTTCTGGTTTTCTTGAACCGCCAACTAAAATTCGGAATGACCGCAATGCGGTACGACCATTCAAGGAGCCGGTCGTTCCGCTTGAGCACTCAGTTGGTCGTTCCTTCAAAATACTAAGATTACCGCCAAGTAAAGTCCGGTCATATCAAGACTAAGCGATACGACCGCAATTAATTATAATCAAGTACTACCGATTTTGGATGTACACTTAAAGCTTTCAAATTCAATTTCAAGTTTAAATTCAAATGCATGCATGATCCTAAATTGATCCATATGTCACAAGAACATGCTGTCAAGCTACTAGCCATGATCCCTCTTAATAGTACGGCATTTATCCTATAATCCGGTCTTCCAACCAAAACTCCTAAGACCGGTAAAATAGAAAAAGGGAACCTAGACTACTTGTACCTTGTCTTTGAGCCAAAAGATCTTCGTGTAGTCCATTTGCATGCCACTTTGCATCAATACGTTCACCAATGGGATTTAACCTTGTAAATACTCAATAAACACGTTAATCCCATATTCACATATTATCATTAATTACCAAAATAATTTTTAGGGGCCTAGATGCTTTCATCCCCCCGCGACATTGCAGAACCGACGTGAACCGGAGGAGTTCCGGACTTCCGGGGTAAGCTTCCGGGTTCCTCCGTTTTAAATCTCTCAGTTCGGAGCCCCCGAATCGGTCGATCCATTGATCGACCCGCCGTCGCAATGGAAGCTCACCACGCCTCTAGGGGCCGCCACACCATACGCCTCCCTCTTTCCCCCATTTTTTTGGAGACGGGAGTCACTTAGATCCGTGTCTCGCTTCGCCAAGCTTCTGAGATCTGATGCTCCAATTCTGTTGCATCTATGGTAGCTGGAAGAGATCCGGCAGAAGAGAGCCGCCGAGAGGATGCAGCAGCAGCACAACCCACCTACCGCAGCATCCCACATCGGCCCTTACGGTTGGTCCATCCTTCTCCCTCTCTCTTCTGGAACAATTCGTGTTGCTATCTTTGCTTAATTGTCAGAACTGAATGTTCAGTCCGAAGAAATAAAGCAGGGAAGTTCAGAACTAGCTGAGGAAGAAGACGACTTGAAGAAGATTCGAAGGCCCAGATTGCCAGATACCTCTTCGGTGGAAGATTAATGCTCCAGATTAGTCGCAGTATTCACATTTGATGTAACTTAGTTTTTAAATTACAGTGAACAGTAATTTCGGGCGGTAAAGCTTCGTTGAAGTGTAATTCCGGTTTTACCTTTACCAAACCATCAGATCCTTTATAAGTTGGAAAACGCAATGGAAAAGGCATATGCCATTATGCCGAAACTTAGTCTTAGTTTATCTCTATCGCAGTAGCTTTTTCCTTTCGTACTTTCCCCTCTTCTGGTTGAATCTGAGTTGGGATTTGACATTAATCTGCTTCGCTTCAGTGCTAACTTTGGGCTGTAACAACGACGATGATCTGTAGGGAACCAGAGAGCCGGAGCAGAGGTTAGTACTCTTTTCTTTCCCCCCTTATATCGAAGAGAAAAAGCTAGGACGAGTTTACTATGCCATTTGACAACATTTGACTGTTGTTTCTAGACAGTAAGTAGGGCTTTTTCGTCTGAATGGTAGATTCTTGCTGAGTTAAAGAACTTGAAAATGGGAACATGGAATTGGAGAGGGAAAACCAAATGCTGTTGTCCAAGGTATTTTGTCTGCAATTGGGTATGTGGTATAGTTACTTGAGGATGGGCAGGCCCTAACATAGCATGCTTCCCCCGGATTGCTGAGAAGGAAGTCGAGAAGGACCCCCTGGTTAACCGCTTGAATGACCTTGTTTCATATAGTATATTGTTAGCTGGTACGGACTACTGATGGTGCACCTTAGTGCATCCGATCTTGCATGCATTTTAACCTTTGTGACTTGATTTGTAACTTGCAGGAGCGGAATGTAGTACCTTCCTTTAAAAAGGCTCTGAATGACATTTCGTTGGAGAAAGATGCTGCAGTTGTTGCTAAGGTTTTCAACACTTGTTTATCCTCGTAGGAGTATCTATGTTATTGTGCATGCTAATCTACTAATTATGTATGCATGATTAATCCCCATTATCACTTCTTCCTGGTATGCTAAGTAGGAGGATGCTCTAGCGCAACTGAGGAGCATGAAGAAGCGGCTGAAGGAGGCAGAAGAGGAGCAGTACAGGGTATTTCTGAAGTTTATGCCTTCTTAGCACTACCGTCAGTGTGCTAATCTTGTAACTCACAGGCAGAAGAAAACTCAGCATCCTTGAGAGCACAACTAAATACCCTGCAGCAGCAAGTAATGAGCAACTCTTACAGTGCATATCCAGTCGGAACATCAAGCGAGCAAAATCTTGCCATGGAAAAGGAGATACAAGATTTACAGGGTCAGCTAAAGGTTGGTTGTTTATCCTTTCTGCTTTAGTGTTGTACTTGCTTTTGTTCTTATTTAATCCATATAACTTCTAAAATGACAAACACAGCAAGAATCACTGCTAAGGCAACAGGAGCAACAAAAACTGGCTGAAGAGAGTCCCTACTGAGGCATCAAGACCAACAAAAACTAGCTAAAGAACAATCCTGTACTACTGCTCTGGCAGCTGAAAAGCAAGAGTTGGAAGACAATCGTTGTGTTGACAAAGAAAGCTTCAGGTGTGGATGACACACATGTTTTATGGTATTATATCATTTCTAAAGTGAGGAAGTATAGCAATTTATGAAATCCCAAGTAAACATGTAACTCTAGATGTTGACGTAGGTGTTTTCTCTCACGTTTACCATTCTGTAGTGTTTTCAATTACTTCACACTTTCTATATTTTACTGGCACATGCTAAGGTACTTATTTATCTTGTGGCATTCAAAATTATGCGCCCACTTGTTGAGCATTCATTGAATATAATCTTTAGATTAATTCTATGCCTTGAAATAAGTTTTCCATTCCATGCAGAGGAGGCTTCCGAATTTGCTGCACGCTAGGCATTTTCGATGGTATTGCATCTACCACGTTCTTTAGTTTTGTCAGTATTTATGCTTTCTACAGTATATACTGCATAGGCCATGTTCAGTGATCAAGGGTTCAAGGTTTGGTTGAGAACTTGAGTCATGCGTGATACCTGTAGTCCTGAGGGCATAAGTCAAAATTTACAGGGGTGAACAGGGTGATTAGTACATTTGAATGTTTACATCTAGTGTTGTTTGTTCGTAGTATTCTTCTAGCTGAGCTCAACTCTTATACAAACTGCATTGACGGCGTTTTTCATAATGGCAGCAAGATAGGGAAAAACTTGAAAACCAGTTGCATGACATCGCTTTGATGGTTGAGAGGCTAGAGGGCAGCCGTCAAAAGCTGTTAATGGAGGTGCTTGTTGTTGCCTTCCTTTTCTTTGAAATGAAATAAGTTCCCTAAGTCGTGGCTAAGTTTTGTACTGTGTTCAACAGATTGATTCTCAATCATCAGAAATAGAAAAGCTGTTTGAGAACTCAGCCTTGTCAACTTCATACGAAGAGGCCGTGTCTGCTACAATGCAATGGGAAAATCAGGCGTGCTGTCGGCATCCTCAATCATTTCCTTCATAGAGATTTTAAAAACCTTTGTGGATGAAAGCTGCACCTTGCCTATTGACTTAATTGAAACTTCCAGGTTAAAGATTGTTTGAAGCAAAATGAAGAGCTCCTTTCCCACTTAGAGAAGGTGAGACTTGAGCAAGCTAGCCTGTTGAAATCAAGCAATATTAATATCCAGCCAGATGGGCAAAATGAGAACAGCCTCTCAAATCCACCAGAATTGGTCACGGAGAATCTCTCTCTAAAGGTTAATAACTGAGGCTGTTGAAAATATTTTTATTGTTTCGATCATGGACTAGTCAAATTCAATAGTTATCACGTCATCAATTTACGGTAGCTTGTATACTATACTACATGTAGGATTAGCTCATCAAAGAACAGAGCAGATCTGAGTGGTTGTCGGCAGAAATAATGAAACTTTCAGCTGAACTTAGAAAAGCAGTCCAAGCACAGAACCTCACACGCCTGTAAGTATTCTGCCATTACTTATCTTCTCCTTAGATTACTTTTTCTGTGCTTGGTGAAATTAAATTGTGACAATCTCTTGTGCAGATATAGACCTGTATTAAGAGACAGAGAGAGCAATTTAATGAAAATGAAACAAGAAACTTATGCGACGATCCAGTGATGTAACTGAGGTATGAACTCAAACTTCACCGATGACATCACTGGTACCGTTCTGGATGTGCCAGTTTCTAACATGTCATTCTCAAGATGGCATTGTGTTACAATTGCTCAGATGGGGTTATTTTTCCTGTCTTCCTACCCGCAGAAGGCAGTGCTTACAGCAATACTGTTCATTTGTAGAGTTCAATCAACATTGTTGTCCCTGTACCACACTAATGTACTCTCGGTTCACTCTGGTGTATCTTGTAATTTGTAAATTGGGAGCGATGACAGAGAAATGAGTGCACCCACCGTCAGATCGGCGTTGTTTATTATTATTATTATTATTATTCTGGAAGGCTAGCAAGTGCTTGATGCCTTGATGGCTACACCTACACATACCTGTGCCTAGTTCTTATTTGTGCCCAGTTGACATGCAAAACAAGGTTACCTTGCGCCTAGTTCGTAGTTCGCACCTTGGAGAAAAAAAAATGTAAAAATAGTAGGGATGGAAGTTTCCATCTGGCGTAGCCGATTTCATTCCTTCCAGATCCTGGTAGAAGATATGTCCAGAAGTCAATTTGGTTATGGTTTTCTTTGGCAATTATCACACCTGAACCTGTATCACCAAGATTTTTAAGCGGAAGAATTTGTACCTCGAATTACGGTACGCCCGGCACCGCATCTGCAGGGTTTTGTTCCTTTTTTTTTTGCCTATTTCGGTCCCTGAATGTAGATGAAATGAGCGTCCCAATAGGCAGCGCGCCTGGTAACTCAAAAGATTATCCCATGCATGATTAAGCTGGGATAAGGCATTGCATGAGCTTGCCTGACAGGGGTAGCTTCCCTTGACGAAAGGGTAGTAGTAAATGAGATATTGGTGGCACACAAAATAATGCATATCTAAACATAAGCAGCGGCACACATGCAACACCATAACAAAATGTGTATTCAATGTCAATCAGGCAGCATTTAGTCACGCTGGTCCAACTGACCAAAATAAGCCATCCAGCTAGTGCAAAAGTGATACTACTAAGTCCAACATATATGTGGAATATCTTCTGTGAGTTCCTCACCAAGCACCAGCATCCCTTGAGTCCTTGACTGTTGCTCACACTATTCAAATTGTAGCCATTGGCACTCGATAGAAACTTAAGATAAAACTCATCCAAACTTGCTAACAAGCAACAGAAAACACAGGCTCGGCTTAAGTTCTTACCTCCATACAACTGATACAGGTGCTTTTAAATAGTGAAACTTCCAAACCGAAACTCCTCCATATTCAGAATTTTTTTCCTGTCCGGAGAAGGAAATCACCTCAGGTCAATTGGCAACTCCATCCTTCCATAATCAATATATCGACAACTACAAGATAGTTCCACACATGGTAACAGAAAAGGGAAAAAATTATGGCACTTGCCATAACGAGTAACTTCCAGACCAACTGTTAGATATGATATTATTTGGCTTCTCTGGTAGAATTATCCCGATGCTGCCTTCAAGCCTTGCGCCTGCACATTGATGTCTTGATGTGTCCACAGGAGAGAGCCTATATTAGTCATAACAATTGAGTCTCATAAGGTAAAACATAAATAACCACAAATGTTGTTTATAGTAGGATGCCTAAGTGATAATCTGGCTGTAATCCAAAGTAAACATTTGTGATAAACTGGTAGCATCGGCCTAACAAGACCGCTGATCATCATGAACTAGCTAAATTCTTGCAAAATCAATGATTTATGATTGTTCAAGTCAAATACATCCTCCCAAAATTGGTGGTCTAAGTGTCTGGAAGGCTCCTAAACGTATGAATGAAATCCGATGGTATCTAGTTCACAACGCCTACTGATCGGTCAACCCAATGAACAAAAATGATATTCAGAGGGTTACTGGTGAGTAGGCACTATGAACTCGTATGATTGTTATGAACCATGCATAGCCTTTCTGCTTAGTCTGTTTGACAATGCACAGTACAACTGGCAGTTTTTTCAAAAGAAATGATTGATGCAAAATAAAGGCACCTCAGTTATAGTGCACACAAAACAATAACATTATCAATATTTTACTGTGACGGTACAAGACATCTAAGTAACTTCCGTTCAAGTACATGTTTACAATTGATAAATAACTGGACTAGCAAATGCATACTGATATTCATGATATGAAGATCCAATGATGGACAATCACATTTATTTGCGACAAAATCTATTAGCAAAATGAATTATTTAACTACTCCAATACACACAAACTAGACCCAAGCAAAAGTCAGGTAGTTCTGTGTTTTATATTCCTAGTTTTTTAACATCTTTAATGGAACAACTAGATAAATTTTCAATTACTTAATTCCAGTTCCAGATGATGTTACTGCTAAGTCTTTTGTGGGTGTCACTGAGGTAAATTGCGATACGAGCACTGCAGAGAACCAAATTGTCCCTGGGTCGGACTCCCTGCAAATACACAGAACCTCGAACGCATACTAAAATACAATACGTGTCATGGCTTACATAATAAGTTTACTCTTAGCTTGTAATATATATTACATCAAACTTAGAGCAAATAAATCATCCCATGAATTTAAGTGAAACTTTGATTAAAACTGCAATGTATATGTAGCATCTTCGACTAATGTGCAAGTATATGATCCAACAATTGCATCGTTAAGACTTACGAGTACGGCAAGATAGTGCAACTGGGGCAACTGACCTCAGAGTCACTAGAAGCGAATAGGGCTTCACCATTTCACATTTTGTTTGACGCCATAAATTTGGTTTTTCTCTCAGCGGGTTTGAGAATTTGAAAAGAACACATCAAAGTTTCATCAACACTCATCATTGCACCAGCATTATCGAATTCGCCACAATAATTGGGAGCCGAGAATATGGTGACAAGTTGTCTGTCAGCAAAGAATTCATAACCATCCTGAACAACCTGACAAGTGACATCACATGAAATATATGAACACCTCAGCTGACTAGAAATAATAAATGGAAAATATGTTGCATTAGAATGCTACCTGGTGAGCCCGGCAAATAAGATCAAGATCATGCTTTAGAAGGAATTCTGAAACTTTGTCAGCACCAAAAGTGTATGAGACCCCCCTATCATTCATGCCCCACCCTTGAACATCTTTTCCTGGATCTGACCAAAGCAAGTCGCATAGTAGACCTGTATCCGGCACATCGGTAGGACGGGGCAAGCTTTTTATCTCATCCAAGTGTGTCAGACTCAGATCAGGTGAAAGGCCACCATGCATGCATAATATTTTATCATCAATTAGAGCGGCCACAGGGAGACAGTTAAAACAGTCAGTGAAGACCTTCCATATCCGCACATTGAATCGACGCTTGCATTCATCATAAAATCCATATATTCTGTTAATTGAAGCACATTCATGATTGCCTCTCAGAAGAAAAAAGTTCTCTGGGTACTTGATTTTGTACGCAAGAAGAAGGCATATAGTTTCCAAACTTTGTTTGCCTCGATCAACATAATCACCTAAGAATAGATAATTGGCTTCTGGAGGAAAACCTCCATATTCAAAGAGCCTTAAAAGATCACTGTACTGACCATGGATGTCACCTGGATAGCAAATGACGAGGGAGAACAAAATTAGATGCTAGCAACTGCAGGCTAATCACAGATTGAAATTTCACAGCATGCACTAAGTAAAGCCAGAACAGCATTTTGAACCTGACAATCACAAACACGTTTTTGAGATGAATACAAATACAACCATAAAAGATGCACCTCAGAATATATTTTTCCTTGTTTACAATATTTAGTAGATTATATGAGGAACACCAATATAAGAGTAGAGAATGAAAACCAACAGTCAATCAAAGCAGCACACAGGTGGTCTATTTTAGCAACTGGAGTTCTAAATGAACAAATGCTTGCTAGATCCTGTTCCTGTTGCTACGAAAATTACTTCACTGTTTCATAGACCCGTACCAATCCTGTGCCTTAAACACTTGTCACATAGGTGGAACATAAACACAGAAAGAGGGCACCACAAAATAGCTGCTTGGTGTAGGTAGAGGATAAGCACACTTTATAATACAACCTAGTTGCAAGTATATCATCCTCATCTAGAGAGGGAGTTGTCATGCAAAGGAGATAAATAGGTAATAGATTATTACTAAAATTGAGATATAAGCATGCAGACTTGAGTTTCTTACATGCCAGCTAGAGCCCACAACCGAGAGGCCGGTAGTGTAATTAAGTTGGTGACCACACCCAAGCAACTAAATGAACTTGCAAAAATACTATATTCCCCCCAAAAAGAATTTGTGATTGGGGCTGGGAACCCTGCTATGGTTCCAATTGCCCACAAGTTAATAGAAACCTGCTGGAATTAGGGAATCGAGTCCAGAACCTCATAATCGTATTCAAATTGAAACGAAGCGAAGTGGTCGAAGATTTAAGACAAAACGATCACCAAAAGAAAAACACTTCAAAATGACTCATTTGCAGCGCCTAAGATGTGGCCTAGCATTCCTGTCACCAAAACATTTGCCTTGATAAGCATCATACACTTATCTAGCAGAATATCAGCTACTGTGCTGATAGTAGCTGGTGCCTGGTGTAGGTAAGAACAATACTGACACCGAACTCTCAAGGAAAATTAAAAAAACAAATTGATATATAACAGGCAATCAGAAGTAACAGGAAATCTCACTTTTCCCTCATGAACATGCTCATTTTAAGAGCTGGTTGCACGAGAAAAAAACTCGTGCACCCAAATTAACGCTAAAGCACGCATCTTTGCCGCGCGAGTCTCTTCCCGTTCAAATACCTCATCAGAATTGCAATCGCGTGTACACATATTACAGAACCTTGTGCAGAAATCAATAGATAACGTCCTTACCTCTACCTTCCAACAGAAACAGAATCACTCAACGCGAACGACCCGGATCGATGTTGCAAAGCATTGTTTAACGCCGCGACATAGAGACGCAATCGCCAGGATGCCCCAAGACCCTACCTTTCCCCACCTGCGGCGCGACCAGACCAGATCTACTCTACGAACGGGAGCGGGAGAGGGGCGAAAGATGGTAGGAGAGGGGGGCGCACGCAGGCACGGACCGCAGATCTTGATGGGCGCCTCGAGCTCGAGGAGGTTGGGCTGGCTAAGGAAGATGTCGCGGGAGACGGTGCAGAGCTGGCGGATCTCCGACTCGGAGAGCTGCACCTGCTTCCCGGGGCGCGCCGTCCGCACCTCGAGCAGGCGGCAGATGATGTCGTCGAGGAGCGCGGCTTCCATGCCGCCGCCCTGCCCTCCCGCCGCCGCCGCCATCCCCTCCCCCGGGCTGAAAGAGATCGGTGGAGTTAGGGTTTTGGCGCTTCGGGAGGAGGAGGAGGACGTGGCCGAGGAGACCGATTGGGTGATGGGCCGCCGATAGATAGACTCGCTTCCTAGTCCTTGGTTGTCTTGTTTTGTTTTTTCCGTTTGTGTTTGGTTAAAACCTTTTTTCGGGGGGGTTAGCTGCGCAGCGCTTGTGGTGTGGCTTGGTGGGTCTGCACTGCAATTCCGTTGTGGCGGACACGCCGAGACGTACGTGCTCCCTCCTGTACTCCTTGTAGGCATTTATTTTCTTTCTTTTTTTTCCCCACTTATGATTTCGTTTTGGACACTTCTACAGTATTATACTACGTGAATAAACTAGTTGCTTCTAGATGTGAAATATAGTACATACGCCACTGCAAAATGTGTAAAGCTATTTTAAAAATATCGGAGCATCATCGGTATAGTTACAACTCTGTCGTCTTGTTTAGAACATGTGATTGTTTTTTTTCGGATTACAAGAAAGATGCACAGGTATATAGAGGTGTAAACAAACCGAGCCAAGCCAGCGCGAGCTAGACTCGTCCAGGCTCTTCTCATATAGTAGCTCAGCTCAGCTCGGCTTGATCACAAGCACGAGTAGCGAGCCAAGCTACATGAACCGGTTATCAGCTTGTTTGGTCATTCTTATAAGCTAGTTCAATCGGAATACATGTCAGAAACTCAGAATGCTCCATTCTTACTCCAATCTAGTGGACTCGGGGCAGACCAAATCACAACAATTTGGGGGTCAATTAATAAGAAAAAATGCTTTTTGATGAAGACCCAATCCAAGAACACAAATCGGATCCCAGAACAGAATGAATATTTGGATAGGATGTTGGACTGGCGGCGACGACGTTGGGGCCGGTGGAGGTCAGCTGGAGTGGAGATGTGTAACATCCCAATTTTTCAAGCTTTAAAAATCTTTTGGATAGTTTAGTATTTGGAAAATCACCCCGGAGATTTTATTTGATTTTTAATAAAGCTTAACATGGACTTTCAGTATCAAAACAATTTAATATGATTAATCCCAACATCAACAATTATCAAAATTATTTTATTTGGGTTCTATGTGCTTGGATATATTTTCTATAATTTTTCTGAGTTCATTTGCTATTTTCTACTTGCTATTTGGATTTATAGTATTTTCTAAAATAGAAAATCTATTTAAATCTCAGTAAGTCCTAATGGGCCGAAATCCATCTCTATTCCTCCTCATTGACCTTCACATGCCCACTTTCGCCCTAGCCGACATGTGGTCCCCACATGCCAGCCTCTGTCTCTATCTCTGTCCCTGTCTCTCTCTTCTGCAGCAGCGCAGACGCAGCTTGATTTGCTCGGTCCCACTTGCCAGTCTCACCGTGTCGTGTGCGATGCAATCTTGTCCAAGCCTCAGCTGCTGATAAGTGGGCCCTACCGTATCTACTGTTCATCGTCTTCACCATTTCTGTTTTCAATTTTGTCGCGCGCGCCACCGTCTTCGTCCCGGACTCTATCCTCTCCAGCCCTATTTAAGGACCACCACCCGCGTCACAAGGATCGCATCCAACCCCACCGCCTTTTCTCTGAAGCCGCCAACCCTAGAGCCTCGCCTTTTCGCTAGAATTGGAGCTCGAACCCTAGCGCCGCCGAGGACCTCTTCGTCGAATTATGCCGTCGTCGATGAGCTCCAGTCGTCATCGAGCACCTCTTCGAGTTCACCGCGTCGCGGGCTACCTAATGCGCGCTCTCTTTTGCTTAGAGGAACCCTAGAACACCGTCACCGCGTTGAGCCACACCACTCCGCCGCTTAACTCGTTGTCGTCGCCGTTGTGGTCGTCACCGGCGAGATCGGAGCACTTCACAAGACTCCCCGTGTCACGTTCACCTAGATGCGCAATTCCTCCGTCGCCAAATCGCCGTCAATCGCCGAACCCTATGGTCGCCGGAGCCTCGCCGACGTTTAGTCAACATGGCATTCCGAGTCAACCTGCCACCTCAACCCTTGTGCGCACGTGTTGTCTATGTGGCGTCCACGTCAGCGTACAGTCAGCGCCCGTGTGTCGGTTTGAAATCCAAACCCTAGATCTATTCCACTGTGAGCCCAGTCACTGCCTTGTGCTTCCCCATGTCAAATCCACTGTTCTGTAGACTTGTATATTCGTAGACTTGTGAACCATTGCATGGACCTGGTCCATGGACCGAGGGCCCACATGTTAGTCCCTAAACCCTTTTTCTCTGGTTTTCTTTTATTTTTGAAAATCATTGCTGATGTTAGCTTGTGTCATATTCCGGATTTTTCAGTAGAAAAATAAATCGAGAAATTCCATAAATTTCTTTTTGAGTAATCCTTTAGGTTTAGATCTTCCAAAAACCATATCTTCTTCATTCGAACTCCGATTGAGCCCATTCAAATTTCTAAATTCATCTAAATTCAAGATTTATTTTACTAAGATTTTTATTTAATTTTTGGAGTTGTTTACTTCTATGTTTTTATTTATTTTGTTTATTTGCTTCGTTTGCGAGTAGACATTGATTCTTCGAGGAATTTTGAAGAAGAAGGAGTTCACCAAGACCAAGACCAGTATCAAGATCTATTCCAAGACAAGTTGTACCTTTGATCATATTGAACCCAGTTTTTTAAAACTACTTTGATTCAATCATTGCATTTACTTTAATTATTTATTTAAATGCTTTTGGGTTTAGTTATTAATCTCATTTGTTTATATCCACCTTGTCTATTGTTATGTCATGATCTTTTGTCACCCTAGATTGGTTTATTATTTAGTTGGTATTATCGTAGTAGCAACGTGGGTTGGTTAGATACGAGTAGATTGCTTAGTCATGCGACGAGTCATCATTTCATGTGAGTTGTAAACACTACACCATGGCATAGTATTAAGGGCAATTATCTGTCGGGGAAAAACTGGATTAGTGGCAATCTATCTGCCGGTAATATCCAAGATTTTAGGGGTCCCATTATCTACTAGAAATAATTATTTTGTAGAACAATCTATCTGCCGGGAATATTTTAACGTTAGCAACAATACATCTGCCCTAGAAAAAGTCAACCAGGTCAACATATCTACCGGCAATAAATATTGTCTAAAACAATGTATCTGCCGGCAATGTTTTTAAATTAGGTACAATACTTCTACCCTAAAAAAAGTCAACCGGGTCAATCTAACTGCCAGGGATACCCTATGAGTGGGAAGATGAAAATTTTTTTGACACATGCGCGAAAATTTTGACTTAAATGCACTGTCACAATTGCGCAAATGATAATACAAATACATCTATGCAAATGGTTCCTATGATTGAACTTACATGTTATCTGCTTTAGTAACTGGTACCACATAGCATGTGGGTTGCCTATTTTCAGTCCACATAACTTGCAAATCCTCCAAAACAAACGACCTCCTTCAGCAGCGAAATATATATCGTTCATATTCCTGGAAAAAAAAACAAAAGAATCGATGTAAGTATCTTAAACTATCACTCTCTAATTCACCACATATCAACTTCCTATTTTCCTGTTTACATTCACTACACCATGACATAGAATTAAGGGCAATTAACTGCCGAAAAAAATAGGATGAGTGGCAAAACATGTGCCGGCAATGTCCAAGAGATCTGCCCTTGAAAAGAGTCAACCAGGTCAACGTAACTGCCGGGGATAATAGCCAAGTCAATGAGGTCAATATAACTGCCGGGGATAATAGCAGTTACTGTTCACTGTTTTTTAATTATTTGGTCAAAATTTGTAGAGTAGTAGTGCGAACAAGGATTACATAGGTAAATAGGGAATATTATTATAAGACCAAAATGTAATTAATGATAATTAGTATGCATCTTATTAGCATGCATGACATTTTGGAAATATTTGCATAAATTATTGCACTTGAAAATCTTAATCAAAGATTAAACATACACTTTCAATTTATGAACTCTAAATAAAAACAGTAACCAAAAACATTTGATTATCATCTGGAAATAATTTATTCAAATACTACTTTAATTATCTAGAATTAAAATAATTTTTTTCCAAAATTTTGGGATTACTTTCAAACCTTTGAAAATTCAAACTCAATCCAATAACCTATTTCGATTGTGGATTTATTTTTGTACAAAATATTTTGGGATGCGGCGATGAGCTCGTCGGCGATAGGGGCTGAGGCGAGGAATGTGGGTGGTACCAAAATGACCAGTGTGACTCACTGAGTCTGGTGCTTACCAAGAAAGCGAGAGGGCACGGCGGAAAGGTTGTCGGCGACAAGGATTAGCGGAGGCAGTTTTAGGGCTCTGGTGAAGTAGGCGTTCCCGAGGTCCTCCGTGAAGTGAGAAGCGCGCGACGCAGCCATGGCGGCGATGACGAAGGTGTGGACTTCGAGGCCAGAGAGGGCTTGATGGCGGTGAATTCGGTGGTTGAAGCTCCGTTGGTCGCCGACGTTGAAGCTCGAAATTAAAGTGCTAGAGAGCGAGAGGATGACGATGAGTGGTGGCTCTGAAATACGGTGACCAAGGCGCACCCGGGGCTCCCTTTTATAGGGCTCAGGGGTCACTGAGGTGGCGGAAACGTGCGCGGCCGTTTCTTGTCGGCGCAGCGGCGAGGTAAAGAGGAGTTAAAGAGGTTTAAGAAAAAAGAAATGGGCACCACGAGTTCAACAGAGGACGTGGGTTTGAATGGCATCAAATGCACGTGAAAAGAGGGAGTAACTGGTGAGTTTAAGAGCATCAGTTGAGGTCTTCAATGGCGGCGGCACAAGGAGGAAGAAAACACGGGGACGAAGGCACTGTAGATGGAGGTCCCACCAGTCAGCGAAACAAAAAAAGAAAGAAATGATAACAGTTGGAGACCTGGCCATTGGATTTAGATCGGAGGGTCCTTATTGAAGTGAACGTTCGGACCGTCCGAGGTGGCATCAAAATCTGACCGTCCATTTGAAATCGGACGCTCCAAAACGCGAAGACGCTAGGACCAAGCGAAAGTTACTCAGATCTGGCCATTGAGTTTTGATCCAACGGTTCACAAAGATTGAGAAGGATACACGCGGGAGTAAAAGAGAGGCTGACACGCGGGCAGGTGAGTGGGTGAGGCTTGGGGCGTTAGATTTAAATCAAACGGTCCACGATGAAGGAGATGTTCGGACCGCCCGGAGGTTCCAACGAAATCGGACCGTTGATTTGAAATCGGACGTTCCATAGCGATTGAGACGTTCGGACGTCCAGAAGTTTCGTCAAGATCAAGCCGTTCAAATTTGATCCAACGGTTGAGATGCGTTGGAGATAAAACGCGTGGGCGCGCGTGGAAAGAGAGAGAGAGAGACTAACAATGGACCCCACTGTCAGCGAGAGAGCAGTGAGAGGGCTGCGTGCACAGATGGGCCGCGTTTAAGAATTTGGCCCAATGACTATTTGAGGATTTCTAAGGATTTAGCTAATTAAATAATTCCAGAAAATCAAAATAGCTTTAGAAAATAATAAAATAAATCCAAACATTATGAGAAAATTCACAGAAATTCTCAAAGGCATTTTGGACTTAAATAAAATAATTCCAACTTATATTTGGTAATAGTTTTTGCACATAAATTTATTTTGGCTTTAAAATAATTAGGAAAAAGCTTTTAAAATTCCAAAAAATTCCAGAAATTAATTAAATTTTTATTTTTCACCTTAAATCCAATAAAACTCCAAAATAATTCAACGAATTTTATTTTTGACTTTTAAACTTTAGAAATTCAAGAAAAGCAATCAAACTCTTTCAAATTTCAGGAAATCCAACAAAATAATAACTTTATTTATTTTTATTTTGGTAACAGTTCTTTGGGATGTTACACCCTCTCTCTCTGCGCGCGTGCTCAGATCCTGTCCCCACCGTTGGATCTTAATTAAACGGTCCGATGTTGTGTGGCTTTCGAACGGTCCGAACGTCCAAAGCGTTCTGAGCCGTTCTGATGAGGACATCCCGATTAGACCGATTACACGAGCAAGGGCTACATTAATTAACCCACAGGTGAACTCGCTCTTAAATGATTTTAATCTTACTAATGAGAATATGTCACTACCTAATAGTTCTATGTTTTGTTTGTGCAGTTATACACACATAGAAGCATGCGATGACCGAGAACAATAGAGCAAGAAGCAATTGAATAAGCTCTTTGTTAGCCATGGCAACATGCATACATGCATGTGTGTTGTCCACGTGAGGACTTCATGCACGTAACATGCATACATGCATGTGTGTGTGTGAGGAGCATTTAATCCAGAAAGTTGATGCATGCATGTGTATGTGCATGAAGGGAAAGTCTAAGCAAGCTTCGGTCAAGCCAAGTAGTGCAGCACACGTGCCAAGCTTTTGGTCTAGTTAGTCCTTTGAGTCTGAACCATGTACTAATTGATTTCTGTTGTTAGGAAGTCTGAACCATGCACTAGTTTGATTCGGTCACCAGCAGGCCAGCAGGTTTCAAGTCGGTCTCATGAACGATTAGAGGAGAAGCCGGCCCAAGGTCTGGTAGGCGTGTTGGTGAACACTATAAGTAGCAGCAGCCGCCTCACGTAGAGGGGGACGAGATTTTTATGAATAAACACAAAATAGCAGATTGCTTTCTTCTTCTTGATGGCTCATGTATCAATAGGGGAAATTGAGAGTTCTTGTTAATTGAGATCGTTCAACCTTTCCGCTGGGAATTGGGAGCGCGATAAGGCTTCGCTTGGTGGTCGTGAAGTCTGGCGCGTGTGTTCTTGCGAATTAAAGAGTGTTTGTTCTTGCATTGGCAACGGAGGATTACTACGATTCGAGAGGCTACACATGAGTATCTTGATCCTACGTCGAGAAGATCGGGCGACCCCGTATCACGTTCGATCAAGATTGAACGGTTGGATCTTAAAGTCCAGTTCGGCGGTCTGAACGTTCACCTTGATCTGGGCCGTTCATTTAAATCTGGACGGTTGGCTCTTGTGGTCCGATCGTGCGCGTCCCTTTCTTTTCACTAACGCGTGGACCCCACCTGGCAGCCTCCGTTTCTTCCACCTTGAAGCCCTTGCGCCGCCGTCGGGTTTTCTTGAATTCCGCTGCCGCCGGTGACGCTCTGTCTTCGTGGAGCGCACCATCGCCTTCCCCATCACTCAAGCAACCTCCAGAGCTCTTCGCCGTCGCCGGAGCTTCACTAGAGCCCCCATCTGACAAGATCAAGCCTGCTCCACCACTTTGACCTCGCCGCTGGCCACCTCAGTGCACCCCGACCTCCCGGAGTTGGTTCATCGGGTGCGCATTAGTGAGGGCTACCTCCTGGTACCATCCACTTCCGCCGGTGAGCCGCCGTACTTCGCCGTTGTCGGGTAGGTCCGAGTGCCGCCGCCGTCATTCTGATGTGTCCGCTGACATGGCTCGCCACCTCAGCTCCTTTATGTGCGTGTCTGCCCAGTTAAAGGCATAGTTAATCAAATTAAATAATTATCACAAATTTTTGGAACAGCAATAAGAAACAAACTTATACCAGATTAAAGTACAGGAAATATTAGAATTAACAAAATTAATTTCACTTAATTTGGATCGGACAGTTAATGGGTCATTTCCCAAAATAATACTCTCTGCTACATAGACATGTTTGAAAACAATTTTAATATAAATTTCATTAAAAATTAAAATTATTAGTACTGGTTTTATCCATTTTGGAGTTGAGATGAAATAGTTATGTATTTTTAAAGTTAATAGTATTTTCTAGTTCAAAAATAACTCAGTTTTGAAGATGTTGTTTGGTTTGGTGGATGAAGTTGGATATGATAACCCTCTCACTAGAGGTGGTGAGTTCACCTCCTACAATTGTGAGTTCACCTCCTAAATTTTTTTGTGGGTGCTCCTGGGTTCACCTAGAACATAGGAAAAATAATTTTGACTACTGTTCATATTTTAATTGCCAGATTTAAATTCCTTTTTAAATCTGTTTTAGAGACCTAGCTAGAATTTTAATGAGATCAAAATAACTTCTAAAAATTTGGGAAAATTTATGTTAATTCATGATAATTTATCTAGTATTTTACAAAATTATTTCCAGAGACTTTAATACACACATTTTTCTGAAATTAAATAGAATCTTGATTTCAAATCAAAAGTTTGAATTTTAGAAAAAAAATTGAAACCAAGTACAAACTTATGAATTTTCAACAAAAGTTTTTGAAATTCACATACTTTTATACATTTGAAACACAAACCATTTTTTAGGATGTTACAGGGCCCGAGATGGCAGTGACACACACGCGGCGCGAGTCAGAGGCTGGCTCGGTCGGTGTAGCTAGATGGTTGTAACATCCCAAACTTGGGTTTGTATTTCAAATGTATGAAAATGAGGAGAAATTAAAACTTTTGAACATGCATTGGTTTTTCTGGAGCATTTGCATAATTTGTGGCATTTGAAAATTTTGAAAACAAAGAAAACTTACAACTCAAATCGAACTTCCAAATAAAAGTGGAAATAAATTTTTGGGATCATCTTCTGGAAATAACTTATTCAAATACTGCAATATTTATCATGAATTAAAATAATTTTTTCCAAATTTTAGAACTAAACTCAGCCCACTTAAAATTTAAACTCAAATAAATAACCTATTGTAGGTTTGAAATTAAGATTAAGCAAATAAGTCTTGAACAGTGGGGTTTAAGATTTTATTTGGGTACTAGGTCATCCCAGTAACCCCTTTGATTAATTTCAGAATTTTTAGAATTTTATTTCTATTTTTATAGCCTCGGTCAAATCTTCTACTTGGTTGGTCAAACTGGATTTGAACTCAAACTCAGCACTGTTGAGTTGACCGAGCCAACCTCTGTTGACTTGATCTAGCCCAAGCCACTCAGCCCCAGTCGGTCCGAAAAGCAACCACACGTGGACCGTCCGATTCAAATCCAACCTTGGCGCTCGGGCGCCAAATTTCAATGAAAGCGAAGTCATTTCAGCCGTCAGATTTGAAACGCACCGTCGAGATTGACGGGAACGTTCGGACCACTTGATCATCCTCATCATTGTGAATCGTTTGATTGGAAATCAACGCACCGGATTGAAAGGAATGTTCGGACCGTCCGAACGTCCCCTTCACTTGAGCCGTCCGATTTCGATCTAACGGTCAAAACTCAAACCTCTAACTGCTCAGACCCTAGCCACTTTAACTTGATCGAGCCCAACCGCCTAACTGCACCGGCCGAGCCACATAGCGACGCACCCACGTTTGAGTCTCGCGCTTGAGTCGCTGACACCGTGGGCCCCACACGTCAGCTTCGTCTTCCCCTCGCTAACGAGCGCGCGGGCGTGAGCAGAGTTCAAACGCCACGCGGGAAGGGTTTCGCGGTGTGAGCACGGGAAGGTGAAAAAATGAGAGGGAGGGAGGGCTGCCCACCTTATCCCCAAATATATCCTCACAAGCCATCTCCCATTACTCTCATTCTCCCCATTCTCTCTCCCTGGCAAAAGCTTTGGCCGGAGCTTCCTCTTGGCGCCATGGGGTCCTCCCACGGCTCTTTCCCTGCGTCGCTCGGTCTTTGCCTGGCCGTCTTCCTCGAGCCCACGCCTGGGTCGGCTTTGTCCGCCTAGGCCTAGCTTGCCCGTCTTGTTGGCTCGGCCCCATTCTGCAGCTTCTCTGGCCTTCAGCCGCCACCTTCTTCGATGGCCCTGGCCTTTGGCTCTGCCTGTGCCTCTTGACTCGGCTAGGCCCGCCCATGGTAGCTTCGCCGGCCTTGCCGCCTCGCCTCTCTGCTTCTTCCTCCCCGATTCAACCCCTTTCTCCTTTCTCTGTTGATTTTGGTTTTTAATGTTTGCACTGATTTCATTTTCTGATTTTACTTCGTTGATGCATGGTGACAGTGAGGTATGTGGGCTGCTAGTGTGGCTACTGAGGTACTCTACTCCGCTCTACCCCTTGCTCTGTGCTCTACTCCGCTCTACCCCTTGCTCTGTGATGGAATGGTTAGTATCTTCTATTGATTAGAGGAATGTTGTATTCGAATTTATGACAATTTGGTGTGTTGTTACTTTTGGTCCATGCCCACAATGCAACCTGAACAAATATATACCTTTTTCGCCTCAATTCTCTCTCAACCATTAATTGTTGTTTCTAGATGACCTAAGCGACCACACGAAAAAATTTGCAAGACTTAACATATGAGAGTTACTTAATCGAGAGAAACTAAATCTTGATAGTTAGTCACATTTGACTCAACCGACCATGGCCTTTTCCTTATATTTGGATAAATTTTTACTCATCCGAATCTATCACCGCTCTCTTTCTCTGGTTTGCTCAAAAAGGTAACGAAGTTCTTTGAAAAGGCAATAAAAATGCATAAGAAATGCCGATTCTTTGGTTTGAAAGAAACAAGTATATATGATATGATCGTGATGTGATTCTTGGGTTTGAAAGCTAGATATAACTTGAGCTGTTGTCCTTTACAGTCCTATATTGTCATGATTAAGAGCTATGTATCCTATGAAGAGTACATATTGGTTTGCCATATACAAGGTTTGTCTTTTCATGTGCTTCCAGAATACTGATAAAATCCCTCATGTAAGTTAATTTACTTGCCGTGTCTTTTTGTTTGGAGCACTGCTTATTTTAAACTTTTGGGATACCAATTGAAATATTGTTGTATTTCTTTAGCAGACAAGTTTACGATAGAAATATTTTTGTGCCTCTCATTGTGCTTAACCAGGTCAAAGGTATTCCTTATGGAACAAAAAGTGGTGTAATGATCAGCTTTGACAAGATAGAGGTCCCGTCAAAGAAAAAAATTCATTTACTTGTTTCTGAGCTGCTTGATCCACTTCTGGGCTTGTAGGTTGTCGATCATCTCCATAAAGAGTTTGTTTATGAAACCCTACTCAATTATGCTATGCATTATGATAGGACATGGATATATGACAAAATTCATCATGAGATAAACCAATTCTGCAGTGCTCACAGTTTGCAGCAAGTTTACATTGACATGTTTGATCAGGTTGGTGAATCCTTTTAGTTAATTAACTTTTTGTTCTTTCTATTATGCAGCTGTGCAATATAGGAGACCTTATACCTGCATTACTAGCTCACCAAAAATACATATACAAAGGTATACACTCCATGTGGCCAGATCATATGTTACAATTGTGTCCCATGTGAACATCCATGGACAATTTATACTATACTGAGTACTTGAGATGGTTTTGTTGTTGTAATATACATATCCTCTGATACTAGAGCTTGACAGCTTGTTCGGTATTAGAAAAACACTCTTATTGATTGTTCATGTTGCATATACTGAGATCTAAAAAATACATTTATTAAATTTATTAAGTTTATACTTTCCCCTGCTATATTACTCCACAGTTGTGCCAGGAGAATGGAGTCTATGTATACAATCTGGACATTATCAAAGATGATGCTTGTGTTCTGCTGCCTTCTACATCCGAGGTAAATCCCTGCCATGGAAGTACCTTGATAATATTTTTTTCTATTATCTATGAAGCTCTTTCTAAGTTTTCCCCATGCTTTTTTTTTGTTAGGACCCTGTAGCAAGGAAGGAATGTTTGGAGAGAATAATTTTGAGCATTCTGATTACCATGCGCATTCCTGCCATTTATGTCCATAGAAGTAGCATGATAGTGTTTTGTTCTATTCTCTATGAAGCTCTTTAAAGTGTGCCTATGATACAATTATACCATACTGATGTTTTAGAATTAGATTAGGTAAACAGAACCCTTACATTTGTACCATCACCCATCTCTCCTCCTGCACCATCTCCCTCCTCTTTACTATATACACACTATTTATACCATGTGTTTGTATGGTACATCATTAAGGTAACTTTTACCATATGGCTTTCCTATTCATTAAGAGTTTACTGAAACTATCGTCATCTTAATTTCATATCATTTTAATTTTACCCAACATTGTAGCAACTAGCTATTTATAACCATTGTAGAAGAGTAAAATATAATGAAATTTTGTTTCTTGAAGGAACTCCTATAGGAAGGAAATCTATTTTAGAAGTTAAAAGTGCTTGTCAAGCAACTTTGTGTGCCTTTCATTAAGTCGTTTAAAAGTAATTTGGTAGGATAATTACTTCTATTCTTCGTTTGTATGCTCTTGTACTTTCGGGGCTAAGAGGTATCCTATAAAATGGGAAAGCAAGGAATCTGAGGTTTATAATGGAACCAAGATGTGCGCTCTTTATCTTGACACTTCTGGGAGAAGGAATCATAGTGTAAAGCACTTAGTCTTGCGACTCTGGTGGACAAGGAGAAACCGATACCCCATCAGTGCCTTTATGCATCATTGGGATCTTTTCTGTTATTGATTCCTTTAAGTAGAACTTCGTGGATATTCAAGAAAATGAATAGGCGTAGTCATACATTCTCTATTTTTATTCACTTTTCCATCGACCATTGTACCGTAGTTCAAAACATATGTGGAGTTAATAATAATAGTTATTTGATGTTACCTTTCAAGCAATTGTTTGAACTTTCACTCCTGTTTGATTCCTAGTTATTAAAAGTGCATCTATTTTAAGGAGGCATATGTGTTGTTAGTTCTAGCTAGTCTAATAATCTAGAGTCTAATGTCCTGTTTAGTGATGCTTTTAAGTATTTGGGAAAAGAGACAATTGAGGGCAATTAACTGCCGGCAAAACTTTTAACTGTCGGGAAAACAACTAACTGTCGGGGAAAACCAAGTTATCTAGGGCACTTAACTGCTGGGGAAAATGACAATCAAGGGCAGGTTAACTGCCGGCAATACCTCTAACTACCGGGGAAACTCTAACTGCCAGGAAAAAGCTAACTGCTGGGGAAACGATAACTGCCGGGGAAAATCAGCTTTTCTAGGGCATTTAATCTATAGAATACACATATCTGCCAGAAATATTTTTCCGTGACACTTTTAGGCGAGCCACAAGTGCCAGGAAAACTAATTGCCGGCAGATAAATTGCCTTTGAACGTAGTTTTTCCCGGCAGTTGCATTGCCCTTAATACTATGCCATGATGTAGTGAAATACGAATTTGACTAAGCGACTATGGAACTTTATGATAAAACTATGTGCACTGTATGCTATTACTCTTTGATGGCATGTATTGCACTTAACCAACAGGGTGGGAAAATATTTAGACTGAGGCAACTGGTGGAAACTCTGTGACATGGTGGAACTCAGTGCTTGGGATTTGAAAAGAATGATTGCTTAGTTAGAAATTAGAAATATTGCCTTGGTCAATTAAGGACTTAACTTTGTGTGCCATTGAACTGAGCCACAACTGTACGACCACATGCCTAGTATGGGACAGACCTAACTTAGTAAGTTATGGAGTCTTGACATTGACTACTCAGGTAGTAGGTTAAGCTCTGTGCTAGGGTGGAGATGTGTTTCTGCCTCCTTGGCGATTCACATCGATGGATGGTTCGCCGCTTCTAGGTCCAACGGTGTGCGATAGACTAATTTTCTGTGTGGGCGTTAGTGTCATCAGTAAAACACATCGAGGGTGTCAATGTTTGAGATAAAGTTTCTGAAAGGTTTTGTTATGATTAGTGCTAGCTACACTGATTGTATCGTGTGGGTAAAGTGCTACACTGATTGTATCGTGTGGGTAAAGTGTACAACCTCTGCAGAGTGTTAAGTAATCTATTCGAATAGCCGTGTCCGCGGTCATGGATATGCTCGGGGATTTCACATGAGGGGTAGTTTTCATAAAACATTTGGGAAAAGATCTGTGTGATCTAAGTCATATGGTTGTGTAAATAATTTGATTAGATTTTGTGCCCTTTGTGAAAACTACTATTAAATTAATGTTGTTTATTTGTTTGAAAAATTGCTTCAATATATTATTTATATTCAATTGCAAATGTTGTTTTTATGCAAAATAACCACAGAAACCATTCCTTCAAAATAAACAATTATTTATAAATTACATTATGTGGTATGACTTGCGAGTACGGTTGTATACTCATGCTTGCTATAATCAATCAACATAAGTGGAGGAGTCTTCGCTTGCTTTTGAGGAGGAGTTCTACGAAGGTGCTGATCGCTAGGTCTTGGTTCTAGTCGGTTGCCTATATTGAATCGATGGGTTTCCGCTGAAGTTTATTTGTTTCGCTGCTGCTATTTATTTCTTTGCTAGCCCTGCGAGGCTTAATAAATGTAAACTCGACCATAAGATCACAATAGTTATTTGCTATTCAAATTACTCATTTATTCTATTATTTCATCTTGTGTGGATCGATATTCATCTATATTGACACTGTATGCATTAGCGTGATCCTGGACTAGTGCATTATACACAAAGGGTCCAGAATTGCATTTTTGGGTCCCGACAAGACGGACGGTGTTGGAGGGAAGCGACGCAAGACGAGACGTGTTGGATCTGAAGGTAAGGCGTTGAGGCGACCGGAGCGGGTGAGGACGAAGTGATGTTGGGGTCGCCGGTGGTACGGATGGCGGTGTCTTTCTCTTCAATTCGGGCGGCGGCGGTAGCGACCTCGTGCTTGGCAATGGCAGCGAGCAGGCGAGATAGGGAGGCGAGCGGGCGGGATGCCGACGACGAGCGACGGGGATGAGGGCCGCGAGATGGCGACTCAGAGGCGCTTGATTCTGATGCAGCGCAGCCGCAATGCCTCTGCCCTGTGTCGAGTTGTGTCGAACTACTACACTCAGCACTGCAATTCTGCAAAGAACCTAAGGATAATGGGTTAGGCTGGGCTTCTATGTACTCATCGCTCTGGTTTTGGACAGTATTAACTGATGTTCTCCCAATTACCCTTCGAGCCAAACGAGCAGCTCGCGAGCGGCTTGGGCTTGGCTTGTTAAAGAAGTGAGTTGTGAAGGGTGCTTGGCTCGGCTTGTTTATGTCACGAGCCCGAGCCAAATCGAGTTGAGCCTGTTTCGAGCCAAACTGGCTCACGAGTCTCAAGTTTTTTTTCCACCCCTACACGCACACACACCACCACACACGCACACGCGAGCACACCTCCTTTGCACACGTCTAGACAAATGAAGGCTAGATATAAATTTGCGACCTCACAAAATTCTTACTGAAACGCACCCGCGTGTGCATAATAAGTGGGCACCAGGATTTGAATACCAGTGGTTGGAGTCGTACACCCACAACTCCACCACCCCACCAAAAGGTGGTTCCCTAGAATACGTGATTTTGACAATAAACAGTTCACTTTTTGTAGGATTGGGAAAAAATCTTGTGTTTTAAACTAGACTTAGTTGTGTTTTATGTAGTATGTTTAATATATCACGTGTCTATATTTCATTTCCTTTGTCTTTGTAGCTCAATGAATTTGCTCATTTTCTTCATTATTTTCTTTGTCACCATGTTCTTGGAAGATCCAAATTTTGGATGAGTGTATAGGTGGCGATGCGTTGTAACTTAAAACAATGCCGGAAGTTTTGGGCAATTGCTGGTCAATGGAAAATGTCAATTTTGGGAGTGTCTCTTTGTGACTGTGTCACAGACCGAAAGCATTCTGTGGCTAAAAGCTTGAAATATATCCTCCCTAGTTTAAAGATATTTTCAGTTCTACTAGTGTTTATGAGTCATGACTGTATCAATCACGGTAGTAGCATGTTCACTGGTCCCTTTCCTTGCCTTTTATTTTCACGACCAAGTTTGATGTATCCTGTTCTTACCTTCTCTGACTATTGAAATTACTACAATGGCACCTGCACCCTTGGCAAGCGAACGTGAGCGCGTCTCCTGGGCCCAGCGGACACGCGGCCGTGCGAGCGCGAGCAAAATGCATGAAGCACAACGGTCAGATCGTGCGGGGGCAGAGTCGATCGGACGGACGCCGTTTCTCCGGTGACGTGGCCGCGTGGGAAGGAGCTAATTCCTCCGACTATTAAATAGAGTAATGTACACTAGCATACTATTTTCTTGTGGAAATCACGCATGGTCCATATATAGTCTATTTGTGTTCTTATATTTTTCTTCAGTAGGAGATAAAATATGTGGATATCATAGGGATATGTCCATGATCTTAGTATGATGATACAATTGTCAATGATGTTGAGGGTTTATTGAAACACGAGTTTTCGGCAAATTTCAGAAACTATCAGGCTATAGGCAGTCACACCGGCCATGGGTGGCGGTCTGACCAGTTTTGCCTGGTTTGTTGGCCAACTTGGCGGTGATGTTCTTAGGTTAGGTCAATCTCATGGATTTCAGTGCATATGTGTTACATGACGCATGTTTTGACTAACACAGGTCAAGTTGCGAAGAACTTATTCCCAGAATCGATTTTTTGATCTATTGTTGTGTAGGAGGCTTGGAGGTCAACGGCGAGGATGATCGAAACTAGGTTTGCAGAGTTGAGGTCTAGAACGATCGAGAATACCGAGTGAAGTTAGTGGACTCAAGCATGGCACAAAATGGACAAGGATGACCGAACGGGAAGTTCGGTGTGACGGGTTGCATCAAGCGGCGCGGGGTCGGTGCAAGTGCTATGATGGTTTCGGTGGGAGTCGGATGGGAGAGACTTGCTGATATGAAGAAAGCCGTTTGATCAATCTACACGTGGCGAAGTATGTGATTGCTTCATGAAGATTGGACTCGGTCTTTGGAGAATGATCGAGAAGGGATATTTTGGCAACTTCACCAAAATACCGCTTTGATGACTTTTGGTTAAACTGCGGTGCAAGACGGCGCAATGAGAGATGGTTTAGGTCAAATGAAGATAAAGATCACGAAAGAACGGATTCAGGAAGCCCAGTTCATCATCTACTTTGAGAAGTGTGCATGAGTGTAGACCCGTTTGTGTGTGGGCTTAATGGGGGCCCATTAGGGTTTTCTCTCATAGCCTAGCCTCTACTATATAAGGGGATGTCCAGATGTGGAGTTCCTAAGCCATTCCTAGATAGAAAACCTAATTTATGTTTTGGGGATTTTAGAGTAGTTGAGGCCAGGGTTTGTAAGAGATGAATTGATTGTGTGCTTATATATTAAGTTTTTGTCATCCATAGTGGAGTGGCTGTAAACCAACTTCAATCTCAAATCAATCCAAGTAAGATTCTTCAAGATGAGTCTCTTCTTGTTCTTGCTCTCTCTTTGATGATTCTTTGGGTTTTGATGATCTTTTTGTTTTCCTTTGATTTTTGTTGAGATCTTACTTGTTGTGACATGTGGGAATGCATCTAGGATCATCTTGATCGTCTCTTACCCACGAGCAAGTTCTAAGATTAAAGTTTCATTTTTCAAGGTTCTTGTGCCCCCCTTCCCTCATCTATGAAATTCATGGAACCTTGGATTTGATCTCTCCGATCATCAATTGGAATAGGTTACTGACATTCTTGATGAACTACAGTTGAAATTTGAGAGGATTTAGATCACTGGATCAAAATTTGAGCCGATTTGTGTTTTTGGTTTCGTACTGATTTTACTGTTCACCAGTATGACCAATATTGTTCACCGGTATGCCCGCCCGACCACTGTTCACCGGTATGACCGCTACTGTTCGACGGTATGACCGTCCGACTCATTTTAATTTGAGTTTTTCGTGTTTCAATTGGATTCAATACAAGACATCTACTGTGTTTGTTCGTTGATCTTCATAGCTTTCATAGCTAGTAGATAGAAAAATGAGTTGAATATAGTTAAGGTGAAAAGTAGGCTGAACTCCTATTTAACACCCCCGCAGCCGCCGTTTCGGTCCAACGAAATGTGTCTTTTCTTGTGATCAGTTCGAACTTGGATATCAATCGTACCTTAAGTATAGATTCGAAATGTGTCTTTCCTTGTGATCACTTCGAACTTGGATATCAATCGTACCTTATACAGATTCATTGGATCTATTTAGTCAGTAGTATGCATGCCTACATGATAGCTCATACCAAGATGGAGTATGTAACCTTGGTACATCAGCTATTGTTTCTCTGTTTTGTTCTAGTTCGGTTACTGTCTCCCTTTGCTCACTTCCTATGAATCTCTTTCCCGTATGTCGATCTACACTAAGAAGCTAGTTCAGGTAAATGCTTCCATACAATGTTTGGCGTGCCATGTAAGAAAGTCCATTGATATTTGGTGAGACCATCATAAGATAACCGTGACGTAAACTTTTCTCTGTAATGATAGAGAATTGTTGTTGTGAGGAGGATCGCCCTGTCCACTACACATCACAAACTCAAGCAATGGATGACAGTTATAGATGGAGGAGTTTTCCTTGCTATTTTTGCACAAGCACACATGACAAATAAGAGAGCAAGTAGGTACTCTGAGTGCTGAAACAGAGAAGAGGTGCCGGACAGAGACTAGGCAGTAAGTCCGTCCAACATACTGATGAAGTGATGATTCACATATTTTGATTTTGCACGGATTTGTTTTGTTGGTCGTTCATTGGAACTTAGAGGCAATATGAGAGTTGAAAAGATATTATCTGTCATTTCAGAACATTGTAGGCCAACAATTCTCCCGGCTTGTTTGGGAAGTTTATTCTCAGCCAAGATCTATATGGATGTGCCGAAAATTTAAACTAAAATCTCGGCCTATCTATAGGGGTGGGCGGAGATTTTAGCCCAACACCTTATAGAGCTAATGTTCAAATCGTCACAATCACGTGGTAGATGGAAGACCTTTATTTTTGTTCTAAGATAGCCGTGAAAGAAGAGAACACACTCTTTGTAGGTCTCGCACCATTTGTTGTCGGAATCAATCTTGGGTCTATGTTAAGATTGTTTGAATTACCTTAGGCTTAGGCCTCCTTTACATACATTGGAGCGAGAGAATACTATGTCTCTTCTCGTGTAATTTTTTTACAAAATGAGGGTAAGAGCTCTGCCTCGTTCCATTAAAGAAAGAAGAGAATTATAGATATCATCCCAAACGGGGAAACACCAAAAAACACCGAATCTCTTCCAATGTAATTGAAGGATGTTGTTTTGTGATCCAAATTCTTATAGAATGACGGTTTGTGGGAGAACCCAGATCGAGATTTTTTTTACTTTATTTCCAATTCTGACCTCTTTGGTCACGCCACATCCCGTGGCGTGGCAAAAACGTTGTGTCACGTCACCTACATTGGCGTGGCCAAAGCTACCACGCAAGCCCTCGACTGCGTGCCGTGCCAGCGTGGAGGGCTTGCGTGGCATCTGTCACGCTGAAATTGATGGCGTGACAAGCCTGCTCGGTCACGCCATATCGCGTCGCTCGACAGTGGAGACTTAAGGGTTTAAGCGACGCCAGTTAAACCATTTTCCCCATCTTCCCCATACCTCCCGTGCGCCTCTCTACCTCCCACCGCCGGCCGTCCTTCGCCCGCCAGCTGCCCTCCCCCGCTGGCCGTCCTCCACCAGCCGGCTGTCCTCCCTCCACGCCTCTCGCCGGCTTCGCCCTCTGTGCCTCCCGCCGTCCTCGACGGTGGCCTCCCCCCTACGCATTGTCACGAGTCTTAGCCGCCCCTAAGGTGTCCTGCGTGCGGCTCCTGGTGCCGGCGTCTTCCCCATGGCGGATCGAGGTAACTGGTCTCCCTCCTCTCAGAGTTGTGATACATTGATTGTACGATCGTAGATTGTGACCAGAAGTTGTGATTGTAGACTGTAGATCGTGTGACTGTTAGAATTTTTGTTTTTGCTATAATGGAAGTTGTGTTTGTGTGAATGTATGATTGTAGATTGTAGATTGTTGATTGGTGTTTATATAATAGATTGGTGAATGTGTTCCAATTGGTGATTGGAGAACAGAAATCTAGATATTTTTTCCGTTTTGTGCTAAACTAGAACAAGGAGGGTGTTCTTGGATTTATACATGAAAGGGTTAATTTATCTTGTGCATAAACATGGACTACAATGTTTATTGTGATTCTGCATTGCAATTGTTCATTGCTTGTTGATTGTGAAGTACAATGTTGCTTGTTGATTGTGAGTCTAAGCATGAACACAAAGGACTGCCACCAAGTAGGGAAAAAGATAACACATTGATGCCTTAAGTTGTCAAGAAAATTATGCAGCACGAGTTGTACATGACAACATGTAGATAATTTAAACTCTATTATTCGAAGTTAATTTCAGAACTTGACATGTTAATGTCCGACAGGACAAAATAAGCTGTAGTATGGAACTAGACGCTGCCACTAAAAAGAAGTAATCCGCATTGTGCTCAAGCTCTCATCTCATGTCTTGTAGAAATAGTTTACTGAAAATAAATTATGAAAAGACCTCTATAGAAATCAAATATAGGCTGAAGGCGAAAATATTGTGTCTTATCTCCTTTCTGCACATCAGATTTCCTGAACGAGTGGTTCATGGCACTCTGAGCGTGTAGCTCTGGCGTACCCAGGAGCGAAGTCCTAGGCGTACTCAGGAATGAGCCCTGAGCGGTCCCAAACACGTGGTTTGGGTGGTCTCGAGAATGGGATCTCTAGCGTACCTGGGCATGTGGATCCAGGGCAGTGTAGGTCGCACTCAGAGGTCTCAAACATGTGGTTTCGGCGGTCTCGAGAACGGGATCTCGAGCGTGACTGAACACGAGAGACTCAGATAGTGTAGGATTTGGATCTTTTTGCATCTCATTGTTTCATGGTGTTATTCGTCCACTGTGTATGGCCTAACACACCTCAATAAAGCGTTAGTCTCTACCAGAGAAATATGATATTACATATCACAATTGCCCCCCATTCAAAATTGGCAATATCTCTTTCTCAATTATTGTTAAACTACCCGAAAACTTGCATATGTCAATTGAAACGTGTTAACCATACCTTTGTATCTTCAAACTATTAGCATGTGTCAACTAAAACACAACTTTTGTCATGTACAATGTTGATTGTGATATTTCGTACATATGGCATGTAGTACTGACTTTGCAATATTTTGTTGGATGTAGATGGATAAAGTAGTACGTGTATTTACCGGTGGGTTGATTAGCCAAACGGGTAGTGATGTCGACTTTGGTGGCATAGAAGCGACCGTTCTTTTGTTTCGCAAATCACCAGACTTTCGAACTCTTCTTACTAGGATTAAGTCAACCTTTGGATGGGATGAGCCCGAGGTCGTTGTCGGACTGCAAGGGCGATATGATGCTGGTGTGGGTGGTAAAGTGCATGTCTGTTTGGTGCCAATCTTGTCCGACGATGATTGGGACACGTACAAGGATCTTGTGCTAGCATCCCAGGTCCGGTTGTTGGAAGTGACGGTGGAGAGGAGAATCGTTGTAGAGGATTTGCTAAACAATTTGGATGTGGTGGATGGCAATACACGACGGAACTTGAATTTGGTATCCATCTTTCGCAAGGCCCCCCAATGGAGGAGCCACCTTCCGAAGAGATCGTTGGCGTCAGTGTTAACAACGATGCCCCCCCGTTGGTGGATTTGTCACATGTGCATGTTCCTACCCCACAACATGTTAGTGACCCCGTGACTGATTTTAATGGCACTGTAATGAATAACGAGCTTGAGGAGGAGGTGTTCCGAGATAGAACAACCCGTGAAGTAGAGTCCGACGAAGGATGGAGCTCGACCGAAAACGAGATTCCCACACCGCTTTTCTCCTCTGAGGAAGGGTGGGTTCTTCGCAGTATTTTGGGTGAGGTCTCGTTGGTGCACGCATTCGATGATGTCAGAATGACTGATAAAGCGATTTGTGCTAATGGGTTGAAGAACAGGAATGGCATTGCTGATCCGGATAATGACCTAATACGTAAGAACATGTTGTTTCCAAGCATGGATGATATGAAGGTTTAGCTGCAAGAATACTCAGTGCGGCACCATCGTCCGTTCATAGTGACACACTCCGATGCGAACAAGAGGTACACCATGAGATGTGAAAGGGGGTGCAGATGGAAGGTATGGGAGCGCAAAACTAGGGTCAAACAATAGAAAATAGCGAACGTGAAGCAGCCTCACTCTTGTGGGACTGCTAGAGTGTCGGGGGAGCACCTTCAGGTGACTGCTAATTTCATTGCAAGACGCATTACCGGGGTTGTGGCTATCTATCCTAATGTGACCGTCGCCACCCTCATTGAGGTTATATTTGGATTCATTAAATACCACGTGAAGTACGGGAAAGCATGGAGAGCCAAGCAGAGAGCGATGCGGTTACTGTGGGGTGACTGGAAGGAGGCTTACAGGTTACTTCAACGAATTCTAATCGCTATGCAGGCCAAGAATTCAGGCATGGAGTTTTATCCTTTCCACGGGAACCGAACAGCAACCGACGGAGGGGTTACGAAATATATTCTCGGGCGGGTGTACTGGTAATTTGGGCAATGCAAAGAGGCCTTCAAGCATTGTAGGCCGGTCATATCAGTTGACACCACGTTCCTAACCAGGAAGTACTATGATGCCTTGATGCTCGCCGTTGGTATTAATGCCGAGGACCAGCTGAATCCATTAGCATTCGCACTGACAGAGGGTAAGAACAATGCGAGCTGGGAATGGAATAATTCTTTCACCTAAATTCATCTTAAATCATCATCTAGCTACTATAGAAAATTCTTGTATTTTTTAGCACTTCGAATTTTTAGGGTTTTAGGGTTTGGGTTTAGGTTTAGGTTTAGGGTTTTAGGGTTTAGGGTTTTACGTTAGGGTTTACATTAGGGTTTAAGGTTTTGGGGTTTTATCGTTTGAGGGTATACGGTTTGAGGGTTTGAGGTTCAGGTTTATGTTTAGGTTTAGGTTAGGGTTTTAGGGTTTAGGGTTAGGGTTAGGGTTTACAGGATGTGATAACACTCTGCAAATTAAGACGTGACAGCACTCTGCCTCTTCATCTTTTCAGACCGAAAAGATAGGACTCTGAAAAAATAAGACGTGACAACACTCTGCAAAGCAAAATGTGACAGCACTCTGCCTCCTCAGCAACTTTTCAGAAAGACAAGGCAACACTCTGCAAAGTAAAACGTGATAACACTCTGCCTCATCAACAACTTTTCAGAAAGACAAGACAACACTCGCAACCTACTCAAATGAATTTAACTACACCATGCCAACCTTGTGGCTTATAAAAGGAGGTAGAAAAGATCTGGGAGAGATCACTACACAACCAAACCCAACGCTACACCAGAACTTGCTTCACCACGCCGGGATGGACAAGATGAAGAGGCAATGGGACAAGATTCGCGGACTAGCAAAGGATGTTGGGGCCCGGGACGAACAAGCAAGGGCTGCTGCGGTCAAGGTCGAACAAGAGGAGCGTGCCAGGAGGGTAGCTTTCCGTAATGACGCCCCCCGTAGCAGCAACCCCTACCAAAACGTTCCAACCGAGCGTTCGCCGCAACACCCGCATGAGGGGGAGACGCCACCCCTCTGTTGGTGCAGGGATTCATGCAAGTTCTTCAAGTCCAAGCAGCGGCTCAGCCTGTCATGTGTTACTAGGGTTGCGCGAACTACTCTTGTGACTATCCCGACTGTTGTGGGACACGAGCAGCTATCGGCAGCCGGTAATGACCAGTTACAGTGTGTTCCCCTACTATTTCTCTTTCAAAGTATGCACTAACAATCTCACTCATCTACACGTAGTCTCCGGATCCGCTATGTGGCTACCGCAAGTGGACCGACCTAGAGATCCACCCGCATGACCAGTGTACTCTCGGCTTCGACGAGTGGGATGCCAAAAAGACCCACGAGATCTAGGAGGAGGAGCGCCGCAACGACGAGCAAAACAAGCATATACGTCGGGAGACGAAAGCTCATCTCAAGGCGTGCAGGCGCAGGGAGCGCGAGGCTCACGAGAAGGAGCACGAGAAAAAGCGGGAAATGGTGGCCAAGGCCAAAGAGGCCGGCGAGGCATTCAACGCCGAGCTCGCAAAGAAGGGAAAATAGCCCAGGTCCATGCAGTAGGTCGGGCCATTCCGTACAAGTGCGCCAAAGGTCGAATTTATTTCCATTCCAAAAAGACGCATATGTATCGTAGGAGTATTTCAGTTTGTTGCATCACACATGATGTTGTTTCTTATGCACGCACCAAACCCTGTGCGCCGTGTTATTCCTAGCTTTGTTATAAAGTCTATTTTAATTCACAACTTCAAATCTCGTCATCTTTTCGCATTCAATTCTTCGCGTAGCAAGGCATCCAACAACATGAAAAAAAAACAAGTTCTGGAAGTAGGCACGAAATGGTCTACGACCACAAAGTGACGAAGAACACCACCGATAGTTCCAATAGGATGTCTACACATCTTTCATCAGTGGTACTATCTACCATTTGTCCATCCTTGTGCCTCATGTTGTACCACACAGTCCACATATTAGTCATTTTTTCCATGATGCAATATGTATCACTTCTGGGAGACGGCCTACAAATATTGTGCGGGTGTTTATGGTGGATATATACGCTGAAGTGTTAAAGGTTATCAATCCACAAAAAGAATATCGGTTCATATATGTATTTACTCTAAGTTAAAAGGATGGTGTTACATGTACATGGTGTTATGTATCACCGTACCTTCAATTGTTTTTGATCTTTCAAAAGGAAGTCCCTTTGTTACCATCTTACCACAGGTTCCAAATCCATAAATCAAATAGAATTGTTATAATTTACAAACAAACTGGAATTAGGTCCTGTCACGCTAATATGAGTGGCGTGACATAGCACTACTGTCACGCTGTGCTAGATGGCGTCACAAAGGGTCTGTTTGGACCATCCGAACAGGTCCGTTTGTTCGGACCGTCCGATAGGAGGGTCTGTTTGGATAGTCTGTCCATCTGAACAGACCCTTTGTCACGCCACGTACAAAGGCGTGATATAGTAGGATTATCACACCATGAGATATGGCGTGACAGATGCCACGCAAGCCCTCTACGCTGGCACGGCGTGCCCGCAAGGGCTTGCGTGGCATGTTTTGTCACGCCGTATTATGTGGCGTGACCGTACGCTTTGGCTACACCACGGTTGGTGGCATGGTCAAAAGGGTCAGAATTGGAAATAAAGTTCGCGAAGGATTAACTTTAAAATATTAATAAAAAAAGATTAAATAAAAAAATTCCCCAGACTGATAGATACCACTATTTTCCCCAGACCGATAAAACATTTTATGAACGGTATCGCTCAAGTATCACAATCATACTAACTGGTCGGTCAGAGAACTCTAAGATTGTCATACACGTTGAATGATAAATAATCTATGGTAAAGGAAAAGGAAATATAATGCTTTATATTGGTAACAAAGATATCAAAATTACCAAAATATCACGCAACAGTATGAACCTCAAAATCAAGGGGTTTATTTTGGACTAAAAGCTAGGAATTGATTCAAGAAAAACACCACCAAGAAGTGAGTTTGTCATGATAAAACAGCGTACATAGATTATCAACATCATCATAAATGTGTTTAGGTGAAATACATGTGTTGTGCAACGAATATATCAGAAATACCCAAACGTCGCCCAACAATACAAACCTCAGAACTATGGATTTTTCTTGGACCCAAAAGGCAAGAATTTATTAAAGGTAAAAACTACAAACAGATGAACCTCGAATCTAAGGAATTAGTACACCTGCCCTCAGAAAAAAAATGCAACATAAACACCGGCGCACTCATAGCCTATGCTATGATGCAGCAATGCTAGATGAACTTAACCAAAGGAGAACCAAAAAGGAGGAAGGGAACCAAGAGGGAGAGAAAAAAACAAAAAAAAAACACAAAACAAAAAGGTCTTTGCACAATAGTATAAACCTCAAAATTAAGGGTTTTTTTGGCCTACCAGGTAGGAATTGATTCAAGAAAAAAACTAAGAAGAATTGAGTTTCTCATGACATAACAAAACGTATGCTATTTGATAAATCGAACCAACCAAAAAAAATGAAGTACACAATACGTGAGCGCAACAGCAAAGACAATCTGATGATGTGTACAAATCACGAAAAATCGAACAAAGGGGCTGCGTGTTGTGAAGGAAACTCAAGGATTGGAAGTCGATGCGGGTGAGATCGCCCAGTAGCAGCCCCACCGCGAAGAAAGCCTGAGTACGCTGCTGCTGACAAGTCCAGGAAAGCTACAGTTCCTTGTTGAAGAGGGGAGGTAGCGGAGCGATGACGCTGCTGCCATGCGCGCCGTCGCGACGAACGAACTAGGAATTCTGGTATTGGGGCAGTGGTTATCGAACGGTGAGCTTTCCGCTCTTAGGCCTATGTGGCTATGTTGAGGGGCCATCGGGGCTCGAGCACCAGCCATGGAGTTGGGAGCGGTTGTGCGGCGGCGGCACAAGCACAGGCACAACAGCACCTACCCATAGAGGGTGGACAGCAGCAACAGGATGAAGAAGAAGGATTTGTGGGCTACCCGCCTTCTAGCCCGTCTCATGTTGGCCTTCTAATGAGCAGACATCTGGTCCAAGCCAAGTCCAAATTAGCAAGACAATGAGACAAAGAAACAAACTATCAATGGGAAAATTTCCAATCTATCCGATAGCAATAGGATGAAGCAGTGATGGTGAAAATGGAGTGAACTGACCGGCGAGGATGGAGGAGGGGGAACGCGGGGGAGGAGGCGGCATATTGGGAGGAGGAGGTGGCTCCAAAGAACAGCGAGTAAAGCTGCGATGAACGATTGCAACTCACAAATTCCAGGAGGAAGGTCACCTTCTGGAAGACTCGTGAGATCAATCCATCTCTCCTAATACATGAGACCTACAGCCTACTCAAATCCACCCAAACCTGGCCTAAAAAAGAACCGATCTAATCTATTTGCAATTTCAGGCCAGCCTACTCCAAAAGCCTGGACAGCAACGCAGCCGAGGAAGGAGGTGTCCAGCGAGCAGTTGGCGACACGAAGAATATGCAAACTGATGATGCGTACACAATCTGATGAGCGCAACACGCAGCAAAAACAAATAAAGAACGTCGCAAAAACAAACCAAGAACGGCACGAGAGCCCAAAAATAGGCAAAATTTGATATATACCATTTAGAAATATACCACTTCGAGATATACCACTCAGTATGTTGAAATTAGAAATATGTCACTCGAGTTTCTTCATCCTTAGAAATTTGTCATTATCTCTACTTTTTTTCTATTTTCTTTTCTTTTCTCTTATTTTCTATCTATTCCTTAGTAAACTACCTATTTTGCACCTCATCATCTAATCGTCTCCATCCCTTCCATGATTCCATCTTCCCTTCTGAACCAGCATCCATCAGGCACACGCGCTGAACCAGAGCACACGCGCTGGCTGCCCTGGTGAGACGGCGTCGCCTCCCCCGTGCTCCTCGCTGGTCCCACCCCCAGTCAGCCGCCACATCCCAACCTTCCCCACTGTACCATCTCCATCCATCGTGGACAGAGCAAAGGGAGGCCATGGCCTGCTTTCGGCTGCTCCCCTTGACAGAGGCCGATGAGGGGACAAGGGTAGCGTAAATGGAGAGGGTTACCTAGGGGTGGCGAGGGAGAAACCGAGGTGGTGACAAGGTTGGCCAGTGAAGAGGAAGATGACCACACGGCGGCACATCCAGCAGGGGTACATCGAAATTAATTGAGGAAAAATGCTCCCGGGACAAAGAGGAGTCACTGGGTGGAAGAAATTGGAATCCGGTGTGGGGTTGTGTGCAGATCAGTCCAACGGGTTGGGAGAGAAGGGCATGGTGCTAGTGACGGGTGACTCGGGAGGGAGGATTTCCAGGGCATGGCACCAGTGAAGGCGCCCATGCATGTTCCACGTTTCACCCTTCCTGTTCTTCTGCATCTTGCAATTCTTGATATCACTGTTCGTTGCCATTGTGTTTATTGTCTTTTGTGCGCCTCTGATGTGCTGATTTGATCGCTATAGCAAGCCAAGATTGCTTTATTATTTAGTGATCAATATTCAATATAGTTGCATTCTTTCAACCAAACAAAATAGATTGCTTGAACATTTTGATTGGTACACTTAAACATGATAATTTCTTGCCTTCTTGGTCGATCGAGTGGATGCTTTTACAGCCAATTATATTGTTGTCTTAAGCTTATGATCTCCTCTGTGTGAATTAAGTGCTAATCCTGTGTCAAATTTGTCCATGAAATTCCAACTCGACGATTCTTGATTCCAAATTCAGTTCAGATTTGCACATTACATGGATACTTGCGGTTAATCAACTTGGGGGTAATGGCAGCGCGTGTGGATGCTGGATTGCTGGTTCAGAAGGGATGGAAAGGATGAATGCGAATAGGAGAGGGGCAAAATAGGTAGTTTAACAGGGAATAGATGGAAAATAAGAGAAAAGAAAAGAAAATGAGAGAAAAGTAGAAATAATGGCAAATTTCAAAGGAGGAGGAAACTGAAGTGACATATTTCTAATTTCAACATACTGAGTGCATATCTCGAAGCGGCATGTTTCTGAGTGGCATATATCAAATTTTGCCCCCCAAAAAAGGAGAAGAAAACAGCCAGTGAGAAAAAAAAAGCATCAAAAGTGGAGGGTGTGTTGAACAACGAAACTAAGAACGAGACGGGGGGAGGAAACAAGGAAATGCGAGGAAGGCAACACAAAGGGAAACAAAGAGGGGAACATGTACATCGAAGAAGAAGGCCAACTTCCGTGGAACGGAGAAAAACCAATCGCTTAAATAAAAAAAGAAAGCACAACAGACAGGGGTAGAAACTAAGGTAGCGAATGGTGTAGGAACGGCCTAGACAACCGAGATAGACGAGCAGAGCACGCGACGTAGAATGGCGAATAAACGAGGAAGAAGCAAACTTGGAGAAGAACGCACTGGACAAAAAAAAAAGAGCGACAACGACGAGAAACAACGCACCAACGCACGCCATACGAGGCAACCAAACACACACCTCGACCTGTCGCATAGAGTGCATGCAAGTGCCATGCAGCATCGAACACGTCCTCTCCGAGCATATCGCACGCGAAAATCCGACCGCAAGGACGACGCGCACGAAATCAAGCGGCAAAGAAACACAAACTGAGACATGCGAGCGCAACGGAGAGCGAAATCGGAGCGCTCCGCCAGCAGCGACAACGCGAAGGATTGGTGGGCACGCAAAGCAAAACAAAAAAATCAGACAGAAGTGACGCAGCTCTCTGCGCGTCAAAACTCTCTCCCTTTACTGGTAGGATAAGTGCCCTTAAGGCAATGCGTGCTAAGCTAAAGGCTGCGCACTTGCACGTAGACCTGGTAATGGGTTGGATTGAAACGGGCGAAATGGGTTGGGTTCAGTGGCGGAGGCAAAGTATATGCATGGGGGTGCAACTGCACCCCCAAAAAATTTTCATAAAAAACTGATATATACCCCTCTTAATACATAAAGTATATACTACACATATTAACATACATACTTCTCAACTCCTGACAGCCCATTTAGCATTAGGTCCAACAGAATCTGAGAATCAAACCCAATTCAACTATTCAAGGAAGCATTATGCCTAAGTGACATCTGCCCATCCAGGCGCTCTGGCGATGCGCAGGACGCAATTTCAGCTCATCGCGGCATCGGCACATCACGGCGCTCTAGCGCTGCTTCTGGTTTCTGCGCCGACGATCTCGGCCTCGACGCGCCGGTCGCGCCCCTCGAGTCTCGACCCCGATGATATGCATTAAGTACAAGGTTTCGAGAAGTGGAGAATCTCAATGAACACTCTATTAAACTTGTTGAGACAAAGAAGCATGATTGCTATAAACTTGTTTATTTGCTGCTCAAATTGGTATTGATCCTTCCTGTGGTTACTGAAAGTGTAGAGAGGGTATTTTCGACAATGAATTATGTGAAGAACAAGCTAAGAAATAGCATGGGTGAACAACACTTGAATGATTGCTTAGTTACGTACATTGAACGTGAATTTTTTCTACAAGTTAGTGATGATGTTGTCCAGTGGCGGAGGCAAAGTATATGCATGGGGGTGCAACTGCACCCCCAAAAAATTTTCATAAAAAACTGATATATACCCTTCTTAATACATAAAGTATATACTACACATATTAACATACATACTTCTCAACTCCTGGCAGCCCATTTAGCATTAGGTCCAACAGAATCTGAGAATCAAACCCAATTCAACTAGTCAAGGAAGCATTATGCCTAAGTGACATCTGCTCATCTAGGCGCTCTGGCAGTAGCGCAGGGGCGCAGCCGGCAGTTCATCGCGGCATCGGCGCATCACGGTGCTCTGGCGCTGCTTCTGGTTTCTGCGCCAACGATCTCGGCCTCAACGCGCTGGTCGCGCTCCTCGAGTCTCGACCCCGATGATATGCATTAAGTACAAGGTTTCGAGAAGTGGAGAATCTCAGTGAACACTCTATTAAACTTGTTGAGACAAAGAAGCATGATTGCTATAAACTTGTTTATTTGCTGCTCAAATTGGTATTGATCCTTTCTGTGGTTACTGAAAGTGTAGAGAGGGTATTTTCGACAATGAATCATGTGAAGAACAAGCTAAGAAATAGCATGGGTGAACAACACTTGAATGATTGCTTAGTTACGTACAATGAACGTGAATTTTTTCTACAAGTTAGTGATGATGTTGTCATCAATCGCTTTCGAAGCATGAGGAACGTCGTATGAAGTTGTAATTTTCTAAAAATATTTTGTGATGTTGGTTATAGTGCGAACATGTAATTTGATATATTTGAATTTATGTACTATGTCATTTGAACTTGTGTTAGAATAAATGTGTCTTAAGTTCGTACCCCCATCGTCAAAATCCTGGCTCCGCCACTGGTTGGGTTTCAATTCGGTTTGGCTTTGGATGGATGGAAACGGTTTGAGACAGCTAATGGTTTGGTTTGGATTGGGTTTGCACCAAAAACGGGTCGGTTTGGATTAAGAATTTTCGAGTTCGTACGGTTTAGACCCATGGTTTGAACCCTGTGGGTTGAAATGGGCTGAGTGAGTAGGGTCTTTCGCCCTCGATTCTCGCCCAAGTACCTGGATGGGGTAGTCTGCGCCGAAGAACAAGCGCAAGGAGCTCAGTCCCGCCATTGCCATTAGTTAGCACCTAAGAGGAGGCCAACAACATCAGACATCATGAGAGTGAGAAGAGATAAAAGATGGATCGGATTGCACCGATGATGGCCAGCCGACTTGGACTACGGGTGGGTGGAGACAGCGAGCTCGGGGACGGTGGTGGTCAAGATGTGTGATCAGTCGAGAAGGATGGGGAGATGGAGAGGGTGCTCGAGGGGCAGGCCGAGCTGATAGGACAGTATGAGACTGAGGAAGAAGCACATAGGGAGTGGGAGTGGGAGGAACAATTCAACGATAACCGGAATTCATCCAAGGTACTACTAATTAAGCAACTAAACACTGTACTTCTGACTTTCTCAGTTATGGCATCCTGTTTGCTAAATAATACAGTACACTGTATACTTGTACCTGTCATAATACTACAGCACTCGAATTGCATCAGATTGTGAAGACATTAATTCTTCAATTCTAGGCTCCACCCAATCTGTGCGAGTATGAACTTGGTAACTAAATAGTTTGTTCAGTCACAATACGGCAGAGCTTAGTATCATGAGTGAAACCTGGCTGTTTTGGTTCAGAATTTGGCATCTCACTAGATGAGATACTATCGGAGCTGACATTCTTATTGATTTGAGCCATTATTTTGTCTTGCAATTTCCAGGGTGATGTTAAGGTGGAGAATAAGGCTTATCACTTGAAAATGGTCAAGAAGCAAATCGTGAGGAAGAGGCGAAATCAAGTGATAAAACCTCCCCAAAGACCAACAATCCTCACCGATGTATGTTCAACGGTTCCTTTCGAATCACCCCAAAATGCATCGTAACAAGGTCTTTGCCTGACAACGTGAAGCGCATGAGAATTTCAAAAGATCTGTTGCTATTTCAAAGACAAGGAAGCTCGATAACAAAGATAGTTACAAGACAAAACCAAGAGCGAGGAGACGAAAATTCGGACGGTTGTTCAAGCTCCCACACAAACGCCGATCTTCTCGATCACGTCATCCAAGCGCCATCAAATGGGCGCCCTCGTGATAATACCCTTATCGGCAAAGTCTCGGACCGAGCTCGTCACACATCCATGACCATGCCGACAACCACAGCGATCATATATATTGATCATATGCAGATGCCGATGATACATCGGCAATGCGCTATACAAGCCGATCGTGACCACATGCCCCGAGGCTTCCACTGGTACCGATGCCTCCGCCGCCGCAGCAAGTGAAGCCGTCACGGCCACCACCTCCGTGTCATGGTCTCGCTACGTGGGCCGTGGGCCAAGGAAGTCAGGGAAAGCATATTCGGACGTCGAGTACAAAGGGGCAACCGGAGGGCAACGCCAAGCATCGAAGAAATTACAGCAGAAGGCTTCTGCCTCCACTCCTCCTTCCCTCTGCTGCTTCTCGGTCCCCAATCTTCCCCATCCCCAATCTACTTGCTCCTTCCCAAATTCCTACTCTATCCTTCTCTAATTAGTACCTCCAAACACTTATATCTAGAGTGGATTTGAGACCTTTGTATACTGTGTGGGCAAGTATTCGGTGTTGACTGAGTTCATCCAATCGGGTTCGTAACAATTGGTATCAGAGCATTCGATCCTGATGGTTTCGTGCTCCGAGCTGGCCATGAGCGACATTGAGGAGGAGGGCGAAGCACGGTGCAAGGCGATGTTGAACAAGTTAATCGTTGATGTGAAGAGGCAGACAAAGGAGATGGAAGACTTGGCCGTACGCATGAACGAGCTCGCAGTCGGCTTGAAGGCCGTCGTCCAGCCGCGAGGAGTACCCGAGCACGCCTTGCCGCCGTCCGTAACCACGCCGCAGATCGATGTCGCCTTTGCCCCGAGTCACCCACAAGGTGCACGACGTCGGGCCCCGACTCCAATGCTGGCTGTGCCAAGGTCACGGTGGTGTCCTCGCTCGAGGGTGGACCGACGCTTATCCGCACAAAGCGAGCTCGCGACGCCGCCTTTGTCGAAATCATTCGCCATCAGCGAGCTGGACAACCTGATGCCCGCCAGGTGTTCGATGTTTGGCTCCGGCGACGACACCGCTTCGCAGACATCCACATTCATGTCGGACGTGGCCCCGGGTTCTCCCTCGACCGCCGACCTGCAAAACGTCGCCATCACCAAATTTCGAGCCGATCGTCGCCACCATTCGGTCGCGTGATTTACACCGATGACCTCGCCAAGACACCAATCGCTCATTGAAGTGCCCCCATGGCCACCACCTCAAGGACCGGGAACTGTGCTCGAGTTGTTCCACAAACAGGCTGGAGTCCAGTCATGGATGACAAAGTTCACTAATGCCGCAATGGATATGCTAAATTCACTTGCGCATGGGGTCCTATTGGAAGCACTTGGGCCTGCTAGAAAAATGGATTGTTGTAGAGCTTGGTTTGTACAAGGAAGGAAGTGGACTCCAGGGGTAAGGTTGTGGGCTGTTAAAAAAATTGATGAGACCGTTGGTAAAGTTCATGGAGGGGCTAGTACTACTGAGGAGCTTACCATTAATACATCTCTGATTTCCCTGCGCACCTTTGTTGGTGGGGTTGATGATACCCGGGGCATATTTGCTTTCTTGGATGGTGGCGCAGTCATCAGTTTATCAATGTTTTGTCTTCAAGGAGTTGTGGTGTTTCCTGAAGCTGCCCTGCCTCTTAGAGTAATTCAGCCTAGATCTTTGGCAGTTGTTGGCAAGGCTATTAATCATGTTGATGCTCCATGCATGATAGGTGTGGTTCATGTTTACCAACACATAAATGATGGACATCATGCTATTGCTTTAGTTGGGACAACGGCAGAGATACAACAAATTAAACAATTGGATGATGGTGCACAAGAAATGGTTGATGTCTTGAAGATGCTAAGGTTGTTTCCAGGGTTTGGCAAATGGGTATGTAACAATCCACGGGACAGAGTCGGGGCAGTGCTAACAGATGGGGAGACAATCCTTAAGGAGGTCGAATTAGAGGATCCATTGGAAAATCTTGGAGTTAAATTGGTCAGCGGTAGGTGCGGGACAAATGATATTACCGGTGACGGCTGTACCACTTCTATAATCCTTGCTCTAGGCCTGATTGCTGAAGGAATGAAGGTTCTTGCTGCTGGAATTAATCCGGTCCAGATTGCACGTGGCATTGAGAAAACTACTGCTGCTTTGGTGTCTGAACTCAGATTGATGTCACGGGAGATTAAAGACCGTGAAAGTGCACATGTGGCTGAAGTTAGTGTGGGAAATGATTATTCTGTTGGAGATATGATTTCTGATGCTTTTAAAAGAGTAGGTAGGAAAGGCACGGTGAGGATTGAAAATGGAAGAGGCACTGAAACCGGTCTAGAGATTGTCGAAGGAATGCAATTTGAATATGGTTACCTCTCGCCTTACTTTGTGACTGATCGTGCAAATATGTCCGTGGGGTTCATTGACTGTAAGATATTGTTGGTTGACAAGAAAATTACTGATGCAAGCGAGATTATAAAGATATTGGATAGTGCTGTGAAAGAAAATTATCCATTGTTAATAATTGCGGAGGATGTGGAAGAAGAAGCAAGGGCTCCTTTGATCAGAAACAAGCTATCAGGGACTATTAAAGTGGCTGCGATTAAGGCCCCTTCTTTTGGAGAACAAAAAACTCAATGCTTAGATGATATTGCCATCATGACAGGAGGTACAGTTGTGAGGGATGACATGGGATATACACTAGAAAAGGCTGGGAAAGAGGTTTACTCCCACTTCATGGAAGACAAGAATGTTACACTTTTCTTCAATTGTGTGTACCCGCCTGTCAGAGCAACATTGGATGACCATTACACAGCTTTCGGTGATCTTGATAAGTCTACGCAGGCCCACGTGGAGCAATGGAGTAAAGTTGCATATGAACATATGAAATTTGATCAATTTGATTATGAAATGGATAATGGACAAGCAAGACTAACTGACCGTGGTACTTTCCAAGGGAGCACGTTCAGGTCTAACTTTACTGGACTTCTGCAAAGACACACTGGTCAAGAAATTTTCGCAGAGAGTAAGTTTCAAGCTGATCAGCAAGGTGCTTCAAGAAGCAATGGTATTTCAGTTGGTAGTGAGTTTTCGCGAAATTCACAAAGATTGCACACTCAAAAGAGTAGGATCCGTGCGAGTAAGGCAATTCACTTCGACATGAAAACAATGTTGATGCATCCTTGGACATCGGTGTCCATCCGAATCGGCTCGGGTCCCAAAGATCCAACTATTGCAAACGACATTACGGATTTATCGACGCCCATTGCCCCAATGATTACATCAAATGAAATTACAGATCGTGACGATGAGATCAAGCGACCTTGGCAATGGGGCATGGGGCTTACGAGATGCCTTTTGCAAACAAAGATACTTTGTCACAGTGCTCCAAGAGTACCTACTGGCGGTCGGATTGCTCAAGCATGGATGAACAAAATGGAAGCGCAAAGACAACCATTGCTTTCAAACAATGTTTGTTGAGGCCATTGGGATTGATTCAAATGCTTTCAAAATGCAATTGCTTCATCTTCGCATGCTAATGCAAAGAAGCATAATGGTGATTGTGTTCAAGTTAGGGTTTGGGCATGGAGGTTCTTCTAGTACCATGGGATCCCGTGGTAATGGTGACGATTCTTTTATATCAGCTTGGGGGCAAGCCGAAATTCAAGGAGAGAGGAATGTCATGGTCTCGCTACGTGGGCCGTGGGCCAAGGAAGTCAGGGAAAGCATATTCGGACGTCGAGTACAAAGGGGCAACCGGAGGGCAACGCCAAGCATCGAAGAAATTACAGCAGAAGGCTTCTGCCTCCACTCCTCCTTCCCTCTGCTGCTTCTCGGTCCCCAATCTTCCCCATCCCCAATCTACTTGCTCCTTCCCAAATTCCTACTCTATCCTTCTCTAATTAGTACCTCCAAACACTTATATCCAGAGTGGATTTGAGACCTTTGTATACTGTGTGGGCAAGTATTCGGTGTTGACTGAGTTCATCCAATCGGGTTCGTAACACTCCGCTGCTGGACCCGCCACCAAGAGCGGTGCCGTCGTCGGGCGTCAAGTGCAAGTGACCGGACGGGTGCGAAGGCCATGACTCGGATCAAGAAGGTCAGAACGACAACAAGCCAGCCAGCTCACCAAGCACCACCTCCGGCCGCCGCGCCGCCGTTGAGCTCCCGCTAAAATGATGGCATGACGTCGGCATCGAGGCCCGTGGTGCCGCTGGAGGAAGACCCCAAGTACAGCTACCTGCGGACGGTGCTGGAGCGCAGCGGTGAACTAAAGCAGAGGGCACAGTGCAGGTGAATGCGGCTGAGTGAGGTGGATTGGACATGGGTTGAATTGTGTTGAGAAAGTGGGTTGAACCCATACTAGAGAATTGGTTTGGTTTGATTTAGGTTGAAGTATTACCTGGGTTGGGTTGGGTTGGATACTGATAGATGATTAGTGGATTGGATTGGTTTGAGATAATATAAGTTGTTGTTCTGGTCTGGGTTGGACTTGAGTTGGATTCTAGACCATTAGCAGGCCTACTTGCACGTAGCAACGGCAGCGGCAGCTTTCAGGGTTTTTCACAAAAAAAACGATGACGTAGGAAGCTCCCAGGGCTCGGCGGTTCTTTCAACAATAGAACCCTGTTCCTCTTATGGGAAGGGGTATTGTATACAAGTGGTGATCGCTTTTGGTACGTACGGCAGTGGAGTGTATGTGCTAGTCTTGTGGGAAGAGGAGATTTGACATTCGAGCAAGCGTGCTCTTCACGCATCGCCCTGTTCCTCTCCCGTTTTCGCGTTTCAGAGATGGGAACATTCCCCTTCACAACGAATCTCTCCTCCTCCCTCCTCTCCCCTTCTTTCCCCTCTCACAAGCATAAAACTAAAGTATTCTCCCCGTGCATTTGCCACTAATGCGCCATCAACTGGCGCCGGTGAGAATTTTTTTTAAAGAAGAAAGCTAAGGTGATCGAGTTAATCCCTCGTCGTTGCTTTTGCGCGGAGGAGGAGGCGAGATGCCGTGCGTTGTGGGCGGCCGCCCGCCCTTCGCTTCACCCTCAATCCTTTCCTTTCTGTCGCGGCCAACTCAATCCCAGCACCTCGCTTTATTCTCTAAGAACCCTCCTCTCGTCCGTTGCAGTTCTTGCTTCTCCTCCTCCCCTGATTCTCGCAGACATCGTGATCATCGGAGTTGATTTTGCAAACTCATTCCTCTTTTTTCGTTCCAGTGGTCCGCGTATATGTATATATATGCTGTATTGGCGTCGTTGTTCTTGCATAGATGGCCTACTCCTCGAGGTCTTGTGATCAGCGCAGTCACGGTAATCTCTCCACTTGTTTCTTTCATTTCTCACATTCAGTTGTTGCCGTCGTCGTTTTCATCTGTACAGATTGTTACTTGTTCAGCGTGCGAATATTTTACGGTGCTGCTGCAGCAGCAGCTATTGTTTGCCTAGCGTTTTGTCGCTGTCTGGCCAGATTTTACGTTTTGTTTGTTGCCGTGCGTTCAATATGTGCTGCCTTGGTTAAAGCATGCAGAGTAGGACACTGTCGGTAATCCAATTAACAACAGACAACTTAAACGAGGCGGATTGAGACAAAAGCAAGATTAGTTTTAAGCTATCTTTCTGGGTCTCTAAAAGCATACGTACGGATGCCATGCCATGGCGAATTGGTTTTCGGTTGATCCATTTCATAGTAAACTCTGATTTACCAATCGATTGATGTGTCAACACTCAACATCCATCGCCAACTAACCTTTTTTTAGGCACTTGTTTATATTTGTGGCTGCTATCCATTAGACTTGCCACATCATGCCCCTTTTCTGATGGAGTAGTTTCTTGTTCTTGTTCTTATTTTATTTTTATTTTTTTCACGAGAAGTTTCTTGTTCTTGTTACCATTAAGCTGGCACATCCTAATGGCGTGGCGCAGATGGCGATGCAAGCGGTCGATATTATTGGTCTATTTTCGTGGGCTCGACCTAGGAAAGGCTCAGTCGAATCAACGCTAGCTGCTTGATCCGTAACATCAAATCACACCCCGTGCATTCACATCTCATGACCATTTCTGACAGTCATGCATACATGCATCCATCCATGCTATTCAGAGGAGAGAAGGGTAGACTGAAACTGACTTATAATCCAGGATAAACAGAGGTCCACCGAGATAGCGTGACTGACCTTGACTGCGCCTGCGTACCCCGTCAGTCAATCGGAGATAGAATTGAAAAAGAAGATGTCACTGTGATTAGCACGGTGTAGACTGTAGAGGGGTCCATGTTAGCAACCCAAGCAATTTCATGTGGTGTTTTGTCCTTGTGTTTCTTGATCTTGTTCAATGCAGGTACACGCATCTGGCCTTCTTTGTGATATATACTCGCTTGAGAGCCTCCTCATCCTGATAAAAAAAAGAAATAAAAAGAATATTTAAGAGTTGGTTTGATTTGGAATGGATTTCCATAGTGCTGAACAAGCACAGTTCCTGTTTAGCTTAACTGCACATTACATAATGACTGAAATTTTACTATACATTTATGGTAATCTGATCAAAGCAAGGCCTAGCTAAAAGTACTGTGGTCTAAAGCCCCTCATCTAATCAGAGTTGCTCTAAAATTCATATTCAAAGTAGCATATAAGCACAACCCAGTGTGTTTATTATATTCATTCTTCATGCCCGCTTGCAACTGACAGGAACTGGTAAGTGGGAGGTTGCTCTCCACTTATCAGTTTCAGCCATGTGTGAGATCCTGTTGATATTTTACTTGGGCCTAGCTGATGTTAACATTGCTGCACGCAGAGAGGAAATCCAGCTTCATGAAGTCGCTCTGCGCTTTCTTGAAGGGGACGAAGCACGGGGAGCCGAACCGACGGCGGCCTCGGGTGACGGCACGAGAAGAGAGCACGCTCTGGCAAGAACCAATTAGACCACAGGTAATGATTTCCCCCTTCTTCCACAATCTGCCATTTTTTTCTCGCTTATTTTCATATCTTCAAGAAGTACCATTTCACAATTCACATCCAAATCACCTTACATTTATAGAGGTATGTTGTACTATCTTGGAACAAACGGTTTTTTAAGCCTTTCTACTTTGCTATTTTAAGAAGGAAGATCCACCTAGAAATGGAACTGAAGAAATGGACCGTGCAATTGCACTGTCTCTTGCCGAGGATGCCAAAAATCCTAAAGGTACATATATCTATATATGCAATGTCGAGATCGTACCTTCCCAGTTTGTTTCCTCAATATGCGCTAATGCTGTAAAATTCTGTGCAGAGCGAAACAATAATAAGGGAGACAATGATGAAGATCTTGCTAGGGCCATACAGGACAGTCTGAACATGAATCCTTACATGTCTTACAATCCTTATGCTCCCTCCCAGGCCTTGCCTAGAGGATACAGGTTAGCTATTTGCGTTCATCACCTTATCTCCAATGCGCCGAAACAGCTCGTCACATGTAAAGAAGCCATTATCCTGTAGGGTCTGTGGGGGTTGCAAGCATGAGATAGGACATGGCCATTACTTGAGCTGCATGGGAATACACTGGCATACTCAGTGCTTCCGTTGTTCTTCCTGTGGCCACCCTATTCGTGAGACCGAGGTAAACATCCTACTTTGTTTGGAGAAAGTGTGTTAGTGTCTCTCAGAAAGTGATAGTGTCTTTTTTTTTTCCTTTCTGTTTCTTAGTTCACTTTGCTAGGTGCTGATCCATACCACAAGTTGTGCTACAAGGAGCTACATCACCCAAAATGTGATGTTTGCCTTCAATTTGTAAGACTCTTTCTCTGAATGAACTATGTTTGTAGAAGAGCTAGCACTGATATTTGGATTAGCATGCCACTGGAACAGCATTGCAAGAAACCCATTTTTGTGTGTGTGTGTGTGTATTTCTGCAGATTCCAACGAACAGGACTGGCTTGATAGAGTACAGAGTCCATCCATTCTGGGGCCAGAAGTATTGCCCTTTACATGAGCATGACAGCACGCCACGTTGCTGCAGCTGTGAAAAAATGGAGGTACAGATTCAAAGGAAATTACAAAGGAACAATTGTCCTGTTTTTCTTACATTTGTAGCACCTTAGTTTCTGCTTGCAAATCCACATAAAAAATGGTCCATAGTTGCCTAATGCTTTGTAAAAAATAGGCTATAAAATGGCAAATTCACAAAATTACAAGCACGGGTGTTGATTTGGACAAAGTTAAATGTTCAGGAGATCAATGCTTGGTTTTCCAGATAATCTGGGTGTGCTGTGAAAGTATGAAACCTTCAGAGAGAGGTCACTGCATTTTCTATTTTGAAAGGCATCTCGCTACATGTTATACTTTTTGTAAATCTGTAGCCAAGGAACACAAAATATATGTCATTGGGAGACGGACGCAGCTTGTGCATGGAATGCCTAGATTCTGCGATCATGGACACCGGTGAATGCCAACCCCTGTACCATTCTATCAGAGACTACTACGAAGGGATGAACATGAAACTAGACCAGCAGATACCCATGCTCTTGGTTGAACGGCAAGCACTTAATGAAGCTATGGAAGGAGAGAGCAAAGTGAGTTTCTTTTATCTCTCTTGTTCTGTAATGCATTATCTCTGCAATTGTTAACGATCACTTCATCCGTATTTTTGTAGGGTCCTCACCATATGCCTGAAACAAGAGGCCTGTGTCTGTCGGAGGAGCAGACTGTGAGCAGTGTAAGTACAATATCTCAAGCTAATAAAATTTTCTTTAACCGGAAGCTAATCAATTTTTAGGATGGTATTGATTTCTCGACTAGATAAATTATCTCTTCCAGAAAGACAAAGAAGTAATATTAAGGAAAATTGCTCTCATAGTTCTGCTCTGGTACCACTTTTTTTCACCTACTCGGCTAGCACTAAATAATAGACATCACATGCCTCAATTGCACTATAGACATTTTTGCCCCTACCTCCCTCTTCTTCTCCCCACCGCCGGTGCCCCTACCTCCTCCCCTCGCAGCCTCTCCAGATCCTGCCACCCGAATCCGGGCGACGACGACCTCATGTGCGGTGAAGACCTCTCAGGCAGCGGTGAGCTTGGGGTCAACACCAATCGAGCCAATCCAATCGACGCCTCCAGAAACTTCTTCTCATGATACTTCCCTCTCCCGACTTCTTCATGATGAAATACCTCGGGGCTTGAGCTCACCACCGTCAAGCCGCATCGTAGACCACCACTTCGGCGTCGAGGCCTTACTTAATCATGAGCTGGAGGATGGAGATGTAGGAGACGCAGCTGTAGGCGGGGTGGCGAGCCTCGGCGTAGTAGGGAGAGGGAGACGGGGTCGGCGCCGCCGCTGCTGCCGCAAAGCACGTGCCATCGCCGTAGTCCTTGCCTCAAGGTTGGGCCATTGACGAGCTCCTGCAGCTCTCGAACCATTAGTCCAGCGCACACGGCAAGAAGCTAGACAAACTTTGACGCCCAGGAACTGGCCTGTACTTGGAGCCACACGGTGTGCTTGCAGCTGCAGATGGAGTCGCGTCTTGAGTTCACAGACATCGAGCTGCTTCATGACTAGGCGCCCGAGTGCGGCAAAGGGATAGCCAGAGAAAGTGGTGAGAGGGGTAAAATCGTCCGAAAAGATGCACGGTGGTATGTTTGCGAAGTGCTAAAAATGGAGTGCTATGGGAGCAATTTTCTCTAATATTAAAGCAACATCGTTCTGATTATCTGATCGTTGATCTATTTGCAACAAACTAAACGGAGACGGAGTTGCTTTGAAATTCAGACTACTTCCATTGAGTAGCAGGGTAGCCAGAGGAAATTACTGATTCTGTTCTTTGACCCTTTGCATTTTGGTTTCTACAGATACTTAGGAGGCCCAGAATTGGTGGAAACCGGCTACTAGATATGAGAACTCAACCGCAAAAGCTGACTCGGAGATGTGAAGTGACTGCAATTCTTGTCTTGTATGGCCTCCCCAGGTCAGTTCATTCTTCTCTGGGACTAAGCATTTCAACTTTTATATCAGAATCAAATGTGGCATTCTGTGACCGGTGTATCATCTGTGTGAAATGAAAATATTCTCCATACAATTGCAGGCTACTAACTGGCTCCATTCTTGCCCATGAATTGATGCACGGGTGGTTGCGCCTCAAAGGTACGTGTACAAACAATATATACTGGTCTGAACCTTCATTACTGTCTTACCTGTTTGATCTGAAAATATATTTATGAGCGCTGTTTGATTAATGGCACCTTCAGGCTACCAAAACCTAAACCCAGAGGTTGAGGAAGGTATATGCCAAGTCATGTCTTACCTGTGGCTGGAGTCAGAGATTCTTCCAGTTTCTTCAAGAGACTCGCAACCTTCATCATCTTATGCTTCGTCTTCATCATCTTCCTACCGACCACCATCCTCCAAGAAGGGTGGAATATCTCATACCGAAAAGAAGCTCGGCGAGTTCTTCATGCATCAGATTGCCAATGACACATCGACAGCGTACGGTGATGGTTTCAGAACCGCCTATGCAGCTGTTAACAAGTATGGCCTTCGCCAAACACTGAACCATATACGCCTAACCGGAGGTTTTCCTGTATAACACAAGGAAACACCATGTCCATACCGGATGCAGAAATACAAAGATCATACACACATACATATGGAGATCAAGTGGGCTATAGAAGAAGGATTCGATTTCAGTGACCTTGCGTTTTCAGGGGGGTCCTGTCAGAGTAAAACAGGAAAAGAATTGTATTTGCTCGGATTAATAGGAGTTGAGGATGCCAACTGTAATAAGAACGCCTAAGGAACACTAATGTAATGCACAGGATTGCCCATGCTAATGTAATGAAGTATTTATATTTGTCTGTGTGCAGTCTAGTTATTTAATATTGATCTGCATACGAACAAGAGCGTCTTTCAGGTGAAAATGCAGCGAAAAGAAAAATGAGTACCCTAATTAAGCAGACTTACAAGAAAACCAGTGGGCCCCATGTCTGATTCTGAAGTATCCTTAGCAAGCTTCACTACCTATCCATTACTACCAATCAACACCTTTGCATTATTCTGCACACAGCCAGTTCTTAAGCAGAAGTGCAAAAACAGCAATGGACCCAAATGACATCATCCTATAAGGAAATTAAACCCAAATACTCCATTCATTTCAAAATATGGGCACAAAAATTAAAAAGGGCATAAAAAAGCAAGAGAAAGATAAGAGAAAATGACCTTGCTATCTTTTCTATAAATACCCTGGAAATAGAAAAGAGAATAACTAGTGAGAATGTTATATATACATGTAGGACAGATAAGATGTGAGACAGGGGAGTACTAGGTGAAAATGGACAGTAGGAAGTTGAAAATTTCTTATAATGTCGATCTAACAATACTTTTCACCATCACAGATTCTTGCAACGAAGAGAAGACCGCATTAATAGCTCATCCTATAAATCGAGATACAGCATTGGAATACATCAAACAGATCCATGACCCGTATCAGGAAATTGAATGACTATTCACAATCATCTGCTGAATTCACTAGTCATAACATCATTATGACAACATAGATTATCTCGGAGACCATCTCAGGGTTATGAAGAAGATCGTCAGGCTGAAGACAATAGCCTCATGTACCATTACAAAGCGAAAATTGTGAACATACACAGTGATGGTGAACAGAAAAACTTTGGAAGACCTATGGCAGTTACTCATCTTTTACGGTGTACTACAAGAAACTCTGTAACCATTTAAATATTCTTCCACGATATGAACTCCAAAACTTAGCACCATCTAAATCCTAACATATGCTACAAACTCATATTTCTCTCACTCCAATCAGCCTCAAGTGTTATTCTGGCCCAAATATCATAATTGTCAAGCATGATCAAACAGTGATCTAATCATCTGACGCCACTCCTGTGAGGATGGACTTCAGCGTCTCGTATGTCATAAAAATGATGCCAACACTAGGAACAACTTTGCAGTACTCGGGCAATATCCCTCTATACAAGCCTCTAAAACCTTCTGTGCGGACAATATGCCCAAACGTTCCAAAAATTCCTGTCTGGTAGACACGGGCCCTCCCAGCTGCACCTTCTAACTGCTTGCGGCGTCTTACAAGATCCAATGGAAATGTAACTGAAATATAATAAATGCAAATGATCAAAACAAGGTTCACTGAGTTTGACAGAACCATACAACAGTTCGGTAATCCACTGACTATGCATGGAGTAGTACAAAACTTCAGACTGCCCAAAATGGAAACGACACTCATTTCTACATTACTTCAAATATAAGAATGCTTTGCTTATTTGAAATATACACAGAAAACCGCCTTGAGACCAAATTAAAAGGAAAAGGCAAATGGGATAGGAATAAGTCCATAATACACCCCTGAACTTTGCGGAGAGTCCAAAATACCCTCTGAACTCCAAAACCGTTTGGTTTACACCCTCGAACTGCCAATACCATCTCACCGAACCCCCCTGGAGCCGAAACCACTTGATTTCTCACTGACGTGGCATCCATGCATGCCACGCTGGCGCGGTTTTCATCAGGTCTTTTGCTCCTTCTGGTGTCTTCTGTGAGATGGTGTCCGTGTTTATTTCCTTGCCGACGCATGCGCACCCAGGCCGACAAGGCCTTCACAGAGGCCTAGCACTCCGACGCCCACTCCGTCTCCCTCGAGGGCCTTACCAACACGCACTCCAAGGTCTACTACCCGCCCAAGCTCACCTACCTCAAGGTCGTCGCCATCTCCGCGTCGGATCTCATCCCCGCCAAGAAGGGCCGCCCGCTCGCACCCACCATCGTCAAGATACAGCTGGGCGGCCAGATCCGGAGGACGCACCCGGGCTAGCCTCAGGGGTCGCCCAACCCAGCGTGGAACGAGGAGTTCATCTTCGTCGCCGAGGAGTCGTTCGACGAAATGCGTGGTGACGGTAGAGGAAATACGTGGGCCTCGGCGCGTGACGAGCCGCTGGCCACGTGATTATCCTGCTGGCGGCCGTTCGTGTTCGCAACAACTTTGGGCAAGTCGGTGCATTCAAGTGGTTCACTGTCACGCTTATTAACGGATTTGGGCGGCGGCGGACACCATGGAGAGTCCAAGACGTTCGCGAGCAAGATCCACTGCGCTTGAGCTCGAGACGGCGTACCACGTCCGGACTAGTCGACGACCAGAGCGGCGACCTGCGACCATCGGTGAAGAAGCTCGCAAGGGCCCCATTGGGATCCCGAGCTGGGTAGCCCGAAGCGTCGCAACTCGGTGCCAATGAAGGCTAAGTAGGGAGCTCACGGACCCTCTGCGTGGCCAAGCACGACGCCAACACGCCATGTCGTGAGTGGAACGAAAGCGAGACACCGGAGGTGTTCGACCTCTGCACCATCATCACCGCCGCCATCTTCGACAATCGCCACGTCGTTGGTGGTGACACCAAGGACCGGAGGATCGGCAAGGCGCGATCCGCCTCTCGACATTGGAGACCGACCACGTGTACACGACTACTACCGGCTCATGGCTCAAATTGTCGGAGCTCAAGAAGACAGGGAGCTCCACCTCATGGTCCGCTTCACCTACACCGCCGGGCCAACATGTCGCCATGTACGACAAGCCGCCACTCCCAAGATGCACTACTCAAACCCCATCTCCGTGTTGCAACCGGACTACCTCCTGTTCGAGCCATGCAGATGGTGGCGACGCGTTCGAAAGGCAGCCGCCGCCTCCGGAGGAGGCGGTGGAGTTGGACATGGGACTCAAGACATGTTCACTGCGGCGAGCAAGGCCAACTTCTGGGATCACATCACTCTTCTCGGGCGTGGTGGCGGTGGGCAAGTGGTTCGACGGATCGCAAGTGGAAGAACCCGCTGACGACGATCCTAGCGCACGTGCTATTATTGATCCCGTGTGCTACCAGAGCCGATCCCGCCCACCGTGTTCTGTGCTTGGTCATGATCGGGATGTGGAACTACCGCGCGGCCGCAAGCAAGCCGTCACACATGGACACGGTGTTGTCGCACGCGAGCCGCGCACCGGGGCGAGCCGGGCGAGGAGTTCGATATGTTCCCGACAACCAAACCGGGGGACGTGGTGCGGATGAGGTATGGTCACGGTTATGATGTGGCGGGATGACGGACGGTGGTGGACTGGCGACGCAAAGGCGTGGTGGGGCTAGTGTAGACGTGGATGCCACGTCATGGAGAAACTGGGTGGCTTCGGCTTCAGGGGGGTCGGGTGAGATGATATTGGCAGTTCGAGGGTGCAAACCAAACGGTTTTGGAGTTCAAGGGGTATTTTGGACTCTCCGTAAAGTTCAGGGGTGTATTATAGACTTATTCCAATGGGATATGACAAGATAAAAATACTAATACAAATTACACAAGAACTCCTTAAGAACCATAACAAGAAGAACAACAACAACAAAGCCTTTGGTCCCAAACAAGTTGGGGTAGGCTAGGAATGAAACATCCTCAAGGTCAAAGAGACGAGAGCCTTGTAAAAAACCTACAAGGCTAAAACCCTAAGCTGTACATCCTGCCATCTAAGCCGAGAGCCTAAAACACCGCCCCTAAACCTACTTATGGTTCCGGTACGTGGATCGCTAACTTCCATACGCTCCTATCCAAAGCTAATTCTTTAGCTACATTCCAATCCCTCGAATCTCTTTTAACTGCTTCCTCCCACGTCAGTCTTAGTCGACCTCTGCCTCTTCTTACGTTTTCAGTATGTCATAAAATTCCACTTAGGACCGGTGCCTCAGAAGGCCTCCGTTGGAGATGTCCAAACCATCCCAAGCGATGTTGAACAAGCTTATCTTCAATTGGTGCTACCCCCGCCCTATCGCGTATATCATCATTGCAGATTCGATCCCGCCTTGTGTAGCCACATATCCACCGCAGCATCCTCATATGTTGTCTTTTAGTCACCCAGCATTCTACTCTATATAGCATCGCAGGTCTGATCGTCATCCTATAGAACTTACCCTTTCACTTTTGAAGGAATTTTTTATCACACAGGACACCCGATGCTTGGCACAATTTCACCCACCCTGCTCTAATCCTGTGGCTCATGTCTTCATCAATCTCGTCGTCCCACTGTAGCATCGATCCCAAATATCGAAACGTGTCCTTCCTAGGCACGACTTGTCCGTCCAGACTAACATCTCCATCATCTGCCCTAGCACCGCTGAAATCACACTTCATATAGTCAGTATTAGTCCTACTAAGTCTAAAGCCCTTCGATTCTAAGGTCTTCCTCTACATCTCCATATTCCTATCGACACCTATCCTACTCTCATCAACTAACACTACATCATCAGCGAAAAGCATACACCAAGGGATATTTCCTTGTATGTCCCGCGTGACCTCACGAGAACTCCTTAAGAACCATGAAAGATATGTATTGAGAACCATGAAAGATATTTATTGTTGAACAAGACAAACTCTCCTTTTTGCAGATATTTTTCGTATTCAGATAACCATTTACTCTTGTTTGTTTCCTTTTTGGGGAAAACTTGTTGCATCAGCATCAGTAATACAACTACAATTGACTGCCTAGAGACTTGACACTTTTTACAAACAGAACTGTAGGTCTTTAGTTTTTTCCTTTTTAAAAAAGGAAAAATACCTTTACCACTTGGAAGTGACCCAATAAGATAATGTGAATCTGAACGGATTTACTAGATTATCAGAATCGCTTCTGATAACATTGCAAGTTTGTCAAAAGCCCATTTGTTTATAGATCACTTACTAGTTGATGATGCAATTCCCGAAAGACTTCCACAAGCCAAACTGATCAAGACAGGGGAATCATATGGCCTGATTTGAAGATTAAAGGTTAATACAGTTAAAACTAATATGAAGTTGCATGGATGAGTTAGAGCCCACATTTATCTTGTTCAACTTACCTCTCTATTTGCCAATGGGATCGCAAAGTTTCATAAACGGAGAAGCTTATTGCTATGCTGGGGCCTACTCCCTGTGTTTTAGAGAATCATCAAATGAGACGCAAAAAAAGGAAGCTCGATAAACTGAAAGAACAAGGACATGTCAAATGTTCATACCAGTAGAGTGGCACCCATACCCTTGTATAACCCCCTGACACCCTCATCTCTGCAAATCGCATAAAGGGCATGAGATATGCCCCTGTAGTACGCAGTGTTTGTCTGCAATCATTCAATGAAAAACCTCATCATTGGTGCAGAAGCCTAGCTGAACAACGGAAGTTTCATTGAAGAAAAAAGTCTAGGGTTCAAGAAGGCTGGAACCAGAGTGCATAAATGAAATATGCCTTCTACCCTGAATGCTGAACCAACAAAAAAGGCGGATGAGGGAGATGTGTTGTTATGCATGCATTTAGCTCAGCCAAATTTGTTGCTTGGTTTAATTGCAGGCAGCTATTTCTCCACATCCAACAGTAAGTATATAACAAAGTCTAACATCAGACATTTTTTTTGGCAAGAGCATGCAGGAGGTGCCCCAGGGTGTTACTTCTCTCCAGTGAAAGTGAGAATCATCAATCATGTGATAGGAACAGTAATCTTCTCTATGAGGAAATTAATTTATGCACATGCATTTCGAATGAACAAGGATTAATAACAAGTCAACACCTGATCATTTCAGAACAGTTTCTATGAAGTTTTATGCAGAAGGGTGTCAGCAGCTTACCTGAGCAGCGAGACGTGTCCGTACCAAGTCCAGTGGATATGTCATAGAAGCTGCTGTTATTCCTGACAAACCACCACCTACCAATCTGACACCAACATCTGCACCAAATCCACCATTCTTGTCGAGGCCAGGTAACATCTGAAGCAACTGCACAGCCCAAATTTAACCAAACTTAATCGCATCATCAGTGGCAAAGAATAAGCAGGCAAATTTTATCAAAGGGCGCATGTGCTTACATTCTTATATCTCTCATACGCATAGAAACTAATCGAGGAGTAAGGTAACCGGTGTGCAATAGTTACAAGATTTCCTTTCCAGAAAGCTCGGAAGCCTTCTTCATAGACAATGCGGGACGCCTCACGCCATATGCTAGTCTTGTGCAACGTAGCCACGTCCGAGTACATTCCTTGCACCTGCGCATAGAATTCATAAATTTCACCAACAGGTAAATTATCATTAAGCAAAAGAGCACAACAATATGCGCCTCATTTTACCCATAGCACCAAACCAGGGTTTCTTCAGGAATACACATATATGGATATGGATATCTATCTACAGTTAAATAAGCTTTGCCTTAGATTAGAGTTGATTGGCAATACGAAGTGCATCAAGATTCCCCTTTCTCCACCACTCGAAAGCGGGATCACTCCCAAGCAGCTCAATTGAAGTAAAACATGCCACTCGTTGCTTACCTATACAAATGAAAGGGGGTTATTATGCTGACTCTTTCTTATTTATATAAGCTCGCAGTTAGCACTACAGGCCAGAGCATTCTAGTGAAGAAAAACGCATAAAAGGTACTATTCGGACTAAAGGGGGAGAGGAAGCGAGGTTGACCTATGTGGATTTAAGACGCACCTGGAAGAGGATGGTGAGGCGAGCGAGCGGCGCCGTGCAGGTCTTGCTGACGGCGCCGGCGATGCCGCCGGCGAGGAGGTGGGGCACCGTCCCGAGCTGCGACTGGTGGTGGTGCAGCTGTGGCTGCTGCGTCGAGTACCTCCGCGCGGCCGCGGCGGCGCCGCCGTCCACCGTTGCGGCGGCCATCCCCACCCTCGCCTCCGTCTGCATCCGCCCCTCGCCTCCTCCTCCCTCGCCGCCGCCACCCCTAGAGTGTGGACTCTAGTGGGATTGACCAGATAGACCAGCGAGCAGGAGTAATGCGTCAGGAGGAAGCGGCCCTTAAACCCTAGAGTCGGGGCCCGGGGGGGAGCCAAAATAGGAGAATGACTTGGAGACCGAGACGTCTGCTGTGCAACCGAGGTTACTTTTTATAAGATTATGTTTGTAAAATTTATAAAATTATTATATTATAAAAATATTTATCATGACAAATCTAATTATACTATTTACTCATGGCTAATCTAAATAGTTTTTTTAATGTATTATTAGTCAAGATTAGATAAGTTTGACCGTACATTTTCTAAAACGTCATACATTATCTGAACGGAGGGAATAAATAGCTAGCCAAGTGTCATTGCAACGGATCTTAAATAAACATATATAAGTTTTAAACTTCAAAAAATCAATATGCAATTATTCTTACATCTAAAAGTTGCGTACATAATTCACATTCTATCAACAAGCCACAAAGAGTCTTAGCACAAACCACATACATAGATGATCTAATTGTCCATAGAAGATCCTTATAATAATATGTGCATATCTATCCACAAAAGATTCCACCAACTCAAGAGGTGGGGAGGTAGATAACGAACTCACCACTACCACCAAGTGCTTCTTTTATAATAATAATAAAGATAGACAATAACATTGTAATGTAGTCCTAGCTTTAGCTCTTTATTGATCTCTTTGTTTGTAGGCTTGTGTGTACAATGAAAGACTGCTGCCCCTTTTATATAGGAGGATGTCTCCCTTTATGCATGAATAAACAATATATGACTAAACTAACTAATGAACCTTGTGGCCTGACAACCCCTACAACGTGTCTTTGTTTAGTTAAAGTGTTCACACATTATCGGGCCTCGGAAATGGGCCGATATACAATACTCCCCTTGGACACTTTGCCAACACTATGCTCATGCCTCATTAAAAACTTCTTTCGAAAATGTAGTGGGAAAAAATTGTAAGAAGAAAAGAGTACATAGCCCACGTTCTTACCATTGCATATGTTGTCTCATTAAAAACCTTCGAATGAGAAATTTCATTGGGACAAAACTCAAACAAGGAAAAAATAGCACAACATATATTTATCCAATGGTAAACATATATGAATACCATATATCTCCCGTTGAACACAACAATTATTTGTGTCTTCTCATACCAATATCACGGATAAGTTTCTCCAAACTTAGTCCTAGAAAGGCCTTAGTAAACAAATCCGCAATATTCTCACTTGATTGGATTTTCTATATTTCTATGTTCCCATTTTCATGTTGCTCATATGGGTAGAAATGTTTAGGGAGTATATGTTTTTTATATCCGTCTAGACATAACTATTCTTCACTTGTGCAATGCAAGCTGCATTATCCTCATGGAGGAATGTAGGAGTTTTATCCACCTCTACACCACAAGACTCTTGTATATGGTGAATTAGTCTTCTAAGCCATATGCACTCTCGAGTTGTCTCATATAGTGCAATGATCTCAGCACGATTAGTTGATGTAGCAACAATCGATTGTTTACTAATCTCCAAGAGATAGTTGTAGAACCACTTAGAAAGATGAATCCAGTCTGTGACTTGATATTGTGGGGATCAGAAAGACAACCAGTGTTTGAGTAACCCTTCAACCTTATATCTTGACCCTTAGGGGGAAAAAAGTCCAAGATCAGTTGTACCCCTAAGGTACCTAAGGATTCCCTTAATTCCGTTTCGATGCCTCTTCGTAAGCTCGGAACTATATCTTGCCAAACAATTTACTTCAAATGCAATACTAGGCTTGGTATAATTAGCAAGGTATAACAATAAAATAATAGCACTCATTCCCTCATCCAGGTCCATATGTATCTTTCTCCACTCCAAGCGACCTAACGATCATGGGTGTAGGTGGTTTGATGCAGACATATGCCTCCAGACAAATTTTCAATCTGCAACCCGAGACGGTATTTGGTTTCAAAAGCCGTCCGCAGAAGCTCCTAAATCCCTGGTGGGTCATTCTCGTATATGAACTAGTTTTGTAATCTCCAATGTAGTGTATGAAAGAGGTATTCTCGAGCCATCTTCTTTTGAACATCAGTTCTTCTAGAACCCCTGGTGATGACTTATCCGAGTCCATGGAAGTCGAGATAAGCTACGACATCCTCTTGCCATGTTGGATAATTACTACCATCAGGCTCCAACATGTAAAAGTGTCTCTTGGTCATCTTGCCTACACATTGTAAAGCAACCAAGGACAATTACCATAAAGGTAATGAATATATACATCATGAATCGCATGAGTCAAAACATGTGCTACAGCAATAAAATGACTTGCATGAGCAGTAAATATCAAATTTCTAGCAATTTTCTATCAATTTCAACTAATGTTCAAGGCATAGAACAATTACTATACTCACAAATTAATGGAAAAGCAATTTTTGGTATTTAAATAAATCACAAGAGACTTAACTAAAAGAACCAGAAAACTTTTGAGGTATAAAGTGTAAAAATTCCACTGAGGGGAAGCCCTTATACTTTATTCCAAAAGTTATAGGGTCCTCTTTGCAAAAAAAAAATTCGGTCCAGAAGGACCCAATTTGTTACAACCAAGTACTTGCACTTAATTTCGAAAAGGTCGAAAGGTGTAGGATCAAGGATAACCGACTAGAGGGGGGTGAATAGGAGGTTTTTAAACTTTTTAACAATTTCACAATTTAAGCCAATTAATATCTTAGTCTACACAAGTTATACTTCTAGCTAAGCTATTTAATCACAATAAACAAGCTAGAAATATAAATGCGGAAATGTAAAGACTAGAAATAACCACAAAGACACAAAGATGTTTTTCCCGTGGTATCGAAGACTTGCCGGTCTTCACTAGTCCACGTTGAGGAAGCTTGACACCTCAAGCCGGCTCCACGAATTAAGCCTTCCCTCGATCACTATGGTTGTTCTTCCTCCACTCCGGAGATGGCGAACACCAACCACTCACAAGCTTGCACCGGCCTCTTCACAATCTTCTTGAAGAGATCACCGTGCTCTCGGCCAAGCCGCCTAGGAGTCTTGACAACACTCCAAGAGTAATAGATCACCGGTCTTCACTTGACCGCACTTAAGTGCAAATGGATCAACTAGGAGTATGAATGCACTTGAGTGAATCTCAACAAACTCACAAAGAATGCACAAGAGGTTTTGAGTGTTGAGTGGGTGCACTAAGCTCTCAAGGCTCTATGAATGTTCAAAGAACTCCAAAGAAGCTAGTCTAGAGCGGTTGGGGGTATTTATAGCCCACACCAACAAAAGAGACCGTTGGAGACGAATCCCCAACTTTCGTGGAAAATCGAACGATCATAGTAAAGGTGCGGTCGTCATCGCTCGAATCAACGCGATGCCAACGGCTCTGAAGCAGATACTAAAAAAGATTTACTAGCCGTTGAACTCCCAAATGAACGATCATGAGCAAGTTCGCGATGCGTCCGATTTCCCGGTTGTCTGATTAAACGAACGAACGACCGATCGTAGGGTTTCGCGAATCGCTTAAGATTTGCAAGGGTTCGGAAATATTGAACCGGCATACAAAAATCGGAATGACCGCAGTTAAGTATAACTGTTCCCAAAATCGAACGTCCGATTTCGAAAGAGTTTCGAGCGATTTTACACTTGTTCTGCTTTTATTGAACCGGCTCATAAAAATCGAACGATCGCAACACGATGCGGCCGATTGAAACGCAGACGACGCACGACCGATTTCTATGAGAGGGTTTAAGTCATATTTGCAGAGCTCTCGGTTTTATTGAACCGCCGCACAAATTTGAACGACCGCAATCCGGTACAACCGATTTCACAAGCAGATACGACCGATTTGTGGACAAGTTCAAAACCACTCAAATCAATTTAAATTTCAAATTCAAATGCATGCATGTTCCTAAATTGATCCATATGCCACACTTAACATGTTTGTCAAACTACTAGCTTTGATCCTCTTAATAGTACGGCATTTATCCTATAATCCGGTCTTCCAACTAAACTCCTAAGACCGGTAAAATGGAAGAAGAGGAACCTAGACTATTTGTACTGTCTTTGAGTCTTGTGGATCTTCATATTCTCCTTTGGCATGCATCCTTGTGTTAACAAATTCACCAATGGGACTTAACCTTGTAAATACTCAATAAACTTGTTAATCCCATAATCACATATTGTCATTAATTACCAAAACAATTTTTAGGGGCCTAGATGCTTTTCAATCTCCCCTTTTGGTAATTGATGACAACACTAAACAATTGTGAAAAGATTGGTTTGAATATAACAAGATTGTATATTACATTTGCGACTTCACAAAAACATAATTCTTATAATGAGTACAAATGAATGAGAATTATTTTCTTGTTAAGTCCATTTTAAAGATAGCTCCCCCTAAATATGTGCATATAAAGATAAAGAGTTTAGCAAGCACATGAAGTGATAATATGAAATTTTGGCAGAGCTTCTTTAACAACTATGAGCTTGAGGAGATGCAATAGATAAATATGACGAAATCTGAAATTGCATTTAAGATAATAACAGACATCATCCACAAGTTCAACAAGCCGAGAAACATAATAAAAACTATTACAAGCACACAAGTTCAACAGAACTAATAATACATATACGCCCAAATATAACTATAGTAGAAAAAAGCTTGCGCTTGCTCCCCCTAAAACTATGTCTTCTATATCTTTTCACTTCTTCTTCTCTCCCTTGGCATCAAGATACCAAAAGTAACTCAAACAACGGATCCCGAGGAGGAGGGACGTCATCTGGAGGGAATAGGAGAGGAATCTCGAGAAGCCGGGACCGGAGGAGCGGCATCTGAGAAGTAGTGACTGCTCGAGAGGAGGAGTCAAGATGGATCTGAGAGATCGGAGCAGAGGAGGATCTGAGCGGCCGAGCCGGAGGAGGATCTGAGCGGGAGCCGGAGGAGTAACAGAGCCGAGTCTGAAGCGTAGTATGATGGCGACGAGTGTAAGCAAATCGATAAGGAGCTGCAGAACTTCTCAATGTCATCGATACTTCCACCATAGCACCATCCTTGTAGAACCTCATTGTGAAAGTCATCTCTCACTAACTCCATGTCGACCAACTTATTAGTGACCTCGATCGAAATTCTATTTGAGCATGCTTCATTTCTTGCGCTTGATCGAGAATAAGTTGTCTTTGGTTTTCAAGAATCGAGCAATGGAACCTTCAAGAATAGCCGGATCGGCAGATGAAACACGGCTTCAAAGAATAGGATCATTCTCGGCATGGGTCGAGGAGGAACACTGCCTCGTGGTCTATAAGATTTGTGAACTGAACCAAGACCACCACGAAAAGTAATCTTCGAGAAATCAAGGCCATGATATAGGGTGCATAGTATATCCTCTTTACCCTATCATTCTTAGATGACACTATGCCTTGGAGAATGACATCCACTACATCAAACTTGACACCTCTCATAATGTGGTCTATTATGTTCCAGCGTGTCCCCGATAGCATCAAAATTGCCACTCTTAGGATAAAAGGTGTGATTGATAATTCATTAATCATACTCACTTCGGCTTTAGTCCTGATGGTTCCAAGCTTGCATTTGACATTTGAGTCAAAGTATTCGCACCAAGCCGAGCAAGCAAAGCAGATCACAAAGATCTTCTCCCAAGAGTTGGACCTTACATTTAAGATTTGCTCAAATTCTTCCTTAGTGCTTTGCAAATCTCTAGCCACGTAAATCCATCTCAAAGATTGTAGATCACCGATACATGTATTGTGGCGTAAAATCGCTAATCAGTTCATCATCATAATTTTGCTCAAGCTCACAAGGTCATGAAGACTTACAAAGACGGAACAACCGATATACTCCACTATATTTATCCAAGTCATTCGTATGACCACTTAATCCACTTATGATCAAGAAATTTTCTGCTCCTTCCATAGCATTGCTCATAAACTTGCTCTTGAAAAGTAGTGTGGAATCTTGGATTGATAGAGTCACCTTGCGAAGATATCGATTGACATGCCTTTTGATAGCATAGTCATCCGCCGACAGAGTCGCAGATCCACGAGAGATGGTGGAGGAGTTCCCAAGTTATCAAAAGTGCCCTCTCAGGCGTCTTTGGAGAATCATGCTCGGACCGAGTGTCCTCATCTGAACGATAATCATCACTTGCTTCATCCTCGAGTCCGGAGCGGTGCTTTGCCTTTCCTTGAACAACCTTCGATTTAATCGACCGAGTCGGTCATTTGCAGGAGCGCTTTTGCGCGCCGAGGTGGTGACTCGGAAGGAGCGGCGAAGATTGCGGCGAAGATTGTCCGCGAGGAGGTCCATGTGATTTCCTTGTCGAGCACCTCATCCTAGTCATCTTCGTAACCGAGAATATGTTACAGGGATAATCAAAGGGATGATTGAAATTGGATTCATGAAAAAGAGTTGAAATTGCTTTTTGTCAGGACAATCGGTCGTCTGCGTCGTTCATTGGCCGACGCATCGCGACTACTGATCGCTCAGCGCCAAGAACCGGACGTTCCGATTATCCCGACCGACTTCTAGGGTTGATAAAATTGTGCGTTTTGGTGATTTTTCGAGGAATGAATCCAAGGATCCGATCGCAAACATCATAGTACACCAAAAACAACTTTTAATCCCTTAGAACTACGAAATTTCAAAGCATTTTCATCAAACCCTAAACACGACTCCTAGGGTTTCAAAAGGAGATAAAACGTGAATCAATCAACATTTTACCTTAAGATTCGGAGGAGAAGAACCCCGGGAGGCAGGCAACACGAGGAATCAAAGGATTGAAAAGCTTCGATAGGATTTGAGGAGGAGTTTTGAGGCGCCTGGTAGCGGAGAGAGAGAGACGAAGAACGGACGCACCGCTTGGGGGTTAAAGGGGTAAGAAAAAAATAACCGCAGGGAGTTATTTTCCTCTCCCAAACCGACGCGGCCGTTCGGCCACAAGCCGTCGGTCGTTCAAGCACTTTGACGCACCGATGTTACAACTCCTATCGTCTGCCAAGACAGAGGTCGTCTGCATGAGTATAACGCCGGTTGTTCCGATTATCCTGGGCTCACATGTCATACTCACATCGATGTTATTTTGCAACTTGTGATATCTGAGTAGTGTTACTGTGCAAATTGCCCCGTAGTAATAATAACTGGACCTTGTGGTCAACGTTTACTTAACTTGCCACGTGGGACTTAGACACAAATAAACTCTTGTAGCGGAAAAGAAACTTGGAGAGGCCAATCAACATGTCCGCAGGCAATCGAGTGGAGAACGCATCCTAATTCGCAAAACCTTTGAAGAACTCCTCTTCGTAGAATTCTTTAGCAGCTTGAGTTTCTTCAACTGAGGAGCAAAGTATAAAGACGTGAGTACATAAAGTACTCACCAAGTCGTAGGGAACAATATGCAATTATTATTCACGCAAGGTTTAATAAAAAGGTTCATTTGTAGAAAGTAGGTATTGACAGTAAATATAGTAAGTAGATTGCAAAGCGTAATTTAAAAGATAATAAATAAATAAGTAAACAATTTCTTTGAAACAACTAATAAACTTCCCATTCACTTCCCAACCAAACCAGCAAGTGAATTCCCCATCCACCAAGCGAACATCATATTCACCAAGTGAACTTCTCATTCATCTTCCGACCAATTTTTATAAAAACGCTACCTCTCGTATGAAATCCCCGAGCATTGTCCATGACTGGGGACACGACTATTTAAATAGTTTTAACTCTATAGATATTGTACAACTTTACTCACAAGAGATAAATCAACTTATAATGTCCAATCACACACTTCCGTAGGTGCACGACTAAGTGATTATCACAAGGCATTTACAAAGCTCCTTCTTAACCCAGTTTTGTCCGCTAAGGTTTCAACACTGAATGTCTTTCTGACCAGATAGGGGCCCCTCTTGCGCCATTGTGAGTATACCCAACATCCTGTAACTCATGCTTCCAAAACAGAACCAAAATTGCGACATTGCTAATTAGTTAGCCAGGTCCATCCCATGCTGGACATGTGGTTATATGATATGGCCTCGTTCAATGATGAACAAGATTAAGTCTTGACAGTTACTTAGGTGAATCTACCTCATCCCAACAATGTGCTACCCGCACCCCCTTTACTGCATGATCGCTCGCCTGAGCAAAAATAATTTTGTTCAACCAACACCAATGACATACCCTGCCATGGCCTAGCAATTTTAATAACAATGGCTAGCCGCCACAATTTCATATCTCATTAAGTCAAATTAATATTATTGATCAAGTGATATCAGCCCATCGTACAACTAAGCATGACTAAGCATCTATACGATACCCATGTTGGTGATACAAATATGTCCAACTAATAATGATCATCTTATGGTGACAAATGATTCATGATATTCAAATAATCAATGGACGCATAATGACAAATAGGTGATTATCTATTCCCAAAAGCAGTGGATATAAAAGTAGCATGCGATTTAATATAAAACAAGATACTTTTGAAAACATAGGTTCAATATAATAAATGGATTACGACTTGTCTTAGCCTTACTCAGTTACCACACTTAGATCTTCAAAACTTGTTCATGCTCCTTCTCCTTGAAACAAATCATCTAAAGAAGAGAAAAACAACACACAAAACAGAAATAAATCCAAAAGAAAAACAAATAAAATAAAAAATCATAAAAATAACTCTAAAATAAAGAGCTCGATTTTAGATGAATTTAGGAACTTCATCGGACTAAATCGGAGTTTGGACGAAGGAGAACGGGCTTTTCGAAAGAATACTCCTTCGGCTGAAAAAGAAAAAGAAAAATACACTGACAAGTGGGGCCCACTTGTAAGTGAAAGAGAAAGAAAGAAAGAGAATGACATGTGGGGCCAAAGTAGAAGAGAGATAAAGAAGAAAGAGAGAGGACTAACAAAGGGGACCCACATGGAAGAGAGAGAAAGGGAGGAAGCCATAGAGAAGAAAAACAGGGAAAGGTGTGGCGCCATCGATGCACAAAGAATGGCAGTTTGCCCAGGGGTAAAAATCGCTAGGTAAAAACGGACGCTGGGCCACGCGAATCTCGAAGCGGGACGACAAGGGAGGCAGTGAAGCGGCGGCGACAGAAGAGAGCTTCGGGCACACGGCGGCGACAGCGACTCGCGGCGCACTAAGGAAACGGATGGGGCGGTCGGAGGACGACTGGAGCGGTAGGGCGACGGCGGCCAGAGTCAAGGAAGAAGAGAGATGACGGAGACACACCACAGCGGCGGATAGACGAGGACGAGGATCGGAAGAGGAAGGTGAGGGGCGCAGGATGATGCTCTTGGGACGACGAGGAGACACACCGACGACGAGAACGAACGGAGGCGACGCGGCCGGAGTTGGAGAAGATGATGGCGACGGTGACTTGGCGAGCTCTCGGGGACGACGGGGCGGGCACCGGTGAAAAGCATCTAGGCCCCTAAAAATTGTTTTGGTAATTAATGACAATATGTGATTATGGGATTAACAAGTTTATTGAGTATTTACAAGGTTAAGTCCCATTGGTGAATTTGTTAACACAAGGATGCATGCCAAAGGAGAATATGAAGATCCACAAGACTCAAAGACAGGTACAAATAGTCTAGGTTCCTCTTCTTCCATTTTACCGGTCTTAGGAGTTTAGTTGGAAGACCGGATTATAGGATAAATGCCGTACTATTAAGAGGATCAAAGCTAGTAGTTTGACAAAGATGTTCTTGTGGCATATGGATCAATTTAGGAACATGCATGCATTTGAATTTGAAATTTAAATTGATTTGAGTGGTTTTGAACTTGTCCACAAATCGGTCGCATCGCCTGTGAAATCGGTTGTACCGGATTGCGGTCGTTCAAATTTGTGCGGCGGTTCAATAAAACCATAGAGCTGCAAATATGACTTAAACCTCTCATAGAAATCGGTCGTCTCGTCTGCGTTTAACGGTCGTCTCGTGTTCTATGGCCGTTCCGATTTTTATGAGCCGTTCAATAAAAAGCAAACAAGTGTAAAATCGCTCAAAACTCTTCGAAATCGGACGTTCGATTTTGGGAACGGTTGTACCGCCTGCGGTCATTCCGATTTTGTATGCGGTTCAATATTTCCGAACCCTTGCAAATCTTAAGCGATTCGCGAAACCCTACGATCGGTCGTTCCGTTCGTTTAATCGGTACAACCGGGGAAATCGGACGTACCGCGAACTTGCCTGCGGTCGTTCCGACTGGGAGTTCAACGGCTAGTAAATCTTTTTTTAGTATCTGCTGTAGCCGTTGGCATCGCGTTGACCGAGAATGCATGACGACCGCACCTTTGCCTGCGGTCGTTCCGATTTTCCCTGAAAGTTGGGGATTCGTCTCCAACGGTCTCTTTTGTTGGTGTGGGCTATAAATACCCCCCCAACTGCTCTAGACAAGCTTGCTGGAGTTCTTTGAACATTCATAGAGCCTTGAGAGCTTAGTGCACCCACTCAACACTCAAAACCTCTTGTGCATTCTTTGTGAGTTTGTTGAGATTCACTCAAGTGCATTCATACTCCTAGTTGATCCATTTGCACTTAAGTGCGGTCAAGTGAAGACCGGTGATCTATTACTCTTGGAGTGTTGCAAGCACTCCTAGACGGCTTGGCCGAGAGCACGGTGATCTCTTCAAGAAGATTGTGAAGAGGCCCTGCAAGCTTGGAGTGGTTGGTGTTCGCCATCTCCTGAGTGGAGGAAGAACAACCATAGTGATCGAGGAAGGCTTAATTGTGGAGCCGGCTTGAGGTGTCAAGCTTCCTCAACGTGGACTAGTGAAGACCGCAAGTCTTCGATACCACAGGAAAAACATCTTTGTGTCTTTGTGGTTATTTCTAGTCTTTACATTTCGCATTTATATTTCTAGCTTGTTTATTGTGATTAAATAGCTTAGCTAGAAGTATAACTTGTTTAGACTAAGATATTAATTGGCTTAAATTGTTAAATTGTTAAAAGTTTAAAACCTCCTATTCACCCCCTCTAGTCGGTTATCCTTGATCCTACAAGTGGTATCGAGCTTGGTCTCTCATTAATCTATACTTAACCGCCTAAGAGAGAAAAGGATGGCTAGTGAGGGAATCGCTATAGGAAAGGCTCCTTTCTTTGATGGCTCAAATTATGCTTATTGGAAAATTAAAATGTCAATCTATTTAAAGGCCATGAGTCCAAAATTTGGAAAATCGTAAATGAGGGTTACGTTATGCCTCTTAATCCACTACTCCCCACGGAGCAAGAGGAGCGTAATGGTCATTTAGATGCCCAAGCTATGAATGCTCTATTTGGAGCTTTGAGCGGATGAGTTCAATAGAGTGAGTAACTTGGAGAACGCTCATACTATTTGGACCACTCTCTCGGAAATCCATGAGGGAACATCCACGGTCAAAGAAGCCAAATTGCATAGGCTTCGGATTAAATATGAGACATTCATGATGTTGCCTAATGAAAACATCAATGAGATGTATTCAAGACTCAACAACATTGTGAATGAGCTCAAAGGCCTTGGGACTAACCTTCTTGATGTTGATATTGTGCGCAAGATGCTTAGGGCTCTCCTAGATAAATATGAGACGTTGGTGGCGCTATTTCTCAACTCACCCGAGTTGCCAAGGATGACACCAACGGGGCTTTTGGGCAACCTCATCACAAATGAGTTGTTCAAAAAGGATAAGGAAGAGCTATTGGAGACATCTTCATCAAAGAAGAAGATCACCGCTTTCAAAGCCGGGCGGAATCAAGTGATGATGAGAAGGAAGAAGATGAATCCGACGAGGAGTATGCACTCCTTGTGAGAAAAATGAAGAGGTTCATGAAGAGACGTCCAAATCGAAGCTACAACTTTGACAAGTACAAGAAGGACAATCCTCAAGTGACAAGAACTGTTATAGCAACATTCGATGCTATAATTGCGAAGAGAAGGGCACATTGCTTCCGTTGCCCCCAAAAGAAGGACGACAAGGACAAGTCATTCAAGAAGAAGGAGTACAATGGCAAGAAGAAGCTTTTCAAGAAGCTTCACAAAGGTGGCAAGCATGAAGCCCACATTGGAGAGTGGGATTCAAATGATGAGTCAAGCGACTCGATTCCGATGAGGAAGAGTTCCCCAAGAAGAAGGGACTAGTCGGCATCTCTATCAAAGAAGCTCCTTCGCTATTCTCTACTCCTACTTGCCTCATGGCAAAAGGAGATAAGGTAAGACCCTTTATTAGTGACGAACCAACTTATGATGAATTAATGGATATGCTTGATGATTTAAATGAATATCTTGGAAAAGAAAAATCAAAATATAAAGTCTTAAATAAAGAATACTTTACTCTAAAAGATTCTTATATGGAGCTTAAGGAAACTCACAACTTGCTTATCCAAGAAAATTCACATAAGTCTTGTTCTAGTATAGGGATTACATGCGATATTATTAATAAAATGCCTAGTATAGAAATTGCTAAGACTAGTGCATCCACTTCATGTGATGACCTACTTGCTATGCCATGTTGCTCTAGTGTTGATTCAAATGTTAACTTAGCAAATGCTTGTGATCCTTTGCTCATTGTTGAAAATCATGAACTAAAAATACAAGTGACCAAGCTAAGCAAGAGCTTGGAAAGATGTTTTAAGGGTAAGGCCACTCTTGACAAGCTCTTAAGCGAGCAAAGATGTTCATTCAACAAGGAAGGTCTTGGGTATGTGCCTAAGAAAGGTAAGAAGTCGATAAATAAGCCTACAAGTTTTGTGAGGCAAAATGGTAGGTATTGCTATAAGTCTTGGGAAATAGGACATATGCAACAAAATTGTCCTAAGGGTAAGGTTCCATCTCTTGGTATATATGATTCATGCTATATGCTTAGAAAATCTAAGAATGGTAAAGTAATTGCTCATTTTGTTGGCACTTCAATTATGGGCGCTAAAAAGAATGCTATTTGGGTGCCTAAATCCTTGGTTACTAACCTCCAAGGACCCAAACAAATTTGGGTACCTAAAAGAACTTAACTCTTGTTTTGTAGGTGAACTATAAGACCGTGGAAAACATTGGGTGCTTGATAGTGGATGCACTCAACACATGACCGGTGATAGAAAAATGTTCACCACATTCGAGAATGGAAAAGGAGTAGACAAGATCACTTTTGGCGATAATAGCAAAGGAAAGGTATTAGGATTGGGTAAAATCGCTATCTCAAATGACCTCTCCATTTCTAATGTTTCTCTAGTAGAATCATTAAACTTTAACTTGCTATCCGTTGCTCAAATCTGTGATCTTGGACTAATTTGTTCTTTCTCAAGTGAAGGTGTAACCATATCTAATGCAAAGGATAGCTCTTTAGCTTTCAAAGGCTTTAGATTTGGAAATCTCTATTTGGTTGATTTTAGTTCAAGTGAATCTTGTTTAAAGACTTGTTTAATGGCAAAAACCTCATTGGGTTGGCTTTGGCATAGAAGGCTAGCTCATGTTGGAATGATTCAACTTAAAAGCTTTTCAAACATGATTTAGTTGTTGGCTTGAAAGATGTGAAGTTTGAGAAAAATAGACTTTGTAGTGCTTGTCAAGCGGTAAGCAAGTCGCTAATTCTCATCCCTCCAAAAGTATCATGTCAACTTCTAGACCATTGGAACTCTTACATATGGATTTGTTTGGGCCAACAACCTATAAGAGTATCGGGGTAATAGCTATTGTTTAGTCATTGTGGATGATTACTCTAGATATACATGGGTATTCTTCCTAGATGATAAAAGTGAAACTTCCGGATTTTCAAAAGATTTGCAAAAGGGCTCAAAATGAATTTGATTTCAAAATAAAGAAAATCCGTAGTGATAATGGTACCGAGTTCAAAAATACTAAAGTGGAAGACTTTTGTGATGAACTTGGTATAAAGCACTAACTTTCCACAACCTACACTCCGGAGCAAAATGGAGTTGTAGAAAGAAAAATCGTACATTAATTGAAATGGCTAGGACAATGCTTGATGAATTTAATACTTAGATAGTTTTTGGGCGGAAGCTATTAACACCGCTTGTCATGCCATAAATCGCCTTTATTTGCATCGCCTTTTGAAAAAGACTTCCTATGAGCTTATTGTAGGAAGAAAACCGAACATCTCTTATTTAGGAGTCTTTGGTTGTAAGTGTTATATTTTAAAGAAGGGTGTTCGTCTTTCAAAATTCGATAGTCGTTGTGATGTTGGTTTCTTGCTTGGTTACTCCTCAAATAGCAAGGCTTATCGTGTCTTTAACAAAAACTCCGGTTTAGTTGAAGAAAGGCACGATGTGCAATTTGATGAAACTAACGGCTCTCAAGAAGAGCAAGAGAACTTGGATGATGTGGGTAATGAAGCTTTGAGAAAAGCTATGGAGCATATGCAAATAGGTGACATCAAGCCCGAAGATGATCCATCATCTTCTACTCAAGTTGAGGCTCCAACCTCTTCCACTAATCAAATACAAATTGATGAAGAGGAAAATGTGGAAGATGATCAACCATCCAACCTACCACCAAGAATTCACAATGCTATTGCTAAAGATCATCCAATAGATCAAATATTGGGTGATGTAAGTAAAGGTGTTCAAACTCGATCTCGTATTGCTTCTTTTTGTGAACATTACTCTTTTGTCTCTTCTATTGAGCCAAAGCATGTAGAAGAAGCACTTGAAGATCCGGATTGGGTGAATGCTATGCATGAAGAACTCAATAACTTCACCCAAACCAAGTTTGGACTTTGGTGGATCGACCCAAGGAACAAAACATTATTGGTACAAAATGGATCTTTAGAAACAAACAAGATGAAAATGGTTTGGTTGTTCAAACAAAGCAAGATTGGTCGCTCAAGGATATTCACAAGTTGAAGGTTTGGATTTTGGTGAAACTTTCGCTCCGTAGCTAGACTTGAGTCAATTCGGATATTACTTGCTTTTGCATCATGCTTTGATATTAAATTATTTCAAATGGATGTTAAAAGTGCTTTCTTAAATGGTGAAATATCCGAACTTGTCTTTGTTGAACAACCTCCGGTTTTGAAGACCCTAACAATCCTAATCATGTCTATAAACTCTCCAAGGCGCCTATGGTCTTAAACAAGCTCCTAGAGCATGGTATGAACGCATTAGAGATTTTTTAATCTCAAAAGGATTCAAAATCGGAAAATTGATTCAACATTATTCACTAAAGTTCTTGATGGTGAATTCTTTGTATGTCAAATTTACGTTGATGATATCATATTTGGGTCTACTAATCAAGACTTTTGCAAAGAATTTGGTGATATGATGTCTAGGAATTTGAAATGTCCATGATTGGAGAATTGAGCTACTTCCTTGGACTTCAAATCAAGCAACTCAAAGATGGGACTTTCATAAGTCAAGCCAAGCACGTAAAGGATTTACTTAAAAGGTTTGGAATGGAAGGCATAAAGCCCATCAAGACTCCCATGGCTACAAATGGTCATCTTGATCTAAATGAGGGAGGTAAATCGGTAGATTTAAAGCTTTATAGATCTATGATTGGTAGTTTGCTTTATCTTACCGCATCTAGGCCCGATATCATGTTTAGTGTTTGCATGTGTGCACGTTTTCAAGCAACTCCAAAAGAGTGTCATTTGATGGCCGTTAAAAGAATACTAAGATATTTAAAGCATTCCTCAAGCATTGGCCTTTGGTTCCCGAAAGGTGCTAAATTTGATTTAATTGGATATGCCGATTCTGATTATGCGGGTTGTAAAGTGGATAGAAAAAGCACCTCGGGCAGTTGTCAATTCTTAGGGAGATCTTTAGTATCATGGTCATCCAAGAAACAAAATTCCGTAGCATTATCCACCGCCGAAGCCGAATATGTCTCCGCGGGAAGTTGTTGTGCTTTCGCCTATGGATGAGGCAAACATTGATGGACTATGGAATTACATTTGATAAAATGCCTCTCTTGTGTGACAATGATAGTGCGGTAAAAATTGCTAATAATCCTGTTCAACACTCAAGAACCAAGCATATAGATATCCGCCACCATTTCTTGAGAGATCATGTGAGCAAGGGAGATATTGAAATTAGCCACATAAGAACTGAGGACCAATTAGCGGATATTTTCACCAAGCCATTAGATGAAGGTCGCTTCTGCAAATTGAGGAATGAGTTAAATATCATAGACCATTCTAATGTTGTTTGAACTCTTGCTTCTTGTCATTATGCTTCATTTGATGTTATTTGAGTATTTTATGAAAATAATTTTCAAAATCTTTATTAAAAATAGCTATGATCATAAAAATTTATTAATTATGTTCCTATATAGACAATAGTCTATTCTTTGCACAATGATCCTTAAAGTTATGTTATTGAGTGCAAAACTAGGATCATTTGCAAAATAATCTCGCCTCTAGAAAATTCGAATTCCCGGATAATCGGAACAACCGTTATATACTCATGCATGACGACCTCATCTTGATGCATGAATCGAGTTGTAACATCGGTGCGTCCGGGTCTTGAACGATCGACGGCTTGTGGCGGAACGATCGCGTCGCTTTGGGAGAGGAAAATAACTCCTGCGGTTATTTTTTCTTACCCCTTTAACCCCCAAGCGGTGCGTCCGTTCTTCGTCCTCGCCTCTCTCTCCGCGCGCGCCTCAAAACTCCTCCTCAAATCCTATCGAAGCTTTTCAATCCTTTGATTCCTCGTGTTGCTGCCTCCCGGGGTTCTTCTCCTCCGAATCTTAAGGTAAAATGTTGATTGATTCACGTTTTATCTCCTTTTGAAACCCTAGGAGTCCGTGTTTAGGGTTTGATGAAAATGCTTTGAAATTTCGTAGTTCTAAGGATTAAAAGTTGTTTTTGGTGTACTATGATGTTTGCGATCGATCCTTGGATTCATTCCTCGAAAAATCACCAAAACGCACAATTTTATCAACCCTAGAAGTCGGTCAGATAATCGAACGTCCGGTTCTTGAGCGCGAACGGCCAGAAAGCGGTCGCATCGCCAATGAACGACGCAGACGACCGATTGTCCCGACGAAAAAAATTTCAACTCTTTTCATCAATCCAATTTCAATCATCCCTTTGATTATCCCAGTAACATATTCTCCGGTTACAAGATGACTAGGATGAGGTGCTCGACAAGGAAATCACATGGACCTCCTCGCGGACAATCTTCGCCGCAATCTTCGCCGCTCCTTCCGAGTCACCACCTCGACGCCAAAAGGCGACTCCTGCCTTGACCGACTCGGTCGATTAAATCGAGAAGGTTGTTCAAGGAAAGGCAAAGCACCACTCCGACTCGAGATCAAGCAAGTGATGATTATCGTTCAGATGAGGACACTCGGTCGAGCATGATTCTCCAAAGACGCACGAGGGCACTTTTGATAACTTGGGAACTCCTCCACCATCTCCTGTGGATCTGCGACTCTGTCGGCGGATGACTATGCTATCAAAAGGCATGTCAATCAAGATCTTCGCAAGGTCGACTCTATCAATCCAAGATTCCACACTACTTTTCAAGAGCAAGTTTATGAGCAATGCTATGGAAGGAACAGTAAAATTTGTCGATCATAAGTGGATTAAGTGGTCATACCGAATGACTTGGATAAATATAGTGGAGTATATCGGTTGTTCCGCTTCAGAAGTCTTCATGACCTTGTGAGCTTGAGCAAAATTATGATGATGAACTGATTCGCGGCTTTTACGCCACAAGACATGTATCACCGATCTACAATCTTTGAGATGGATTTACGTGGCTAGAGATTTGCAAAGCACTAAGGAAGAATTTGAGCAAATCTTAAATGTAAGGTCCAGCTCTTGGGAGAAGATCTTTGACATTCCTGCTTTGCTTGCTCCAAATTGGTCGAATACTTTGACTCAAATGTCAAATGCAAGCTTGGAACCATCACCGACTAAAGCCGTAGTGAGTATGATTAACGAATTATCAATCACACCTTTTATCCTAAGAGTGGCAATTTTGATGCTATCAGGGGACACGCCTGGAACATAATAGACCACATTATGAGAGGTGTCAAGTTTGATGTAGTGGATGTCATTCTCCAAGGCATAGTGTCATCTAAGAATGATAGGGTAAAGAGGATATACTATGCACCCTATATCATGGCCTTGATTTCTCGAAGATTACTTTTCGTGGTGGTCTTGGTTCGGTTCACAAATCTTATAGACCACGAGATGTTGTTCCTCCTCGACCACCGCCGAGAATGATCCTATTGTTTGAAGCCGTGCCTCTCATCACGATCCAAATATTCTTTGAAGGTTCCATTGCTCAGATTCTTGAAAACCAGCAACTTATTCTCAGTCAACTGCAAGAAATGAAGCATGCTCAAATAGAATTTCAGACTGAGGTCACTAATAAGTTGGCTGACATGGAGTTAGTGAGAGATGACTTTCACAATGAGGTTCACAACAGGATGGCTGCTATGGTGGAGAGTATCGATGACATTGAGAAGTTACTGCAGGCTCCTTATCGATTTGCTTACACTCGTCGCCATCATACTTCTGCTTCAGACTCAGCTCCTGTTACTCCTCCAGCTCCAGCCGCTCAGGATCCTCCTCCTGCTCCAGTCTCTCAGGATCCATCTTCAGCTCCTCCTCTGGAACAGGTCACTACTTCTCAGGATGCCGCTCCTCCGGTCCCAGCTTCTCAGGATTCCTCTCCTATTCCCGCTCAGGATGCCGTCCCTCCTCCTCAGGATCCCGTTGTCTGAGTTACTTTTGGTATCTTGATGCCAAAGGGGGAGAGAAGAAGAAGTGAAAAGATATAGAAGACATAGTTTTAGGGGGAGCAAGCGCAAGCTTTTTCTACTATAGTTATATTTGGGCGATATGTATTATTAGTTCTGTTGAACTTGTGTGCTTGTAATAGTTTTTATTATGTTTCTCGGCTTGTTGAACTTGTGGATGATGTCTGTTATTATCTTAAATGCAATTTCAGATTTCGTCATATTTATCTATTGCATCTCCTCAAGCTCATAGTTGTTAAAGAAGCTCGCCAAAATTTCATATTATCACTTCATGTGCTCGCTAAACTCTTTATCTTTATATGCACATATTTAGGGGAGCTATCTTTAAAATGGACTTAACAAGAAAATAATTCTCATTCATTTGTACTCATTATAAGAATTATGTTTTTGTGAAGTCGCAAATGTAATATACAATCTTGTTATATTCAAACCAATCTTTTCACAATTGTTTAGTGTTGTCATCAATTACCAAAAGGGAGATTGAAAAGCATCTAGGCCCCTAAAATTGTTTTGGTAATTAATGACAATATGTGATTATGGGATTAACAAGTTTATTGAGTATTTACAAGGTTAAGTCCCATTGGTGAATTTGTTAACACAAGGATGCATGCCAAAGGAGAATATGAAGATCCACAAGACTCAAAGACAGGTACAAATAGTCTAGGTTCCTCTTCTTCCATTTTACCGGTCTTAGGAGTTTAGTTGGAAGACCGGATTATAGGATAAATGCCGTACTATTAAGAGGGATCAAAGCTAGTAGTTTGACAGCATGTTCTTGTGGCATATGGATCAATTTAGGAACATGCATGCATTTGAATTTGAAATTTAAATTGATTTGAGTGGTTTTTGAACTTGTCCACAAATCGGTCGTACCGCCCGTGAAATCGGTTGTACCGGATTGCGGTCGTTCCGAAATTTGTGCGGCGGTTCAATAAAACCAGTAGCTCTGCAAATATGACTTAAACCCTCTCATAGAAATCGGTCGCATCAGTCTGCGTTTAACGGTCGCATCGCGTGTTGCGGCTGTTCGATTTTTATGAGCCGTTCAATAAAAACAGTAACAAGTGTAAAATCGCTCGAAACTCTTACGAAATCGGACGTTCCGATTTTGGGAACGGTTGTACCGGCCTGCGGTCATTCCGATTTTTGTATGCCGGTTCAATATTTCCAGAACCCTTGCAAATCTTAAGCAGTTCGCGAAACCCTACGATCGGTCGTTCCGTTCGTTTAATCCAGACAACCGGAAATCGGACGTCTGCGAACTTACTCGCGATCGTTCATTTGGGAGTTCAACGGCTAGTAAATCTTTTTAGTATCTGCTTGTGGCCGTTGGCATCGCGTTGACTTAGAAGCGATGCGACCGCACCTTTGCTCGCTGGCGTTCGATTTTCCCCGAAAGTTGGGGATTCGCTCAACGGTCTCTTTTGTTGGTGTGGGCTATAAATACCCCCAACCGCTCTGAACAAGCTTGTTTGGAGTTCTTTGAACATTCATAGAGCCTTGAGAGCTTAGTGCACCCACTCAACACTCAAAACCTCTTGTGCATTCTTTGTGAGTTTGTTGAGATTCACTCAAGTGCATTCATACTCCTAGTTGATCCATTTGCACTTAAGTGCGGTCAAGTGAAGACCGGTGATCTATTACTCTTGGAGTGTTGCCGCACTCCTAGACGGCTTGGCGGAGAGCACGGTGATCTCTTCAAGAAGATTGTGAAGAGGCCCGGTGCAAGCTTGTGAGTGGTTGGTGTTCGCCATCTCCTGAGTGGAGGAAGAACAACCATAGTGATCGAGGAAGGCTTAATTAGTGGAGCCGGCTTGAGGTGTCAAGCTTCCTCAACGTGGACTAGTGAAGACCGCAAGTCTTGATACCACGGAAAAACATCTTTGTGTCTTTGTGGTTATTTCTAGTCTTTACATTTCCGCATTTATATTTCTAGCTTGTTTATTGTGATTAAATAGCTTAGCTAGAAGTATAACTTGTTTAGACTAAGATATTAATTGGCTTAAATTGTTAAATTGTTAAAAAGTTTAAAAACCTCCTATTCACCCCCCTCTAGTCGGTTATCCTTGATCCTACAACCGGCTAGAACGCGGCGAAGCGAAGTCAATGGCGGCGAGGGCACAAACGGAGGTGCAACGAGGGCGACGCAATCCTGCAGCGAAGGGCTTCCACTACGGCAGCTTCTTGGTGGAAATCCGGTGAACATGGCGACCCAACGGGGACGACGACTTGGGTCTTCGGGAGAGGGGGATGGTGCGAGGATTTTAACGTGGGCGACGCACTTAAATAGGCACGGGAGGGAGGATTCGAGATGAAGATAGTGGCGGCAGCCCGCAGCTTTAGGAATCGAATCAAAGGTGAAGTGGACAAGTCCGACATGTGGGACTTGTGGAGAGAGAGAGAGAGAGAGAGAGAGAGAGAGAGCTAGGAAGCTAGGGCTAGGTCAAGACACGAAAGGGAAAGGGGAACGAAATTTGGGCAGAGAGAAGGAAACAGGCCAGAAAGGAAAAAGAATTGGGCCAGGAAAATAGAGATATGGCCCAAGAGGAAGAAGGATTCGATCGGAAGGAAAATCCAGAAAAAGAAAAGGATTTCTGAATTTAGGAAAAGGATTAAATAAAATCGAGCTCAAAGAAATAGCAAATAAACTCCAAAAATTCCAAGAAAATTCCTAAAAATATTCTGGAACTCAAGGAACCCAAATAAAATGGTTTTGAATTTAATTAAAGTTTAGATTAATCACATTAAATAAATTATATTTCTGAAAATTCAAATTAAGCTGACTTAAACTAGAAAATTTAAATGGTTATTTTTATTTTTAAAGGCTTCAAAAGAACTCCAAATTTGGGATGTTACATCGACCCATCTCTCTCCTCTCAGTCTGCTTCTACACGGTGCAACCTACACGTGCCCAGCCTACATCGCCTACCTCTTCTCCCTCGCTGACACTCGGGTCCACGTTAGTGACTCATTCCGATTTTTCCTTTAAGAAATAATTCTGGAAGAAATTCATTTTCCTCGTTGACTTGACGCTTGTGCAATAATATGGAATTTCCTTTTGAAAGAAATTAAAAAAAACATTTTTGCTTGATTTAAATCTTCCAAGAGCTCATTCTCCTTCGTTCAGATGTATTAATAATTTTGGAGTTTATTTAAATGTAATTGAATTTTTTTGTATTTGTCTTGTTTTCGCGTATAGATTTCGACGTCTCCAGAGAGCAAGATTACTTCGTCAACCAAGGAAAACAATAATTTGAGCAAGACAAGTTACATGTTTGATCCCAGTATTTCAAAGTATTTATATATTATTTTAAATTGTTATTACATGCTTACTACTTGATTCAATGAAATTTAAATTTCTGTCTTTAAATTGTAGCTAATCACAATAAACTTATCTAGCAAACTTTTGACATTGAATTATCATACCTTGTCACCCTAGATAAAAACTAGTTGGTACAATAGTGTTGACTAGATCATTTTAGGAAAAATTATGCCTAGTCGTGCTTAAACCTGAAATATTTGATTTGGGAATTTCTAGCCAATGATCAACTATGGTTTAAAAATGGACCTATGCCATTGGTATGCCATGGGAGTTTACAAATGTCTTCAAAATAAAATTAAAACTGGTTTAGACTTGGGCGAAATGGATAGTAGGTGGGTGCAAGTTTTTGCACGGGATCGATTCAGTGAATGGTCGAAGTCCAGGGGTTCTATTTGGAAGTCGCCCAAGTCAGTTAAGGACCGGTCTGCGAGTTGCGGATTGTAAAGCCCTTTCGTACTACCACAAGTTTGGTATGGGACAGACCCGGCTAACTAATTTGCAACGTTCGACCGCAGCCGTGCTATTTGATTGTGTAGATGTTATTATGACCTACTTTTTATTTCCCACATGGCGCAAGAGGGGTCTTTCGTTTGGCGTGAAACCTTATAGTGGTGAAACCTTAGCGGGCATGACTACTTTAGGATGGCGTATTTGTAAAGGCCTTGTGATAATCACTTAGTTGCACACCAATGGATGCGTGTGAAATGAACATTATAAATCGATTATCTCTTGTGGGTAAAGTTGTACAACTTCTACAGTGTGTAAGTCTATTCGAATAGTCGTGTCCACGATCATGGACATGCTGAGTAAATCCTTTCGCGGATTAGACTTTGGTTTTGATTTCAAAATGTTTATCATAAATGATTTTTATATATAGTTAATCCATGTGGAAAATTGGGCAATTAGCCTTGGTGTCAGGGGGTTATTCCTTCACTAGAAGTGTATGGAGTTTTCTCTTACACTAACTTGGCATTTAAAATCAAATTCAATTTTAGATATAGTATAACTGCTTTGGAACTTAGTAAATGTATTTAAAATGTCAAACCTTGCTTTATGCAAAAAAAAAAAGACGTATAAGCATTCCTTCGATATTATCCCCGGATACATTAAATTTTGTATGGGTGTTACTTGCGGAGTACATTCTTGTACTCACCCATGCTTAAGAAGAAATTGTTCAGAAGACAAGGACTTTGTCGTTGCGGAGGATCTCGATGACTAGGCCGCTACTCCAGTTGATTAACTGTGGTAGATTTGCTAGGCCCTACTACGACTTCGTATTCCGTTGTATTCTTTTATTGTTGGCTTGTAAGCCGTTCTTTTAAAAACTCTGATAATTATAAATAAAATTATGCGAGATGTGGATATTACCATCTTTGTTTTTATTGTGTACACTAGTTACTGCTCCATCGATTAGTGTAGAATACACAGAGAATCTGGGGGGTGTTACTCCCGGGTTCGACAATGCACGGCACACCTCGCCCAACGGCGAGGTTGTAACATCTCAAACTATGATTTGTGTTTCAAATATATAAAGTTTGAGATTTTCAAAAACTTTTGATGAATCTCTTGAGTTTGCACTTGGTTTTCTGAAGTTGCTTTAAAATTCAAACTTTTGACTTGAATTCAAGTTTCTATTGGATTCCAGAAAAATGTGTGTATAAAAGTTTCTGAAAATAATTTTGTAAAATACTAGATTATTTATCACAGATTAATATAATTGTTCACAAATTTTTAGAAGTCAATTTGACCTTATCAAAATCCTAGCCAAATTAGTAATACAGTTTTAAAAAGGAATTTATTTCACACAAATGGAATATGAATAGTGCCTAAATTAAATTTTCCTAAGTCTTAGTTGAATCTGAGAACACTGACAAAAAAAATTTAGAATTTTTAGGATTTATTGCTATTTTAAACTGCCAAGTCAAATTAGTTGAATTTCGGTCAAAACTTTAAAACCTAACTCGACCTCGACCGAACCCGAGCCCTGTTCTGACCCGAGCCACCCTAGTTGACTTGATCAGACCATGTCACTGGACCAGACCCGAGTCTGACTCAACAGCTTAGTCGCGTCGCTTCTGGTCGATCATTGGCAAGTGGGGCCCACTGTCGGCGACCATCTTCCTCGACGCCGCTTAAGCCGAAGCGACACTGCTCACAGCGCATGCGTGCCACCTGACTAGTCGCTACCACCTCGTGCTCCCGGGATTGCCTACGAAGCGTCACCGGAGCTTCACGAACCTCCTACGCCTATCCATTTCCTTCCTCACGTACTCTCTCGCCTTCTTCGCTCACTTCCTTGTTCTGCCCCGAGAAAGAAGGAGTGGAGCTAGCAGCCACCTCGGTGCCATCCTCAAACCCGTGACCCCGCCGCCGAGTTTCCCTCTTCACACCGTGCCCGTTTTGACCAGTCTACGTCCTTGTCATCCACTGAATCGCCGGGGACGACTTCTTCGTTCTCAAATCCAACGCCCAAGGTCCCATAAGCCCCTTAGCGTTCCGGTGAGTTATTCTTCACAACATCTTGTCCTTCATGATCGCAATAACCCACCAAATATTCTTATGTGTTTAATCAGACTTTGGTGCATCACTGAGGGAGGAAGAACCCGTCTTCTTCGAGCACGGTGAAGCATCGCCGCCTCGATTTCGGCCGCCACCGTCGTCCTCTGGCGTCAAGATCTTGGGCGCCTCGTTCCTGGAGTCACGACGATTCCAAGGCGCACCTTTCCAGAGCTTCTAGAAGCTCGTAGCGACTTCTTCACGAGAGCAGCTCCTTCGTCTCTACTTTTGGTCATCGCCAGCTCACCGGCGGCATCCACAAGGACCCGCGTCACCTCAGGCAGCTTCGCGAGGTCCTCCTGAACCTGGTAGTGTCTTCCCCGAGCCCAGAGGACCCCTGCTCTGCCGTTTAGCTTTCTTAGCCGCCGCGCTCGCATTTGGAAACGCCGACGAGCCGTTGACAGCTTAAGGTGATAAGCCATGATTAGTTTTAAACTAGTTTCTTAATATTTGTATGACATGTGGACCCCACCGGGATAAGCACGATTAAAAATCTAATTGAACCATTTAAAATCTTGGAGTCATTGACATGTGGGCCCCTCATGGCTGGTTAAGTAATTGCGCAAAGTCGTAAAGTATGTTTTCTCCTAAGAAATGCATATTTCCTATATGCTTAGTTTAAGTTTACGTCTTCGTGAGTAGAAGACGTATCCTTTAAATCCTCTTTCGACGTCACCTTAGCCGAGGCTAGGTCAAAGCTAACCCAGTCAACGCCCTCGCTTCGGGTCCCACCGGTTAGTGACCGTGGGCTAGCTGAGCACCAGTAGAAAAAGTATTTAATTCCTTTAGAAATTCCAAAACGAATTATTATTACACTAAAAATTCAATTAACTTAGAAAATTCATAACTGATTCAAATAAGCTCCAAATTGAGTGAAACCAATTTTGTTGGTTTTTATTTTTAGTGTACTTTTAAATGGAATATATTTTAATTATGTCTCTATCCCATAGAATATTGGAGTAGAATTGATGTCAAAAAGGAATTATTCTTACACTAGAAAATGGTTTAAACTTCAAAATTCATAAGTAATTCATATTAACTCCAAATAGAGTGAAATTAATTTTTTTAATTCTCATTTTTCCTATAATTTAACTTGGTATAAGTTTAATGTATGTTTCTATTTTAGAAAATTATGGTAATTAATTTATTTGTGCAATCATGCCTTTAACTTGTTAGATTCCTAGGAAATCCAAATAAATTCATTTTGGACTAAAACTTGCACCTAAAATCTTTTAAAATCAAACTCCACCTGATGTGTATGCATGTTTGATGAAATTGAATTTTGGTTCTTTTCAGTGTTATTTGTTCTTATTTGTTGTTTTGCTCGATCGATAGATTTTGATGAATCAGGTGCATATGAGAGTGGTCCTCAGCAGCAAGAAGACTATCTCTAGCAAGGCAAGCAGTTCTTCCTTTGATACACGTTGATCCTATTATATTCGCATGCCAATACTTCAATTTCAACTGTATGTATGCATGCTATGTTAATGAGTTATTTCTTAGTCTGCGATAGTTAACCTGAATAGATATGTGAATTGTAGGTAAACATCCATCCTTTACCAGTGAACCTAGGTTTATATCTGCTGTGATTTAGAGCTCAGTGGATGGGCTCTAGTCACTTTATATTTTAGTATGCGAGTTGTTGTTGCTTAGCCATGCTTAGAACGGTAGTATGAGGATCATCGCTTTGGTGATGGTCAATATGTCAACATCACTTTAAATACTTGAGTCAGGATACTCACGTATATATTATTTGGAAAAAACTAAAACTGAAAACAAAAAGGATTTAGACATGGGCATATGGATGAGGGTGTGATTATTGGGTGTGTGGTTGTGTGTCCGAGTCAACAAGGACCAGACATCTTTTTTTTTCCAACAAGGCACAAAGCCCAGCTTTTATAGAAAGCTAATCAAACTGGTTACAGAAGTTCCACGAACAGTCCAAAATCGAACCTAACAACTAGCTGGGGATACCAGCTAAGCACAAAACACTCGCACCATTCCACCAGCAACAAGTGTTAGGATACAAACACAACCACCCCACAAAACCAGGGACCAACAACACCAACGGAACCCAAGACAAACACAAAAAAACTCATTAGAAGCCTAAACAAGACCAACAACATCGCCAGACTTCAGCCAGTTTTCAGCCACCTCCAACATCTTCTCCAACTTCAACCGCTCGCCTTTTTTGAGAAGGATGCACCACCACTGCAGACAAGATGTAAAATTGAATATGACTTCAATCGGTTGTTTAAGGAAAATCTTCTCAATAGCACCTTTATTCCTGCATTTCCAAAGAGTCCATGATAAAACTGCAAAACTGAAAAGGCCAATGTTATAGTCATTAGCACCCCTCTTATCTAACCACCACTAATGAAAATCTTCTAGAGAATTTGGAACTCTTCTCCAATGAAACATCTCTTTAAAGCAGCACCAAGCAAACTTGGCTAAGACACAACTAAAAAACACATGATTGACATTCTCCGAGACCCCACACGAACAGCTTAACCTCCCTTTCCGAATTCTAATTTTCAGCTTGATCGGTTGTGCAGATTACATTCAGAGACTCGCCATAAGAAAATCTTGACCTTCAGGGGAATCCTGCTAGCCCAAAGAATCTGAAATCTCTTACAAGTAATCCCCCCATAGGACAAAAATCTTGTCGGTGTTTTAGAACCGATCTTACATAAAGATTGTTTGATTTGGGAGGTCTCCTAGAATGAAATCACGCAGAGAGATTGACACGGGTATTTTTATACAGATCCGGGCCTTCTCTGGGGAGAATAACAACCCTACTCCTGTGTGTGTATGATATTGAGTGTATATTGTACAATCGGGAGAAAAGACTAAGACTATTACAGAAGACAGTGCTTGTCTTCCCAGTTGTATGATGTGTTCTCCGATTGCCCTCCTCTTTCATCTCTGATCACCGCCTTTATATGATCGTGAAGGAGTAGCCGTTTCTCCAGGTGAAGAGGTGTCTCATCATGTCCTGTAACGGGCACATGTTTGTAGTAATCTCCGGAGTGTTAACTCCTTCATGCCGTCTGGTAGTTATTTGTCAGAGATAATGGGGTATTACGTGCTATTACTCCGTAGAATAACAGTGTATGTTGACTGCTTGGATTCCTTAATCAATTGGACCCACCCGTCTGTAAGTTTTATTGATCATAAGGTGGTTGTAGAAGAGCTTACGACCATGGAGTGGTCGTAGAATAACTTATGACTGAATAATGATCGTAGAAGAACTTACAACTATAAGGTAGTCGTAGCAAGACTTACGACTATGGGGGTGGTCATAGAAGAACTTACGACCACCTGGTAGGCTTCTCCCTTGTAAATATAAGGGGTATACCTAGGGACCACATGACATCATATTTACCCATGATAAGAATTATAGATATAAGATAAAATGAGGATTATTAGATCCTCGTCAAATCTGTAAAGAGAATTGACCGAAAACAGACCATGATTACCTAAACCCCATTTCAAGCTATCACTAACCCCAGTAAGAATAACACCTTCCAAAATATTAATCAGATCCCCCCACTGAAGCAACTCGTCAACCCCCAAGCTTCTATTAAACTCAATGTGCCACACCCCATCTTTACAGCAATTACCAACAGAGATTTCAGGATTAGAAAAAATACTAAAGAGCTTATCAAACCTGACTTTAAAAGAACAATCCTCAAACCACACATCCTTCCAGAAGAGGGTTGAATTCCCATCACCCAGCTTATGAGTCACCCCTCGAAAAAACAAGTGCTTCACTTTATGAATGCTCTTCCAAAATTGTGACCCTTTAACAGAATTAGTGTCACGATAATTCCCTCTAGGAAAATATTTGGCTTTCAAAATCCGAAACCAAATCTCATCTTCAGCCTTATCCATCTTCCAAAACCATTTAGAAAGCAAGCAATCGTTAAAGAGTCTAGTATTAATCACCCCTAACCCCCCAAAATCTTTAGGTCCGCAAACCGCCTTCCAACTTACCATATGATATTTGAACTTATCACTAGCTCCTCTCCAAAAAAAAAAAATCGAGACCTAATGGTGTCCATTCTTCTATGAGCCTACTCATTCAGCCTATAAAACCCCATAGTATACATTGGAATACTACTCGGACAACTATTTACAAGAACTAATCTACCGCCGGAAGACAACAAATTACTCTTCCAATTGTCCAGCCTTCTTTCCAATTTTCTGATAATATTACCAGTTGATTGATTCCTTACCACTTTATCTCCAATTACAAAACCCAAGTAAGTAAGAGGCAAATGACCCAGCCCGCAATTCAACATATTGGCAACTCTAAGAGCTTCTGAATTGTCCACCCCCACCACAAAGACCTCACTCTTATGGTAGTTAATTTTAAACCCTGTCATCCATTCAAAGCAGTACAACAAGAATTTCAGATGCAGAATATACTCATCAGAACAATCAATCATGAGGACTGTGTCATCGGCATACTATAGCAAAGAAACCCCTCCAGGGATAATGTCAGATAAAACCCCCTTGATCAACCCTTTCCTGTGGGCCTTGTCAATCACCACTGCCACAACATCTGCTGCTAGATTGAATAATAAAGGAGATAAAGGGTCACCTTGTCTTAACCCTCTATGAGTACTGAAATAAGGACCAACAGATCCATTAACATTGATGCTCACTTTACCCCCTGTCATTGAACTCATTACCCAATTAATCCACTTTGTAGAAAAACCCTTGCCTCTCATCACCTCTTCAATGAAACTCCACTGGATTTTGTTATAAGCCTTCTCAAAATCTAGTTTGAGAATCACCCCTTTACCCTTGGAAACTCTCAAACCATACATAATTTCATGAAGAGAAACAACCCCGTGTAAAATACTTCTCCCCTTAATGAAAGCAGTCTGATACTTGTTAATGATCTTATGAGCAACTCTCGCCAATCTGACAGCCATCAACTTGGTGATGATTTTAAAGCTTACATTTAACAAGCAAATAGGTCTAAACTGTCTGATATTGTTAGCCTCTTTAGTTTTTGGAATCAAAGAAATCACCCCATAATTCAATCTTTTCAAGTCCAAGTTTACCTCAAAAAAACCTGTTACCAGATCCATAAAGTCACACTTAATGACTCCCCGAAAAGACTTTAAAAAGCAAGTGGGAAAACCATCAGGTCCAGGAGCAGAGTCATTACCAAGACTTTTAACAATGTTCCAAACCTCTTCCTCAAAAAACTTCTGCACCAGACTAGCATTATCCTCTTCAGATAATAAACCACTGTCTAGCCAAAAATTATTTGTGACACTCACCTTAAGACTGCAATCTTTACCAAAAAGATCTTTATAAAACTTATAAATGCGATCTTTAATGGAGGTTTCTTCAGTTAAACTCTCTCCCTCATTATCCAAACTGAAGATGAAGTGTTTCCTCCTTCTCCCATTAGCACAACTATGAAAGTAACTAGTATTGGCATCCCTATGAACAATCCACTTCGCATCACCCCTTTGCTGCCAATACTTTTCCTCCATCTCATACAATTTTTCAAGATCTCTCTCCGCTTTATATCTGTTTGCCCACTCTTCAGCACATAAACCAACATCTGCTGCTTTTATATCCATATTATCTAGATGATCTAAAATAACCATCTTCTCTTTATGAAACTTGCCATTCATATTAGCACCCCAACCTTTCAAAAACTGTCTTAAAATTGCCAACCTCCCATTCCATTTATCCAAAGAGTAGATATTTACCGGCATCTTTTGCCCAACTTCCCTCCACTTCTCCTAAACCACCTCAAAGAAGTTTTCCTGACAAAACCACTTTTTTTCAAAAAAGAACCTCCTATTTCTCCTTGTCACATTGTCCCCAGTCTCCAACACTATAGGACAATGGTCAAAACCCATCCTAATCAAACTGATAGAATTACATAAAGGAAATCTAGCCTCCCAACTAGTAGAAACCAAGATTCTGTCAAGTTCCACCATAATGGGACAAGCATGCTTATTAGTCCAAGTAAACCTCGGACCACTCCTCTTAATCTCCATCAACCCATTATCAGAAACGAAGGCATTAAAGCTGTCAATCAGATTGAGGTTAACATTACCAGAACTTTTATCACCAGCAGTTCTGATCAAGTTGAAGTCACCCCCCAACACAAGAGGTAGAACCGCGTTATGACATTTGTCATGAAGCTCCCCCAGGAATGCCCCACTCAAACCATGTTGAGCAGGCCCATACACCGTCACAATCTCCCATCTGAAATTACTTTTCTTATGCCTTAGGGTCATGCTAATAAAGAATCTCCCTTTGTCACCCCTTCAAGATTCAACTCATCAATTCTCACCCCCATTAAAATACCTCCTGAGTGCCCCACAGCAAAAGACCAAAGCCATTCAAACTCACCCTTCCCTGCTAAAGCTTTCAAGTCTTTCACAGAGAAATATTTCTTAATGGTTTCTTGAACTCCTACCACATCAAACATCTCTTTAGCAATAATATCAATAAGTTGTCTTCTTCTCATTGGCTTATCCATACCTCAAATATTCCAAAAAAGAAATTTCATGAGGCAGACTTTCGGCCAGAAGCCTTATCTTTATTTGTCCTGTTAATAGCTCGTTTATTCATCCTAAAACCTATAACACCCCTGGAAGAATTATCAATCACTTCTAAACTAGCAGCTTCCTCTTTACTGTTTTCCACATAATCATTAACCCCTTGCTTTGTCAAGACATCTCTTTTTCTCAATTCTGCTTGAGTAATAGCGCATATAGTTATGTGGAGTTTTAATACAGTGCAGCAAGTTTTATGTGAGTTTCAACGATGCAAAAAGTTTCATAGATGTTTAGTTTTAAACGGTCGCCTATACACATATGAATTAGTTTCATTCAGTTATTTGGGATTAAAACTTCATGAAACTATATGAAACTTGATGAAACACGATGAAATTTCATGAGACTTAGGATGAAACTATATGAAACTTGATGAAACACGATGAAATTTAGGATGAAACTTAATGAGACTTGGGATAAAACTTCATGAAACTTGATGAAACACGATGAAACTTGGGATGAAACTTCATAAGACTTGAGATGAAACTTGATGAAATACGATGAAACTTGGGATTAAACTTCATGATACTTAGGATAAAACTTCATGAAACTTAATGAAACTATATGAAACTTGATGAAACATAGGATGAAACTATATGAAACTTTATGAGACTTGGGATGAAACTTAATGTGACTTGGGATGAAACTTAATGAAACTAAAAAAAACCGTTGCCTCCGCTGGCCTTGCCTCCTTGCCTCGGCGCCCGGGTTCACCACCTCGCCTCAAGCCAAGACCGCCGGAGCCATCGACAACACCTCAAGACCTCGTCTTGGCGCCATGCCATGCACATTGCTTCCATCGAGCCGTCATCGCGCCACAAGTAGTCATAGGTGGCAACAAGACGATGCATGCAATCTGCGGCTCTGTGTCTTGCATTCTCAAGTGGTCGCCTCTCACGGGCCATTCTTTGTGCCAAGGCCTTGGCGACAGTGCCTCAAAGTCAAGCTTTCTCCTCTTCCTCTTCTTGCAAAACCCTCAAACAAACTCGCATGTGAAAAATACATGTATGGATGAGAAGCTTAGGTGATGAGGATCACAATGGCATGACATGCAATGGATGATTTTTTTGGTTTTGGATGGTGATTGTGAAGAGAGAAATGAGGAAAGATGAACATGTACAAAGGTAGAGCTTGGGAAGACTAGAAGTGCTGATGTGCTGTTTGGGGGGCACGAGGAACGGCGTTCGTTCAACGGCGAGAACCGTGGGGGCAAAGAAGCAGCAGTAGGATTAGGTTAGACGGGGTGGACAAGAGAGAGGATATTGGGGGAGTTTAGGTGTGGAGTGGATAAAGTTGTGGTGGACATCAATATATATGGGGATGATCCAACGGTAGATGGCTATGCCGTTTTGCTGCCTCCAAACACTATAGCGTTAGTTAGTATTTCTCTTCTAAAATATCGAGCTCCATTAGTGGAAAAGAAGAACGCCAGAACCCTCAACGACCTGTATTTTTAAGTCTTTCAGTGGTAGAAGTTTGTAAGTTAATACGAGTAAAAAAAGGATGTTTGAAGGAATTTTGTGCAAACAATTTAAATTCACGTTAACAGGGACCAGACAAAGATTGATAGCGGAAAATACAAGTTATCACCTGTCACAATGATGAAGGAAGATAGATATTTGGAGTTGTAACAAATAAGGATGAGATTGACATATCATGTAACCGGTCTACGGAATACATATGCTTTAATATTGTGCTATTATAGAAGCACCTTATTTTTTTAAGAAAAAAACACGGACAATATATATGTGCATACATATTTCATTATGATCTCCTAAAATCGGTGTCCAAGTCTAAGACTTGAACCTTGGTAGGTGCACCCACACACCCAGTTATTTTCAATCAAAATGGATTTAGTAAAAGCCTTATTTGCTTATACGTATCGCATTCTTGTATAGAGCATCAGGGTCAGATTCTAGGATGATAGCGTTTACTAAAAAGAACTGGCTTTTTAAGGAGAATCGGCCGTCAGATGAACTGATCAAGCAAGGGATGATAGGAGACGTGCCGTGGCCCGTGGAGCGAGCTGTTGCGTTGAGTTGGACTGAAAAAAAAATGAAAGAGGAGAAAATCCACCTCCAAGGTCGGTGCCGTGGTGGAATATGAATATCCATGGCATCGCGGAAGATGCGATGTACGTCCCCGCCGTGCCGAGCTGTGCCGAATAGGTGGCCAGGCGCGCGGACGTCTCGGCCTTGCTCGTGCATGCGACGGACCAGCACGCACGGTTGGGCCGAGTGGCACGCGAAGTCTCGCCGTTTCCTCGGGTTTTCTTGCGACCTGGGGTGAACCTCTCGGCGCGGGCAAGCGAGTCGAGCCGGCGTCGCCTTGGGCCTTAGCCACTAGCCAGAGACTCTTTCCCGTAGGGTGGGCCGAGCCCAACTGATGCCGCGCTCAGGACGCATTGTGGAGTGTGGACCATGGACGGGGGTGTACAGTACGTGGGCCATGCTGTGCCCACTGGAACAGTGTTAGCTCGTACCGCCGGCCGTCGTACGTGCAAACTGGCACAGGTCTGGCAGATCGTTGCTCGTTGTGGAGGCGGTAGGTGGTTGCCGCCTTGCCGGGGCTTGTGAGTTCATGAATGCTGTCCTGAATACGACCGCAGCAATGAATCAAGACGAGGCTACTGTTGACGCGAGTGTGCGCGACCTTGCTCCCGTGACTCATTGTGACCGTGTTGGGTGGCGGCTGAACAGTGATGCTATGCGTCCTGGACCTGAGCCAGGTAAGCTGCTACCCTAGTTTGATAAGGCGTCCGGTTACCTGCTAGAGGTTTATGATTCCATGCCGCGGAAAGCTATCGGGAGATAACTTCACCAGTACTGCTAGTAAGAGATTTTTTTTATTAATTAATCCTTTAAAAAAATTTATTTTAAAGTTAATCCCCGCGAACTTTATTTCTAATTCTGATCCATTTGGTCACGCCACCACCCGTGGCGTGACAAAATCACACTGTCACGCCAGCCCGTATCTTGTCAAACTCTTGTCGTGCCACCACCAGTAGCGTGACAGTATTGTTTGGTTATACCACCATCCGTGGTGTGATAAAATAATATTGTCACGCTATAAAATAAGTCCATCAAAAGAGTCAGAATTTGAAATAAAGTTTATCGGAGGTTAACTTTAAAATAAAATTTAAAAAAAGTTAATTAATAAAAAAAAAGTTCCTAGGAAGATCCTCGTACTACTCTTCAAAAAAAAAAGGATCCTTATGGACTAATGGCGACGGCACAATTACCAAGGGTGGAGATGGGCCATGTTAGGTGAAAACGAACGATTCAGATGTCAAAGATGTACTCTAGGGCATATTCAATAGTACATTTATTATCGTCTCTTAGCTATGTCACATTAATAAAATCCTAAGTAGATGAGAGATGGGAGGAGAGAGTACATATCTTCTCTTCCTGAAGAGACTGTTGTGCACGTGAAACAAGATATGATGCATTAATCTACTCTAGTTGATATGTAGGTCTATTTTAAAGAAAAATTATAAAATATAAATGTTAAAAAGTGTGGTAGAGTCTATCTGTTAGAGATGTTATCTCTATAGATAGTACAACATATGTTAGAAATAAGATTATCTTTGACTATTGAAATGCGTTTGAAAAAGGGCATTCTTGAGCTGCGAGCTGTGAGAAACAGTGTGGAGTCGCAAAGTCAATCGATCACGTGAAGAACCCAGCTGCTTGCCCGACTGCGCGACACGGCGCCATGCTTCGCACTCGCCGTGCCGCACGAACGAACGAGTGTGTAGACAGGCAAAACCAAGCACGCAGGACCGGGCGTTTTCTCCCCCCTGGCCGCTACTCGCCTGGCTCCGATTCTTGCCCCCGCCCGGGCGGGTTGCCTTTGGATTCTTCCAAAGCCATCGATGGGATCGTGACAAACGTCCATCTTTATCCAAAGCAACTTCATATATAGGCCCCTCATTAGGGCTTTTATTTCTAGCGTTTGCTGCTCTCCCTTTTGCCGGTTTTCCGGCCTTTGGTGTCAAATGTACATTGTACAATAGGCCTCTTTTTAGAGTATGGTCTCATGGTCTCACGGTCACGGAGAAGTAAAAGAGGAGGAGAATTCCGTGTCCGTGAGATTCCGCGACCGGACGGAAAGCTGGTTCTTTAATTCACATCGGACCAGGACAAGATTCCCCCAATCATTTCGATGCGTTTTCCTCATGGCCGTGAGTTTGTGATCCCTTATCTCTTCTCGTGAGCTTCTTATCGCCTAGCGACCAGCGCGTTGCTGACTAAATCATCTGGTTATTAATATCACAGCGCGTGTTCCATGATTTATTCTCGAGACATTTGTCAAGTGTTAGATGTTCAGAGTTCAGACAATGGAGTCAAATTTGCCGGCGAAATTACAGGCAAGGGCACGTCTCCCTAGGGGATTTGCATCGGCTCATTCCTACGAATGTCACGGGTGAAGAGTGTCATAATTTCCGAAAGATTTGAGCCCCTTTATCCGAGAAAGACCGACCAGATCTATCGCTACAGTATAGAAAACAGTACTATGCTACAGCATCCCACTACAGTATTTGCAAACAGTACTTTTGTGAATAATGGTTTCTCTACAGTGTTTTGATTTCGTCCGTTGTTTTTTTACCCAACAGATGTTACATAATATCACAGAACTGTTTACCCGTGACATTGCTTAGCACTGTTGGACGACGCGGTAGTTTCATAGGCGATGTGCTCCCAGGTGTCAGCAAAATTCGCATCCGAACTAAAAAAGATTTGCCGAACAGCATCACCGTACCCTGTGTTTGTACTTTTCGAAGTTAGCTGTGCAGCACTGTTCAGTTCTGCTCAACTCTGGAAAGAAAAGTGTGATCGGTGCCGAAAGAGGATTCGTTGCATTCTAGCTTTGGAAGCTGGATGGTGTATACAACAAGTATTATGTGTGTTGGGTTGTTTATGTATCTATAGTCAGCTTGAGTAAATGTAATGGTAGATTATTTGGTTGTCTGTTTTTGTTAGACAAGGTTTTATTGAGATGTTGTTTTGGTTGGTTGCATCAGGAGAGTGGATGTAATATTGGGTTGTTTGATTGTCTGTATATGGTAGAGTGTGTTTACCTCTTCTAGTTATTTTTTAAAAAAAAAATTAGGCTAAAAATTGGAGGAATTCTAAATTATATCAAATGAGTTCAAAAAAATATGAAATTTTTTGTGGAGCATCTCTACACTGTGTACTTACTTGTGTAAATTTTCCAAATTTTATTCATTCAGAATTGTTATCGCTATTTCGTATAAGTGTCCTGTTCGTATGAATCAATAAACGTAGAAAATGAGCTCAAAAAATTATGAATTTTATTTTGAAGGGTCCTCACGCAGTGGACTTCATTGTGTAATGTTTCGACAATTTTATATGTGTTCTGGTATTATCTCGAAAATTTATGATTTAGGTCGCGAAAATTTCGATTTTATGTTTCATGATTTCATGTGAAGAATGTATAAAAAAAAACTACATTGCAACTCCATTGGAGATGTCGATATACAATATGGCGCTGGAGGAGCTTCCGGTGTAAACTGTTTATGAATCGGAGCTTCAAATCAAAAGTTATTGCTAAAACAAGAAAAGAAACATTCATATACAAAACAAGGATACGCAAAAGAGCTAGTGAAGAAAACGAAAACTAACAGAATAAGGCATCTGCTGCAAACAAAGAAAGAGACAGATGCCCGTTATGTGCTTTCCCTTGTCACACTTCTTCTCGTGTCCGTAAACTAACATGAAGATTGTTGCAAAATGCAATTGGTTTTGCAAATATGAAGCAACAGATGCCAAACTTCCAAAAAAAGGGAAGTTACAACTAAATGTTTATACTGTCAGCGCAGGTCCATTGTTTTAGAAAATGTCTGTGAACTACTAGAAGCCTTTCAACACATTTTTGTGGATTGTCAAGTGGATAAAATCAACAAAGCTCCCGCATCACATGCACATGTCATATAGAAGTGTACTTGATAAATAATTAAAAGCGAATTTCCAAATAAACCACTAGTGCAACCAAAAATAAATATAGAACTCAAAACTCTTGAACAAAGGATCACTGGTTAGGTTTGTAAGAAATGAGGTTACTCTCAATTTCCCATTGATCACTAAAGCACAACATAACACTGGGTTGAACTGGTTATAACTTGTAACACAAAATAATGCGTCTGTAAACAGATGCTCACCCAAGACACATTCATTTCAAGTTTAGGACTTCCCATGTCCCAACAAAGGAACTACAAGAAATACAAGAGCAGAGCTCTCGAGATTGAGAAAATGAATGATGTTTTTATCATCAGACAGACGAGGCGAGATAAGGTTGTGCATGAACCAACCGAAGGAAATACGTGGCACGCAGATCATATAACGATATGTCGTAACCTTCGACTCGTGCGCTTCAAGGCTACGGACATCGTTATATGATCTGACGCCACGATTTTCTGCTGGTTCATGCACAACCTTATCTAACATGTCGCATAACATGATCATCCACGATAAACCGATAATTTGACAAAGAGTGTCCTATTTAACGATGTGTGCTACTAGTCTCCATGTGCCAAAGCGAGTGCCCCTTGTCTCGTGGTCGCCCATGATGGCGGTGAGTGTAGAAGTTGGCGCCCCGCAACATCCTCGCGAGAAGTTTGTCAAGAGTCCATAGTCAGTATCGTGGAATTTTGCAATCGTATATTACGCATAAGGCGAAAAACATTACATTACTAATTACAAGTAATTAATTACCACTAAACTAATTCATTACTAGTCAACTAACTAATTACGACTAATTAATTACCCCTGAACTTCTAATTACGACTAGCTGACTAAGACTGACTAATTACGACTACGGTAATAATGGCAAAAGCATAACACAAATTACCTGCCCTTCGGAGGAAGTAATCAATCAGCCCTTTGGGGGAAGTAATCAATCAAGGCCGAGCGCCGAGCGCCGAGAAGCAACAAAACAGTTAACCTTCCAATAAAATTAATTATGTTACATTCTCTAAGTTCTCAGCGACGAATGCAAGAACGAGAATCGAAACACAATTGAGATGAGCGAAGAGTGGGTGCCAGAGTTCGGTATTTATAGCCGAGCGGAGAAGGAGTCGCGGCGTTGGCGCCGGGAATTCCATAAGCATTGGCGTCGGAATTTCTGGACGAGACGACAGATGTGCGGAGGAGGGACGGTGGGAAAGATGGCCACTGTGAGGTTTTTTAATTCTCCGCTGAACAGTCCGGGTGCGTGGCAGGTTTAGTGGGTGGGAGGGAGGGCCAGAGGGGGGCGCGAGTCGGGAGGTGTTTTGGCTAACCTAACCTAACTAACTAATTAACCCCACTGTTTTGGCTGGTGCATGGTGGCCATGCACCAGCGGACACTAAACCGATAAATAAACAAAGAGTATCCTATTTGATCGAGTATATTTGTATTCATATTTTGTTTTGCTATATTTGTACGCGTATTTTGGTTGTTACATGTGTACTCCAACGCCATATTGTATATCGACATCTCCAATGGAATTGCAATGTAGCTTTTTTATACATTCCAAGTCACATGAAATCATGAAACCTAAAATCGAAATTTTCGCGACCTAAATCATAAATTTTGGAGACAATACCAGAACAAATATAAAATTGCCGAAACATTACACAATGAAGTACACTGCGTGAGGACCCTTCAAAACAAAATTCATAATTTTTTGAGCTCATTTTCTACGTTTATTGATTCATACGAACATGACACTTATACGAAGTAGCGATAACAATTCTGAATGAATAAAATTATGAAAAATTTACACAAGCAAGTACATAGTGTTGAGAGGCTCTACAAAAAAATTCATATTTTTTTGAACTCATTTGCTATAATTTAAATTTCCTTCGAATTTCAGCATAAAAATTAAAAAACCGAACTAAATTAAAAACCCTAACTAACCTAACCCTAACCCTAACTCCTAATTAAACCCTCCCTAATCACCCCTAAAGGCCAGTAGCGTTGCTAAAGGCGCTCAAGACGGTGGCGAACAAGGCCAACATGCCGCGACGTGTCGGCTTAAAGCGCAAGATCAAGACGGTGATCCGTCGCCAAATATATTTTTGCAAATACTTCCGCCCGATGGTCAAAACTGTAAATACGGATCGCAAATGCGTCGTATCTGCCAAAAATTCCGCAAATGGGAGGGGAGTATGTGAGCGGATACCATGCACTATATATCGCTTGGCCATGCACATGCACTTATGCCTGTATGTGCTAAGCCTGGCCGAGAAGTGAAGCTCAATTCAGCTGTTCCCCTCGGGCCAGGCTGCAGGGAGATTTTAAATGTGGCTAGCCTGGCCCGGATGGTGGTGGCAACCAAACAACTAGAAGACACTCCTACAGAGACCGTTATTACAGATGGTTCGTAATCATCATCACATACGGTTTTTGAACCGTGTGAATTTTTGTGTCTGTGATAACATGCGATTATCATAGACAATTTTTGAACTGTCTGTGATGAGTTACAACAAAGGCAGTTTTTTTGTTAAAACCGTCTGTGAAGGGTTCCTATCACAGACGGCTTTAACTAATAACCGTCTGTGATTGGATACATATCACAGACGGTTAATAAATAAAACCGTTTGTGATATCCGTCATATCACAGACGGTTATTGGTAGGAATCGTCTGTGATAGTAGCCCTTCACAGCCGGTTTATATGATAAAACCGTCTGTGATTTCTTTGAACCTAACTAATTTTATTATTATTTTCGACTAGCCTCGGGAATTGCTAGCCATGCTCTCTAAAAACAAGCAAGCAGAAAACAGATAAATCACAGATGAATCAATTGTTGACAACTCAAAATGATCATTTACAACTCAAAATCAGTTACAAAAGAGTATGTTCAAGTATTGTCGCTAGAGTTACAATTGAATTACAACTACTCAAAGTGAATTACAATTGAATCAATTGTTTCAAGGTCGTTCAGCGGTGAAGATGGAGTGAAACTCTCCATCGGCATTAACGATCTCCGTCTTGATGAAGCCGCAGAACATTCTTCGAACCTCCAAGATCTCAGTCATAACAAGTGAATCTAAATTGAGATTAATGCCCTGTCGCTAGCAGTAGTAAAGTAGTAAGCATATATATTTAAATTTATAATTATGAAATAATTATTAGGAGATTGACAAATCTTGGATCATTCGTCTTAGCATTATGATTTGCTGCATATGACGGCAAACGTAGAATGCACATAGATGATATTGTTTTTGCTGGTGACACTGCAAAAATAGGATTACATATATAGGTATAGTCAGTTCGAGACGCATTATTACAAAGTGTGATATATAATTATTGGGTTGTAGCACGTACCGAAAATCGCGTCCTGTGTTGTAGTGTGACGCTCGATTCCTTGTGTGTCCCTCCCTCGGCAACTTAGGCGCTGAACGACCTACATGATTCCAAAAGGTTATCCTCGGCCATTTCAAACGAAGGAAGACTATAATAGAATTATGTATGGAGGAAATGAGCATACATGTCGAGTATTCCTTACACAAGGGTGAAGTCGTGCTTTTTGTTGAATAGGGAATCAAGGTATATTACCTTATTCCTCTTTGGTACAATGACTAAAAGGATCCAGTGGAACCTACTCATGTATGTCGCTATAGTCATTAAACCTAAGTTCGTGTTGCGTATAAAGTACAAATGAAATTTGTATAGCAAGTAATGAAGCACTTACTTTTGGTTGTAGGGCACCATTATGTAGTCCTTGTCGCTCTGAGCAAGCAATTCCGTCATTACGTATTTCACGGCGTAGGATGCATCTTCGATGATGCATTGCTTACAAATCAAGTGCGGGTCGAGGAAACCCACCGGTTCTCGCCATCGCCGGGCCATTTTCATCATGTATCTATACATGAGCAATGAGTTGTGATATTTATCGGTATTACGTGAATATAGAACTTGATTGTACACACTTACAATGTCCAGCATCGTAGAAGCGAGGCGTCGAGGGCATTGGGGTTGTATAGGTCAAATAAGTCATCGAAGCCCACGACGAAGTGGCCCGGCTCATCGAAGAAATGCTCGTTTGTGTATCTGACGGTGATTCCAGTATCACACCCCTTCTCTTTGGTCTTCCGCATGTATCAGGCATGCAAAGAATGACAACCTACTCCAGCGCGAGCTAATACTATGTTGGGGGCCAATAGACTTTCGAGGGAGTATTTCCCGAGCTTGGGAGGAGTCTTAATGTTCGTCGATTTCAATTTGGCCTTAACAACTCGCCCACTACACATCTTCCCATGAGACGACTCGGGGACCGATACGACGGCACACTTTTCTTGTTTCTTCAGCGTCTTCTCCACAGGAACTGATGAGGCGGCCTTCTGAAGCGAAGGTTGAGGGGGAGTCATCGAGGGACCTATTGGAGAGGTGTGGTCGTGTTGAGATCACGACACTGCAGGGTCCAGGGCGATGCTGTTCTTGGGCCACTAGATAAAAGTGTACATGGCATCCCTTAGTGTTTTGATGTCTTCGTTCGGGCGAATCTCCAGTGGGACGGCCATTAAATTGTCATGTACCATGTCCACCTGGACCCTGGCGTAACCCTGCGCCAGCTGGACACCGTGTTGCACTGTCCCTTCCTGGCATGGATATGCCATCCCCCGTCCAGCCTCAATAGAAATGTACCCAACCAGCCTCACTTGGAGCTTTGCAAGGCGTCGGCTCCTACAAAATGATACACAATTAGTTAAGGCGTCCTATAGGTCTATCTTTGCAGCATTCTAGAGATGTACATTACCTTGATGTCGTCGATTGGTAATTGGGCGTTGTAATGTTGAGAATTTTGTGTGGACGCGACGCTACTCCAATGTTGAGGAGGACTAGCTGCCAAAATAACGGGGACGGCTTGCGACTGGTTGAAGAGTTCATTCATTTGATCATGCAATCTTGTCATTTGTCCTTAAAATTTTACCATAAGCCTTGCATTAATCTCCTCTATAAACCGGTCCTCGCGCTCGCCCTTGGATCTCTTCCTACTCCTATACATGCAGGAGTCGTGTGCGAATCCGTCCCTCCAAGGTACGTAAACCCCAACGCCTCACGTGCGACCTGGGTGCTCCTTGTTTCTCAGGATCGTGGATAGTATATCCTTCTCCCTGACTGCTTTGAAGGAGCCTTAGGAAGATTCGGTAGTCAATGCTTGCTATAATAGGTCATCATGTTATTTTAGGCACTATGAAGTTATGGACTTATTAACAACTAGGTAGGTCGACATATTTACCAGACGTTGTGACACTTCCTCGTCTGCCGGGTTTGTGAAAGAGATGTCATCCAAAGACGTGGCTGATGCCCTCGCTCTTAACGCCTTCAGCGCTGCTTCGCTGATCTCAAAGAAATGGCTCGGTTGCGCTCTCGCCCTCCGCCGCCCATTGCATGGTTTTACTGCGTGCATTTCAGCCGTCCGAAGTTTGTGGGGTGAGTGTTTTGTGCCTAGAGAGCCTTGTGCGCCATACTTTGCTCTAGAAATTCGGTCGTCGTCTTTAACTGCACAAAGGTGTCCCATATATCTCGCGACAAGAAATGATAATTTATAAAGGGTGTTCGACCTGTGTTCACATACTTCGTGACAAGTATGCTCTTGAAGGTCTCCACGCGTGTCCCATCGCGAGCAATGTCTGTCGTTCCATGCGTGCCTGGTCTGCTTCTGGGATAGTGAACGAACTTGAAATTTCAGTCCACAGCTGGCCTCTCTCTACGTCCGTCAGAGACTTCCAGCTTAGTGTGGTGATAGAGACCTATTCCCTTCCAAGTATCTCGCAGATGGTCTGGAATCTCGCCGCTGCTTTCTTAGAACTCAAAGGGACCCCAATGGCACTTACCTCCGTGATGGTCATTCGGCCCGCAGGAAATTTCGATATTCCTCTGCTATCTGGCTTACGTACCACTTTCCTCAGAGATCCAGACGCATTACGCGACCTCGATGACGACGACGAAGACAGTGCGGATGCTATCTCACTTACTTGCTATCTATATAAGTTACATACACAATGAACTAAAATTTCAGAATTCAAAACGCTGAGAGTTTAAATAAAATGGATTGCAAGTTAATATCCAATAGGTATTTTCGTAGATAATTTCCCTTGGAAACATATTTTATACAAAAAAAAAGAAGTTGCAAGACTATAAATATATATACTTGATTCTTGAACAATTGAAGCAATAGAGCAACAACAATTGCAAAACTATAAAGATATATACTTGTTCTTTGTATAAGAACACAAGCAAGGGAAAATATGACTTCTATTTGCAATTTTGTTCAAATCTCAGTAAGTCTTACTCTATACAATTGTATCTATAACATATTTAACAATTTCCAGTTGGAGGTTGCAATTAAACCCACAACATGCAGGAAGGTTATGACATAGATTCTGAACCAAAAAGTCTATCTCATGATTCACCAAATAACGAGGGTACCGCTGTGTCTGTATTTCACACTTGTAAATCTTTAAAATATATTATTCTATTACATCAGGTGACACTTTAACAAGAATTACATAATCCCAACCACCTTCTAAAGAAAAGAACTATCAATAGGGCAGCAACCACAATATAATAACAATAATTGGCTATCTCAGTAAAGGAGCAGCAGTAGATAACTTCCATGCAAACATCAAGCAGAAATTTCAGGCTTCCAAACAATAAGCAAAAAAAAACCCAGTTCTAAAATGGAAAAAGCTCTCTTTGCCTCGTAAAACCTGACTTACAACATGCCCTGCACCCAAAGAATATGTTGACTGCCAACTTCTAAACATGTTTTGACACATACCACAAAGTTTAATTATAATACTTGGTGTTTCATCTCAATGAAAGAGATGATCTTTACCATTGCTCATTTATTCTCAATTGTGCATAATTTCATAAATACATGTGTCGGTGAACAAAGCATAGAACAATTTATAAACTATGATATAGTACATCAAACCATATGATATCTGAATATTTACCTATCAAATTTTAACTACCTGTCTACAATAGTTTCAGCTACGGACTAGTGACTACTGAGGATAATTAGGGAACTTGGCCAACATATGCAGCTAGTCCTCAACAGCAAGATCTCCCATGTTGAGACTCAAGTACGTATATCATCCATTGGCACACAATTTTGTAACAGATCTTACAAGTTACATTGCCAACAAAGTTTTCCAAACGACGATGCATACATCCAAAATTATAGTTAAATACTACATTTTGTATGCTGAGAATATTTACAACGAACGTATCCTCTAACAAAGGACATAGCAATGCTTTTTTTTCCCAAAAAAAGGATATTTGCATGAGAACAAGAAAAGCATCACTCTGCATCAGTACACATATGTATCAAGTATGAAATATTGCTACGAATCTGCATCTTATTACTCGATAAGAATTGAATATATGACACAAGCATGGGTGCACATGCAGTTCTTTTCATCATACTGGACAAGCATATGAGTGTATGTTCTTTATGCTGGTATTAGGTATTTATTGAACTACGGGTAAACAGTACGGACATGTGAATATGAGCATATTACGAATATTATTAGGATGTCGCATGATGCTTAAGCACTACTAGGAAAAGGAGCGACAAGGGGGAGGGGAGATGTACCTTGGGGCTTCGGGTGGCGGTGGGGGAGCAGGAGAGACAAGGGGAAGGAGGAGGCCATGGCTTCTGGCCGAAGCAGAGGCAAAGGCGAGGTGAGTTGCTCCTGAGGAGCAGCAGGGGCATCGGCGATGGGGAGAAGGGGAATCGGGTCTGGCAACGTAGCAAGGGCGGCCGGAGCAGGCGACGAAGCAGAGGGCGGCCAGAGCTAGCAACGGCTAGGCGGTAGGGCTAGCGACGAGTGGGCTACCGAGTCGGGCGACGGTTGGGGGCACTGAGTCAAGTGGCGAGGCTTCGGCCATGATGGCATCGAGGTCCTGCACGCCAAAGGGGAGGCGAATGGGCGATTGAGTAAGGCGTTGGGGAGGGGAAGTGACGACTAAGGCGCAAACCCGAGCGGTACACTTCTAATAAAGGGATATTACAGGCGGTTCTAGTATGGAACCGTCTATGATTACTTATCATAGACAGTTCGATAATTGAACCGTCTGTGATATGCCGCCTACTGCTAGTTCATTCTATACCTTTATGGTTCTATACCTTTATAAGTCATACAAGAGCAGGGAGACGTACATTAAGTCCATCATATTTGACATATTAGGACATGAGACAAATAGGTTGTACAAGTGTATAATATTACCATTCCACATTACAATGAAGTCCGCATTGACAGCAAAATTTGAGATGACAAGTCCATAATACATTAACACATGACAATTCCATATGGACATCAAAATAAGATATTACAAGTCCATAACACATGGCAAGTCCACATTGACAGCGAAATAATAATAAAGAGTAGAAAACACAGATCATGTCGCATGCTATGGAATAAATTACAATCGAAGAAATTCTTAATTGAAATATAGCCCTTCATGATGATCGACGCGCAATATAGCAAGCTTCCTCACTGGGTTCTTCCTCGAGCCTGATGCCGTCTCCGAAAGGAGGCAACTCGTCAAATTGATTGTACTCTTCCTCATCCACGACATTCTCAACTCCGACAATCCTTCTTTTTCTATGAAGAACTACATGATGGTTCTTATTTGCCGGGTCCATTACATAAAAAACTTGAACAACTTACTTAGCGAGTACGAATAGTTCGTCCTTGTATCCGACACGTTTGAGGTCCACAGTAGTGATGTCGTACTTGTCGACCTTCACACCCTACGGAAGTTTAACCTAATGACATCGAAACAGGAGGGTCTTGAAAAATACGTAGTCGAGCTCCCAAATCTCCTCTATGAACCTATAGTAGGAGTTCAACCCACGTGGCCCGATGGTATTGAACTGCTCGTGAAACACATCTATGCGGACACCGCTGTTCTAGGCTGTGCTCTTCCTATCCTGAGTTATTGTATAAAATGTGTGCCCATTTATGTCGTATCCTTGCCATGTCACAATTATAAATTTTTGCCCTTTTGCCAACCATAGCAGTGTATCATCACTTGATGACTTCCCAGTGAATCGCACCTTTAACCATTCGTTGAACCGACGGTTGTGCTCTCTCGTGATCCAAACCTTCGACCGGTCTGGATTCTGTTGGTGTACCATGTCTTTGTGCTCGTTGATGTACGGGGACACTTAAGTCATGTGTTGCAAGACCGTGAAATGGGTTTGAGCGTACATATCCAGATCGGAAGTGATTGCTTTACTTCCTATGATCTCGATACCCTCCAGTCTCCCCTCATGACGAGATAGAGGCACACCTATCGGTTCCACCTGAGCCATGTAGTCGACGTAGAACTCAATGACCTCTTCGGTTGCATAACCTTTGATGATGCTGCCCTCCGGTCGAGATCGATTCCGTACGTAGGACTTGAGAATTCTCATGTACCTCTCGAACGGGTACATATGACGTATGAACACAGGGTCGCATATATTTATCTCTTTCACAAGGTGAACAATGAGATGAACCATGATATCGAAAAATGACAGAGGAAAATACATCTCAAGATGATATAGAGTCATCACCACCTCAGCCTGCAGAGCATCTAGTCCTTCGGGATCGATGACCTTCTAAGCAATTGAGTTAAAGAAATAACACAGCATCAAAATTGCCACTCGGACCTTGTTCGGCAAGATATCCCTAATTGCAACAGGAAGCATTTGTGTCATCAGCACGTGACAATCATGAGACTTCATACCAATTAATTTCAAATTAATGCTGGCGGAATAACCGGACGGAACTTTCACACCATGCAAGCTCTAGCACAGTTCATTTCTCTCGGTCTTGGACAGAGTGTAGCAAGCTGAAGGAAGGTACGTTCCTCCTTTATCGGTCTCCTTCGGTGCTAACTCGGTTCTTATGTTCATTTTAACCTAGTCACGCCGTGCGTTAACACTATCATTTGTTTTGCCACTAATGTTCAGTAAGAGACCAATCAAGCTATTACATACATTCTTCTCCACGTGCACGTTGATGCAGTGGCGAACTTCTAAGTGCTCCCAATAAGGTAAGTCCCAAAAAACTGACCGCTTCTTCCAGATGTTCTTCTTATGGGTCATTAATTTACGTCCCTTCCTAAGCACAACATCGATATACTTAACCATATCATAGACCTCTTTCTCTCTAAAAGCCCTTGGAGCTAAACCATCCTCCTTATTTACGTTGAATTGTTTCTTCATCTTGTGGTATGGGTGAATCCTGGGAAGAAACCTACGGTGACGCATATACACAGTTTTACGTGAGTTGTTCAGCCATACACTCTCGGTACTATCTAAGCAGTGCGGACAGGCTTTAACTGCTTTTGTACTGAGCCCTGACAAGTTACCAAGGGCAGAAAAATCATTGATGGTGCAGAACAACATGGCGCGTAAAGTGAAGTTCTCTCATTTGTACGCATCCCACACTTGTACTCATTTGTTCCACAGTGTCACAATATCTTCCAATAATGGTGCTACGTACACATCAATATCGTTCCCAAGTTGCTTCGGCTCTTGGATAAGTAGTGACATCAAAATATATTTTCGCTTCATACACAGCCAAGGAGGAATGTTGTACACACATAGATTCACGGGCCAGGTACTATGTCGGCTGCTCATGTTACCCAAAGAATTCATTTCATCTGTACTCAACACTAACCTTATGTTCCTCGGTTCGACACCGAACTCTTCGAAGCTTCGATCGAAGTTTCTCCACTGGGCAGAATCAGCAGGGTGTCTTAGGTTTCCATCTTTCTTACGCTCCTCCGAGTGCCAACGCAGCAATCTTGCCTCCTTTTGGTTCACAAATAAATGCTTCAAACGTGGGATTACAGGCAGATACAATAATATAATAGCAGGAGGTCCTTCCTTCATCTTAGTAGTACTCTTACGCTTGTATCGGGATGCTTTGCATACGGGACATACATGCATGTCTACACACTATTTACGGTAGAGGATACAATCGTTCGGATATGCATGTATTCTTTCTACTTCCATTCCCAATGGACAAAGAACTTTCTTGGCTTGGTAGGAGGTGCTGGGCTATACGTTTCCCTCTGGAAGGATGTCCGTTAGAAGACCTAACAACGCCGTGAAACTCTTATCGGGCCAACCATTACTTGCCTTCAATTTCAGCAGTTCAAGCACGGATAACAACCTTGTGTATTCCGGCTTACAGCTAGGGAACAAAGGTTTCTCCGAGTCCTCCATGATGCCCTTGAATTTACCAAACTCTCTCTCACTGTAGTTCTCTTCTGCATCGCGTAGCATCTGATCCAGATTATCATCGTTCGACCTATCCTCATCAAAAGCACAGTCTACATCCGGCATATCGTTGACTTCCTCGGCGATGTCGTTATTGTTAATTTCATGTATAATGTGCACTTCACCGTGACTGGTCCAACATATATACCCCCTTTTGAAACCTCTTCGAATCATATGCGCTTCGATCTGCATTGAGTTGTTAAACATCTTCAGATTACCGCAATCAATGCATGGACAATACATAAATTTTATCCCCTTCTTCAACATATCATGCTCGGCGGCTCTTCTAAAAGCAGCCACGCCATTAATGTACTCTTTACTCATACGGTTCACACCGTACATCTAGTTTCGATCCATCTACGCTACACACGTAACAAATTAGTGTTAAATTATATTAATAAACCATACATACTCTTTCTATTGACCAAAAATACTAAAATTGGCTAGCGATTAACCTAGAGTAAATATAAAGGGTTACAGATCGTTACCCTCGGAGCTCACGACGAAACTCTCAAATATCCCGTGAGAACCTCCTCCCTTTCTTCCTTCTCTCCTCCTCCATTCTTCCTCTCTTTAGTTTCCTCATTTCCTTCTCCTCTTTGCCTCCTTCCTTCCATTCCTCTTCTCTCTAAGGTGGCACAATGGGGCAAGGGAGGAGGCAGTAGGGGTGGCGGCTCAAACGGGAAGGGGTGGAGGGGCTAGGGGCAAGGGGGTCTATCAGGATGGTTTTATAATGCCTGCATATTATAGACGGTTCTTATTAAAAACCGTCTGTGATGTTAAACTATCACAGACGGTTGTTTAATAGAACCGTCTATAATAATTCACAGACGGTTATTATTAAGAACCGTCTGTGATATCTGCGATTATCACAGACGGTTCTTATTAATAAGCGTTTGTGAATTACCACAGACAGTTCTATTAAATAACCGTCTGTGATAGTTACGTATCACAGACGGTTCTTAAGGAACCGTCTGTGATAAGACGTCCAGTATAGCCTGTTTTGTAGTAGTAAGTTACATTCGCAAATGGCCAAGCATCATACAGGCAACCAAACACATCTTACATGCACCTCGAGCTATGTATTTCATTTTTGGCAAAGCTTGTACTGGCCAATTGCGTCAACTGCACATGTGACCCAGAAAAGAGGCAAACACAAATACACGGGGTAAAGACTAAATAATGCCACACAAAACCTAATTCACATCTATTTCCGGAATAAAGCGGTTTGCCACGTGCCAAACAAAGCGGCTCTAGAAAGGAATGCTATAACATCTCTCCAAGTACTCCGTAAAAGAAGAAAATAAAAGCAAATCAATTCAAAGAGAAAAGGGAAGCAAAGGATCGATACTAAGCAAAGTAAGCTAAATCTACATTTTTGTTCCTGTCTGTGTGTTGTGCTTGTGCATTAAGTGTAGCCACATAGCTGTCATCATATGCTAGAAAGCTAATATAATAGAACAACATAACTAATATAAGTATATTTTCTTAGCAAGCATCGTCTCACAATATAAGCCGTTAAAAGTATTAAAGTGTAGTTATCGTAACATTTTCACTTAATATCACTGCTTTAATGCAGAGAAAAGTGGGTGAGTAGTTGTAATATGTTATTGTATTCAATAAAAGTATATATGGTCAAATTCTTTAATTTAGTGCTTGTCTATACATATGGTGACCTTACATTATAGTACTAGGAATGGATAAAATGCTCGAAACCTTAAGTTGTTTCAAGTTTCTTTGGCTATCCCCCCTAGGAAACAATCACATGGTTTTCTTAACTTAATTAAATATGGAGCTGAGATAGCAATTGAATGCACTACTCTAAGTTGTTTTAAATGCACAAACCTATCAACTACCCAATTTATAATTTGCCACAAATGTGAGGTACTTGGTACTGTACGAGTGTTGGAGTACTAAAATTCCCGGAATGGGCCGGAGTACTGTGACATCTTAGTGTATTGATTCAACATAGGATGAATACTTTGTCACATAAGTATGATCAAAACTAGTACATTTTTTTTTATCTAATGTATCAAATGAACCACACCTTTCAATGGGTCCCACACACTCTCTCTCGATCCCAACGCAGCGAGCCTCCCTGGAGGGTGGGGGTGATGGTGCGGGGAGGCTATGGCGAGTGGGCGACGCCGTGCGGCTATGGTGATGACGAGGGGCGACATAACTGTAGGGCGGCGGCGGTGAAGGGAGAACGACAAGAGGCCATGGCGACGGGAGAACGGTGAGTGACAATGGCCTTGGCGACAACGAGAATGCTGACAGGTGGGCCCACACAAGTTGTTTATTGCTTCTAGATATTTTTTTTATTGGAATCGAGTCCTTCAATATATTGAATTTGTTCAATGACTTCTACATCTTTCTTTGAACCAACTAAAACAACACATCGCCAGATGGTCTTAGCACAAGTCCTACACAGTTTTACAAATGAAGTGGTGTAGTATAGTAATTCAGACTAACATTCCCGGTTTTTAGGTGAATCTCACTGCATTGAAGGGGAAATATCTGTTGTCCCATATCATACTAGTGGAGTACTAACATGCAATGCTACAAAAGGCTAATACTGGATGCCTCATCATAGACGATTGACCAAAACCGTCTGTATTAAATACAATCACAGACGGTTTTGGTTTAGCAACCATTTGTATTACTAGCTGCGCTAAAAACCGTTTGTAAATAAGTAATATCACAGATGGTTCGTGTTGAAAACCGTTTGTGAAGTATCATTCTAGCGAGATTTTTTCTAGTATTTTTCAACCTACGCCAACAGAACTCAAGCAAATGCACATCCTTCTTGCAATAGGTGCAATGATACTTGATATCATTGGGAGAAGCACCTTTTGACTCAAAAGATGGTTAGGCAAAACCTGCAGATTTGAAAATTGTTTTTGCAGGTTAGGTTTTGAACTCAACTAAGCTATTTTTCAAGACTTGAATAACATTTGGCTTGGACTTGTCTTGGGCAAAGTTGTATCCTAAACCTTGCTTCTTATAAGGAGTTTTTGACTTGTCAAGAGTCATGTTTAACTGTTTCTTACCCTTAGAGAATTTTTCTAATGTATCATTAAGATAAGAATTCTCTTTTCCAAGGTTAAAACATGATTAATAAGTTTTGGCCTTAGTGGTTCTAGCATGCTTCTCCTTATGAATAGCAACTTCAAACTTAAGGGCTTCACATGAAGCACAAGGAGCAGAATCAATTTTGTCCGTAAGCTTGACATACTTAGCTCTAACTGCTTCTAATATGTTTTTTTACTTCATGTTTATGTTCTAAGCAGAAAGAGCAAGTGCTAGACTCAACCTTATCAGAAGCGACCAACTTGCAAGATTCTAAGCATTTTCACATGGAGCAGATTTAACTTCAATTAACTCAGTCCTAGCATTATCTAGTTGGTGCAAGGCAACATCATGAGCAGTTTGCAATTTAGCAAGTTCAGAGTGTAAAGCATGACAGGATGAACATTCATCGCCATCAAGATTTTTAGTATTCACAAGTTCTAGTGTGAGATTATCAACTTGTGACTCTAAATCCTTGTTCCTAGCCATGGTGAACTCTAACGCTTTATCCTAGCTAAGCAGTTGCTAAAAAATGGTATCACATCTAGCAGAAAGAACATCATAGGATGGAGGTACCTCATCGGTGTCATCGATGTCGACGGAGTCGGCCATGAAGCACATGCCGGTGTAGTCTTTTGCCTTCCCTTTCTTTTTCTCTTGAGGGAGCTTCTCCTCCTTGTCCTCCTCGCTCCCAGAGTCCACATCACTCATGGATTGCTCTCCAAAAGCGGCAAGGACCTGGTGAGCAACCTTCATGAGCTTGGCAGCATCAAACTTGGACTTGTTTTCTTGAGGCTTCCTCCAAGCTGCCTTCTCATCCTTGTGGTTGCCCTTCCCTTTTAGATTGGGGCAGTTCGCCCAGATATGGTAGAGCTGTCCACACTCATAGCATGTCACAGAGCCGCCTCTCTTCTTGTTTCTCACATTGTTATAGACCCGTGTGAATTTTTTGGCTAGAAGGGCTAACTCAGCCTCAAGAATACTCTCAAGTTCCTCTTCATGGATTGCAGATAAACAGGCAAGTGAAAATCCAGAAGAAGACTGAGAAGAATCATTAGAAATTCTTTTAAGAGGATCAGCCACCAAAGCCATGTTCTCCTTCTTAGGATAACTACCTCTCTTAATCTCATGAGTCTTGAGCTTGCTATAGAGTAGCTCCAAAGAGAGATTAGAGAGATCGACATTCTCCTCAATGGCAGTAGCCTTCATCTCCCACTCTTTGGTGTTGATTACAGCCAAGAGGTGGGTGGCATTCTCAGACCGAGAATACTCGATGTCTACTGCTCTCATCTGATTAATCACCTTGTTAAAGCGAGTGAATACATCATCGATGCTCTCTCCAGGACACATCTCGAACTTGTTGTATTCTCGCCTGTAGACCACCTGGCACACTTGCTTAATTTGGGACGAACCCTCATGGTAGGTTTTGAGGGTGTGCCAAATCTCGTGCGCGATCTCAAGATTGCAAATCCGTTCATACTCCTGTCTACCAAGTCCTGCATATAGAAGGTTTTTTGCCTTATGGTTGTTAGCCAAGAGGGTTACTGAAGCCGGCGTAGCAACCTCGGGCAAAACGAGCAGAGCTCGAACAACCTCCCATATGGCTTGACCTTCGCTCTGAAGGAAGACACGCATGCGATTCTTCCAATAGGCATAGTCAAGTCCATCGAAGATATGTGGCTTGGCGGAGTACTTCTCCATCGCCAAGTTCAGTGACCGGTTAAGATCAAGATTGAACTAACTAGGCTCTGATACCACTTGTTGGACCGAAAAGGTGACTAGGGGGGGTGAATAGGAGTACGATCTCTTTTTCACCTTGATTGAATTCAATACTAATTTCACTCCAATAGATATGAAAGCTATGAAGATCAATATACAAGCACAGTAAATACTTGTATTGAATCCAATCAAAACCCTGAAGCAAACAGACCAAAATCACAAAAACTCAAACCCAAATTAGTTGGGCGGTCAGACCTCCTTGTAGTTGGCAGTCTGACCTCTCCATGGGCGGTCTGACCTCTAGTTACATGGCGGTCTGACCTCCAGGCCAATGAATAGTAAAATCAGCCCGAACTCAAAATCACAAATTGGTCTAACTTTTGATCCACAACTCCAAACTTCACAAAACTTGAGACATTCCTTCTTTAGGATGTCAGGAACCTATTCCAATCAACGATCATAAAGATCATTGCCAAAGTTTCGACCTTTTTCCGTTTGAGTGAAGGTTGCTTCAAAACCGAGTCAAAACCAAAACGTGATCTAAAAACTTTCTCGTGGGTAATAGATGATCAAGATGATCTTAGATGCATTCCCACATGTCACAATAAGCAAGATCCAGGCTAGAAACCAAAGGAAAACTAACGAATCAAAGAAAGCCCTAAAATCACAAAATAGAGAACAAGAACAAGAAGAAACTCATCTTGAGGAATATTACTTGGATTGATTTGAGATTGATGTTGGTTTACAGTCACTCCATCCAGAAGGACAAATGCTTAACACTTGAGCACACATTCAATCCAACTTCCTAGAACCCCAACCTCTCCACTATTCTCTACTAACCCTAAAACACAAACTAGGATTTTAGATATGAGGGTTGGGAGGTGCACAACCAGCACCCTCTCCTATTTATAGTAGATGCTAGTTTTTAGAAGGATATCCCTAATGGGCACCCGTTAAGCCCACACACAAACGGGTTTCACTTACACACGCATTTCAAAGCATCGTCTTCATCTTCTCTTGACCTAAATCATTTCTCCTTGCGCCGTCTTGCGTCGCGGTTTAGACAAAAGGTCATCAAGGCGGTATTTAGGTGAAGTTACCAAAATACCCCTTCTCGACCCTTCTCCGAAGACTGTATCCAATCTTCATGAAGCAATCCCATGCTTCGCCACGTGTAGGTTGGGCACGCTATAAAATGCCACGTGTAGCCTCCCCCCGCGGGCTATAAAATGTGCACCACACGCTCCAGAAGGACCACTCGATCCTTCAAACCGTAGGAAGAAGAACATTATCCGTCATACACTAACATACCATGGCAGACGCCCATGGATCAGTCCAACCGGGGTCGCCGAAGCAAGACCTTCTCCTAGAAAGGAGGGAGGACTTCGGCCCTAACTACCGGTTGGTGCCGAACAAGCGTGCCCAACATAAGTGGCCGAAATACGGACACGGGGAGGACGCTATCGTGCAGGTCATAGACGACCCTTTCGATGGCCGACGGTGTTTCTTCCGATGCCCATACTCTGGGGTAAATAGTTTTATTCATGTTACTTACTGTTAATACATCTTTCATACTAACCGTCCCTTACAGCAGATGACGAAACGCAACTTTACCCGCTGGATTGATCCTTCCCATGAACGACATGTTGCGATGCACGTGGATATATTGTGGAACCGAATCTTTGATTTGGAGGCGCAAATTGAAGATCTCAAGGAGCAAAATGATGACCTCCGTCAACAGATGCAGCGCGAGAGGGGCAACGAGGAGGTCGTGAACATAAGAAGTTCCTATGATCCCTCATGCTGCTGCGCCAACCCTAGCTGTATATGTGCGTGCCACTACAACGACGGCGAGCCACGTCCGAGGCGCCCAGCTGGAGAACACTCTATGTAGGTAGTACGAGGCACCTTTCCGTACTAGTTCCCGGAAGGTCTAATTTATTTCCATTCAAAAAAGGCGCATATGTATCGTATGAGAACTTCGGTTTATTGCATCGTGCATGATGTTGTTTCTTATGCATGTAACCAAACCCTGTGCGCCATGTTATTCCAAGATTTGTTATGAAGTCTATTTTAATTCGCAACTTTAAATCTCGTCGTCTTTTCGCTTTCAATTCTTTGCGTAGTAAGGCATCCAACAACATGACAAAAACGAAGTTCGAAGTTTACGGTTTGGTCTCGACCACAAACCTATGATTCCATGGGATATCTACGCACCACCTATCATTCCACTAGGATGTCTCGATCTTTCATCGCAGATCTTGTCTAGTATATGTGCATAATTGTGCCTCATGTTGTACCACACAATCCACATATTACTCATTTTTTTCTAGGATGCATTATGTATCACTTTTGGGACCTGCCCTGAAAATATTGTAAAGTGTCTAAGGTTTTCAAAGCGCAAAAAGATTACAGGTCCATATATCTATTTACTCTCAGTTAAAAAGGATGGTGTTATATTGGTTACGTAGAGAGGTATCTATTTTCAAGTTGTGAATTGTTAAATGTTATATGTACATGACGTTATATATCACCGTATCTTCAATTGTTTTTGATATTTCGAAACGAAGTACTTGTTGGCTACAAATCTATAAATCCAAATGGAATCCAAACAAACTGGAATAGCCCCTGTCACGCCGTGATAAATAGCGTGACAATTGCGATCTGTCACGCCAAGAAAAAAAGTGTGACAATCGGGCTCCGTCACGCCAAACAAAAGGCGTGACAGGTGCCACGCAAGCCCTCCATACTGGCGCGGTGCGTGGCTGAGGGCTTGCGTGGCGCCTTTGGCCACGCCGCCACTGGTGGCATGATAGTTCTATTTGGTCACGTCACGGAAGGTGGCTTGATCAAAAGAGTCAGATTTGGAAATAAAGTTGGCGATGAGTTAACTTTAAAATATAATTAAATAATAATAAAAATTCTTGTCAGTGCGACGATAGTTAGAACACCTATACTGCCAACCATCTGGTACATCTACTTGGTACGCGTATCACTTCAGTTCCCCCGAAGCATTACATCAGCGATCACTTCACATATAATCCGAACTGGCTTCCCGAGAAAAACCAGGGCCGTAAACAAAAAGAAAAGCTGCAGACAGCACGTACCGCACGGATCACGAGGCCGTACCGCACGGATCACGAGGCCGAGACGAACAACACATCGCAGGAGAGTGAAGTGAAGGAAGCAATAATGGGATGGGCCGATGGGTAGATAGAAAGAAGTCGCCGTCCGTCGCCGGGCGCCGTGCCAGGGCCCACGGCAAACGATGCTGACCTCACCACTTCGCACTCCCGCACTGCCGCGACGAAACCACCCGGCCCCTCACCCACGCCACCCGCCCGTCCGCCACTCCGGCCCCGCGCTTTCCCCCTTCTTTTACCGCTCCCCCTCACCTCCCCCGTTCCCACCACATCAAGATCCGATCCATCCCACCCAATAATCCCCCGTCTCCTCGTGATCCCGACGACGACGACAAGAGACAGCTCGGTTTCTTGCTTTCCCCAGTATCCTCTGTCCCACCGGCTAAAATGAGCCGCAGGGTGGTAGAAGTAGAAGTAGAAAGAAACTGAATAGGGAGTAGGCAGCGGCAAGCACGCAGGGGCGCGCACCATCGCCACCTACCAACCGATAGGCGGAGGACCGGAAATAGGAGGTAGCAGTAGCGAAGTCTACTGCGGCTCCTACGGTCCTACCACCACGCCTCGTCTGCCCCCATCCTAATTACAATACCGCACCACCGAGCTGCCTGCAGGTCTCTATCCAGTCGACCTGCGCTTTCTTTCACTCCCCCTGCATGTGAGCTCTCGTATCGTCTCTCCCTTTCCCCAGGTGAGACATGCCTTATTTTCTTGCGGTGGCGTTATTTTTCTTTGCTTGGTCGAGTTGTACTGATCTTTCTTCTTGTTGCGGTTGCAGGGAGGTGGCAGATCTGCGGGTGTGTGATCCCCAACTCTGATCCTGATGATTTGGGGGGTGTGCTTGTAGGGGTGGTTCTTACTTCTTTGGCCTACCTGGTATGTTCACTTACCTTGGTTGTATGTGGTTTTTCGTTTCGATTCTTGGGTAATGTGGGTTGATTCGATTCTTTGGGACTAGAGAGAGTGAAGAGTGGAGTGGGTTTCTGTTTGGGGTTTATTTAGTACTGCAACCCGCAGTCTCTCTTCTTCGTTTCCCCCCTTCTGTTGCTCTAGTGACCGTCGTGGATGATGCAATCTGTGGGCTAATCTGCAAAAAAGGATGCAAAAAAATTAGCTTTATTTCCAACTAGTTCGTAGTAAATTTATGCCACAATTTCTTATCTATGCTTGCTATTATTTCTGTACTACTACAAGTTTCCATCTCGCTTGTAGTTAGACACAGACTTGTCCTTTTTCTTTTTTAAACCACCCAAGAAAATCAAATGGAAATAAGGTGCCTTTTTTTCTTGAAGGAAACGGGGAACGATGTTCATTGTTGGTGGTATACCTTGTACGAAGACTGAACTATTGAAGGTTGGCTGGTCCCCTAGCAATGTGCATACTATTTTTATATAGAATCTACACACGGTCTGCACTAATATATGAATAGATTCAGGCCAACCTTCAAAATTTGCCGGTGCCTTTTTTATCATTAGTGGGAGCTCTTTTTATTTATTTTTCTTCTTTATCTTGTATGCAAGATTATTGACATTTCCTCATCAGAACATTATTATGTCAAAAACTGTCGGCGTGCAAGTCTCGACCTACTGAGGTCATGTGGAAACAGCATAAATCATAAATCCGGGATTCTCGGGAGACAAAATGATGTAATCATCCACCGACACATTCTTACTTCTTAATTAAGATAACACAATATATATAAAGTACCGAATGTGTACTGTGGTACTGCCTGCTATTTACTTGCTAATCACTAATCCCAGTGAATTTGTATTTCTGGCCAGTGGCGGATCTAGAAATCGATCACGTCTCGGGCTAAATTCTAATAAGCTAACATATTAAAACTAACGCTAATTTCTACCCATACCAAGACATCAAAAAAACACAAATGCTTCATTGACATGAAATTTTACGAAAAATGCTTCAACATAAAATATAATAAGAAAAACATGACAAAACATAAATAATATAACATCTTAGAGATACAAATTGAGTACCTAAATAACGAAGATTTTATCTGTAACCTAGCCCACTATTTCTTTGTCAATAGTTGAACAAGTACCAGAACATACAAAGGCAATGTAAAAAAAATCAAACAGAGGTATGATTAAATACAAAGAACATGAAATTTAGATTTATAAGAACCTAACTTACCACTAGCGTGAGATAATTGTTTCTTACGTGATCTCATTCCGATGGATGGGCATGGAAATGCCCTGCTACTTGAGCTTTCTGCAGGAAGCTTACCCAAATCACAGGTGCCACTACCACCAAAACAAGGAGAACTAGGTACAGATGTACTCAATGTAGGAGGCACTTCCTCCTTGATCGCAGGAGCTTGAGGCAAACCCATCTCAGTACGGTTTCCTTCAGCAAAAGGAAAAAAAAACTAACTTGGTTTTGCTCCCAAAATGCGCTTACTCAGATCTTATGATGACCCCCTTCAGTTTATTACTTTCAGCCTCCAAAACTCTAGCAATTGTTCTAATATTAATCAACTGACTCTACGAACGAGAAGGTTAAAACTGTATTGAGATTTCTGATTCAAACCCACCAGCAGTAAGGATGTCATAGTCCCAGCGCCAATCATGCTCCTATAGTGACTGCAACAATTGGAGATGAAGCACAACTTTGAGCCTGAACAAGCAACAAAGAAACCTAGGATGAACCATACCAAGAGATCATATCACAGTCCTGCAGACACAAATCAAAGGTTGTCAGTACACTGTTAAATAAGCTTTATGATCATTTTTCTTTAGCACAAAGGGGATGTGAGTATCAACTCAAAAAGGCTTCTACTTCACAAATCAGGAACAAACAATGAACTATCAAATTATGTAATATATGATGCAATGCAGCAAAATCAGCAAGCATAAGCGGATTAGCCCATCCATTGCACATTAACAGTGAGTTGGGCACACTAAAGATTGATAAAAGAACCATCAATGCATTAAGCACAAAGATAGACTAAGTTCTTGGTAACTGCTATCAAGATTACAGAATCCACTAAATCTTAAAATTAGAACTGCTCAGACAAAAATTCTGGCAGTTCAATCTTTCCAGCAATTGAGGGGACAAAAGGCATCCAAAAGGTCCCAAATCGATAAACTAAGGGCATTAGAGCAATCTGAGAGCGATTGGCCCATCAATGATCAGAACACAAGAAGAAACAGAATCACAACACCGACTCCAAGATCCCCATCATCTGAACAAACTCCATACAAGAAAAGGAAGCCGCAGAATTCCAGAACAATAACCATCAGCCCACGAACGCGTGGAGCCATGGAGGTGGAGGGAGGGGGTGGCCGCGGCGCCGGTGTGAGGGAGGGCGCGGACGCGGAGGTAGCTGGGATGGGCGGCCGCCGGCGGGCGGGCGAGGGCGCCGAGGGTGTGGAGGCATGGAGGTGGATGGAGGGGATTAGGTCTGCGACGTCTCTACTCTCTGCAGCTCTTCTTCAGCGTCGGAACCTGGAGTGGTGGTGGGCGTGGCCCGGTTGAGCCTCGGGCTGCCGCTGCAATTCTTTTGTTGGGCCTATATTTTTTTTTAAAAAAATGAACTGCTATTTTTGCTGGGCCTCGGGCTAAAGCCTACCCTGTCTGAGGCTCAGATCCGCCCCTGTTTCTGGCAGAAATATCTAAAACTGTACATCTGATAGTTTTTTTCTGTGTATATTGAATTTGCAGGTTATAGGGAATTGTAACTTCCTGAATCTCTATCTGTCGAACTTCAGGATATCGAAAGCGATAATTTGTGGTGTTGCTCATACATGATAAATTGAAAAGGTCTGCTTGTTATGTTAAACCATCACAAAGATGCCAACAAAAGGACAGTTTAGCAGAGAAAGGAATGTGAAGGTCACATCAGGTCGTCATGGACGACAAAGGGGAAATTCACAACAAGATCAATTTGTAGAAGTGCCAAAGGTGGTCTCAGCAGTCAGCGGAAATATCGATGGAAAATTTGAAGATAGGATCAGAGTTGTGAAAAATGATAAGTTTCGAAGGCAACGAGAACCTCGGAATGCAGAAGGCAGTGCAGCCTTGAAGAGCTCAAAACCATGGCCTGGCCGAAAGGCCGCTACTGTTGATGAACTTGTCAAGCATATGTCAAATGTTCCTTCATATTTACAGCGTAAAGAGACAGCAGACCATCTTCAGGACAAGGCACTGAATGTTGGAGTTCTTGAGTGGGGCCTTCTTGCGAGGTGGTCTCATCAACAAAAGCATGAGCTCTCTAGCAGCCATGGGGCCTCTCCATCTAATACCAGTATTTCTGTGCTATTCTCTTCTCCATCCCATTCTTCTGCAAGCCCCAGCAGCAAATCTCTTGAAAGCAATCAATCTCCTCCACTGAATGAACATCAGCATTGTTCTATGAAGTCTCAGCGAAGTAGTCTTGTAGATAAACACCATGGGAGGGCCAGGTATTCACCTAGCCCAAATTCTGCAGTCTTGAGCTTGTTGCCAGGGCATGGCAAGTACCTTTGTGCAGAGAACAGTGTTAATTATGGTGGTTTGAATCTCAGCAATGTGTCTGTACCCTCAGACTCTATGATTGCTGCCTCTGGGAATTGCACGCCACATGGAATGGTTGATGATGAAGAGACTACAAGGAAGATAGAGGAGGCTGTCCATCACTGTTCGCGCAGGCTTTTTACAGATGACGATAACATTGGGCGAAATTTCTTCACCTCTCATAACAATGATTCCATGTGCAATGATCTTCAACAGAGCAATGGCATGAGTGGTGAAAATTTGGAGCCTCTAATATCTAGTGCTGTGATGAAAACAGAAAGAAATGGCAGTAGGCCACCTGTTGGTTTCTTGGAGGATATTGGGCAATCCCATGAATTTCCTCGAATTCCATACTCATGTCCACTTCCCATCATGGATTCATCTGAAGAGGTTGGCACCAGTACTGCGACTAGAGATGATTTTGTTGGTGCAGCTGTAACAATAAGCGAAAGCTTTAATAAAAGTCAATCAGCCATGGGTATCTCTGAGAAATCTCCCCAAAGTAGCGCAAAGTTCAGTGATATGGATATATTGCCTGATCGTCATCTTGTTTCTGGGCTTAACAGAGTGAGCCGCTGTTCTAGCCTGAAGGAGGCACCGTCTCCTCGACAATCTGAGGTAATCACCTCTGTGGATAGGATTAATGGAGACAAGTCATCAAAAGAGAAAGGTAGGCGTAGCCCATTGAGGAGGATGTTAGATCCATTATTAAAGCCAAGACAAACATCCACTTCTGGGCCAATCCAACCTTCATTTGTTCCAAAGTGTCATCTGCCAGGCAATATCAATAAACAATCTCTGAACTTGGGAGGACCCACATCACATAATTTGCAGCGTAGGTCAGTTGATGCAGTTGTCAATTCAAATTACCAGACCGAAGCAAACATAAATCAGTCTCCTCGTGTGCTATTGAACAGTGAGAGGTACCTCCAGCAAGAAAGGGATCCAGCAACAAGAAGGCAAGCGCTTCTGCAGCTAGCATGGAAAAACGGCTTGCCTTTATTCATGCTTTCTTATGGTGATTCCGATATCCTGGCAGCCACTGTGGGAAGGAAGGGCACCTCCGATAAGGATGATCTGGAAAGCACATATACTTTATTTACTGTTGAAGAACCTAAGAAAAAAAGTGGAGCTTGGATCAGGGCTGGTAATAGGAGCAAGAAACATCAACTGGTGTCCACTATTGTTGGGGAAATGAGAGTTTCACGCCGAAAATCAAGATGCTGCCACACAAAAGATTTTCACGTGCACAGGGAATTTGTGCTGGTTGGCTCTGAACTGCTACCATCATCTGAACAATCAGGTGATTCACACGTTAGCAGAGAGCTTGCGGCTTTTGTCAGCACGGTGCCTCAGCAAGAAGCAGGAACTTCTCGTCAATCATCTGCACAGAATGCCAGCAGAAGTAGTTCAGCATCAATTGGCTGTCCTTGCCCCCCACTGGGAAGCTTCCATCCTAGTCTGAGGAATGCTAGTTCTGCTCCAGCCAGTGTAATTGCCATACTTCCAAATGGCTTCCACGGCACATCAACTTCCGGACAGCCATTGCCTCTGATGGAGAGGTGGAAATCAGGAGGAGCATGCGACTGTGGCGGGTGGGACGAGGGTTGCATGCTGAGTCTCCTCACCGATGACGCCCAAGAAAGCAAACGCGATAAGTCCATTCAGGCTAACCAGATGCCAGATGGCAGTCAACGATTTGACTTGCTCGCTCAGGTGTGCCCTTGTGCTTTCCTATTCTTGCCTACTTGCAGGATTTATCTCGGGTATGGCAAAATAAACCAACTGATGCTTGGTGTAACCTGTATTTGCAGGGTCGATCGCGAGAAGATAGGCATGCCTTCAGTATGGTTTCATTTAAAGAAGGGTTATACACAGTTGAATTCAGATCATCCATTGCTTTACTTCAGGCTTTTGCGATGTGTATAGTGATGCTTCACGGCAGGTACCCTAGCAGGATGCATTTAGGCGTGCAAGCGTCGCAGGAGCATGCACTCCTTGCCAATCATAAGCACAAGACTATGGCAGCCAGTCAAGGTAGAGCACCGACCAGCTATTTGCCCCACCGGCCACCTCTATCTCCTGTAGGGCGAGCCTAGCTTGTGATAAAATGTATGTTTTTCTTTGTTTCTTTTCCTCCTCTTTTGTAATGTGAGTAGTGCCGTCGGATCAATATACCCTGGTTCATGTGCGATTCACATATCGAGAAGCGATGATTCTTACGGAATTTGCTTTAGAGGTACCTGTACATGTAATATGACTTTGTGATGCTGCTGCAAGGCTCATCTCAGTGCTTAGTCACTCCTTGTTTTGTTTGCTTGTGTCAGTTAATCCCAGACAGAAATGGTATACCCTCTGCATTTCTTCCATTGAGAGTATGCTTTCCATTGCAACATCATCAGCATTTATGCAACTACTAAGCTTATGTGCTCTGGGAGTCTGGAGCTGCCTTGTGATACGTCAAACTTAAGTTTTTATTTGTGAAATCACTTCAGTACATTCTGCTCTCATGACTGCAACGAATGGCCCTGCAGGCTGCAGCACCAGTATTTTTCTTCAGAGAAATCAAGCTATGGCGCACGAGCAAGATAGATAAAAGGCCTAGTAGTGCCGCTTAGCAGAATTGGGAGTTCTTTCAGATTTACAGTGATGTGGAGCGCATAAGCTCATTACAAATACAGCTAATTAGACATCCAGTCCGGATTACTCACTCCTGACCCCAATTTTAGCTGAGGTAAAATCCACACCTAAAGAGAAAAAAAATTATCAACCTGCGATATATTTACAGATCTTACCACAAGTAATTTATAGCGACAAGTGTCACGTACATATACACAAAACTCTTACCGTAAAACTGTACTATGTCTGAAAGTATGTCATGACCTCGCGATGAGCGAGTCCGAGTAGTCCATGTTGACGGCGGCCACCTGCGAGGGCCCGACGCGGACGGCCACGGCCGGTATCCTTATCGGCGGCGGCCGCGCGGCCTTGACGACGGCGACATCCTGGGCTTCCTTGCCCTCCTTGAGGTCGCTGGGCGGCAGGAAGCAGTCCATGGAGAGGCCCCAGATGTTGAAGTCGACCTCCTCGATGGTCCAGGCCTCCTCCATGCGCGTCCTGGTGTTGCCGTCCTGGCTGTCCCCGAACCGGACGAGTGAGACGGCGGTGCGGCCGGCGTGGGCTATGTTGACGCCGTCGACGGCGCGGTAGTCGTCGAGGCGCGACTCCATGGTGGTCTCCCAGAAGACGCTTCCGCCGCCGTGGCCGCTGGACTTGATCTGGAGCAGGTGCGAGTCCTCGAGCTGCACCAGCAGGCCGGTGCGCTGGCTGAAGTATCCCCACACCGTGTGCCGGATGATCTCCACGCTGCTGCTGTTGCGCGCGCGCAGGCTCGACGCCTCCGCCTCCACCTTGAGCACGAAGCAGTCCTCGCCGTCGACGCTCCTCTCGCCGATGCACACCGAGTCGACGAACAGGCTCGCCGTCAGCAGCGGGTCAAGGCCCTGCACGTACGAAAACGCATGCACAGCTTCGTTTAGCCACTTAATTTAACCCACATGGGGCACTATTTATCCGTTATTAATGTTAAAAAACCCGCTACATGTGTGAAAATACGAACACACGATGTGTCGACCTAGCATCCGAGTTTCAGTCGATGGATGGTCCAATTACCGATGGAGCACGCGGACAGGAGAGATTAGTTTTTGTGTCATCCGGTTGGTGCAGCGCGATAGGCGGGGAGGGTTCGGTGGAACTGGCTGACAAACTGCGCGCCACCAACCGATCGATTAGGCCCATGCCCATGTGAGGTGTCCGGCCGCGTTAGCGCACATGGCCGCACGTCGGGTGCGGACGCCGACCCCTAATCACGCTGCTCATCCGTGCTAAGCGTATCTCGAGCCACGCCTCCCCCGTCCGTCCTTAATGTTGCACTAATTACTCCCCTCCCCTCTCCTGCCCAGCGACAGGGTGCCGCCACCGCCAATGATGAGCCCCCAGGCCCAAATCTATGTACCGACGGCTGGATCTCTTTGATCCTCTCTCTCGTGACGAGCAAGCACGCAACGGGGTGGATATCAAGCCAAATATTCTTTTTACCGAGTTTTTTTTTCTCCGAAATTGATACAGTTTAATTTAATATTATTTTATTTATAGTTCGAAAGTATTTTTAAAACCAAGCTAACGAGCGAGAGCCGAATCAAATTTCATTCGCAATCAGCTTATTTCAATATTTAACTAATTAACGAGTATAATTAGAACAGTTTTGAACCGAACCAACCAGCAGCCCAGTTTTTTCCCCACCTTGTCCCGACATTGCTCTGGACCTTGACCGCAGCTACCAGCAGCAGCTCAATGATTTCGCGACTCGCGAATGCTAAAAAGGCGTAATTATGTCTCTGGGCCGTGTGATAATTCGATCTGTTCTGTCCTACCCACACTGTGCAGGGGGGATCTACACGCCCTGATCGACATGCCTCTACACACGCTCGGCAGTCGGCACGGCACATACTGATGAGTGATACTAATATAACGGTGTGTGTCCAGCGTACGGTTTGCTCGAAACGTTACCCGGTTTCCCGTGCATCAACTTCGCACAGGAAGTGTGGACGCGTACATGCTGCATGCTGTAGCATTGTCCCATTGTCCGTGCAAATACGGCGTTACCAACCAGGCAACCACCATGAGCGATGGCAACAATGGGCTCGTTCCGTACGTCCGACCAATAGCAACATCAGATCAGCCCGAGCCCCAAGCATAAGTTCATCCGGTTGTTGAGCCGAGATTACTGTCCTATACGGGAATTGAATGTGTGTTCAACGTACCACGCGACCACACACTTGAGTCACAGTAGTACCCTACGATACGCGTACGGGAACTGGGAAAGTGGAGTACCAAATTAAAGAACACGCACGTAAGCGGTACAGGGCAGCAAGGGTAACGTATGCGTATGCGCGTACAGTACGCACCTGGAGCGACCGGCGGAGCGGGCGCGGCGGGCCCCGGGAGGCATGGGACTGGTGCCACGGCGTCTGGCGCCAGGCGACCTTGCCGTCGCTGCCGGCGCTGATCTTGCAGCCCGACACCACGAGCTCCAGGCACCACAGCTCCGGCTTCTTCTGCCACAGCACGAACCCGCCGATCTCACCGCCGCCGCCCTTCTTCCCGCGGCGGTGGCTGTCCGCGTCGCTGTTGTTGAGCTCCGCGGCCGTCATCCTCACCTTCCCCATCGCGTACATGCTCGTCACCTTGTTCAGCGCCCACTCCCCGCCCGACGCCGCTATGTACTGCTGCACTATGTACTTGGCCGACGACGACTCCTGCAACACAGTCACATGAGTGGACGAATCAAATCAAGCAGCACTTCAAGTATCAAGAACAAGAAAACAGAGGAGAAGAAACCGATGATGATCGGATATGGTTCGAGATCGATCGTACTATGGGGTCGGCCCTGAGCTGTTCGCAGAGGACGGAGGAGGGCGACTGCTTGGCGTGGTGGACGGGGAGGGGGATGAGCGGCGCGCCGATGACTCCCAGCATGAGCTGGAGCTCGCCGCGGCTCATGGAGCACGGCTCGCCGGCGCCGGAGCGGCCGGCGGCTTGCGACCGCATCCACGCCTTGACGTTCGTGCAGCCGAACCTGGAGGCCCGGGAGCCGCCGCCTGAGAACATCTCCTCGGGGATGGGCACCTCGAGCACCGTGTCCAGCGCGTCATCGCGCTCCAGGTTCGGGCACAGCTTCCTCATGGGACGCGCGGGACAAAAGGGTGCACGCACAGCTCAGGCCTCCTCCACTGCTTCGATGCTTCGTTGCGCAGTATGCCCAGTGCCTATCGCCCAAGCCCCTCCTTTTTGTTGGGGGTTATGCGCCTCTCACCTCTACCCTCTCCTGGTCTCGGTGGACTTGTACCGGTTTTGAGGAGTCGCGCGGGCAGCTGGCAGCTGGGGCCCGAGATTTGCCCTTTCATTATTTTGCCCCTAGTTTGGTCGTGGCCGCACGCCCGCTGCTGTCTTGTTTAACATTTCTTTTTCTATGTTTCTTTGTGCGTCAGCGTGTCCATACGATACGATTAGAGCTTCCACGGTTAGTTTGTTTAGCTCGTCACTAAGAGAAGAGAAAATATCTAATCTATTAAAAAAATATAAGTTTTTTAATAGATTATTTTTTAAGCTTATATCTAACTTTAATTGCTACAAATGTCCATGATAATTCTTGATATCAACAAAACGAGTTTTTAGGTAACAAGCAAGTCTCTAATAGCTATTTTACTGTTTCTTGTGTCTTGGTATCAACAACTTGTTTATTTCTTCATTTAGAAACAAACTCACATTATTTTTCACCATCTCTCTCCTACATAAACTAAATGCTAATACGTTTATCCTTTGGTAACAAATATTATAGTCTATTGTAGATGCTCTTATACATTGCCTTTTATGAGTTTCAACCTTGCGCTGTTGTGTAGTGTTCCCACGTACACACTTCCCTTAAGCGCGTGCATGGGATTTTCTGCGGACCCTCTGGTTTGAATCTTCCCAATCCAATTTTGCCTCATTGTGCTCACGTGACCTATGTTTTACCTGGTCTATTTACAATGGAAACATTGCTAGTCGTCTAAAGCTAAGAGCATAATTCACATGTAACTGAATTTGGAGTGGTCACCTACCTCCATTGTCATGACAATTAGGTGTTTTATCAGTTGGACTTGCTAGTAACGGATCAATTTAGATTTCCCACTATTGAGGATGAACAACGTGCTCTTTTTTTTTTGAACGGAAAACAACCGAGTTTTTATAAAAGCTAATACCAGAGTTTACTAAAGGAAATACAGAGAGCGCCAGGCCGGGGACACCAGCTACCAGTTAAGCAAAATACTTCAGTAACCTATTACAAGAGACACGGTAACTGACCAAGCCAACTTGAACCAAAGCATCCAAGCTTTGAACCAAACCTGATGATTAAGCTAGAAACAAAAGAACCAACTTAGCCTACACGAACCACGTCAAAAGTCTTCAACCCGTCTTCAGTCATTTTAATCACAGCATCAAGCTCCTGATGTTCCCCCTCCTTGAGCAGAACTCTCCACCTCTGCAAACAAGATAACGATTTGAAAATGATTGCGATCGGCTGCTTAGGAAAAGTCTGCTCAATAGCCATTTTGTTTCGGACTTTCCAGAGCGTCCACACCAAAGCTGCAAAACTAAATAGAATAAGTTGATAACTATTAGCACCCCTATCGTATAACCAAAATTGATGGAAGTCGTCTAAGGAAGTCGGAATCCTCTTCCAGTTTAAGCACCCCTTGATACAAGTCCAAACAAAAATTGCTAATACACACTTAAAGAAGATATGGTTTGAATCCTCCCTCACCCTGCATAGAATGCAATTTTCATTGCCTTTCCACATTCTCAACTTGAGATTAGCTGCCGTCTGTAATCTGTCCTGATACAATAACTAGATAAATTTTTTCACCTTCAACGGTATTTTACTTTTCCATAACTTTTGAGTCTGGTTAAGAGTCCTCTCACCAAAAGACATATGTCTATATAAAGATTTGACAGAGAACCTACCAGAATTCTCCAAACCCCATATCACCTTATCAGTATCGCTACTCAACCTTACTTCCTTCAAAGCATTCTTCAACAAAATCCAGGAGTCTGCCTCAATCTTACCAAATTGTCTATTAAAGTCAATTCTCCATTCATCATCGACCAAACAATCTGCCACACTAACATCAGGATTAGAACAAATGTTAAACAAGTTATCATAGCTAATCTTGAGAGGACAATTCTCAACCCAAACATCTTTCCACAAACGGCTAATTGGTGCTAAGATGCTAATGCCAATCAGGAGTGTCAGATCTATCCCAAACGGCTCGGATCAAGGCGGATGGGAAGCCCCAGCCACTTATGTAGTTTTGCGATAACCCCTTGCGCCTCCTCTCTCTCTCTCTCGCTCTCGATTCATTCCTGTTTCAATTAGCACCAAGTACAAGCAAAAAATTTAGGAGTAAATGCTAATTAATCCATTTAGTAGAAGCAAAAATTGGACGCGGGGGTTATCACAAAACTGCATAAGTGGCTGGGGCTTCTCACCCGCCTTGATCTGAGCAGTTTTGGCTAGATCCGACGCTCCTGATTGGTATTAGCACCTTAGCATCCAATTAGTCGTTAGTACTAGATATGTTCCCTTTGTTGATAGCTAGCACCAATGGCCAAGACCGATGATGAGAAGCCAGAGTTCCCAGCAAGCAATTCTGATTTCTGAAGGGTTGCTTTTACTCAACCCCGATCATTCTCCATCGCACGTACTGTAAAACTCGTCAAGGGAAAAGAATACAATCCATCCAATTTCATTTAATCTCCAGGGTTTATTCTTTGGGTACTCGATCTTCATGATCAAGTTTCAATAATGAGTTCGTGAGGATTCTCCCCCCGAATTCTACACTTCTCTAAGTCTCATCATTCGAATTCCACGTATGCATCTTTCAAAACTAGAAGCTGGAAGTGACTTAGTGAATAAATCTATAAGATTTTCACATGACTTAGTATGCAGTACTTTAATTTCGTCCATATTTTGCAATTCATGAGCATAGAAGAACTTGGGGTTGATATGCTTTGTGAGTTGATTCTTCACATAACCCATCTGCACTTGTGCAACACAAACTGTATTACCTTTATAGATAATAGTGGGGTTTGTGTGGTATTCAATCCACACGACTACTGGATGTGGTGAATCATCCATCGAAGCCACGTACATTCTCGCGAGGCATCATACAATGCTATGATTTCCGAGTGGTTTGTCGAAGTCGATACAAGACTTTGCTTAGACGAATTCCATGAAAATGCAGTTCCACTACACAGGAATATATAGCATGTTTGCGACTTGGCTGTATACGGGTCCGACAGGTACCTGACATCTGCATAGCCAATCATAGTCAGGTCTTGATTCTTTCTGTAGAACAGACCAAGGTCTTTGCTTCCTTGGAGGTATTGGAATATGTCATTTATTCTCTACCAATGCCTTTTGATAGGTTCTGCACTATACCTTACTAATAAGTTCACGACAAATGCAATGTCTGGTCTAGTATAGTTTGCTAACTACATAAGAGCTCCTATTGCACTTAAGTATGGGAATTCTGGTCCCAGGACTTTCTCCTCCTCTTCTCTAGGTCTGTACAGATCCTTGTCTTGCTGCAAGGATCTCCCAACCATCGACACTTTCGAAGGGTATGTTTTTCCAAAGCCGAACTTTTCTAACACCTTTTGAGTGCAGGCTGACTGATGCACTAATATCCCTTCAGGAGCATGCTCAAGCTGCAAGCCTAGGCAATATTTCATTTTACCCAAATCTTTCATTTCGAACTCCGACTCTAGGTAAGAGCTTACTTTATTAATATCTTTCAAGGTTTCGATGATATTCAAATCATCTACATACACTGAGATTATACAAAATCTATCCTGAGATCATCGTATAAATACACAGGGATAATCCTCACTGTTCGTGTAGCCTTTCTCGCATAGAAAGTCGCTCAAGCGATTATACCATATCCTGTCAGATTGCTTAAGTCCGTACAATGATTTTCTGAGTTTCACATTGTACAGATTTTTATTTGCTGTCTTGGTTCGGGACAGGGATACCTTCACGTACCTTCATATAAATGTCTGAATCCAAGTTTCTATAAAGGTATGCAAGTACCACATCCATCAATTTTATTTCTAAATTAAAGTTTACTACCATTGAGATTAAATATCTAAAGGTAGTTTCACCCATGACTGGGAATAGGTTTCTTTATAATCAACTCCTGGATGTTGAGTGAAACCTTATGCAACGAGCCTTGCTTTATATCTTTCAACTGCATTATTTTTATTTCTCTTTTGAACAAATACCTACTTATGCCCTACAGGAGACGTACGGCTTACATGCCCAAACACCTCTCTTTTATTCAGAGATAATAATTCAATTTATATTGTCTTCTTCCAATCTTCCTATTCTGATCTTTTCTTACATTCAACGAGCGATGCAGGCTCTGGATCGAGATCGATGATTGTGGCAATCTTCTTTGTAAAATAAATGTTAACATTGGCTGTCGACCTATTCATAGATTCTCCCGTGGTCACATATTTTATAGCTATTTCTTCATGGGGCGATTGTTCTAATGCTTCTACTTGCTCACCGCTGCTTCCTATTACAGGGCAAGTTCATTTGGTTTTTCAGCTCCGATGTGTGCACACACATCCATGCTGGTATCTCCCTCCGTGGAATGTTCAAATTCGGTATGTCTTTTCCTGAAGGTTACATACTAGTGCCTGGTCTCAACTGAAATCCTTCACCACGTCCCATCCGGTGAGTCCCTCTTTGTTCAAGTCTTTTATGGCTTGAATATAGGGGGTGATCTGGCCAAAATCCTTAGAAGTCGAATCCTAGGAAGAAATCTACTCGGCAGTCTTCCCTACGAAGGAAAGACTGTCTTCACTGGTCGTCTCCCAATATAACCACTTCTTTTTCCACCCCGACCACGACGACCGGGTGAACATCTGAATGTACTCCTTGGTCTTTCCATCGTGGAGCTTCAGACCACAGTTCATGGCGATTCCAGATTGTCTGATCATTCTATAGTAGTATTGGAGGAGCTCTCGGTCTGGAAGGATCCCAAGGTAAGCTTCGCACAAGTACACGAACACACTTAACATTGTGATGGAATTGGAAACCAGGTTCACCAACTCCACCCCAAAGTGCTTGAGTACGAGTGTAAGGAAAGGATAAGTGGACAGTCGAAGGCCACACTCGCAGTACGTCTGAAAGACAGGGATATGACCGATCTCCCTCGATGGCTAATGTTGCCCAGCGGCCTCAATCTACTTCACGAATTCCCTATTCAGAATCTTTTCAACAGTGACCAAAGCATTTATCTTGGATGAATCCATCTCCGATTCCGCCCACTTAGAAGCAGCTCCGGCCATTTTTTTCAAGTGCGAGTGATTTGGGTTTGGAAGGATTTTAAGAGAGAGAATGATTTGGTTGGCGACGAAGAGCGTAAGAGCTCGACGAACAGTGCAAGCAAATGGGGAAAAATAAAAACCCTAAGCTGCGCCTACGGTGCCTTCTTATAACCGCACGTTTGAGTTAAAAGATCGTGGAAACTCAACAGTTGCTACCTCTTTGGGAACCGCGCCAGCGGACAGATTTGTAAGAGTCGATTGAGATTCTTTAATTCGCCTATTCGAAAAAACCGAGTCTGTCTTTACACCTCAAGCGAAATTATCTTCTTGACCAAGTCTATTTCTAGTCAAATGAAATACCAGTCGGAAAGTCTTTTACATCTAACCATCATTCTATAACTACTTTGTGGTCATAAGACCTTCTACGACTCCTTTTCAAAGTAAGTTACTTTCACTTGAAGCTGGGGGGTTAGATGATGAGGATCTAACAATCCTCATTTATTTATTTATCTGTAATTCTTATTATAGATATTAATATCTCCATATTAGTCTTAAGTATACCCTTTAATAGTTATAAGGGAGAGGTCAAGCTGTCTGGTCGTAAACCGTCTCATGGTCGTGGGTCTTCTTACGACCATGGTATAGTCGTAAGCCTTTCTACGACTATCGAGCAGTTGTATGATCTTCTACGACCTGGTTGGCTTCGACTAGCCTGGTTTCGATAACTCTATAATTGATAAGGCTTGCTGGCTTGTGGGCCTAATCAGTTAGGGAATATTATGCGCCATGTTTAACACATGGGGTACTTAATATACGCTGTTACTCTCTGAGAGTAACCGCATGAATTACTTCTGTCTCTGACAACATCTGCCTAGCAACGTGTAGGTGCTACGTTCCTGACGGCAACTTCCATCAAGCGGTTTATAAATTGGAACATTGGGACGCCTCTTCGTTTGGAGGAACTGCCACCTCTTCATACGTTATATAAGGTTGAATTCAAAAGGCAGAAGAAAGAAGAAAAAAAAAACGCAATCTGGAGCACAAGACCTAATCTTTCTCTTGATTGTAATAAGCATACTCAATATAGCCACACAGGAGTAGGGTTGTTATTCTCTCCGGAGAAGTCCTAAACCTATATAAAATCCCCGTGTTATTCACTGCATGATTCTTATATAGGAAACCCCCTGAATCAAACAATCATACGTAAGTTCAGTTCTAGATCACCGACAGTTGGCGCCGTCCATGGGGATCGAACCCACGACCACATTCCTACGATGTTGTCAATAAATTCTCTTTTTTCCTAATACTTCCATGGCAGGAGAGTGGAATGAGGAGAATTGGTGCGGCGTGTCTTGGCAAAGCAACAGGAGTTCCACAATGAGGTGGCGCTTCGTCGGGAGCAGGCGGTGGCACGACAGTGTAGTAGTCTTGGTGCGGTAGGCAGCAAGGCGTGGAGACTAGCGGAGCCATGGCGGCGGTGCGTGGCGGTGCGCGGGACCGACGGATACGGTGGCGACTCGTGTAGGGAGGACCGAGCGAGGCTGGCGTCTTCGAGACGATCGACGCGGGCGATGGTTTTGAGCAGCGGTCGGCGCTCGGCATGGCGGCCAGCAGATAGCACGACCGACGGCGGGAGCGATGCGAAGCGTCAAGCGCGCGGCGGTGCACACACGCGTCGCGATGGTGCGGTGCGAGTAGCCTCGAAGCGACGGCGCGCGTCGCGGCGGCGGTGGTCGGCGGCGCGTCGCGAGGCAGTCGTGTTCAAGCGGCCGTGGTCGGCGGTAGCGTCGCCCGTCAGAGGCAGCGATGGCGCTTCGGCGGCTTCATATCGGCGGCGCAGATGCGGCTTCAGGCCAGCGATTGCGCGGCTTTGGGCCAGCGTAATTCCCTTTTTTTCTACAATGCAATCAAGAATTCCTCGTTTTTCGAATCATCCGATCGACATTGTGCCGGCGACTACAAGTCAACTCGCGGAGAAAATTTGCACCGTGAAAACAAAACCAATCTAGAATGCAAAATTATATAGAATAAAAGCAATCTAGAAAGCGATTCAGTCTATCGATGATTACCTTTTCGATCCGAGTAAAGGAGGCCTAGAGGTAGGCCGGAGTCGATCGTGAAATTCAATCTACGAGTGTCATGCTACGATAATTACCTTTTGATATGAGCAGATCGTGTTGATAACGTGTTAAAAAACCGTCGCTGGCGACCAGTCTAATCGGCACCTCGTAAAGAATAGATGAATCACACACAAGCACACAAGTACAAGAATAAAATGACGCAGAGATATGTGGGGCTCATTCTTCTTTATCTTTATTTCCCTTCTTATGATCAACCTTTTACAATGATTAACACCCCCTATTTATAGACAAAAGACCCTGCTAGAGTTTTGGATGGAGCGCCCACTCCATGGGCCAGTTGCTGGGCCAAGCCAATAGTTTCCCAACAGTTTATTCCCCGTTTCACCCACCGTGATGTACGGCCACACAATCAATCTATCCCAAACGGTCGAGTCCCTTTCCATAATCGGTAGGCTGCCTATGTGACTAGTGCTGGCTTCAAAAGAATTGGAGGGGTGAATAGACGAGTAGTAGTAAGTGTTGAGGAACCGTCACTGGCGAGTCGAGTCTAAACGATCACCTCGTAGACAAACGTAGAATCACATCAAACAATGCAAGAACAAATAATAGATTGAATACACAGAGAGACAAAGGTGTAGGGGGGACAAAGGTGTATGGGATATTCTTCTGTATTCCTTCATCAAACGAACAACCTTTTACAATTATTAGCACTCTCTATTTATTGTCTAGAGATCCTGTTAGGGTTTGGATGGGGTGCCCACCCATGGGTCGGCTGCTAGGCCAAGCCCATGGTTTCCCAATACTCCCCCTTGGGCACCCATCCTCACATGTTCATACCTCGTCAAAACTCCATAAAAACCCAGTGGAAAAAATTTAGAGAAAGAGTACATGATACATGTTCTGCTGCGTTGCACGAATTGCCTCATTAAAAACCTTAGTCAAGAAACTTCAGGAAAACTCGTCAAGGGAAAAAAAGTATAATCCACCCAATTTCATTTAATCTCCGGGATTTACTATTTGGGTACTCGACCTTCGTGATCAAGTTTCAATAATGAGTTCGTGAAGATTCTCCCTCTAAATTCTGCACTTCTCTAAGTCTCATCATTCCAATTCCACGTATGCATCTTTCAAGGCTAGGCGCTGGAAGTGACTTAGTGAATAAATCTGCAAGATTTTCATATGACTTAGTATACAATACTTTAATATCGTCCATCTTTTGTAATTCATGAGTATAGAAGAACTTGGGGTTGATATGCTTTGTGAGTTGACTCTTTACATAACCCATCTGCACTTATGCAACACAACCTGCACTATCTTTATAGATAATAGTGGGGGTTTGCGCAGTATTCAATCCACACGACTACTGGATGTGGTGAATCATCCGTCGAAGCCAAATACATTCTCATGAGGCCTCGTACAGTGCTATAATTTTCGAGTGGTTTGTCGAAGTTGATACAAGACTTTGCTTAGACAATTTCCATGAAATAGCCACCACATAGCAATACATAGGATGTTTGCGATTTGGTTGTATGAGGGTCCGACAGGTATCCAGCATCTTGGTTCTTTCTGTAGAACAGACCAAGGTCTTTGCTTCCTTGGAGGTATCGGAAGATGTCCTTTGTTCCCTGCCAATGCCTTTTGGTAGGTTATGCACTATACCTTGCTAATACGTTCACGGTAAATACGATGCCCGGTCTAGTATAGTTTACTAAATACATGAGTGCTCATATTGCACTTAAGTATGAGAATTTTGGTCTCAGGACTTCCTCTCCCTCTTCTCTAGGTCTGTACGGATCCTTGTCTTGTTGCAAAGATCTCCGGACCGTTGGCACTTTCGAAGGGTATGCATTTTCAAAGCCGAACCTTTCTAACACCTTTTGAGTGTAAGTTGACTGATGTACTAATATCCCTTCAGGGGCATGCTCAAGCTGCAAGCCTAGGCAATATTTGGTTTTACCCAAATCTTTCATTTCGAACTCCGACTCCAGGTAAGAGCTTGCTTCCTTAATTTCTTCTAATGTTCCAATGATATTCAAATCATCTTCATGCACTGAGATTATAACAAATCCATGCTGGGATCGTCGTATAAATACACAGGGATTATTCTCATTGTTCGTGTAGTCTTTCTTGCATAAAAAGTCGCTTCAAACAATTATACCACATCCTGCCTATTTGCTTAAGTCTGTACAGTGACTTTCTGAGTTCCACACTGTATAGATTTCTATTTACTCTGGCTTTGTTTGGGACAGGGATACATTCAGGTAACTTCATATAAATATTCAAATCCAAATTTCCATAAAGGTATGCAGTTACCACATTCATCAATTTCATTTCTAAATTCAAGTTTACTACCATTGAGATTAAATATCTAAACGAAATTTTGCCCATGACCGGAGAATAGGTTTCTTCATAATCAACTCCTGGATGTTGAGTGAAATCTTGTGCAACAAGCCTTGTATCACTTTCATTTATCTTTCAAACAAATACCCACTTATGCCCTACAGGGTGCACATAGAGAGACGTGTGGCTTACAGGCTCAGACACCTCTTTTTTATTCAGAGATAATAATTCAGTTGTTACTGCACTCTTTCAATCTTCTCAATCTGATCTTTTCTTACATTCAACGAACGATGCAGGCTCTGGATCAAGATCGATGATTGTGGCAATTTTCTTTGGAAAGTAAATATCGACATTGGCTGTTGTTCTATTCATAGATTCTCTAGTGATCACATAATTTATAGCTATTTCTTCATAGGGCTATTATGTCGAACCCAGAAATGAAGGATCCTGGATTCTCTGTGTTACATACATTAGTCCAGGAATAGCTAGTGTACACAGTCAAACAAAAAGTGATAGCAAAATCATATCACATGTTTATTGAATATAAATCAGAGTTTATCACAATTGAGCCTAAGGCTAAATAAAAGATACAACGGAAACATAAATAATTAAGGTAGGCCACACGATTCACTACAGGGAATCGTCTGGGGGGCGTGGCCTAGTCGTCCTGATCCTCACTGTCTTAACAAAAAATCTTCACCTGAATAATTTATTCAGCAAGAGTGAGCACAAACAACCGTGCATGCCCAACAAGTTACACATAATAACAGAATATAGTGCATGCAGGATAATGTCATCGAAGGTTCATATGGCTGTTTTGCATAAAGCGATATTTTCAAGTTTTAAATACCATTACTAAGTTTCAAGGCAAATTTTAATCTATAGTTAAAATTAAACTTTTATTTTGATTCATCAATCACAAGTGTAGGATAATCCTCCGTACATAAATGGTGAAGAACTAACCCCCTTACACCAAGCTTCTTGTCCAATTTTTCCAATTGGATAGAATATCCAAAAACATCTAAGCTTGAAATTATTTTGAAATCAAAACCAAGTCTAATCCACGAAAAGCTTTGCTCAGCATGTCCATGACCGCGGATGCAGCTATTCGAATAGATTATTACTTTGCAGAGTTGGTACAGCTTTACCCACAAGAGACAATGTGCTTAACATGTCGACCAAAACACGCTTTCAAAGACGTGCGACTAAGCAACTATCATGAGGCCTTTACCCTACATTATTTCAACATAATTATGCCCGCTAAGGTTTCGTTGTCGTAGGCTTCGCACCAAAACAATGGCCCCCTCTTGCACCATCTGAGTATTAACAATAAGTCTTCATGACATCCACATCTTTCTATGACATAATCATGGTGAAATAATATAGTTTAATTGGCCAAGTCCGTCCCACTCCAGAATTGTGGTGGTACGAGTTTGACTTAACAATCCGCAGCTCGTAGACTAGTCCTTTCATGACTAGGCGACTTCCAAAACAATCCCTAGGCCTCAAACATTCATTTATTTGAGCCCGTGCATAAACTTGCACCCATCAACGGTCCAATTCGCCCAAGTCTAAACCGGTTTTGATCATATTTGATCCCATTATTTAAAGTTATTTAAATTATGTTTCAAAGCATTACATTTTTCAAACATTCCATGGTAAAGACAATATTTTGGTCTAATCATTGGCTAAGCATAATTTTCTAATTTATTTTACTAAGGTGACAAGGAAACGACAATCCAAACATCAATTTTAGCCATACAAGGGAAATAGAATAACTAGGAATTTAAAACATGAATTTAAAATATTGAACTATAACTAAGCATGCAATACTTTGAAATAGAATTTAAATAACTTTAAATAATGGGCTCAAATATGATCAAAGGGTGTAACTTGCCTTGCTCAAAGTCCTAATATTCTAATTCTTCAGAAGTGACAAGCTCTCCGGAGTCGTCAAAATCTATACGTGAAAACAATCCAAATTCAAACAAAATTCAAATGAACTCTAAATTAAATAATTTTAGTACTGGGAGGTAGATATTGAATTTATATGGATTTAGGATTAAGCATCGATGGATTTGGAGTTTGTGTGAGGGAGAACGAACATCCAAAAGTTTTGATGTCACAAGAAATGATAGAATTCCGAAAATACTGTTCATCTTCCGCGTACTGTGCACCTCTCCGAGTAATGTTCACCTCTTCCGAGCACTGTTCATCTTTCAAGTACTGTGCACCTCTTTTGAGCACTATTCATCTTCCGAGTGCTGTTCGTCTTCCGAGTACTGTTCATCTCTTCGACTTCATGTGGTCAGAAGGTGATTTCGTCTACCTGGTCGAAAGAAGGTTTCGACTACACTGGTCGAAGGAAGTTACGACTACCGTCATCGCAGGTTATGACTACGGAGGGCACCGGTCCCCATAGTTGTTTGGCGCTTCTGCGCCACATGAAGCTCTGTGAAGGTGCACAAAAAGGAGAGGATATGGCGCTGAACCTTATGTGTTACCTTGCGGTGGCGGAGCACAACAGTGTGGCCGGTAGCGAGGACAAAGGCGGCAGAGATGATCGGGTTTCAGCGGCAAGGTGCACAAAAAGGAGAGGATGTGGTTAAAGGTGGAAGAGTGTCGCTGACAGCAAGGCAATCGGCGGCCGGCAAACTAAACCTCGAATTCCAGTGGCTAGTAGCGGAGGGAGGCTACGAGAGTTGAGGGGATGAGATGAGGGGGTAGAGGTGCACCTAGGGTGCCCTTTTATAATGCACGGGGTGGTCGAATCGGCGTAGCGCTGTTAGAGTTCGTTTCAGAATCGGTGGCGAGATAAGGACTCCAGCGGCGATACGAGATAGAATCAAGTTTGATTCAGTCGCGGGAAGATAAGAGAATAATGATAAGAGGGCAGGCGAGACAAATACGTGCGGTTTTGGCTGGATTCTAGAAGCTCCGTTCGGGTAGAAATGGCAGAGTCGTGTCGAAGAAGAAAAGAGAGGTAGAAGATGGCCCTAACAAGGTGAGGTCCACCGGTAAGAGAGAGGGAGAGGAGAAGGAGAGGAAGCTGCTGACGGGTGGGGCCCAAAGAGATTTTTGAATTTCTTTTGATTTGATAATTTCAGAAATTGTGATAATTCAATTAGACTTTTAGAAAATAGCAAATATAGTCCAAAAATTATGGAAAAATGTACAGAAATTCCCAGGGTTATTTTAGACTTAAATAAAATATTTTCAACTTAATTTTGGTATTTAATCTCGTAATTAAATTATTTTGGCTTCTAAAATAATTAGGGACAAACTTTTTAAATCCTAGAAAAATTCAAGAAAAATAATTAAGTTTTATTTCTATCCAGAATTCAAAATTTGGGATGTTACATACTCTTCTAATGATTCTCCTTGCTCACCATTGCTTTCAATTACGGGGGTAAGTTCCTTTAGTTTTTCAGCTCCGATGTGTGCGCACACATCCATCCTAATATCTCCCTCCGAGGGAATGTTTAAATCTGGTATGCTTATTCCTGAAGGTTCCATACTGGTGTCAGGTCTCAACTGTCCCTTCTTCTGGTTCTGGGGAACTTCGGTGATCGGCTGTGCTAAGTCCTTCTTGTCCTTTTTCACAAGGCGTCCCCGGTTACTTCGGATTCGAGGGGCCAGAGTTCCCGTCCTTTTCTGAGACCTTAGGATGGGAATAGGGATACCTTCATCGGTATTTCAACCCTCTTTGGTGCATTGCGTGCAGGCACATATGACTTGGTCACCCTCTTCAAATCACTAAAGTGGTTAGGCAGTTGATTCGCCAATGCTTGCAAATCAATTATCTTCTGGACTTCTCTATTTGCTTCATTAGTGCGTGGGCCATGTGCATGGATTCCTGTGGCTTGCCATGTTATTTCTCGATATTTTTTTTATCAAGGGGTTGATTTTCTCCCCCTAATGACGGGAAACTATCCTCATCAAATATGCTATCAGTGAAGCGGGCGGTATGCAAATCTCCAATCATAGGGTCCAAAATATCTGATTATGAATGATGTCTCATAACCAACGTATATACCATACTTTCGGAGAGGCCCCATTGCAGTTCATTGCGGAGGTGGTATAGGTACATAAGCCTTGCACCCAAAATCGCGAAGATGAGAAATGTTCGGCGCTGACTCTTGCGCTAGTTTCATAGGTGAATGGATGTTATATATCGACGATCTAAGATTGATAAGAGTTACTACGTGTCCCCAACATATAGTTGGTAAATTACAATTCTGGAAAAATCTGCTAGTCCATTCTGGGTGTGGATATGCGATATGGAATGCTCATCGTTAATTTCCATTGCCTTGCAATAATCATCAAATGCATTCGAAATAAATTATCCAGTGTTGTCCACTCTGATGGATTTCATATGATAATCAGATAAATTAATTTTAATTTTAATTATCTGCGAGATTAGTTTTGCAAAAGCATAGTTTCTCGTAGACAATAAACATACGTGCGACCATTTCGGGGAAGTATCGATGAGCACCATAAAATACCTAAATGGCCCTGACAAGGGTTGTATAGGACCGCAAAAGTCTCTCTGGATACGGTCCAGAAATGTAGGGACTTCATCATTCACTTTCAGAATAGAAGGTCTAGTAATTAATTTTTCGGTGGCACATGTGGGCACACAAAATCTTCCAGATTCGATTTTTTTTACATCGATATTATGTCCCTACGAATTGTTAATTATATTTCTCATCATCCGAAGACCTAGGCGGCATAATCTATCATGCCAGAGATAGAAAAATTTAGAGCTTCTAAATATAGTTTTCAAGACAGTATAGACTGTGGGTGCCATAATATTAGTGTAGTATAGCCCAGTTTCATATGAAGAAAGTCGTTCTAATACCCCTTTTTCACTTTCTTCACGCTTTGTAATGAGCAGGTATTCCTTACCATACTCTTCTTCAGTTTCAACGTGAAAACCGTTAGCGCAAATATCCTTGAGAGTTCCAGTCGATCTTGAGTATAACAAGCCTTCTTTAATGACCAAAGTTGTGCCCATCGGGAGTATAATTATGGCTCTTCCTGAGCCTATTATACACGTATCACTGCCCACGATTGTCGTAAGACTACCAATATTCTTGCTGATCGACTGAAAGAATTTCGTCTCTCTCAAGATGGTATTTGTTGTGCCGCTGTCCGCTAAGCACACTTCCTCTATTGGGCACCGCACGCGTTCTGATACTTCAAGTACCAGAACATAAGTTGCTATTATAAATACGGGAAAATTAAGCCTTGCAGGATTCATCATGAGAATTTAATGATTTGCTTTCCTAGAGCTTACAACCATTATTCAAAGTTCCATCACAATCACAAACTGCAAGTGACTGTAAAAAGATCTAAGTGCAATACGTGCACTAGATCGAATCAGCGAAGTATGTAGAAACTTGTGCCTGAATCTGCTCCATGGCGATCTTCTCCTCTTGGGCAACTATGGATGCGGCCGCTGTGATGTCCAAAGGAGGGGTGATGGGGCTGCTACTGGGTTGTCCACATTCATGGGTGCAACTAATGGCTGTGGATCCTTTGTGCCTGCAACGGCGAGGTGTGCGTCATGCTGTTCTTTGCCCTTTTCTTAGACTGAAAAGCATTAATAACGTGTGACCTACGACCTTACCCTTTCTTGCCCCTCTCCTTTGTAAGAGGCTTCCTCACCTTATAGCTGCTAGCATTGGCTTCATGGCCAACATTGCTACTAGGTGGCTGTGAGATGCAGTTCTTTCTTAGAACATCATCTTGAGATTCCGCAACTTGCATGATGTCAATTAAATCGGTGTACTCCTTGTAGCTGTCTTGATGATAGTTGCGTGCGGATTGCACCGTATTCAGGTGAAAAGTAGAGAGAGTCTTCTCAATTTTTTGCTCATCCATGATTACCTTACAACAAAGTTGAATACTGGCACAAATTCTGTATAAACTCTGGCCATATTGGGCTAGCTCTTTGAACTCTCGGTTCGTGATGCCAGCCATTTACATATTTCATGCAAAGAGTTTATAAGATTACTGCTGGTAATTTGCATAATGGTTGCAAAATTCTCATAATGCTCTTCGAACTTTCGGTTCGTGATCCCGTATTTTTCTACGCATTTTTTAGAACTTCGAGGGTTTATTTGCAAAATGTCCTTTTCTTTTCGGGTTTTCCTTTTTCTTTTCTGAAAACTACATGGGCTGGGCCCATTGCTCTTTTTTGGCCCGTTAGGCCCAAACCGACGCATTCAAGACGGGTGCTAGGGTTTCCCTAGCACAGCGGCGGTGGCTCGCTACACGCACGGAGGGCGCATAGCCTACGACGTGTGGCCGGTTCTTGCGATGATAGGCACGGCGAGTGCGGTGGCCGTGCGGGGCCCACGCACCTACCACCGGAGGTCTCGCTCGCTAGCACCGTGCAGGGTGGCGGAAGCTGCGCCTCATGTGGCGGCCGGGTTTGGGCGAAGTCGCCGGCGCACGCGGCGGGTAAGCTGAGCGCGCGCCAGCCTTGTGCGCGTCTGCGTCTTGCCAGCGATCGTCTTGGCGCGCGCGCTTCTGGCTAGTGTGTCGGCGTTCGGCGGCAAAGACGCGAAGGCCGGCGGAGGCTCGTGCACTTGGTCGCCAACGCCGTTCTGCGGCGTGGGGCGGCGATGCTCGCCTGTCGAGGTTGGCGCCATTTTTTTTCTTCTTGCTTGGGCGGTGTGTCTTGAGGCGCCGCGGCGCGCGCGCGGCCGCACGAGGCGGCTGCAGGCCGGCGACAACGCCTCGTGCGGGAGGACGGCATGCTCACGGGTGCGGCTCAGCGGCGCATCTTCGAGACGACCGCTCGGCGGCAACTTTGGCGATGGTGGCGCTTAGCATGGCGGCGCATCTTGGCGCATGCTCGAGCAGAAGCGCGCTGGCGTGGCGCAGAGGCGGCCGGGCGGGTCGCGGCTCGATCCGGCGATAGACCGGCGGCGGTGCAATCATACAGGGCTGCGTCGACCGGTTTTATATTGTTCATCCAAAAATAGTGCAATCAACAATCCCTATTTCAACCAATCAGCCGATCGACATTGTGCTGGCCACTGCAAGTCGTCTCGCGGAGATTAGAGGAAATTTGCAATCTACAAACTACAGTGCAATCGCCATCTACTCTTTCATGCAACCCACCGATCTGTTTTGCTAGCGACTTCAAGTCGGCTCGTGGTAGATTAGAGCTGATTTGCACCGTATGATATAATTTAGAAAGCCAAATTTACAGAATTGATACCGATTCGATCTACGAGCGTCGTGCTTCAACGATTACCTTTCGATCCGAGTAGAGTAGGTCTAAAAGTAGGCCGGAGTCGATTGTGCTGATAACGTGTTGAGCAACCGTCACTAGCGAGTCCAATCCGAACGATCACCTTGTAGACAAACGTAGAATCACATCAAACAATAGAAGAACAAATAGAATATTGGACACACAGAGAAACAAATATGTATTCTTCTTCTTTATTCCTTCATCAGACGATCAGTCTTTTATGATGATTAGCATCTTCTACTGCTAAACCAAACCCATGATTTCCTAACAGTAAGTAGTACTGGGCTCCGTTGATACTTGCACACGCACCGGAATTGTTGGGGGGCCGTGTTTAGGTGGCGCAATGATCGACGCTTGATCACTAGCGTTTCGCCGTACCGCGCGTCGCATTTTGATGGACGGATGGGACGCGGTTTTCACCGGTGCTTCGTCCGCCCGCATCACCACCCTCCCGGTTGTTGGGCCGGCCGGCATCCGCGCCATTCGCGGCGCCGGCGCTGGACAGCTCAGGACGGGCGAGCAGCAGGGTGGATTTCCCCCTGATTTATCACGCTGTTGTTGTACGTTTGCGTCGTCCCGTCCATGCGTGCTAGCATCTCGTGCGGGTGATTGTATTCGCGTTCGTGGGGGGAGGAGATCTTGTCCGTTTCTTCCGACGTGCCAACCAGGTTGTTGCCGCTGCCGCTAGCTGTTAACGGCCATGGCCGCCACCACCACTCTGTCATCCCCATCATTGAGACCGCGGCGCGCGCTCCCGGAGGGCACGACAGGTGCCCAGCTCCCGCTCGACATGGGAGATCCACGGATCAATCAAGCCAGTTATGTCTCATCATTTACACTGCGTGATTCGATCTGATCCGGCTGCACTACGTGCTGCATATCTTCTAATCAAAATAGATCACGAGCATTATCAGGAAATCAATGATTAGCACGACCTAGATACGCATACATACCGGATAAGGGATGGCAATGAAGGCAGATTTGATTTGTAGAAAACTATTATTATTCGATCTTACACAGCTGAGCGCGGTGAGTGCCTTGCCATGTTGCTTACGGGGTTTTACCGGCGAGAGACCACCGGCCGCTTTCACGACTGGCGAGCCGGGTTTGCTGGTGGCATCGGTTGCTACAGGGACGGGGATATTATTTGATCGACGTGATATCCCCAACAACCTGACACTGCTATCTAAATCCGGTGAGCAGCCTGCGTCTTCCGTGCTATAACAGAAATTCTAATCAAGCCACTGTTTGCTAATTTCGCGTCAAGGCTCGACACCACTAGACTTGCCAGACGCTGACGCTTTCACCGGCAGTAACCACATTCTTATAGCTCGACGTGTCCACACTAGTGGTGGTTCCGGTGATCACGTCTGCGTGGGAAATTAGCATCTTTGCACGTTACCGACAATTCATCCTTCAATTCAAAGATGTCAATGACCATAATAACGGAAAATGTTGTGGTACTGATAAGATTCCAGTTTTTTTATTTCTAGGGAGAAAAAAAAGTCAAAAGCAATTGTTTTAGAGCGAAGGGCTACTTGGGGTTAGGCAGGTAGCAGAATGGATCCAAGAATTTTTTTTTTAATAATCTATTTTTTATTCGAAATTACAGAAATAATACTATTTAATTTTTTTTGCCAGAAATAATCATGAGTCGTCGTACGGTTGGGCGACTTGGTCTAGTCGCCCAACCGGTGTACGACATATGTCCAACTCGCTCATCAGTTACACGATTTAGTCGTTCCACCGTATGGCGACTAGGACATATATCGCTCTGACGCTGGACCCTAGTCGTCCAACCGTATGGCGATTTGGGGTGGATTTTTGGAGCAATAGCGGCATGGCCCGCCCCTGTGGTGGCTTTTGCAGTTCCGGGTACATGTGCTACGCATTTTTCAAGTTTAGCGATGCCCTATTCTAGCCATATGACGGGCTTACTAATTATCCGTTTGTGCGTAGGTCGAGCTGATGGTCCCGCAGCCCACCGCCAACCAGGTGTCGCGGCACCTCGAGGTGTACATGTTGTGGCTCTTCGGCTGGGTACTGTTTACCAGCAGCCGTGGTGACTCCGTTGACGCCCGTCTCGTGGGGTACGCGAGGGCCATCGCCGACAGCGAGGAGCTAGAGATCAGCTGGGGATTAGCCGTACTTGCCGCGACGTACCGTGGCATGTGCGATGCCTGTTGTAGGATGAAGCCGTCATCTATCCTCACAGGCTGTCCCCTCCTGCTGCAGCTGTGGTCATTCGAGCGCTTCACTCTCGGACGGCCCATGCTGGTAGACTCCAGTCCGTACGGCGAGGACATGTACCATGTGGACGCGGTGGATCGGCCGATCGTAGGGTCCCTTTGGTGCCGTAGACGGGTACGTACTTCCCTATATCTTTACTTCACCCGTATTACAAGTCATCATTTGTAACCAATGTTCTGACTCGCAGGCACAGTATGCACACGTGCAGGTCACACGTGTGTACGGGCACTTTGTGGAGCAACTGGACCGTCTCACCGCTGACGACGTCTTGCTGGAGCCGTACTCGATCGAAGACGAAGGCTGTGCTCCGGGGTCTGTCTTCACCGTCTTTGGGCGCGACGAGCATACCGCTAACGCAGAAGAAATTTGTCTTTCACGTGTTCATTGAGGACTATGCGATGCACAGGGTGATGCACCAGTTCAGTCTCCGCCAGGTTGTTCCAGTTCCCGTCGGGACGAGGGTGCCTGACTTGACCCACGCGTGAGTTACATACAACACATGTTCATATATATTTTTGCTAGTTCTGTTACAACGGCTTCTAATTGCAGTGGTACGTTTCATAGGCATAGTAGGAGGGTTGGCACCAGGACGCAGTGGCCGGCCAAGATGAAGCCGTGGGTGGCGCAGTGGGTGAACGCCCACGAGGATTGCATGTAGGAGGACGGCCCGTACGACCCCAGTGCGTATGACGAGTAACTTCGCTGGTATGCCCCGCAGACATGCACCAGGCTGGTGCATGCCGTCGACCCTCCCCCTGCTCGTGTACCAACACCGACCGATGCATACCCTGTGCACTTCGCGCGGAACCGTAATGAATGAATCATAATTAGTCAAGTACATATTATTTTTTAATTAGTCATCAATAATTAATCATAATTAATTCGTCCTAATTAGTTAGGCTTAAGTAAATAGTACTAATTAATTAGTTATCAATAATTAGTCCTTAGTAGTCGGCCTGAAGTAAATAGTACAAATTAATTAGTCATCAATAATGAACTGTAATTAATTAGTCGTAATTACGTAGTTGTAATTAATTAGTCGTTGTTAGTTAGTCATAATTAATGAGTCCTATAGTTTCGTTGCATTCAATACCCCAAAATCGTTTTTTGCTTAGGTTGTGTAATGTGGTTATCTTTTGTACAGTAAGTTGGGTTGTTTTGGCTTTAGGAAATGTCAAACATGCAAGACTTGGTTGTGTTTTATGACGACGGTCTCGTACCGGTGGGGAGGGAGGGACCTATCATTGTGCCAGTACAAGATGGTCTGGGCGGAAGGGTTTCATACATCGAAGAGGTATGTACAATTTGCATCTTGATTATTTATTTGGCCTTACGTTCTGCTAACGTCATTCAATCGTCCAGTCCACCTTGCATAATAGGGCTTCCTTCGAGACTGGCCGCAGCTGGCAGTCAAGAGACAAGGGGAAGGAACCGATGCGTTGGCAAGACTAGTTTCGGTCCTTCTTTTTTCGACTCCATAAAAGTCGCGCGCGTATCGTAGGTGTTTTCCCTTTTTTTTTTGATTCGTGCATCCTGTTGTTTTTAATGCACGTAACCAACTGTTGCGCGTCATGTAATGTAATTCGTAAATTTCGTTGCGAAGTCTCTCAAATTTCATTGCGAAAATTTGATAATTTCATTGTTTAAATTTCATTCCCTAACCCCTAACTTCACATAAAATGGTAAAAGGCCAATATCCCGGGGGGCGACCGAGGCTCAACTGGACACGGACGAGGTGCCACATGGCACTGAAGTGCCCCCCCAGTGCCCCTAGGGCCGGACTAGGGTGCAGTGCCGCAGTGCCACTGGGGAGAAGGATTTCATGCTCTCGGGCCGGAATTACGACATAGCAAGTTCATGGTGGCATTTTTCGTTTGATTCGAATGGTCGGCTAATTTTGTTAATCTATGATGCAACAGTATCAATTTAGCCAAAAAAAAAAACTATCCAATTTGGGACGTTACTAGCTACCGGATTGCAACTTTGCAAGCTTGCATCGCAACGGCGAGTAGGCATGCACCTCGTAGTCTTCGTACCTAACGGCGCGTGGCGGATTGGGGCCGGTCCACAACTCCACATCGCTTGCCGAAGAGACGTCAGCATGGAGGAGCCCGTTTTTCCCCCACTGTCCTGGTGCGCGCAACCAACCCTCCCAATCATCTGATCTCCCCTTGGTTTCACCCAATTTACCCGGTTGGTGCGCAAAGGCCGCCGAGTCCAGCAATAGAAAACGAGGCGCGACGAGCCCTTTTGAGTTGTAAAGCGATGCCATCTGCGTCACCTAACGTGCGGGCTTGGAAGTTGGATGGCGACCTTGTTTTGTGACATCCATCTCTACATGCGACGTGAGTTGGGCACTCAGCAAGCAGCAGCCCATCTATAGCTAATGGATGGGAGAGAGCGCGCGAAAGAGAGAGATGCAGCAGGACGCAAAGTCAAGGAGTGTCTCCTAGATTTCCCCTCCCTTTTTGTGAAAAGGAAACTAGGTGAATTTGTGAACGAGATGAAGAGGATTCAGATTGTTATGGCTTTATGGGTCAGTATAATTAGCTGCACAATCTGCGGCGAAATTTTGTGCTGAAAGTGACGCTTGCTGAAAAGAAATAAAGAACGTGGCGGCATTGCCAACTTCGTTGTTCTTCGTGTCCTTGGTGAGTGGCCATCGACGCCGCTGACTCCACCGAAATTATTGCAGTGGACGGTCGTCTACAGAGAAAGGCCAGCAGGACGGGCCGGTAGTGCGATGCTTTTTAACATGATCTGTGGGTTAGGTTAATCTGCCGTGTGAAAGTAGGTTGGGAACCATAGAGTCGGGGTGTATCAGTTCTAACCGGTTTAAATACTGTCATCCATCTTTATGCATATGTAAGAATGTTTTTAGTAGGAATTTTGTAACGTCACAGATTTATTCTTAGTCTCTATCTTTCTAGTCGTGTGCTAAGGGTATCTTCAATAGTTAAAGATAATTATGTCTCTAATATATGATATATCATCTTTAAAGACAACATCTCCAATAGATAGTCTCCAGTACACTCTCTAACATTTATATTTTATAATTTTCCTTTGAAATGTGCCTACTTATTAACTATAGTAGATTAATCTATCATGACTTGTTTCGTGTGCACGATAGTTTCTTCAGGAAGAGACGACACGTACTATCTCTCTTTCCTCCCCGTAGGATTTTGTTGATATAACATAGCTAAGAGACGACAATAAATACATTATTGGAGATGCTCTAAGGAGACGCACTCGTGTGTGTGCTTGGTGATGTACTTACATGCATGTCTTTCTTAGCAAAAAGAAAAAAAAAGTACGGTTTCGGCGAAGGTTACCGTTCTTCGTGGTGGGGCTCAAAACTCAAAAGATATCTTCGCATCGGTTTAATTTTCATGTGAAGCTACCGGACAGCACAAGCATGGTGAAGAGCTTGTGATGACGTCGTTCACTTGTTCTAGTCATTTAGAGAGCTTGTAAAACAGCTTGTATGGGCTATGGACTATTGGCTAATCTAGATGTGGCATAATCTCACAAGTACAACTCTCCCTTAAAAAATACTGTTTGTGCTGAGTACAGAGCATCTTGTTAAATGCAAGTACACGCGCACAATACCCCATCCGCCGCTTTTCCCGTCAAACAATTCATGCATGCACAATAAATAATTCAACTTCCCAGCTTGTTAAATGCATGCATGCGCAGGTTCTCCCCATTTTCTTGCTTGTCCGTCCATATATAGTTATTCCTAGACCACTACCGAGTAGTGCTAGTAGTACTAGTCCATGGCCATATACTCATGGATCTCAGTAGTCGAATAGTCATACCTTGACAATTGCACTGACTTATGCCCATTAAGAAGAGCTTTATTGACTGAGTGGAAATCTGTGAAGTGGTATTTAGTATAGCTAGGTAAGCTGGTTAAATAATTTATGAAATGTAAGGGTATAATAGGAAATTGCATGAAACACTGTACTCGTAGAGAGAACAAACAAACGAAGAGTTCTCGACAAGCGTATCTGCCTTTTCATTTGATAGCCTAGAGCATGTACAGTGCTGTGACATAAGTCTTATACGTAGGATATAAGATAGTGTAGAGGAGAGAGTGAGAGTATAGAGAATTGGATCGTCTCTCATACAGCTGTAACACGAGAAACCAGACACATTGTACATGGTGAAGCTGTCAATAGGGACATGTAAAAAGATAACCTATTGCAGAAACTGTTTTTAATGCTGTCTATAGATGATATGAAGAGATACTATAGACCATGGGCGGACCCTCTATGGGTCAAGAGTGTTTAACACCCATTTTCTTTTGCAAAATATCTGGTATATAATATGTATATTAGATATATATGTTATTAGTTAGACCAAAATTATATATTAATTTGTGTCTGCAAATGAATTCAGCCCGTACTCTCCACACCTCGTGCGCAGGCCATGTAATACATTAGGTCCACTTTCCTTCCTGCTCCAGCCCACCAAACCCTAACCTCTATTCTCTCTCATCCTGTGGTTGTTTGTGTGTGGGGGGTGGGAGGAGGGGGCTCCGGCCTCTAAGTGATGAACGAGCGGAGGAATGGGCTATGAAGGCGAGCGACGGTCGGTGGACACGGCGCTACGTCGCGACGGCAAGCAAGCGTGAGGCGGCGCAGGGCGAGCGTACGGCAACGCACCTGCACAGGCGAATAAAGATGCGACGCGAGCAAACGGGTGGCAGCGCGACAAACAGGAAGGAAGGGAGCGGGCGGTACCAAGAGAGCAACGTGGTGGCCGGGAGGGAGTGTGGCGGCAGGAAGGGAGCAGCATATCTAGCTCACCGTCATCGTCCTCTTTCCAGATTTAGGTGTGTTCCTCGTACACCACTTCTTCTCCCTGGCTCTACTCTGCTTCAGCTCCGATTCTTTTTAGAGTCTAGCCCCTTCCTTTGCTTTCTTGATTCTTTCCAATGAATGTTGTACAAAAATATAATCTTTGCCTTGGACAATGAACAGATAGAAGCTCTACGGATCACTATTAGAGAAAGAAAATAAGTTTTAGTAGCATAACTGCTACAACCCAGAACAAAAAAAAAAGAGAAAACAACAATGGCCAAGCACCAAGCACAAGTCTTGGCCACACCCTGCAAAAACAATATAACTTAGCAAAATATGAAGCTTGGAGCCAAAATAGCTGTATTCCTAGTTTCCACCTCCTCAATTGTAATTGATATCTATAATTTGCTGTTTAATTCATGCCATTATGGTTGCTTTATATCATTAATTTCCTCATATGAAATCATTAATTTCTATATTTTTTGTATTTTATTATATGTACACGTATCGTCGAATCAGTGTTTTTTTTTTTGAAAATGACATTTCACGGTATCGACGTATTGGTATCGGCATATCTGAGCAATCTAACTCCAAAATCCGAACTCCCATCCTAAAAAATCTGGATTTGCCACTGCTATAGACAACAATTATCTATACCCTTTTACATATGCTTATGACTCTTTTGTGTCTCCGGTGAGGTATCTGTGTTTCCCAATTGGCGGTAGACAAGAAATGCCCGCCTTTGGAGAACAGCAGGACAAGTCAGTTGGCATTGTCGATGTAAAGCATAGCACGTCAACCTGCGCACATCATGTAGATTGCCTTGGAATGTCCAGTTTGCTCTTAGCAAAGGTGTTGTCTTCTAATTGCTTGGGTTTCCTGCTATGCAATGATCCAAATAATAGAGTTTTCTGAAATTCAAACTAAACAAGGAGATTGGACTTCGCCAAACAATGATATTCTCTAGTAGCCGCCCACCGCCACCTCCCCGCCGGCCACCGTCGAGGCTGCGGTCCTGGCGGCGGCCTGCCCCTCCTTCCGAGCCCCCTCCTCTTCCTCCTCCACCCCTCTCTTGTTAGCCCTATCCTCGAGTGATGCGCGTGTCGAGGTGGGCGACCGGCGCGCAAGAGGGGAACACCCCGGTTGTCCCCATGGCCCCCGCCCCCCCCCGACCTCCGGCGGGGCCTTTCTCAGCTTGCCAGCACCACCATCGGTGGTTTGCTCTAGATCTAGATCTTCACCACGCCGCTGAAGCTCCCCTTGCTCATCTGGTGCGCCAGTTGCAAGGGCGCAAGACTCCCTCGAGCACAACAGATTCGAGGGCACGGAGCCCGCCCCCTTGCCGCCGCCAGTGTTGCGCCTGTGGGAGGTGCCCCCGCCGAGGGAGCCTTTGTGGGTCGCCGTGGAGCCACCGGGCAAACAGTCTGGAGCGCGTCGGGTGGATCCGCGTCGGGGAGGTCGCCATCACCGAGAGCCACCACGACCGATGAACACGCCAAGCCGGCGGCGCTGTGCACAAGGAGCTCCCCGTATGCTCGCCGGTCGGCCGCCGCACCCATGGAATAGGAGGCACCGTCGCCAAGGAGTCTTCTTTGGGCGTGGAGTCGCCGATCGACCCACCCCACCCTTTGTCGTCGGTTGTTGCGTCAGATGGCGGCCCCGTCGAGGGAACCTCGCGGGGGCGCCAAGCAGTCTAGAGCGTGTCAGGAGGATCCGCGCCGGGGATGTTGTCATCGTCGTCGACAGCAGCTGTCGCCGGGAGCCACCACGACCGGCAAACACGTCAAGCCAGTGGCGCCGTGCACAAGGGGTATGCTACTCAAGTGCCGGATGCGTCTAGCAGCCACCAAGTGTGTCATCGGCGTCGAGACCATCAAGCCGCAGCAGTCTGCCTTAACAGAGAGAGCCTCAGTCTTCCCTCCCTGGTCCTAGTTGCTTTACGAGCCGCTGGTTTCCGAGTGCTGGCGTGGCTACGGAGAGGAACCATTTCAGCTACTTATCGGGGGCACTCCAATTCTAGACTAGTGACCTGAGGAGCAGCAAGCTGGCCAGATGGAAGAGACTTGAGAGTCGGGCTCTTGCCATCAAAGTGTCGTCAGGAGGCGCAAGAGGCACAAGACGACTGTCCCGGAGGTCCCGTTTGTAGCCGATGGTGCAGGACACCTTGAACGAGCCGGTGGGAGGAGGTAGTGAGGAGTCGGAGTTGGCGAGTATTGTGTTTCTGTCGTCCTCCATTGTCGCCAAGGGGAGGAGCCACTTTCTCACTCAATTCATTTGAAACACCTTGCCAATTACCCCGTTAGTGAGTGGATTTACCTTGCCCCTGCTTTTATTGTTCTCTCTCAAGCTTGTGTATTGGTGATTCTCTACACTGCCCGGTTTAGCCAGTTTCGGAGTTTCTGTGCATTAGGTGGGGAGGTTTCCCCTTCCCTTAGCCATGATGTGTTAGGTGTAAGACAGAACAATCGGAGTTGTGGTGTTTGCTAGTTGGTTTGTTACCTCCGGTGTTGTTGGTTAGGGTGCTGCGAGATTCGTCGAGCTGCAGTTTCTCTCCCGTATGAGGTGTTCTCTGTCGGTGAACCGTTGTATTCTCTTTTATTTTGTTCTCTCCTGCTTTATCAATATATGGGGCAGCTCTCCTGCTCTTCAATTCAAAAAAAAGTATTCTTGTTCAAAGGTTGGACATTGGGCTTGGTTCGGTTGCTGTTGTAACGCCAAGTGTACAAAGAAGGATTCACCTCCAGAAGGAGAAGAAGAAATTGTTTAATCCATGTTCTGATATTAGCTCACATGCCATGCTCATTTTACAGAAAATGTCAAATAGAATAATACAGTAGAAGCGTGACGTAAATGTCTTTTGAGATATAATTTGGGTAAATTACCAACGCCTCCAAATAACTTCCCCAAGACAACAAAAAGATTTCCTAAAAAAACCAACAAGAAGATGGTGCGCGGAAGCTTGGGCCACACGGCCTAAAACGAACCGAAACTTTCCGTCAGCCCAAGCAGGCTGAGAAAGAACGGTTTAGGTTGGGCTGAATTGGTGCTGATGGAGCGGGCTTCAGTTGTTGGGTCATGGGGAAAATGGGCTAGCAGTCGTCCTGTCTAGGCCCATCGGCTGGATCTGATGCTATACACAATCTGATGCAAAGGGTGTTTGGTGCAACTTAATGTCGAAAATGAAGTAAATGGCCGCTTATCATTTTATTCCCATTTCAGATGTGTGCATGAATGTGGCCGTGCGAACCAAAAGCACGAGTGCACCACCACTCTAGCAAAAAATCCAGAGATCGGTTGGATGGAATACGTAACGACGCAACAGTAGATGCTAATTCCTGGACCTATTATCATCTGCCACATCCCTGCCCAGCTGCCCTGCAACTGTCTCTACTGTTTGTATTCTTGTCTTGTTTCATGTGTTGTGTGATTGGCCCAATCAAAGACGCAAAATACTTGGACTAAAATTGCCATTGCCAGGGGGATATCGCAGCATCTCTACGATCCACGAGAGATGTGAGTCAGGCAGAAGGACAAAACTCAATAGGATGCTAGTTGGTTAAAGTCTTTCAGAGAATAGAGATGGTTAGGCTCTGAAGCTGAAGCAACGCCACCCTCACAATTCTTCCCCCAATCCACACGCACACCTCCCGCCCTCTCTCAAGCCACACAAACCGCAGCCCAGAACCAATGGAACAAAACAAGAAGCCACCACCACGGCGCGCACCAGCACGGGGTAGCCGCAGCGAGAGGAGGGGATAGCAAACCCAGCAGCAGCAATGGCCGCCACCTCCTCCCACCTGCTCCTTCTCTCCCGCCAGCAGGTGGCCTCCATCCAATGCCGCCTCTCCTTCCTCGGTCGCCCCAGGAGGCCCGGCAGCGGGTTCGCCGGTGCCCTGCAGGCATCTGCGTCGGCTCCGAGCGTGCGGTGCATGGCGGCCGTGGACACGGCCTCGGCGCCCTCGGCGGCGGGGACTAAAAAGTCGAGCAGCTTCGACATCATGACGCTGACGACGTGGCTTCTGAAGCAGGAGCAGGCCGGGATCATCGACGGCGAGCTGACCATCGTGCTGTCGAGCATCTCCACGGCGTGCAAGCAGATCGCCTCGCTGGTGCAACGCGCGCCCATCTCCAACCTCACCGGCGTCCAGGGCGCCGTCAACGTGCAGGGGGAGGACCAGAAGAAGCTCGACGTCGTCTCCAACGAGGTTAGTAGTAGTGGTACTAACTAGTTAGCAAACCACAATAAACCTCGAGCAACATGACCATCAATTAAGAGCTGCCATGCACGCACGCGCGCGCACAGGTGTTCTCCAACTGTCTCAAGTCGAGTGGGCGCACCGGCGTGATCGCGTCGGAGGAGGAGGACGTGCCGGTGGCGGTGGAGCAGAGCTACTCGGGCAACTACATCGTGGTGTTCGACCCGCTCGACGGCTCCTCCAACATCGACGCCGCCGTCTCCACCGGTTCCATCTTCGGCATCTACAGCCCCAACGACGAGTGCCTCGCCGATATCGGCGACGACCCAACCGTACGTTTGCAGTTCTTGATCCCTTCTGCTTCCGCGCAGTTCGTGCGCTAACAAACGTACGTCTCTGCCCGCCATGCGCGCAGCTTGACCAGGTGGAGCAGAGGTGCGTGGTGAGCGTGTGCCAGCCGGGGAGCAACCTGCTCACTGCCGGCTACTGCATGTACTCGAGCTCGGTCATCTTCGTGCTCACCATCGGGACCGGGGTGTACGTGTTCACGCTGGACCCCATGTACGGCGAGTTCGTGCTGACGCAGGAGAAGGTGCAGATCCCCAGGGCCGGCAAGATCTACGCCTTCAACGAGGGCAACTACGCTCTCTGGGACAACAAGCTCAAGAAGTACATGGACAGCCTAAAGGACCCCGGCCCGTCCGGGAAGCCCTACTCCGCGCGATACATCGGCAGCCTCGTTGGCGACTTCCACCGTACGCTGCTCTACGGCGGCATCTACGGGTACCCTCGTGACAAGAAGAGCAAGAACGGCAAGCTGCGGCTGCTCTACGAGTGCGCGCCGATGAGCTTCATCGTCGAGCAGGCCGGCGGCAAGGGCTCCGATGGCCACCAGAGGATACTTGACATCACGCCTACAGAGGTATGTATAAACATACTCAAATCGCAATTAATGCACACTTAAAATGTGTTTGGCTAGATAACTTAGATTGGCGGTCATGAGGTTAATCTTTGTGTATGCGTTTTGCAGATTCATCAGAGGGTGCCTCTGTACATCGGAAGCGTGGAGGAAGTGGAGAAGGTGGAAAAGTTCTTGGCGTGAATGCAAGTTTGATATAGAAGCTGTTTCTTCAAAGAAATTGTTGTAACTAATATCTGTACTGTAGAATTTTCTTTTGTGACGGGAAAAGCCATTTGAAGAATTCCATTCTTGGGTTGTGAGGTCAAGGGGCGGACACGGATTCCACGATCCGAAATCCTCCGTGAAAAACACCACACTATTCCCTGAATCAGTAGATAGCGTTCACAGATACATCATCGAATCATTCCATACATGACGTAAACCAAACCATTCATTAATACAACCATTCAGAGCTCAAATAGCCCGCATCGAGTCGACTTTACAATAAGGACCCATCAGGCCAAATGAGTACATTACATAAATTAGCAGGCACAAAATTAGGGAAACCTATGTACGACTAATATTATCCAAAGACTTGGAGTCATATTGGTGTACACGAGTACCGACTGAGTCAGCTAGACTGAGGCGGGACCTAGACTACTAGAAACTAGACTATTCTTCACCATCATCTTGTCCATCAACTTCTCGATCCTCGTAGTGTACATAGGCGTCCTTGGTCCACATCTTCTGAGATATTTGGGGGAAAGAGCAAGGATGAGCATAACAACCATGCTCGTGAGCCAATACACATGATGCAATATATGTATATGCAAGGCTCGAGTTCTTTTATCTGCTCAAAGCAACATTTTTAATTACCATAATTAGAAATTCCTATCACTAAGCATTTTAACCAAATCACATTTTACTAAAGAGAGTAATTGTGCAATATTAATAATGGCGAAAGTTACCTCCACCTTATGCTTATTTTTTGTGGTGGTTACATCCACCTATTAACAACACTGGGTAAGACTACCTAGGGAAATTCAAATTCAGGGTCACATTGCCCTAACGAGTTTTCATTCCACCCACCAAGTTTTTATAAATAGAACTAACTTGAGTAAGTTCTCATGCCTGCCTTTGACCGTGGGCACGGCTGTTCGAACAATTTATACTTTACAGAGACTGTACACTTTAGCCACAAGAGATAATCGTCTTAATATGTACACACGTTTCTTTAGACATGTGAATCAAGGAAAGATCATTACCATAAGGCCTTTACAATGCATCCCTCAGTGTTAGTTACACCCGCTAAGGTTTCATCTAAGGGTAGTTACGCTCACACACATGCGTCAACCATGCCCCCAAACCCCCTCTTGCGCCACACGGCGGCTTAAACAGCATCCCGACCCGTGTCCAAGACAGCTTACACCAGCGACACGACTCGTGGGTCACTCTAATGGCGCAACTCGCACTGGTGGATACAAATTATTTGGCCAGGTCGACACCATTATAGACTTGTGGTTGTACTGTTTTACATTGAGAGGTCATCACAGGATTAAGCCCTTAAAATCATCTGGACGGTTCATACTACATACCAACATTCCTCAGGCTACATCAGCACCCGCCATCATATGACCCGTCATCATACCATCCGCCTAGATGTGGTAACAACAAGTTATTAGGATTTTGGGGAGCAAATTATATTATCTCAAACATTCCAGTCATTTACCCACAATGACTACCCAAAACCATTTCCATAATTAAAAGATGACAATTAGTGCAATTAATACCCTGGTACTTAAGCAAGACTAGTATGTCACTTAAATACGACTATAGCTAGTAGGTTACCACTTAATTACCTAGGGTAACAAGGATTACATGATTCAATTGTCAAGGATGGTACCATAGTACTAGAGTATACAATTTGGCATTTAACTACCTCAAGGATTTGATATTCATTTGCATAACAAATTTAGCATGCAAGTTGATATTTTAAAAGAATATAATTTGCATAAAATGTAGGTTCAATATGATCAAATTATTGACTCGCCTGGGTCAAAGGCAAGAGGGTCTTGATAGTCTTGAGCTTGATCAAATTGGAGCTCTTTTGCTTCTTCGAACTCTACTCGGACGATCGCGTCGGAAAAAGAACAAACAAGCAAGCAAAACAAATAAATACTAAAGAAATAAAAAATAAACTCCAAATTGAACAAAGCTACTGCTATTAGAAAGATCTTAAATTTAGATATTTTTAGAAATAAATTTCATTTAATTTGGAGTTAAAAGGAGGGAGAACGGATAATTTTGAATTTAAATCAAGAAAAAGGAAAAAAAGAGGAGAGAGTGAGGGACTCTCTCTGACAGGTGGGGTCAGTTGCACAGTGATTTGGCTCACAGCACAATACACAAACCCAGTCCACGCGCACTGGTCCACGAGTGCATCGGGGTTGAACTGACCATTTAACTCCTCGGGTCCACTTGCCATAAAGTCACAGAGAATCAGGTTTCTTTAATTAGCTTCATTAATTCATCACCGGGTCCACGCGTCAATGAATTCAACGGCAATAAACCGACAACTTAATTAAGGCTGGTCATAACACAACCCTAAAGACCAAGATCCTGTTGATTAATTGTGCTACAGGAGCGATCCGAGTTCGGACAAGGCAGGGGACTCCCGGGTGGAGTTCTGGCCAAGCTCGTCACCGACAGAGGGAGTCACGACGGCAGGTGCCAAGGCCCAAAATGGAACGCTAGGGGGACGGCGGTCCTAGGGGTGGCGGCGACACGGCCGATGGCGCATCGAAGCGGCGGCACGGCGGCAGTTGCCATGGCCACGACGGCTTAGGGGTTCCGACGAGGCTTTGAGCTGGAACAAGAGAGCACAAGTGAGAACACGACACGGGGAACTCATCGTGACAAAGAGGGAGGGCTGGAGATAGACGGAGCACAGCGAACGGCCGTGAGGAAGCTTCGGCCGGAGGTGAAGAAGAAAGGCGAAATCCGGTGGCCCATGTGGACCAAATGTCGATTAACTTGGGGGATGACTTCCTCGGCTCCTAGAACACGGGATGATGGCGGTGGTGTGGCGAAGGGCTCACTGGAGTGGCGATTCGACGGCAGGGGTGTGGTGGCCGAAAACGGGAAACTTGTGCTTTCTTTGGTGAGCTTACCGAGAGAGAAGCAAGGAAGGAAGGGGCAATGGGAGGTGGCCTGGGCTCTTATAGCCGAGGGAGGGTGGAAATGGCCGTTGGGTGGCTTAGAGGTCGCACAAAGGCCGAGGCGGGCGCAACAAGCGGAGCGATCCACCAGACGCAAGGCGTGACGCAGAAAGAGAGGAGATGGCGAGGATGGGCCAATGAGGTGACACGACTCGATCGACAGTGGGCACGAGGGAGCCGGGACGGGACAGGTTGGCAAGGCAACGAGGGCGGGGGCGGAGCGCGTCAGGAACGCGTGCACAGAGCGCGTCCTGGGCGCTAGAGGTGGCATGGGGTTGGCAAGGGGGAAACTGTGCCAGGGAAGATAAAGAGAGGGTTGAGCTGAGCCCAAGGGAAAGCTAGGGGAGAAATGGGCTGAGCCCAAAAGGAGCTTTGGAGAGAGGATTTGAACTTTAGAAATGGAGATTTGAAATCCTTTTGAGGGATTTTGAATTGAGCTTTTGAAATCAACTTTGAATTTTTGAAAGCTTGGAGGGAGATTTTGGAAATACTTTCTTGCACTCAAATTAGTTTTTGGAAACTCCTTTTTACTCAAGGCAAGAATAGGGACCAAAACCAGATTAAGCCACCCCAAAAATGGGATGTTACATCAAGGCCTTTTTGTTCTTCTCTATTCCGTTCAAATGGTACAAACATTTGAATGTCGTGGCTCTCAAATACTCCCTTTTCCGTTCACAAAAGCAAGTCGTTTTGGACTGCGTGTAGTCAAATTTGCGAAACTTTGTCCATCGACATTTTTTAAAATATTTAGATTAGATACATGAAAATCATATTTGTAGATTTGCCTTCAATAGTATTATCATAATATTATAATTTTATTGGGTTTTACAAATATATTATAATAGTAATTAGTGGTCAAGGTTGTATTTTGGGAACCATGTTGATGTTCAAAACGACTTGTTTTTAAACTGGAGGGAGAATCTGACAATAGCATTAAGAAAAATCGACAGTGATTTTTTTCGAAAGCTCACAGGGAGAGCTTCCCCACCCGAATTAAAATCTACGGTGATTGATCATACCAATACCAATGAAAACTTAATCTTGGCCCATTTTAACTCATCTTCAAAGTTACAAACTTATGATCCAATTCAGCGTGCCAAGATGAAGTCTTTTTCGTTTTGGTCAATGCACAAATTAGAAGAAAGAAGGAATATCGAGGATTTACCACTATGAATAGGTGCATTTGTGGATTTATCCCTTGATGTCTCACTCACATGTGGCCCTCGAGAGATAAATCCTCAAATGCAAACCGGTATGTTGCAAATAATGCACCAAAAATAGAAACGAAAGGCACGAATTTTACGTGAAAAACCCTTACGAAAAAACCACGGATGCACGAAGGTAATATCACTATATGAGGATATGTTTACAATAAAACTCTTGCTCCACCCTAAGGACTACATGAATGAATTTATAGTAGTACATGAAAGGATCCATGTAAGAGTAGACCTGTTGGTGTTTTAGAACCGAACTTACGTAAAGATTGTTTGATTCGGGTTTTCTCCAAGACTCAAATCACGCAGAGAGAGGCGACAAGGGGATTTTTATACAAGTTCAGGCCTTCTCCCAGGGAGAATAACAACCCTACTCCTGTGTGTATGTATTGAGTATGCTAGATTACAAGATCAAGAGAAAGACTAGAATGAGGCGTCTTGTGCTCCTGATTCCTCCCTTCTCTCTCTGATGATTCTGCCTTTTATCTGATGTTCGAGCGTCTTTGTTGTTCCTCCAAATTCAAAGGACGCCTTAATGCTTTAGATAATGGAGCCGTTACTGGAGATTATTGTGGGAATGGTAATGTTCCCATGTCGCGAGGCAGTTATCACCATGACAGAGAGTTAAATTGTGCCATTATTCCATAGAATAATAGCGTAGTTTACTGCCCATATGTTTAGATATGACGCGGAAGATTCCCTGGTCGACTAGGCTCACATGTCTGTAAGCCCCATCGACTAGGGACTGGTCGTAGAAGAGCTTACGACCACAGACTTATCGTAGGAGAACTTACGATCAGGGTATAGTCGTAGAAGAACTTACAACTATGAGATAGTCCTAGAAGGACTTACGACTATAGGGTGGTCGTAGAAGGACTTACGACCTCCAGCTTCTCCCTTAAGAATATTAAGGGGTATACTCAAGAACCATATGACGTCATTATTATCCATAATATGAATTACAGATAAATAAATAAATGAGGATTATTATATCCTCGTCAAGACCTATGAGTTGGACTAGGAAACGAAATCCGTATCACACTCAAACTCAACAACCCGACCTTGAGACTAATTCGTGATGAACACCTTGTGCGCCGAACGTCCTTATAACTACTGAATAATTCCGACTAAGTGTGAGCAAAGCTCAACTTAGCGGTAGGAACTGGTTTTGTCATCATATCTGCTGGATTATCACGAGTACTTATCTTGCTAACTTTAATATCACCTTGAGCAATGACACCTCGAATGTAATGATATCTGATGTCAATGTGCTTCATTATCTCATGAAACATCTGATCCTTCGTAAGGCAAATAGCGCTTTGACTGTTGTAGAATATTGTAGTGCAAGATGTACTTCCACAAAACTCAGTAAACAAACCTCTTAGCCAAACGACTTCTTTGCAAGCTTCTGAAATTGCCATATACTCGGCTTCTATAGCGGATAAGACAACAGTAGCTTGCAGTCTTGCTTTCCATCTAATGACACATCCTCCAACAGTAAACACATAACCGGTAAGAGACAATCTCTTATCCAAATCTTCAGCAAAATATGAGTCGACAAAACCAACGACTCCATCTCGAGTTTTCTCGGATTGTAAACAAGCATCAGATGTGCCTTGCGAGTATCTAAAAATCCATTGAACTATTTTGCAATGCTCTTTGCCGGGATTAGCCTTGTATCTACTAACAACACTCAATGATTGAAATAAATCAAGATGAAAACATATCATGGCATACATAAATGAACCAACTGTACTAGCGTATGGAACTCTAGACATGTACTCAACTTCACCATCTAATTGTGGACATGAAGCTGAAGAAAGTCTAAAATGTGTAGCAAACGGAGTACTCACCGGTTTGGCCTTATGCATGTTAAAACGACGAATGACTTTATCAATATACCATTTTTGTGTTAGGCATAATTTTTCAAACCGTCTATCTATAGTAATTTCTATACCAAGAATCTTCTTTGCTACACTGAGATACTTCATCCCAAATTCATTGCCTACACTAAGATACTTCATCCCAAATTCATTGCTTAATTGTGCCTTCAACTTTGATATTTATGCATTGTCTTTTGCAGCAATCATACCATCAACATATAGTAGCTGTCGGTATTTTAGAACCGAACTTATGTAAAGATTGTTTGATTCGGGGGGTCTCCAAGACTCAAATCACGCAGAGAGAGGCGACACGGGGATTTTTATACAGGTTCGGGCCTTCTCCTAGGGAGAATAACAACCCTACTCCTGTGTGTATGTATTGAGTATGCTGGATTACAAGATCAAGAGAAAGACTAGAATGAGGCGTCTTGTGCTCCTCATTCCTCCCTTCCCTCTCTGATGATTCTACCTTTTATACAGCACTCGGAGCGTGCTGTTGTTCCTCCAGTCCAAAGGGCGCCATAATACTTCAGATAGTGGAGTCGTTACTAGAGATTATTGTGGGAGTAGTAACGTTCCCACGCTGTGAGACAGTTATCACCATGATAGGGAGTTGAATCGTGTCATTATTCCAGGTAATAACAGCGTAGCTTACTGCCCATATCTTTAATTATGATGCGGAAGATTCTCTGGTCGACTAGGCACAAATATATGTAAGCCCCGTCGACTAGGGACTGGTCGTAGAAGAGCTTACGACCAGATGGTTGTCGTAGAAGAGCTTACGACCATATACTGATCGTAGGAGAGCTTACGATCAAGGCATAGTCGTAGAAAGGCATACGACTATGGGGTAGTCATAGAAGGACTTACGACTATGGGGTGGTCGTAGAAGAACTTACGACCTCTAGCTTCTCCCTTATGAATATTAAGGGGTATACTCAAGAATCATATGATGTCATTATTATCCATAATATTAATTACAAATAAATAATTAAATAAGGATTATTATATCCTCGTCATCTAACCCCCCAGCTTCAAGTAAAAATAACTTACTTGGGAAATGAGCAGTAGACGATCTTACGACCAGTAGATGGTCGTAGAAAGGTGGTCAAAGGAAAATCTCTTCGACTGGTGTTTCATTTGACCAGAAATTAACTTGGTCAAGAAGGTTGTAAAGATCTTACGATCACCTAGTAGTCGCAGTACTGTAGTCAGGAGCAAATCCTTTCTGGTTGCTGTTGCTTTTGACCAGAAAAAGACTTGGTCAAGAAGGTAATTTCGCTTGAGGTGTAAAGACAGACCTGGTTTTCTCGAGCAGACAAATTTAAGAATCTCAATCGACTCTCACAGACCTGTCTGTTGGAGCGGTTCCCGAAGTGGTGGCAACCGTTGGGTCGCCACGTCTTTAACTCAGGCGTGCAGTTATAAATACTTACTGTGGGTGAGACTTAGGCTTTTTACCTTTCCCAAATCGCTCCCACTGTTCATCAAGTTCTTGCGCTCTCCGCTGTCGACCAAATCGAGTATTCTCCTGAAATCTTTCCAAATCCAAATCTTTGACCCTTGAGAGAGATGGCCGGAGCTGCTTCCCAGTGGGCCGAATCGGAGATGGATGCGATCAAGATCATGGCTTTGGTCGCCGCCGAGAAGATCCCAAAGAGTCAGTTCATGAAGTGGATCGAGGCTGCTGGGCAGCATTGGCCGTCCGGGGAGATTGGACAAATTCCTGTCTTCCAAGCGTTCTGTGAGTGTGGCCTTCGATTGCCTGCTCACTCTTTCCTCACTCTTGTACTCGAACACTTCGGTGTGGAATTGGTGAACCTTGTTCCCAATTCCATCACGATGTTGGGCGTGTTCGTGTACTTGTGCGAGGCCTACCTGGGGATTCCAGCCAACTTGGAGTTGTTCCAGTACTTCTATGGAATGACTAGGCTAGCTGCAGTCGTCAGTAGTTGTAATATGAAGCTCCACGATGGGAAGTCGAAGGAGTACATTCAGATGTTTACTCGGTCGTCATGGCCGGAATGGAAGAAGATGTGGTTCTATTGGGAGATAATCAATGAGGATAGCCTCTCCTTCGTTGGAAAGCCAGCCCAGAAGATCTCTACTTGGGATTCGACTTCTAAGGATCTCGGTCGGATCGCCCCTTTCATTCAAGCCATCAAAGACTTGAATGAAGAGGGGCTCACTAGATGGCACGTGGTAAAGAATTTCATCACGCGCCGCATTATCCATCTGAAGAAGAGGGCTTATCCCATGTGGAGGTATTCGGGGCTGCAAGACCCGACCAGAGACTACTAGGAAGGTAAGTAAACTCCCAGTCTTAGCCTTCTTTCTGTTAATTTTGAACTTGGCTAATTGAAAGTTTACTTGTTTCTGCAGACCTCTTACAAGAGGAGATTGACGCTCGGGTCAAGCTCATTTGTGATAAGTCCCTGCCACCAAATGTGGCGGCTCCTTAAATCTTGGTGGTCGTGTCCGCAGAGGACAAGATGGAGTGCCTAAAGGTAATCAAGAGTTGATTTCATCTTTAGGATCTTGTAGTCGTAGAAAAACTTACGACTAGGTACTGGTTGTAGAAAAGCTTACGACCAGGGGATTGTCATAGAAAGACTTACGACAAGATGACGGTCGTAGAAAGACTTACAACTGCTTTGTAATATCTCTCTTTTTGATTTCTGTAGAAAGTAGGCATGGAAAACCGTCGGGACGATGAAGAATTCATACTGATGGTCGTTGGTGCGGTAGCAGAGCAAGTTGATACCCTTCCGGCAAAAAAGCGTTGACTCGTGCAAGTCACCAACAAGGGAGGCGCAAGCTCGAGCACTGCTACTTCGACCACGCCCTTTGCGAAATTTGCTGCGGACATGGCTGCCGCGGCAAGGGTGATCGAAGCGAACATCAATGCTCTCAAGCCCAGAGCTACCAAGATCAAGGTACTCTTCTATTATGACAACAAGAATTTCGCAGTTTCTGCCTCTTGTGGCTTTGTCAAGTGACTAGAAAAGGAGAACTGGAAAAGTGAAAAGGAGAACTGGAAAAGGTTTATGTCTTTTATGATGGAAACTGTTGCGCTAGCAAAACCTGTGGTCGAGGGCAGTGATGCCCTTGAGGTGGTCGAGACAGGTCTCGACCATCCAGAGAGCTAGGAGGCTCAAGGAGCAGTGGTGCTCGTTCAAGACCCACGGCCAGACGTGGTCGTGGCCATTCCTCAACTTGAGTCGCCCGGCTCCTTTGACCATCAAGGATATTCCTGTCGAGGAACCCACTACCATTTCTTCAGCGGCCGGAGAAATGACAGTGCCGATTGTCGAAGGACCGTCCACCGTCTGAGTGGTAGAAGGTGTCGTTTTTGCTGAAGCGGCTATGACCACTGAGGTGGTTGTGGAGCCAGAAGCGAAGATGGCAGAGGTAGCAATGGAGGCATCAACCCAAGGCGATGGATTGTTAGGCCATCGCGCCGGGAAGGAAGTCGTCGTAGACGTTCCTCCTGGTCCCCAAGGAGGAGCTGACGTTACCGAATCAGAAGATGAAGAATATCCCAACTTCTCTTCTGAGTTCTTCGGCCTGTCTTCCGTTGTGGGATCTTCTTCTCTCAGATCTTGTGCCCGGGTTCCTCACCCTAATGACATTCCCAACATGGGGGATTTTTTCGACGACGAGCGTTTCGAAAAGGTGTGGTGGGACCAAGTCCAGAAGATCGACGAACTGAAGAACCCTATGAGGGTATTATCTTCGTTCGCTCGAACGACCATGAATATAAGTATCTGTCATTCGGTATTCACATACATGTGTTTTCTCGCTTCTTACTGTCTTCTTTCATGCAGAAAGCTTTAGAGCAAATTGTCATTGTTGTTGAGTACAACAAAAAACTTGTTCAGCTGTGACAGGAGAAGGTAGTACTCTGCGAGCAGGCAAAGAGATGGTAAGTAACTGGTATTCGTAGTCGTTTTTTGTTCCGACCACTTATACAGTACTTACGGGGATTGTCGTAGAAAACTTACGACTAAGTTCTGATCGTAGGAGGACTTACGATCAGGATGTTCTCGTAGAAAAACTTACGACGAGGTTTCGGTCGTAGAAGAAACTTACGATCGCTTGTTTTATGCTGAGGTCCACTCTTTTCCTCTGTAGGTTCAAGAAAGACGAGAAGTCCTTAGCTGATTCGCTCAACTTTGAGAAAGCCGAGATGAAAAAGCTAAGCGAGAAGAATAAAGACCTCCTAAATAAACTTCAGGAGTCAAACTCCGCAATCCAAAGGTTGCAGGGACAAATAAATGGTAAGTGCTGAACTTCAAACTGCTTATGACCTTCCTTTCTTTTTCTAACTTTTATCCTTTTCATAAAAAGAGGTCGAAGTGGGGAAACTCGAAACCGAGGTCAAAGAAAAGACCTTGGTTCTTCACGAGATTACCCACATCACCAAAGAAAAAGATCGAGAGGACCAATCGTGGGAGGAGCGCCATCTAAAGAGCACTGCCTCTCACCACGAGGAAGTCAAGAAGTTGGATTCTCAACTAGTTGGTAAAAGCATGTACAATGGGCTTATGTCAGCCGTCTATAGTCATTGCCACGTAAGATTTTTGCTGACGTCGATGAAAGAGAATGAAGAGAGAGAAAGATGATGTCTACAATCCTGTAGCCGACTATAGCACAAGAAACAAGAAAATCATTAAAAGATTGTGTGTTCTATAAAGACAACTAAAAAGACAGCAGCCGTCTGTACCATTGTATGAGCTATCTTTAGTGCTGTCTATAGGCGACATAGAAAGTTGCTATAGACAATAGCTGCCTATACCATTGTACATGCCCTAAGCAAATCTTTACCTGTGATCAGTTTTATTTTCCTTTCAAGGTCATTTTATTTGACTAGTCTTATTCTTTTCAGAGCAAGCAGTCAAAATAAAACGACTCCGTGAGGCTTTGATGCGTAATCAGAAGGAGATGAAGTTCTTGAAGGTCAACCTTCAAGACAACATTTCTCTTCTGAACAATGTACTCGGTGCGCTTCGTGCTGAGGGGATAACTCCTCATGAAGACATGATGATTGCCCACTCGAGTGCCATTGGTGATCAAGTCTAAACTTTGCAAGAGTTGGTGACTACTCTAAAGACGAACCAAGCTGATTCGATAAAGGAGGCGGTCAAAGAGGGAATAAATTTTCTTTTAGCAAAACTTAAAGCTCATGATCCCAACCTTAATCTGCAACCCATCAAAGACGACTTCGACTGCTTTGAAGCAGAAACGGAGTGGTTGATGATGGAAATGCAGTCTTTCGCGAGAAAGTCACGGAGGAGATGCAAATAGGATATCCTTCGTCAGAGTAGTCTGTACTCGAATCATGTAAAGACAAGTTTCTTTTTTTGCTGTTGATATATATATAATCATTTCTTCTTCCTACAAATCATCTTATCGAGTAGTTAGTAACTCATAAGACAATGAATGGAAAAAGAGATTAAGACTAAGAATTGAAGTCATATTAATAACTTTATCCTAGTCCCCTACTATTTGCTTGGTTTATTTAGATAAACCGAGTAAATAGTGTAAAATGGGCTTTCTTAAAAGGAGAGATTTATTTAACTTGTAGTTTTTCGATCTCGATTGTCTCGCACTGGTCGAAAGTGTAGGAACGAGTTGACTCTGAAAATTTCCTTCTAGTGAGCAGGACCACGTGTAGAAAGGAAAGGCTTTGACTAGGTGATGTTACCTTCTCCGACCAGTTTAATCATACCAAGAACGATCAACTTGAGTTAAACAAACATCTAGAGTACCTTAAACATTCGTTCAACTCATTCCAGTGCACTCGGTAGGTTCGCTCTGGTAGCAAGAGTTGGAAACAGGACGACGCTAGGAAGTTCCTTCTAGTAGGCAGGACCACGTGCAGAGTGGAAAGTCTTTGACTAGGCGTTGTCTCTTCCTCCGACCTGTTGAAACAAAATGAGTTTACCAAAAGTAGTCGAGCAAATTGGAAAAGTGTACTCTGCTTAGTTTATTTTTGAAAAATGAATGAAGAAATAATCTAAGATACTAAGAGTTGGCTTGAAAATTTTTCAACAATGTGAGTTGAATCCAAATCCTTTGTATTGGCAGCAAAAAGGAGGAACGAGTCGACACTAGGATGTTCCTTCTAGTGGGCTGAACCACGTGCAGAAAGGAAAGGCTTCGACGAGGTGATGTCACCATCCTTTCGACCAGTGTAAAGAAAGTTTGGGTACTGGTCGTAGAAGCACTTACGACCAGGTAATGATCGAAAAATTATCAAATCGCTACTCAAAGTAAGATAATAAAGATAGAAAGAACCTGATACATTACTGTAGGGTTGGTCGGTTTACATATAAAATTTGCGTAACTGGTCGATGTTCCAAGAATTGGAGAGAATTATGTCGTCTTCCATTACTAGTCGTACCGAACCTGGTCGCATAACTTCGACCACAGTGTAAGGACCTTCCCACTTGGGGGAAAGCTTGTTTCGAGTAGACTGGGATTGAATTTTCCTCAATAACAAGTCACCTACAGCAAGGCTGCGAGGTTGGACCTTACAATCGTAGTATCTGTGTAGGGCTTGTTGGTAGACTGCTGAACGGATTAAGGCTTGATTTCTCTTCTCTTCGAGCAAGTTAATGTCATCCGCTCGAAGTTGTTATTGGATTGACTCGAAGAAAGTTTCGACCCTTGTTGACCTAATCTTTAGTTCTAGTGGAAGCATGGCTTCGGCACTGAAAACTATGAAAAAAATGTGTTTCACTGTGGCAGAGCTAGCGATCGTGCATTTAACTATCTATATCTTGAGGGTAATTCTTGTACCCAAGCCCCTGAGCGCTTGACAAGCTGGTCGAAGACTCGAGTTTTGATTAACTGCATTATTTGGCCATTCGCTCTTTCGACTGCCCCATTACTTTGGGGATGGGAAACAAAGACGTAATATAGCTTGGTACCCAACTCGTCGCAAAATTCTTGAAATTTTGCACTCGAAAATTGTTTACCATTATCTGTGATTATTCGACTTGGGACCCCAAACCGAGTGATCACGCTTCTCATCATGAACCATTTCTTTGCTTCGTTGTTATCGATCCACAGTTGAACGATCCATTTTGTGAACGTATCAATAGCCACAAAAAGGAACTCGAAACCTCTTGGAACTTTTGGGAACGGTCCTAAGATATCGAGACCCCAGGTCGTAAAAGGCCAAGATAGAGGAATTGTTTGCAATGCCTGAGCCGGTTGGTGTATTTGCCTGCTATGAAACTAGCATTGTACATATTTCTTAACCAACTCTTTGGCATCGTATAGAGCTGTTGGCCAGTAAAATCCTTGTCGAAAGGCTTTCCCGACCAACGTTCTATAGGAAGCATGAGTTCTACAGATGCCCCCGTGTATGTCGTGAAGGAGGCTTAGTCCTTCTCTCTGCAATATGCATCGCATGAGTACCCATTGAGTGCCTCGTTTATAGAGGACTCCTTTGACTAAAGTATACATTTTGGCCTTTCAGGATAAATGATCTGCCTCGAGATCATCGTCGGGTATGATACCCGTCTGAAGATACATATAGATGGGATTCATCCAGGTATCCTCGTGAGAGGCTGTCTCAATAGGAGGTGTCTCTGGTGTTTCAACCAGAGACGACTTCTGGAGTTGTTCTAAGAAAACTCCTTTTAGTACTTGTGATCGAGAAGAAGCTATCCGAGTAAGCTGGTATGCAAGGAAATTATCCTTTCGAGGGATGAATTGTACCTCGAAATCGAAAAAATGCTTTTAAGCTTTCGAACCTCCGATAAGTACCGAGACATGGTCGGATTAGAGCACTGGTACTCTTTTCCGACTTGATTCATGACTAGTTGAGAGTCTCCTCTCACGAGTAGTCGTCGAATCGCAAGCGCTTTCGCAGCTCGTATACTAGCTAGCAAACCTTCGTATTCTGATACATTGTTAGTGGCCTGGAAGTTTAATTGAATGGTATACTTTAAGGTCTCTCCGTTAGGAGATTCCAGGACCACCTCAGCCCACGAGCCACTTAAACTAAGTGACCCATCAAAGTATATCGTCCATTGGTCGTGGGTATTGTACTAGGGATCCTGAACAGGTTCAGGATTTGTCCATTCGGCAACAAAGTCTGCTAAGATTTGAGATTTAATGACCATTCGGGACATGAAATAGAGGTCGAACTCCCCAAGTTCTACTGACCATTTTGACATGCGCCCGCTGCTTCCCTATTCTGGAGGATCACTCCCAAAGGAAACTCAGACGACGCAATTATCTTGTGCGCCTGAAAATAATGCCGCCGTTTCCTCGAAGACATGAGGAGGACATGGAGAAGTTTTTGGACCTAAGGGTAACGCTCCTTAGGCCCGTGTAAAACTTCACTTGCGTTGTAAACTGGTCGTTGGACGTTTTCATGATTTACGACCAGTACTGCGCTCACTGCCTGTGGCATGGCAGCTAGATAAATTAAGAGCGTCTGTTTTGGTTTCGGAGAAACCAAAACAGGAGCACTCGTAAGATATCTCTTGACATCCTCAAAGGCAGTGTTTGCCTCTTCCAACTATTCGAAACCCTCGTGCTTCCTTAGAAGTTTAAAGAAAGGTAGTCCGTTCTCTCCCAGTCGTGCAATGAAACGACTTAAAGCCGCCATGCATCCTATGAGTTTCTGGACTTCCTTCTTCGTGGTTGGAGAGCGCATTTGCATAATGACCTTTATCTTTTCGTGATTTGCTTCGATCCCTCGTACAGAGGCCAGGAATCCAACTAAATTTATGGGGGAAAACAGGTAATCGTTATGGCTAATTATGTACGACTAATTTATTTGGACTAACTAACTACGACTAATTAACTGCGACTAATTAATTACGACTAATTAACTGCGACTAATTAATTACGACTAATTAATTACCAATAAATTAATTACAATAGGCGCGTCCGAACCAAGGGTTACAACTAAAACCAGGAGTTACAACTAAATCGTGTCATCGAAGAAAATCTGCCCCTAGAGAACTTGACACATATCGTCTGTTGATAAATCCGCAGTACTATTTTTTATTTTAATCTCGAAAGAAAACTAGATCTACTATTTAGCCTGAAACTCCACGGCTATATTAGCCCGAAACTCCACGGTTGCTCGATCTTTGTTTTTTTCTTTCATGCGTGGTTTGTCTCGGGCTTCAATGCCTAGACGTTAGGCAGCAACTCCTCGGAATTCTTTCGTGCTTCAAGAAGCCTTCATGACTTCGTGATGTGCGAGCCTGCTGCGCCTTGCAACCTTTTTCTCGCCACTTGACCCTGCGTTGCGGATCCTCTTTTTATTCACTTGGATGAGAGAGCACTTTCCGATTCGGTGCAGGCTGGCCTGTCACGCGGACGTGACGTTCTCTATCTTGGACTCGGTTCCACAGACAGCTTCAAATATATATTGTTACTTTGTTTCGGCGAGATCCGTTTCGCTTCGATTTTTTTTTCTTCTTTTTTTCTGGATCTAATCTCTTGAACTCTTATACCACTTATTACAAATAATGCGCCAAAAAATATTAATGGGAGAAACAAATTTTAAATGAAAAATCTTTGCGGGTAAAACCACAAACGCACGAAGGTGATAACACTATATGGAGAGATATTTACAATGAAGCTATTGCTCTACTCTATAAATTATAGGGATAAATTTATAGTGGTACATGAAAGACTTTATGTAAGAGTAGACCTATGAGCTGGACTAAGAAACTCAATTCATATCACACTCAAACTCAACAGGGTAGGGGACGAGAAATTCTTCATTCGGTTTCGGTTTCCTAAGCCTGGGTGAGAAACATGGTACTTGACCAGAAAACTAGGGTTCAGAGTATCTTGCAGATTGTGCAAGCCAATAGGCTATGGCTACTCATGCTTATATAATGTGCCTGCTCATGAATAGTGGTCGGCAAGGAAACTACAACTTGACATACAAGAATACAAGACAGGAGATCGATTCATATATATCATATATTGTTTCCTAAACTATTAGAGATACTAAATATATCTCTTGATAGCCTCCCTCAATTTTAACCTGGACAATCAAGGTTGAGATTGTAACACAATTTCATGAACTAGCGGGTTGGCAACGGTTTGGTGAAGACATCAGCAACTCGATCTTATGAAGATATGAACCGTATGTCCAACATCTTGAGAGCTATCTTCTCACGCACAAAGTGGAAATCCACTTCTATATGTTTAGTTCTTGCATGGAAAACTGGATTGACATAGAGATATGTAGCTCATAAATTATCACACCAAAGACTTGGTGGTCTAAGCTGAACAATTCCAAGTTCAGATAACAAATACTGAATCCATATGTCCTCAACTGTAACATTAGCTAATACCTTGTATTATGACTTAGTACTTGAACGAGATACATTAACTTGTTTTCTTGAGCTCCACGATATTAAGTTTGCTCCAAAGAAAACTACAAAACCACTTGTTGCACGTTTATCATCAGAACAACTTGCCCGGTCCGCATAGGGAAAACCACTGATTAAAGTGGAAGATGACTTCTTGATTACAACACCAAGTTCAAAAGTGTTCTTCAAGTACCCTAGAATACTCTTGGTTGCTCCCATATATTGATCTATTGGTGCATGCAAGTATTGACAAACTTTATTAACAGAAAAAGAGATATCTGGTTGTGTCATCGTGACATATTGTAAAGCTCCGACAAGACTCCTATATTTCAAAGCATCTTCATATGACAACCCCTGTCTAGTATCTCTAGCCAATTTTTCCGACGTGGTCATAGGTGTGACAACCGGCTTACAAAGCTCCATATTGAATTTTTTTTAGAAGATCACATATATCTGAGACATAACAATGCCTTCCTGAGTTGGAACAATCTCAATGCCAAGAAAATAATGCAGTTTCCCAAGATCCAACTTCAATGATATGCATGTGTTTTCACTCAACTGTGCCATTTTGTTGATGAGTATGAGGACAAGATACTGTATGGCCAATACCTGCACGGTTAAGAAAAGTATGAAGTCTTTGATATTCTCCTCCCCAATCACTTTGAAAGGACATCATTTTTCTATCGAGTAGTCGTTCAACATGATTTTTGAATTGAATGAAAACTTGTTCAACTTCATATTTTTGTTTTATGGGGTAAATCCATGTGAACCTACTGAAATCATCGACAAAGCTCACATAATACTTAAAACCACGAACATATTTTGTAGCTGGACCCAGACATCAGAGTGCACAAGTTCCAAAGGAAACAAAGTTTTATTAATAGAATCTTAAAAGGGTAATTGATGACTTTTAGCCATCTGACAAGCATCACAAACTAAATTAAAACTATTACTAGAGGAATAAGCTAAACTATTGTTCTTGATGACATGTTGAACGATGACAAACAAAGGATGACCAAGGTGAGCATGCCACTGATCTTGCGACGGCTTGGTACTAAGGAAGGCAAACTTGGGCTTGGACTGAGGTTCAATTGGAGCAATAGGATACACGATACAGACCACCTCTACATATGCCTTTGAACAGAACGATCTTCATGAGGTGATTCTTCACAACGAAAAATAAGGATGAAACTCAAAGAAGACAATATTGTCAGAGGTGAAACGATGAACAGACAAGAGAGTTTTGGTGGTAGACAAAAATGAAGCACATTGCTAAGCTTAAGATCTCTAGTTGGAGTATGAAAAGAGGAGTGCCCAACATGACAAATTGACAAACCTGACCCATTTGCAGCATGAACCTGATCGTTGCCAATATATCTCTCCTTGACCAAGAGTTTGTCCAAGTCGCTTGTGATATGATTGGTGGCTCCAGTGTCACTATACCAATTGGCATCAATATGATAGGATGGAGAGGTAGCATATGCAGCAACATGGTTCTCATCCACTTGATACGAGTGATCAAAGCGATGGTAGTACTTAAGTGCTACATGACTCACCTTTCCACATACTTGACAAACTGGACGATTAGTCTTGTATGTCATGGAATTGTTACTGTGACCTCCGTTTGATGACTGGTTCGAGAAGTAGTTTTGTTGATTCCTCCCTCGACCACGACCATGTCCTCGTGATCCCTGACCTTGGCGTCCTCCTCCACAGTCGTTGTTATTGTTGCACGCCAAGAAGTTGGCGCTATGTCCTTCAAGCATCTCGTTACGCTGATCAATCCTCAATTCATGGCTAAGAAGGTGGGCATAGACATCATTAAGTGAGATTGGATCTGACCGTGTGGTTATAGAAGACACCATCGAGTCGTACTCTGTATCAAGTCCTACCAGTATGAAGGATATAATCTCCTCGTCGTGAAGAAGGATTGCCTGTGGCCACCAAGGTGTCAACCAGATTCTCATCTTGTTGAAAAACTCATGGATAGAGGAGTCCTTCTTCATGGTAGTCATTTGTACTCTAATTTGCATGGTACAAGCCCTGGACTGGGATGAGTAGGCATGCTCGAGAGCCAACCAAACTTCTGCCAAGGTCGCCATGAACAAGACTTGACCGAGCACACCTTCTAATAAAGATGATAGAATGGTACTCAAGATCAGTTGATCTTGCTAAACCCAGGTCACGTATGCAGGATTTGCAGCATGCACTTCATGACCTTCCTTGATCTCTGAGATCATCGGAGCTAGGCAGAGGATTGTGCCATTGACATACCCTAAAAGCAGTTTCCCTAGAAGGTAGGGCAACATATGAGCTTTCCACAATAGGTAGTTGCCACATCCCAACTTGATGTTGATGAGATTGCCGAACGACGGAGTCGACAGCGGAAGCAAGCCCGTGAAAGCTGAAGTAGAGGAGTTCATGATGGCGGTAGACGCAGAAGCTTGAGAACTAAGAATAGGCTTCTTGTTGGTTTCCCGAAGCCGAATCTTGCTATGAATAGGTTGTTTGTTATACTCAGGTCTTCTTAGATATACAACTCCGATAGATGTTAAGATTTGCAATTTATTTGGATAGGCCTTGGTACACACACATATGCACGTATGAGCGATATCTATTTTGCTTCATATGTACACTTGCACGTATCGTCATATTTTCAATTGTTATGAAAAAAAAAGTTTAAATACATACTTAAATAGGTCCTTTCAACCCTTAAGACAATTCAGATTTTTTATCATTCACACACAACTCAATAAGCCAACAACACCCATAAAAAGCCAGATTACCAAACACCAAATCTTGGCTTAAAAACTAATTAAATCAAAAAATTGGCTTTAAGCTATAAGCCAAAAAGTCTAAGCCTGAGAGCATATACAATGGGTTTATGTCGGCCGTCTATAGTCACTGCCACGTAGGATTTTTGCTGACGTGAATGAAAGAAAATGAAGAGAGAGAAAGATGATGTCTACAATCCTGTAGCCGACTATAGCACCAGAAACAAGAAAAATATTAAAAGATTGTTTGTTCTATAAAGACAACTAAAAAGACATCAACTATTTGTACCATTGTATGAGTTGTTTTTAGTGCTGTCTACAGGTGACATGGAGAGTTGCTCCATGTCACTGTAAACACTAAAAATAGCTCATCATCTGATAATCTGAAAATCTTGTCTTTTAGTTATCTTTATAGAACACACAATCTTTAATGCTTTTCTTGTTTCCCGTGATATAGTCGGTTACAGGATTGTAGACAACATCTTTCTCTCTCTTTATTCTCTTTCATCCACATCAGCAAAAATTCTACGTGGCAGCGACTATAGACGGCTGACATAAACCCACTATACACGCTCTAATACCATGACATGAAAACTAGGTTTCAGCGCATCTCGAAGATTACGCAAGCCAATAGGCTGCGGCTACTCATTCTTATATGATGTGCTGACTTGAAAAATACAACTTGACGTACAAGAATATAAGACAGGAGATTGATTCATATACAACATGTACTGTCTGTCTGTTTTCTAAACTGTCAGAGATACTAAATATATCTCTTGACAGTGCTAATGTGGTATACATCCAGATTCCAGACGGTTTAAGATCGACCCACTGGGCCTAGAAAGGATTAGAAGGCACTAGATGGTTCATAACTTCCGTGTGCCCCCAACTGAAGATTAAGGCCAACCTAACCTTTCGAATCCAGTAACTTCCAGTCCATTCCGGCAGAGACGAGAACTCTCGAAATCCACACTCCCACCGGCGCACACCGTCCCCTATAAAGTCTCGCCCCCGGCCGTCGCCACGGCCCAGACAAAGACCGAAAGCAAATCGCAAGCCTTGGTACACACATCTTGAGCATCATCTGAGCTGACGCACAAAGCCTTCCGATCTCGGTTCGTTCTTGCCCAAATCAAGCAACCATGTCGCTGATCCGCCGCGGCAACGTGTTCGACCCCTTCTCCCTCGACCTCTGGGACCCCTTCAACGGCTTCCCCTTCGGCTCCGCCGGCGGTAGCCTCTTCCCATCCTTCCCCCGCACTTCCTCTGAGACCGCGGCCTTCGCGGGCGCGCGCATCGACTGGAAGGAGACGCCCAAGGCGCACGTGTTCAAGGCGGACGTGCCGGGGCTGAAGAAGGAGGAGGTGAAGGTGGAGGTCGAGGACGGCAACGTCCTCCAGATCAGTGGCGAGCGCAGCAAGGAGCAGGAGGAGAAGTCCGACAGGTGGCACCGCGTGGAGCGCAGCAGCGGCAAGTTCCTGCGCAGGTTCAGGCTGCCGGAGAACACCAAGACGCAGCAGATCAAGGCGTCCATGGAGAACGGCGTGTTGATCATCACCGTGCCCAAGGAGGAGGCCAAGAAGCCCGACGTCAAGTCCATCCAGATCTCCGGCTAGGTATCTCGTTGCGGCATGGGATTGGAGCCTCCTGGGGTTCAATTAGCTGCTTCCGCTCAAAGCCTGTAATTAAGTATGAATTTCGCGGTCTCTTCGAGCGTCATGTGTGGAGCGTGAGTTGGTCTCAAATGTGAGTGTCCGTTGTAGTCATGTAATGTGAGTACTGAGTGTGAATTCTGAAATGCGGTGTACTTGTGATGAGCAGCTTTGCCACTACATTTCTGTTTCGTTGTTGAAATCTGAATATTTTCTGATTTTCATCTGCTCGTGCGAAGACAACATGCGGACTCCATTCCTAGTGTCTGTATTGGCATCCGTTCGGTGTCAACGTAGAAAATTCTTGGAGATTGGTCGTGAGTTTTTCAAGTCTTCATTCTTGATGACACTGATGGAGGTTGAACTAAGGAAATGGGCAGAACCCTTCTGATGAAAGCTAGTGTAAGCCGCACATTCTCGATTTGTTTGGCCGATTCCTTCCTGGCGCGAGATCCTGCCTCAGTGCTTTGCTGTACGCAAACGCGAGCTTACACTGCTTTGCGTCGAAGCCCATTTCTAAAGATACCTTCCAAATCGCTGATACAAATTGCAAATGTGACTTGTCGCTGTAAGTTGTGCAGCAGGTTACAGGCTCCATCTCCACTATGGGCACTGACATTTGCTCTCTACTAGTTTAGATACCGAGACGACAAACACCTAACCAGAGGAATTTATACTGATAGCCACAACCAGTGGTGAAACTAGAATTTCATCACATCTCGAGCTGTAAAGGACTGGAGGCTAGTGATACCTAAGCTAGGAGGTAAGCTTACGTCCAAGACTTACCTCGACATTGCACCGGTAAATATCTCACGTCCCGGGCTGGTCCCTAGACTGTCATAGACCTAGATCCACTCTGGCCACAACGTGTGGTATTAAGTTTTGAACCAGGCGAACTATGTCACGCACTAATAAAACTAGTTCTGTTTTCAATCTGGAATTAACCTAGTTTCAACTAGCTGGATATACACCTAGATTTTGTTTTTGCACGCAAGTGCCAAACGCATTGGAGCAGCAGTGTCATTCTTCCCTCCCCGTCAAACACGTGGAAACTCAGCCTTAGGTACCGAAACGCAAGTGCGCAACGCACAGTACTCAGCCGGCATGGAAGCCGCGCAGCGCACCCCTTCTTAGGTGAGCTTGGTGTTGCCGTCTTGCCGTGTTGAGCAACCCTCTGATCTCAATATGAACAGTTCCCAAATGTGAATTGTCTGAATTTTCCCATTCCAGGTACAATAAGATCCATCATTTTACGTTTCGTTAAGCGATTGACATGTATGATGAAAATCCCTCCTTTTTCTGTACTCTTTCCGTTCAGTTTTTTTATGCACCTCATATAAAACTGTTTCCCCATGCTTTGTTTGATTCACTGCCTCACAAGAGTCACGCTAAAGGTTAACCAGTAACCACAACTAAAACAAATTAAAGAGGAGGAATTGTATGGCAAATGTTGAGGAAACGAACAAACTATATTCGAACGTTACGAGCTAAGTAGTAATACAAGCACATAAAAAACAAGATGAGACTCGACGGCGACGACACCAAGCACACCGGACGCTTAAACCGCGTCACACATGGGACACGCGTTTATTTGACATCAGTAATCGGAACTCGAAGCTCTGCACCAAGGTGCGCGCGGACTTCCTTACTAGCCGGTGATCTGGACGGGCTTGACGTCGGGCTTCTTGGCCTCCTCCTTGGGCACGGTGACGGTCAGCACGCCATTCTCCATGGATGCCTTGATCTGCTCCGTCTTGGCATTCTCCGGCAGCCTGAACCTGCGCAGGAACTTGCCGCTGCTGCGTTCCACACGGTGCCACTCGTCGGACTTCTCCTCCTGCTCCTTGCTGCGCTCGCCGCTGATCTGGAGGACACTGCCGTCCTCCACCTCCACCTTCACCTCCTCCTTCTTCAGCCCCGGCACGTCCGCCTTGAACACGTGCGCCTCGGGCGTCTCCTTCCAGTCGATGCGCGCGCCCGCGAAGGCCGCGGTCTCAGAGGAAGTGTGGGGGAAGGATGGGAAGAGGCTACCGCCGCCGGAGCCGAAGGGGAAGCCGTTGAAGGGGTCCCAGAGGTCGAGGGAGAAGGGGTCGAACACGTTGCCGCGGCGGATCAGCGACATGGTGGATCGGATCGGTGACTCGTTTCGGTGTTTGAATGAAGCAGTGAATACTGGAATGGGGTTTGTCAAGGGAGCTTCCGATCGTTGCTTCGTTTTTTCTCGTGCCATGTCGATGAGACGAGAAAGAATTTATAGATGTCTAGACTCTAGAGGAACGACGGGCGTGGGCGGAAGTGGGCTTCTGGATTGTTCTAGTTTGTTCGAGCACGTACTGGATTCGAATAATTGGCCAGAATTGGAGGCCGAAACTGTAAGGTCAAACTGGAGTTCCAGCGACGTTTCTGATGGCCCAATAGAAGGGACCGCAGACACGGAAGGAACTAGATCATTCTAGAGCGTGATCTAGTAGGTTCTAGCCTACGCTCAGACGAGCGAGAACCCTATAGAAGTCCACCTCCATCCACCCTATGCGCGTCTCCTCCTATAAATTGGCCCATCCCGGCATCAACCGAACCGCGAAGAAAGACACAGAGCAACCGTCAAAACTCAAGAAAAAACTCTCCAAAATCTTCATCCCTCAAATTCTCCAAAGTCCAAAACACTCCAAGCCATCACCGATCAATCGACCATGTCGCTGATCCGCCGCAGCAACGTGTTCGACCCTTTCTCCCTGGACCTCTGGGACACCTTCGACGGCTTCCCCTTCGGCTCCGGCAACGGCAGCCTCTTCCCATCGTTCCCCCGCACTTCCTCTGAGACCGCGGCCTTCGCGGGCGCGCGCATCGACTGGAAGGAGACGCCCGAGGCGCACGTGTTCAAGGCGGACGTGCCGGGGCTGGAGAAGGAGGAGGTGAAGGTCGAGGTCGAGGACGGCAACGTCCTCCAGATCAGCGGCGAGCGCAGCAAGGAGCAGGAGGAGAAGTCCGAGAGGTGGCACCGCGTGGAGCGCAGCGACGGCAAGTTCCTGCGCAGGTTCAGGCTACCGGAGAACGCCAAGACGGAGCAGATCAAGGCGTCCATGGAGAACGGCGTGCTGACCATCACCGTGCCCAAGGAGGAGGCCAAGAAGCCTGACGTCAAGCCCGTCCAGATCACCGGGTAGAGCCTGACGAGCGCGCTAAGACCCGAGAGTCTAGTTAGTTAGCTATAAGAGCATGTACAATGTAGATGATTAGAGAGGTATTTAGTAAAAAAAACTGATTTTTTTTATCACATAGAAGAAATAAGGTACTTATTTTTTAGCAGCGATGCTTGATTAGACACCGATGCTTAAGAGATACTTATATATGTGACTATATATAATTAATAGATAATATAATCATCTAACCACCTACAAAACAGATATTTGCATTCTCTTTCTGTAAGTACTCAGTGTATAAGCATCTCGTATTGTACATGCCTAACTGAGCATAGGAGCGTCAGCGTTTGTGTCTTGTCTCTACGTACTTAAGTCTAGTTTCCAAGTTTGTGTTACATGTTACTCTGTTCGGCCTTATTGTTTTTAAAGAGAACTAGAGAAGATCTTTCGGTGATACATTATGAGTTTTTTTTGGATTCTATCTCCCGGGGCATGTTAAATGAAAAAATAGCACCTCGGAGCCGCGGGAACACGACACGTGCAAGTCCGTGATCCTAGGACATGACTTGCCAAGTAAGTGCCCCTGGGAGCATGATTTGTCTTGTCCGTGTCCCTGGGGTCAGACCTTGTTTGGTCATTCTCGATACAAACGCACGTAATGTATAGGATGTAATTACACACAACTAAAATAGATTTTTTTAAAATAATATTATTTTAATAAAGAATTAAAAAAATAAATAGTCACTTTTTTTTTACAAAAAATGACTAATATCGTCATTCCAAATAGCAAAATACTCATATCGCCATTCCATTCAAAATGGCGAAATGCCCATATCGCTATTTCATTTGAATTGGCAACAAGAGGTGGAAATTGAAATTGAAATTATATAGATATGTTGGTAATATCTTTAAGTGTCCGCACAACCGATCATTTTCGAAAAGATAGGGAAATATGATGTAGAGAACAATTTAGGAGTTTTGGTCTAATAAAACATATTCGGAATGCGATATCAGTGGCGTAATAACAAAAATAGCCCCCTTTGGAGCGAAATCAACCAAAATATTTTGAATGTGAGTTCGGTGGTGCAATAACAAAAGTATTGAAATACCATTTTATAATGCAATTGTCCTTTTGCCGAACTGATTTATTTGGAAGTACAAACGAAATATTAGAGAGAGAATGACTTGGGAATGAGAGTGTGGTCATTTCACCCCTACACCACCCTACTTCTCTCGTTCCTAGGTCATTTCTAAGTTATTTTTGTAATTTTTTATTAAAATAATATTATTTTAAAAAATTTCTATTGTAGCCTATGTGTAATTACGTCGTATACATTATGTGTGTATGCATTAAGGATGTCATTCACTATATTATTATGTATTCTATTATCGCATGAAATCACATAATTTTCTTTCCATTTTTTCATTTTTATTTCATTTTTTCAACATGAAATACACTTGTCTGTGCCCTGAGTCCCTAACACACTGACTCTCCAAGGGCACAAACAAGACAAGTCATGCCCTTAGAGGGGCACTGACTCGACACGTATTGCGTCCCCACGGCTTCATGATACTATTTTTTGCATTTGATGTGCATAGAGAGCTAAAGTTGCTAATTCACGTGTCAACAGCGCCAAATACGCCAAAAAAAACTCAATACATTATCACTTCTTTTTTTTCCTGGTTCTGCCTAGTATCAGTTCTTCCGTCATTCCCTGAAGGAATCAACTCTTCATCCAGAACCAAAACCACGTAGAAAACCCCACGGAAGAGTACCAATCTAAAAAAAAGTACAGTTTGGTGGGATCATGCGTCGATTATAAATTTATAATAATAGACAGTCTATATCGGAAAAAAAATTCAGTGGAGGAGGGCCTTGGGGGAGGCCCCTCTCCCACCACCGTTGATCTTCCTCCACCCCCCGATGTACAGCTCGGGGAGAGGGGGAGAGGGCCTCACGGTGAGACCCTCCCCTAGAGAATTTGCTTCCGTCTATATCGTGGGTATATGGAACAGCGTAACTACCACTCTAGAGAGATACATTGGTATCTAGAGGCTAGAACGAATGCTGCTGTACTTTGGCCTCCCTACTACCTACCATCCCCGTACTCCAAGATTGACAGCTAAATACAAGTGCAGCAATCTCCTGGTAAGTTTTCTTGTTAAATTAACATATAATAACTTGTAGCGTAGGATAGATACATACAGACGCAAAAATGTCTTCTCCATTGAACTAGCCGATTGGAGCCCAACACCGCTGTAATGCATTTACACAATCAGGAAAGAATAAATGAAATGTGCCTCCACAGAGAAACCAGCGGCAGTGTGGCGTGTCCAGGAGCAGTCGTAAATTGTAGCCTATTCCGAATCGTAGAAATCACTGGGGCATGGTGTAATTACATCCGACTCCAGCATCTGTACCACCCTGTGCATTGTCGGCCTCTCCTCTGGCAAAGAGCTTACACATTGTTTGGCAAGAGAAAGTAGAGCATCTAAGGTCTCAGTCCGCACGCCTTCGCAATTTGGATCAACAATTTCCCTCTCCCGGTTCTCGCCAGCCAGGAAATTTAACTGCCATCCAGGACAAGTTGATACGTTCAGGAATATGCTAAATCCATATGAGAGGTGTGCACATGAAACAAAAGGACATAAAAGGTCTTACCCATCCAACAATGTTCAACCCCTTCTCAATGAATGACGCATCAGTAGGTCGCTTTCCGCTTTGTATTTCGAGTACCAAAACTCCAAAACTGTAGACATCAGTCTTTTCGGTGGCTCGGCCACTTTGCATATACTCTGGATTTGGATTTTGCAAATATTAGCTCAGAGCATTACAAAATGACATCTTAACAACTAAATTCAAAAGGCCAATTAGGCAGCAAACATAAGTCGCACACTTTTTTTTTCTCATTGGATGAAATGGAACAACTTTCACATACCTGGCGCAAGATATCCAAATGTTCCTGCAACTATTGTAGTAATATGAGATTCCTCATCCTCTAATAATTTTGCAAGTCCAAAGTCTGATACACGGGCCTCAAAATTTCCGTCAAGTAAGATATTGCTCGATTTAATATCACGATGTATTATTCGAGGTGAACAATCGTGATGCAAGTAAGCCAGGCCTTTTGCAGCTCCAAGTATTATGTTAATACGTGCATCCCAATCCAACTGTTCAGATTTTTCTGCCAAGATTGATGGACAGATGAGATGTTAGGATGGGGCATAAGAAAAATTATTGCTGTTTGGTAATGGAAGACCTGAGCAAAAGTTGTCACCGATCATGCTTTACACAAGCAATCATTGAATATAAAACTCAAATATGGTCAAGCATACGATAAATAAATGGAAATACCATGGTTAAGACCTTTCATCCTTGTTTTGGTTTGCTCAATTATTTAGTTCCAGAGTGAATCTACAGAATGAACAGAGGTGTCTGGTAAAAGTAAAACTACCATTGTATTCAGTTCTGCCAATGTGAAGTCAGTTCATTCTTCTTTACAGACATTATTTTAGTGAAATTTCTTAAAAAGGACTATTCAGTATCTTTGTAAGTAAATAGCGCCTTTTATCCTTTACATTGTATGTGGAAATAGCTCAAGTCCACTGTCCATCCACCCCCAAGTGGTGTTCCATTAGTTTTGTTAGAAGAGGTAGACAAATATCTGACGTGGTAGCAGCAGTCGACAATTTGCATGGGGGATGTCACACATTAGCTCAATGGGTCCATTGGGGTGAATATTTTGTTGCCCCAACAAAATACAATTTTTAAACCCAAAAAACACAATATGCAATTGTTAAACCCAAAATAACACAATATACAATTGTTCTCGTTTGAAGGCAGGAAGTTTTTATTCACTTATTGAAGCCTTGATCTCCCACGTAGCTATTGCATGCCATTCCCCATCCAGATTAGCAAAAGTGTTATGCCTCAAGAGAAATGAGTCCACATCTTTCTAATAGATGGGGGCAATTGTTACTAACTTGGACTATTTTAACAGTGAGGGGCCAATTTGATCCCCTAAGCATAGAAGACCAAAAGTGTCATCAATCCTACATAGGTAAGCTTTTGGAGAAGATGGATATTCTACTAATACAGTAACGCCCAAGGATCACATAACCGTTTCCAGGGAACTTCCCGCTGCCTGGCCGGTACCGGTAACCGGCCGGTTACCGGTCAAACTGGACTTTCTCCGGATAAAATTCGTTCAAATCTGATTAAAAACCATTCGAAATTTGAATTTGAAAAACCCGCTGGGATCCTGTATCCCGGCCCCCCTCCAGTAAGCGGTTACCGGCCGGGATTTTAATCCCTGGTAACGCCTCCCCTGACATCTGGGCTCAGTAAGCCTATGATGTGAACTTGATGCTGGCTATAACCCAAGACTACTCCTGTGATACTACAGAAACTGTTACTGTTATGCTTTTCCTTAAAGATGCGCCAAGCGGACTCAGGATTTCTGGGTTTTTATGTTATGTTGAATTTCATGCACCAACTAGCTCACCCTAAAGCGGTAAAGCCTATTTCAATGTTGACTTCAAAGTTCGAACAGACATACTTAGATTGTTATTGAGGAAACCAAACTAAAATCAATGTAAATTAGGATGTCCATTTAACAGCAACTATGAATAATTGGAAGAGTGCAATACAAATAAAATCAAGAAGAGGTAAGTCAAAAGATGAACATGGCACTCACCATGTAGCACTTCATCCAGGCTTCCACCTGGAAGATAGTCATATATCAACAGTTTTGATGAAGGGGAATTACAATAGCCACGGAGATTGACCAAATAGCGATGCTTAACACTCCCCAATATCTCAAGTTCTCTATCAAAGAACCGATCAAGCCCTTCATTTGTTTTCACTATCCTTTTCAATGCAAAGATGTTGCCATCATCCATTGCAAGTTTATAAACAGTCCCGAAGCCCCCTACTCCAATGATATTTTCCTCATCCATAGTCTCTAGTTTCTTGAGGATATCTTTTGTGGAGTACGGGAGGTCCCCATGGAACATCACAACGGAAGAGCCTGAAAAGAGAAGCTATGTTACAAGAAAATGATAAGTACTTGCACAGCATATTCCATTGCACAGCATATTCCATGACATAGTTACCTCCACATAGCTCCACCCTGAAACCACGGATATCTTTCTTTCCAAAATTTTTGTATAGAAAGCAACCCCAGAAACACATCAAAGCCACCAACAGCAGAGCTCCCACTGTTGCCACTGCACTTATAACAAGTCTGGTAGAATTCTTCCCAGGCCTTTTATTAAAGATGTCATCTGCCGTAAGAGAACACCAAAATACATAAGTCATAGCCTATAGGCCCATTATGGTGAATTGAAAAGAAAGAGATCAATTTACAGAACCGAAATCTACCATAAGTATGTTTCCTAGTGGAACATAAACACACCTATTAGTTTATTATTGATATTGATGAACAAATACAAACAATGCAATCTTGCCTACAACTTTAAAAAATGTTAGAAGCATGAAACAAAAGGTTCCTATACAGTGTTATCTTCAAATATCCGGTACCTGGGGAAGGTGGCTGAGGGCCATTAGATGGTGATTGGAGTGCATCTTTGCACACTGCGTTAATCTGCTTCCCACATAAACCACGGTTCCCAATGAAGCTGCATTATCATATTCAAATTCGGATGAAATATTACAAACAGGAAGGTAAAATGGCCTCTCATTGGCGAGGTAAAAAAGAGCAGCTTATTCACACGGCATCTCCGTCTTTACTTAATCACATATACGGATTAAACTAGAATAACACAGCGAAAGATAACTCACGAAGTTTCATTAAAATTGACAAGTGAGCCATCTGATGGTATTGCTCCTGTCAGGAAGTTCATGGACACATTGCTGCACATGTGGTAAAATTAACATTTGTCGTAGAACATAACTTGTTATACAATTTCATGGGTTTATCCAGATAAAAAAACACTTACAACGATGCGAGTTTGATCAGCTTATCAAGAGAATGTGGAATTGATCCGCTCAATGTATTACTGGATAAGTCCCTGAAGGAAAAAAAAAAAGCACCAGAAATGTGAATTAATCTCTAAATTACTTAATGTGGCAAGGAAATTCATATATAATCCAATACACTTAATTTCAGTATAGCGCTTTCTTATATCACTCATGTTTGATGTACCTTGAATTAATCTAACGGGCGAGATCTATCTTGTATGGAATGGACAATCAGAAAACTGACACTGATTTATTGAAAAAAGTAATGAGAACGAAAGCAACTAAAACGTCCACCTGTGAACTTACAATGTCTCAAGTTCCACCAGATCGCCAAACTCCGAAGGGATATATCCACTTAAATAATTTCCTTGTAGGTACCTGCAAATGATTTCACAACACAAGAATAGAAGCCATCACTACACACTAGAAGTCTTTTTGGCATGCATAAAAGAAGTATGCAACTAAAACTACAAATGACAGAATATCATGATTATGAATTATTTGTTAAATCATCTAACATTGCATTCCCTGAAAAAAAAACATTCTAGTAATCACTAGGAAACCTACAGCTGTTGCAACTTGGTACAATTTCCCAGTTCAGGAGGGAGCGAACCGTACAAACTGTTCCCCTGTAGTGACCTAATGACATAAAATCACATTTAGATCGAAGACAAACTGATTTCATGTATATGGTAGATATCAACAAGAAAAAGGTTAAGAAATGCAATTTTTTGGGGAAACATACTTACAAAGTTTGCAACTGATTTAACTTTCCAATTTCAGGTGGTATGGGTCCGACTAACTTGTGATACGCAAGGATCCTAAATGAAAGGCAACGACTGGTCAGATGTTTATGACAATGCAGTTCAAAATACCGCATATGACTGTCTTGCATTATAAAGTGCCATCCTAAAAAAACAAATACCATATTGTCGAAGCAAAACATTGAGTAGCTAGGTTAAAAAGTTAAGCAATTCACAACAAACCCAGTCAACATATAGAGTGGTTCTTTTATTCTTACAAATAAATCACTCTCTTGCTGTGACTATCGCATCTAACACCCTTCCAATTGCAGGGATCCGCATCTTGTTCACGCCAGTTTAGAAAGATCCCATCTGAATTTGTAATTGCCTTCTTGAAGGCAAGAAGTGCTTCACCTGTAGGAAACCATTCATGGAATGTTAGCATTGGATGAGCACAAAAATCTCAAATTTTCCACATGAATACCAACCATAACCATAACGTACCATCTGAACTTAGAGTTCTTGCTTGACGAGCACCAAGGTGCAGAATTATCAAAATGATGAGGAAACCGGGCTGTTTTCTCAGCAAAGAGCCCATTGATCACCAGCTGGTGAAGCATATAAAGATCACCACAGCTTATTCCAGAGGTCATGGATGAGATATATGATGTGCATATTTCTTATCGGAAATGAACTCAACAGGTGGACGTGTCCCCCGAGTGGGCAACAAATCTTTGGCCCTGGAAGAAAAAATGGAAACAAATCAACAAACATAAAAAAAAACTAAATAAATAAATAAAGCCACAACCAGAAACGCTTCAACCCATGAACGACCGTCGCATCACCGTATCAAAACAAATAACGGATCAAATGCAGTGCATCTTGGCACACTCATGGGTGGAGCTTGCACAAAATGGACTGCCAAAATATGGGAACTAAGACAATTTGTGGTGCAAAATTTTCTACTTGGTAGTCACGTAATTGTTTCAGGCTAATTGAATCAGCTACAAGGCTCTAATTTCCCCCAATTCAAACAAAAATAAATGTAGAGAACGAAAGCATTGGACACCCCCCATTACTTAAATCTGCAGCCACCTAGTCCCAGACCACAGTAATCCACTACCTCTTCAGTTACTTCCAAAAAAGAAAAATGGAAACAACAGGCAGTAGCAGCACCTAGCTGAGGAAACAACAAAGTAGTTACTACTGATTCCAGCTCGCAACTACCAAACGCAAGCATGCATCCAGAGTGAAAGCCGCTGCAACAACCGCCGCAACTCAACAAAAGCAGGGGTACCGCTACAAGCCGCCGCGCTACCGACACGAACTGCGCACACCAGTTTTGGGGCCGCCGCAGCAACACAAGCTTAAGACGCACCGATTCACCGCGGCCACGCACGAAACCCCGCACGAATCATCAGAAACGGCGGCAGATCCGGCCGCAAGACGCGATACCTGCGCTGCACTCGCAGGAAGCGGGGCGGCGATCCGCGACGAGCTCGGGGCGACGAGACGGCGAGCGGACGCCACGGCCCAGCGGGCAGAGAGGAGGACGCGAGCTGCGAGGAAGCGGCAGTGGCGTGGTGAGAAGAGAGGAGGAGAGGTGGGGGGGGGGGGTGGTAAAGGAGGCTGGAGAGATTAGGCGAGCGAGCGAGCGGTGTTGTCACTGTTGTGTTGTGGCGTGGTGGCGCCGAGCGAGCGAGAAGAGTGAAGTGAGAGAATGCGGTTTTGTCCGCGTGCGGAACGGGACACAGGACGAACAGCTAATCACCCGGTTCTTACTCGCATCGCACCGCAGTCTGCTTTTTCCTTCGTCTCTTTTTCCTTTTCCTCTCTTGCTAGTTGATTTATTATTGTTATTAGGGGGTGCTTGTATACTTGTATGGCATGCTGAGTGAAGATGACGTGTCATTTGGGACGAGAAAGCGAGAGATTATCTGGGAGAGGGAGCATGATACTAGAAGAATTTTATGTAGCCATTTCAGTTTCTGCGGAGTGTTGAGTAGTGATGGTCAAATAGGTCGTATCAGTCGGGTCGGTCCAAAGCACGGTATAATTGGTCTGGCTCGGATACGGCACGAGCACCAGTATCGTGTTTGGGTCCGCACTTCGGCACGATGGACCGGTCCGACACGGCACACAGTATCGTGTTAGGCGAGCGGCGGCGAATGAGAGCGATTAAGGTCGACGGGCGAGGTCAGTGTCGAGGAGAGAGGCCGCGCAATGTGGCGGCGGCGAGGCTCAAGACGAGGAGTAGGAGGCGTCGGTCAGGCGAGGCGCCGAGGCAAAGCGGCACCGCGGACGGCGGCGGCGGGCGTCGGGCATGGCCGCACGAGAGAGAGAAAAGGGAGGTGGGGGACGGGCCAGCACGACACGTCAATTTTGCTGACACGTTTATGGCCATTGGGCCCGTGTCAGCACGGCACAACACGATATGGGGAAAAACTGCTGTTGGGCCCGTTTGGCATAGTGGGTCGTGCCCGACATGGCACGACACGACCCATCTGGCCCGATTAGCCTGGTAACGTTCGGATTTTTCATAAATTTGACCTATTTTTTGGCTGTTTGGGACTTTAAAGATAACAAAAAAAATTCAAAAAAATCCTTTTTTTAATAGCCACCATACCCCCTCATTCAGCACCCATCTATTCCTCAATCTCTCTTTCGAATTTTGTTGTGCAAATTTAGATTCCTTGTGAGATAATTTGGCAATATTAAAAAAAATGTGCCAAATTTTGGAAAAATTCATATTTCAGCAGCAAGTCAGCAAAAGAGGTACAAGACTGTTTTTGCATATTTTTATTATTATTTATGCTAAGATGAATGAAATAATAGTGTAAGTTTCGATTTTTGTAGTTTTATGGAAATTTATGATAGCTTTGTTCTTGGTGATTACAAACTTTCATCGGAGGATATTGCATCAATGGAGAATGTCGCTGTCTCAAACCAACTAGAGTTGTTACCGGAAGGGCAAGGAGGAGTACTGCCATCAGGCTCTATGACAGCATCTTCATCGGTGACTACCAGAGTAAAGAGGTCTATGACGAGTACATCGGGAGTCTAGGAGAATTTCGACATGACAACCAAGGAAGACGCACAAGGAGTTCAGGTACCATACGATGTTTGTAAAATTTGTCGTCGTGAATTGTTTGCAAAGTCTTCAGGTGGAACGGGGCACTTACTTAAATGTGCTTCAAGATGTAAGGTTAAGCAAAGATTTGCGATGAGGGAGATGCAACTACAGTACAACCCCAATAGTACGGTACGTAGCTGAGACTACAATCCCGAGGTAGCTCGTCAATCTCTTTGTCGTTTAATTACTTCTGAGGATTTACCTCTAGGCTTTGGGGAGTCTACAACTTTCGAAACTTATATTAAGAGTACACATAATCCTATATTTTCTACCGTTTCTAGACATACAACAACTAGATATCTAGTTAAATACTATAATGAACGTCGTGATAAATTAAAGAAACTATTTAGCACGTGCACATTTTCGGTAGCACTGGCCGCAAACATATGGAGTGGTCGGGCTAGGGAGGATTATATTAGTGTAGTAGTTTATTATGTTAATGACAACTGAGAAATGGAGAAAAGCATTGTATGTTTTAAATTAATTGATGTAGCACATAGAGTGAGAATATTGTGGTCAGTATTATCAAAGTCGTGAAAGACTTTGGCCTTACAAACAAAATATTCTCAATTACTTTAGACAATGTCATTTCAAACTCTAGGACAATAGATATTATTACTCCAATGTTGAGTACATACGTCGATTCTTTCTTGCTACATCAGCGATGCGCTAGTCATATTATTAATCTTATAGTAAAATGTGGTTTGAAGAGGTTGACTTTGTATATTAAAGCTTTCCGCGATGTGATATCTTTCTTGAATAATTCTAATGTAAGAATAGCAGCATATAAGAATTTCTGTAGGGTAATGGGTGTACGTCCAAGAAAATTTGATTTGGACATGCTGGCAAGTTGAAACTCTACTTACTTGATGCTTAAGTCTTTTACCATATAAAAGCATTTTTCTGTTTTTATTCAAACGCACTATCAAAGCCATGACTCTAGTATACCATTGACTAAGCAACATTGGATCGTTGCTAAGAAGATACTTCAGTTTTTAAGAAATTTTTATGAAGACGCTATTACTTTGTCCGACGTGTATTATCCAACATCTCATATAATTGTGAATACTATTATTCAGATTGCTACTTAGTTAAAAATGTATGAAAATAGCATAGTTTTACGAGAGGCTATTATTGCTATGAAAAGTAAATACCTTAAATATTGGAGAGAAATTCCTTTCATGTATTCATTTGCATTTATTCTAGATCCTAGAGCTAAAATTCAAGGATTTGCTGATGTTCTTGATCTTCTTAGTGATGCTACAGGCCTAAACTATTCTAACTATTTTGCAGATGTTCGTTCTAGATTTACTGATGTTTTTCAAAGATATAAAAAAAAGTTTCAGGGAGTTCGCTTGCAACGACCTCCACTACCACCCACGTCAAGTAACAAGACAAATTTGTAGGACAAGATCTGGGGTCCAGGTTCTTCCTCCAGGTTCGGGGGTTCTTCTACAATGGCACCTTCTCAACCAACACCAACCTCCCACCTAAGGAGTTATGAACTATCCGGCTATCTGGACAACAATATGGTGGATTTCAACTCAGAAGGCTTCGAATTTTTGCAATGGTGGCATACTCATAAGTTAACATATCCCGTGCTATCCATACTTGCACATGATGTGTTAACTGTTCCTATCTCGACGGTTTCCTCCGAGTCTACTTTCAGTCTTTCTGGAAGAATATCGGAGGAGAGAATAACACGTCTCATGAGTGAGATGGTAGAGATACTTCTAATTGTGAAGGACTGGGAACAAACTGATGCACAGACACAACACTCTGTAGAAAATCCAGAGTTGTTGGAGGTGTTTGGAAATCTGTACCTAGATAACGACACTTAGAACATGGATGTATGTAGAGCTATAGGTTGTACTATTTTTTCTTTGCCAAGGTTTTCTCATATTGAGTTTTTACTTGGTAAAGACTTTAACGAGGCAGCCATGTAAACATTAATAAAGCTCTTTATTATATTTTCAACATGTTTGTATCGTTTTTTACTATATTTCTGAATCCTATTCAACATGCCAGATTTGAGCGGGTGCATAGCCATCGGATCGCGCCTTTAGAAGGGACGACCCAGATGCACCCGCCCCACCTCCACACCCCTGGACTTAGGGTTCCCCACCCACACGCCGTACTCGCTCGCCTCCCTCCCTTTCTCCGCAGCCCGCATCGTAGCCAGCGACGGGCGACGACATGATGCCTCGCGCTTGCCTCTGCCGCCCTAGTTATCACCTTTGAGATGGCCTCCTCCCCACTATCGCTAGCGATGCCCGTCGCCATCGCACTCGCACGCCATCGTCTACTCCCCTTCTCTCTTTTCTTGCCGCTTGTAAATCGTTAAATTGCATAAAAAAAAAAACCTCCTACGCCTTGTCAAGTCAGTGCCACCGCCGCTCCACCTGCTCCCTCTAGATCCGGTCCCCTCACCACCTCCTTCCCCTTAGCTTCCCCCTCCCCATCTTGCATCTTCGCCTCCGCCACCCTAGCTGTCGCCCTCAAGATGGTCTCCTCCCCGCCGTCACCAGCGTCGCCCGTGGCCATCGCACTCGCCTCAAGTAGTCCCAGCGAGGGCCAACGTCCGTGAGTAGAGCCGGAGCCGGCCAAGGCAAGGGCATGGTCCTCCCGGTTCTTCCAATTGCATCGCCTTACCTCCCACCCATCGTCATTGCTCGCCAGCACGGAGGCCGACGATGCCCTATCATCGTATCTAACGCACCCTTTCCTCACACGGACACCCTGGCGGGGTCAGCATGATTTCAATTGTGATTAGAGTTACAAATTGATCCACACCATCTTCCTTCAAATGGGGTGAACAAACATATATGTTGTTCATTTTTGTTGCTATGCCATGGATCTGTGAGTTAATTCAGCTTTTGTTGTCGATTTTTCCTTCGATGTAGGAGTAGATCGCCCGGACAACTCTCGCTGCACTATAGGAGTTTCTTCATATTTTTAGTCTTTTGGTTGGCCATCAAATGTCCAAATTTCAGTTTGCTACACCAGGAAATGCTTACAACCTTCTGTACAACATTGATGTCATCGTTTGTATCATATTTTTTAATTTGTTTGGTCTCCGCTGATATTGAATGCATCATGTACAGCGAAAGGATGATATCATATGACACTACTACTAATTTTAGTATGCAAGCCTAATTTATTAAACAATCTGTTGGTGTTATTGATTCTTCCTCTTATATGCACCAATGCCTTACTGTCCAACAACTGGGTGGGAGAAATAGTGTAATACCACGTTTAACCTTGGAGAACTAAATGAACTAAAAAGAGAAATTAAATAGAAATAAAGAGGTAATTCCAGAATTTTTGGAGGGGAAAATAGAACTTGGGCCGAAGGCATGGTTTTCCTTGGCCCAGGAAGCAGTCGGCCAACCCATAAGAGGAGCTAGGGAGGAAGGGGCGACTTCCCCAAAACCCTAGCCGCCCCTGCCTTGTTTCTCCCATGCGCCTCCTCCCTGTGCTACTGCCCTAGCCGCCAACACCGCCAGTCCTCTGCATGCCTCCTTGCCGCACCCCTTTCCTCCCATCTGGTGTTGCCCTATCGTGTGCCCTACATGTGCATCTGCGCCTGCTTGTAGTGCCCCTGCGCCTCCTGCATGCATACAGTTGTCGATGCCTACCGCGCATGCAAGCCGTGCTACTGCTAGCTAGTTGGCTTGCTTGCTTCAAATTTTGTATGGGTGTATGTTGGGTTCAACAATAGAGAGAGAGAGAGAGAGAGAGAGAGAGAGAGAGAGAGAGAGCTAGCATTCTTGTTGCCACAAGGCTGCCCAAATGAGGAGGAGGGAGAACCAACAAAGAGAGGAAGAAGGAAAAGAGGAAGAAAGAGAGGAGGATCGCGCGGGAAATCGATGATCCTCGTCGTAGTCTCCGAGGTAACGATCAAGTTTTCCCCTCTGGTTGTTTATTTTATCTAGAGATTAAAAATGAGATTAGAGAGGGAATTAGCAATTTCTAGTTGGGGGAAATCGAATAGTAGATTGGCTTAGTCTGTTGTTTTGTTGTGCTGTAAATTTGGGTACCGGTTGTGCGTAATTTGGGAATTTCATCTACTAGAAAGTTGTATAGGATTTTGATTGCTTTCTGTAGAATTTTTATTCATGTCAATCGGATGAGTAGATGTTGAGATCAATTTTGTAAGCTTGTTGTTCGATAGGTTTGTTGTGTTTTGGTAGCGCGTATTAATCTGTAGATTAAAAATAGAAGATGGAATAATTTGGGGTTTTGGTATACATGAAAATAGTGGGTAATTTCTTAAGGGTTCTAGAGAATCCAAGAACATGATTTTTGGACGAGTAGAACAAAAGTTATGAATTTTGGGAGGCTGCGATCGAGGCGGGTTCTTCTTTGGGCCTTGATGGTGAAACTACTAATTTGATTGAGTTAAAAGCAGAATGGAATTTTTTGGCATAACTAGGAAGTGGTAGCTAATTCTCTGTAGTTTTTGAAAAGTCATAGTTCATTATATTTGCATGTGTGGATTAAAAGATATGAAAATATTAATTCTGTTGTCCAGAAGATGACAGATTTGTCTTCTGGGTTAAAAACGGGGGTTTGGATGATTTAATATGTACATTCGATCAACTAAGAAGTTGTAAGAAATTTTGTATAGATTCCAGAACTGGTATGGTTTATTATTTTACGATGTGGGGGTTGAAAGTTATGATAATTTTAGTGTCGGGACAGCAGGGGGACTATCCGGTAAAGGGGGGAATTTGTGGTATTAGAGAGCGCGTAGGAGCGTTGTCGAATAAGTGTTAATTTGTATTACCGTAGCTTGTTTTGAGTTAGGTGTTTACTGTAGGCAGAGTGGCTTCGGGATTGTTGTCACCTTTAAATTGTTTTAGCAGCTTATTTGTTGTTTTAGATGAATGTTGAAGGCGTCATGCATTGGGTGGAAGTAGAACATGGAACAATTGCACTTTTGTATCTCTTCACTCCACCTAGTATTTCATTACTTTTGGTCATGAGCAATTTAGCATTTTCTATTGTAATAATTAAACAATTGGTGGATTCCTTTTGGTTCGTATTATTGTTAGTTGATGTGTTTCCTATATTAAACTTATTTAGGATGCTTTTGGTAATTATTTGGTTCAATTTAAATTCAATTTATGGTATAACATGTTGCTGAAGTTTATGTTTAACATATAGTTGAATGTTATTCTTGAGGTCTAGATGTTGGTAATACTTGATTATCGGGTGAACAGTACCGGGTTTACTACTATTCATTATCGGGGGTTTGGGTTGAACAGTAATGGGTCTAGTGAATAGTATCATGCCAACACTATTCACTACGCTTTGGTTTGATGAACAGTAGTGGGTTTGCCTAGTTGCTATTAGGCTACATAGTATTGGGTCGAGAGTGAACAGTGTTGGGCTCAAATGACTTTCGGGTTTACATGGCAGCCCAAGTGGGGTTTTGGCCCAGTTCGGCCTTCGGTCGAAGGGAGCCCAACTCCCTTCTTTCTTTCTTTTTCTCGCTAGCTTCCTCTGTTTTCTTTCCTTCTCTCTAGCCAACAATGGGGGTGGCGATTGCGGCGGCGACGATTACGACGGCGTTGGTAGTCGGCGGCGGCGGCGGGAGGTGTAGTGAGAATCAGTGAGTGAAAGCATCTAGGCCCCTAAAACTGGTTTTGATAATTAATGATAATATGTGAATATGAGATTAACAAGTTTATTGAGTATTTACAAGGTTAAGTCCTATTGATGAGTTTGATATCTTGAAGATGCATGCTAAAGGACAACATGAAGATCTTTTGGATAAAAGACAAAGTACAAATAGTCTAGGGTCCTTTTTATATTTTACCAGTCTTAGGAGAAATGGTTGGAAGACCGGATTTTAGGATAAATGTCGTACTGTTAAGAGGGATCATGACTAGTAGCTTGATAGAATGTTCTTGTGCCATTTGGGTCAATTTAGGATCATGCATGCATTTGAATTTGAATTTGAAAGCCCTCTGTGCAATTGACAAAGACAAGCGGTAATCTGCGGAGTTCTGAGTGGAACTACCGCTTTCTTGGTATGACCTCGCATCCCTTGGCGGTATTACCGTGGGCTGTTCGGACCGTCCGAAAGTGCATGATCGTGTGGTTTAAACGAGTGGTTCGAACGGCCCAATCAATCTAGGCCGTCCATGTAATTGGTCCGATCATCACAGCTAACTGGTCGCTAATGCGATACGACCGGCTCCTTGTGTGGTACTACCGCATTGTGGTCATTCCGATTTTTAGTTGGCGAAACTACCGTTGCCGTTCGGACCGTCCGAACAGCACATGATTGTGTGGTTTAAATGCGTGGTCCGTACGGCACAATCAATCTGGACCGTCCACATGTTCAATCCAATCGTGCCTGTTAACCTATTTGCTGAGCGGTATGATCGCCTCGTGGAATGGTACTACCGCAACACGGTTGTTCCATTTTGTAGTTGACGGTACGTAAAATCTAGAGAGACTCCATTTTGGTTGAAATTGCAAAACCCTTGGAACGGTAGTACCACCGTTGTTTAAACGGTACTACCGCTCTACGGTACTTCCGGAAAATGGAGCGGTACGTATTTTTCAGAGAGCATCATTTTTTGATCTTTTGTGAAACGGTAGTACCACCCTTGTAAGCGGTACGACCAGGCTTAGCGGTATGACCGCTTGATAGTTGGCGGTAGTACCACGCCGCAGCTCAAATGGCTATGTCGAGAGGAGTTAATGTACATTATAACCGTTCTGAGCGATTGGTAGGATCTTGTAATCTGGCCCTTAGCCGCGGTAATCTTAAATATTTATTTGAAAAGTTGGGGTTTCTCTCATAACAGTTGGATTTGGTTGTGGGGGTTATAAATACCCCTCCACCTGCTCTAGGACAGAATGCAACACTTCATTTAACATCCTTAGAGCCTTGTGCATCCTCTCAACACCTAGAATACACTTGTGCATTCATTGTGAGGTAGTTGAGCCAATTCCAGTGCATTCACTCATTCTAGTTGATCCATTTGCACTTGAGTGCCATCAAGCGAAGGTCGTCGATTTATTACTCTTGGAGTTTTGCTGAACTCCTAAACGGCTTGGTGGTAGGAGCACAGTGATCTCTTCAAGAAGATTGTAAAGAGGCCCGGTGCCAAGATTGTAAGTGGTTTGGTGTTCACCATCTCCGGAGCGGAGGAAGAACAACCAATAGTGATCGAGAGAAGGCTTAATTCGTGGAGCCGGCTTGATTCGTTCAAGCTTCCTCAACGTGGACTAGTGAAGACCGGCAAGTCTTTGATACCACAGGAAAACATCGTTACCTCTATTGTGGTTAATTCTTGTCTTTACTTATTCCGCATTTACAATTCTAGCATTTATCTTGTATTAAATTGCTTAGCTAGAATTGTATCTAGTTTAGACAAAATTCATAATTGGCTTAAATTGTTAATTTGCTAAAAAGTTTAAAAACCTCCTATTCACCCTCCTCTAGTCGTTTATCCTTGATCCTACAAGTGGTATCAGAGCTTGGTCTCTCATTGTTTTAGGCTTAACCGTCTAAGAGAGAAAAGGATGGCTAGTGAGGGAATTGCTATAGGAAAGGCTCCTTTGTTTGATGTCTCTAATTATGCTTATTGGAAAATTAGAATGTCAATTTATTTAAAGGCCATGAGTCCAAGCATTTGGAAAATCGTAAATGGGAGTTATGTCGTGCCTCTTAATCCACTAATTCCCACGGATCAAGAGGTGCATAATGCTCATTTAGATGCCCAAACTATGAACGATCTCTTTGGTGCTTTGAACGCAGATGAGTTCAATAGAGTGAGCAATTTGGAAACCACTCACGAAATTTGGACCACCCTCTCCGAAATTCATGAGGGAACATCCTCAGTCAAGGAGGCCAAATTGCATAGGCTTCGGATTAAATATGAGACATTCGTAATGTTGCCTCATGAAAACATCAATGAGATGTATTCACGACTCAACAACATTGTGAATGAGCTCAAAGGCCTTGGTACTAACCTTCTTGATGTTGACATTATACGCAAGATACTTAGGGCTCTTCCGGACAAATATGAGACGTTGATGACTCTATTTCTCAACTCTCCCGAGTTGCCAAGAATGACACCAACGGACTTTTGGGCAACCTCATAACAAATGAATTGTTTAAGAAAGACAAGAAAGAGCTCTTGGAGTTGTCTTCCTCAAAGAAGAAGGTTATCGCTTTCAAGGCCAAAGCGGAATCGAGTGATGACGAGGATGAAGAAGGAGACTCCAAAGAGGAGTTTGCATTTTTTGTGAGAAGAATGAAGAAATTCATGAGAAGGCGCCCACATAGAAGCTTCAACTTCGACAAGAACAAGAAAGGGCAATCCTCAAGTGACAACAAGCGTTATAGCAACATCCGGTACTATAATTGCGAAGAGAAGGGGCACATTGCTTCTCATTGCCCCACAAAGAAGGATGACAAGGGCAAGTCATTCAAGAAGAAGGAATATAATGGCAAGAAGAAGCTTTTCAAGAAGCTTCACAGGGATGGCAAGCATGAACCCCATATTGGAGAATGGGATTCCGATGAGGAGTCAACTGACTCCGACTCCGATGAGGATGAGTCCCCTAAGAAGAAGGGACTCGTTGGGATCGCCATCAAGGAGGCTCCATCGCTATTCTTCACTCCTACTTGCCTCATGGCAAAAGGAGATAAGATAAAATCTATTAATGATAATGAACTAACATATGATGAATTAATGGATATGCTTGAAGACTTGAGCGAATAACTTGGAAGAGAAATGTCAAAACATAAATTCTTAAAGAGAGAGCATATATCCCTAAAAGAATATTATGAGGAGCTAAAGGAAGCTCATGACTTGCTTATCCAAGAAAATTCAAGTAAGTCTTGCTCTAGCATAGGAATTACATGTAATATTATTGATGATATGCCTAGTATAGAAATTGCTAGAACTAGTGCATCTACTTCATGTAGTGATCCTATTGTATGCCATGTTGCTCTAACATTAATCATGAAAATGTGAAGTCTAATGATACAAAGCTTGTTGTTGAAAACAATGAGCTAAAAGAGCAAGTGACGAAGCTAAGCAAAAACTTAGAAAGGTGCTTCAAGGGTAAAGCCACCCTTGACAAGCTTTTGAGTGAACAAAGGTGCTCATTCAATAAGGAAGGACTTGGGTATGTGCCTAACAAAGGTAAGAAGCCGACAAACAAGCCCACAAGGTTTGTTAAGCAAAATGGCAAGTATTACCACAAGTGCCGGGAAATAGGACATGTGCAACAAAATTGTCCTATGGGTAAGACTCTATCCCTTGGTATATATGATTCATGCTATATGCTTAAAAAAACTAAGGATGGTAAAGTCATTGCTAGATTTGTTGGCACTTGTAATGTATCTCTAATAGAATAATTAAATTTTAATTTGCTATCGGTTGCTCAAATCTGTGATCTTAGCTTAATTTGCTCATTCTCTAATGAAGGTGTTACAATTTCAAATGCAAAAGATAGCTCTTTAGTTTTCAAAGGTTTTAGATTTGGAAATCTTTATTTGGTTGATTTTACTTCAAATGAATCATGCTTAAAAACTTGTTTAATTGCAAAAACCCCATTGGGTTGGTTTTGGCATAGAAGGCTAGCTCATGTTGGAATGATTCAACTTAAAAAGCTTTTCAAACATGATTTAGTTGTTGGCTTGAAAGATGTGAAGTTTGAGAAAAATAGACTTTGTAGTGCCTTTCAAGCCGGTAAATAAGTCGCTAATTTTCATCCTTCCAAGAGTATCATGTCAACTTCTAGACCATTGGAACTCTTACATATGAATTTGTTTGGGCCAACAACCTATAAGTGTATTGGGGGTAATAGCTAATGTTTAGTCATTGTGGATGATTACTCTAGATACACATGTGTATTCTTCCTAGATGACAAAGGTGAAACCTCCGGCATTTTCAAAAGTTTTGCAAAAAGGGTTCAAAATGAATTTGATTTCAAAATTAAGAAAATCCGTAGTGATAATGGTTCCAAGTTTAAGAATACTAAAGTTGAAGACTTTTGTGATGAACTTGGAATAAAGCACGAACTTTCTACAACCTACACTCCGGAGCAAAATAGAGTTGTAGAAAGGAAAAATCGTACATTAATTAAAATGGCTAGGATAATGCTTGATGAATATAATACTTCCGATAGCTTTTAGACGGAAGCTATTAACACCACTTGTCATACCATAAATCGTCTTTATTTGCATCGGCTTTTGAAAAAGACTCCTTATGAGCTTCTTGTTGGAAGAAAACCGAACATCTCTTACTTTCATATTTTTGGTTGTAAGCGTTATATTTTAAAAAAGGGTGTTCGTTTTTCAAAATTTGATAGTCGTTGTGATGTTGGTTTCTTGCTTAGTTATTTTTCTAATAGAAAAGCTTATCGTGTCTTTAACAAAAACTCCGGTTTAGTTGAAGAAAGGCACGATGTGCAATTTGATGAAACTAATGGCTCTCAAGAAGAGCATAAGAATTTGGATGATGTAGGTGATGAAGTCTTAAGAAAAACCATGGAGAACATGCAAATTGGCGACATCAAGCCTAAGGATGATCCATCATCTTCCACCCAAGTTGAACCTCCTACCTCTTCCACAAATCAAGTCTAAATTAATGAAGAGGATAACAAGGAAGATGATCAACCATCCAATCTACCACCAAGAATCCACAATGCAATTGCTAAAAATCATCCAATAGACCAAATATTGGGTGGCGTAAGTAAGCATGTTCAAACTCGTTCTCGTATTGCTTCTTTTTGTGAACATTACTCTTTTGTCTCTTCTATTGAGCCAAAGCATGTAGAAGAAGCACTTGATGATCCGGATTGGGTGAATGCAATGCATGAAGAACTCAATAACTTCACCCGGAATAAAGTTTGGACATTGGTGGAAAGACTCAAAGAACACAACGTCTTTGGTACAAAATGAGTTTTTAGGAACAAGCAAGATGAGAATGGTATGGTTGTTAGAAACAAAGCAAGGTTGGTGTAACATCCCAATTTTCAGAGCTTTAAAAACCTTTTGAATAGTTAGTAGGGAGAAAATTCACCATTTGGATTTATTTGAATTTAATTTAAAAAGCTTAATATTGGACTTTGTGTAACAAAACAATTTAATATGACTAAAGTCAACATGAACAATGGTCAAAACTATTTTATTTGGGTTCTATGAGCTTGGATATATTTTCTGGAATTTTCTAGAATTTTTCCAAGTTCATTTGCTAATTTCCATTGCTTATCCGAATTTCTGGTATTTTCTTAAAAAGAAAAACCTATTTAAAATCTCCAACGATGCTTGGGCCTAAACCCAAATACTTCCCGTTCCGCCCGATCCTTTGTCACCCCACCCATCCTCCACCGTTGGATCGGCATTGGGCGGCGATCTCGCATGTGCCTCCTTCTCTCTCTCTCTCTCATGCTCCGCTTCAATCTCCACCGTCCGTCCGAGTTGGGCGCTCAGATCTCGCCGCACGCTGCAAGCCTCGCCGCACCCCACACCCGCGAGCCCACCCGACAATCACGCGTCTGCGTGTTCCACTCACGCCGCCGAGCCCCACCATCGACGTGTGGGCCCCATCCGTTCTTCGTTCATCCTCTCCGATTTCGCCATGAGGTGGTTGCGCCGCCACGCTGCCGTTTTAAGCGTCCTGCCGGACTCTCCCGCCGCCATACTTAAAGAGAAGGCCCGCCTCGACGTCGCGATCTAAACCCTAGCCGCTTATTCGCTCTGCGCGCCCTAGCCGCCACTAGAGCTTGTAGATCCAATCTCGCCGCCACCTACTCCGACGAGCGATTCCGTGAGCTTGTCGCCATCGAACCTCGGCGCCTCCACCGTTGTCATCGCGCGAAAGCAGGGAGCCCGAGGACACCTTCGTTTCACCGAGCATCACCCTATCGCCGTCGCCGTCGAGCCCGTAACCATCGCCGCTCAACCTCGCCACGGCCGCCACGGTCGTCCTGAGCACCGTGAGCCCACCCGTGATCCCTTCGCGTCCTCTACACGCCGGTGCCACCCACCTCATGGGAGAGCCGCCGTTCGCACGACCATTGGGTCGATCTTGCTGCCGCCCTCGTCGCTAGCCACGTCACCCTCCACCTCATCGCCATCGCCTCGCGTAACGCAGCGTGGCGACCACATAGGCGCCTCGTCGGCCCACGCAGTACGATCGCCACACCACCAGCCCGATCCAGAGGCTCGGTGGACTTGGTCCACGTGGCCGTCTGTTGACATGTGGACCCCATGTCGATTTCCTTTATTATTTATTTTCCGAAATTCCCGGGTGACGTCATGTCGATGTCATCTTGACGCAATATTCGATTTTTCATTAAGAAATAATTCGAATTCGAAAAATCAATTTTAGGGTTTTCTTTAGATTTAAACTTTGAAACCCCATATCTTTTGCATCCTAACTCCAAATTCATCCATTCAAACTTCTAAATTCGTCTAAAATCCAGATCTATCTATTGGAGATTTTAATTATTTTATTGGAGTTATTTGCTTCTGGTATTTATTTAGTTTGTTTGTTTGTCTCGTTTGCGAGTAGACTTGACTTATTTGTTGGAAGAGTTGAAGAAGAAGGACCTTTCAAGATCAAGATCAATTCCTAGACCTTTTCAAGGCAAGCTATACCTTTGACCATCTTGATTCCCAGTTTGCTAAAAGTATTTTAATTTTAATTATTGCATTTTAATTCAAGTAATTATTTAAATGCTTTTGGGTGTAGATGTAAATTCCTAATTGTTATTCCTTCCTTGTAAATTGCTATGTCTAAATTCTTTGTCACCCTAGTTGATATTAGTTGGTATATTGTAGCACCAACGTGGGTTGGTTAGTGCGATTAGATTGCTTAGCCATGCCACGAATCACTTGTCATGTAGATTGCTATTATAATTTGATTAAGTGAATATGCAACTATGTGATAAAAGTCGTGTGCACTATGTGTTGTAAAGCATGTGTTGCACTTAAAACCAACTCGGGTGGGAAATGATTTAGGCCGAGGCAAGTGGTGGATATCTTGTGTGATATGGTGGGTCAGTGTGCTATTTTTGGTGGAGCTGTGTGCATGGGCGTGATAAGCTGTGTGCATAGGGATTGTGGTAGTCTTGCCTTGGTCAATTAAGGACCTCACCATGTGCGCCATTGAACTGAGCCCCACATGCGACCACATGCTGTTATGGGACGGGCCTAGCATAGTAAGATGAATGTCCGAAATGCTTTGTTATGATTAGTGCTGGCTACACTAATTGTATCTTGTGGGTAAAGTGTACAACCTCTGCAGAGCGTAAACTATTCGAATAGCGCGTCATGATCATGGACAATGCTCGGGATTTCACACTAGGGGTATATCTTCATAAAAGCTGTGTGGGAAGGAGTCCGTGGTTTAAATCATCCACTATGTACTAAAATTGTCTAGGCTGTGTGCGTCTTGGTGAAATAAATTGTTAAATTATTATTGTCTATTCGTTTTACCTGTTTTCAATCTATTAATTGTATTCAATTGCAAAAGTTGCATTTATGCAAAAGAGCCACAGAATGCCTTTCCCTTGTAAAAAGCCAGCATGTATATTTTGCATCTCTGTGGTGTGGCTTGCGAGTACGGTTGTGTACTCACGCTTGTTTTGACGAATCAAGCAGAGGAGGAGTCTTCACCAGCATTTGAGGACGAGTATCTTGAAGGTGCCTGATCGTGAGGTCTGGATCCCAGTCGGTTGCCTATGGTGAATCGATGGGACGCCACTGCCGTTTCTGTTTCCGCTGCCGTTTATCTTTCTCTGTTAGCCCTGCGCGGCTTGAATAAATGTAAACTCGACCTTAAGGTCAAAACCATTATTTATTAATCAAAGTTATTCGTTTATGTTATTATTCGCTTGTATGGATCGATTTCCATTTTTGTTACCCTTGTGTGCACTAAGCGTGATCTGGGCTAGTCGTTAAACCTGAAGGTCTGAATGTAATTTGGTCCCGACAGGTTGGTCGCTCAAGGTTATTCACAAGTTGAAAGTTTGGATTTCGGTGAAACCTTTGCTCCCGTAGCTAGACTTGAGTCAATTTGAATATTACTTGCTTTTGCATCATACTTTGATATTAAATTATTTCAAATGGATGTTAAAAGTGCCTTCTTAAATGGTAAAATATCCGAACTTGTATTTGTTGAACAACCTTTCGGTTTTGAAGATCCAAAGAATTCTAATCATGTCTATAAACTCTCTAAGTTACTCTATGGCCTTAAACAAGCTCCTAAAGCATGGTACGAATGCCTTAGAGATTTTCTAGTCTCAAAAGGATTCAAAATCGGGAAATTTGATTCAACTTTATTTACTAAAGTTTTAGATGATGATTTCTTTGTTTGTCAAATTTATGTTGATGATATTATTTTTGGATCTACTAATCAAGATTTTTCTAAAGAATTTGGTGATATGATGTTTAGGGAATTTGAAATGTCCATGATCGGAGAATTGAGCTATTTTCTTGGACTTCAAATTAAGCAACTTAAAGATGGAACCTTCGTGAGCCAAACAAAGTATGCAAAAGACTTGATTAAGAAATTTGACATGGAGGATGCAAAACCCATCAAGACTCCTATGGCAACCAATGGTCATCTTGACCTAAATGAGGGAGGTAAACCGGTAGATTTAAAGCTTTATAGATCTATGATTAGTAGTTTGCTTTATCTTACCGCATCTGGGCCCGATATTATGTTTAGTGTTTGCATGTGTGCATGTTTTCAAGCAACTCCAAAAGAATGTCATTTAATGGCCGTAAAAAGAATACTAAGATATTTAAAGCATTCCTCTAGCATTGGCCTATCGTTCCCCAAAGGTGCTAAATTTGATTTAATTGGATATTCGGATTCGGATTATGTGCGTTGTAAAGTGGATAGAAAAAGCACCTCGGGTAGTTGTAAATTCTTAGGAAGATCTTTAGTATCATGGTCATCCAAGAAACAAAACTCCATAGCATTATCTACCGCCGAAGCCGAATATGTTTCAGCGGGAAGTTGTTGTGCTCAATTGCTATAGATGAGGCAAACATTGATAGATTATGGAATTAAATTTGATAAAATGTCTCTTTTATGTGATAATGATAGTGCTATGAAAATAGCCAATAATCCCGTCCAACACTCAAGAACCAAGCATATAGATATTCGCCACCATTTCTTGAGAGATCATGTGAGCAAGGGAGATATTGAGATTAGCCACATCCGAACCGAAGACCAATTAGCGGACATTTTTACCAAACCATTAGATGAAGGCCGCTTTTGCAAATTGAGGAATGAATTAAATATCATAGACTATTCAAATGTTGGTTAAACTCTTGCCTTATGCATTTTGCTTCATTTGGTGTTATTTGATGGCTTTTATGAAAATATTTTCAAAACAATTATTAAAGATTATTATGTTCATAAAAAATTATGTTCTTAGATAGACATTAGTCTATTTAATGCATAATGATCCTAAATGATGTTCATTTGTGTGCAAAACTAAGGATCATTTGCATAATTCTCTAAATCCAAAGTCAAATCCTAAAGTTCCAGAAAAATCGGAACTACCGGCGGGTTAGGCGCGTCGACCATGATCTTGATAACCGCATTATAACCACGATATATTTAGCGATCTTGATACTACCGCAGAAAGAGGAGGTACTACCACGTCGGTTGGTTTTTGGGCATTAACTGCCGTACGGTTTCTACTTTGTGCCCGTTTTACTTCTGAAACGGTTCGACCGCACCTCTCACCATCTCATATTCACTCTTGGCTTCTCTCTCTCCAACCCGAAGAACCTCAAATCCCCTTTACAATTCCACAAATTTCTTCGGTGATTCTTCGTTCCTTGTTGATTCCTTGCATCTCTAGGGTTCATCTCCCTCAATCCTCAAGGTAAAACCCCTTTTGATCTTTCTTTTACCTAGTTTTAGAACCCTAGGTCACATTTTAGGGTTTTATTTAGAATATGGATGATTATTTGAAGTTCTAGTTGGGCAATTAGACAAATTGGATGTTTTATGATGTTCATACATCCATACATCCATTCCATGGATTCAATCCAAAAGAAACATCACAAATTTCATTGAAATTCATGCCCTAAAACTCAGTCTGGAAATGTGGTTCTACCGCTGTCTTGAGCGTGGTACTACTGTGATGCGGTCGCACCGGCCCAAGAATGGCGGTACTATCGATTATCCTGACAGATCAAAAACGACATTCCATTCAAATTAATTCTATTTTGTTTGATCTTTTCAACTCTTTGTAACCTGTCCTCTCTGCTTGAAGATGCCAAGGACCAGAGGTGTCACTCGCAAGTCCGTCAGCGCCGGTATAGGTCAATCCTCCTCGTCCGACCTTGAAGACATCGGTTCAAGCTAAAGAAGTTCCGAAGTCGACGTACAGCGATTGCAAGGCGAGAGGAAAGGTCTCGCAGTCGATGAAAGTGAGGAAAATTCATCTCAAGCCGAATCTGAAACAGAATCAAACACATCAGAAGATCTAGCAGGATCAGATGAGGAAATAGGAGAGCCAGAAGAGCCTCAAGATGATTTAAGAATGATTTCAGCTGATCGGTTTGCCATCAAGCGACATATAAATCAGTACCTCTTCCCTTCAAACTCCATAAATCCAAGATTCCACATAAAATTTCAAGAGTAAGTTTATGAGCAGCTATATGGACGTCACAGAAACTTTGCTGATCATAAGTGGATAAAATGGCAACACATCAACTCTTTGGACAAGTATAATGGAGTATATCGGTTGTTTCAGCTTGTCGGTCTTTATGATCTCTTAGCTCTAAGGAATAACTACGATGAGGAGATCATAACACAATTTTATGCCACTATCCATGTGTCTCCAAATCTTTCAACAATGAAATGGATGACCATAACCAGATACTTGGAGTGCACTAAGGAAGATTTTGAGCGTGTTTTAAGAACACCATCTGGCACATGGAACAAGCTCTATGATAGTCCTGCATTGCTTGCTCCTGCTTGGACTGATTTTTATGATCCAGCTGTCAGGTATACCCCAGGAAAGATACATGGTCTCAAGCCCATTCCTAGTTTGATTAATAGAATTATTAATTATACTTTCTTTCCAAAGAGTGAAAACTTTGATGCAGTGAGAGAACATGCTTGGAATATCATTGACAACATCATGCATGGAAGAAAATTTGATGTGGTGGAAGTCATTATTAGGGGCATAGTTAATTCAAAGAATAATAGGGTCAAAAGGATTTACCATGCTCCCTATATTATGGCTTTGATCTTAAGTAAGTTTGAGTACCATGGAGGTTTGGGTTCTCCCCACAAGCCATACAAGCCTCGGGATGGTCCTCCAATTCGACGAGATCAGCAAGAAGAAGATGCTCCAGAGGAGGCAGCTGCAGGTGATGCTCAGGGTCAGGTGACACTTGCACAGATTCTCCAAAATCAACAGTTGATCCACAATAATTTGCTACAAGTTAAGGTCACTCAGCAGGAGATGAGGACAGCACAACTAGAATTTCAGAATGAAACTCACAACATGCTAGCTGCCCTGTCAGAAAGTGTTGATGCTATGGAGAAGTTGTTGACTACTCCTCGGCGCTACACTTGTCGTCCTCCTCTTTCAAGGGCTTCCTCTACTCCAGCTGGTCCTTCTTTGGCCCCTGCTACAGCTCCTTTAGCCCTAGCTGATCCAGCTCCTGTTCCTCAGGCTCCATCTCCTCAAGCCCAAGTTTCAGCTCCTCAAGATCCAGCCTCTCTTCCTCCCCAGGACTCAAAGTCTGAGATGTTTTTGGTACTTTGATGCCAAAGGAGGAGAAGTAGAAGAGAAGAAAGATTTAGGGGGGAGCAAGACTTCTTATAATATATACTTTATGTGTTTTGTATGTTATTGTTGAACTTGTTATAGATGAATGCTTGTAATAGTTTAAACCTTGTTATGGTTGTTATCTTGTTGAACTTGATTAATATTATAATTATGTTCTTCTCTTGCAATACAATCTTTATTTTGGTCATTATATATTGTTGCAATTATTCCACAAGTTCAAAACAACCAAAAGAAACTCCGCCAAAATTTCTAAAAATCTATACATGTGCTTGCAAAGATTCTATCTCATTTATATGCACAGGTTTAGGGGGAGCTTTCTTTATTTTGGCTTTAATAAGAAAATAATTCTCTAAACTCATTTGAGCTCATTGTAAGAATTATTTTGTTGTTAAGTAATCAAAAGAATATACACTTGTCTCACAACAATTAGTATATTCAAAACAATCTTTCTCACATATTAGTTGTATTATCATCAATTACCAAAAAAGGAGAGACTGAAAGCATCTAGGCCCCTAAAAATGGTTTTGGTAATTAATGATAATATGTGAATATGGGATTAACAAGTTTATTGAGTATTTACAAGGTTAAGTCCAATTGGTGAGTTTGATATCTTGAAGATGCATGCTAAAGGACTGTAGCGACCAAACCCTAGGGCACCCGAGAGGTCCTCCAAGAGCTCCTGGAAAGTCCACCAGGACCTCCCAGGAGGTCCAAAAAGGACCTCTCGGACAGTCCACCAAGACCTCCCAGGAGGTCCAGCAGGACCACCTGGAAGTCCAGGAGGACAGACCCGAGGAGGTCGTGGAGCCATGGAGCACCCGCAGACACCTGCCACGGCTGCACCGGGAGGTCGTGGAGGTCTGAGGTCACCCTAAGACCACCGCGACCCACGGAGGAGGTCGTGGAGGATCGAGACCACCCTGAACCACACACGTCCGGACTGAGGGTGGTCGTGGAGGACTAGGCTTGCTCCAAGGTTCCTGTGCATCTTGAGCTAGTCCCAAGGATCATGGCTAGCTCTTTCACAAAGAACAATAGTGATAGCATTGCAATAACACCACTTTATTAATATCAAGGAAGTTGTTTACAAGAGAGCTTACAATCTAACAAGCAAAATACAGTGAAGGTAAAACACTTAAGCCACCCGATACACCACAGCAATCGGCCGTAGGCGCATCCTAGGCGTTCGGGACCACCAGTCCACAAAGAAGGTTATCCCAAAGCTTCCAATTCTGCTAAAGACAATGAAGAAGCAAGAGTGAGCACAACAACCGTGCTCGCAAGTTACAGATTAGATAACAAAATGACATGCATAAATGGATATCTCAATGGAAGGCTTAATATGGTTGATTTGCATAAAGCCAAGTTTCTTTCAAATACATGTATTAAGTTCCAAGGCTGTAATACAATAATTAAAATTCATTTTATCAAATCAGTTTTTCAGTTGGATAACATTCATCATAAGATGGTGAAGGATACCCTCCTGTCACAAGGCTCCCCGCCCACAACCCATGGGATAGCAATCCCAAAACAGTTTATTAAACACTTTTGGAAACCCAAAACCAATATCTAACTCTGAGTGGCCGCTGCCAGCACGTCCATGACCGTGGACACGGCTATTTGAATAGATTTAACTCTGCAGAGGTTGTACACTTTACCCACATGACATGATTCCTCTAGTTTGTTTGGCCCACATGAGTGCACCTCTCACTTAGAAGGTAAGAGGTCTAGAGTTCATGACAAAGCCTTTAAAATGCATTGTCCCACCACACCTCTCCTTGCTAAGGTTTCGCCTCCTTTGGATTGACTCATGAGATCTGGGCCCCTCTTGCACCAAGTGGGAACATAGGTCATAAAAGACCATTTTGGCCATAGAAGACCTCCCACTCCTCCAATTGGATCAGCTGCGGTGAAAGTTCTGTAAATTACTTAGCTAGGTCCCACACCCCATACTGGAGACATGTGGTTGCACGATTTTGGCATAGCCCATTATAGGCCTAGCATTGGCGGCTCAAAGACCGGTCCTCAACCGACTTGGGCGACAAACACATACCCCTGGACCTCCACCTTTTCCAGGATAGAGTCCGTGCATAAACCTTGCACCAACCAAGCAAACCAATTCGCCCAAGTCTAAATCAATTTCCATTTTCTTTGCTTCCCCAGCAATATTTCCATACGTCCATGACACCCCAATGTCATGGCCAAAACATTTAAATCCGTAGTTGGTCATGATGGTAAAGATTTCCCCAAATCAAGTACTTTTGGTCTAAGCAAGTCTAAGCATTTGGTTTTACAATTGTTCCTGATTCACATTATTATATCAACCAAATTTTGCCTAATGTGACAACAAATTTGGTTCAATGTCAAAGTTGGCCATATGAAGGAAATAGGCGTAACTAGGTGTTTAAAGACAGGTATTGAAATAACTTGGTAGAAATAAGCATGCATTATACTTTGAAATTGAACATAAATAGATTGAAACATTGGGTGCAATATGGTCAAGAGTGTAACTTGCCTCCTGCTTGTTAGCTTAAGAATCTATCCCTCCTCACAGCTCTGGCTCTCTGGGAATGCCAAGATCTACACGGGTACATAGCAAAGCAAATAAAGATCCAAATAAGATCCAAATGAATTCCAACTAAAACTAAGCAAGAAGTAAATAGCAGAGGATGAAACTAAAAGAAAAACTAGAGAGGATCCTTGGTCGGAAGTCTGATGGTTGAAGGGCTCGGGCTCCAGAGGGGGTCCGAACCAGAGGGCTTGGGAGCTCCCTGAAACAGAGAGCAGAGGCCGAAATGAAGAACAGGGAGGCAGTGGGTGCCCCCGATGCTCTATTTAAAGGAGAGAGAATAGAAGCATTATAAAAAGAAGGTGACCGAATTCAGTGTATTGGTACAAGGGCAAATTACCCCAAGGTACTAGAAAGGATAAAGAAAGCAAGGGATGTGACAAAAAGTAGAAAAGAGGACAAAGGTAGGTGGCAACATTTAATGTGACTCATCCCACATCAAATGCACTTAAGAGCCAAGGGAAACCAGTCAAAAGGGTGGACAGCTTGGTCAAAGGGAACGGTCCAAGGAGGAGGTCCTGCGAGGAGATCCACAGAGGAGGTCCTGCAGACAGACAGGGAGGTCTTTGAGGACAAAAGGTCCTAAAGGCCACAAGGAGGGTCTAAGGACATGAGGTGCAAAAGTCGGTGAGAGGTCTAAACCACAAGGTCTAACCACAAAGGGAGGTCCAGGACCATAAGGGTCTCGAACACCATAGGGAAGTTAGAACCTAAAGGAGGTCCAAAACTCAGCAGGAGGTCCTGACATGGGAGGTCTGGACTGCTGAGATCTCTGCAAAGGAGGTCTGGACGGTCGGATCCAGACGGAGGGGAATCTGGACCCTTAGATCCAAATGAAAGGAGGTCTGGACCGTCAGATCCAGACAAAGGGGGAGGTCCAAAGGACACACAATGGGGAGGTCTTATGGACAGGAGGTCCAAAAGACACACAATGGGGAGGTCTTATGGACAGGAGGTCCAAAAGACACACCCACGAGAAGGTCTGAGGCGGGACCACAAAAGCTCTGTCTGGCGGTCAGATCTCATAAGGAGGAGGTCTGACGGTCAAGATCAAGAGCCAGGAGAGGTCCTGACGATCAAGAAAATAAGCAAAGGAGATCTGAGCGGCTCGGAGATGATCAAAAGAGGTCGGAACTGTTCAGATCACCTCTGAAAGAGGTCTGGATGGCTCATATACGATCAAGGAACATCTTAACGGTCTAGACCTGCTCGAAGGAGGTCTGGGCGGTTAGGATGTGGTCAAAGGACAGGGAGGTCCAACAGACACAACCAGGAGGAGGTCCTCTGGACAGGAAGTCCAACGACCTACTCACGGGAGGTCCGAAGGTCAAGCTCAAATCGAAATGTGGAGATCTAATGGCTAGGACCTCACAGGGGAGATCCTAACGATCACGATCGGCAAAGAGAGGAGGTCCGCGTAAGTAAGGATACGCGGGAGGAATTGGAGCCCTCAGATCTATCAAGGACAAGATCAAAGCCGTTAGATTTGACAAGCATGAGGTCTGGACCACGGGATCTAACACGGAAGAGGTCGGAACCGCTAGATCCACCAGGTGAGGTCTGAATCCATGAGAGAGGTCCAAAGTGAGCGTAAGGGAGGTCCTAGAGAACACAAAGAGGTCTGAAGGACAAAAAGGGGTTCAAAGGGTTGAAGTGAAATTCTTTGGTAGCGGTAGTCTGGGACTTACAAAACGGTATGACCAGAGGTGGTCCCGAGGATTAAGATTAGACAAAGAGTTCTGAATGGTTCAGATCCACGTATGGGAGGTGCGAGCGGAGGAGATCCAAAGGACGAAGTCGGTCGAGATGATCTGTTGGTCAAGACCCGCAAGGAGGTCTTGACGTCCCGGATCAAAAGGAGGAGGTCGGTGGGCTAAGATCTCCAAAAGGAGATCCCCAAGGATTTCAAAGGAAAAATGGTTACGGTGGAGGAATCCACGAAAGTGGTCCGACCAGTTTCAAAGGTCGGATAACTCAAAGGTGACCTCGCTAGTTAAGAGGAGATCAGAGAAGGTCTTGGCGGTCAGGATGGTCCCAAAGGAGATCCTGGCGGCCAAGGGGAAGTGCCAAGGGGTTCAAGAGAACATAGAAGGTTCGAAGGCACACAAGAGATCCAAGGGAATACAAGGAGGTCCCAATTGATAAGAGGTGCAGGCATAAGGGAGTGCCCAGCAACAAGGGGTCTAGACTAAGAAGAGGTCTAGACAGAAGGAGGTCTGAACCAAAAGAGATTCAAACCAACAAAGAGATCTAAAATGATCCCAACCAAAGGGGAAAGTCTGGCTAGATCAACCCAGAGGGAGGTCCGGGCATAAGAATATGCCCAACCGAAGAATGTGGTCTAGGATCAAAAGAGATCCAGACATCAAAGAGGTCAAGACAAGGAAGAGGTCCGAACCACAGGAGGGGTCCCAGTGGTAAGGAAGTCTGGGCGCACAAAGGGGCTAAAACACGAGGAAAGTCTAGGCCTAGGGGGGTGCCCAAACAAAAGAAAAATGTCAAAACCGCAAGGATTGTCTAGTCCTCAAAGGAGGTCTAGATACAAGGAAAAAAATCTAAACCTCAGAGGAGGTGTAAACTGTAAATGGAGATTAAGGAAGGTCCTGACCCAAAGGATGGGCTGGACCAGGAGGGTAAACTTAATCAAATGGTCTCAATAGAGAGGGATTTCCAGGGGAGAGGAAAGACCCGAAAAGACAAGGAGGATGACCACAACAGAGGTCAAACAAGAGGGACGATCTGGACATATAAGAATGTCCAAATATAGGACAGAGGAAAGGAAACCCTTATCAAGAAAAGGAGAGACAGCTCCAGGGAGCTAGAGCAACACCAGAAGAACTAAGTTTTGGATTAGTTGCAGTTTAGTTTAGTCATTTTAAACACTTCAAATTCTGAAATTCTCAAGTTAAGCTTTGAATTATCATCAAAACCAAATGGTTCTTTTTATTTTGAAAATTGTCAAAAAGGCTCTGAAAATCAGGGTGTTACAAACCTACCCCCCTTAAGGGAATCTCGACCCCGAGATTCGCAGAGGCTGGAAAGAAGAAGGGTAGCAGCAAGGGGCTTCAACTATGGCCAGTCTGGGACAAGTAGCTTGGGAATGTAACAATGGGTTTTTAGGGTTCTACTAGCCATCTTGTACTTGGTCTTCCATCTTCCTCTTGTGATTCTTATCCTGTTGCTGGCAGAGTGCTGGCGATTGGTTGTCTTGGGGTTGGTCCCGCCTGACTTGACTCGGTTGGAGGTGTCTTGATCTCTTGCTCACCGCTGCTGGGTGGTAGGAGTCAACGATGTCTTCAAGTATCCTTTGTCTTCATAGATTGGGCTCTTGATTTGCCGCTGGGTGCTCTAGAGGGTTAGAGAATGGGACCAAGGATAGGTAATAGTCAAATGGTAAATGAGGGGATTGAATAGAATCATACCCTAATAAAGAACCAACTAAAAGCTTGCTCATAAGAGCTCAACAATTATCAACGTTCTAACGATCAGCACTATCAATTGGTGAGGGGACTAAGTATACAGAAAGAGTCTGGGTGGTACAAGCTATATGGTTGGGCTGACGAAACAAGCTTCAGTTCTCGGTCTTCAGTAAGCCTTGCAGGTTGTCCTTGAAGGATAGAGACGACGATGCTTCCTACCTTCTTCCTGGCTCTCTTTGGGAGTTACTTGCCACCACCAAGCGCTGAGTCTTAGCTATAAGCCAAGAATTTGCCTTCCTATCTTACTAGATCCAACTTGTTATTGTGGGAATCCACCAATCTGCAAGTCTTAGAGTCATCCAATTTAAAGTCCAAGTCCTTAATTATTCTCACCTTCTGTTGGCGGGACTGCACACTTCATAAATTCCTTCTAGAACTGGACTTAGATAATTCCACCACTTCATTGCTTTGATTGCATATTACTCTCCTACACAAGTCCATAAGAATCCAACAACCATAATCGTATCCTTTAATCCGGTAACTCCAATACCACTACGAAATCCTTAACTCCATCCTGAAATGAAAGTTCTCCCCGAAATCTTATCATAATCTACAAGTTCAGATTTGATTCACCAATCCACATACCCCAGGATCACCTAATTAAAAGACTACAATAACTCAATCAGGATCACGGTTGAACTAGACAGATAACACAATCCATCAATCCACAAATCTTCCTTATAGAGTTTCCCCTAAGACTTCCTACAACCGAACAGTTTAAATTTGATTTATCCAACCCTTTTATTACTATCTATCCAGCAAAGGTTTTGACCTATTCCAAAATCAACAAGGTACTCCTTCATACATACCTTCCAATACCCAACAATTATATATGAATTACACAATTCTGATTCAAGATTTATCTCCATAATCCAATCAGGATTCCTTTCAAACTCAGATCCTCTAGTCAATTGTATCTAATGAAATCCCACATAGCTCATATGGTCTGATACAAACTTCCAGTCAACAGAGCAATTTACTCCAGATTTATGGGCAATTCAATTCATTCTACTAATTGAATTACAAACCCATGATATGATCAAGACATTTATCAAAAACCTGACCAGGATTTCCTTCAAGTCCAGATTCTGCTATTCAATCAGACTAGGATGGTTTCAATACAATCCACATTCTGATTGTAAGATTCTAATTAAAATTGCACTCGATTTCAAATTCGGGAATATTCAATTCATTTCATTAATCAAGACAACATTTCAAGTTCATATCCCCCATCATAGCCCTTAAAAATTTCCTTCACAGATTACTTCTACCAGCACAAGCTATGCAACCCAACATCAGGGGGGGAAAGGAGGGGTAAGCCTCAGATATACATTCAACATTTCATGGCATTTGAAACCTCATTTCTTATTCCTATATACCTTTACAATTATCAAGACATTCTCCTATGGGCATCTTCTATAGGCACCATTTATACTACCCACCAATCTGCCCTTCTTTGAGCTATTTAACAACAAAGCACACCCACCAATATACTCCAGAATCCACTGGAGCTCCTCATAACCATCAACAGACTCTAGAATCTTTGATTCACGGAAACAGATTCACAAAGGCTGCTCTAAAGCTACTAGCTAAGTCTCCAAATGCATCGGTGGTTTAAGCAAACATGGCTCATAAGAGGCTGGCACGCTCGGAGTCTTGAACCATCTATATCATCCTTTTCGGGCATCCAGCGCTAGGACACAAGGGGTCGGTTCTATAGAATTTTCCAGAGGTAAGAGGGTCCATTTACCTTTGTAAAATGTTGAGGCAAGCAAAATGATAAGAGGGAAATAGGGTAAGAAGAGATACAGAGAAGGGGATAAGAATAGAAAGGTGACTCAGATAAGGAAAAAACAAGTTATTTCTTTTGTTGTAAAATAAATTTTGAAACCCTCACTAACGTCCATTTTACTAGGTTGCGACCTGCAGTCGTGAGGCTCTGATACCACTTTTGTAGCGACCAAACCCTAGGGCACCCGAGAGGTCCTCCAAGAGCTCCTGGAAAGTCCACCAGGACCTCCCAGGAGGTCCAAAAAGGACCTCTCGGACAGATCCTAAGACCTCCCGGGAGGTCAGCGGACCACAGAAGTCCAGGAGGACAGACCGAGAAGGTCGTGGAGCCATGGAGCACCCAGCGGACACGCCACGCGGACCGGGGAGGTCGTGGAGGTCTGAGGTCACCCAAGACCACCCGCGACCCACGGAGGAGGTCGTGGAGGCTGAGACCACCCTGAACCACACACGTCCGGACTGAGGGTGGTCGTGGAGGACTAGGCTTGCTCCAAGGTTCCTGTGCATCTTGAGCTAGTCCCAAGGATCATGGCTAGCTCTTTCCACAAAGAACAATAGTGATAGCATTGCAATAACACCACTTTATTAATATCAAGGAAGTTGTTTACAAGAGAGCTTACAATCTAACAAGCAAAATCTGTTGAAGGTAAAACACTTAAGCCACCCGATACACCACAGGGCAATCGGTGCGAGGCGCATCCTAGGCGTTCGGGACCACGGGTCCACAAAGAAGGTTATCCCAAAGCTTCCAATTCTCGCTAAAGACAATGACAAGCAAGAGTGAGCACAACAACCGTGCTCGCAAGTTACACCGTTAGATAACAAAATGACATGCATAAATGGATATCTCAATGGAAGGCTTAATATGGTTGATTTGCATAAAGCCAAGTTTCTTTCAAATACATGTATTAAGTTCCAAGGCAGTAATACAATAATTAAAATTCATTTTATCAAATCGGTTTTTCGGTTGGATAACATTCATCATAAGATGGTGAAGGATACCCTCTGTCACAAGGCTCCCGCCCACAACCCATGGGATAGCAATCCCAAAACAGTTTATTAAACACTTTTGGAAACCCAAAACCAATATCTAACTCTGAGTGGCATTGCCCGGCAAGACATCCATGACCGTGGACACGGCTATTTGAATAGATTTAACTCTGCAGAGGTTGTACACTTTACCCACATGACATGATTCCTCTAGTTTGTTTGGCCCGGCGAGTGCCACCTCTCACTGCCGAAGGTAAGAGGTCTAGAGTTCATGACAAAGCCTTTAAAATGCATTGTCCCACCACGACCTCTCCTTGCTAAGGTTTAGCCTCCTTTGGATTGACTCTGCGGATCTGGGCCCCTCTTGCACCAAGGGGAACATAGGTCATAAAAGACCATTTTGGCCATAGAAGACCTCCCACTCCTCCAATTGGATCACCATGGTGAAAGTTACGTAAATTACTTAGCTAGGTCCCACACCCCATACTGGAGACATGTGGTTGCACGATTTTGGCATAGCCCATTATAGGCCTAGCATTGGCGGCTCAAAGACCGGTCCTCAACCGACTTAGGCGACAAACACATACCCCTGGACCTCCACCTTTTCCAGGATAGAGTCCGTGCATAAACCTTGCACCAACCAAGCAAACCAATTAGCCCAAGTCTAAATCAATTTCCATTTTCTTTGCTTCCCACAAATATTTCCATGCGTCCATGACACCCCAATGTCATGGCCAAAACATTAAATCCGTAGTTGGTCATGATGGTAAAGATTTCCCCAAATCAAGTACTTTTGGTCTAAGCAAGTCTAAGCATTTGGTTTTACAATTGTTCCTGGTTCACATTATTATATCAACCAGATTTTGCCTAATGTGACAACAAATTTGGTTCAATGTCAAAGTTGGCCATATGAAGGAAATAGGCGTAACTAGGTGTTTAAAGACAGGTATTGAAATAACTTGGTAGAAATAAGCATGCATTATACTTTGAAATTGAACATAAATAGATTGAAACATTGGGTGCAATATGGTTCAAGAGTGTAACTTGCCTCCTGCTTGTTAGCTTAAGAATCTATCCCTCCTCACAGCTCTGGCTCTCTGGGAATGCCAAGATCTACACGGGTACATAGCAAAGCAAATAAAGATCCAAATAAGATCCAAATGAATTCCAACTAAAACTGAGCAAGAAGTAAATAGCAGAGGATGAAACTAAAAGAAAAACTAGAGAGGATCCTTGGGAGGAGGTCTGATGGTTGAAGGGCTCGGGCTCAGAGGTCCGAACCAGAGGGCTTGGGAGCTCCTGAAACAGAGAGCAGAGGCGAAATGAAGAACAGGAGGCGGTGGGTGCCCCGATGCTCTATTTAAAGGAGAGAGAATAGAAGCATTATAAAAAGAAGGTGACCGAATTCGATGTATTGGTACAAGGGCAAACTACCCCAAGGTACTAGAAAGGATAAAAGAAAGCAAGGATGTGACAAAAAGTAGAAAAGAGGACAAAGGTAGGTGGCAACATTTAATGTGACTCATCCCACATCAAATGCACTTAAGAGCCAAGGAAACCAGGTCAAAAGGGTGGGCGGCTTGGTCAAAGGAGCAGTCCAAGGAGGAGGTCTGCGAGGAGATCCACAGAGGAGGTCCTGCAGACAGACAGGGGAGGTCTTTGAGGACAAAAGGTCCTAAAGGCCACAAGGAGGTCTAAGGACATGAGGTGCAAAAGTCGGTGAGAGTCTAAACCACAAGGTCTAACCACAAAGGGAGGTCCAGGACCATAAGTGTCTGAACACCATAGGGAAGTTAGAACCTAAAGGAGGTCCAAAACTCAGCAGGAGGTCCTGGACATGGGAGGTCTGTTGTTGAGATCTCTGCAAGGAGGTGCAGGCGGTCGGATCCAGAGGAGGAGAATCTGGACCCTTAGATCCAAATGAAAGGAGGTGCAGGACCGTCGAGATCCAGACAAGGGGAGGTCAAAGGACACACAATGGGGAGGTCTTATGGACAGGAGGTCCAAAAGACACACAATGGGGAGGTCTTATGGACGGGAGGTCCAAAAGACACACCCACGAGAAGGTCTGAGGCGGGACCACAAAAGGCTGGTCTGGCGGTCGAGATCTCATAAGGAGGAGGTCGGCGGTCAAGATCAAGAGCCGGAGAGGTCTGACGATCAAGAAAATAAGCAAAGGAGATCTGGCGGCTCGGAGATGATCAAAAGAGGTCGGGCTGTTTCAGATCACCTCTGAAAGAGGTCTGGATGGCTCAGATACGATCAAGGAACATCTTAACGGTCTAGACCTACTCGAAGGAGGTCAGGCGGTTAGGATGTGGTCAAAGGACGGGGAGGTCCAACAGACACAACCAGAGGAGGTCCTCAGGACAGAAGTCCAACGACCTACTCACGGAGGTCCAAGGTCAAGCTCAAATCGAAGGTGGAGATCTAATGGCTAGGACCTCACGGGGAGATCCTAACGATCACGATCGGCAAAGAGAGGAGGTCGCGTAAGTAAGGATCTGTGGGAGGAATTGGAGCCCTCGGATCTATCAAGGACAAGATCAAAGCCGTTAGATTTGACAAGCATGAGGTCTGGACCACAGGATCTAACACGGAAGAGGTCGGAACCGCTAGATCCACCAGGTGAGGTCTCGAATCTGCGAGAGAGGTCCAATGAGCGTAAGGGAGGTCCTAGAGAACACAAAGAGGTCTGAAGGACAAAAAGGGGTTCAAAGGGTTGAAGTGAAATTCTTGGTAGCGGTAGTCTGGGACTTACAAAAGCAGGTATGACCAGAGGTGGTCTGAGGATTAAGATTAGACAAAGAGTTCTCGAATGGTTCGAGATCCACGCATGGGAGGTCCGAGCGGAGGAGATCAAAGGACGAAGTCGGTCGAGATGATCTGCTGGTCAAGACCCGAAAGGAGGTCTTGGCGTCCCTGATCAAAAGGAGGAGGTCGGTGGGCTAAGATCTCCAAAAGGAGATCCGTGAAGGGATTTCAAAGGAAAAATGGTTACGGTGGAGGAATCCACGAAAGTGGTCCGACCAGTTTGATGGTCGAGGATAACTCAAAGGTGACCTCGCTAGTTAAGAGGAGATCGAGAAGGTCTTGGCGGTCGATGGTCCCAAAGGAGATCTGGCGGCCAAGGAAGTGCCAAGGGTTCAAGAGAACACGAAGGTTCAAGGCACACAAGAGATCCAAGGAATACAAGGAGGTCCCAATTGATAAGAGGTGCAGGCATAAGGAGTGCCCAGGGCAATAAGGGGTCTAGACTAAGAAGAGGTCTAGACAGAAGGAGGTCTGAACCAAAAGAGATTCAAACCAACAAAGAGATCTAAAGTGATCCCAACCAAAGGGGAAGGTCTGGCTAGATCAACCCAGAGGGAGGTCTGGGCATAAGAATATGCCCAACCGAAGAATGTGGTCTAGGATCAAAAGAGATCCAGACATCAAAGAGGTCAAGACAAGGAAGAGGTCCGAACCACAGGAGTGGTACATATTTTCCAGAGAGCATCCTTTTTGGATCTTTTGTGAAACGGTAGTACCGCCCTTGTAAGCGGTACGACCGGGCTTAGTGGTATGACCGCTTGATAATTGGCGATAATACTGCGCCCATGCACTCAAGCGGCTATGTCGAGGAGCTAATGCTTCATTATAGCCGTTCTGAAGCGATTGATAGGGCAGCGGTAATCTGAAGCCCTTAATAAACAGCGATCTGCATTCCTTTGAAAAGTTGGGGTTTCTCTCATAACAGTTGGATTTGGTTGTGGGGGTTATAAATACCCCTCCACCTGCTCTAGGACAGAATGTAACACTTTATTTAACATCCTTAGAGCCTTGTGCATCCTCTCAACACCTAGAATACACTTGTGCATTCATTGTGAGGTAGTTGAGCTAATTCAAGTGCATTCACTCATTCTAGTTGATCCATTTGCACTTGAGTGCCATCAAGCTAAGGTCGTCGATTTATTACTCTTGGAGTTTTGTTGAACTCCTAGACGGCTTGGTGGTGGGAGCATGGTGATCTCTTGAAGAAGATTGTGAAGAAGCTCGGTGCCAAGATTGTGAGTGGTTTTGTGTTCACCATCTTTGGAGCGAAGGAAGAACAACCAATAGTGATCGAGGGAAGACTTAATTTGTGGAGCCGGCTTGATTCGTTCAAGCTTCCTCAACGTGGACTAGTGAAGACTAGCAAGTCTTTGATACCATGGGAAAACATCGTTGTCTCTATTGTGGTTAATTCTTGTCTTTACTTATTCTGCATTTACAATTGTATCTAGTTTAGACAAAATTAATAATTGGCTTAAATTTATAATTTGCTAAAAAGTTTAAAAACCTCCTATGTACCCCCTCTAGTCGATTATCCTTGATCCTACAGTGAGGCAAGGGCGACCCATTTTGGGCACTTACACGAGATGAGGTGGCTTGGGAATGGTGTGGCGGCGGTGGTGGCGCAAGGCCGGAACAGGGGAATAGCGCGGCGGCACATAAGCCATGCTCTGGCCAAGGCAGCCTGTGCTTGAGCTCCAGCTGGTCAAGGGGAGTCCGACGGTGGTGGTGGCAGGTCTTGGGGTGGCCTGAGGCAGCGTGGCGGCGTGAGCCATGGGCGGCGGAGCCATGGCACACGATGGCGTCGAGCTAAGGGCGGTGGCGTTGAGCTTGGAGCTCGGGGACGGGTTCGAGATGGTGAGGGGATGATAGGGGTGGGCTCAATTGAGAAGAAGGAGGGAGATGGGGAATTGGGCGGCAGCTCACTGGAAGGGGAAAGAAAAGGGCGGCGGTGGTTGGGGCGATGTGGCCGGAGAAAAAGAAGAAGAAGAAGAAGGCCTCGGTGCGAGATGGTGTGAAGGGAGGAAGATGCAGGTGCAGCTAGCTCCGGTTTTATACACGCGGAGAGGCGATGGCAACAGAGAGGCAACGGTGACGGGCTTGGTGCATTGATGGTGGCATGGACAATTGTGCACAATCGACGCCAGGGAAGGGGGAAGCTGGTGACGGGGTGGCGTGGTGTGGCAGCCAGCACTGGCGCGGACGAATGTAGTGGAAGAAGTTGACAAGGTCGAAGGCGATGCGGTGGCGAGGCGGTGACTGGTGGCGTGATGCAATAGGAAGAAGAATAGAGGAGGAAAGTGCGTAGGAGAAAAGACGCTTTCGGGCTGGAAAAGCGCAATTCCGAATGAGGAAAGTGGAAAAGAGGGAAAACTTTTCGAATTGGGCAAGAAATCCGAATTCAAACCAAACTTCAAACGAGTTTTGAAAACTTGAAATTTTGGGTCTTTTCAGTATTCTCGTAGAAAACCCTTTATATAATTTCACATAAATTATGAAGGTTTTGTTTATCGTAAAATTCATACATTTAAAATGGCTCTGCTCATCGGGAATTCAACATGGGACACAATTTCCATTTCATCCCAAGGCAGGTAATTGCTCCAGTTGAGTTCTCTTTTTTTTCAGAATCGGTAATTAGTTTAGTTGAGTGCACCACGATGAGCGTTCAGGCGACGTATAGGTATTAGGTAAAGGGTATTGAATAGGTAGCCGGCTAGCCGCTATGGGTACCAGGCCTAGTAAAGTGGAAACGAATTCTCTGCATTAGGGCATTGTCTCCACCGTACGATCTAAAATAAATGGTCTAGATCGGCGCTTCTGACACTAAAAACACAAGAAAATCATTGCGGTGTTTTGCTACAACAAGCATGCACCGATTCTGATGATTTGCTCTGATCTTTGTCGTCGAGTACTATTCATAATGGCTAGAAAACATTGTTCACGTAGTATTCTCTGTGGTACCAATAGAGAATCCAGATCCTAGTAAAGCAAAGGAGCACATGTATCCAAATGGGCGGCTTGCTATCTCATAATAGCTCCATGGATCTCATCATAAATGTTTGATGCTTCTTGAGGCTTTTTTGGCGATCGTGAAGTCACCGAATGAATTGCCGAGTAGATAGATCAGATCTGGACACTGCAATAGCGGTCTGATCAAATAAGGGATCAGACCATTCTTAGAAAGATGAAAGAAAAGCTCTTACTTTGTTCAATCAATTGAGTTTTCTGTTATCATATATATATATATATATATATATAAAAGTATCAGATCGCTACGGCCCCTTAGGTGAGTTCAGTCATCGAAGGCGCCACAAACGAAGTGAGTCGCCTCTTTTCTGCAGATCTCCGCAAGATGACCCCCCTTGATATCCCTATAGAGCAAAAGAGCTGCTCGGTAATCCCTAGGTTGCAGCATATCCGGTCGTTAACTCCTCACTAGCTGCTGTCGTTTCTAGAGATAGCTATCCAAGGGGGTGCTGTATACGTAAGGTCTAAGCCTTACATAGTTGTCTGTCTCCTCAGTACCCCTCCTTATTCTCCCTCTGTAATAGCATCCTCTCCCGCGAAGGGTCTTTCAAGCCCTGAGCGAACTGAGTGCTTAGCACTAAATTAGTAGCACCATTTCTACATGACACGTCCGACACGGCCCTATTTAATCACAACCGCTGCCCTGGCAAGTTAAACGGGTCGTGCTTTGCCATCCTATGGGCTCAGCTGCCAATCCAGGCACGACACAGTGAGCTCACGGGTCGTGCCATGCTAGCCTGGGTACGGTTAGCCCGACGGACCAGAATCGGCCCGTTTAGCCCATCTATAAAAAGGGCACTAGTGGCTACCATGCCCGCTGCTGCCTCCTCCTCTACTATAGAACACGATCTTGTGTGTGCCATCTTAGCTAGGCCGAGTCGCGACCCATACACAAAGACGCAGTATGTCTCTGTCGAAAGTACTATTCACGATGGCTAGAAAACATTGTTCACGTAGTATTCTCTGCAGTACCAACAGAGAATCCAGATCCTAGTAAAGCAAAGGAGCACATGTATCCAAATGGGCTATCTCATAATAGCTCCATGGATCTCATCATAAATGTTTGATGCTTCTTGAGGCTTCTTTGGCGGTCGTGAAGTCACTGGATGAATTGCCGAGTAGATAGATCAGATCCGGATGCTGCAATAGCGGTCTGATCAAATAAGGGATCAAACCATTCTTAGAAAGATGAAAGAAAAGCTCTTAGTTTGTTCAATCAATCGAGTTTATATATATATATATATATATATATATATATATATATATATATATATATATATATATGTGTGTGTGTGTGTGTGTGTGTGTGTGTGTGTGTGTGTGTGTGTGTGTATGTATGTATGTATGTATGTATGTATCTATATGTATATGTATGTATATGTATATGTATATGTATATATGTATGTGTGTGTGTATGTATGTATATGTATATGTATATGTATATATATATGTATATGTGTGTGTATGTATATGTATGTATGTATCAAATCGCTACGGGCCCTTAGGTGAGTTCAGTCACCGAAGGCGCCACAAACGAAGCGAGTCGCCTCTTTTCTGCAGATCTCCACAAGATGACCCCCCTTGATATCCCTATAGAGCGAAAGAGTTGCTCGATAATCCCTAGGTTGCAGCATATCCGGTCGTTAACTCCTCACTAGCTGCCGTCGTTTCTAGAGATAGCTATCCAAAGGGGATGCAGTATACGCAAGGTCTAAACCTTACATAGTCGTCTGTCTCCTCAGTACCCCTCCTTATTCTCCCTCTGTAATAGTATCCTCTCCCACGAAGGGTCATTCAAGCCCTGAGCGAACTGAGTGCTTAGCACTGAATTAGTAGCACCATTTCTACATGACACGTCCGACACGGGCCTATTTAGGCACAACTGCTGGCCTGGCAAGTTATGGGTTGTGCTTTGCCATCCTGTGGGCTCAGCCACCAATCCAGGCACGATACGGTGAGCTCACGAGTCATGCCATGCTGGCACGGGTACGGTTAGCCCGACGGACCAGAATCGGCCCGTTTAGCCCATTTATAAAAAGGCACCCGTGGCTACTATGCCCGTTGCTGCCTCCTCCTTTGCCGCCGAACACAGTACCATATGTGCCATGTCGCTAGACCGAGGTCACGACCCATACAAAACACGATACGTCAGGCTGAACCAGCACAACCCATTTATGTGTTGAGCCGTGTCATTCCTAAACCGAGACAACAATGTCGTGACAAACACGCCAATTTGGACAGGTCTGCAAAGGAGGGGTCCCCGGCCGTGGGGGCCAGAGCTCTGACCGACGAGGCGACCCAGAGGTTGCTGAGCTGTGCTGTCGCCGTACTCGGTGTCCTCTTCTCTCGAGTCTCGATGCGACCCTTCCTCCCATCTGCCAAACCTACCGCCTGTTTTTACCCTGCCAAACCACTGCTTCAGCTTATCTAGTGAAAACACGCCTAAATATGCCGTTGCCCAAGTGAAAGTATTCTGATGCCATTGAGCATTCCAGCTTCTCTTCGCTAGAAATGTAACGTACCGGTTGCTCATAAATGTTCAAGTTCGTAGAGTACTTGTCCTGGAAATCGAGCAAAAACTGAGACTTAGATTCTCCTTAACGTCCCTTTCTGGCATTAATGGACACTAACCGCACAATGCAAGGGTTAGTTGAGAGGCGAGAAGCATTTTTCTGGAGTACCATCCGACACCGGATAGACAAAGCTGAATGGATCACTGGCAAGTCTCCAGTATCCATATGATTTTTTTGCTGTTTTGCCCCCCCATCAGGCCGAGCAAGCCATCATAACAACCGCGCAAGGCCCCAACAGCCTGAGATTGGTGAGGAGAGAGCGCACGCAATCAATCCGTGGACACCACAAACGCCCACTTGCACATTTAACCATGTAAGGTTCTCTTGTTTTTCACCTCGCTACTGCTGCTACGTTTCACTTCCAAGTTCCAAGGTCCAAGCTCCATGACCATGTGCGTGCGGACGCAAGAAACAACTATGGTAGCATCCTCATTCTAGGCTACATGTCGTTATATGCTGACCGGACCAGCAGCAAAAGAGATGTACAGCCTGGCCCAAGAAACTCAGCACCTGCAGAGACAAGTAGGTAAAGCAGCAACATGCGGCCAGTGAAATGACGAGGGGAAAACAAGTGTTTCTGTTGCAGTTAAGGTTCAGACTTTCAGACAAAGTTGGATCGAAGAATCCAACAACTAAGCCTCTTTTGCCCAATCAGATATACTGGATGCTTCAATTGCGTCCTTTGTTTTGCTATCTTGATAAGAACAGCAAATGAAGAGTAACTAGAATCAGGGTCCAATAGATTAAAAGAGCTTCTGGGTCCAATGGAGAAAAACAAGGCCAGTATCACTATCACTGTTCTGAAAACGAAAATGCAAATTCGCCAGGAAGCAAGCTTTCCACATAAGGGGAAGGTTACAGCATCCCATGACCAATAGCCCTATACAATGTTTTAAAAAAAACAGAATGGAGATCCTAAAGGCAAAAAACTATATTTTACATTACATACAATTATTAGGCAAGGGAAAGGCTAGAAGCACAAGAATCTGCACAGAAAGGTAAAAGTTCTACAAAATGCTAATCACTCATGAACTATCTCATGTACAAGGGAAAACAGGACGATGACAGCAACCATTAGTACGAGAGAGATCAAGTAGTCAGAAGTCCAGGCTCTATCACCCTACTTGCCGGGGCTTTGTCCCTCTGCTCTACGTAGGCAGATGGGAACCAGCCAGCCTTCCCCTTGCATTCCCCTTCCGACCACCCATTTGGAGCCACCTGTGAAGACAGACAGAGTGCCTAGTTAGCATTCCGATCCCCTCTGTTCACTCTTAGAGAAATAAAAAACGACAAGGGGGACAATTATATGCTGCCTTGCATCGGTTCATATTCTTGCAGCAGCTACTGAATTAACAGTAGGATGCTGCCGTTGTGAATTATAGATGATTTCTTACTTCAGAATTTGGTCATGATGACTCCCAAGACATGGATAAAAACTAACAAAACAGAAAAGTCAACGCTAATGCAAACCATGTGCACCTGTCGGACCACAACGTAATCACCCACAGAAATACTGAGCTCACCATCAGCCTGAGCATCAAATGGATGGATTACCTGCACAACAAGCAAGTCGCAAATTGTTCAGCTTGTACAATAATGCTATGTATACCAATTGTGCAATTGCTAAAATTGTTGAACTACTAATCTTGGCATATACCTATTATCCTTTACCTATATATATTTGGCATATACTTGTGTTCCTTTCCTATCTACATTTGGAAGAGACCGCAGGGAGCTTCCATAACAACATTTTGCTGGTAGTATTTACCAGGTGTAAAGAGGAATAAGATGGCAGTATGAGCTATCCACTGATAAAATTCATTGTTTGTTTAAGTTGCATTTCCAACTCATCAAAATGGGGTTCAGAACGAAAATTTCACATGATTTCAGGCTACCTCATGTTACCGACAGCAGCTGGTTCAAAATTAAAATTTTACTTAATTTCTGCTATTCTCATGCTAGCATGACAATTGGTTCTATGGTGGCTGGAGAATCGGAGTGAACTTCAATACTTCATATCATGTGGGCATAAAATTCAGCCATTGAAGCATCATATTTGTAGGATAATATTTATAATCTGAATAAGAATGAATCGGTGGAGTTGTTCCAGATAAAACTGTAGGGCTTCCAAAACCCCCATCAGTCAGTCTAAAACATCTCATAAACAGATAGGATAAATATCAGCCAGTACAGAGCTAAGGTCTAACATGGTATACTGCACTGCAATGGGATGCCACCACGAAGAATAGTAATGGTGAGTTGGTGACACACTACAAGCTCAACGATCATCATGACATGCAGTGCAAAAGGCATACATACCTCCCCAACATAATGCACTTCCTGACCATTCCTTGTAGGTTCACTAGATGAATTCCTTGTAGGTTCGCTAGTTTTAGTTAATATTGGGTCTTCAGATGTGATATGTGAGTGCACATGTGTTGGAGCTGTTTTAGGCTCCAATGCTGGCTCATCGCAGTGGCTTTCTGACTCATCATGGTGTTTTGCATGGAGCATCTGTGAAAATTAGCAGAACAAAAACGCAGCAATATTCAGCAGAAAGCACGCACACATATGCTTTCCAGGTTTAGGACATTGCAAATTGCCTATACAGGTGAAAGAATCTCATTTTAATGTAACAGTTATACACCTCATCATGAAGTTTGTTCAGAATGTCAGCAGCATTCTGATGATAAGCTCTCTCAGCATCAACCTGCATGTGGGGCATAAGGTAAGTCAAGGGCCATTTAACTCTTTATGAAAGAAACTTCCTATGGATGAACGGTTAACTTTGTTCAACCAAAGTTATTCATATGTTTGCATATGCAGTTCCAGTACTGGAACTCATGTGTCTCTGGAAATCCAGGAATGAGAAACTTAAAATGGGAACTTTAACAACCACACGAAATAAAAGGTAAGGTTTGAACATAGAAGATTTGAAATAGTTCTCCTTAATAAACACATTCAACTAGAATGATTGGAGACAACTAATGCAATGGGATTAGAAGAAAGACACTGTATGACAGTATGAGGGGGTTTAGAGTCAAATTGCTACTCTATCCAAACAAGCCCCTGATTTTTTTGTCCTTCAAATCAAAATCCAACAACTGAAGCACGCACATTTTCAAGCACATCTAATGCCAATTCAAGTTACGTTTTATGTTAAAAAACAAACAAAACCAGCACTCCCGTAAAAAAAAGGATCTAATTTCTAGTATAAACTTTTAAGGGGAGCGGGCCAAATCCACCGTGTCCAATCAGGGCCTAAAAGATACGATAAGAAGAATTGTTTACTAGAGAATAGAGATATGCTGAAACTTACACTGAGGAATAGCATTTTTTTAGAAGATGCGTTCTAACCAATAACTAAGGCACCTGCATATTGGGATTGGAAAAAAAAAGAAAAAAAAGCAACATTCCAACAAAACCACACACACGTTTCTAATCAGCAAAACCAAAAGGTAACATAAGACATTGATGTTCACATTTTTTGGTCTGAATGCCATACCCACATCTGATACACCATATTCTAAAGCAAAAGAAAAGGAACCATGTTGTCAGATGGAAGGGCATGATGGTCATGTACACAAAATCATAACCATTGACAAAAAAATGATCACACTGTTATGTGATAGATAAAGATTTAGGAAGAACAGTGAGGCATATCATACCATAGCAAGCAGACGGCCAAAGGTAACCTGTTGTTGCTGAGCCTCTACAGCCTCCATAGCTGCAGTTGCTTCTCTTCCTAATGCTGCCAGCGTAGTTCGGAGCTCTGATAATTTTGATTCTGCATGTTGCAGCTTCACAGAACTATCTGCATTACCACTACTCTCCTTGGACTTCAGTTGCTTCCTCATCACATCAGCTATCTAAGAAAAAACTTTATTTTTAGTATCTGACAGTAATCTCTGCATAACAGGTAATTTCATTTGTGATTCATTACCTGAGATTCCATATCTTGTCTGATCCGTTGATAACGGTAAGTTAACAAGCGAGCATCTTCAAGAGGAGCACTCATTATCATTTCCTGAAGAGGCTCAAAAACCTGAAAAATTGTAGGAAAAACCAAATGGTCAAAGCACTCAGCAAGATAGAAAATTTATCATAATATGTTTCCCCCGGCTGTCATCAGTTAGTTAGAAAAATTATCAGTGCACTGCAGAAACAAACTAGCCCTTCTCAATACATTTAATATCAGGCTTCAGCAAAAGCTGAATAAGTTTCTCTACATGGCAAGCTTCAACATGCAGAATATGCAAGTCATCCTATGGCATGTAGGATTCACCACTTGCTTTGACACTTTTTTTTTTTGCTTTCATTAAAATAAACCTCATCCAATTTCAATGCACTTCATGAGTTCAGGCTCAAGGGTGAGAAAGGAAAAATATGTAGCATCCTAGATGGTTCAGACTAAAAAACATAACACCATCAAGGCAACATTTGCGATTCTGAAAACTTATGAAAGAATGAAAAAAGAGGGTCGAATTTGCCATCACCTGCTCTCCAAGAACTTTAAGAAGATTCTCACGCTCTTTCTCCACTTGGCTATGAGATTTACCACACTCAACCGAAGCCCTTGCAAGAACAAAACCAAAATTTTGATTGTCGTTTCCATATTTGCAACAATCCTCAGCTAGCTTTTTCACTACAGGAATAAACATCATAGCATGATCACAGAAATCTCTCAAAATGGAAGCATATGCACATATCAACAAACAATGAACGCGAAAAGTTACCTATCTCCATCTGTTTGGTGCTAACAGCAATGAAACCTTCCATGCCTCGTAAGATATTTCGTTGGAAATGCTACAGAACAAGAGATATACCCAATAACTTTAAAACCATCAGCAAGGCTAGTTTCTTGTAGCACAGGTAACAAACAGAAGAAGCACATACTTTGGCCGCTCTTGTAGTATTATAGAGCCTCTGGAGATTCTGGTGGCGCTCTAGCTCCGCTTCATCAACAAGAGAAGGATCCTGATTATAGCGCGCACTGAACTGCTTGAGAACCGCCTGCATCACCGCACGGAATTCTATCAAGGACCAAACAGGCACAGAAGCATGGGATATCGTAATTGTGCGCATTTTTCATTAGAACAAGTAAAACTAGTCTCGTCTGCCGAACAAATCAGCAGCCACAGGCAAATGCGTAAAGGAATGAGCAGGACCCAACCAGTGCCAGGCTGCCAGCAACCTATAGAGTATACACAATTCAGTTCCTTGATTCCTTCCACCTGCTGCTGCTCTCCCAATCCTCCAGTACTCACCACCTATAAGTTATAACCTCCAAATCCCAATACTAGATGCGCGGAATTGACTGGGGGAGGCAAGCACAACACACGCAACAACCCTATCATATACGGTTCTGCGCTCCTTCTGCTCCGCGTCTCGCCGCGCATCCGGCCACGCGGTGATCGGTAGGGGGGCTGAACTGCTCGAATTGGGCGAGGAATCCGTACCTGCTGCTGCTTGGCGACGTGCTCCCGGAGCTTGCTGGCCTGCTTCTTGAGCGCCTCCATCCCCGCCGCGCCGATCGATACGATCACGAGCGAATGGCGCCGAGGATAGGATTGGGGAACACAACAGTATCACAAGCCAGGAACACAACAGTAGCGCAAGCCGAGAGAAATAACCCCAGAAAAAGGCAGGGTCACTTGCTCCCGCGACCAGACCACTAGACAACGCGAAAGAACTAGAAAGCGGCGGCGGCGGCCTCGGCTGTACAGAGAAACCGGCGGAATCGAGCCGTCTCGCTGCTCGCCTCGCTTGGATATAGTGGTAGTTGTTGGACTTTTTGGGCTCGGACTATTCAATATTGTAACTAAATCCTCGTAAAATCTCAAAGTCCAAACGGGACGAAAGATGGGAAGTTTAATACAATATTGCTAGGTGGGAAAATATCAATATATAATGTAGAGTTAGTTTTATCTAGTTAAAGCAAATAAATGAAGAATACACGTGCGCTCGTTCGCCACGCCTTGCCATCACGCACCCATGACGTGCGTGTGAATGGTCTGGTGATTTTGTGTCCGGTTGATTTGTGGAGCTGTAGCTTCTTTTTGCACCTTAAAACTATGCATACGAATTAGAAACTGAAAACTGAATACACTGTTTCGATGGAGCATTTATAACTCGCTTTAAATGCGTTTAAAATAGAGTAACGAGAGCGGTTTCTTTTTCTTGCTGCTGATTCTATTTGAGGAAGAGAACTCTTCTCTCTGGAAAAAAAAGAGAGAAATGTTAGTACCCAAAATAAAGAGTCATGTTCCTCTGTGCTGCGCAATCTCGTCTACTCTATCTCTTCTTCGGCGTGCATCGACGTGAGGAGAGCAGTGTCACTGAAGCTGGTGTCCTTCGTGATCCTGCACGGGTTGGGACGAATCAGTTTTTTAGAAAACATTCGCGCGACTGCTCATGGTTTCCTTCTTCTCCATCATCCTCTGCGTGTCCTTTTCTTTGCATCAGATTCACCCCGCGACTTTTGTCGAAACGATTCTCTCTAAATCGTGTTGATACCATTTGATATGGCTAGGCTTCCTAGATATTTGTTATATAATGATGTTGATGCTTACTTCTGTTAATAGCGTTCTTATTCTAAACTTTATTCTATTAGTGTATATATATGAGATAGATATATTTAAGTTGATGATTATGTTACTGTTTATAGTCTTAAATATATCTAGTATATATGTTATTGTTGATTCAGTTATTAATTTAGAAATTATAATAATCAAAAAAATGCACGTATACCAAACAATAGGAGCACGCTAACACTGCACCGGTACAGCACGAGTAGCCGAAGGACTAGAGCGCCCCTCTCTCTCGCCTTAGTCCGCGTTTCGTTCTCCGCGTTTCGTCCGGTTGCGGTGGTGGTGGGGGTGGTGTGCGCGGTGGTGGGGTTGGTGAGGAGGGGCAGGTGCAGGGGCTGGCTTGGCAGCTGCCGCTGTCTCGCGGGTGGCAACTGGGCTGGTAAAGCGAAACGGGATAAAGGCGGGGGAAGGAAACTAGGAAGTGGCTCGCGGGCGGGCACAGGACGCATGCACCGGCCGACGGTGTTGGGGGCGAGATGGGAAAACTCCACTCCGGTTTCCAAGCTGTAGCAAACTAGGAGTAGAAACGTAACAGCGTGATCCAAACGAGAAAAAAATGTTATATTGGACGGATGGGATTAACTAGGAGAATAAGGGCTCATCGAATGGAAGCATTAAGCCGCGCGTTACTCCCACGCCATGGTGCGCGCGCGCGGAGAACGATGCGACGGGAGCGTAGGAGCGAATGAACCGAAAGTGGCGGAGAGGTGGAGTTGGTGGCGTCTCAAGACTGCGACCGGTGGCAAACGGGGACCGGCCAACTTCGCCGCGTTTTTTTATTTATCATATTGGTGTTTTGATTTAACTCTTGCCGGCTATTCTGCTGCTGATGGCACCACCAAGAGATACGACACTGGTTTTTGTTAAAGTAAATTTTATAAAATCCTATGTTTTTTTTTTGACATAGGTTGCAAAATCCCAGATTTTACACACAAAAAATAATAATCAAATAACCACATGTTCTTGGACAAAATGTTTCAAAGAATCTTAGGTCTGTTATATCTCGTTCCATCTAACTAGATATGACATGTGAAACCCACATGTCGGTCATACTAACAAGTAGAGCCAACCTATTAGCCTTATTTACTAAATTTGGGCCCATGTGTCAGGCACATAGGACAGTGTGTGATAATGGTGATGGTAAGTAGTGCTATGGTGCAAGACAATGACGACAATCAACGACGACGGAGGGGGCCCAAAAAGGAGGGTGGGGTGTGAGAGCCAACATATTAGCCCCATTTACTAAATTTGGGCCCACCTGTCAGCCACAGTGGATGGTGTGACATTGGTGATGGTAAGCTAGTGCTTCGGTGCAAGACGACGATGACAATCAACAACGGCGGAGGGTCCCAAAAAGGAGGGTTGGGTGTGACTCATAGGCGGACCCTACTTGTATGTCCGAGTGACTGGTGGGATCCACACATCATATCATGTTGGATGGAACAAAATAGAGCAAAGCCGAGGGGTTTTGAAACCTTTTGCCTAATAATAGTTCCTTAAAAAAAAGTAAAACTTAAGGTTTTGCGTTACCTATGCCCAAAACCCTGGGTTTCGTGAAATTTATTTTTCTAAGGTAGACGGCCTGGAGTGCATGGAACTCTGGTGTTAACAGGTGAATAGTACAAAAGTTTGGTGCATCTCCCACCATTTTACAAGAAGAATCTGAAAAAAAAACTAAAATTACATAGCTCCCCTTGGATTCTTCTAGTTGAAGCAACACCACTGTAGAAGATGAGGGTGGTCTTGAGACCACCTCGACACCACTTGGAGTTCATGTGTGGTGTTGACGATGTTGCTCCCACCAGGCAACCACCAACATTGTGGTGTTGAGGGCGTCATCTAAAACCAGAAACTTGTGATGTGTGGCGTTGGCACAAGCGGCCCGCCGGCGACACCACCAATTCCAAGAGCCTCCGAAGTGGAGGTTGAAGGATAGCCACGACCGGGGTTGAACCGCATCGGCAGAAACAAACGCCACATCTGATTGCGACCAGAGCAAGTAAAGATCCCCCTTTTTATTGGAGAAGGAATGATGGAGAGCTTAAGGGTGCGTTTGGTTCATTGAATGGAACGGTCCGGTACGGGATGGTTCGAGAAATAAGGATGTTCATGTGTTTGGTTCACTAAATGGAACCAATCGGTCCCGGACCAAACCATTCCACACCAGGGAATATTCTCCTCATATGTTGTACTGCTTCGTTCGAAGAAAAATCCCAAAGCATGCCGTCCAGCTTTGCGCGCTACACTCTTCTTCCCCGCCGCCACCCCTGCTCTCTACGCTCTGCTCTCTCCATCGCTGACACTTGCTGCCTCTCCTCTCCCTCCGCCTCTTCTTCTCCCTCCCCCTCTTCTTCTCCACCGAGAGCGCGAGTGTGAAAGAGGCACAAGCGTCGTTCCGTTCGCCGCGACGCCATAGCATCACCTCCGCTCCGGTGAGCTCCCCTTCCGCTTCACATGGTGTTCCATGACGCCACAAGTGTTTCTCCTCAACCAATTTGGTACTCCCGTCACCGAACCACCGCGTCATCCCGTCTTCCCCACGTATGGCCGAATTCGCCTCCACTGCCGCCATCCTCTCTCCGGTGAGCCATTCTTCAATCCCTCTCTACCGGAGCTTCGCCTCACCTCCCTCTTCCTTCCCCCACCACTCACACCCACTCTCCCTCCTCACATCGTCGCCCCCACGGCGAGGCACCAGCGCCGCCTCAGGGTCCTCCCCGCCGCTGCCGGCCACTCCGGTGAGTCCCAAACACCCCTCTGATGCCCGTGCTCCCCCTACTTCCCTCCCTCTCTCTCCCCAGTTAGGGCTACAGGGCGCCACCGCCGGGCCGCCCTGGTGGGTGCCCGTCCACGACATCACCACCCACGCACTCGCCTCGGTGCCCCCAACCCATTTTTGACCTCTCCAATTGTTGACGAAGATTCCCCAGCTTCGCTGCCCCAGCCCGTGCCCAGCTCCGCCGCCCCATCTCGTGCTCCTCTATTCTGTCTTTGGAGACAGAGAAGCCACAACAAACACCCTATGACAAGGGCCTACCTAAATGAAAGAAAAGAAAAGGATGGAAAAAAAGGGGAAAGGAGAAAAAAAAGAATGAAAGAAAAGAAAAATAAAAAGAAGACACTGTAGTAAGGAGGCTAGCAGATATTGATGAATTTGCAAAAATATAAAAGTTAATTGTGTGCAAAACTATTTCCAAACTTGAATTTAAATTCAAATCAATTTCTAAACTCAATTCGTGTATCATCTCATACAACCAACCAAACTCAATCTCGTACCATCCCATACAACCAACAAAACACATTCATGTACCATCTCATACAACTAACCAAATAGACTGCTTGAACGATCCCATCCAGGACGATCTTATCCTTGAAGGTCTCCGGATCTGCTCCACTATCGGAGGTGGTGACAGAAGACAACGCCGGAGAAGAGGACCTGGGGATGAGCTTGACCACCGGTAGTCACCAAGACGGGTAGCCTACGCTTAGGGTAGGAGAGGGACAAATCTCGCTGATGCCGGGGAAGATGGCCTCCTGCGCGTGGAGGACGGTGATTGAGCTTGGGTTTCCCCAAGGAAAAGAGGACATGCAAATCTAGACCTATTGATGTACACGGGGTGGGTCCCTTGCCCTAAATCTCGCCAAAGAGGAAGGGGAGGGCCCGAATCTAGAGAAGATGGAGGAAACTCGAGAGAGAAGAGGAGGGGCGGAGAATGAGAGGTGTGTGTTTCCATTGTTGGTTCCTTTAATTCGAATGTCCTAACACTTTGGAGACACACTAGGGTTTTTGACTGCTGCCTCTAGTCTCCGATTGAGTTTTTGGCTAATATAGCACTGTTGACGTACAAATTAGCAATTATAGCTCTCTTTTCACGTCAAATGCAAAAATAGCGCCAAATCTATGCACCAGAGGACCAGAGCCACCGTGCAGGCGACACGTCGGTGAGTCCGGCCCCTAGGGGAACGCACAGGGGGAGTCCGGCCGCCAAGGGCACAGAATGCAATCGACCGACAATTTTAAATGGCATGAATGATGTTTTTGACACTATTTAACACTTTTAAAAAATAGCCGAGAGCATCTTTTTCTTTGAATTTTTTCTTCTTGTTTTTCTTACCTCGCACTCACAACTTCAAATGTATTATCACATGTATCACAAAAAAATCCATAAAGTTTTTCACATGAAATCACAGTGCAGCACATCACACACAGCTTCAAACTTGGGTGTCAACCATCGGCATCACCACTTTTTGCTGCCCTCGGTGGCTCGGTGAGTCGATGGACGGTGCATGTAAAATACATATACTGTCCATCGACTCATTGAGCCACTGAGGGCAGTGAAGAGTGGCGATGGCAACGGTTGACACTCAAGTTTGAAGCTGTGTATGTTGTGATGCACCGTGATTTTATGTGAAAAAATTTATGAGTTTTTTTGTATGGTACATATAATAATACATTTGAAGCTCCGAGTGCGAGGTAAAAAAACAAGAAGAAAAAAAATGCTCTCGGCTATTTTTTTAAAGTGTGAAATAGTATTTCAAATAGTATTCAATAGCATTTCAATAGTATTTAAATGGTGGTAAAACACTGTTCACCCATTAAAATTTGTTGTGCGAATGCATTTCGTGCCCCCGGCCCAAACTCGCCGACGTGTCGCTCGCACGATGGCTCCAGTCCTCTGATGCACAGACTCAACACTATTTTTGCATTTGACGTGAATATAGAGCTAAAATCGCTAATTCGAACGTCAACGATGTTATATTAGCCGAAAACTCCCTTTGGACTCGCTTTCGCTTCAGTTTAGGCGCATGTCTCTACAAGGTAAAGACTATCCCGTCATCTATTCTCATCTGATCTGTAAAATATTGAGATCGTCATCTCATCTCAACGGAATGCTTTCTGAGTCAAGCATCAGTTACTGGACCTGCCAAGTTGCATTGGACTGTCCACTCATGTTACTCCTTTTCCATTTGAAACAAGCCATCGCGTTCATGATGACTTGAAGAAGACAACACACCAAAGAAATCCACGGTATCGCCCTCAAATGAGCTGGCCAAAATAAATACTCCCTCCGTCCTTAAATATCTGACGTTTAACCAAACGTATAGTCAAACTTATCTAACTTTGACTAATAATATATAAAAAACTATTTAGATTGATCATGAGTGAATAGTATCATTAGATTTGTCATGATAAATATTTTCATAATATAATAATTTTGTAATTTTTTACTAACAAAATCATATGAAAAGTAATGGTCAAAGTTATATAAGTTTAACTGCACACTTGGTCAAACGTTATGTATTTAAGAACGGAGGGAGTACCTGTAAGCTGCATTCATCATCACAGAGGCAACAAGCACACTCCCAAAGCAAACTGTTAGAGCCACCAAGTAACAACAAGGAGGAAGACCCGGGGCCAAAACAACTAGGGTGTCCGGCATGCACGGCATCCTCATATTTTTTTTTAAAAAAAAATTTGTACATAACATTGCTAGCTATAGGTTCCATTGAATTTAGACTTCCTTGCAAGTTGCAATTTGATAATACTTGAAGCAGTTAGATGCAAATTGTATTTTATTGTCCTTTGTTCAGATTTTGTAAACAGTCTAACACTTTTTTCGAGGAAGTCTAACACTTTTTTGGGTCACATGTGTGAGAACCCGTATAATTAAACTAATCTAATCAACAGTAATCGGTCATTAGCTTAATTAAAAAAATTCATTAAACCAATGTTAAACATAATCTCAGTAAATTTTAAATCACACAATCAATCAATGGACATTATAAGTTGTGAATTTATCTTTTCGCATTACCAAAATTTATACAACAATCCATTTACAAAAAGAAATTAAAATATTACAATTCAAGTTGGAATTACAGGATTAATGCTTCAACTCATTTACAACATCAATTACAAGCATAAATCAATTTGCAAATCAATAATCTTGCATTCATCGCATTGAAGCCTTCCTTGCCCAATGTCACCTCATCCAATCATTCTCCACCTTTCCTTCTCGTACAACTAAAAGTTTAGAAACCATTTAGCCAAAAACCGAAAGCAGGAATATTAGTTAGATTGAAGACTATTGCCGTCAGAATTCCTCGAAGTCCAATGGGATTCCTGTATTAACCCAGGTCAACCGGTCCCGCAATTACAACAGTACCCTGACCAACCAAGTTAGTCGGCCATTGATAATTATGGTATCCAGGCAAACCCAGGTGAATAGGCACCCGTTACTTCCGAGAGTTTCATCATTCGGCGTCATTATAGCCCAACACCCATCTTTTCCAATTAGCCTCAACATTATTAGAATCATACAATGCATTCCCATTCATTTCCGCCCTCTGTTTAACACATCATCGGGCAACCGAATCCAACCTCCACAACATATAATTCCGATCAACCAGAAAGCTCACAGTGGTAGCCACATAACCAATTGTACCAAGTATTTAGCTCATATGCATCACAGTGGAGAGCAGCCTAGAATAGGAGGTAATAGGAATTAGAGTAAAAAGGATTACGGTAAATAGGAATAGTGTTGCAGTAAATATGAAATTACCACAAATAAGGATGAGATCAACCTCAGCCAGGATAAGACCAACCACAGCACCATCCCAATCCCCATTCTCAGTATCTGAGCCACAAGAGGAGGGAGAGCACAGGCAAGAGATAACCCAACCGAAGGCAGCCCAAGCCATTCCCCCATTCTAGTTCTTAGCCACAAGAGAAGAGGGAACAAGCAGCCAGGGACCTCACCCTCAAGGCCACCATCCCAGCCCTACTGCAAGGAGGAAGAAGGGGAGGGACCAGGGAAGGGAGCACCAGGACGAGGTCGGCGCTACCACCCTTTTCCCCTTTTCTCAATCCCAGCAAAGGTAACCCAGCCATCTTCCCCAAATCCATCAATAGTTTCCATCATCAGTAATGCATCATGTTGAGCCATACAGATCAATCATCCATCAATCTTGCACATTCATAAGCCCACAGTTCATCGCACCACAGAGCAAGGGAGGGAGTCAGGGGGGAAGAGAGGAAGGGGGTGATACCTCACTGCAACTAGCCAAGCCCCCACCATCACCAAGCATGTGCATCATCCTTGCATTCAAAGCAAAACAAGTAAAAATTGAATCAACCAAATCAAGTAATTACGAATTAATCAGAAATGGGGGTTAGGGGAGGAAGGAACCGGGCTGGGAGCGTGAGGCGAGGCAGCCAGAGGTCGGGCGAGCCGACGCAGGTCTTGGTCTTAGTAGGGAAAGAGAGGGAGCTCGAGGTGGCGGCCCTTGGCCGCTCAAGAGGGGCGGGCAGGGTAGCCAGAGCCGAGCGGCAAGCGGCGGCGGCAGAACCGAGCGAGGACGCGGTGGAGAGCCGGTGACACAGGGGACGTCCCTGGGAGGAGCCGAGCCGGAGAGGGGAGGTCGGCGAAGGCGTTACATCGGGAACCCCGAGGCGGCAGCGACGAGCCAGAGGAGGTGGGGGCGATGTCAGAGGAGGAGCCCGGGATGGGCAAGCGCGGAGTCTGGAGGAGCCGGAGGGGGGCGTCTGGAGCAGGTCGGGGCCATCGTGGCGCGCTAAAGGGAGAGGAGCGGCGGCTCTAATGGAGGGGAAGGGAGAATAGTTGGAAGATGGGGAGATGGGGGTGAGTGGCGGCGCCGGATTGGAGGGGCCGAGCAAGAGGGTGCGTGGGCGGCATGACTGACTCTGGTAATCAGGAGGAGGCGCCGAAGGGGGCCGGGAGTGGCGGCGGCACCAAGAAGAAATGGGGAGGAGGAGGAGTTTGGTTTGGGTAAGAAAGGGCATAGGAGCCGGCCTTGGTTGTGTCGGCCGAATGGGAGGAAATGGGTGAGTGTAGGTGGTGGCTGGTAGAGAGAGAGGGGTAGGTAATTAGGGGGATTAGGGTTTAGATGAGATTAGAGATAAGAATTTGGGTTTAGGAAGTTTAGTGTAGGAGAGTTGTAGGAAAATTGTATAAATTCTAATGCATTGTGATAATTAATGTTTTTAGCAGTAGCAATGATCAAATAGAAAGAATAAAGGTTAGCTCTGCGTATTTGTGCGATCGAACGATTCTTCTTAGGTTGCATCCGACTAACCATTCGTACAAGTTCATCGGTTGAGTAATTGTTATAATAGAGTAAACTACCATTAATTATATTAGTAGAAAGTAAAAATGTGTGTGTAGTAAATCTACTCATGTTTGGCAATTAGTCAGGTTAGTGAAATGTTTTAATCATGCTAATTTTATTAACATGAAGCGGTCCTGAGTATTTGTAGAAAATTAAATAATCGCATGCTGATTTAAGTAAAATAATTATTTAGAAGTTTTGCACGAGTAGAATTTAATAGACTTAATGAAGTGTGCATGTGAGTAGTATTCCTGTTCTCGTTAGTTTAATCGCGAATTTAGACGTTTTCAACCCTAGGGTAAGTAATTAGTAGAACGACTGTAGCAGGGAGTGTTAACCTTACGGGGGTTTCGAAAGTGTTATTAAATGAAAATCCATTAACGAAAAGAATCATCTGATCAGTATGCACTGCACCTAGTTGCACATATTATTGATAAGTATTTAATTATGTATTTATTATTTCGCCCCATCGTATAAATTGCAGCGGGTGAACCCACAGGAGTAGTTAATATCAATTCCGTCGACGACGATCTTTCCTACAATTCTGCAGGCAAGCTACTCCCTTGTTCATTAACATAGCTATATTAAATGTAAACCGTATATTGCTCTATCTTATATGTATTGCATCAAAACTATTTTTTCAAAAATCAATTCGAATGAATGAGATGGAAATGAAAAGATAAGAAAGATAAAAGAGATGAAAGAATTAAGAAATGAGAAAGAAAGAGATGAAAGCATAGTAATATTGCTGGCTTTGTAAAAGGGGGCCCGGGTGAGGAAACACGATGATGATGATGATGATGATGAGGCAAGAGGTGGGCCCCTTTTTACGGGTGGTTATAATATAAGGACAAACAAAACTCTTACTCGGTCAGAGGCCGTATTTTAAGTGCCAACCATTTTCCCGTTTCGGCGGGCAGAAAATGCTACCTCTTTACGTAATTACATTCTCCACAACGGGTAGCAAGGTGGAGTGTTGGGTATTGGGCAGATCGGACCCAACCAACATTACCGGAAACTCGGTAAATGACGGAGGTCACGTCTCTGGACACCGACGGAAAGTAATGGGTGGAGACTTAATCACATAAATGGAAAACGTTCTGTATTCTGAACTCGAACCCGCATCTAAGGAAATGCTGGGGACCTGGCTCATTTAGGGTTCATAATTACTATGGGTAAAGTGGTACAAGCCTGCGCAGTGCTATATCAAATCATGAATTCATGATAGTCTCCTGGATTGGAGTCTACGGGAACCGCCAGGGGTCTTTCTTCTCTCCGAGTAATCAAGTAGTCTCTTCAGAAGTAAAATTGCAACCTAAGTTTTGAAAACTATTTTCAGAATAGGAGATGAGGTGGAAATCTTGATAAGGGCGAAAATTAGAGTCATCAATTGCATATTAGCTATTAATGCTTGCTGAGTACACTATAGTACTCACTCTTGCTATCTCTCCCCTTGCTTAGATCCTTGTCCGGCCGGGATCTACCCCGAGTGGGATGAGGGGTTTGCAGGTACCGAGATTGCCGCTAGCAACCAGGGTGTTGGCCAGGAGGGGCATAGCGTGGAGGACGCGAGGGGCAAATAGGTGGCTGTTACTTCAGGGCAGGCGAGAGAAGCGAAGGAGCTCCCTTTTGTAGTTGTATAATATTTGTATTAAGAACCATAGCCTTGCGTGGCTATTACTACAATAAAGATGTACAGTTTCTATTTTATTGTTCTGCTGCGTTATCTCTGATAAATGGCTTACTATTCGTTGGAGCAGTGTTCTACTGGGCAAACGAATAGTAATCCGTATGCCTAAGTGTGATTACCCTTGGGGTAATGACACGGGGCATCGCAGCTGGTATCAGAGCAATAAGATCGGGCCACGCTAATAAAATAGAAACTGTAGCAAGAACTTAGGTGTGCTTCTCGCTTGCTATATTGCACTAGTTATTTATTAACTCTCATCTCCATATCAATTTCCATTCTTAACCCTTTTTCAAAAGTATTATGTTAAAAAGCTCACCTCTTCTTAAAGTGACATACCTGCTAACATAGAACCATCTCTAAGCTAATTCTCCGTTCGAGAGAGTGCAGGGAAAACGTATGCCTCGTCTTAGGCTCCGTGTTGTTAATTTTGCTCAAGAACCTGTCAGGCTAGCCATCCACCATAGGATCGAGGATTTAAGACTGTAGGCAGGGGAGCATCAATATAAGATCATAAGCTTTCATGTTTGGGTTAGAGGCATGGAGTAGAATCCTGGCATGGACCTGCTTTTCCACTTGTTGGATAAGTATGGACCATACCCATAGCATTCCTTACCTTTTCATCTGTATCACTAAATTAAGCCATCAGCATTTTAAAAGAAAACAAGTATACTTAAAGAGAACACATAAAGGCTGACGATGTAAAAATGTGACTTATCCCATTTCTGCATTTCAGTTTTCCCGGACGAGTGGTCCGTGGCACTCCGAGCGTGTAGCTCTGGCGCACTCAGAGCGAAATCTGGCGTACTCAGAATGAACCTGGCGTTTCCCAACACGTATTTGGGCGGTCTTGAGAACGGGATCTCGAGCGTACCTGGGCACGTGGATCCAGGGTAGTGTAGGTTCGCACTCAGAGGCAAGCTCTGAGTGGTCCCAAACACGTGGTTTGGGCGGTCTTGAGAACGGGATCTCAAGCGTGACTGAGCACGAGAGACTCAGCTAGGATAGGATTTGGATCTTGTTGCATATCCTTGTTTCTTGGTGTTATTTGCCTCATGTGTATGGATTAATGCAAATCAACCGCGGTTAATATCTACCAGATAAATGTAATGCCTTCTTCTCTACCACAAACTACTACTACAGAATAAAGAGTTAATTCTACCATCAACAGACTCCTCAAGATAAATATGCCATCAACATAACCACTAAGGTAACAAATTCTTGACACCTCCCCCTACAGGATGGAAGGTCAAGGAAATATTGATCAAGATTTGGAATTAAGACTGGGACTACTACCGCAGGACACACCAATAGGAAATCCACTCTTAGACCTCAATGAGACAGTACCAAGCCAACCCAGAACCACCCCAACACATGAAACCAGCCACCAGCCAACCGCAAGAGCAACAGACCCGGTAGGAGTAATGGCAGATGTTCTCAGGTTCATAGAAAATTCCAGAAGAGAAGCCCAAGAAAACCAAAACCGCTTTATGGAGGCCTTGCTGACTCGAACGGCACCTACTACCTCTCCACCAGCACGCGGGGTTAGTTTGGGTGACTTTCTCCAAACTTGCCCTCCCACATTTGCCAAAGCCGCCGATCCACTGGACGCAAGTGACTGGCTAATTGAAGTAGAGAAGAAACTGGACACCGTAGGGTGCTCGGATACAGAGAAAGTACGATATGCGTCACATCAATTGACCGGGCCAACAGCTAATTGGTGGCTCAACTACAGCCGCAACCGTGTTAGTGAACAGCCAATTACATGGGACGAATTTAAACTAAGGTTCACAGAAACCCATGTGCCGACAGGAAGTATGGAGCTGAAAAAGCGTGAGTTTAGAACTTTGACTCAAGGGGAGAAGAAGATAATAGAATACCTTAGTCAATTCAATGAACTCTCCTGTTATGCTCCAGCCGACATAGACACCGAGGAAAAGAAGATAGAGAAATTCCTGGAGGGAGTGCACCCTGATCTTAAGATGCTCCTTTCCGTCCACAAAATCGCTGAATTTCAAGATTTAGTCGATAGAGCCATAATCTTGGAGAATGAGCATTCCAACTTAACTGAAGAACGAAGAAAGAAAGTCAAAACCGACCACCAACTTCCACCTACCCATAGACCTCATTCACCTATACCGCCACAACCACCGCCACGATATGGACCACCTCAACAGCAACCTTTCAACCCACATTGTTAAATACCAATAACCCAGCATCAACTACCACTTCTATGTGGACCCTCAGACCAAGACCCTTCAATCCATCCTTCCAAAGACCCATAGCCCAGCAGCAACAAATGGCATTAGCACCTAGATGTGCAAAGTGTAGAGGAAGAAGCCACCTAACAAAGGATTGCCTGAAAGATACTGATGCATGTTTCCATTGCGGAAAGCCGGGACACCGAAAAGTCGAATGTCCCCAACTACAAGGGACATCTGGAACCCCACCACAACCATCATTTGTGCCAATACCACCTACCCCAGCACAGCCGCAAATCAACCACCTGAACCAGCTCAGAGGCAACCAATCCATCACGAAAGGAGCTGGAAGAGGAGGACAAACACGTCTGACTCATATGATTGCCGAACAGACTGGAGAAGCACCAAGTGCAGTAACGGGTACACCATTATCTCCACCTTCCATAGCATTATCCTTTTAGATTTTGGAGGAAATTCCCTTCTTTATATTTCATGCATCATTAGTGAGGAGTAAAAGATATTCTGAGCTCGTGGAAATGTCCATAAGAGAGTTTGCCTTCCACAATACAAAGCCCCTGGTAAACTGCGTTGTTATAAAAGCGAGCGGACTAGAAGTAATTCTATGTCTAGATTGATTAACTACCCAAGAAGTAGGTATCGATTGCGAAACTAAACCAACGTCCGTCAGAAAACTTGAAGGGACACGATTGCATTACCGAGGGATCAGAGTCTGACAAGAGGATTGGAAGATAAGGAACAGGGCTATACATTCGTGCCGAGCACAAGAGAAAAGTGACTCCGTCAGTGAAGCCACGTCGAGAACAAGGAAGAACTACGCGAAGTCTACCCCAAAACCCTCAGGAGGAAGACCAATTTCGGGGACGAAATTTTCCAAGGGGGGGAGGATGTGAGAACCCGCATAATTAAACTAATCTAATCAACAGTAATCGGTCATTAGCTTAATTAAAAAAAATTTCCATTAAACCAATGTTAAACATAATCTCAGTTAATTTTAAATCACACAATCAATCAATGGACATTATAAGTTGTGAATTTATCTTTTTGCATCACCAAAATTTATACAACAATCCATTTACAAAAAGAAATTAAAATATTACAATTCAAGTTGGAATTACAGGATTAATGCTTCAACTCATTTACAACATCAATTACAAGCATAAATCAATTTGCAAATCAATAATCTTGCATTCATTGCATTGAAGCCTTCCTTGCCCAATGTCACCTCATCCAATCATTCTCCACCTTTCCTTCTCATACAACCAAAAGTTTAGAAACCATTTAGCCAAAAACCGAAAGCAGGAATATTAGTTAGATTGAAGAGTATTGCCGTCAGAATTCCTCGAAGTCCAATGGGATTCCCATATTAACCCAGGTCAACTGGTCCCGTAATTACCACAGTACCCTGACCAACCAAGTTAGTCGGCCATTGATAATTATGGTATCCAGGCAAACCCAGGTGAATAGGCACTCGTTACTTCCGAGTGTTTCATCATTCGGCGTCATTATATCCCAACACCCATATTTTCCAATTAGCCTCAACAGTATTAGAATCATACAATGCATTCCCATTCATTTCCGCCCTCTGTTTAATACATCATCGGGCAACCGAATCCAACCTCCACAACATATAATTTCGATCAACCAGAAAGCCCACAGTGGTAGCCACATAACCAATTGTACCAAGTATTTAGCTCATATGCATCACAGTGGAGAGCAGCCTAGAATAGGAGGTAATAGGAATTAGAGTAAAAAGGATTACGGTAAATAGGAATAGTGTTGCAGTAAATATGAAATTACCACAAATAAGGATGAGATCAACCTCGGCCAGATAAGACCAACCACAAGACCATCCCAATCCCCATTCTCGATGTCGAGCCACAAGAGGAGGGAGAGCACAGCAGAGATAACCCAAATTGGTAGAAGGCGACCAAGCCATTCCCCATTCTAGTTCTTAGCCACAAGAGAAGAGGAACAAGCGACCGGGGACCTCACCTCAAGGCCACCATCCCACCCTATTGCAAGGAGGAAGAAGGGAGGCACCGGGGAAGGAGAGCACCAGATTTAGGTCGGCGCTACCACCCTTTTCCCTTTTCTCAATCCCAAAGAAAGGTAACCCACCATCTTCCCCAAATCCATCAATAGTTTCCATCATCGAGAATGCATCATGTTGAGCCATACAGATCAATCATCCATCAATCTTGCACATTCATAAGCCCACAGTTCATCGCACCACAGAGCAAGGGAGGGAGTCAGGGGGGAAGAGAGGAAGGGGGTGATACCTCACTGCAACCAGCCAAGCCCCCACCATCACCAAGCACGTGCATCATCCTTGCATTCAAAGCAAAACAAGTAAAAATTGAATCAACCAAATCAAGTAATTATGAATTAATCAGAAATGGGGGTTAGGGGAGGAAGGAACTGGGCTGGGAGCGTGAGGCGAGCGTCAGGTCGGGCGAAACCACGCGGTCTTGAGCCGAGTAGGGAAAGAGAGGAGCTCAGCTGGCGCTGCCTTGGCCGCCGAGAGGGGTCGGGCAAGGGTAGCCAGAGGAGCCGAGCGGCAGGCGGCGGCAACCCGAGCGAGGACGCGGTGGATTGCCGGTGACAGGGGGCGTCCTCAGGAGGAGCCGAGCCGGAGAGGGAGGTCGTGAGGCGCTCATCGGGAACCCCGAGGCGGCAGCGACGAGCCAGAGGAGGTGGATCGATCTCAGTAGAGGAGGAGTTCCGTGAGAAAGCGGCGTCCGAGTCTTGAGGAGCCGGAGGGCGTCTGGAGCCGGGTCGGGGCCATCAATGCCAGCGCCAAAGGGAGAGGAGCGGCGGCTCTAATGGAGGGGAAGGGAGAATAGTTGGAAGATGGGGAGATGGGGGTGAGTGGCGGCGCCGGATTGGAGGAGCCGAGCAAGAGGCGTGGGCGGCAGCCTGTCTTGATCGATGAGGCGACCAAGGTTAGAGCCGAGGAGGCGGCCGAAAGGGGGCCCGGGGAGTGGCGGCGGCACCAAGAAGAAATGGGGAGGAGGAGGAGTTTGGTTTGGGTAAGAAAGGGCATAGGAGCCGGCCTTGGTTGTGTCGGCCGAATGGGAGGAAATGGGTGAGTGTAGGTGGTGGTAGAGAGAGAGGGGTAGGTAATTAGGGGGATTAGGGTTTAGATGAGATTAGAGATAAGAATTTGGGTTTAGGAAGTTTAGTGTAGGAGAGTTGTAGGAAAATTGTATAAATTCTAATGCATTGTGATAATTAATGTTTTTAGCAGTAGCAATGATCAAATAGAAAGAATAAAGGTTAGCTCTGCGTATTTGTGCGATCGAACGATTCTTCTTAGGTTGCATCCGACTAACCATTCGTACAAGTTCATCGGTTGAGTAATTGTTATAATAGAGTAAACTACCATTAATTCTGTTAGTAGAAAGTAAAAATGTGTGTGTAGTAAATCTACTCATCTTTGGCAATTAGTCAGGTTAGTGAAATGTTTTAATCATGCTAATTTTATTAACATGAAGCGGTCCTGAGTATTTGTAGAAAATTAAATAATCGCATGCTGATTTAAGTAACATAATTATTTAGAAGTTTTGCACGAGTAGAATTTAATAGACTTAATGAAGTGTGCGTGTGAGTAGTATTCCTGTTCTCGTTAGTTTAATCGCTAATTTAGGCGTTTTCAACCCTAGGGTAAGTAATTAGTAGAACGATCAGATGGCGAGTGCTAACCTTACGGGGTTTCGAAAGTGTTATTAAATGAAAATCCATTAACGAAAAGAATCATCGATCGGTATGCACTTGCACCTAGTTGCACATATTATTGATAAGTATTTAATTATGTATTTATTATTTAAGCCCCATCATTATAAATTGCAATGGGTGAACCCACAGAGTAGTTAATATCAATTCCGTCGATTTACGATCTTTCCTACAATTCTGCGAGCAAGCTACTCCTTGTTCATTAACATAGCTATATTAAATGTAAACCGTATATTGCTCTATCTTATATGTATTGCATCAAAACTATTTTTTCAAAAATCAATTCGAATGAATGAGATGGAAATGAAAAGATAAGAAAGATAAAAGAGATGAAAGAATTAAGAAATGAGAAAGAAAGAGATGCAAGCATAGTAATATTGCTGGCTTGGTAAAAGGGGGCCCGGGTGAGGAAACACGATGATGATGATGATGAGGCAAGAGGTGGGCCCCTTTTTACGGGTGGTTATAATATAAGGACAAACAAAACTCTTACTCGGTCAGATGCCGTATTTTAAGTACCAACCATTTTCCCGTTTCGGCGGGCAGAAAATGCTACCTCTTTACGTAATTACATTCTCCACAACGGGTAGCAAGGTGGAGTGTTGGGTATTGGGTAGATCGGACCCAACCAACATTACCGGAAACTCGGTGAATGGCGGAGGTCACGTCTCTGGACACCGACGGAAAGTAATGGGTGGAGACTTAATCACATAAATGGAAAACGTTCTGTATTCTGAACTCGAACCTGCATCTAAGGAAATGCTGGGGACCTGGCTCATTTAGGGTTTAGAATTACTATGGGTAAAGTGGTACAAGCCTGCGCAGTGCTATATCAAATCATGAATTCATGATAGTCTCCTAGATTGGAGTCTACGGGAACCGCCAGGGGTCTTTCTTCTCTCCGAGTAATCAAGTAGTCTCTTCAGAAGTAAAATTGCAACCTAAGTTTTGAAAACTATTTTCAGAATAGGAGATGAGGTGGAAATTTTGATAAGGGCGAAAATTAGAGTCATCAATTGCATTTTAGCTATTAATGCTTGCTGAGTACACTATAGTACTCACTCTTGCTATCTCTCCCCTTGCTTAGATTCTTGTCTGGCCAGGATCTACCCCGAGTGGGATGAGGGTTTGCAGTCTGAGATTGCCGCTAGCAACTGTGGTGTTGGCGGGAGGGCATAGCGTGGAGGACGCGAGGTAAATAGGTGGTCACATTACTTGAGGCGGCGAGAAGCGAAGGAGCTCCTTTTGTAGTTGTGTAATATTTGTATTAAGAACCATAGCCTTGCGTGGCTATTACTACAATAAAGATGTACAGTTTCTATTTTATTGTTCTGCTGCGTTATCTCTGATAAATGGCTTACTATTCGTTGGAGTAGTGTTCTACTGGGCAAACGAATAGTAATCCGTATGCCTAAGTGTGATTACCCTTGGGGTAATGACACGGGGCGTCGCACGTGGAACTGAACACAAATCATTTCTTAGAACTGAACTTGCTGCTGCTTTGGGGCGTCGCTAAACACAATTGACGCTACTACTGCTTTGGACCCTCGCGGTGATGAGGCGGAGTTTGGCTCGGACGCACGGAGGACAACGACAGGATGGTGCGAGGCAGAGGGGAAGTGTTAGTGGCGAAGTATGGACGCATGAGGACGCGTGAACGACGACGACTTCATGGTGGAGGCCGATCTACGATTTCCACCCCGCATCTTCCATGGTGCGATTGGAGTGGAGTGTGCATGAGGGGAGCGAGACAGGCACTCGGATATGTGGATTTTTGCATAATTTCGCCCCAGTAGGCGGAGGGCTTTATACAAAACTAGCACTTAAGTGGTGAGGGACGTCTGTCTCGATTTGGACCATCCGGCACGAATCCGACGCTCTAAATAAAAAAAATTCAGATTTTCACCATTTAGCCGTTTTCACCTGAGAGACTCCCGGTGTGAATGGTAAGAAAGTACTTTATTTATTTCGCTATTAGGAACTTTTTTAGTTTCTAACTCAAAAATCAAGTGTCTAATTCTCTATCTGTCTGTGTCGTTGTAACCATCACAATGAGTACAATGACTCAAAACTAATATTGGGTATTTTTACTTACAAATTTTGAAGCCATATGTGACGTAAATAAGTCGTATCAATACTAGCATACTAATTATATATATACTAAAAACCGTACGTGTTTCTCGAGTGGTAAGGTACACGAACTGTTATGTGGGTCATGTGGCATACTAATAAAAATGTATAGACCGACTATACATTTTTAATAATATGTTCACATATATTTAAATTTTGTTTATCAATATTAGTATTTATTATTGTTATCACCCATATAATAAGTTATTTTCACAACTAATGATGTAAAGTAGTCAATTAATTGGAAAGGAAGCCCAACTAAGTATATAGAAATGTTAAGTAGCATATGAATATAATATTCATAATGCATGGTTTACCCGACGCTGACATTCGATCAGCCGATAATCACTTAACAGCTGTCCTTTTACTCCAATTTTTTTAGCATCAATGGTACACATCCAACACAAATTTAGGAAGACCCTTGCAGATAATATGACAGTAACACTTCTGCCTTGTTTCGACTCCGGGTGACCTGCATCATGTTACTGACAGTTGATAATTAATGTCTCAATCCTAACAATGAAAGAGATATCAATGTCACAAATAAAATTATCAAGACAGTTTATACTTCATACGGTCACTGGTCACCACCCACCACTATATCAACACATGATGCAACAGACTGCAAATAATGTTATCTGTCATACACGATACTAAGTACTTAGAAAGTTCTCAGTTTTCTTTGGAAATCGCAAGAATCTAGAACAGCTGCCTTACTCCAAGATGGCGGATGATCAATCATCAAGCCAACCACTGGTGCCTGGCTGTGGACCAGGGAACAAGGACTTAGGAGCAAAGGACTCCATGGGACCGAGACCACTACTTGCTTTATGCTCAACCGCAGTGTGCTCGCGGATTAATCTCACATGGTCGCTTGTTCGTGTCAATTTTTGGTTCATCGTCTCTACTTTTTAGAGCAGGATCACTTTCCTTGTTCCCATGATCACTTTCTCTTTCCGAGAGATCACCTTGTTTCTTAGATGCACCTTTATGTCTCCCCACATAAACAATAGATGTTCGGCTTTCAACTTCTCTTCTAGCAACATGCTGTTGCCTGTGCTCTTCTACAACTTCCGGAAATTTAAGATGATCCCTTGTTGCACTTCTGAGATCTTCTACCATCTCATGCTTCCTGCAAAGATTGCAAAGATTTTACAGGGATCACTAAGTCTGAAAAAAATGGAGATGGAGGACATGGAGGCCTATATGATGACGAAAAATTGAAGGGCAAAAAGCTTACCCGCAATAAAAATTGGCCCTCAATCTTCCATCTCCTTGAAATGTTACCTTCAGCAACAAAGGAAATGTCCCTACAAAACAAGTACAAAGTGTCAACAAAAGAAAATCCATTTAAGCGGACCAAATCACCGAGAGGTATCCAAATACAAAAAACACACCTTGGCAAGCACTTCCGATGGTATGCTACAGGACAGCGCCTGCACAGTGCTAAACACATTTTTCTTGTCTGTATCATTGAAATTTATCAAAGTTAAATGGCAATACTGGACATACTAAAGCACGAATAAAATTGAATAGTCTGGTAAGGGATCAGCACCAGTTGTTCTTCACTCAGCTCGAGAGTTTTGCATTTAAAATCTATACCGGTGGATATGGTTGGGTGGGAAGAAATTTTGCTGGGGCAGGGCCTCCCACTCCACCTCTTAAGGCCCTACCCAAGATCTTGCCACCTAGCATCATCACCGATCTCAAAGCAACCTTCTTCCCACATCCTTTCTTGCGTCCATGGCTGCATACGAGTGGGAGGCGCGAAGGCCAAGGGAGGCTGCTGACGCGGTCGATGCCATCGCCGGGGGTGTCGGCGTCAATGGAGATGGGTGGCTCGGGGAGGGAGGCGTAGAGGAAGCCTCGCCACGAAGGGCGTCAACGAGCTCGTCTTCATCAACCGCCCCTGGTCCCTCCCTAGCCTGCGCCTCCCCATCGCACTCTTCAGCTGCGCCTCCCTGTGATGGACGCACAAGGGCGGCGAAAAGGCCGAGAGGCGGAGAGAAAAGGACACATAGAGAGAGAGAGAGAGCAGCACATACACAGGAGAGCACATGCAAGCAGTGGCGTACGCAGGACAAAAACAGAGGGGTGCTCAATTGCTCATAGAAGAAAGCTAATATGATAAAATCATACCATACATACATAATATATTTGAATGTCTAATGCAATCCAAATTTATATATAGACAAACAAGACAAAAAGCGAGAATGTAAAATAAACTTAAGGTAGTACCTGGCTAATGAATATAACAGTCCGAATGCCCATAAATACGTGTGAGTAGCAATCTGTAGAACAAAAGTAGCTAAATTAGTGAGACAATCAGAAAATTATGACTAATTACAAACATTGAAATGAAATGGAAGTATGGAACATACCGCAAAACCGCTAGCTATGACTAGGGGCATGAGACAAGTCCATTCCACGAGATTTCATTCGTTAAAAACGATCCATGATTGTTTTATCATCAATGCTTTTGAATATCTCTCGCTCAGTGTAGCACACCATCAAGTCTCTCATTGGTTCGAGAAGTAATACTTGTATTTGGATTATTGGAGAAATAACTATACAAAATTCGTTTGTCCATCTTTTGTAAATCTATAATAAATTGTATGTAATCTATGAGTACTAAGTACATATAACTAGACAAGATAAGCAGACAACATCACAATTCACAAGTTCAGTTGTTCACCACATCATTTCAACATTCTAATTTAAATTAGTGAGCCACGGAAGTCTATAAGTGTCAACTTTACTTAATTACCTCTGCTCTAGTCCTTGTGACCTTGTCACATTTTCTCGAATATTTGAATCACTTGTCTCCTCCTCAAGAACTTCGGTTGGTCAGTCCTCAAAGCACTTCAGTCAAAGCTCCTCAGTCCTCACAGGCTCACGCCTCACAGCAACTTCCTTCCTCTGTTCCTCACGCAGACACAGTCACGCGCCCACGCCTCCTTCGGCCGTGTGCCCCCAGCGCCCACGCCCTAGCAAGCCGCAGCCCGCTTGCCCCTCGGCGGCTCAGTCCTCAAGCTCGCCCCAACTACCTAGGCACTGCCGGCTAAGCTACTTGAGGCAGCGAGGCGGCTCGTGGCTCGCCCTCGCGCTCACCCTCGACCGCCCCGGTCACCCCGATCACGCTTGCCCCGGCCAGCCCTGCTCGCCGCCTCGCCCCGCTCGTGCAGTTGCCGGTGAGTTGGATAGAATTAGGGATTTGGGGTGGGGAATGGAGAATTCAGGAATGGGGATTTGGGGAGTACGAAAAAGGCCCTATGACATTGGATTATGGAAAGAATATGGCCAAACGGCCCAAATATCCTTTCTTGAGTTCTTCTTCGGTGCTTTCCTTCTTCATGGCTGCTGCGATGCTGCCTGTTGCTCCTTCCTTCGTTCTCGCTTGCGCCACCACCACCAGCCGGTGCTTTGTCCATTGATGGGTCGAGGCAGATGAGATGGTAGCCGGGGGTCAAGCAGGCAGCTAGAGCAGATCGTGCCCCCTATCTTGCCGGTGTTGCGTCGCCATCTTGCATGCAAGGTCCGCCACTGCATGCAAGGAGAGAGGTAGAGCACACACCAGGAGAGAAGCAAATCACATACACAGAGAGGAAGTCGAGGGGAAAGAAGAAAAGCAGCAAAACTTATTCTCCTCACGAGCTTGCCAATTGTTGGAATTCTTGGCAAGGATCTACAAAGGATATCTAATCCTCCTCTTTGTGTTCTTGATTCTCGGAAGCTCTTTGAATGCAGCCATGGACGCAAGAAAGGATGGGGAAGAAGGTTGCTTTGAGATTGGTGATGATGCTAGGTGGCAAGATCTTGGGTAGGGCCCAGCAAATTTTCTTCGGGTTGGGTGGAACAACCTTCCACATTCGAATTTTTTTTTATTAATTAACCTTTTATTAATTTTTATTTTAAAGTTAACCCCCGCGCATTTTATTTTCAATTCTGACCCTTTTGGTCACGCCACTATTCGTGGCGTAACAAAATAACATTGTCACACTAGGGCAAGCTCTTGTCACGCTATGGGTGGTAGCGTGACAGTATTGTTGGTCACGCCACCACCAGTGGCATGACCAAAAGTGCTATTTAGCAGACTTATCTTATGGCGTGACAGCGTTATTTTGTCATGTCACGGGTGGTGACGTGACCAAAAAGGTCAAAATTGAAAATAAAATACGTCGGGGGTTAACTTTAAAATAAAAATAAAAAAGGTTAATTAATAAAAAAAAGGTTCTACACATTCACCATCACAGCTACAATAAATCAAGTTAAGAATAGATATTAACACTTTTTGGGACAGCAAAAATATTAACATTTGAGTACATAAGGCACATGCCCCCAACTACAATAGCCTTGTTTAGTTTTCATGCAATGTAAACTAAAAAGTGAGGCAATGAGTGTACTTAAATAGATATCCAGAATAATAAACATCAAGCTAGAGCCTTGATCGCAAGGCTAAATGTAGAGGGAATATTACACATGAGCAAAATGTTCTATTTAGAACAAATGAGTTAAAATAATTTATTTGGTTACAAGCTAGACAGAGGACACTAAATGTATATATCTTTCCACCAATCTATGTATCTGTTTCTGAACTAATGATAAAGCTCTCCGAAAATTCCCACATTAACCTGAGAAGGAAACAAATAATAGAAATTTCTAGATTATTCAAGGGAAAAAAGGAAAACTGTCATAAACTACCCCGTTACTTATTTGGAAGATAAAAAAAAAGATCCAACCCATTGTTCTGGTGGACCCAAGCTACAACTTCCTCGATCTATATTAATGCATCTTATAAAAACAACTCTACATCCACAATCCCATCAAATATATATAGTGGACCTGAATTACAAGACTATATATGTATTAGAGTGTTAGATATGACTTGTATAGGATGTTATTTGCATATTTTCATACACATGTAATTAGTATATGTTGGCCTTTAGGCCCTTTGGAATAGACAAGGTTTCATTCCAAGATGGTATCAGAGCCATGTGCTCTCCCTCTCTCTCTCTCTCCCTCTCTCCCGATCTCGAAAGCGTTGCCGCCCTGCCCGCCGTCGCCACCCTCTGCTCCTCCGCTCCTGGCCGTGCGACACCGCCAGGCCACGAGAAGTTCCCCCTCCTCTGCTCCGTGCGCCACGCCGGGTCTCCTTGTGACGGAGTCTTCCCTGACGCTATCACCGAGTTGGGCCTCTCTTGCGACTGATCTTCCCGTCGCTACCTCCCCTAGCTCAGTGCTCTTCCAACCTTGCTCGCATTGGCCAGATCTAGAGCTCCCTCTGCCTCCCCTACTTGTGCCGACTTCGGGCCGCCCCGGGCCCGGATCCACCACCCCTGCTCTCGGGACACCGCCTCGTTGCCTCCTGCTTCTGCCCCTTTGCCCAGTGGGGCGCCGTCGCCTGGCTGTGCCTCCCTGTGCTCCCGGCCGAGCTTCGAGCACCGAGCACCGCCATCTCCCATGCTCCGGGTCTTCCCTGCCTCACCGAGCCGTCCCATCGTCGGCTCCTGCTACCCCAGGCAGCCTGCCGCTGGATCCCGCTGCCCTGGGCATTCCGCCAGCCAGATCTCACTGCCCTGGGCAGCCCATCACCTGAACTCACCGCTCCGGGCATCTTGCCAGCCGGATCCTGCCGTCCGCAACCCCAACATCGCCACCGAATCCCACCACGTTGCCGTCGGATCCCGCCGTCCCGGGCAGCCCGTGTCCCGACGGTACGTGGCACCTCACCTCCGACCACGCCAAGAAACTCTGCAAGGCGGAGTGGGCCGCCGCGGAGGTGCTCGCCATCCCACCACTGCCTCACCAGTGACGAGGCCGCCTCTCTCCTTGTGTGGCTCACTGAGGTAGAGGCGGCGGCCACTGCGCTGCAGGTCCGCATCGAGCGGCTCGAGCGCGAGGCCACCAAGCATGATGAGATCCTCTCTGTGCTCCTAGCGGCTACGCGCCCAGGCGATGCCAACCTCTACGGCAGTGAGGAAGAGCCCGACAGGCGGGAGGTAGCGCCTTTCCCCTCCCCGACCTTCGTTGCGTCCTCTATCTCAGTCCTCGGGCCGCCGCTGTCGCCCCTGCATCGGGCCACCGTAGCGGCCCTTGCCCTCAGCTCCTATCCTCAGACTCCTTGGACTCTGCCCGTCTGCCTCCTACTTCTCAGCAGTCCTCCTCACCTTCGCCACCTCCCTCGTCCAGTATTTTATCTCCATGGATCTTGGACTCTGGTGCTTCTTTTCACATGACACAAGATTCTACTCACCTCCCTTTTGTGAGTCCCATAACTCTTCTTTTCACTGTTCAGACTGCATATGGTACCTCTCTTCCTGTTGCAGGCTGAGGCATCCTTTCCACTTCTTCCTTTCATGTTCCTGCAGTCTCCCATGTTCCTAAGCTTACTATGCAGCTTATGTCGGCCGGTTAGATCACTGATCACAAATGTCGTATTGTTCTTGAGTTTGACTCTTGTTGTGTCCAGGACTGCCGCACGGGGACTCTGCTTGGCATCGTGATTTACAGCGTCTTTGGAAGCTCGACTGGCTGCACCTTCCTTCCGTTGTCTCCATCAGTCAGCCAGCCACTACACTTGCCTCTATTCTTGCTGCGTCCTCTACTGCTTCCTTTTCTCAGTGGCACCATCGTTTGGGTCATCTCTAGTAGGTTGTGGTCTTCTTGGGTCTGTTTCTAGTGACACCTCTTAACCTTGTATGGGTTTCAAGCTTGACAAGCAGCTATAGCTCCTCTATCCCTCTAGTGACTCTATTTTTGCTCGACCTTTTGATCTTATTCACTCTGACGTTTGGGGTCCGACTCCCTTCGTTTTGAATGGGGTCATCGATACTATGTGATCTTTATTGGTGATTATTCTCGTCATACTTGGATCTATTTCATGTCCTCTCGTAGTTAGGTTCTTTCTATTTACCAATGTTTGCTACCATGGTACGTACTTAGTTCGATTCAACCATTCGTGTGTTTCGTGCTGACTCTACTGGCGAGTACATGTCTGCTGCTTTGCGTCGTTTTCTCACTGAGCAAGGTACTCTTTTCCAATACTCTTGTTCTAGTGCTCATGCTCAGAACGGTGCCTCCGAGCGTAAGCATCATCACATGCTTTAGACAGCTCGCACTCTCATGCTTGTCTCTTCTGTTCCACCTCACTTCTAGGCTGGGGCTGTCTCTACTATTGCTTTTCTCATCAACATGTGGCCTTTCACTACTCTTCAGGGTTCTACTCCTGTCGAGCGTCTCTATGGTTGAGCTCTCGAACTTTCGTTGTCGCTGTTTTGGCTGTGTCTACTTCGTCCTTTCACCTCGTGAGCACACCAAGCTGACTGCTCAGTCAGTTGAGTGTGTTTTACTTTGTTACAGTGTTGAGTATAAGGGTTATCACTATTACGACCCTGTTGCTCGTTGGATGAGGATCTCTCAGGACGTCACCTTCGATGAGTCTCGGCCTTACTACCCTCATCCCTCTACTGGCAGCTCAGACTCTCTTGTTGACTCAATATCCTTTCTGACTTTTCCTAACCCTCAATTTTCCACTTATGTTTTGCTTCCGCATACACCTTCTTCACTTTCCTCTCCTCTGGCTCCACTTGTTCCCTTCTTCGTTAGAGTTTCCTTCCAGCTCTTTTGTTGAGATTCCACCTTTTTTCCTGCACTACTCTCATCGTCCTCGGCCTACTTCTTCTCTAGTTGAGCCTCCGTCTTTGCTAGGCCCTATTTCCAGCCCTCCTTCTCTGTCCTTGATGGGTCTTACTCCACCTTCTCCTCTCAGATACGATCTTTGTGATTGTCGCACTGTCAGGCCTCCTAAGCGCTATGGCTTTGCAACTGCTGCTCTTTCTGAGCCTACGACCTACCGTGAGGTTGCTTCTCACCTTGAGTGGCAACTCGTGATGTCTAAGGAGATTGCTGCTTTAGAGTGTACTGGCACTTGGGGTCTTGTGCCCTTACCTGCACGTGTCACTCCATCAAGTGCAAGTGGGTGTACAAGATCAAGATCCGCTCAGATGGTTCTCTTGAGCGCTACAAGGCTCGTCTTGTGGTGCGTGGTTTTCAGCAGAAGTATGGTCGTGCTACGATGAGACCTTCGCTCCTGTCGCCCACATGACCACTATTCGCACTCTCCTTGTTGTGGCCTCTATGTGGATGATATAATCATTACTAGGGACGACTGTAGATACATTGATTTTGTGAAGGAGCGTCTTAGTGAGCAGTTCTTGATGTCTGATTTGGGTCCTCTTCATTACTTCCTTGGGATTGAGGTCACTTCCACGCTTGAGGGCTGCTACCTCTCCTAGGAGAAGTACATTCAGGATATCCTTTCTCACGCTTGTCTTATTGATCAGCGTGCGGTTGACACTCCTCCAGTGTTCACCTTCGGCCCATTGATGGGGAGTCTCTTAAGGATCCCACTCGCTATCGCTATCTTGTCGGGAGCCTTGTCTATCTTGGGATCACTCAACCTGACATTTCTCACATTGTTCACATTCTGAGTCAGTTTGTTTCTACTCCCACTCAGCTCCATTATAGTCACCTTCTTCGTGTTTTGCGATATCTTCGTGGGACCATCAGTCGTCGCCTTTTTTTCCTCTGTAGGACCGGAATAGGCGACTAGAGGGGGGGGTGAATAGGAGCACCAAATCTTTTTGCAAAGATAATGGATTCAACTCGCAAATCGCAAATCACTCCAATAGCTATGAGAGCTATGAAGATGAATGCTTAAGCACAGTGGAAGACTTGAATGAATCCACTCCTAAACCCTCAAAGCATAGCGACAAACTCCTGAAGAAATCACAAAAGCAGGGACAAAGGTACTACATTGTTGTAAGTCGGTACTACCACATCGCGGTACTACCGCAAGCAAATGTGCGGTACTACCTCAGACAAAAGTGCGGTACTACCGATTATCCTGACGATGAACAGAAACAGCCTGAAAACAAAATCGAAAATTGACGTAACTTTTAAACTGTAAAGCCAAACTCCACCAAATTTGGAACACACCTTCCTAAGGGTATTAGAAACCTATTCCAAGTGGCGATCGTCCAGATCTACGTCAAAGTTTCGATCTTTTTCAGTTTTACCTAAGAAGGGCAAAGAACCGAGCAAAACGAAAAACTTGATCCAAATCTTGCTCGTGGGAGATTGATGATCTAGGTGACCTTAGATACATTCCCACATGTCACAGCAAGGAGTAAGAGTGCACAAGAACAACCAAAAACCAATGGATCAAGGAAGCACCCAAAATCATCAAAAGAGAAGGAAGAACACAAGAGGGAGCTCATCTTTGGAAGAACATCCATAGATTGATTCATGATGTTCTTTGATTCTGACCACTCCCTCAAGGAGGACAAGAGCTCCATCCAAGAGCATACACATCAATCCATCTCTCTAGAGCCTATGCCTCTCTTTTCTTCCCTAAACCCTAAAAACCAAACTAGGGTTTGCAAATGAAGTGCTTGGGCTGCTGTGAGCAGCACCCTCTCTATTTATATGAGGCCTAAAGCTTCTAGAAGACTTAACCCTAATGGGCTCCGTTAGGCCCAATAACAAAGCAGGACACACGCATACGCATTTTAAAGCGCCGTCTTCACTTTTCTTGACCTAAACCACTTCTTGGCGCACCGCCTTGCGCCGCTGGTTGGCATTAGGTCACCAAGGTGGTATTTGGTGAAATTACCAAAATACCCTTCTCGATCCTTCTCCATGGACCGAGTCCAATCTGTCGAAGCAATCGCTTTGCTCATACGTGTGGGTTGATCAACGGCTCTCATCATGTCGGCAAGTCTCTCCGTCCAATCCCATCGGAACCTCCAAGGCACTTGCACCGACCCCGCGCCGCTTGATCCAACCAACACATCGAATCGCGGTTCGATCCACCTCGTCCATACGTGCCATGCTTGAGTCACTGACCTCCCGGCATCCATGATCGATTCGGACCTCGGCTCTCCTAGCTTAGTCGATCCTCCTCACCGCTTGACCGTCATTGACTCGCAAGCCACTTGCACGACAATAGACCAAGAAATCGTCTCCGGAACAAGTTCTTCACAACTTGACCCACGTTAGCTCAAAACATGCAATATGCAACATATATGCATTAACAACCATGGAAATGACAAAACCCAAAAACAATTCTCCAAGTTAAGCGAAACTCGAAACCAAATCGGTACTACCGCCATGTTATGGCTTACTACTTATCAAGATCAATAGTATCAAGACCCATAACTCATGGTCGTCTGCTCCTCAAGGAAATCCAAAACTTCCAAAACACTTGTTCGGAAAAACCATACCGCTCACACGCGGTGCGTTCAAATCATGCGGTACTCACAAGCAACCATAGCACTACTCTGGTTCTCGAGAAATCCAAAACACAAATTACACTCGTTCGGAAAAACCATACCGCTTTGCTTGCGGTAATACCGACCAGCGGTACTACCGTCAAACACAAGCCGGTACTACCGCATTGCGGTAGTACCGCGCATTACACGCCGGTACTACCGATTATCCCGACACTTGTCAAAAGCGATTTCAACAAAACCGAAAACGATCGTTTCGACAAACCAAAGAAGCTATTGCCAATTGTACCATCACATTAAGATCGTGAGCATATCCCCATGATATCCACATCCTCATTCCAGCCCTTTGCAGCTCCAGGCGTACTCTGATGTGACCTGGGCTAGTGATCCTTCTGATCGCCGGTCTCTTTCTGCCTATTGTGTTTTCCTTAGCTCCTCTCTGATAGCCTAGAAGACCAAGAAGCAGACTATTGTTTCCCATTCGAGTGCTGAGGCCGAATTACGACCCATGGCAGTGTTGACAAATGAGATCACTTGGCTTCGGTGGCTACTTGAGGATTTCGGTGTTTCAGCTTCTGCACCGATTTCTCTCTTATCAGACAGTACTAGTGCAATCAACATTGCTCGAGATCCAGCGAAGCATGAGCCCACCTAGTATATTGGAGTAGATGCTTTGTTCATGAGATCGCAGGTTTTGGATCAAGTTATTGCTCTTCAGTATGTGTGTTCGGAGTTTCACTTAGCAGATTTCTTCACCAAGGCACAGACTATAGCTCAGCACAGCTTCTACCTCTCCAAACTCAGTTTTGTTGATCCACCATGAGTTTGAGGGGGGATGTTAAATATGGCTTGTATATGATGTTCTTTGCATATTTTCATACACATGTAATTTGTATATGTTGGTCTTTAGGTCCTTTGGAATAAACAAGGTTTCATTCCAACATAGAGCACCTTATCAAATACACCTCTAATATGTAGTATAACCATATCAAATATGATCCAATTCATCAGTTTGAGGAATCTGAGTTACAATAGCTTAGATATATGTTTGAGAAATGATCCAAGGGAAAATATAAGTAATACGAGACTCAAACAGAATATACCTCTTTGAAGACCCGGATTAACACTCCCAAATCCTCATGTATTTACAACTAGTCCCATGATCAAGAGCTAGTCCACACAAGAAACAAATGTGGTAACAAAATCATATCACAACTTTATTAATAAATAACAACGAGTTGATTACAAGGGAGGCTTACGGGCCAACAATAAAATAAACACAATGGAAGGCGAAGAAGATGTAGTAGAGTCCAGTTAATCCGCCACGAGGCAATCGATCGGGAAGCGACCTAATCGTCGAGATCCACACCGTAGCAAAGTCCTTCTCCTCTGAAATTATTTGCATTAAGCAAGAATGAGCACAACTACTGTGCTCGCAAGTTACACCCGTCAAATAACAGAATGACATGCATACATGGATATCTCAAAGGAAGGCTTAATATGGTTGAATTTGCGTAAAGCAGCATTTTTAGTTTAAATAACCATAGTAGATTGCAAGGCCATTTTCCTACAGTATTTAAAATCATAATTTAAATGACAGATGTGCAATGTGGATAACCTCCATAATGAATGGTGAAGGATACCCTCCTATCACATGGCTTCCCGCCTAAATCCCATTTGGATAGAAATCCAAAATCATTTATGTCAAATCATTTTGAAACCAAAACCAAAGTATAACTTTGAGTGGCTTTGCTAGTATGTCCATGATCATGACGCGACTATTGAATAGTTTTACACTCTGCGAGTTTGTACAGCTTTACCCACATGACACGAATTCTCTAGTTTGTCCGGCATATATCTATACCACCGCTCACTAACTTAGGTAAGCGGTCTAGAGCACGTGACAAGGCTTTTACAAAGCTCTACCCAAAAGTATTCATGCCCGCTAAGGTTTCACTTCCATTGGACTACCCATCCTCCTAAGCCCCTCTTGCGCCAAAGGGAAAAGCATCTAACCAACACCCACACAAACAAATGGCACAAATAACAATGAGGTATCACTAATTATTAAGCCAGGTCCTACTCCCCATACTGAGGACATGTGGTTGCACGGTGAGGCATAGCCCATTATAGGCATAGCAAAGGAACGCTCGAAGGCTGATCCTTAATTGACTTGGGCGACTTCCAATTTAAACCTTGGGCCTTAATCCTAACCAGATTAAGCCCGTGCATAAACTTGCACCCACCTTTCATCCATTTCACCCAAGTCCAAACCATCACTTTATTTCATTTTTCAAAGTCATTTATAAACTTCCACAACACACCAATGCCATGGATACAATTTAAACAATATTTGATTTTTTTTGGCTGAAATTCCCCAAATCAACATTTTTGGGTCTAAGCATGGCTAAGCATAATGTTTCTCAAAAAGTTCTAGTTCATACTATTGCATAAACCAGATTTTCATCTAAGGTAACAAAGGGTGAGGGATTCAATGTCAAGGCATTGTCAGGTACGAGACCGGTAGGTGAACCATCCGTCTTGTGTTCATCCAAACTCCAAAGAATTGTAAAATCCCATAATCCAATATTGATTAGTCCGATATCCACCATATCGGTCTATTCCTATGATCGACCTCCATCGATCCAACATTCAAGAATGCTCTAATTTTATAATCGATATCTATCAATCCATTAATCCTTAATGAATTATTTCTAATAATTCAACTCCCATCAATCCGATGGTTATGTAATCCTATAATCCAATTTTTGATAATCCGATATCCAATGATTATCTATTTCTATAATCCATTCTTCGATAATCCATTATCAACAATTATCCACTTCTAAGATCTGATCAAGTTTTATTTTTATAATCCCACCAAGATTTAATCCTATAATCCAACATCCAAGCAAATCAATATTCTACAATGACTACTTCTATAATTCAATCTTAAAAGTCCAATATCAATAATTAACTATCTCTACAATTCAATATCCGCTGCTCACTTATTTCTTCATCCGTTAATAATGCATTCCTATTATTCAATCTCCAACAGTTATTCTACCCTATAATCCAACAATCAACAATTGCATAATTGTATAATCAATATCTAAGCATCATGTATTCATATAATCTAATACCCAATAATCACGTGATTCTATAATTCAATATCCATCCATAATGTATATCTACAATCTCATGTCCATCAATTGTGTAATCCTATACTTCCATCTCCAATATTCTGATGCCCAAAAATATATTTCTATAATCAAATCTCAACAACAAATCAATTTCTTTAATCTCATATCCCACGATCATGTTATCTTATAATCCAATATTTTCACTTTCTACCTCCAATATATATATCACATTCGAAATGGTTCTCCATATGGTCTATACCGACAATATTTGGCTATACAATGGAATAGGGAATAACTATAAAGCTTAAAACAGGGATTTAAATTACTTGAATATAAATACGCATGCAATAATAATTTAAAACAGAATTTAAATAATTTAAAATAATGGGTGCAATATGGTCAAGAGCGTAACTTGCCTTGCTTGGTGATGTTGTTTTCCTTAACAGGTCACCTAGTACTCACAAACACTCTCTCCAGGTTGCTTGTGTGTACAACCACGATGATCATACAGTCAAAATCAATCCTCTTATATGGTCTCCAACTACATTGAAAACTGACTCTCCGAAGTCGTCGAAATCTATACGCGAAAACGATCCAAATTCAAACGAAATTCAAATAACAAATCAAAAAGGCAATGAAACTTAACTCAAAACTAAATAATTCTATTTTATTTAGTCAGATAACAGTTTTATAAAATTTTATAAATTTGAATCACTCAAATTGGAGTTGGGATTTAAAAGATATGAATTTTACAAGTTTTAATCCTAAATCTGAAATTTAAATGAATTTCTAAATGCAAACAAGATTCAAATGAAGCACAATTTAAATAATTTTGGTTTAGTTAGCTAGATCTTCAATTTATATGAATTTAGAAATTTGAAACACTTAATTTGGAGTTAGGAATCAAAAGATATGAATTTTACAATTTTGATCTAAATTTGGAATTTAGATGAATTTTAAATTCTAAAACAAGACTAAACTAAACTCCAAATTGAATACTTATATTTTATTTAGTTAGACAATAATTTTCTAAGATTTTAGCAATTTGAATCATCTAATTTGGAGTTAAAATGCAAAAGTTATGAATTTTACAAATTTTAAACTAAATCTGTTATTTAAACAATTTTCTCGAATTATTCTCCTAAAGGAAATTCTAATTATTGCGCAAGATGACATCAGCGATGAATTTCCAGGATTTAAATTAAAATAATTTTCTGACGAATAGGGCCTACGTGTCATAGACACGGTCTCCGTGGACTAAGTCCACGGGTCCTTAGGGCTCAGAGGTGGCGGTGTGAATGTGACATGGCCGCCACATCGGCTCCACGTCATTCTTGAGGCTGAGGTGGCGTTGACCTGGCGCCAAGGTGGCAGCCACGTGGCATGGCCACGTCAGCACAAGGTCGGCACGGCACGGGACCACGCTCGCCGGCGATTGGCTGCTCGCCGGCGACCGGTGATGGCACCAACGGGGAGAGGAGGACACGGGGAACCTGGGGCTCACCGTTGCGGCGTCTGTGCGTGCCCGGAAGGCGGCGGCGGGGAGTTCTTGGCGGCAATGGCGGTGCGATCTTGGCGATGTGGTGGCGCAAGACTCCGGCGGTCTCCGGCCGGGGAGGATCGCGACGGGACGGCGTCGTTGATGCGATGCCGAGGATGCCAACGGCGACGGCGGGAGGCGAAGTCACCGGAATCGGGAAGGAGAGACCTTGCGGCGGCGCAAGAAAAGAACTTCTGAGTTCTCGCCGATTGAGAGGAGAGAGGGGGTGTGGGTGAGGAGATGGAGATGGAGGCGCCCGGCGCCTTTATAGGGCGAGGAGGTGAGGGAGGGAGATCGTCTTGGCGCGATAATGGCGGCGACCATGGTGGTTAGGCACGGTTAGTGCGTGAGAGAGAGGAAGAGGGTGGGGGTGAGGCGGTAGTGGAGCCTGGGCGGGCAAGAACTGAGCGAGGGGCGAGGCGGTTGGGGCGGTGTTCTGAAGCTCTAGCTCGGCCGATAATGGTGGCGAGGTTGTGGCCGTCTTGAGAAAGGAGGAGGTGAGGAAGGAGATGGAGTGGCGGGACCCACATGGAAGTGAGGGGCGGGTGTCGGGTGGGGCCGGAGTGAGAGGAGAGAGAGGAGAGAGGCGCGAAGCTGGCTGGGCAAGGGCGAAAATGGTAAGCAAAAGCAGCCAAAAGGGTTTTGAGTTTTAAATTGATTTTTTCTTTTTAAATAACCCGATTAATTCGTTTTAAGCTTTAGAAAATAGCAAATAAAATCCAAACATTCTAGAAAAATTCACAGAAATTCCTAGACTTATTTTGGACTTAATAAAATTATTTCCAACTTAAAGTTGGCTTTTGATTTTGCAAATAAATTATTTTGGCTTTAAAATATTTAGGAAAAAGCTTTTAAGATTTCAAAAATTCATAAATTAATTAAAATTTTATTTTTCAACTTTAACTCAAATAAAACTTTAAAAACTTTAATAAATTTTATTTTTGACTTTTAAATCTTTAGAATTTTAAATAAATCAAACAAACTCTTTGAAATTTCAGAAAATCCAATAAAATAATAATTTTATTAATTTTAATTTGGTAACAGAACTTTGGGCTATTACACCTACCATACTAGGTTACCACCATCATCCCAAATTGCACAAACATAATCATCCTGCACACGCATGCCAATTTAGTTACACAGATTGAAACAAGATGAACCATATCGGTAGAAATATGAAAGAAAACTAAACCTGAACTATCAAACAAATGTACCTTGAGGGGCTTCAACTATAGAGTAATTTATTTAAGAACTTCAATATCCCATAAAAGCATAATTACATAACCTTGTTCTTCCTAATTGTTTCAAAATTTTCACTTGGATAATAACCAGCAAAGAATTACTATTGTGAAGTTTGAAGTGAGATTGTTCAAATCGCATATGATCATAACAAAATAGTCAACAACTCAAGTAAGAGAAACTAAATTTGAGTGTATCAATTCCCAAAACCACATAGTTTGTACAAAAATTTGGATGAGTTGACCCATATTTAATCCCATAGACATTAACGTGGATCTGCGGTTCACCGCTGCTACAAGGGTGTGTGATTTTAACAACTTATGATCAAGATTCTCAACCATTAAAGAAATAATTTTCTCGAGACCATAACAACGAAAAAAATAACTTTACATCCGTGTTTTTCCTCTTTAAAATTTTCAAAAGATTATAACTTGGGAAATAAGTATAGTATCATCCTACAACAATGGTAAAACACCTATTGGCAAGCACCATTACAATCTAACACATGTTTGAGAGATACCTAGCTTCCAATTCCCTTTCTAGAAAAAGAGAAAAATAAAAAATTGCATGAAACAAATTATTATAAATAAAATAAAGCCACTTCAATTGTTAAGACTTAACAATAATAGGATTAGAAGAAAGCATACTTTAGAATAAGATTTAGAGTTATGCTGAGGGAAAGTTAATCTATGCAAAATTGGAAGGCCTAAAGTTTTGGGCTAATAAGAGTAGAAAAAATGACTAATAGCGCCATTTACACCAGATCATAAAATACTCAATAGGTCAAGCCACAAATATGTTGGTACCAGACCATCGTCTATGAACAAAAACAAAACTCATAAAATCTAAAAATGTTAGGATATTGCAAAGTCTTACAGAAAATGAAGAAAAACAAGAACAAATTTGCAATAGATAACTTATTCTAACATATACCTCAGATTGTTGGGGAACTAATAGTAGATAATATGAAAGAACTATTTAGCAAAAGAGCGATAAATTCTTAGAAATATTTAGGAAAAGAGAGATAAATTCTTACCACAAAGTCCATCCTCACGCTATAATCCTGTGATTCCTATTGTGAAGTACTACGGAGAGTAGAAGTACGATCCTTCCTCGTTGCTGTTTCAATTGTATAAACATTCAAATATATATATACTTAGGGCCTGTTATGAACAAAGGATTAATTATAATTATGCAAGCCACCCAACTTGTCCACCCCAGTTGTATTTCAGAAGTAAGTCAAATAAGTAGAATCAAACATATTGGCATGTGCTTGTCTATGAACACAAGTTTTAAGCCTTAGTATGCTAAGTTCCAATACACTTGGTAGTACAAACATGTATATTGGACACCATCATGATATCAAACAGAAATGGGAACATAATTATGATATAGAAAATCTTGCAAAGATGGTTGTGGAGACTACTATTCAAGGTATACTAAGATGAATAGTAAAAAGTTCCCTACAATCATGTTCTCATCGTGTGCATGTATATATATGCCCAAAACAAAACGTTACAGCTGGAAGAGCATAGTACAAAAAGGTTATGCAAAGTTCAAATAATTAAAATATTATCTCTCCATTTTACAATTTAGTCTAACCACCTTATTCAAACATATCAATAATGTATAAAACAAAAAAAAACAGTGAATAAGGTTAGGCAAATATCATCTCTAGTCCAAAATAGATGTTTTTGCAAGTTGGTGTCGGTATGCAAGTTCAAAATAGAAGAATAAGACATGGGATCTTGTTCCACTTCCAGTAGGAAAAAAGGCAGTAGGATGCAAATGGGTGTTTACAATTAAGCAAACTCCTGAAGGCAAGATAGAGAGATATAAGGCACAGTTGGTTGCAAAAGGTTATAGTCAAACATATGTAATAGACTATGATGAGACCTTTGAACCAGTGGTGAAGATGATCATGGTAAGAACGTTGATATCCTATGCAACTAACTTCGGATGGCATCTACATCAATTGGATGTGAAGAATGCTTTTCTACATGGTGATTTACAAGAGGAGGTATTCATGGAGATTCCTCCAGGCTTTGAGAACAGGCAGACTGAGAGGAAGATGTGTAAACTCAAGAAGTCTTTATATGGTCTGAAGCAGTCTCCAAGGGCGTGGTTTGATATATTCAGGCGTGTAGTCTGTAGTATAGGCTATTCTCAGTGCAATGGAGATCATACTGTGTTTTATAGGCATATGGGATCACATATTGGCAGTCTATGTTGATGATATTATGATTTCTGGAGATGATGCCAAGGAAATCAAGTCCTTGAAGAAAAAACTGGGAGAGGCATTTAAGGTGAAAGATCTTGGACCTCTTCGATACTTTCTTGGGATTGAGATTGCCCGCTCTTCGAATGGTATAGTTCTCTCCCAGAGGAGTATGTCCTTGATCTACTAGCAGAAACATGTATGCTTGGGTGTCGTCCTATTGCTTCACCTATTGATAGGAATCACAAGTTATGTGCTGAGTCGGGAGATCCAGTTGACAAGGAAGCTTATCAAAGGCTTGTTGGGTGTCTCACCTATTTATGTCATACAAGACCTGATATTTCATATGCAGTGAGTGTGGTTAGTCGATATATGCATGATCCCAGGATAGGACACATGGATGTTGTCTATCGAATCCTGCGGTATTTGAAGAGTAGCCTTGGGAAAGGCCTTTGGTTCAGGAAGAATCAACATCTGAATGTGGAAGGATATTGCGATGCTGATTGGGAGAGCAATGTGGATGACAGGAGGTCTACCTCTGGACATTGTATCTTTGTGGGAGGTAACCTTGTGTCATGGAGAAGCAAGAAGCAGGAGGTTGTGGCTCGGTCTACTACAGAGGTATAGTATAGAGCAATGACATTGAGAGTGAGTGAAATGACATGGATGAAGAGTTTATTGTCCGAGCTTCGAATATGGAGGAATAATATCTTGGTGTTGCATTGTGACAATAAATCTGCAATCAACATTGCTAACAACCCAGTTCAGCATGATCGTACCAAGCACGTTGAGATTAATAGGTTTTTCATCAAGGAAAAGCTCGATGATAGAATATTGAAGTTGGAGTATGTCGAGTCTGGTGAACAGTTGGCTGAATATTTTACTAAAGGGTTAGGTCCTAGTGAGGGTGTTACAATATGTAATAAGATGGGCATGATTGATATATTTGGCCCATCTTGAGGGGGAGTGTTGGAGAGTTCGTGTTAGATCTAAATAACAAGTTGTATTAGAGTTGGACTCTACTTTGAGACTATAAATAAAGGGTGTGGGATCCTACAGGATACACACAACTATTTCCAAAATCAATAGTAACGTTTCAAGGACATGGAAGATTGAGGGCCATTTTTTTCCTTTTGCAAGTAAGCTTTTGCACTTCAATTTTTTTGTCATCTATGTTCTCCATCTCCACTATTCTCAGAGTTAGCGATTCCTGTAAAAAATCTTTGCAGGAAGTATGAGATGGTAGAAGATCTTAGAAGTGCAACGAGGGATCATCTTAAATTTTCGAAAGTTGTGGAAGAGCACATACAGCAGCATGTTGCTAGAAGAGAAGTTGCAAGCCGAAAATATATTGTTTATGTGAGGAGACATAAAGATGCATCCTCATCCATCCATCCAAACACACCCTAAGAAACTGTTAGGAATAATCAAGATTGAGTGTGTGGTGCATCAGTGTTTTGCATTTAATTGAGTCCTACATGGTACCGCTTCTTAGTTTCTTAGTGAGTTAGTTGTATGCAAATGCATGCATGCAATGAATTGGTTCATTGAGTGTGCACGTTGTGTGTTTTAAGGCGTAGGAAGCAGTCAAGTTTGTTACTTGTCGCATGCATTGAGTTATGCTTTATATATTGTACTCAGTCATTGTTCTTTGAGACGAGAGAATAAAAGAAATAGAAAAGATGCTTAGCAACACAGCGTCGCCAACTCTCTGAGTTCATCGTCTTCCCCATAAAAGTGTGCGTCCACAGGAAGTATTTCCAACAATTGGTATCAGAGCCTAAGTTCTTGATCTGTGTATGCTTAAGATCATGCTGTGCTCTCCAGGAAGTGGTGTCACCGGTGACGAGGCGACGTCAAGCCACACCATCGTTACCAGCGGTGGTCCGTCGAGGGTACTGGGAAGAGAAAGTAGTCTCTCTCTTCAATACCCTTTGCCGAGCAAGAACAACTACGACGTGTGGGAAATCAAGATGAAGGGGTTCATGAAGGCTCATGGTGTTTGGAAAGCTGTGTGTGGCGCCCCGTGTCATTACCCTAAAAGGTAATCACACTTAAGCATATGGATTATTATTCGTCTGCCTGGTAGAACACTACTCCAACGAATAATAAGACTTACCAAAGTTAACGCAGCAGAACAATAAGATAAAAACTCTACTTTATTACAGCAGGTAGTCACGCAAGGCTATGGTCATTAATACAAGTATTTAATTACAACGGGAAAAAAATCCCCTCGCTTGGCTGCCCTGCTCCACCGGTCGTCTACTCGTCTCACTCGCCGAATAAGGTGTCCACCTAACCTTGGTCCATGTAGTAAGTGCTCTCGCCTCCTGCGGTCTCCTCGGCACCTGTGTATCTTTCATCACACGCGGGATAGTTCCTGGTCGGACTAGGATCTAACAAAGGAAGATAATAGCAATGATGAGTAATAAAGTACTCAGCAAGCATTAATAGCAAAGGTGCACTGTATGACTCTTCTCTATTCAATTATCATATTTTCTAGCTCATCCCTTTTTTTCTGGAAAATACTTTACCAATTTAAGTGACAAATTTTACTTATCACTCGGTGAGAAGATAGACCCCTAGCGGTCACCGTAGACTCTAATCTAGGAGACAGACATGGATTCATGGTTTTATTTAGCACTGCACAGGCTTGTACCGCTTTACCCATAGCTACTCTGAGCTCTCTTAAGCTTGGTTTCTCACATTTTCTTTGATGCGGTATCAAGTTCAGAGTACGGAACGTTTTCCAAGTTACGTGATTAAGTCTCCACCCATTATTTTCCATCGGTGTCCTGGGGTGCTCACTCAGTCCTCCACCGAGTTCCAATAGTGTTGGTTGGGCCAGTCATCTCCGCACCCAACACTCCATCTGCGCTACTATAGCGCCTTGAATCCCCCACTTACGGACTTTTCCTACCGGTCCTAGCTTCTTCCATCACACTCACACTATATTACTTACCCGATGTGGAGAGTATAATTACGTAACAAGGTAGTATTTTCTGCCTGCCAAAACGGGAAATTGGTTGGCACTTAAATACGACCCATTATCCGAGTGAGAGTTTTGTTGGTCCTTATATATTATCCATATGTAAAAGGTCCCACCTCTTCCCTCTCTTTCCTACCAAGGGCCCCCTTTACCAGCCTTAGTATTTACTCTTACCGCCCAGCTACTTCTCTCAGTTGGACTGCTCTTTTCTCATATTCGTCTCTTTTCTCTTATTTATTTTCTCTTATTTCTTTTATTCGATTTGGTTTGATAAATCATTTTAATGCGCACGCGCGTGCGCACACACACACACACACATATACACAGATACAGAAAAGTAACTTTTACATTTAATATAACTAGGTTGGTGGTTAAGAAATAAGCTTGCCTTCATATTCGTAGTAAAGATCGGCGTCAACGAATTTTGGATCAACTATTCCTACCTGAGGTGGTTTGTCCTCTGCAATTATACGGCAGACACGAATAATAAATAAATACTTAGTTGCTTTTGGTGCCAATATGCGTACATTAATCAGTTGATCTCCTTTTTCAATAGATTAAATTCTTTTTCGGACCTCGGTTAGGTTAACATTCCCAACTGCGGTTGTTCCTTGTGGCTTAACCACTCTCGAATTGCCGGATGCCTGCTTTCGCATTCTACCGCCCAAAAATACTACATGCACTCGCACGGGCGCAATCACTCAACAACCTAAAACACTAAACCCACCCACACCTCTCTACACAATACAACACCACACACACACACACACACACACACACACTTAACACCTAAACACACAACACAACACCAAACACAACAACACACACAACGCCACAACACACACAACACCACAAAACACAGCACACACGCACACACAAAACACGCACACACACACACACACACACACACACACACACACACACACACACACACACACACACACACACACACACACACACACTGTCGCACTGCACCCACCACCCACCACACAACACAACACTGCCCCACACCCTTGCCTCTCTCTCTCTCTCTCTCTCGGTGCTTCACCTTCCCCCCCCCATCTTCTCCGATGTGGATCTGCTCTTCTCCTCCCTAGATCTGGTACCTCCCGGGTGAGGCTAGCCTCCCGACTCCTCTCTATCTGCCCTCCTCCGGACCCTCGCCCCTGCTACTAGCGCCTGGGGTGGTTTCTTGCGGCTGCCTCCTACACTGGTTCTACCCGCCGCCTCGGGTGCTTCCTGGGACATCCAGTCGCTTCCCTCGCTAGCCTCTTCTTCATCCCCGGGCCCTCGGTTGATAAAGCTCAATAGCTACCCGACGATTTCTTTCCTTTACCCCTTTTTAATTGTATTACAATCTTTGGTGATCGATTTGCCGATCTACCCCTAATTTAGTTGGGGTCTTAGGTGGTATGGTGAGTGGGGGTTGGGATATTTTGGTGGTGAAGATTGGCTTAGGGTGCTGGTTCCTTGGGCATGTTGAACTATGGTAGGTTTTCGGTGGGGATGCTGGGATGATGGATTGTGGTGCCGGTTCCTTGGGCATGTTGAGCTTTGGTGGGTTTTTGGTGGGGATGTTGTGATGATGGATTGCGGTGTCGGTTCCTTGGGCATGTTGAACTTTGGTGGGTTTTTGGTGGGGATGCTGTGATGATGTAGGTGAGCTTCGGTGCTAGTTTTAGGTTTCCTAAACATGGTGATGACTTGGGGGTATTGTATTGTGGGCTTGGTCCTTGGCATAGTGATGCATGGTGGGCTCAGAGATGGCATGGTTCTTGGCTTTGGCCTTGAACTCAAAACCTAATCCAGATTATTTCCCTTTCCCCTTTCTTAAACTTTGTTAATTCTAATTAGCCTTTTACTTATCTGTTTCTGTGATTACCATGCCTGCTTGGAGGGTTAGGCCTAGTTAGGGTGCTGTGATGGGACTCGGGGTGGGGTTTCGCTGGGGAGCTCATCCCCGTTCTCAAGGGCGCTCGCAGCTCTAGAGGGCTTGCCACTGGCGACGTGGTGTCAATGTCGACTAGGGCAGGGTGTACTTTCCTTCTGTGGTCACTTTGCTTGGTCGGTGGTGATTGTGTGCAGTGTGTGTTGTATGAAAAGATGATGCCAAGGGGGATAGAATGGGAAGGTCTAAAATAGAGGGCTTACCAGACGGCTTGTGGGTCGGGGACTGGTGGGTTGGTTCTGGAGCTTGGTCGGTCCAATGTCACCGTGGTCGTCCACTGGTTTTTAGTTAATTTCCTTTAAGCACAAAATTCCACATAGTTTTGATAATATGCCATTGCCAGGAACTGTGCATGTAGCATAGCTTCCTTCCTTAGCTCTTGCTTTTTCTAATTGAAGTTTACATGGTTTTAGTTCCGATTCTACTATATTTATCAATCTTTTCTATAATGTGACTTTGAAATTAGGAGATGGAACCAGGTGGTTCAAGTAATGAGCATCAAAATGTCAAGGCTCCATTGTGGAATCATGTCAAGTCCCTAGAGAGGACTGGTGGAGGAGGTGGGGGAAACGTGAGATTTAAATGCAAGTATTGTCAACATGTGTACATCGGGAGCTACTCTAGAGTGAAAACACACTTGCTCAAAATATCTGATGGTGGAATCAAAATGTGCCCAAAGGTAACCGTACCTATCCTTACTCAACTTAGAAGTGAAGTTGCAAAGGCTAAAGAAGAGTTAGCAAAAACAAAGCCAAGACATGTTCCCTTGCCAACGATCGCCACTAGTACTGCCGATAGTGTTAGTGTTGCTTCATCTAGCATGGGCTCTAAGCGAAGGGGAACTTCAGGCTCAGCTTTGGAGAAAGCTTTCAACAATGAAACTCGCCTACAACTAGATGCTATGATTGTGAGGATTTCTTATTCTTTAGGTTTGTAATCAACTTGAATCAAAAGCATTGCTTGAATTTATCCAATTGACACATTTCCTTGAAAGCTTTCAACTTATTTTGAGTTATGTTTTTTTGTTTATGGGATTGTCTTTCAATGTAGTAAGAAATCCACATTATCAAAGTTCATATACCTACGCGGCAAACCACATCTCTGGTTATGTTCCTCCTAGATACAACTAGTTGAGGACCACTCTTCTTAAACAAGAAAGGGCTCAGATTGAGTTCTTATTGGAGCAAACAAAGAGCACATGGTCTAAAAAGAGAGCGACCATTTGTTTAGATGGCTGGTTAGATGCACAGAGGTGACCACAAATAAACTTTATCACTATTTTTGAGAGTGCACCGATGTTCTTGCGAGCTATCAATGTGGAAGGCGAGGTAAAGACAAAGGAGTACATTGCATAGAAGTTGATTGGTGTTATTGAAGACGTGGGTACCATAAATGTGGTCCAAGTCATCTCTGACAATGCTACAAATTGCAAAGGTGTGGGTTTGATTATTCAACAAAAGCACAATCACATTTTCTGGACACCCTGTGTTGTTCATACTCTTAATATTGCTCTAAAAAGTATTTGTGCTTCTAAAATGCCAAGAACTGATGAAGTCCTCATCTTTGATGTGTGCCATTGGATAATTGAAATTGCTCAGGATGCTAATATGAACAATTTCATAATGAACCATGTCATGAGGCTTTCAATGTTCAATGAGTTTAGCAATCTGAAGATGCTTGCCATTGCTAAAACAAGACTTGCTTGCCATTGTTGAAACAAGACTTGCTTCCATTCTAGTCATGTTAAAACAATTTTGCATGGTCAAGAGGGCACTTCAATGCATGGTAATTAATTAAGCATGGGAGGCTTATAAATATGACAATGTAGGGATGGCACAATTTGTTAGAGACAAAGTTCTTAGTGAAGTTTGGTGGGGCAAGGTAAACTGCATTATTGAATTCACTAAGCCTATATATGAAATGCTACGTGCGGCGGACACTAACATTCCATGTCTTCATCCGATTTACGAGATGTGGGACACAATGATAGAGAATGTAAAGAAAGCGATATATAAGTGGGAAGGAAAGCAAGATAATGAGGAGTCCACCTCTTACTCGGTTGTTTAGAGCATACTAGTTGATCGGTGGGCAAAAGGCAACACTCCACTCCATTATTTGCCTCATTCACTTAAGCCAAGGTGGTCTATAAATTTGTAATTGTTATTTGCTAACATTTATGTTTTATTTCTTGCAAAAGTTTGAATCCATTGATTTGCTTTTGTAGATATTACAGTAAGAAGTGGATCCATGGAGGTGTTGGCCATGTACCCCCTCCCTCCACCCCACAAGGATCTTGAAATTCCACAAATGAGAATGAAGTGTTTTAAGAAGTTTTTCCCTGTACTTGATCTGCAAAATTTAATGACTTTGATTCCATTTACAATAGAAAAAGAGTCTTTCATGTCAAGATTTTTCACTTGTTCTGTAGAATTTAATGACTTTGATTCCATTTACGATAGAGGGATCCTTGATCTAATGAATTGGTGGGCAAATCATGGACAATTCATTCCTATGTTACAAAGTTTGGCTCTCAAAATAGTTAACTAACTGGCTTCATCTTCTTGCTGTGAAAGGAATTGGAGCACATATAACTTCATCCACAACATGAAGAGAAACAAGCTAACTCCCGAGTATGCTGAAGATTTGGTCTTTGTTCATGATAATTTAAGACTTTTGTCAAGGAGAACACAAGCTTACAAAAACTAGGGTAGCAAGGATGTGGGATGTGGGATGTGGGTGGAGATAGCTTTGAATCTCTCTCTCTCTCTCTTGAAGAACCAGAGTTGGAGAGCGTGTCTTTTGAAGATGAGTCTAATGTGGTGAACCTAGATAAGGATGAACAAGAAGTCTAGGATTCCCATACTATCTTTTAATAAGTCTTGAATTTGAATTTGTTATGTAACTTAAGTTGAACCACTCCTATGTTGGCTAGTGGCTACTTGATGTTGGATTGTTGGTTGTATCTTGTATTTAAGTTTCTATGTTTCAACTTGGCTACTTGTTGGTTGTTATCATTTTTCAATTATTTGATGGTTGTTACTTGTTAGGTGTTTGTTGTTGGCCTGTTGCTTAATTACTTTCATTATAAGAATTAAGTCTACATGTTACTTACATTTACTGACCAAGTTTTTTCTTTTCACGGGTTAAAGGAATTCTGAATTTCTGGTATTAATATGAAGTTACAAAGAATGGAACATATGAAAAATGAAGAACTGAAGAGGCAAGGAGCCGAGGATCATCTTTGAGGTACATATTCCTATTTTACACTTTACAGTTTACACTATTTCAGTTTGACAAACATGCGAAAAACATAAAATTTTATATATATACTCCTAGGAGTATGTACTCCCACTTCTCATATACCATTTAAATCATATGATGGTACCTCTTTATCAATTTGAGTATACTCCAATAATGATTATAAGGTATCCCAAAGTGAGTTACATGGAAAATTTCATTAAAATCCACTTTTTATACCAAAATTCATGTATATACTTCTTTTATATATGAAAAAGGGTATATTAAGTCGTTTTTTTCGTTATTTGCCCTATTTGTATTATTTTAATCTTTTCTTCCCATGTTCCTATTACAAGGCACACAAAATGACCATCTTACCCCTCGGTCGGGGCAGCCCCCATTCCCCTCGCACCAAACTAAGTTAGTCTCGCTCGCTCGCACTAGGGTTCATCCATTCTCCCCAATCCCCTTCTCTTTCATGACCGGCGATTCATGTTGCTTGCTCTAGGGTTCATCCATTCTCCCCCCATTCTCCAGTTGCTCCCAATCCCCTTCTCTTTCGCGATCGACGATTTGTGTAGCGCAACAGCAGCGGCGGGTTGGCAAGGACGGCATGTCGCGATCGGCGAAAGCCTCCAAGACGCTTCAAGGATGATCCTGTACACTTCTCGGGTTCTTCGATGATGAACTTGTCTACACATTCTCTTCAAGCCAACACCGGACTTCCCCTTGTCGAGTGCCTGGACTGCAAGAAGGCCGCTTGCTCGAACTCACGTAAAGGAAGGGGGCAAATGCAAGGAAGCTATTTTACAAGTGTCCTATGAACCAGCAAAATGTAAGTAGTCCGTCTTGGAACTGTCGATTTGGGTTTCAATTAGGGTTTGGTTCGGCCGATTTGGGAGGGGTTGCTTCATTTGATTTTGGGATCCCTTTGTTGTTTGGTTTGCTGTAAGACCGAAAGACTTGCTCGTTCTTCATGTGGACCGAAGAATATGTGGAGTTTCTGACCAAGAAGAGGGTGATTCAAGAGGACACCAGTTCCCCCGAAGATGTAATTCCATATTTAGTTGAAGCTACATCCACTCTGAAGACTGATTTTGAGGCCATGAAAGCTGAGCTCGCGGAGTTTAAGGCTTGCAATGGTAACACTGATGCCACCATGTGCAAGGTGTTGAAGCAAGGGAGAGTTTCTATCACAATTGGTGCTCTCAACTTGTTGGTTGTTGCTTTTGTTGTAATGGCTGTAATTGTTGTATTGGGGAAGTGGTTTGTCACTTCTACCTGGTAGTTGGATCATTTTGTCTTGAAATGGAAACTTGATGTGTAATAGGTGCTGATCTTAGTTGCTTGGTTTTAGCAAGGTGGTGATCATTTTGTTTGGAAATATGAACATCATGTATAATTTCATCTGTTGAAAATGGCAAACATTATGTGGATCATTTCATGTGTGAGATGATGACTGTTCTCTCTTTTGTATATGTGTATTAATATAGAATGTCTAGAGGACCAAATCAGTGCAATCTGAAGATCAGTCCAGATGTGTGTTATGACATAGGACCATATGTTGGCATACATTTCCAAAACATACAATTCCAGTTGACATAGGTCCATCTGTTGGCATACATTTCCAGAACCAATCCAGATTAAGGATATTGACATTATGGTCAAGAACTTGGCCATTGGTATACATAGCAAAAATAGCAAACAAGTGCAGAAATCAAAGATATTGACACAGCAAATATGGTCCAGAACTTGGCCATTGGCATACATAGCAAACAAGTGCAGAAAACAAAGATATTGACATAGCAAATATGGTCCAGAACTTGGCCATTGGCATACATAGCAAACAACTACAGAACACAACATACTGACAAAGCAATGTACTCACAGACTACAAGTCCATACATACTAACAAAATATACTGAAATGGCTACAAGTCCATGCAAACAAGTCTAGAACACAAAATGCTATTTTTTGCTCATTTCTTCTTCTTGATTGGTGTCAACTTCTTCCTGGGAGTAGTCTTTGCAGGGACTATTACTGCGTCTTGGCTGGCAACTCCTCCTATTGCCAGTGCTAGCTGCCTACATACATATTACATCCATTGTGAGATGGCCATAGCTACTGACAAAATGCAAGTCCATACCTATTGACAGAATGCAAGTCCATACCTCCTATTGATAGGCCCAGGGCTGTTGCTCAGAGTTGTTGGCTGCAATGCAGTAGGGGGTGTACCAACAGACGCACCCTCTGCAATTCCTTTCTTTGTAGCCTTTCTCTTCCTATTGTACACAGTAGTTACATAAGGCAACCAGGAAACATGTAATGCAAAAAATATAAATGCATCCCTCATGATGTTACCATTTTTTTTTGCATTGAGATGATAGCCGTCAGCATGATGGCCAAGCTCCTCATTCCCCACACCTACTGCATTTGCACTGCCTTCTTCCTGTACTTGATTTCCCCTTCTCAAGGAATGATGGAAATCTATCTTGTGAGATCTTCCAATTGATCTCTTCCCAAGTGGTGGAAACAACTTAAATCCCATGTTAGCTTTGGCCCATTGGTTTCTACAGTTATTGGCTTAACAACCCCTTCATATGCAGCTTTGAACTTGGCAACTGAGTAGTAATTGTGTACATATCCCTCCATATTTTTATTTCTTTTAGTTTTAATAAATGTCATTGCATGAGGGCATGATTTGCCTATTAACTGTCACTCCCCACATGTGCACTCCTGTACAAGGATGTAAACAATATGGCTGTGAACTTCATGATTGTTGTCAACCTCAGTTACCTCTGCAGATTCATGTGATGATGTACCCACCTTTAAATTCTCTAAATTCCTAGTCTTCATATTGAGTTGGTGTATTATGGCTGGGGGAATTCCCCTGCAACCTCTCTCCAATTCTCCTCCTCTTATAAAACATTTTCATTAACTTTTCTCTCAGCTTGTCTACTAGTTCCACAACAGGCAAGTCCTTCAGCCCTTTAATCCAATTGTTGAAACTCTCAGTCAGATTGTTGTTGATGTAATCACATTTGACGTCCTTTGAGAATCTACTCCTCATCCATAATAAATTATGGTGCTTCTTCAAGTAGACTCCAACCTAAGGACTTGCTTCAAGTATTCTGCTCATGTAAAGGTCAAATCTATCTGCTATGTATGTCCTAGCAGCTGGATACATGTTACCAAAAACAGGACCATGGAATTTCTTCACAAAGTTCTGCATAAGGCGCCTAAAGCACTCTCTCTGCTCAGCTATAGGGAATACATTCTGCACAACTTTACAAGCATCAGAGCATATAGCAAAGGTGGTAGGATTACCTATTGCTTTTTTCAACTGCTGCATGAACCAAGTCCAGTTATCAATTGTCTCAGATTTTATAAAACCAAAAGCAACTGGGAACATCCAATTATGTCCATCTAGAGTAGTCACTACAACTAGCTGTCTATTCCATTTGCCATTCAGAGTTGTTGAGTCAACACTCAAGTATGGTCTACAGCCTCTCAAAAAACCATCAATGTATGGTTTCAGAGCCATGAAAATTCTATGAAAGTATGTCTTGTCACCTATTTGCCTATTTGCTATCTCAATAATACTACCAGGTGACCTCAGATCAATCTCTGCCTTAAATCTATACAGCTCCTCAAAACTGTCCTCCTAGGAACCAAATGTCCTATATTTGCTTTCTGCCTACCAGCCCACACTGTCGCATATTGCAAAGTGACTTTGTACTCATCCTGCAACCTCTCTTGGATCTCTTTTGCCCTAGATGTGGGTGCTTCCTCATGGTCCTCATAACCCAATTAGCCACCCAACCTTGAGATGGCATACTGGTCTTCCCTACTAATCGATGAACATTTGTACTCAAATGACTTCTTGGTCACCCGCAAATACAAACATGACAGTTAGCTACATCATATGTGCATTACTTATCAAATATAGCAACAATGGTTAGTACCCTGATGGTTTCTCCTTGCTTGGTTCTATGAGCATTAATTGTCCATGGGTAGCACACATCTCTGCATCTGCCTCTGAACCTTGTTTTGTCAGATTTAATGGTGTGTATGTCAAATTGCCCATTAATTGCAAACTTTTTGACATCTAGTCTGAATGCTTTCATGTTAGGAAAGACGTCGCCAACACTCATTGTTGGTTTATCCTGATCAATCACATTCCCAGTCTCTCCAGGTATATGATCATCCACTGCAATTGTTGCCTCAGCAAAATCTTCCTCAATTCTAGTTGGAGGAGGACTTGCCATTGGTGCTGTTGTTCTAGAATTAACTCTAGCATCATCATCAGCTCTCAAGCCAATTAAGACATACATGTCATCCTCACCCATAGCAACATCTCTATCATCCTTAGCAAATGGAGCACCTTGTGTAATTTCAATAGCTGTCCAATCCACTCTACCTTATGATGCCCAAGTGTTGCAGGGATTGTTGGAAGTACTCCCAACTGGTTATGATACGACAATGGGAGTAGGAGAATGAGGTGCATTGGAGGCACAAGGATCATCTGCACTGATATCAATGCTTACTGCAATTCGGTCATTACCTCTAAAAACTTCACCAAGGCTGGTGATACTAGACTGACTGCATTGATATATGGGTTTGTGGACAACCTCTACAAACAAGAACAAGTTTTTAAGGTTCCAGCTATCCATTAATGCCTCCTATAACTCATGTGTGTATAGGAACTTGACATGTTCATTGGTTATCTTGTCAACTCCGTATGCAGATGCCTCCTAAGAAGGTCCCCAAATAATCCTTTCTCTAAGATCACCATACAACTTGTCAATCATGTAACCCTTAATATCCACTATCCACTCCAGATCTCTACGTGGCATAGCCGTTGTGCTACCATCGTTCAACACCGCAATATAATCCCCAACTCTAACATTTATCCTAAACGCCAGTTCAGGGTCAATCCTACCGAAATTGCAACAGAGAAAAACAGAAATTTTGAGTTAGTGCAACTAAATCGTTCCAAACTATGTTGTTCACATGCATCAAGCACAACAGAAAAGGAGAGAGATCGAGGAAGCAACAATGATAAACGGGGAAACATGGACATACCCAACTAGGATCTCCTTTGGATCCATGGCGCGCTACTAGCTTGCTCCACCGCCACACCCAATCCACATACACCAGTGCTGTGCCGCCACCTTGAAGTGTTGTTGGGAGCGCGAGAACAGAGAAGGGGATTGGGGAGAATGGACGAACCCTAGCACGAGCGAGCGAGACTGACTTGGTTTGGGGCGAGTACATTTGGTCAGGTGTGAGGGGAACGGGGGCTAGTTCGATCGAGAGGTAAGATGGTTATTTCGCATGCCTTGTGACGGGAAAACGGGCAGAAAATATTAAAATAATACAAAGAGGGCAAATAACGAAGAGAACGACTAACGTGAGGGTAAAAAATGTATTACATTGGGAATGTGTGTATTTTCTGAATACCCAACTAACGTGAGGGCAAAATAATGAATTCCTGTTAAATTTGGTCTCGGAAATTTCTAGATTCAGAGAACAATTTTTGTAGCAAGCAACTTCAGGGAATTTTCTTCAGGGACTGAACAGAAACGGTGTGAGAATGCACGTGAGTACAATTGCAGCGTTGACGTATGTCCGTGATTTTGACAGGAAGAGTTTAGAGGTATAACAACAAGCGACCATTTTTTTTTTCGTTTTGAAATTTGGTAGTCCACTGGGCTGGGCTTCTCTTGAAGCTTAGCTCACAGGCAGCAAAATTAAACATTGACTCGGCCCAACGTGAAGTTGGCCCACGTCCTCTGACCTCTCTAGTCTCTCTCTTCCTTCCACGCACAGCGTTTCGATTCCGGCCACTGTCCACGGCCTGACGATTCCGGCAACTCGCCACAACTCCAAACGAGCAGGGCAGAGTCGCGGAGAGAGAGGCGGAGAAGATAGTGGTGAGGAGTGGAACCGTCTCCGCCGCAGCCATGTCGGTGCAGGAGTACCTGGAGAAGCACCTCCTCTCGCGCAAGATCGAGGAGGCCGTGAACGCGGCGGTCCGCGCCAAGACCCCCATCCCGGTGCTCTTCATCTCCACCCACATGCGGCGCGCTGCGCCGGCCGTGATCACGAGGGTCCGGGCGCGGCAGATCCTGGACAGCCGCGGCGCGCCCGCAGTGGAGGTCGACCTGCACACCAACAAGGCCGTGCACCGCGCGTCCGCGGCTGGGGCGGGCGCGCCCGAGGGCGCCGCGGTCGACGTCTCCAGGGACGCCGAGAAGCGGAGGCTGCTCGCCAGGGTGGTCGCCAACGCAGTGCGGGTGATCAACGACAAGGTGTCGGAGGCGCTCGTGGGGATGGATCCGCAGCAGCAGGCACAGATCGACCAGGCCATCATGGACTTGGACAAGGCGCACCACAAGGTACATCACTAGAGCCCCCAATCCCTTCCTCTTCTAATCCTCTGTACTCCTACATTGCCAAGAGATGTGTTAAGATTTATAATGACTGATTATACAATGAGTGTGCTATATTGTGCCTTGGTGTCATCCCTTACCACAGGCACAATATATTATGCCAATGCGTTATCCCTTACCACAAACAATTGATGGCTCCGTATACTCTGCGACAGGGCAATGTTTGACATTGGCTTGTTCCATTTTAGGCTTCCTGCTGGAAATGATTATGTGTTATTTTCGACGTCCTTTGTGATTACTAGTTTACTACTATCTCAATCTAGTACAACTATGTAGCTGGGTATAGTTTCTGTTGCCGCTTATAGTCCCCTTCCCTTGTTTGGTGGGTTTGTATACAATACCTCCTGCTTAGAGAATTACTATAATATTACATCATGCAGGCTGAGATTGGAGCGAATGCTATGCTGGCTGTATCGATCGCAGCTTGTTAAGCTGGCGCCGCTGAAAAAGAGGTACCAGTTATCTGCTAAATCACCAGGGTTTGAGGCAAAAAATAAGTCGGACATGACAACACAGATTCTTATAGTTGGTTGCCTTGCAGGTTCCGCTGTACAAGTATATAGCAGATCTTGTTGGTAAAAGCGCTACAACGCTTCCCGTCCCTGCAATTACAGTAATTAATGGTGGAACACATGCTGGAAATAGTCTTCCCATTCAAGTATTCTCACTAAACTTTTTATAACCAACCTTGCTCTGCGGATTGCTGGAACACTGTCTTCTACGAACTCCATTTAAACTCTGCAAAGTTTGAGATTGTTATTCCCTTATTTCCTCCAGTTGATTCATTTTTTGTTAAATGAGAACATATTAAGATGGTCCATGTAGATCAACATCTCAATATTTGCTAGTAAAGTTCGCTTATTTGTAGGAAATTATGATCCTTCCGGTTGGTGCAAAAAACTTTGAAGAAGCAATGCAGATGGGTTCAGAGACATATCATAATCTGAAGGTACCCTTCATTTCTAACAAACTGCTTCACAAATATCTATAGATTATACCTTGCACACACTCTCAACAACATGAATGTTGTCCTCCAGTCCCATATTTGGACCAACCTGTTACCTGTCCATCAAAAAGTGTAGGAATGTCGTAACGATTGTGTTCATACAAAAACTTAACACCGTATCCTAGCTTTCTGATGCCCTCCTCCGTTTCCTGAACTTGCTTAGCATTATTTAGGTAGATTGCTCCTAAGACAAAGTACTGAAGTTCTTAAACCATGGGCAGTTCAGCTGTTCCAAAGTTTTGTTTTCATAGTGTACAGATAAGTTTGCTGACTTTTATACACTGTTTTTCACCAATTGATTTGATAGGATATTATCTCAGGGAAATATGGTTCAGAAAGTTGCAACATTGGTGAGGATGGTGGATTTGCTCCTAATATTTCCAGGCAAGTAATTGATTTACCTTTTCCTGACATACTTTATTTCTTATTTTCCCTTTTGGGCACCTACATATGGATTTCAATATACCATATCTATGGTGGGTCAATGTTCAGCATATCTGAAGGCCTGGATCTTGTCATTGCGGCAATAGATAGAGCTGGATATAATGGAAGGATCAAATTAGCAATCGATGTTGCAGCTACTGATTTTTGTGTAGGTAAGGATAAAAGTAGTGATATGTCTTGGGTATGGCTATGTAAATGTTCAAAATGTTTCTCAAGAGCAAATAGGCCATGATGTTAAGGATATCTGGATGATAGAATGCAAGTACTCTGCTGATCTGGCATGCATTTCCATACCTTGCCGTTACTGCAATTGAAAGAACTCTTGTTTCGTGCTTCCCAGTTCCCATGTTTTCCAGCTTCTATCCCTATTATATACGCTTCTTCCTTTTTGTTGTGTCATCTTTTGTTTTTACTAAGAAGAACCATGCTAGCACCAATGAAAGCCTGCCATATTGATCAGCATTGCCGGTCAGGAACCAACGGACCAACCTCTTGTAATGATATTGTTACTTGTTGTACTTCCATTTAGATACTGTACAATCTTGAACCTTAGAAACAGTGAGCCTGAACATCAATGAGATATATATTTTATGCTATTTTTAGTTTGTTTTACTATGTCAGATCATATTGATCAGCATTGCCAGTCAGCCACCAACTGACCAACTGGCTATGTTCATGCATCTTTTTGCAGGAAAGAAATATGATATGGAGTTCAAGTCTGCAAAGAAATCAGGGAAGAACTTCAAAAGTGGAGACGATATGATTGAGATATATAGTCAGCTTTGTTCAGGTATCACTTGTTTGTGGATTGACATTTTTTAGGGGGTACATCTTTTGATTTCATGAAGCTTATATTTCCTTTTTTCTACACTAGAGTACCCACTTGTCTCCATTGAACAGCCCTTTGACAAAGATGACTGGGAGCACTCAAAAAAGTTTACCACCCTACAGCTTTGCCAGGTGCATAGTGTTCTTTTGTGCTTTTGTTTTCTAGTTTGATCAGGAGCTCATTATAATACGTGTGCAGGTTGTAGGAGATGACTTACTGATGTCAGATCCCGAACGCATTAAGCGGGCAATAAATGAATTTACTTGCAATGCTCTTGTTCTCAAGGTAAGTCACAAGTCCTCCATTTTTTTAATCGTTTGAAATTTATTTGTGTTACTTCGTTCAACACCTTACTCATGTTATTTGAACAGTCCAAGACTAATAATGCCACATAAAAAAGAAGTCTGAAACTAGACATATTTTTTTTAATAAAAATAATGGAATTAGGCACACTTTATTTGACTAGTTAGTCTGTCTGGATGCTCATTGCGGTTCTTTATTTGAGTGTCACTCCCTTTTCAATCTTAATTATAATTCAAGTTTTGTGTTATATGAGTTGAGTTTTAAGGGCATCTACAGACAATGCCATGACAATCAATCTGCAATGGACATACGGATAGTCGATCCATTTAGTACTTGAAAGTCTTGAATTCACTGGAAGATGAGCAATTTGCAATTGAACTACTGGTAGGTTGTAGGCACATAAGGTTGCAAGAGCCGCTTGCTTGCTCATGTTGTATTTTCCTTCTGGATTCTTCCTTGCTCTCTTAATTTCTTTCACTTCACAGGTGGTTCATCTGTTTACTATACCTGACATTTGTGTGTTTCTTTTGGTACGCAGGCAAATCAAGTGGGCACTGTCACCGAGGCCATAGAGGTTGTGAAACAGGCAAAAGATGCTCATTGGGGTGTGATGGTATCACATAGGTCCGGGGACACCGATGACTCTTTCATCGCCGACCTGGCTGTTGGTGCTGCAGCTGGACAGATCAAAGCCGGTGCCCCTTGCCGTGGAGAGTGTCTCACTAAATACAATCAGGTTTTCTGTAGAATCCTTTTTCTTGTATGTGAATACACGCACCACAGCATCTGCACTAGAAATTGCTCGTCATACTCATAGTACTGTATGAGCATTCTAAATAGCTTCCTGTTGTGGCTTGAATGGTTTCTGATACCCGTGCACATCCTCTTTGCAGCTGCTTAGAATAGAGGAAGAACTTGGAAGCGAAGGTGTTTATGCAGGGGAAAACTGGAGAACTACGGCGAGCACGAGCTGACTCGTAGCGTACATGCGGTTTGGGGGTCCATCTTGACCTGCCTTCATGTGTTACTTCCACAGTTGCCTTGTAGAATTGTGTTCTGTTCTGGCTCAGCAAAGGCATGGAAACAGCGGGGCCTAACAAACTGGGGAAAATACCTTTCTGTATCATCGAGGCTCACACTGTTGTCTTAGATGTAGTGGTTGAACTGCTGGGGATTCACCTATTGTGATGTTTACTCCGATTTGTTTCGTTTCTATATGGTTTGGAATGGAACATGGGCATGAGTACATGAAATTGAGGAATGGGTTTTAAGAAATAGAGATATTTTAATTTTTTGGTATACCCGAGATCTTTGCCCTTCACTTTCATTTTGATGCTTTCCTGCTTCCTACGGGAATTGAACTATTTCTTTGTGAAATCATTGCAAAATTTCTGTGAGTTCCCTCAAATCTAGTTGATCCTTGGTATGCAATAAGGCAACTGAACAATTATACTTCAAAAAAAAAAAACTCAATATAGCAATCAACAAGAGCAAAGTACCAGACATCAGTACTTGATGCACAACAATTTCTCTGAAAATGACAGCAATTCCATGGCTCACCAATGTGATTGAGCTAGCACAGAAGGGGATACGAAATACATAGGTCCCGGTATCCTCGAGTTTGAACATAGCATACAGCGGGTATAAGTAAAAGGAAGGCTTCCAAACTTTAGCCTTCAAAACCCGCTTTGGATATATGGCACGATCAGGAGGAATCAGCAGCCGATTGTGCCCACCCACTTTGGAGATGACATGATCAAGAGGAATCAGCAGCCGGTTGTGTTGGTTGTGCTTCTGCGCGCTTGACCGACGCACACTTGATCAGATGGTTGTAGCTTCCCTTCTCCTTGAAAAGCTGAGAGAAATGGTGCTTGCAGTAGAGGATACCTTCCAAGGCAGCATAATTAGACGGAGAAATGGCGCAGCCCCCGTGAGAGCATTTGAAGCAGGACTTGTGGTAGGCCTGTCCTTCAACTGTTACCTGCAAGATTTATTTTTAACAGCTATGCATCACAACCACCACATGTACCCAAAACTGCAATTTTTGGGTGGTATAACTCAATTTTCTTAAACAATAACAGGAAATATTGATGAATCAATATATAACTTTGTACTGCTTAAAAGGTAAGGTTTAGGCCAACAATTCAATTAGGCAGAAGAATACACCCAGAAGAAAAATCTATGTTTCATTGGTGCAAGCCGTAAAATCCCTTGGTTTCGACCACAGGATGAACAATGCAATTCTTGGCGGAATGACCTAATAGGTCGTAACTAGGCCACAAACTTAGCAAGCTAGATCACAAATTTTTTTAAAATAAAAACTGAAGAAAAGAGCCAAAATTATATGGTATTACCTTCTCAAGAGGATATGCTGTTTTACCGCAAGTGGCACATTTCTCCTGTGTTCCTGAAAACATGCTCGCAGCTTTGCTTGGCGATCGAGTCTGAAGTAGCACGTTTCGCGCAAAATCAGTTCAATACCACAACAGCATTGCACACTCTAGAATGCAAAGAGCTAATGCAGCAGAACTGAAATGAATGTAAGGTTTTGTCAGCCTATGGCACTTACCAGCTCAGGAGTCAACTTCTCTGATGTAGGTTTCGCGGCTGAAAGAAATAAACAACGAAAGAGCATGCTACCACATCAGAACACTTTTGATCAAAAATACATTTTTTTTTCAAAAATACATTTTTCCCCATGTTTACAGTTTGGAGTTTGGTAGTATTTAAAAAGCCTACGTGATTGGAAGCTCTTATTGTAGCTCCCGGTCTCCTTGAACAGTTGCTCGAAATGGGGCTTGCAGTACGGCACTCCTTCAATCGAGGAGTAGTTGCTAAGCTGTCAAAATCGCAAACAAGATAACCACAGAGATTGTTAGACCGATGCACATCTTTGCCTAGACAATCATCGTAAGTCCTCCTAACAAGAAGATCAACAGGTATTTTTTCCCCATCAATTTTCTCCTAGTCCTCTTTTACCGAGTCACCAATATGAAATGGACAAAATCACGATCTCTCAGATACAGGATTCTGATAGAAAGTTAAAACACCAGATCCATCCACCACAACAACTCGCAGATCTACTACGAGGCATTACATTATCCTACAGATCCATCTACCATAAAAATCGTACAGGCGAGGCGAGGGGGGCATACCGAGAGGGTGGACTTGCAGTGGTGGCACTTGAAGCAGGAGCGGTGGAAGACGACGCCGTCGGTGGAGAGCTGGTCCATCGGGTACACCGTCTTGGTGCACACCTTGCACTTCTGCTGCGTCCCGCTAAACATCGTCTCCTCCCCTCCCTCCTTCCTCTCCGGCGGCCTGGGCGGTGCGGCAAGGCAAGCGAAGATCCGGACCCGATCCGATCTTGGTAATGAACACCTCTCGGAGCGCCCCAATGGCCGTGCTTATATATGTGCAGATGCAGGGAAAGCAATGGAATTATGGATTTGGGCGTCTCGTTCTCGTCTCGTCTCGTCTCCCCCAACTCGAGTCGCCTCACTTTTGCCGCGACGGAAAGAAAAGGCAAGCGAGGGGAGAGGGGCCAGTGCGTGCAGTGCTCATTAACTAATACGCAATTATTACTGCCATTAGTGGTATCTGGGAGGCTCTGCGTACAAAGCTTCTTCTCGCGAAACGGCCGGTCGTCTAACTGCAAGTGGGCCCAGAAAACGCAGGGGCCACATATCAGTGACGGTGCAGCTCGCCATAGCAGTGGTAGTACGCGAGATCGCAGTCCTCTGATGTCGCAGAAGAAGTGCAGCAGAAGCGACGACGACGACGAGTGCCGGTGTTCGCATCGATGGTGGGGTCCCGGCAGTCAGGCTCTGGTGATGGAGAGAGATCATCGCGTGCTGCTGCTGGCGCGCGGTGCGGCCCACGTCGGCCAGCTTTCCTCCCTGATGCCTCGTCGGACTATCCCGGTGGCCGGTATCCCCTTGTTTCTTCTTCCTTGGATGGCATCGCGTTGGTTGGAGCAGCATACACGTGCAGGCATGCACAGCGCATTGCTTGTACATCGCATTAAATTCTTTCCTCTCCTTTTTCTCCATTTATTAATGCGGAGCTAGATGACAAGGTAGTGACCAGCTCTAGCTTAGCTTAGCTTAGCAAGCGGATCAGTACTGTCATTTACTCCTATGACCCCTGTGGTTTACCTACAGGGTATGCAGGTCATTTTCGTAACGCTTGCTTCAAGCATGATTAGGTCAGCAACGTACGATGCGGATGATCGTGAGCGTCACATTTGTTCAATTTGGAATTTGGATGTCAGGCTTTTTTGCTACGAAAAACTGAACTTTCATTTCACTGTCATGTGGTAACATAAATGTCAAATTTCATCTGCCTTCTTGTTCCATTGCTAACTACTCTACAAGTTGCCATTGAAATAAACATCTGGCACGGGTTTATAGTTCTAGGAGTAGATGCATCGCACAGCCTCATCCAACGAGGATATACGTATGATTAAGATCAACCGGGGCTTGCAACAATATATAATGCATGGTAATAATTGGATTTGAAGCGTCTTGCCCCTCTCAACCACCGAATCCGACGAACACGCCATTATTATGCCCGGCACCAACCGGAAATACGGTCAACAACTTGACGGCAGGACGCCAACCAAATCACTGGCGAACAGCATTGGCCTCACTGGGCTAGGATAGGTACATGATGATGCAGCATCTAGTTAGCTCGTGCGACAATAACAGGTTAGTGTCCGCTTAAGTTCCAAACCTGCAGATGCACACGCAAAATGTCTATGATCGATAGAACAGCGGTTGTACCATCGCAACTGTCGGCAAAATGACAAACGGGAATTTATCAGGATCGAATAATGCAACCGTAGATAGAATGAAAATGAATTCTGTGTTATTGATGAATGCTCAATGCTGATGTTCTGAGACTTGCCCGAGGGCAAATTGTTCTCCAACCATTTTATACTAGCAAATCATAATGATTCCTCCCACTGTACAACAGTCTTACTGACACCCTTTTCTTCCCCTGTTTTGAGTTTTTGGTAAATTCCAATCCATATGCAGCTATAGGAATAAAACCATTACCCATTCGCGGTATTGTTACAGAAACAGGACAAATGTAAGTCAAGCTGAAATGGGGAAGAAGATGGTGACAAGCACCAGGTGAATCTATGAAAGTAGAGCTCGCACCCAGACATGACAACAAGATAGTTTGCAAGGAAACAAAGAAAATAGTGCAATAAATCCACCTAGTAATTCCAAATTCGAGGGCGGGTTGGATATAAACAAGGAAAATGCGAAGAGAAAAGTATTCAGTAACTTTTCAATCAGTTCCATCCATCGTTTGCAAATGTATTCCCGTGTACTAATATATATTAAAAACATCAAATATCTAGATTCTGGAACTAGGGGTGGATAACGAGCCAACTCGGCTCGTTAAGGCTCCTTAAGAAAACGAGCTCGGCTCGGCTTGGCTCGTTAAAAAGCTCGAACTCGGCTCGTTAAGAAAGTCAAGAGATCCCAGTTTGGGGCTCATTAGACTCGTTAGGCTCGCTAAAAAAGGAAAATCCGCATAAATTTTTTTTTAGAAAGTCAAGAAATCACAGTTTGGGACTTAGACCTCCATAGACCATCTAAGAGTTGCCGGGTTGGGCTGGTCTGGTACTACTGCTCAACTGTGCTGGTTTTTTTAACGAGGTAAACGAGCTTAACGAGTAACTCGCGAGCTAGCTCGAACTCGGCTCGTTAAGAAAACGAGCTAAATTGCCAGCTCGGCTCGGCTCGTTAAGGGACCGAGTTCGAACCGAGTCGAGCCGAGCCCTTAACGAGTCGAGCTGACTCGCGAGTTTCGAGCTTTTTTTCCACCCTTATCTGGAACACAAGGGATTCAAATCATTGGATCAAGGAAACAGAAATATAAAACGCAATGCTGACTTTCGACATCAGTACACAACAAATTTGAGCAGATCATCCATCCAAGCTCACTTTCAATTTTTGATGTTGAAGCACCAGCGAATCACAACATTGCCAATTCTCACTGTTTTTTCATTTCATCAAACTTTATCATGCCAAAATGTAATTCCCATGGTGATGATAGGTCCTAAAAAAATTCACTACTCTTGCAGTATCTGGTGTTTAGTTTTTTTTTTTTCTCTCTCTCTCTCGCTATAAAGGCAGGCCAACCAGGCAATTAGAAACGACCAGTGTTTTATTATGAAATTCGTCTTTTCTTTAAGTCACTACTCACAAGTCACAACCATATTTACAGATTTGGATCAAATGTATAGTATTTGTATCCATTCTCCACATGTATAGGTTTAGCACCCCCAAAGTTGACAGAATTTACCTCACTCCGGAATATAGATAATGATCGGCTGCCGACACAGTTTAGACAAAACCTGAAAAGAGAAGGTGTAAGATGCAGAATACATTTGAATGAACCAGCCATGTACTCCTACAAAGCAACAAACGCACTAGCTCGCTACTTTATGAAACAGGTAAACCTACTTGGGTAGAACCTCCAGAAATCTAGCAAAATTATATCTTTCGGCGCACTAAAAAGAGTGATGCATAAACTGCACCACTGAAAAAAGAACATGACACACATATGTGAATCAGATGTTCGCTATATCTAATCTGATGAATAGCTAATGTTTACATCAATTATGCATGTTAACTTTTAGAACTATGAAATCCATACCAAGAGTTCTGACTCTCCACCCCAGAAATCAGGTCGCCATATCCTTTGGCAGTAGCTACAAAACCAGCAATAGGTCAGCATATTATCACAGTTCATATCATTGAAGAAAATCAGAAGCTATAGGAACCTAACCGTCTCAATGATTCCTCCATAGTAATTTCTATAAATGCCTCTTCGTTTTTTTGCCGCTCGGTCTCACTTGTCACATATAACTTCTTTCACTGCCATCCGTAAATCATCTAGGAAATTGAAGGTGAACTTCATCAGAAGAATATATTTAATAAATATAGCGTCTTTGAAAGGACACAGAAAATTTTCAATGAAAATCTCTGTACAAAATGGTCAGCTCACTAGGTGACAGACACGTGTCGTAGGGGCGGCCCACCACCCTCCACAACCAGGCGAACACCGCAAACACCCTCAACCCTCTCCTCTGAGGATCGCCGAAGGGGCCTGGAGGGCCCGAAGGTCGCCGAAGGGGCCTCGGAGGGCCCCAAAGGGGGCGAAGGGGCCCGAAGGTCACTGAAGGGGTCCAAAGGGTAGCCGAAGCACTACAACTCCCTAGGTGGCCCTTGGATGACGCAGATCCCACACCTCCGAAGGGCCACAAGATCTGCATTGGACCAGCAAGCATGCCGGGTGGACTGAACCACGGAGGTCCACTATGAGTCGAAGGCTACGCGTAGAGGTAGAAAAAGCTCCTGCAGCCCCTACCAGTATAGGGCCCTGTTAGGGGTACATCTGTAATCTCGTGTACCCTGTAAAAAGGCTACAAATAGTCACCTCCCCCAATATAGAAAGGGGCCGGATTTTTTGGGAAAAGTAATACACTACTCCTGACAACCAATCCCCTCTCCGAGGATACTCCGGTTCCTCGCGTAGACACCAGGGGTCCCCTTTCTTCTACTGTCTAGTCGTTTTCCTATGACAACGGGTATTCTCATAGGTTTATCTGGAGGGTAAAGTTGCTCACGAAAATCAGATTTTATGTGGCTAATGGTGGATAAAGGGTCTATGCTTACTAACGACAATTGTACTGAGGGATAGTTGGTAGGGAGTGTACATTATGCAGTGTAAATTCTATCCTATGACTGAAACAATGTCCATATCTTCTCGAGGTGTGACTGGCCAGAAATGTTTGGAACACATGAAAATTCCAGTGTTGTAAAAAACGGTCGGAACAGCCGATTAATCGCCCGTTTATGCGGAGTCGCCAGGCAAAACGTCACGTATACATGAATCGAAGCGCATTTAACGTTTGTGAACACTAAATCGGCTACATTGTCCGATTAGTCGGTCGTTTCCGTATAATCGCCCACATAATCTGTTTAATTGACCAAATTCAACCCTTTAGTCAAGTTAGAATTCAGCTCGTTACAACTAGCCCAATAGCAGCCCAGTTATAATCCTAATATACTCAAGCACAAAACACTTGATTCAGAGTAACTGATTCATATATAACCATCACAAACCAGACTGTTGACAATGATTCAGCGTAACCAATTCTTTCGTGGTTGTGGGTCATTTTGTGTACATAAATTTAAAACTTAGTTCTTTTGGTCGTTGTCTCGTCAGTGTGTTAAGTTAGTCTAATCTATGTGACAATTCATGCTTTTAATTTTGTCGGTGATCTAAAACCGATCTTACGTGTGATTGTTTGATTCGGAGAGTCTCCTAGATAAGAATCACGCAGAGAATGACACGAGGATTTTATACAGGTTCGAGCCTTCTCTGGAGAGAATAACAACCCTACTCCTATGTGGCTATATTGAGTATGCTGATTACAATCAAAAGAAAGACTAGAGCTTGTCCTCCAGATTGTGCCTCTCCAGATTGTGCCTCTTTCTTTTTGCCTTCTGACTTTAACCTTATATAACGTATGGAGATGTGGCAGTTCCTCCAGACGAAGAGGCGTCCTATTATTCCAATTGACGAACCGCTTGATGGAAGTTGCCGCTAGGGACTTGGCACCCCCACGTTGCTAGGCAGTTGTTGTCAGAGACAGAAGTAATTCATGCGGTTACTCACAGAGAGTAACAGCGTATATTAAGTACCACATGTGTTAAACACGGCGCATAATACTCCCTAACTGATTAGACCCACAAGTCAACAAGCCCTATCAATTACAGGGTTGTCGAAGCTAGGCTAGTCGAAGCCAACTAAGTCGTAGAAGATCGTACGACTGTTCGATAGTCGTAGAAAGGCTTACGACTATACCATAGTCGTAAGAAGACTCATGACCATAAGGTAGTTTACGACTAGACAGCTTGACCTCTCTCTCTTAAATATTAAGAGGAATACTTAAGACTAATATGAAGATGTTAATATCTATAATAATAATTATAGATAAATAAATAAAGAATTTTTTTGTAAATAATCTATTTTTTATTCAAAATACGTAAATAATACCGTTTAATTTTTTTTTGAAATAATCTCTAGTCGTAGTTCCATTGGGCGACTAGAGCCTCATGGGTATAGTCGCCAAACGGATGTGCGACATTAGTGCAAGTCGCCCAACCAATTAGGCGACTTAGTTAAAGTCGCCCAACCAAATAGGCGATTTAAGCTCCTAAACTCACAATTATGTAAACCCAATTGGAACAATTGTGTTAAAATAGATATTACATTTTGTAGGTATTGTATTTAGCAAATCGTATTATATGATGTTATTTTTGTAAAGATAAAAGTGTGGTGACAACGTTGGTTGGTCTGCTTTCTTATTTTCAGTAGAATATGAAGGGTACGAAATATGTCGGACTCATAATAACATTTTGTGATCGTCGATATTGTTGTAGTCGTCAAATTTCAGAGAATTTTGTGAGGACGATTCAGATAGTAATGAATGGTAAGTAGATAGGTAAGTGATATTCTAAATACGAAATAATATAGGCTTGCTTTCATGGCTTAGCGAGACACTTAACGAGAAGTACATTAAAGTCCGCGACGAAGCACATTACACGTAGTGACATGGCATGATGGTTCGGGTAATTGCTTTAGTCATCCTCGCTACTACTACGGTACACCATGATGTAGCATCCGGACCATATAAGTATACATGCCTTTAGGGATAATAAAAACAAGAGGGTATGACGGGTACTACTACGTAATGACGACTCATCGTGGACCGGGGCCATTTTCCCTTTCTTGCTAGCTCGGCGTTGAACTCTCGCCGGCCTTCCCTTCCCTTGTCGCGGATCTGCCCACGTCGGTGGTATGTCGAAGTCGTCCATATCCTGCGATTCGATGATGTAAGTGCACCGTATAATGAGAATCGTAAGAAGGATTTAACTTCTTCATAACTAACGTCGTGGATACGGATTCTGGTAGGGGCGACCGGATCTGTTGTGGCGGCCGGGTTCACCAAGATGAGCCTTTCCCTTGCCTTTGTCGCGGATCGTACATGTCGGGTCGGTATGTCAAGTCGTCCATGTCCTGCGATTGTATGATGGATGTAAGTACACCGCATCGAAACCTTACGTAATAAGGACGCCACCGAGAACACTCTATGTGGGTTGCCTTATGTTCAATCTCCTAAAGCATGTAACGAAATGGTGGACGCGTTATTGCGGTTGCCTTTTATTGAGTTGACATGTTGTATTGATGTGTCGCGTGCTTTAAGTTATATGCATCGAAGAAATATGCAATGTATGAACGAGTTCTGAAAACCAAGCTATTCCATATTATCCGATAGAATTAAGATAAAACATACTAGCAGTTGGGTAGTTGCTTACAAGAACCAAAGTACAATTACGACACAATTAGTTCGGCATTTGCTTACAAGAACCAAAGTTCTGACTGAACTACAAGTTACAACAGAGTAGGAAATGTAATACAAGTTCCTACGTGTCAGCAGGCGCCTTTGCAAGTTCTGACAGTGTGCCCTTCCTGGCGGCAGCGGCTGCAACGTCTACCCGCCGCTGCAGCTTCCCCTTCGTCCATATCGTTCCGAATGCGACGACTCTGCCGACGGCCCTTCCCCCCTCTCAATAGGTCTAGATCTGGAACCCAAGTCCTATTTGCAATATCCAATGTGGAGAAGTTACCGACAACCCTGAAGCCTCTTAGCTCGCCGCACCACACCTGCTGAACCTTTTCCTTCATGAAGTACTCAGATACAAAGTTAAATGGGTCCATGCGGATCGTCCCACACGCCAAGCGAGAACATGAGAGCATGGCTTGTGAAGAAGCTTTAGCTTGTTGCATGTGCGACTAGGTTCATTCACATGGTCTCCAAGGCATACCTCATGGGTAACAAGAGACCGAGCCGTTCGAATCCGGCTCTGTCTCGGAGGATCACGTCGAATCGATGCTCAGATGTGCCCATTACGAAGACCGTGTCGATCGAGCCTTCTCGGTCTTGGCTCGCATGTATGTACTAATCTTCGAGCAATAGGGTGCTGGGGTTGGTCGCATGAAGTGCCGCATTTGCATGTCTTTCCTCGAAATATCCGATTGTACCATGCGAACGCCTTCAACAATGGCGACAAGAGGCTGACAACGGAGGCCCCTAATAACCCAGTTGTACACCTCTGCAAGGTTAGTGGTCATTATGCCATACCTTGCGTCGTCCGTGTCGTGCAGTAAGGACCACTTTTCCAATGGCTCGGCCTCAATCCAATGAGAGAAACACCCGATGTCCCTCGAGGTCCTCCGCGTCAAATGGGGAGGGTCGAGCTCCCGCAGTGGTGTGAGGCGCTCCGGCTGTGCCTCCCCGGGAATGAGGGGACGCTTGTTTCTCTCGATGACATGCTTCTTGGTATGCTCGTCCAATATCTGCCACAATGCATCAAATTTACGTTGCTGGTTCTGCATGGCAAGCCTCTTGAAAAGTTTCATCAAAGGTTGCTGCCTGAACTGTTTGAAGAAGTTGGCCCCCAGATGGCGAATGCACCATCTGTTCCTCAGGTCTGGCCAGGGGAATGGCTCATTGGGGTCTTGCTGAAGTTGTCGGATGGCCTTCATCATCCTGGGGTCTTGCCCGGCCACTGCGTCCTAGTGCCACCCCTCCTACTATGCCTGCGAAACGTAGCATTGCAATTGGAAGCAAACGTTACGGAAATGTCAAAAACATATGTGAACAGGTGTTGCATGTAACTTACGCATGGGTCGACTCAGGCACCCTCGTCCCGACGGGAACTGGAACAACCTGGCGGAGGCCGAACTGGCGCATCACCCTGTGCACTGCGTAGTCCTCCACGAACACGTCGAAGACGAGCTTCCTCTGCGTCCGCCAGTACGCCCGGTCGCGCCAGCACAGTGAAGACAGCCCCGCGGGAGCACGGGCCTCCGTCTCCTGATCGGAGTACGGCTCCCAGCGCACGTCGTCAGCGGTGAGACGGTCCAACCGCTCCATTAAAGTGCTCAGACGCGACGCGTGTGACTGCTGACGTGTGCATACTGTACTGCGAGCCAAAACAAGGTTAAAAGGATTACCCGTAATACGACTAAAGAAAATATATAGGAAATATGTACCCGCTCTACGGCACCAAAGGACCCTACGGTCGGTAGGTCCACCGCGTCACCATGGTACATGTCCGCTACCAGACGGTCTCTGAAGTCTATCGGCATGGGCGTCCGAGAGAAGCGCTCGAACGACCACAACCGCGGCGATGAGGGGCACTGTGAGGATAGATCGCTTCGTCCGACAAAGACGCATCGCACAAAGCCGCGCAGACGTCGCGGCAAATCTGGCCGATCCCCAATCGATCTCCGGCTCCTCGCCGTCGCGATGGCCCTCGCGTACGAGGCGGGCGTCAACGAGTCACCGTGGCGGTAAACAAGACCAAATTAATACCCACAACAGATCGCCTCGGTGTCGCGAAACACAGTCGACGGTGGTCAGGGACCATCCGCCGACCTCTGCAGTAAACGAATAATTAGTAAGCCCGTCATATGGCTAGGCCTTAATGAATCGCTAACCCCGCGAAAATAGGTATTATACTTACCCGAATCGCGAAAGCCACCGCAGGGCGCACCATGCCATTGCCGCCCGAGAAGTCGGCACGGAGGTGCGCCTCGCCCCAAGAACGCCTCAAACACGCCAACAGTCGCGCCGATCCACACCCGTCCGTGAAATCACCGCCGCTCGCGATAGGCAAGCCGAGCAAAGACATCGCGACATCCTCCAGAGTCGGGCCATCTCCCGAAAGGAGGTGGAAGGTGTCGTCTCCGCCAACGGTCCACCAGGCGGTCGGAGCGGCCGGCCGAACGGAAGCGTCGTGGACCGCTCCGGGCGGCTGAACCTCCCCATCGTCGTCGACGACGGATCGCCGTCCTCTTCGGTGGCCTCAACCATCCGTCGGCGGTAGAAGACCGAACGGCTCGGCCTACAAAGCACGAAGACGTAAGTACAAAGTGCGCATACGACACAAAAAAGTTACAAAGTTTACGGACAAACCTCTCTACCAGCGTGGGTCTAGTCTCCAAGCCGTCGGGGTGTCGCGTCTGAACCACCCCTAACTCGGCTGCCCCGCCGCCAACCGGATCACGGCACACGACGGCATTCAAGCGGTCAAGACGTCGACGAACCGGTCTAGCGGCATCAAATGCCAATCCGAACCACCGTGGTCTTGAGCCATACCGCAAATTAAGAAATTAAAAGCATTCATATTACTTACGCATTTAAATTATATTCCAATGGGAAATAAATCATATTTGATATGTTCGTAGTGCCACCTAAACACTTTGCCCCAACACAATGACACAATTTTTCCTACGAAAGGCTATATTACGTTAACGCCTATACCGACTGCTATGGATTGCGAGATATTTATTACATCATCGTTACTATGCGTATTTATAATGCGTGAAGCTTTCGGAGAAAAAAAACAAAATTTCACATGTTTCATAATCCTCGTGTTTGGAACCATGTATCGCGTATTTACCATTCTATAAACTAGTATTTGCGAATGCATGAGTTATCGACATGTTTATCATTTTATAAACTAGCATTTCTAAAAGTAACATGTTATCATTCATCTAGCCCGTACGCAATTAGCGCAGCACGCATAACAGTACAACCTAAAATTTGACATGTTTGATAATCCTACGTGTTTCGAACCATGTATCGTGTATTTAACATTCTATAAACTAGCATTTGCGAATGCACGCGTTATCGACATGTTTATCATTCTATAAACTAGCATTTAGAAAAGTAACATATACGCAATTAGCACAAAGACGCAGAAATAGTACAACTAAATTTATTTTTACTAACTCATTTTTCCTTCATGTTATCTCTCAACATTTGCTAACGCACCATGGTTACTAACTAATTATGCCATCTCTAGATATTTGCTAACAATATGTCATTACACATAAAGTTGATTGCTAACCTACCATGGTTTAGAAAAAAACTTATACAAAGTAATATCAAAACTTACCGACCCTCACGCTGCTCCTCTTCTTCCCCGCTCTTCTCCTTTTCTTCCCTCCTCTTTCCTTCTCCTCCTCTTTTTCCTCTCTTTCTCCTCTCTCTCTCTCCTCTCCTCTTTTCTCTGCCGATTTACATACTGAATGGCGACAGTTCGTCACATGATTTTATAGTCGCTTGAAGTCGCCATACCGTATGGCGACTTTTATTGAGCCGCCACCATGTCGCCATACGGTATGGCGACGACCTTAAGTCGCCAGACGCAGTATGGTGACTATGCCTCCAAACCTTCAATGTCGCCTTCTACGGTTGGGCGACTTGAAGAAGTCGCCCAACCGCATTTACGACTAGAGATTATTTCAGAAAAAAATTAAGCGGTATTATTTCAGATTTAGAATAAAAATAGATTATTTAAAAAAATTCAATAAATAAATGAGGATTATTATATCCTCGTCAAATATATTACTTAAACTCGTTGCAAGTCGTACTTTGGTGCAGAACTGTAATAGTCCGCCGATCAATTTTGTTATCTTTTGAGTAGACCTGTTCAAATGCCAATAAGTAAGGGCTTGAAAAGCCTACTAAAAACAAGAGCTAAGCCTACCTAAAAAAACGTAATTACTATTTAAAATGTATTATTTTAATCATTTTCGGAATAAAAAACTAATATTTAATTCATTTTCAGCATTAAATAAATAGAATTCTATTTTTTTTAATTGTTTTTACCGGGATTTCGGGACAGGCCGGGCTTCCTTCGGGCCGGATTTCCGGTCCCAAGCCTGGCCCGGACATGGTCAGGCTCGGGCTGGGCCGGACCGCCCATGCACAGGTCTACTTTTGAGTTAGTAATGAAGTTATCATGTACAATTGGAGGGGGGTACAAGTTTCTTTAATAGTATTGACAATATATTGTGTTCAAATATCTCTGAAACTAGCTTTATCATCAAATATGTGAGAACGCCAAATTATCCACATAATTCCGATTAATTATCCGTATTCCGATTAATAGCTTGACGGTACCCTATCCGTCTGACAACCGTATTCCGTTTTTTACAACACTAGAAAATTCACAGGAGTTTTGCACGAACTACACATGAAAAATTCCCGCATTCCAAACAAGTCCAGGTAATTATGCCTAAATTAACTTTGGATGTTTTCAGCAGTTGGTTAGGCTGATTTCCTAAGAAAGGTTACGGTTGGAACTGCTACAATCTACCAGACTGTTTGGCAAGCCTGAAATAATGCATGCTTTAACAATGTGTTCTTCAAACCAAAGATAAGAACTGCATCTGAAGCTCTCGATTAATGTCATGGATGTACAGATGCTCCTCAAATCTCATAAGATTAAATAGAGCTTTCTCTTTTGTTTTTTCTTTCTGTTGACCAGGTTGCTGCTTTTGCAATGGATGTTCTATTTTGTGAAGTGACGTGGTTGTTATAGCAGGAGTCCACTCTCGTAATACAACTTTAAAATCTGGTTTATTTAGTGGAAACAGGGAGAGGAACTACATTCACAGGAATAAGGTAACATCTAAAGACGAGTAGAACACCGAAGGAGACCATGCTGCGACTTACCAACGCTCGAAACATGCACCGGTCATCGCCCGTGACCCTCTGGACCGCGTAATGTTCCACCTTGCTCAGCGCCGCTGACCACCCGCCCCTCCTGGACCACAAACCACTTCTTGTAACTCAATTGTGCTCGCACTTGAATCCCGGCGAAGCAGTGGAGGCGGGGCCAAACCGGCGGCGCAGGAGCAGGCGTGGAGCCCTCGAGGAGCTCGAACCTGGCCATGCCCTCCCTGAGCCGCGCGAGAAGTGTGGTTGCGACAAGACAACAACCAGCAGCGAATCAGAGATATGCGTGGGAGCTGGGAAGCCATACGGATCGATACGATCGATACGAGCAGGTGGAAGCAAGCCTGCAAGGGCGGCGAGCGGAGAAGGGGCAACCAACCATTGGATGGCCGCGCCGCAGGCGCCATTCGACCGCAATCTGGAAGGGGCAGCGGAGGAGAGCGGAAGGGAGAAGAAGTGGATCAGGTGGGGTTTTGGATTGGAGATGTGGCCGAGGAAGCCGCCGGGGTGAGCACTGAGCTACTGAGCAGGGTGAGGTGAGGACTGAGGAGACGAGCGACGGCCCAGCGCCGAACGGGGCTTCTGGGCTTTCGGCCGAGACAGCGTAACGTGCGTCCCAGGCGGGCGAGGGAGGAGACGTTTCACAGGGAACGGGTGTGTAATGGCCTTATCCCGATAATCCGCGTGCAATTTTCATTCAGTTTTGGTTGGTTTTTTTTCCCCTTCAAATCTTCCCCCTCGCTTTTGACTGCCACAATCCTGCTGGGTAAAAGGAGGCGGAAAGGGGTGCGGTCGGGGTGCCCACGTCAAGGTTTTTTTCTTGTTCGTTAGATCGTGTTGCTCTTGTCCCTGTTATCCGATCGGGTTTGCTGCTGAGTTCGCGTGCACTCCATCTTGCTCTCCACGTGTGCCCGTCTCGCTGAAGGAGAGATGCGGGTGGGTTAGCTAGTGTTCTCGAGAGAATTCCTCATTACGCCTCCTTTATTCATCCCCGCTCCTGTCGCATGTCCCTCGTCTTCATCGTCTCCTTCGTTTCTCCCTCCTCGTTCGTGTCACCCGCTCGTCACCTTTCTCTTTCTCACCGCCGCCCGCTCGTCACATCCTCCGTCTATGTGGTCTCCCCCTCCTCTGTCTATTATGTGTTTGGGGTTGGTTCTTCATTCATCTACGTTTCTTACATCTGTTTTTTTTAGGGTTCCTCCATGGATCCACACCGATTTGGTCTCCCACAAGGTTTTGTCATTGGTTTGCTATCTACGTTTCTTGCATTTGCTCTGTTTTTTAGGGGAGATGTTCCTCCGAGAATTTACGCCGATCAGGTCTCCCACGAGTTTTTGTCCTTGGGTTACTCTTGTTTCCCGCCGGCGTGCTTGCCTCCTGTTGTTGTCTTTGCTTTCTTTTGGTTGGCCTGTTCTGGATTTGTGCTTCCGTGCTTTTTGTCCTTGTTCACTTGTTCTTTCTCTCTTGCAGATCGTACCATCCGTGTTGTTGTTCTGCGCATTGCTTATTTTGTTAGTCCCATGGGCCTTTGTCCTACGATGTTCATGTATGGATCTACGCCGATTTGGTCTACGCACGCACGACCTCATGGATTCCGCCGTCTGACAGCCGCTAGCCGCCGAGGAGGAGGCACGATGCCGCCGAAGCACCATCTGCATCTACTTCCTTGCCTCCCCATTGACCTGCAAAAAGGTGATTCCTTTCCCCTTCATGTTCCCTCCTATCCACGATTACTTTGCTTCTTTTGTTTATTGGAGTAATGTTTTCTTGGCTTCCGACTTTTGTTTCTTTCACCTGTCGCGTTTTTTCTACTCTCCATAAATTCTTCTTCTGGGTTTTATGGAGAATTGCGTTGCGCACTTAGGTGCATGTCAAGATTTGCTTCTGATTTGGCCGGCGTTTCTTGGCTCATGTGTTTTCCAATTCCAGGTCGATATGTGCCTAAACGTGGGTGGGGATTATCACTATCACTCCTTTTGATCTGGATGGACTCATATAATTAATTATCCAGGATTATTTTTTCACCGATTTCTGTTCGCTCGGAATTTTTTTATCTATGATTTTTACAATTCCAGGTCATACAATGATGCATCCATTTTGATCTAGTGTTTTTACCCAATTGCAGGTAATATAACGATGCATCCATTTCGATTTAGTTTTGGAGAAGCGTTGCCTAGTGTTGCAGAATATTTGCATGGTTATTCGAGATCTGTTCGCTAATTGTGATTTAGGCCACCCCTTCGGCTTGAATTGCCGCTAGACTTCAATGGGTGCGATGATATTAGCCTCCTCTAGGCCAAAATGAGCTACCATTAGATTTTTTCAGCACCTCGATGCTTGCTTGTCGTTTTGATTTTCTGTCTACTTCTACTAGAAAAATCTTCTTCTAGGTCTAGCATGTGTAGTTGGTCTCAGACCCGGCATAGCCTAACGTGATTAAATAGCGAGGGGATTTTCTCTTGTGTTAGATGATTTGCTACGGCAAAAAATTTTCTATATTGCAGATAGAACAAGTTAAGTCTCCTGTATATCTTCAGGGTGTTGTTATTGACGATTGTAGGATATGATGTCTTCACAACATCGAGTGAGACAGACTTTTTAGTTTTTACTCATTAGATCGTCTGAACATTCTAGTTTTGAATCAACCGTGCATCATATGCGAATTTTTTTTTTCAAATAATCTATTTTTTATTATTAATTACAATATTATACCTGCAATAATATTTTTTACATAAATATACTCACAATCGCTCAACAGTTGGTGATCGGTCCCATCGCTCAACGGTTGAGCGATCGGGACACTTGTCGCCAATGGGCATAATGCATGCCCGCTAGATAAGTGAGTGCACACTAGAACCAACCGTTGAGCGACAAGTGTCCCAATCGCTCAATCGGTTGAGTTATTGACCCGATCGCTCAGCGGTTGAGCGACAGGAGTATATTTTTGTAAAAAATATTATCGCAGGTATAATGTTGTAATTAATAATAAAAAATGGATTATTTGAAGAAAAAAAATTCCATCATATGCTCTACTTAGGATTCAATAATATGGGTGATCTCAAACCATGCATCACACCGCACTACCTTGTACTAAAAAAAAAGGCTTTTTGAGGCGTCAACAACTACAAAACAGATCAACAATTACGTCATCTATTCCTTCCATGTTACCTTACTAATGATAACACATTTGAGATCACTCATACAATACTTACAATCAAATAAACAAATAAAATCCTCCTCTATGTTGTCATCTTCCCTATACACGTTGCATGCCCATTTGCATTTAACTATTTCCGTATGGGTGGGTTGTTTATAGGACATGGAATTCTCATTACAATATCTTTTCCACCGGCAAGAACAATCCCACCAGTTCTCCTGAAGAAATGCCGAAAAAATGTACGTAAATTGATCGCACCAGCTAGACTTAGTTTATGACCTGCTTGTCCTTGTATATACCCTCTTCTTACAAATTACACGTGCTTTACAGCTCAATGCCTGTACTGACTGATGACACAACCACCTCTGCCTCTGTGAAGAAGAGCCGTTCAGGTAAGAAAGTCAAGCACTAGATTGCAGGTATATTACCTGTAGTTTTATGTTCGTTCAATCCCGTCTATTTACCGTACCACATGCATCTGCTATACTCTTCTGTATTCCGTAGGTTGGCTTATTTTCCATTCTCCCCGCAGCATGGAATGCCCAATATGTTGTTGCCACATGCACCTTTTTCTGATTCTGCCCTACAGAATCATGCTCTACTCTGCCTGCCAACAGCAGCAGCTACGAACTTCTTTTGCTGTTGATACATGTAATAGTCGTACCTAACCTAGGTTGAGTCGAAACCGCTGACTTGGTCACGCTAGCTAGGGAGCAGTGCTTATTGAGCCACGACGAATCGAACTACTGTCTCGATCGCGCTAGCTAGGGAGCAGTGTTGGTCGAGCCACGGTGCTGGCAAAACCCTAATTGTATGTTCGTTGTTTTAATGCATTGCATTCGATCGTTCATTCACGTGTGGTTCATCTGTACGTTTGTGCGCTCGATAGTTCGATGTTGATTGGTTATAAAGCTAGAAAATCGAAATAACTTTTAGAAACCTTTCCTAAGGCATCAATTGCATTGCATCAACCTTTTTTGTCGAGGAATTAAGTTTGGAAAATTAATTTAAAAGGGGAATGTCTATGCACTCTTGGAGTACACATTTTTCTGTAGGAGAAAAATATTTTGGTTTGAGAAAAAAAAATCATAAGTATAAATAGTTTTCAAAATAATATATTTCCTGAATTCCTGCTAACTGCTAGAACTGCACAGACCAGTAGGGTACAATTTAAGCGAAAAGAGCATTACAAGCAAATAGGAAAAATATTATTTTTATTTGGTTTCAAAAATAATTTTAGAAAGTATGTTTTGCAAACAGGCCTAGCATTTGGCAACTTTGCACAAAGACCCTTATGCTTTGGACATTTTACAAAATAGTCCTTGTCCATTTTAAAACCCGAAAAGAGCAAAAGTAGGGGCCTCCATGAAAAAAAGCTTTCAGAATTAAAATATTTTGAAATCAACCTTGGAGAGCTCCAATAAACTACCAAAACTATCATTTAACCATCCATGTTATACCAAAATGTGATGAGAAGTGTTTTTACCATTTTACCCAAAATGCAAGGTGTCCCTTGAGATGGAAAAAGCTCAATCAAACCATAATTTTTTTCCTTTCACAAAGTTTAAAAGAAAATTTAGAAATTTCCTTAGGAGAGAATCATGGCATCCCAACATAAAGAGCTCCTGGCTGGCTAGAACAGAGCAATTGCTCTATTCCACCAACAAGGGGGGAAGGGAGCAAAGGATAGGATATCAAAGGAAGACTAACCTAGCACTTATTCAAGCCATCAAGCATCTCCTAGTCATCATCATCAGCGGCATTCCAATCCATCTCAAACATCAGTCAACATCTTAGCATTTCAGTCTCTCATTGAAATCAAGGTAGGTTGCTCTTAGATTTATTGTCATCATGGAGCTAGTGATATAGATCTGGCATAGTATCATGTTCTAATCAGTTTTGCCCATGAGTTCTAGCATCAGTTTTGCCCATGATTTCTAACAAGAATCCATTTTGTCATTTGAGAATAATTAGCATGTATAGTATCTCTACATTCAGTTCTTGCAATACAACAATAGTACACCATCCTCTCTATTGCCCAAAATAGTGACATGCTAGATTGTGTACCAATATATATAGCAAAGCTCAGTTTAAGATTTTTTATCCATCATTGCTAAGCTAGTTAACGTCACCAATGTTGCTGATTGTTCAATTTAATCAAGTCTTATCATATGAAAATCAAGACATTCATGCTAATAGGGGCTGTTAAACCAAATCCTAAAAAAATGTGATGCAAATGTATGTGCATGACATCCATCTATGTTTCTAGGCATCAAGCATCCAATATTCAAGCATCAATTTAGATATACCCATTCATCCATGCATCATCCATGAATCGGTCGGTTAGAGTTTAGAGCTAAAGATGGAAGAAGGACAAACCTGGAAGGCTAGATGGACAGCCGAGTTGCAGCAGTGCCTAGAACCACACCACTCACAACTTGTCGTGGTTACTGGTGAGTTGCCCCAGATCCAAATCCATCAAGCATAAAGGGGGGAAGTGAGGCCGGGGAAGAAGAGCCTTGTGATCTTCTTGGCGGGGTCGCGGCGAGGAGGTCGGCACCGGCAAGGCCGATAAAGAGGCCGAGGCAGTGGAACCCTGGCCACATTATCGAGCGGAGGCGATGACGATAGGAGAAGAGGAGCTAGAGAAAAGCAAGGGGGGATCAGGCCCAACGGCACGGTGCTTAGGCGGAGCTCATGCTGGTGAGGCTGGCAAGGGTGGCGAGGCTTGGGACGGAGGCGTCGGGTGTGTGTGAGAGAGCAAAAGAGAGAGAGAGAGAGAGAGAGTCAGCCGAGAGGTGTGCGTGTGTGTGTTGTGCATATGTGTTGTGTTGTGTGTGGGTTGGGCCAGTGGGTCGTATGTGTGTGCTGGGCCAACTCAGTGTTTTATTTCTTTATTTTTTTCAAACCTGATTTCAACTTCAGAAATGTTGCAATAAGAATACACCTCAAACACTTAAACTATAAACAAATAAAGTTGTTAATAAATCTACTTGAATCACTATTCAATCCAAAAACGGGATAAACCCATGTTATCATTAATTACTTATTAATTCTTAGTCCTTATCGGACTCCGTTGGTATTTTTCAGGAGTCGGAGCATCTGGGAAAATTCTTATCGAACCTAAGCCTCAATACTCCAATTTTCCTTGTTGATCAGGCAAGTTCAACACATTTGATCATACTGCTTTGGACTTAATTTCAGTACAAATTACTTGCAACCTATTTTATGTTATCACCTGCATGTCAAATTTACTTTATAACTTCCTGAATCAATATGACATATGGATTTGGTTATATGATGATCACTAGTATGGATGGTAGCCGAAATCACTAGATGTGTTTATGGAAGTGTTGTGATTCCACTACATATGGGATTATCATATAAGGACTAAGTAACAATTGTCATAAGGCATTCAAGCATCGTTCAGTCGCGCTGACCATATACCCGGTTATCTAGGCTTTGCCAAGTAATTATTTTGGATGATGTATCTCTGGGTGGGATTAAGAACTTTGTGCCTCTGCGGAAGCTAGGTTTAAGGACTATGTGCTTCTGCGGAAGCTAGTGGTGGAAGCTGCGGTTTTTTGCCAGAGATATATCCTGAAGCAATATTGGAAAGACATAGTGAACTCTTGGTCTTGACCACACACTAAAACAAGTGTGTATATCTGGTGGCAGTAAAGACAGAGATGTTTGTGGGTAAAGTAGCACACCTTTGTAGAGTAAAAGTGTGACTATCACTCCCTAGTTTCGGGTAGAAACTGTGTCTCAGTAGGAAATAGGACTACTAGAGTTCTACCTATGGTGTCTCATGAATAGTAGAGAATTCATAATTAAAACTTGATCAATTTGCCAACAAATGTTTAGAAAACTATCTAACACATTCTCAAGGACGTGGGTCCTTTACTAGTATAGGTTTGGTATAATTGGATAGTTAGAGCATATAATTGTTGGCTTGCTATTGTTGAACTTGTTGAGTACCTTTTATACTCATCCCTATATTATAATTACCTTTGTTAGATTTTGGATAGTTCGATATTGAGAGTCTTGTTGCCGAGGAGCAAGACGGAGGTGATCCATAGTTGCAGATGGAAGAAGCTCAAGAGGATTAGGACTTTGATGGTTCAACCTTCGGTGTCGAAGATGAAGTTTGAGAGTCGTGTAGTGGAGGTAGCTTTTGTATGTCCTGTGTGGCAAGTATAGACATGAACTTGAGGTCCGATGTCACGTATTCTAAAACCTTATGTTTAAGACTATGTTCTAGTCGTAAGATAACTATGAGACCGCTGCTATTGTTTCTCTGCGATACTCTTATATGCACATATTTGATAAAGTTATGTTTTATTAGGTGTGGGCCATAGACTGGCATGCTATCTATGGTAGTGGCATGTATGGGTCGTTACAATTGCCTGGTTTACCTTATGGTTGTGTCCTGTTTATATTTACGTACAATACTGCCTGTTCTAGAACTCTGTGACGTATAATCTCGCGGTCGATCGTACGACGCATGCTCTCCTTTTGCCAGTGCTAGACAATCGCGTGTGCGCTTTGCTGATTATATAACGTACATTCCATTATCACTTCACGTTGTTCCTGTTACTCCGATGCTACTGAACGATCACGTTTGCACCTATCTTTATAACATAACCTGGTGTTCATGTATCTTACTAGGTAATGCTATGTTGTATCTTAATCAATAATGAATAGGCTAATGCTATATTTAGGGGTGTCAATCGAATCTGATTATAATTTTTATCAGGCATTCGAATTCGGTTGATAGCGAATATGGTTTAGATTTTTCCATCTGATTAACAATTTCTCCCATATTCGTATTCGTATTCGCATAAAAAAATATGGATACGAATACGGTATGGACTTTTGCCATCTGAAATGTTATTTTATCCGCACTATTCATATTCGTATTCGATAAAACAATATACATATTTTATTGCAGCATGGCTAATTAGTTGGATGAGTATTTTTAGTTTAATATGAATTCATGTTCTTAGGTAAAATAGATAAACTATAACAATTAAGTGTGATATGTACAAGGATAAAATATCACAAATATCCTGCAATTACGTAGGTTACGAGGATATCCGAATCCGACCGAATTAACTAGGTATTCGATTCGTATTTGTTACAACATTCGATTCGTATTTGTATTCAATAAGATTCGAATTCATATTCATATTCGTTTATAAAATACGAAAACGAATACGGGAAACCACTATTTGATTCGTATTTGATCCGTTGACACCCTAGCTATATTGTGCCTTTATGTTTTCGTAATAATCCTTCATGCTCGTACATATCTCTACTACTTAAAAATTGAAGTTGGTGATCGTCCGTCCTCTCACATTCTTCTGCATCTGTTAGATCTGCAAGCGGACCACCGATGGCTAAATCTCATCGCGCGGCAGGCAACCCTATCCTCACACCTCCCACGCACTACCCAACTCCCACGCATGCGCCGCCCTCCATCCCTCTCCTCTCTCCACCGCCTTTATTCGCCTCTTCCCTGGTTCCCCTCTGGTCTCTCCCCCCACGATCAAGCACCAATTGCTCCCTTCACACCACCCCACGTGCGGAGAACCGATGCCGCTCCAAGCACCCACGTCGTCGTTACCGCCTCCAAGCACCCACGCCGTCACTGCCGCTCCACGCTCCCTCCCCTTCTCTCTAGGCGTTGTCGTTGCCCCTGCTCACAGCCACGCTACCGTTGCCACTCCGAACGCCCACCCCGTCGCTGCCGCTCCAAGCACCCGCGCCTCCACCCGTGCCGCTACTGCTGCTCCACACGCCCTCCACTTCTATCCGGGCGCTGCCGTTACATCTGCTCGCACCCGAGCCGGAGCCGTCACCGTCCCTAGGTTCTCACCGTCGCAGTGGTGGAGCCACAGTTGTTGCATGGGGGTGCAGTTGCACCCCCAAAATTTTTTGCTAAAAAATTAGTATATACACCCCTTAATATATAAAGTATATACTACATATACTAACATACATCTTTGTCATATACAAACCCATTTAGGATTTAGCATTAAGCCCAACTAGTTCAGAGGCTTCTTTCGGTTGTAGCTCCCCGGTGGCTGGTGCTTGGTGCTTCCTTTTTTGCTTTGTCTTTCTCCTCTTATATATCTCTCTCCATTTATTTCTCTTTGTGGTGGTCTTCAAGTCTTAGGCTCTTAGCCGAAGGGCTTGTACAAGGGGCGCCACCATCGCCATCATTTGCTTGTCCTTCTTGTCGTGGCGTCGCCGCCACCTATGCGCGCCTCACGCCTCCCGCCGCCCTCGGTGACTTAGCCGCTTCTGGCCGACTCGGCCCCGACACGCCGTGGCCATTGCAGACGTGTGCTCCTTGCCGTCTTGCCGTCGTGGTTCTGGGGATGATGCTACCGATGCCGCGTGTACTGAGGTACCACTATCCTACCTCCTCTCCATCCTGCTCCCTCCCCTTCTCTATGATGTGGATATTGTACTGAGGTTAGTGTCCTATGCTTTGGACCCTTTGGTAGTGCTCTGTGAATGCCTGAATAGGTGATGTTATTGTTTGGCTCACTGAGTTGATTGATGTATGGTTACAATGGCTAATTCTTAAAATTTAGAGCTTAGTTCATAGTTATGGACTTATGGTCAAATGACAAATGTTGTTATGTTGTAAATGTAGATTTGCAGAGCACAAATATTTTGTTGTGTTGGTTATAGTGCGAACGTGTAATTTGTTGTAAATGTAGATTTGTAGAGCACTAAATATTTTATGATGTTGGTTATAGTGCGAACATGTAACTTAACACATTTGAACTTATATGCTATGTTATTCGAACTTGTGTTGGAACAGATGTGCCTTAAGTTCGCACCCCCATCGTCAAAATCCTGGCTCCGCCACTGCACCGTCGCCTCCCCTTTCTCCTCTCCAGCTTGCATCCATTTGGGATGTAGGTCGAGGTGCAAGCCAGCGGTGGCGATAACGTGAACGTCGGTGGCGAGCAAGATGCCCAGATTTGACCGGTGGCATGGACGAGGCCCACATCGGGCAATGGATCTGAGGCGGCATGGAGGATTAGGAGCAAAGGATAAGATGAGGTGGCGGCACGATGTGCACTGGCAGATCTGGTGGCTGTGGGCGAGGACGTCCGGATTTGGTGGAAAGGACGCCCACAGCCACCACCACCGCCTGCGCCCACATCCTTGCCGCCGCCAGAGCCACCCCCGAGCCGCATCTCACCGCTAGCGCCCCACTGCACTTCATCCTACCGTGTGACTGCGGGCTTCTGGTTGAAGGAGATGACGACGTCCAAGAAGCCGTGGTCTGGACCCGTGTCCCCGTGCCTGCCCCTTAGCCTGACCCTAACCTGAATGGTGTGGCGGCAACGGTGGCTATCCAGGTGAGGGGAGCACGATTTGGGGTTGTTTGGCCGACCCAAGTGGGAAAGAAGGCGACGAGATGATAGCGAACGCAGGTGGAGTTAGCAGCTGGCAAGATTACGGTAGCGACATGTCCTTTATTCTCTATCTTCTCTTTGCTCTCACTTTCCTCTTCTTGCTTAGGGCTTTATATTGTGTGATTTAATTTGTGAGCGTTTGCTGGGTGGGCAATTAGACTAAAAGCTTGAATCTTTCATTAATTCTCACTCTAAGGCTTTGGACTCACCACATTGGGGTCACGGTTAGCCTCGCCACGGTCATCTGTGGCTGCGCCATCTTGACCTTGTTAGGAATAGCAACTTGTATTCATCTTGAGGCCAATAGACCAATATATATACACAAAGTACAGGAGGTGAATATGCAAATAACCCTTCATAACAATGGGGAATAACACACTATACATATATCTCTAACACCCCCCTCAAACTCATGGTGGATCAACAACACTGAGTTTGGAGAGGTAGAAGCCGTGCTATGCTCGAGTCTGGGCCTTCGTGAAGAAATCCGCTATCTGAAGCTCTGAAGGCACATACTGAAGAGCAATCACCTGATCATGCACACAAAACCTCATGAAGGAAGCATCAACACCAATATGCTTGGTGAGCTCATGCTTCACAGGGTCACGGGCAATACTGATAGCACCTGTACTATTTGACAAGAGGAGTCGGTGTAGCGACAGAAACACCAAAATCCTCAAGTAACCACCGTAGCCAAGTAATATCTGCTGTCAAGAGAGTCATAGCTCGCAACTCAGCCTCTGCACTCGAACGAGACACTGCAGTCTGTTTCTTCGTCTTCCAGGCAATGAGAGAACCACCAAGAAAAACACAGTAAGTAGAGATAGACCGGCGATCGGAGGGATCGGCGCCCAAATAACATCCGAATAAGCTGAAGTCAGAACGAGTCAAGCGTGGAAAGAAGAGAAGGCGAGAGATAGTCCCACGAAGGTATCGCAAAACTCGAAGAAGGTAGCTGTAGTGGACCTAAGTGGGAGCAGAGACAAACTGACTCAGAATGTGGTCTGGATAAGTGATATCCGGACGAGTAACAGCAAGGTAGACAAAACTCCCAACAAGATGACGATAGCGAGTCGGATCAGAAAGAGGCTCGCCATCAGAGGGTCAGAGGTGAACATTGAGCTCCATGGAGTCTCAACAGTACGCTGATCAGTGAGAGAGGTGCGATCAAGAAGATCCTGAATATACTTCTCTTGGGACATAAAGAAATCATCTGGAGTGAAAGTAACCTCAATCCTAAGAAAGTAACGAAGAGGACCAAGATCCGACATAAGGAACTGCTCACTAAGATGAGCCTTGACAAAGTCAATGTACTCAGAATCATCTCCGATAATGATCATATCATCAACATACAGAAGAAGAAGAGTCCGACCACGAGACGAAGTGTGGACAAAGAGCGCAGGATCATGATCACTAGGTGAAAAGCCGCCAGAAGAAGTGACCACGGAGGAGAAGCACTCAAACCAAGCACGAGGGCTTGCTTAAGGCCATAGAGAGAGCGGCGGCGGCGACATACCATGCCCTCGAGAATGAATACCCGGTGGCGGATGCATGTAGACCTCCTCACGCAACTCGCCATTAAGAAATGCATTCTTGACATCAAGCCGAAAGCAGACCCGATGGCGAGCAGGCGCCACCGAAAGAAGAAGTCGCGGATAGTGGTCATGTGGGCCACAGAGCAAAAGTCTCGTCGTAGTCACGACCATGCTCTTCTTTGGAAGCCACGAAGCGACAAAGACGCGCTTATAAGCGCTCAAGAGAGCTATCGAGCGAGTCTTAATATTATAGACCCACTTACACGTGATGGGGCGAGAGTGAGATGGAAAAAGAACAAGATCCCGAGTACTAGTACGCTCGAGGGCAGCAATCTCCTCGGCCATGGCATGTTGCCACTCAGGGTGAGTAACAACATCCTGGTATGAGATAGGCTCATGAGTAGTCGCACCAAAGAAAAGCAAAAGCAGGCGGGGGCGAATCGTCAAGCGGCATGGAGGCGTGGCGAGGAGAAGATGACCCATCAGGGGAAGATGGAGCATCAGGAGAAGATGGAACATCTGGAAGATCCTCAATACGAGGTCGACAAGTGTAGAAGAAAGGGAAAAAAGGTACTGTAGTGGGAGGAGCCTGAGGAGTCATAGGAGACGAAGCAGGCGGCGACAACGGCGAAGAGGCCACATGAGGAATATGTGGAGACTCAGTGGGACGGGTGGATGAGGGCAAGACAGATATAGGTGTATCTGGAAAGGTCAAAAAAGACAGAGACTCCACAGAGGAATTCGAACGAGATACATGACGTGGGTAGAAGGGACGAGACTCGTCGAAAGTCACATCCCGAGAAATCCGCATTCGTCGACCAACAGGATCCCAGCACCGATAGCCCTTGTGCTCGGGATTGTATCCCAGAAAGACAGACTCAACAAACTAAGCAGTCAGTTTGGTGCGTTCTCGAGGGCGAGGAGAACATAGCAAACGCAGCCAAACAGACGAAGGGGGGAGTAGTCGGGAAGAAGACCACGAAGCGCTCAACGAGGATCGCACCTCAAGAGTAGAAGAGGGTTTGGATGTTGATGAGATAGGTGGTAGTAAAACGACCTCGGCCCAAAAGTGAGGTGGAGTAGAGGCGGCAATCATCAGTACACGAGCCGTCTCAAGGAGGTGACGATGCTTGCGCTCAGCGACACCATTCTGAGCATGAGCACCAGGACAAGAGAATCGAAGCGAGAGTACCCTACTCGACAAGGAAGGCATGCGGGTAATGAGAGAGGTACTCGCCCGTGAGAATCGACCACGAAAGACACGAATAGGAGTGGAGAATCGTGTGCAAACCATAGTGATGATTGTTTATAGATAGACAAGGCCTCACTCACGAGAAGACATGAAATATATCCAAGTGTGGTGAGAGAAATCATCTATAAATATGATATAATATCGATGACCCCCTTCAAACGACGGAGCGGGACCCCAAACATCTGAATGAACAAGATCAAAAGGATTTGAGACACCGACTCACTATGAGGATAAGGAAGTGAATCTGCTTACCTAGCTTACGATACGACAATCTAAAGACCGTCTCTGAGATGCACCTGTAAGGCCACGACGAACTAAATACGACAGACGAGATCCACATAGATGACCAAGACGGTGATGCCACTGCTGGAAAGAGACGGTAGACGGAGTGGCAGAAGCGGAGAGACTGGCGGCGACGGTGGCAGCGGAAGGAAGGTGAAGCCAATCAAGCTCCCAGAGACGCTGTGAGTCACGGCACCGAGGACCAGAACCAACCAGAGCTCCCGTGTGGCGGTTCTAAACACAACAAGAGTCAGAGTCGAGAATGACTCGACAACCAAGGTCAGTAATCTGCCCAGCAGAAAGAAGCTGCATGGTAAGGCGAGGAACATAAGCAACAGAAGGAACATGAAAAGATGAGTTGCTAAGTGGTCCTCGACTGAGAGACGAAAAAGAGAGGTACCATCGGCAAGAAGAACACCGACAGGAGAATCAAGAGGTGTAATGAAAGGCAGTGGAAGAATCGAAGTCATGTGAAAAGATGCTCCCGAATCAAGAATCCACGGGAGGTGCTGTTCAGAGAGGTGGTGGTTTCGCGATTCAAGAGTCGATGCGTAACCAACAGAACCTGTCGAGGGAGAACCTGAAGCGGCAAACAGGCATCGAAGTCTGGCTATCTCCTGCTCAATGAGAGAAAATGCTGAAGGAGTCAATGCAGACGTCGATGTAGAAGCACTAGTGCCAGTGCTAGTAGAAGAACGGCGTGAAAGATGCCGCTGCTTCTTATAGCACTGGGACTCCATGTAGACAATCTTGTCGCAGTAGGAGCAGTGAGGACGGCCACCGCCAGATGGAGGGTGGCCACTACCACCTGTGGCAGCCGTTGGAGGAGGCAGTGTGCTGAAGCGTGGAGCAGTCGGTGTAGCAGGTGGACAAGCGGCGAGCACGGAGGGGAGTGGTAGCAGACCAGCACCACTCAGGTGAACGGAAGCCATCGGTAGGTGACGCTGGACGGCGCGGCGACCAAGGCAATGAAGTCTAACAGGCGGCACTAGATGGCGCAGTGGTTAGATCGACATTTTTTTCTCTCTTTTTTTAATTTTTTATTACCGAATCGGCTCTAAAGCCGAGGCCCACTTGGCCCGGCCTGCCTGCTAGAGACGTGCGCACGGAGGAACTAGGGTTCCCCCGGCAGCGGCGGCGGCAGAGCGGGTGGTGGTGGGTGGCGGCAGTGCGGCTTTGAGCAATTGCGGAGCGGGTGGCGGCGGCGGCGGGCGGCGGCGGTGCGGCTCCGGCAAGGCAGCCACCGAGCAAAAGCGGCGGCGACAGTGAAGCGACCGAGCTCTGGCGGTGGCGGCGGGTGGAAGCGGCCCCGGCGGCAGCGGCGTTAGGTGGAAGCGACCACGGCGGCGACGGCGGTCGGCGGAGACCGGAGACCACGGTGGATCTAGATCTGGCGGTGGCGGCCGACTCAAGCGAGACGGAGGCGGTGGAAGCCGCGGACCGGCGCCGGCGGTGGATCTGAAGACGGCGGCGGCAATGACTCCTCTCTCTTCCGAGGCGGCGGCACGCCACGAAGCGAAGAGAAGAGGCGCAGCAGAAGCGGCAATGGTAGAGGCCGGGTCGCCGAACACAGAGCCGTGGCGTGGTCGTCGGGAAGCGGCGGTGGTGCGGTCGCCTGCCATGTGGCGGCGCCTTGCGCGATGGATCGGCGATGCACGGCGCGAGCGACCAAAGAATGGAGCGGTGGCCGAATCTGTGGAAGAGCGACCGACGATGGGGAGGTGAAGCCGGCGGCAGCGGCTAGGGAGGTGAAGCCGGCGGAGGTGGCTAGGGCTGAGGACGAGTTGCGCGTCCGGGTGAGGAAAACCTAATTAGCTCTGATACCATGTTAGGAATAGCAACTTGTATTCATCATGAGGCCAATGGGCCCATATATATGTCCGTCACAGAGTTGTGGGATGCACTAGAGCACAAATATGCGGAAGCTGAGGCTGGTTGCTAGCTCTACATATGCGAGCAATTCTTCGACTACAGCATGGATGATGCTAAATCGATAGTTGCACGGGCTCATGAGCTTCAGCTACTGGTCAGAGATATTACACATTTGGGTTGTGTTTTGCCTTCCAAGTTTGTGGCTGTAGGCATTGTTGCCAAACTTCCTACTTCATGGTAGGATTTTGACAGTAGCTTAAAACACAAGAAGGAAGAGATATCTATTGAGGATCTCATTGCTACCCTTGATGTGGAAGAAAAAGCAAGAGCAAAAGATGTGCCAATCACTTCCTGTTAGAATATTTAGATCAATGCAAATATCAGAGAGAAAGATATAGCAAGAAAAACAAAGGCTTTAAATAAAAAAAGACAACTAGCTTTAAGAAGAAAACTGAGAAGAATGACATGAGGAACATCACCTGCTTTGTGTGTGGAAAAATGGTCATATGACAAAGAATTATCATTTTCGCAAGAGAAAGGATGTTGAACAGCCAAATAAAAGGGTTGTCAATGTGATCATAGGCGAGGCCTCAATAGGAGGGTATGATAATTCACCTATTATTTTTTCAGCATGTCAATCCACTAATTAGTGGGTTGATACTAGAGCTAATGTTCATGTATGTTCTGATATTTCTTTATTTTCTTCATATCAAGCGGTCAGGGTTTCCTCCATCCTAATGGGGAACAGTCGCATGCTTCTGTTCTTGGTGTTTACACAGTGGATCTAGGGTTTACTTCGAGAAAGATTGTCCAAAATGTGAAATTGTCAAAGGGTCAAACTTGTGTGCAAGCAAAACAACCTCGAAAACCCTTTTAAGGGGTTATAGGAGCAAAAAAAACTTAGCACCATTAGATCTTGTCCATTTTGACCTGTGTGAGATGAATGCATTGTTGACAAAAGGAGGCAAAAGATATTTTCTAACTCTTATTGATGATGCATCTCGATAGCGAGATGGATTCCATCATGGCTAATGGGACTTAGGATATCACTGATCATCCTAGCAGGTGCAAACCTGTTGGATGCAAGTGGATCTTTTTTTAAAAAAAAAAGACCTGACGGTACTATTGATAAGTACAAGACAACTCTTGTGGCCAAGGGTTATACCCAGAAAGAATGTGAGAATTATTTTGATACTTACTCTCCTGTTGCTAGATTAACCACCATTCGAGTGATCATTGCATTAGCTGTTTCCCATAGTCTACACGTCCATCAAATGAATGTAAAGACAACTTTCCTTAATGGAGAGTTGGAGAAAGAAATCTATATGGAACAACCGAATGTTTTGTGATTTCTAGACAGGAACATAAGCTGTGCAAATTAATCAAATCCTTATATGGCCTAAAGTAAGCACCTAAACAATGGCATGAGAAGTTTGATAAAACTTTAACATCTGCTGATTTTGCTGTCAATGAGGCAAATAAGTGTGTATATTATCGTTATGATAGGGGGTCAAGGAGTGATTTTGTGTTTGTATATCGGTGACATACTTATATTTGGGACAAACACTGTTGTTATTAACGAGGTCAAATCTTTCATATCTAGATGTTTTGATATGAAAGACTTAGGAGAGATAGGTGTTGTTCTGAATATTAAATTGATCAAAAATAAGGATGGGATCACATTGAACCAATTCCATTATGTTGAGAAAATATTGAGTCGATTTGGCCTTGAGAACTACAAGTTTTCCCCCAACTCCTTATGACGCTAGCGTTAAGCTTCGAAAGAATCAGGGATTGGGCAAATATCAATTGAGATATTTACAAATTATTGGGTCTCTTATGTATCTATCTGGTACCACAAGACCTAACATATCATTTGTTGTGAGTAAATTAAGTCGGTTTACTTCTAACCCAAGAGATGATCACTCGGAGACACTTGAGAGAGTGTTGTGCTACTTGAGAGGCACAACCTCATATGGAATCCACTATACTGGATATCCATTTGTATTAGAATGATATAGTGATCCAAATTGGATCTTTGATGCAAATGAGATCAAAGCTACAAGTGGTTATGTCTTTACCCTAGCAGGTGCTGTAGTTTCATGGAGGTCATGTAAATAGACTATATTGACGAGGTCAACCATGGAAGTAGAACTTGTAGCACTAGACGCAGCCATTGTTGAGGCTGAATAGCTTAGAGAGCTACTGTTGGACTTGCCACTGGTTGAGAAACCAATACCGGCAATCATAATATATTGTGATAACCAAACAATATTGATTAAGGTTACAAGTACTAAGGATAACATGAAGTCCTCCATATATGTGAAACGTAGGCTTAAATCTGTCAGAAAACTGAGGAACTCCAGAGTAATTACTGTGAATTATTTCCGTTGCGTCTATGAACATGGGAATGAGGCCCATTGGAGTTACAACTCAATAGTAACTCATACATTCTTGATCGAAGATCCCGTGACTTAGGTAATGGGAAAAACAAGTTGAAGTTGTAACAAGAGAATAGAGTTAATAATATTTGTACCTGTGTCTTAATAGACAAAGTACTTTCAACTGTATGGACGAGTGGCTTAAAGCCTTAATGTATTCTAGTATCCAATGAGGGAAAAGTATAATAGCCTACAGGATACCTAAAATAGATACACCTACTAGAGCTTAACTGTGAGGTCACAGTTTACGAGAATAGGGCATTCTCTAGAAAACTCATGACCAGATAAAGGAGCATGACCAAATAATGCTCTGTTTAGGTGTGGTTCTTTGACAGCCTAGTATCAGTTGAGTTTTCAAGTGAAATCTAATCACGAAAAGCTGTGAATTCAAGGCATAGTCCATTCATCAACTGTGAGAAGATGAATCTTGTTATTCTAGGTACAAATTCAACATGTACGAGACTTACACTAAAATACTGACATATCAACAACACTTCAGCACAATAGTCCTTATCATCATTTTTGTTGCTTGCCTTGGAATTGGTGGGGGATTGTTAGAATTGGGCACATAAGTGTAAAGGCGCATTCATTCCTTAAATTCCAAAGCATGCACGGTTTAGTCCCATATTGCCTAACCAAGTGGTGGAAGAGCACTTTATAAGGTGGAGTCCTTACCATCCCTTGAAACATGTGACACATGGTATGGGGTGAAATGAAGAGAACTATAGCTAAAGTCACACACACACGCACGCACGCATGCGTGTATTTTCACGTGGCAATCGTGTGACTTGCGACGCGTGACCATGAACGTGCCGTGAACCTAATCCATCTTTATTTTGCTAACCATGCATTTTTCTCTCTCCAAATGAAGTGATCTAAACACTGTGGTCGAAACACAATGGCCTAAAAACACTAGTTAGATCCATAGACCAGTGTGGTCGAAATATTGTGGTAGAAATAAAGTGGTCGAAACACAGTGGTCAAAAAACACTGATCGGATCCATAGACCAGTATGGTCAAAATAAAGTGGTACAAATATAGTGGTTGGATCCATAGACCAGTGTGGTCGAAATAATATGGTTGAAATAATGTAGTCGAAATACACCGGTCGAAGCTGTAGACCCGTGGTCAAAATTGTTGACCAGTATGTAAGGAATTGGTAAACACTGCTTAATTACCATTAATTGGTTTTGAATTAGCAATTACCAATGGTTTAATATGTGCTTTATTATGCATTTATTAAAGAGTAATTGTCTCGACCTTAAAAGAAATCCGAAGACGTCCAGACCAGAAATTGAATTGATTCACTTTCATGTTCCTCTTCTTCCTCTCTGGTCAGTTGTGCTGGAGAGTTATGTTGTCGAACTAAGCCATCCTTTTCCTTAGCGTGCATTGGGAAGGACGGTGAGCGGGTATCTCCAAACCATTGTCGCAGAGTTCACCTACACAAGGCGGCAATAAGGTTTACAGGCGGCCTTGTTCTGCGACCGCTTCGCTTCATTGCTTTATCTCGTTACGCACTACTTGAGTCTGTCTTTGCTTCACATTATTCATCAAGCCGGACTGTAAGTTGGTTGTGCAACCAAAATATTATGTTATAACCCTATTATTGTGTATGTTTAGAAATGCAATGAGTTGCCTTTTGTTAGTATTGATTTTTGCATCTCTATTTTTATGTGATATTTGCCTCATAATAAAATCTAAAATTAAAATATTGTCCATATTTCCAACGGTTATTTCACAAATAGTTGCGTTTATCTCTACTGTTCTACGTCGATATTCTTGTAATGCTGTACTTCAAAAACTTGTTCATCGCGTTGGAAATCTGTGTTCTAGGTGTCAAGCATACATACATACAGGAAATAAAGTAGTAGTTGTTGTATCACGGTCTAGTTGTCCCATCAATTTTTATAACTGCCGCTTTTTGACCTAAGCAAGTCCTTCTAACTAACCTAGGAAGAATTCCAAGTAAAAAAAAGAGTAAATTGCAATGCAACTCTTTGAACTTGTGTTGTTATCTCACCTAGCACCCTAAACTTGTATTTTACTTTTTGAGCTCCTTAAACTTGTTTCCATTTGCACCACAAGTACTCCATTTGCTGTTTCCTAACTGATTTTTCTGAGGTGGACAATGACGTGGCAAAACCATTCACATATGCATCAGACACCTGTCTATGGGGAAAGAAGTCTCTCTCTATCATGTCTTCTTCGGTTCTTCCAAGGGAAACGATACAGCCCGGGTGTCCGTAACGGAGAAAAAAATTGGATGTCTATGCATGTGATCAGCCCACACACGGGAGTTTCCCACCGACAAAGGCATCAGAGAACCTCCCCACCCACATGATATCTTTTACCTTTTTTACTTATTCCTCCTCCTAGTAATCTTCTTCACCCAAGCCTGAAGTTTTCTCTTCTATCTAGCCTCCTCCATCTTCTCACTCTCCCTCTATCTCCTACTTGCTGCACATGGCGCAGCACATGACTCGCACGTGCCTTCCTGCTCTCTCTCTCTCTCTCTCTCTCTCTCTCTCTCTCTCTCTCTCTCTCGCATCATGTGGTCGCGCTCGAGGGAGGCCGTCCGCCATGATTGGAGCTCGCAAGGAAATATCCCTTTGTGAGGGTGGTCACCTCCGAGTAGGATTTATTGCAAGCGTTCGCTCGATTTGTTGCAACAACGCCTAGTGTCTGTATCTATTGTAGCAATAGGGATTTTTGTCGCAATAGGTGATTTAAAATATTGGTACTATATCTTTTGGATGTTTCAGTAGCAGATTCTTGAGGTGGATTTTTTCTCATTGCAATTGTTGCTGCTCATTGTTGCAATAGGTGATTTGAAAGTGATTTGTTTTGCAACTACATCTTCCTAAATTTTTTATTTTGTTTCAAGCATTGTTACACACATGAAATCAAAATATTTCATAAGTTAGTTTTACATATTGCAACAATTAATTTAGGATGTTGCAACTCATTGCAATTGTTGTTTTGTTCTAACCATTGTCGCCGATTGTTGCACACATGGAATCAAAACGTTTCATAAGTTACTTTTAAATGTTACAAATTTCTTGATGTTGCAACAATTATTTTCGGATGTTGCAACTATTATTTTAAAATGTTGCAACATTGTAGCATCAAAATTTGTTTGATTGATATATTTGAATTAGTTTTTAAGTGCAACTAGGTTCTATATTGATGTTTTCCATGCAATTTTGGTGAGAATATACTATTTTTTTCCGAATTCTACCGGTGAAGGAGGAGTTTTTATTGCATCGGGTGTGCATGATGTTGCAGTCGGGGTACGCGTGATGTTGCAAGATTGTCAGAAGGAACTTTTGTTAACACGTGAGATAAATAGCTGAGCATATCACACGAGATCGGACAGCGCAGTGTGACGTACGGCCCTGGCTCTTGGACAGTCCCGTCCTTCCACCTCTGTTGCTCTCTACTCTCCTCTCTCTGTCCCATGCACCACCCCCGCCACCGTTACCTCCCTTATGCTACCAGTCCTATTGGTCTCCGCTCTAGCCCCAGTGTGCTGCCTTCCCATGTCCGAGCTCCCCCTCCATCGTCGCCTTCCTTGTGTGTCCGTGTCAGGACCCGAAAATGCATCTCAAGAACCCTCTGTGTATTCTAAACTAGTTCCAGATCAGTAGCTAGCTCACATAGGAAACAGTGATAAAATACCATCTATTTATTCGATTTAACTAAAAAGATCTCAGAGTACAAATAATAATAATAACTGGACCTTATGGTCAACATTTTACTTAGCTTCCCATGCAAGGCTAAAGAAACAAATAAACTCTTGCAGCAGAATGAAACTCTTGAAAAGGCCAATCAACACGCCCACAGGCAATCGAGTGGAGAACGCATCCTAATCCGCAAAACCTTCATAGTCCTCCTTCTGAAAGAACTCCTGAGCAGTTTGATATTCTTCAACTGATCAACGAAGGCATGAGCCGTGAGTACATAAAGCACTCAACAAGCCGTAGGGAAATGTATGCAAATAGTATTCATGCACGGCTTGAGAAGGTTAGCTGTAGGGTTCTTTTGCAGAAAGCAGCATTTACGATAAATACAATAAATAGATTGAAATACGTAGTTGAAAATAATAATAAATAATTAAACAATTTCTTTGAAACGACCAGTGAACTGCCCATTCACTTCCCAACCAAACTAATGATAAGTGAATCCCCAATTTACCAATCTACACAAACTACCAAGTGAATGACCTGTTCACCAACAAACATTATATTCATCTAGTGAACATCTCATTCACACTTCGACTTATTTTAAAGAAACTCTATCTCCCATGTGAAATCCCCGGACATGTCCATAACCGAGGACGCGGCTATTCAAATAGATCAATTAACACTCTGCAGAGGTTGTACACTTTACCCACAAGATATAATTAGTGTAGCGATCACCAATCATAATAAAATCTTTCAGAGGTTTTATCTCAACAATTGACTCTCCCGTTGTACCTACAACCACCCAAAACCTCATCGTGGTTGACATACAACATTGGACAGGGATGCGGCGAACTGTTCCGCGATGTGACCTTAGAAAAAGATACACACCTCCACCCACAAACTACCTGAGATGTCAAAAGCCAAAACTCAACAACCTACTAGGTTAGGCCCGTCCCATCAGGCATGTAGTTGTACAAAAGACTCAGTTCAATGGCGCACAAGATTAAGTCCTTGACAAGTTACTCAGGCGAGAATACCACAAACCCACAGCATGTAGAAACACAACCACTATCCACCAACCACTCGCCTGAGCGAAAACAGTTTTGTTTAACCAAGACCAATGACACACCTCGTCATGGTACACAAATTTTAACAACAGTGGCACACCACCACGATTCCATATTTCATTAAGTCAAGATTAATCATTATGACACATGTAATGATGAACCCATCGTAACTAAGCTGAACTAAGCATCTGATACGCTACCCATGTTGGTGATACAAATATGTCCAACTAAAATTATCCCAGCTATGGTGACAAAGGATTCATGGCAATCAAATAATCAATGGAGGCATAATGACAACAGGTAATAACTAATCCCAAAACAATTTATATAAAGATAGCATGCAATTGTATAAAAATAATATACTTTTGAAATCTTAGGTTCAATATGATCAAAGGACTACGGCTTGCCTTGGAATAAATCCTGGGATTGATCTTGATCTTGGTATGCTCCTCCCTGCTCAAAGCTTCCCGAAGTATCAACGTCTAATCGCAAACAAGCAAATAAACCAAATAAATAGATAATAGAGGCAAAACAAACTCTAAAAATTAAATAAAAATCTTAGATAAATAGATCTTGAATTTAGATGAATTTAGGAATTTGAATGGACTCAATCGAAGTTTGGATGCAAAAGATATGAGCTTTGAAAAATTCACATGAAATGATGAAATTGAGAGAGAAAAGAATATTCAAAGAATATTCCTTCGGATTAAACAAAATAAAAGGAATTGGAGACTTACAAGTGGGGTCCACTGGTAAGTGAGACAAATATGAAAACAATGGTTGACATGTGGGTCCCACGGGGCAAAGAGATGGTGTATGGTGGACTGAGGACTTTTGGTTCTGTTTCTGCCACATAGACTGATGACCGGACTGCCACCTAAGCAATTAGATGACGTGGTCATTGACTTGGCAAGGTGAGGTGGCAAGGAGAGATCCACCGAGAGGGACACAAGGACATGGCCGGCGGCAAGCTCACGGGTGAGGACGGCGAACGGCGACGAGCGGACGGCCGGAACACTCTGGTGACAGGAAGCAACAAGGAGGTGAGGGATCGCAAGAGAAAGGCATAGAACGCAAGATGACTTTCATGGATAGGTCAGGGATGCACCAGAAGAGCAGATCGGTTCTGGCAGCACCGTCGGTCTCAGTGACAAACGAAAACGACGAAGCGATGATCTTCGGACAAAGTTGGAGAGAGCCCCGCGTAGCCTGTGTTGATGCAAACCCGCAGGCGAAGACGGCACGGGCAGAGATGGACCAACGACGATAATTTTGCCAGAGAAGAAGCTTCAAAGACGTTCGGATCTTCGGCGATTGTGGCACAACCAAGACAAAATAGGGGAGGGGACTTTAGGGTTCCGGTGGAGGTGGATGATGCGCTCATTTTGATGCAGAGGGGCCGCCTTATATAGCACCCGGAGGGGGAAATCCAGAAGGGAGCTGGCGCGATCGCGTGATGAACACAGACACAGGAGCAAGAGTCCAGGAGAATGACAATGGGCGAGCTGACCACGCGGGGCCACAAGACAGAGACAAAAAGAAAACAGAAGGAAAGCTTTGGCTGTCTTGGGCTGACGCACGGGAAGGCTAGCACGCCCGCACGGCTTGGCTGGGCCAAAGTGCCGAAGGAAGGTAAGCGCGGGCCGGTGTGACTTGGGCTGAAAGAAACGGAAAAGGGAGCGGCGTCGGTGCGGCTGGCCTTACGCACAGACAAAGGAGCGGCAGTGGCTTGCTCAGGCTCACGCGTGTGAACAAAGAAACACGGGAGGCTAGTCAAGGAAAAGACGGGCCAGCGGCTGGCTTCGGCGCGCAAGAAGAAAGGTGCGAGCGGCCGAGTAAAAGAGAAAGAGCATTGGGCTGAAAAGGAATGGAAGCGGAAATGAACCAGGCCAAGGAAAGGTGGAGCGGGCCAGGCTGAGGGAAAAATAGGAGTGGGTTTAAGGAAATAGGAATGGGCTTCAGCCCGAACCATTATCTAAGATTCTTAAATACTTTTTCTTTTTAGAAAATAGTAGAAACTCCAAACAGCAAATAGAAAATAGCAAATGCACTCAGAAAAATTCTAGAAAAATCTAGAAAATATATCCAAGCACATAGAATCCAAATAAAATAATTTTGATAATAGTTGATGTTGACTTTAATCACATTAAATTATTTTTGAACTCTGAAAATTCTAATTAAGCTCTTAACTTTACCAGAAAAATCAAATGGTTATTTTTCTTTTAAAACTTTAAAACAGACCAAATTTTTGGGATGTTACTGTCCGCCCCTCATCAGCCTCCATTCTCACCCTAGAGCACCACCTCACCATGTCTACTCGACTATGCTCCCCTTTTTCCACTATAGTGTCCTCCTTGCGTTTCCCCATGTCAACAGCTTCCTCCCGAACCACGTCCAATGCTGAGTTGCTCAAGCACCTCCTCAGTGACCTTAGGCCACCATTGCCACTGAGCTTTCGCCATGCCCGCCGACCTCGACCTTGTAGTCTGGTAAGCTAAATTGACATACGTTCGTGAAGCTACGTGTTCCACCTCTTTCTCCCTCATATACCCAAATTAATTTGAGTTCTATGACCGCACCTACTCGAAATTAAGTTTCTTCTTCTCCATCCCGGTCATCATCGCCACCACCATTCTCCACCGACGGTGAGTCTCCTACAAATTACTTCACACTCGAGCCTCTTCTTGTTAACTCCCTCTTCTTATATCACTAAATCACACCAACCGAATGTGCGATTACAGGAAAGAGGAAGGGATAGGAAGAGGATTAAGACTGGGAAATGGAAGAACAAGGGGCAGGGTTTAGAGTTTTCAGTATTTTCCTATTACATTTCATATCCCCAAATCAGCATTCAGATACGGCCTAAGTATCGCCTCCAACTAAATCCGCATGTGGGCCCACTCGCACAGAAGAAAGCACACAGCTCAAGTAACCCAGTCCGTCGCTGGATAGCGATCGAACGGCTATCGTCACCCTCGGGTCATCGCTCGGGTCATCCTTGTGTTTTGCAGGCAAGCCTCCTGTTCACCGTCCAGTCCTTCCTTCCGGTGCGTAACATCCTTCCCTCCTTCAGAGTCGGCTTGACCCCAAGCCAGAGCCTCTGGAAAACAATTCCTCAACTCACGGAAGTCCTCCCAAGTAGCCTCCTCGGGTGGTGATCCCGACCATTGCACTAAGACTTGAGTTCCTGGTATAGAACCCGTTCGATGGAGCCGACTACGCAACACACGCTCCGGCACAAGCGCGCTTTCTGGTTCCAGTGGTTCCTCAGGTGCCTTCTCGCCTGGAGGTAATGCCTTCTTCAGCTGTGAGATGTGCACCACTGGATGGATACCGTAGTTTGGTGGCAATTTGAGTTTGTAAGCCACTAAGCCCACCTTCTGCTCCACCTAAAATGGCCCAAAATAGTGAAAAGACAACTTATGATTAGCTCTTATTGCCACTGAAGTTTGAACATACGGTTGAAGCTTGAGATACACCCAGTCCAAAGGAACAAAACTTCGTTCTGAGCGCTTCTTATCTGCCTGTGACTTCATTCTCTGATTGGCTCGGTTAAGGTGCTATCTCAGCAAACCTGCCATCAGCTCCCTATTGTGCAACCACACAGCCAAATCTGTCGATGCACAAGTAGATGAATCTATCACTCCAAAATATCTTGGGCTATGTCCATACTGTTGGGATACGGGTAGGCTATAATAGCTACAAACAAAATTTTCTACCACGCAAACCAGGATGCCAAGCAAGTAGATGGTCATAGATCGTTACCACCGAGCCAGCAGCCTTGAAGCGGCGGAAGAAGGGTTGGAGCGACTGGTCCAATGAAGAGCACGTCGATGTAGTGGTGAAGTCAATCGTCTCCTCCAAAGAACCTTTGTATTCCTTGTGAAGATCGCGGATCGTCCTCAAGCGCAACAATCGTAGTAGCGCCTCTCGGTATCCACACGTCCGTGAAGGAACAACCGTACGCCGGTGTGCTAGCACCAAATCGCACGGGGAGGCTCTCAAGAAAATGGCGGCTAGGGTTTGGTAGGGCAACTCGCGTCGACTCTATCTTCCCAACAGCCTCATGCATCTCTTTATATAGGCCCGTGATGGATCCTATCCAAACACGCTTCTGAATCGTATTCGTCTCGGGTTTGTTCCAACTCGTTAAGTGTGTGACCCGTTAGGTTCATGTGTAGTTCGGTTGTGACTCAGAAACCCTTTCCGGCCACGAGTCGTAGCGGTTCTTAGCAGAACATAACAATTCCCGAATACACACAAATTATATCGGACGAACCTTAATGCAATATGATCTCGACCGAGTCCTCATCACTTACGACTGTGTCCTATCTCTATCTGACCGGTTAAGTATTTGATCACGACCAACTCGTAACTCCTTACGACTTGGTTTCACCACTCTGTGATTACGTTCGACCGATCTCGACTTGCTTGTATCTCCATACGACTTGTCCGTAGTCGGTCGAACTAACATTTACTCATGTATTCTTCCTTTGCCTCACGATATCTGGTTGAACTCGGGTGAGATGTGGTGTCATCCATGGATCTGTTCAATGCTTTCTCGATCGAGTATCGGATAACCTCATGTGGTCGAACTCTTGACCACCATGGGCATATGCCATGCACTTTCTTTATCCGATCACTTGAGGGCCGAAGATATTTCTCTGTTATGTTAGGAGGGCAAATCCCATATCCGACCAATCACATCCCTCTGCATGTTTCATAGCATACCCGAAAGCTACTTTTATAACCACCCGATTCTGGCGGCGTTTGGCAACCCCTAAGAGTGCTATTACACATGTAGGAAACCATCTTGATCTCGGGTCTAAGGATTATACATCATCATTGCTTGAGACTAACTAACGACACATAGAATCATAACAATCTCAATAGTGTCTCAAGGTGGGTCTTATCCAACACCATGTTCTCTAACACGTGTCCACATTATTGATTCGATATCCCTATATCCATGACCGTGAAACGTGGTCATCAATCAATACATGTCTTTGGTCGTGGAGTCACTAGTGTTCCACCCGGTGACTTTCGACCGAGGATATTTTAGAACGACATCATCATAAGTTAAAAAGAGCTTCACCAACAAGTCACATACTCGTTAATCTTCATGACTGATGATTCATTCAAGGAACAAGATAACATATTATCAAAAATTGTGAACATAATGAAATATAATCATCTCTATGATTGCCTCTAGGGCATATTTCCAACACATACAACACCTCAAATGGTGATTTCCTCAAGGTGGTATGATACAACGTATTGTACCAAAACTCAGCTAATGCTAGCCATTCCGACCATCTTTTGGGACAGGCGTGAACAAAATAGCGAAGGTAGGTCTCTAGGCACTGGTTGATATGTCGAGCTCATCCTCAATTGAGTATCCACAAGTCAGAATAGTTCTCTCCAAAGTGTGCTTGTAACAATCCGGTCCCTATCTGAAATGATTGACTGAGGCATACCATGAAGCTTAAAGATGTTGTTGACAAAAACTTGAGCTATCTGGAAGGCAGTGAAAGGGTGCGCTAATGGCAAGAAATGAGCATACTTGGAGAATTTGTCCACGACCACCATGATACTGTTATAGGCTGCAGATTTTGGGAGACCTTCAATGAAGTCAAGCGAAATCATTTGCCAGGCATGCTCCGGCACTAGAAGAGGCTACAGAAGGCCTGGGTATTTGACATGCTCTGATTTTTCTTGTTTACAAATGCTGCAGGTTCCCACAAATGACTGAACATCTTTTTTCATTCCTGGACATGCAAACAATTTCTTTGCTTTATGGCAAGTCACTTGGAACCCAGAGTGCCCCAGAATAGCACTAGAGTGCAGAGACTAAAGAATGTGCTGCTGTACTGGTACATTGCTACCCACCCATACACGTCCCTTGTATCGCAGGATTCCATCTTTCAAAACAAAGTTCGGCTGCTGAGAATCTCCCATACTCAATTCAGCTAACACCCGACTGGTTTGTGCATCATCTTTGTAACCATCTATCAACTCTCTCAGCCAAGTTGGGACACAAGTCGACATAGCTACCAGTTCACCCTCCTGCTGTGGGTATTTCCTCGAGAGAGCATCTGTGGCTCTATTTTCCACTCCCCTTTTGTATAACAATCGGTATTGTAATCCCAATAGTTTGGCCATTGCCTTCTGCTGCCACGGTGTGGTCAGTCGTTGATCTTCCAAATGTACAAGCCTCCTTTGATCCGTCCAGATGATAAACTTGGCCGGTTGTAAGTATGGACGCCAATGTTCTATCACCAGCATGATGGCCAGGCTCTCCTTCTCATAGGTTGATAACCCTTGATTACGAGGGCCCAAGGCTTTGCTAAGATAGGCCACCGGATGCCCCTCGTGCATCAAAACTGCTCCAATTCCCTTATTTGATGCATTTCAATCTCAAAGATCTTGGTGTAGTTATCAAAGCCTTCTTGAGAGCTTGAAATGATTCCTCTTTCTCCACTGTCTAGACAAACACTGAGTGTTTCTTTAGCAGTTCTGTAAGCGGTCGACTGATCAGTCCAAAATGGCGCACAAATTTTCTATAATATCCGGCAAGTGCCAAGAACCCCCGAACCTCCTTCACATTTGTCGGACTGGCCCAATTGCGCACTTCTTCTATGTTCTTGTTGTTAGTGGATACCCCTTGCTTGCTGATAATGTGCCCTAGGTAGGACAATTGCTGCTGAGCAAAGGAGCATTTAGATCTCTTGATTTTCAATTGATGGTGATCCAAAATCTCAAACACTTGTCTCAGGAGAGTTTCATGACTTGGCAGATCGGCGCTATATACAAAGATATCGTCAATAAACACCAAAACTCCCTTGCATAATAATGGTGCCAGTATGGAATTCATCAACCCTTGGAAGGTTGCGGGTGCACTGGTCAATCCGTAAGGCATTACACGGAACTCAAAATGTCTATGGTGTGTTTTGAACGTCGTTTTATGTTCATCTTCAGCTTTCACCCAGATCTGATGATATCCAGCCCTCAGATCTAAACTGGTAAGCCGTTGTGACCCAGCTAGCTCATCAAGCAACTCATCAATGATTGGAAGAGGGTATCGGTTCTTAACAGTGGCTGCATTCAAATGGCGGTAATCCACACAAAACCTCCAAGTCTTGTCTTTCTTTTGCACCAATATCACCAGGGATGAAAAAGATTGGTACTCGGATGTATAATTCCTTGCACTAGCATGTCCTTCACTTGTTTCTCGATTTCGTCCTTCTGTATCGGGTTATATCTGTATGGCCGCAGGTTGACTGGTTTTACTCCTGCAGCAAAGGTATTGAATGATCAAAAACTCTACAGGGTGGCAAACCTTGAGTTTCCTCGAACAGCCGAGCAAATGTTTTCAACAATTGCAAAATAGTCTGGGGTGTCTCCGTTTCTTTATCCTCAATCACCTCACACGAAAACAGATGTTCTAACCTTGATGTATCTTGTTGCTTTCCTCATAACAGACAACATTGGGTCTCGTTGGGTTTTATGCCCTTTAAGCATATCTTCCGCCCTTTTTAATCGAAGGTCACTATCTTCTTAAGCCAATGAACTTGCATTGGACTATGTTGTTCTAGCCAATCGACGCCCAAAATCACCTCATAACAGCGTAAGGGTAATATTCTGAAGGTGGTAAAAAAATCATGTCCCTGAACTCTCCACTAACAAAGAGGAAGTTCAGTCACATATTTCAATATGCCCCCATTAGCCACCCGTACTTGTACCGGGTTGATCGACCGTCGGACACCCCTCAACTTCTTTGCAAATTCCTCATTGACAAAGCAATGGGAGCTTCCTGAATCCACCAGCATGACAACCTCCTGATTCTGTACAGTGCTCTACAATCTGAATGTACGCACATTGTCGTTACCCAGCACCGCTTCATTGGATATCGTTAGGAGCTCCACTTCCGCTTGCGACACATCCTCCTCATCATTTTGGGAACTCTGATCACCATCCACCATCATTCCTCATAGCTCCTCTACCACATGAAGCTGAACCATTGCCGCACACTTATGTTCTCATGACCACTACTCCCCACATGTGTGACACAATGCTTTTGCCCTTTGATAAGCACAAAGGGCTCCGAGCTTATCATTCACCTGTATTGCTCTCCCTCCCTCCGTAACTCTCCGATCATCTGGTCGATTGTTGGTTCCTAATGCCCCTTTTCCGGGTGGTGGTGGTAGCGGCATTGCGGTGCGTAAACCAGATTGAGTACTGGGATTGTATTCACCACGTCTGAATTCCTTTCTCGCAGCATCCAATACTTCCTCTTGCAAGCACACCAAAGATACAGCAGTATCTAAATCTTGAGGTCGATGTAACACTACTGCTGACCGTATGTCACCCTTCAGCCCATCCAAGAATTGCATTACAAAGAACATGGGATTCCAGGAAGCATGATGTGCTAACAAATTGTGTATAAGCTCATTGAATTTTTCTGCATACTCCACTACGGTGTTGGTCTGCCGTATGTGACTGAATTGCCTCACCAGGTGTTGAAATTCCTCCTTACCAAACTTACTACAAACCGCTTCCGCAAAGGTTTCGCAATCATCAATTCTCTGATGAGCCTTGGAGGATTGCAACCATAACAAAGCCCCTCCCGTGAAATATATCGTTGCAATGCTAACCTTAATTTCAGGCTGCACCGAGCAGATTCTGAAATAATTCTCACATTTGAGTTGCTAGGCTTTAGGATTCCCTCCATCGAACTGTGGGAAATCCATCTTTGGAGGAGGATGATGATGGTTGTATACTCCTTGATGTCTTGTACATGTACCTCATGAATCCAATGCATAAGAACCAAAATCAGAATGATGAGTCATACCCTTGCTCGGAGGTGGTAGGATTGGGGATTCCCCCTTGTTCTTCCCCAATATGTCTGTTCTTCCCCATGGCCAAGCGAACCGGCCAATCGCTCTCCTTGGTGGCCCTCTGGCGCTCGATCCTTTTCTGATGCAGGTTCTTGCTTGGTGTTAGGCAGAGGAAGAATCGGTGGCAGGTCTACTAGCCATAGCGCCAATACTGGGTTGCAGGCGATATGGCTGACCTGCGTCCTCAGATCACCAACCTCCAAGCGCAAGCCCTCTACTGATATTTCCATCTCTGGTTTCCATTTCTGAAGTTCGAACACCACCGGCTTGATTTCTTCCACCGTGGCATGGATCGCATCACTCTGAGCTTGCAAGGTCTTGATCGACTCACTTTGTGCGATGATCACTCTCCTTAACTCAGCCATTTGTTGCTCCATCTCTTGTGAATGGGCTTGAGCTCGGGTTCGATAGTGTGGAGGCTCCAGAACGGCGTAACTTGCTCTGATACCAAATGCTACCACCCACTTTTGATATTACTCAATCATACCAACCGAATGTGCGATTACATGAAAGAGGAAGGGATAGGAAGAGGATTAAGATTGTGAAATGGAAGAACAAGGGGTAGGGTTCAGAGTTTATAGTATTTTCCTATTACATTTCATATCCCAAATCAGCATTCAGATACAGCTTAAGTATCGCCTCCAACCGAATCCACCTGTGGGCCCACTCGCATGGAAGAAAGTGCACAACTCAAGTAACCCAGTCCGTTGCTGGATAGCGATCGAACGGCTGTCGTCGCCCTCGGGTCATCGCTCGGGTCATCCTTCTGTTTTGCCGGCAAGCCTCCTGTTCACCGTCCAGTCCTTCCTTCAGGTGCGTAACACTTCTCTTATACCTCTTCATTTTGACGCGCTCGACTTGAGGTCTCATCAACCATGCCTGCCATGCGTGCCCACTGACATCTGCTGCCACACCTCTCTGCAGGTGCAACTCCGGCTCCCCTCATCCCAAACTATCACCATCACTAGCCTCGCCTCGTCACGTGCAATCCGTTTTGCCCATTACCGGAGCCTTGCCTCCACTTCTCTGTTACTGACATTTCAAGCCCTGTGAGCACGAGGAGGAAGATGACCTCCTTCTCTCTCTCCCTTGGCGACCTTTGTTACCATGGCCTTCACTAGGAGCGAGACAACGAGCTCAGGCAGCTCAAGAGAGGAGGCAAAAGGGATGAGGAGGCCAACGCAGGAACCATGCTGCCTAGCTGCAGCTACAATGCCAGAACGCCCATGTCAGTGACCTCCATTGCCAACTCAGCCACAAGGGAAAGCCCATGTTAGCCAATTCCGTCATCTAACAGCGATTTGGATTCGCTGTGCAAACGGATGCAAGTTTAAGGGTACATGAATTAAAATGCAAGTTCAGGGTGTTCGGTGAGACCGTTGGAATTTTGGGTTTGGCCTCTACAATATTTTAATTAAATTCTAGGAAAATCTAAAAGGCCCACTCATACATGGTGGAAGGTGAAAATTTTAGTACCATATCATTAGTCTAGGTGGGAGGAGACCAACATATAAGGTGGAGTTGGTCTTACCTAGTTGAAGCAAGCAAAATGAGAACACACGCGTGCGCTTGCTCGCCTCGCCACGCCATCGCCCGCTACGTGTGCATGAATGGTCCGACGATTTCGTGTACAGCTGACTGTAGAGTTGCAGCTTCTTTTTGCACCTCATAACCATGCACACTGATCAGAAACTGAAAACTGAATACACTGTTTCAATTGGCTTTTATGGCACGCCTTAACCGCGGTTAAAACAGTGTAATGTCATTTATAGCAGCAGTTTCTTTTGCTAACTTTGGCTCTATAAAAAGGAGACATCTCCTCTCAGATCAGACATAACCAGAATAGAGAGAGGCTATCAGAATAGACAGACTCAGTTTTGTGCTGTTGCCCGGTTCCTTGTTGTTGTGCTACCCGGCTACTCTATCCCTTCCTTGGTGTACACCGACATGGGGAGAGCAGTGTCTTCGAAGCCATCGTCCCTCGCGATCCTGCACGGGTTGGGGCGAACCAGGTTTTTGGGAAGCATTCGCATGACTGTTCACTGCTTCCTTCTCTGTGTGTCGTCCTCTTCGGATCAGACTCTACCGCAACCTTCGTCAGAGCGATCCTTTGTAAGTCGCGGTGATAACATTTCATATGGCTAGACTTTGTTTTCTAGATATTTGTTATATGATGATGTTGATATCTACTACTATTAGTAGCATATTTGTTCTAAGCTTTACCTTGTTAATGCATATATATGAGATAGATATATTTGAGTTGATGATTATGTTACTATTTATAGTCCCAAATATGCCTAGTATATATGTTGTTGTCAATTCAATTATTGTTTTATGAATTATAACGATCACAAAAGTGCGCATATATCTAACAGAGACAAGATCTAGTGTGATTTACTCTTTAAAAAAAACTAGAAGAATTCCACGCCCACTTTGGTTAGGATGTAGCCAAATCAAACACGAGAAATAATAACCAGAGCAATCACAGAAGGCACGGACATGGTGTTATACCTAGAGATACGCAGCAAGTATATGCCAGGAAACACATCATACACCGACACACACCTAGGGCTGAAAAAAATGCTCGGTCATGAGTCGGCTCGCTCGAGCTCGTGAAATTTCGAGCCGAGCCGAGCTCGGTTTCACTTCATGATCAAATCGAGCCGAGCCCGAGTTGGCTCGCGAGCTCGGCCCACGAAGCCCAGTAGGCCAGTACCCGATCTCTAACTCCCTAACCTAAGGCCACCTCCAACCGCCGTCCTCCATCCGCCTATTCCGTCGCCCCCAATTCCCCATCCCCATCCCAGATCCCACTTCCCCTTCATCCACTGTGGCCTCTTCTCCCGCCGCCCTCCATCCGCCGTGACCTCCTCCAACCGCGCCACCAAGATCGCTCAGACCCCATCCTCCCCTGGTGGCTAGCCAGACTCTGCTCCCCTCCTCCTCCGCCTCCCGCCTCGAGGCCCTGACCTGTCCTCCCCCGTCCTCCCGCCTCCACCCTGCCCCTAGGCCCGTCCTCCCGACCCTGCCCCCGTGCCGCTGTGCCTCATGGCCCTCCTCTCCCTCCCCGTTCGCCCTATCCTCTAGGCTCCACCCTCCACCGCCGCCCCTTCCACTGCCGGTCCTCCATCTGTCGCCCTCCATCCGACGTTCTTGGTGGGTGAGGATGAGAAGGCGCAGCAACGGTTCGATGTTCCGGTCGCGCTCCTCGGGCACCCACTGATCTTGGAGCTGCTCACGGAGGTGCGAAAGGAGTACGGGTACGATCACGAGGGCGCCATTGTCGTCCCGTGCAGTGCCGAGCGGTTCCGGCAGGCGGTGGAAGCCTCAAACGGTGAGCACAGCCGGCATCATCACCACTTCCGCTTACCTCACCTGGCCGGGTGCTTTAGGCCTTCGCATGTCGTTGCTTAGGATTCACGCGTGCGGGCGGCTGGTGCATTATTTAATTTCTTGTCTTACGGTAAACTGAAGTGGTCTCCGATTGAGATGGGACAACCAAGAAGGCTAGCATGTAGCTTCTAGATTTGTACAATATGAGATATGTGATGAGAGGTTGATTTTTTATGTTCTGTTTTAGTTAATTTCTTCTTCTCACCCGGGCTCTGTTTCAAGGAAAATTTGAGCAAGAACATGACACATGCAAGGCATCACAATCATGTCTCAAAATGATTTGGAAAGACTGAGTAGTGAGCTACGGTCATATTCTTGCAGTTGATAAGGTAGTTCAACAGCAAATAACTGTCTGAAATGCAAGCAAATTTGGCCTGCATTTGTGGTGATGTTTTATTTGTTTTGGAAAACATATTTTTGTCGTGTCCACTTACCATACTTCGCTGCATCTTCGCCTTTGGCTTGGGGCATCCCGGGCTCGAACGAACCTGCGAGCCGGCTTTCAAGCTTGTTTTCCAAATGAGCCAAGCCAAAATTCAGACCGAGCTCGGCTCGGCTCGTTTCCCGTCCTAACACACCAACAGCACGTGCAAGTACAAATATGTACCACAGTTCTCCTGCGTATTCTAAAAAAAAAGTGCAAATATATACGTGCCAAATCACGAAGTTTATTGATATTATCACGAACTACTTGCTGGTATGGTTGATTTCGGCCTTCAGGTACGCGTAGATTTGACAGACGGGCGCGGAGACGGATCAGTCTTGGTGCGCAGAGTGTTAACAAAACGACTAGAAGATGCACGTACTCATACGCGTGAACTTGCTCATGTACCCATGAACAACTAGAACTCAAGCCAAAGACGCGACTAGAAGATGGATATGACTAAAAACTCGGAACTTTGGTGTCGCATGCAACGAAACCTTTGCGGCGTTTTTGGATTTTCTTATTATACAGAGACCCTTGCTTACAAGACTAGATGTGCTTATAAAGGCTGGGGAACTCAAACTCGTACATGACTCTACCTTGTATCCAACTCGGATACACCCACTACGAACTCCAAGATGTATCCTACTCGGACTCAATGCCGGACTCGACTTCACGTAGGAAACAGACTCAAACACGTTAAGCCTCTAACAAGGAAACTAAACTAACCAAAACAAGATTAATATAACAATCACCCACTTAATCTTGTTTCTTCATCTTGATCATATCAATCTTTTCTTGTTTCCTGAACTTCCAAGTCTTCCTCTTTTACTCCGCACTCCGTCGTCGTTCCTTCTGGTGATACACGCCCTCACTTTGTCTTGCTCCATCTGAGCCATGCACAAACCAACGCTTGTCCGTGTCTCGCTTTGGTGAACTCGTCCTTCCTTGCATACTGCACTGGCCGGAGCACTGCTCCCACGACCACCTCGGTTTCATCATTACCGAGCCTCCGCTCTTCTCTTTTGGACCAAGTCTGCCCACTTCCACAGACATCTTAGCCGAGGCTACACCGCCTCTCCCTCTGCGTCGGCTTCATGTATGCGCGCCCTTCATGTGCGTGGGACTCACCGCCTCGCAGCCTCCTCAGACGCCTTGTCACAAGACCGTCGATCTCCTCCGAGACTCACTTTCTGCGCCTCGCGCCAATCTGCGTGCCACTCACAGGTTCCGCCATGTCCTTGGCGATATCTAAGTTCCACTGGCTCCTCCAGACTATCATTCACACAAACTGACTTACAAGTTTTCAGAGAAATTTTGTACAACCGGTTTGGGGATCTTTTTACCTTCATCAACAGATCTTTATTCTTGTCGTAGACACGCAAGAACTCACCCTGCAGCTCCACCCTGCACCCCCGTTCTGCCAACTGCCCAAGACTGAGTATGTTATTGCACAAACTCGGTATGAAATAAATATCAGTTAGCATCCTCTATTCGCCGTTCTTGCATTGCAATAACATTGATCCTTTGCCTTTTATCTGCACCGTGGAGCCGTTGCCAAACTTGATTTCTCCCGAAATCTTCTCGTCGAGCTTATGGAACATGGAGCGATCTCCCGTCATATGATTGCTTGCTCTACTGTCCAAGTACCACTCATCAGTATGATCATGATTTCCTCCCTCCGTGCGTAGTTTAGGAAGTACGTTCTCCTCGTTCAACATCACCATGACCGGCGCCTTGTTGACACATAAGGAGAGAAGCAGGGTAGGATCGTCGTCTTCATCTTCACAGCTTCGGATGAGGTTTACCTCCTCGTTCTTCTTCTTGTTTCGGCAATTCGAAGCATAGTGCCCATACTTGTCACAGTTGAAGCACTTTATGTGGCTGCGGCACTCCAATGCGTAGTGACCATACTTATCACATTTGAAACATTTGATATGTGACTTATCACGGGATCTGTCACCATCGCCTTGCCCAACCTTGTCTTCACGGCCACCTCTGCCAAATCGTCTGCCATCGTTTCTTGTATCTCCCTTTACTAGCAACGCCTGCTCGTTATGGGACTGATACCTTTGCTCGTTACGGGATTTATACCCCTTCAGTAGCTCTTCATGCGCCTTGAGGGAACCGGTGATCTCCTCGATCTTCTTTTGCTCCAGATCCGGGGAGTACATGAGCGTGGTGACGACAGGTACAAACTTTTCTGGTAGCACGCGCAGGTACTTCTTCACTGCCACGGATTCCTCCATCTTGTCGCCGAGGGAGACAATCTGATTATACAATGAAGACAACTTACCGGCGAACTCGTCCACCGACTCGGTTTCTCCCATCTGGAGATTCTCGAACTCGGTATGCAAATTCTGGAGCCGCACCTCCTTCACACGATCAATTCCCTCGTGCATCTTTTGAAGCGTCACCCACGCCTCACGTGCCGTCTCCTTGCCGATGAGCTGCCGCATCATGGAGTCTGGCACCGCCTGGTAGATGATGGCCAAGGCCGTCTGGTCCACCTTGTCGTCCACCTCCTTGTCCTTTGCCTTCGGATCGACTGCACCCCAGACCCCCTGGGCGCGCATGTTCGCCTTCATCTTCATAGCCCACACCGGATAATTGTCGGTCGTCAGGACAGGATATAGGAGGGAGATCGGCCCATCCCGGGTCTTCGCCTTGTCGCCCATGATCTTCAGATGGCACCGAGATCAACAAGCTCTGATACCACTTGTTAACAAAACGACTAGAAGATGCACGTACTCATACACGTGAACTTGCTCATGTACCCATGAACAACTAGAACTCAAGCACTGACCGCGACTAGAAGATGGATATGACTAAAAACTCGGAACTTTGGTGCTGCATGCAACGAAACATCTGCGGCGTTTTTGGATTTTCTTATTGCTTCTGTAGACCCTTGCTTACAAGACTAGATGTGCTTATAAAGGCTGAGGAACTCAAACTCGTACATGACTCTACCTTGTATCCAACTCGGATACACCCACTACGAACTCCAAGATGTATCCTACTCGGACTCAATGCCGGACTCGACTTCACGTAGGAAACAGACTCAAACACGTTAAGCCTCTAACAAGGAAACTAAACTAACCAAAACAAGATTAATATAACACAGAGGCACCTGCGGCGTCGCGCGGCAGGTTGAGGCCCAGGCGGGCGAGCTCGGCGTCAATGCGGCCTGATCCGGATCCTCTACGGCTGCGTGACCGCAGAGGTTCACGATGTGAACAGTGTTACCATAGTATATACTATAATCAGTGAAATATTTACTACAGTGAAAGCACGGTAATTATTGATCTTGACCTTTGATTTTTTATGAAACGGTGAAGATCGTTTTTTAATACCATGCACTATAGATCATTTGTATTGAATGCTTCAAAGTAAAGGATCCATTTTTGTGGAATTGAGGAGGGGAGGTGGCTGCCTCCGCTGTAGGAACACCATGAGGTAACATGGCGGATCGAGTTTTTGGCTTAAATGATACTATTTGTATGTGAAATATCAAATCTGGTCCTATATGAAGATTAAAGCCAAAAATGGCACTGTGGACTCATCAGTGGGCGACATGTGTCCCGTTCGTGCCACAGGTGCACGGACCCCCTCATCCCCTCTCCTCGAAAGGAGACTTCCCATATGTGTCCTTGTCCCCTCTCCTGAAGAGGGGACTTCCAACACGTGTACTCGTCCTCTCTCCTAGAGAGGGGACTTCTCTCATCCACGCTCCTACGGAGGGGACTTCTAATTAATTATGATTAAATTGATTATGACTAAATAATTACGACTAATTAATAACGACTAACTAAGTGCAACTAATTAATTATGAATACTTAGTTATGACTAAATTAATTATGGCTAATTAATCACGGCTAAATTGATTAGGACTAATTAATTACGACTAAATTAATTTCAACTAATTAATTACAACTAAATTATTAGGACTAATTAATTACACGGGTTAATTAATTAACCTCCACCGTGTAATTATTTAGTTGTAATTAATTAATCCTCACCGTATAATTATTTAGTCGTGTAAAAAGGTAACGAGCTAAGCAAGCAAGCGCAACGAGCAAGAAAACTCCCATCCATCCCACGAACAAGCAAGGGATTAAGTACCGATTTCGTGATGCACCTATCCAACGAATTTTTGAGTCGAATGATTGTTTTCAGGTGGGTTTTCTCGGCTTCAAATCGAAGTTTTTAATAAAGTGGGCTCCGAAATCTCAAATTACACCACCCACTACAGTGTAATTAATTACACGAGTTTAATTAATTAATCATCGTTCGCACCACGGGTTAATTAATCCTCGTCCACGTCATGGTAGGGACTTCCCTCGTACTACTAGTTAATTAATTAAATAATTACAGGGGTTTAATTAATCCTTGCTATTCGTAATTAAACCAAGAATTAATTAAACTCGTGTAATTAATTAACTAGCAGTACGAGAGAAGTCCCTGCCGTGGCGCGGACGAGAACTAATTAATGAAACCCGCATAATTAATTATACGGTGGGGTTTAATTACATGGCTAAATAATTACACGGTGAGAGTTAATTAATTTTGACTAAATAATTACACGGTAGGGTTAACTAATTAACCTGTGTAATTAGTTAGTTGTAATTCATTAGCCGAAATTAATTTATTCATAATTAATTAGTCCTAATCAATTTAGTCGTGGTTATTTAGCCATAATTAATTTAGTCATAACTAATTATTAATAATTAATTATTCATAGTTAGCTAGTCATAATTAATTAGTACTAATTATTTAGTTATAATTAATTAGCAGTATGAGAAAAATCGCCAAAGTGCCCTCCCCAGGAGCGTGGACAAGGAAAGTCGAACCAGGACATATCAAAAGTCCCATCTCCAAGAGAGGGAATGAGAACATATATCAAAAGTCCCCTCTCCAAGAGGGGACGAGAGGATCCGCTCACCCGTTGCGCAAACGAGAACACATGTCGCCTACCGACAGTTTATGATGTTATTTACTATTTCGCGTGTAAACAGTGTTATTTGAGCCAAAAACTTTGGGCGATATCTCCACGGACGGATGCCAGTTGAAGCATCCATACTCCATAGACCGGAAGACCATATGCTGCACAATGGCAAGCTACAGAGTGGATTATTGGATCTGATCATCAAGATTCAAAGAGTTCAGGAGAACATGCTAAACAAAATTGTGACAAAAGGTTAATGAACTGCGCACACATCATCTGAAAAATAAAGCAGAGCACATCTGACATCTGAAGATAATCGGTGCATGTCGTTTCACTATGGTATATGCTCATGTATCCATAATCCGCCAGAAAGCAAAATTTACAGAAATTAACAAGACTACTAACTATTGGATCACACCGTACACAAGACCAAAAGAATGGTGTGTAGAAAAACGGAGCCTGCACTTTACTGCCTCTTCACAACTACTAGTTCTACAATTTGACTAGGATTATATTGCACAACCGACGGAGAACTGCAGGAGTAAACTGACTCCTTTCAAGCATAACCGACGGAGCAGAATGGTAGAGACAAGATGTCCATCTACACATAAACCATGAATTGAATGGGCTCGTTTTATGTGTACAGCAAACAAATCAGCACGAAAATCACGACCATCAATAATGTTGCTGGATCAAACAAACACCAAGACGATTGAATAGCCTTCCACACGGCTGTGTGCCAGTAAAATGTGAGGAACTCAATAAGGCAGTGAAGACTGAAGATCGCATAAAATACATCCCCGCGTGCCATTCTCAAGTCCATTTACTCCAACCAGCTTTCCAGACTAGTAGTATGTCACAAGATTCACAGCTATCATGAGCTCACATACAGAACAGGGACCAGACCTGCAGTCTTTCCATCCCTTCCAGGTCTCTTTTTCTTCACCTGAGCAAATAGCAACAATTACCGATTTAAAAATGTTTTCATTCACGTCCAAAGAACAAGTAAAAAAAATGGTGAGACGAGTACTTACGTAGTACCAACCATCAACCTCATATTCAATCCCCACGTCTTCTCCAGTGGTTAAACTCAGCTGAAAACAATTTACATGAATAAGTGTCTTTTGTTTGCATTCCAAGCCAAGAAAGAAGAGTCGGCAAGACTATTTTCACATTCACTTTTATTTGGTCGTTTGTGCAAAGTTTTTTTTTCTATTGAACTGGATTGATAACGTATATATTAACAATAGTTCTTTCAACCAGTTGAGACGCTGAATTACAGCGTCAACTGAAAACACCAATGGATCTTTGCTTTAGTGAAATAAAGATAAGTCTAGGAAAAAACATATGTTCATAATAACCAATGCCCCATCAAGCTCTGAAGAACGAAGCATCAAACTTCAGGAAGTTAAGATACATCCAACCAAAAAGATGAATCTTAGCCTTTGTACCTCATCGTCGCCGCCTGCTGTGAAGTCATACAATGCTTTCCCAAATTGAGGGTTCCCAGAACTCTTGTCTTCATCCTCATGGGATCCAACACTCCGACCTCCACGCCCTGCAAGAGGGTTTTCGAATGACTCACGCCTCTGTAGAACTGACGTTGAATATGATGGTGGTTCTTCACGTATCTGAAACAAAAGAAAAATGGATATCAGGAACCGTGTTCTTTAACAAAAGATCCTACATCAACATTACTATATCTGCTATTTGATGACCTGCTTTCCTAATGGTAATTCATATTAAAATTCAACAATAATTAAATATGCAGGTTTTTATTGTAACTTGTCTGGTCCAGTATTAGTTGAAGCTGGCCAATTATTGCTACGAGTTTGTTCGATGGACGAACCCATATATTTGTATCTGTAACCATAATTGGCTGGGTATGGATCCTCAGCTCAGATCATCCACTAACCTTGGGAGAGCAGTAACACATACTTCAGAACACTGTGACTCTAGAGAACCATGCAATGCCAATATCAGCATGTATACATTTGATTTCACAGTATTTAAGAAACCAATTTTCAACAGTTAAGTGCAAAGTGCCCAATTTTATGAAAATGCCACTTTAATATTAAAATTAAATAAAAAACAATGGTGAAAATGTATCAATACGATATCAGCCGTGTGAAGCTCCATAGCCTCGTATTGCAATGGTGAAAATGTATCAATACGATATCAGCCGTGTGAAGCTCCATAGCCTCGTATTGCCAAGTGACGGAAGCCGCCCGGAATAATATCATGGATGAAGCAAAAATACCGTTTGTTGTGAAGCTCCATAGCCTGATGGTTTTGAACTAAACAATGATGGATAGTTCATGCCACCAAAATGGGACGATATGGAAGTCTCAACAGAACCAGTTGACTCCGGAGAGGACCCACCAGAGGACCTTCCATCATCTTCCTGCAACAAACAAAAACAAATTGGACCGTTTTGTCTTTAAGGAGTATCTGAAGTCGAGTGGCTTAAGCAAGTGTTGTAAGCTGTAACACTTACCTCTGCATCATATGTTTCGAGAATTGTTTTGGCCCACATATCATCATAACCGACTGACGGCCTAGAGTTCATGTATTCCTCATCATCCACATCAGGAGCATCAGTTCCAGCACCCGCAAGGAAGTCCTTTACCTATCATAAGATCGAAGAACCCCAATGATAAAAGCACACAATTCCCAAATTTGGCATATGCAACGAGGAAAAGGGCAACTGGTATGGAAATGATTAAGCAACTGCCACAGATTACAGCAGGCAGCTCTTTGTTAGTTGAACATATATGAAGCAGAAACTTGTAGGGAAACACAGTAAAGAACCTTACTTTGTCCACGGCTGGTGCATTGTTTGCCCAAACATCATCTTCCAAACCTGCTGCCCATGCCATAGCCAGATCAGGGTCAATTCCAGACTGCATAGTAGTGGTCTCTTTATGTACTTCTTTGGACTCATACATGAGGTCAGATATCCCGGTAGCAACAGCAGGATCACTTAGACCACCAGATGCACTGATGTTATGCCGGTTGCGGTAGATCTCGATAAGCTTGGAACTGTGCATACGATTCGAAATTACATGATGTCAAGGGACATGATAATTATACAATACAGGCATCTATTTACACTCAATTGGGTTTTTTTTACGTGAAACAGCTGTAACATGTGGGATGGGATACTATAAAAGTTGCTCTTCCTTATCAATGCTTTAAAATATGATATATATCGGCAGATGTGACACCATGTGTAAGCCAACGATAAGTTGATAGCCCTTGCAACAGATTACAATCCCCCTATACACCCTAAGCAGTTCAATTGAACTATTACAGCTTATTCAAACAGGATTCAGAAAATAGTTCAACAATATTAGATTTTCCAAGATGAAAGAAATTGACAAGATAGGGTTTAGAATACATTTTAGATTGCAAACTAGCAGTAGGTAAATACAAATACTTGAATCAGAAAGTTTTAAATGAAAGCTGACAGCTAGCTATCATCAAACCCTTTGCTAATAAAGCTATGGGACCTCCCCAATATCTCCCAAATGACACCAATGCTATGGAAGTCCCAAGGTTGGTTGAAAAATTACAAGTAAAGCAAAACTACTAAAGCTGATACTTAACCTCATGGGGAAAAAAATAAGTTCCCTAATGTAGCAGTGGAGCTCATTTACTCCAACATGGACCATAGCCAGTGGGCAGTGGCCCAACAACGCACTTAACTGCATAATGTGGACCAAAAGATACAGATCGCACAGGCTAATACACCCTGGTCTATTGTATGACTCTTGGCTCCAGACATCACTGAAGATAGCAAGTAGTGGTGATTGGTGAACTGAACAGTTCTAACTTCATAGGCAATTTAAGCAATGAAGTAATATTTCAAGTCAACAATTTGACTGCTCTCGGAGATTAAAAACCCAAATATTATAATAATACATACCTGGTAGGACCTAAAGGCAAGTATTTGGCCCTTGGAACAAAACAGAATAAAGAAACGAAATCAAGAAGCCTTTCGTGGGTTTCATAAAGTTTCTTAAGTTCCTCATCACTCCATTCTTGTTTGCTATTATCATGCTGACGAACATCCCTGCAAAAATTCATACAAAGCAGTCACTTCAAGGACTATTCCCCAGCAGCCAAGAAGAATTTTGTGGACAACATACCTAGCAAGATCATCTTGAGCCCTATACATTTCATCCAGGACCTTGAGCATTGGGCTTATCAAGGATCCAAGACCAGTACCACTAGCACCTTGGTTTTCCCCATTACTTAGCTGCAGTTCTGCAAAGTTTGACTGCACACCCCCTAGAGCCAAAGCGTGAAGAAACTCATATATCTGCAGTCTATAAGGTTCACCAGACCTTATTGCAATGGTGGTTAGGGCTTGGACAGCAGCAATACGGATCTACAGAGGTCAACAATAAGATATAAAAACAATAGAAAGGCACTAACATAAGAAGATGCAGTACCATCTCAGCCCACACTATCAAGTTAAAAGACAGAAAAATGCTCTCTTCAGAGGGGCATACCTCCCAGCTGCCACTAAATGCACACTTTTGGAGTCGTGTCAAAGCACTAGCAAGTGTAGGATTACGGGAGCTGGCTGCAGCAACCATTTTATCAGCATCTAGCATCATTAGTGCAGTACCGGGCGGCGTTGCAGACTCCCAGGCATACTCAGATGCAGCATAATTTGCATTTTCTCCTAGAAACCAAACCTGTTGATCAATTGAAGGGCCTAAACATCAGCCTATATTTCTTCATGCTCAATGAATAAATAACCAAATGGAGGTTTTGTTCTTACAGCAGCTTGAACTAATCTTTGCAGTGCCATTGCAGATTTTGGATCAGAGGCAGATACCATATCAACAGATGTGAATCCAGACATTGAACCAGGCTGAGGTGGTGGCAAATCAAGGACTATTGTGACAGCTTCCAAGGCTGTATGTTTCCCATCTGGTCCTGCTCCTACAAGGCATGTCTGCAAAAACAACATTTTTTTGTGAAGTCCATACTATCATTGGCTCATTGCATAAAAAATGTCTTGCAAACCATTGGAAACACCAACAAAAATTTCATATCTAAAGTGCAAAAAGCTAATAGTTATATACATATATGTAAAGTCATGGCAAGTTTGCAAATTCACTACAAAAGGTTGGGTCCCTTTTGTCAGGTAAACCTTAGAGGTTCGATACAACATTTGAAAGTACTTAATGATAAATGGCCTACCTTCCATAACAGTTGTAGAACATCAGCATCAATCTTTCCAGGAACTTTAGTGGCAAAAATTCTGGCAATCTCAAGCAGAGTCACAGCCATATCAGGGGTTGCCTATCATGTAAGAACAAACCAGAATAATGAATCACTCATGAAATGCAGTAAATGGGAACTGATTGATACTAATCAAAATAATAGCTGCAAAATGCATACATAACAACCTTGTGCATAAACAAGGGGGAAACGAAACAAGCCAGAAAATAATTCAAACAAATTTAATTGCAAGAAATAAAATCCCATGCTAAAAAACTTACAATCAAAAGGCCAATATAAAAATGTGTCATCATTTTTTCTTTTAAAAAACAATGTTGCTTTTAATCATTGAACCTATGGAAACTCTTACATCACTACAGAATGGTTAAATCTGCTTCGAATCTCAGATGTCCTGATTAGTGTGACTGCACGCATCCCAAAACAACATGTATTTGTGAGGAGGGAATATTAACACTGAAAGGGATACAATACCTTGAACCTAGCATGTAAGGTTAGTAGGACATCATTCAGGAGAGAAGAAGGCCAGGCTGGATCAGACAGCTCACAAGCAATGATAGATTTTAGTTCTTCAAAAGATTCATGTGGATTCTGCATCCATATCAAAGCCTTGATGACCATAGCTCGAACATAAACACACTCGCATGCTACAGTTGTCCGCACTACTTCCATTAGTGACGCTAATAACCCTGCTATTGTGTCCATTCCACCATGTCCATTGGATAGTGGATTAGCCTTCCGGGTAGCTACAGCATGAACATGGCGAGTTACATGATTTTATTACAAAAGTGAAATTAACATAAAGAAGAAGAAAAAACGTAGTTTGATTACAGATGAAAAAGGCCCATTAAGGAATATAGGCATGCCGAAATACATCCAGATTCATGCTTACAAAAAGAGTTACTGTCCTAGTTTGGTATAATTCTAAAAGAGATGTGTGTACATATATTTGCTAACTTCCTAGTTATCCAGCCAGCTCAATCGGAAATGAATTTAAAGAAACAGCTTTATGGTTTCAGTTGAAATGTAAAGTGCATACGATTTTGAATGTGTCAATATGTAATTGAGATCTATAATAGGAGCATAGTACCTTCAGGTTGTGAGTTCTCATTAAGATCAGAATCAAGAGATTCAACATTATCTGAATAAGCTTGAAGATTGGCTCCCTCATCATAAACACCTAAAGCATAAGCAGCAGCTCTACTTTTGCCCATTTCCTGAACTACTCTTGCAGCGGCATGAAGAACAGGACGAGAGAAGCTACGGAAAGAGCTCTCCAATCTGACAGAATAAGAAACAAAAAGTAAGCATCCAATGAACCAGCAACTGCATACAGGAAAATGGAGAGATCGACCACTTGAACATTCATAAGATGATACGACAAACCTTCTCATTACAAGTTTAATGAGGGGCTGAGGACGCCTTGCTTTCGAAGACTTTTCACTAGATTTTGGCAGACCACCCTTGGATGCTACAGAAGGGGCCTCAGGCAATTTAAGAATTTCTCTAGTTAACCGAATCCATCCACCAGCTCTGTCCTCCGTGCTGCAAGATATGATAATTTATTAAACAAAACAGCTATACAACTCCTACGGAGGTCAAGAAAGATGATACGTAAAAATTTAACTTGATGAAACATCATCGTTACCTTTCTGTGTTGTCAACTTTTCCCAACACACATAGTATGGCCTCAAAACAGACCCTGTCACTGGGATCCAGAAGAAGTTGATAAAGGAGAGAACTGTACTGAGACTTTATGTCAGGTCTCTCTGCATAAATCATATTTAGTCAGAACCACAATTTAATGCATGCACTCTAGAATTACAACGCAGTCATCTTGATTCAGGGCAGGCACAAAAACAAATTGCACTTACCATCCAATACACGTGCCCTGGATATTGAATGGCACAACTTTGCAAGGTAAACCCTGGCAAGAACATCATGCAAATGAAGGATGTCGTGAAGAGCTCCTGTTTCAATTTGACACAACGATATAGTAGGCAAATGAGTACATCAAAGTGGAATGGGAAAAAATCCCGCATTGTTGAAGTTGACAAAATTGGAAGCAATCATTTACAAGACAGAAGCAGGTAAGGCCCTTTGGGTGGAATGGAAAACGATCAACAGTAGTACCGGTCACAGCAATCAGATGCACTGTTATTAAGTCGCGCGACTAGTCGACGATTAGTCAACAAGTCGGTACACAACCTCCGACTAGAGTCATCGACTCGACTAGGAGGGCTAGTCGCCCGACTTGTCGGCGACTAATCGAGATTTGCTAGCCACCTGACTTCAATTTCAAAGAAAATCATTCCTCAAGAAAGATTTGTTACGATCAAAACGAGTAAGTCATCAACTCATCATCGTGATTATGATGTTCTTCTCTTTATTTCATGATTTACAATATGTATATGGGTTTAATTGTTATACAACTTAGTATATTACATGCTCTGTTTAAATACTTTCTAATCTATGGACTAGTCGTGGCTAGTCGTGACCAGTCGGTCAACTAGTCGACCAAGTCAACAAGTCGCCCCTCTTGCGACTCGACTTTACGACTTAATAACCTTGATCAAATGCCATCCAAAACTACTCATATGCATTTACTATAGCAATGGTGAATTACTGCCTCCTAAAAAGTCATGTATCAAGGTAAGAATCAACAATTGTCTTGCTATTAAGTAACCCGAGTCTTCAAATATCACAAACAAATATGGTGATCAATTACATGTGTGGCATTTCCTGTTGTTATTTAGAGCATGTAATACGTCGGCAACTGACCGGAAGGTAGTGTTTTTCCGCAAGTTATTACTCATTTCATGTGGGCACGCCAATGAATGAATAAAAGTTAAACAAGGATAATTATGAAGGGGAGTTAACGTATATTCAGTTCTCCAAAAAATAAAATTCATCTCACTATATGCATTTTGTATGCAGAAGGAAATATCTTAGAAATGTTGGTTCTTGCCACTCAATCAATTGAATTAGAACTGTAATGCTTGGATCAGATGTCAGCTACGGAAGAAAGTTATCCATTATTATTTATTAGGTAACCTGAGAGCCCTTCAAAAGCATTTAAGTTCAAACAATAAAAACATGAACACAAAAATCAAGAAGGAAAAGGAAGCATACCGCCAGGTTGCGCATTTTTGCCTGCATAACATTAAACCATACATGAGACTAACAAACTGTGGAAATAGCATCGAAAAATATTTTTGTTACAAATTGACTAAATATGCCAAAATTAACTGAAAATTCTATTAATTTAATTATCATTTCTGGTAATGCCCATTTTCCATTGCATAAAAGATCAGTGATGTTATCGCCTCTAAATCACAATAACCCATGCTTTGCCCATTTGACAATAAAAAAGAAAGGATCCTGAACAATTAGTAGCAGTACGTGAAGAAACTGACCCAATGCCATTGCAACAGAGTATGGATCTCTCACAGCAATTTCGGAGATTATTGACAATGCATGCCTCACGGCAACTGGGTCAGAAAATTCAACCCTGCAGTTGTATCAAGCCTGGTGAGAACAAAATGATGACAATTCAGCAGTATGTTCCTAGTTCCTACTTATCTGTTATACTATCAGTTCTTAAATTTGTTGCAGAAGTGTAATCAAGTTTCGTAGAACAGATTGACAACAAATTTAAGTACTCGTTCTGATACATATGTTAAGAAGATAATACATTGAATATAGGAAAAGAATAAAACATAAGGAAGAAAAGACACCATCGAACAATGCTCCAAACTAACAAATCTGTTTATTTTCAAGTGTAACAAAAAAACCCAGTTGGGAATTGGTAAATTAAACATAGGTGCAAAAATAAGGTGGAAAAATAAACCGACATTAAGCTTCCCAGAGACAATAAGGTCACACTCACCCTTGGACAGCTCGGTGCAGAAATGCTGGATTACCAGGATCAAGTGGGAGTCTTCTCAGGGCACTTAGAGAAGCATATTGCAAGTTACTCCGTATAATAGACTGCGAAATTGATACAAATTAGAAATGCATCAGAAGGAGAGCTTGGATTCGTAAAAAAGAAGAATTCCAATTTTCAGCTCAAAATAAACTGGAAGTTGTGCCATCATCTTTGACATAGAATGTAGAAAAGCTGCCAGGTTAAGTATAATGTAGCAGTAAATGCCTATTATTAGCAAGGTACACAATGGGAATGTCCATATACCTTTAAAAGAAAGGTTAAGTGTATATACAAATAAATGTACTTAGAAGTGTACAAATAAAATGCACATTCTTGAATCTAAATAATACCTCCTTATCACCACCTTGCTTGGTAAAAATACCTTTCTTCCGCTTCTGTTTAGTATCAGCCACCTGAAAGCATCCAAAACATATCATCAACAGAACACTGTCAACTCTCAAGTCAGAAACCAGGAAGAGTGAAAATGAACTTAGAAAAGTAAAAGCATGCGGGACTATTGTGAATGTGTAAGCCATAACTGGTAATTAATCTCAATGACCAACCTTTTCCAAAATGGCAAACACGATCTCATAGAGCTTTTCCAACATCTCAGAACTGCTTGCGGAAGAAGAAGTAAGGGCCTTCAGAGCCGCAAGCCTCCGTGCGTGAACTTCAAAGACCAGCATACATAATTAAGCATGACGAAGAACCATGCGATGTGACTTAACAATAAATAAGAAGGCAAAAGATTGAAGACATTTGGTTGACATAGACTTTTCTTGTGTTTTCTGAACCTTACATTAAGATATCATGAAATACATCTTTGCTCATAACGAAGATGGTCAGCTGTTAGCATGATGCCTAAATCAACTAAGATCTTTCAGAAACTTGCCCATATGGTGCCTTTTTATGCAAGACAAGATGTTTGCCAGGAATATAAAATTGTCATTATAGTGCTGCAAACATATTTCCATTTTCCCACAGGAGACAAATTTTCATAGAAGTGAGGTGATAAGTTTAGGGTTTGAGAAAACTAAGCATGAAATGCGGGCAACTGATTTCGGTGCAAACAGGGGGGCAGTACCAATGAAATATTTAGGTGTACCAATTAGTGGCAAAAAGTTGGATTGGAACACAGATTTTGCATACTATAGCTTTGATGTACAATGGGATCACAGTATAAAAGCATACAGTCAACATCATCGCTGGAGGATTCTGCTGAAAGCTGATTAACTATTCTGGGTACAACATCCGCTCGAGTCACTCCTCCAACAGCATCAATGTCTGCAAGAGCATCCCAATTTGGTGTAGGTATGCCACCAGCAGCACTTAAACCCTGGGAACCATTATCTGACAATATACGGGCCAGATAATAGTATACATAGCGCAGAACATTCCTGTCCTCGCATTGCTGATGGAGCTGTAAATAGAGAAGCAGAGTCAATGTAAGGAAAAAGGTAGCTTAAGTAAATAAGATCATTAGGGTAACGTAACCATAGACTGTGTTATGCGTGCAAATTCAATTACAACTTACAACACATATTTAAGTACCTAAGTTCTCTGTTTTATACATCCAATGGTGAGCATGAATCTTCTCGAATTTCAATGGCAACGCATTGTCTCATAGCTAAATTTTCCGGGAGTGAGCTCAGTTCCATTTCCACAAAGTAAATGCGCTGTCTATATGGAATATGATGCCATCGAAAGCGGTAGAGGATGGCACACTTACCATGAGAAGAGATGGAGCCACCGAAGGATCCACAGAATTGTACACGGCAAGCTTGGGAAACACGCTGTTCACAAGCTGCCTCTGGGAGCTTTTCTGCAAAAGGGAGGACACAAGAGAGCAGCTAAAGCCAACAGATCCAAGGTCACATCACGCAATTCGATCCAACCGAAGCAGCACAACGAACCTGGTCGCACGTCGCGGCGAGCTCGTGGATGCTCCGGGCCAGCTGCGCGTACGAGACGGGCTGCAAGAGAAGCAGAGACTACAACGTGAGACTGGAATCGGAGTATAGGGAGGGTAGAAATGACGCGACGGCGGAGAGAGAGAGAGACGAGCCTTCTTCTTCCTGTTGCGCTGGGGGAGGGCCTTGACGGGGTTGAGCGCCTTGGCGGCGGAGATGGTCTCGTTCTGGATCTGCATCAGGGTCGACTTCTTCGACTTACGATCCGCCGACGCCACCGCGGGCCTCCCCAGCGAGCCGCCGCCCGAGGACGACTGCTGCGCCGACGCCCCGGAGGCCGGGACGGCCGACGGATCTGAGGTGATGAGATCCATCAGCGTCGTGCCGGACGAGTCCTGCCCGGAAGCCATGGCCGTGGGCGTGGGAGAGCGCGCGGCCGATCGAGTGAGATCTCCGGCGAGCAAGAGGCTTCCCTTCGTGTTTCTCGTGGGATTTTTCGGGTCGGGGTGGGGGCAATTGGAACGGTGAGTGGTGCGGTGAGGTGAGATGACGGTGGATCACTGGATCCAACCGCCAATTTGGATTTGATGGGCACTGTACGGGTGTAGGCGTGTAGCTGCTGGGCTGCTCCGACCGGGCCGGTTTTGCGAAGGATCGACGACTCCTTGCAGTAGGGGGAATTCATATTTTGCCCTTTCATTAGATGTGTTTTCAGATTTTACCTTTTTTCCCGATGTAATTGATATTTTGCCGTCCCGTTAGTCTATTGTTTCATTATTTGCCCTCTTTTCATTATTTTATTAATATCTGACCATTTCTCCCGTTTTGGCCATACGAAAATACAATTTTACCCCTTTCGTACGCATCTCCTCCCTTCCGTGTGCATCTCCTCCCCATTCATCCTTTCCCCCAATCCATTTCTTCTCCTGAAGCTTCTTCAGCGCCTCCGCCTCCAACTCCCTCCTCCTCCACAGCCCTAGCCCCGCCAAGGTCAGCTCCTCCTCCCTTCGTGGCCTCCGCCTCCAACTCCCTCCTCCTCCACCACCCCAACAAGGTGCCTCCTCCTCACAGTGCACTTGCACGCGCCAAGATCTCTGCAGCTGCAATCGCCGCGCCCTCCTGTCCTACTACCATCATGGGCGCCAGCCAAGGCTGTCGTCTACAACTCATGCGGCCACGCTCCGCTCTTCGCCCTCCTCGAAAGCGCGGCGAGCTCGTCGACTACTGCAGCTCGGCGTGAGCATCATGGAGATGAGCCATCGCGGAGGAGTCGACGCGTCTCGGCTCACCCCCTTGCGGTCTCCTCCGCGCCCACGCCTTCTTGCCGCCGAACCGATGATGGTGTAGTTGAGGCCCACCGCTGAGCTCCTCGACGCGGTGTCCACCTTCTTGACCACGTTGTTGTTGAAGCTACGCAGAGGTCGCGCTCGCCGGTGAGCACCACAAGGCTGGCCATGCGCGGCTCTCTTCGCCGAGGAGGCGGTGGGTGGAGGTGCTCTTCCTCATGGTGCTCTTCTGGCCGTGAGCGGGAGAACCACACTGGCGCTTGGCCAGCGTCTGTGAGCCGCGTGTAAGGTGAGCTGGAGGCGCGCAGAGAGCTGGGAGGCGCAGGCGCAAGGGGGGCCAAGCCAGAGAGCGCAAGGCGTGGCCGGTGGGGCTTCACGATCTGTGCAGGTGGGCGAATCGCCGGCGGCTGACAAGCTACAAGGAGACCGGCAGCAGGGCAAAAGGCAGCAATGGCATTTAGAGCCAAAGCGAGCGAGGGCACGGTGGTGTGTGCATATGTGTGGCAGCCCAAATGGGTGGTGCCATGGGGAGACCCGAGAGAAGGATGGAGGCAAGCAAACTTGACCAGAAGAGCACCATGAGGAGAAAAATGAAGAAGGGGTTGGAGAAGGGGTAAGATGTCATTTCGCGTGCCTTTGTAACGGGAAACGGACATAAATGATTAAAATAATGCAAAGAGGGCAAAAAGTGAAGGAACAGACTAACGGGAGGGCAAAATATCAATTACATCGGGAATGAAGGTAAAATCTGAAAACGCATCTAATGAAAGGGCAAAATATGAATTCTCCCCTTGCAGTATGTTTTACATCTGAAGATTCTGAACTGGAAAGACGCCAGAATTCAGATACGCTTGTCATTGCATAGTTATCTGAGAAAATTGAATCGATGGTACCTATAATTTTCATTTTTGATTGATTTTCTATTTATACTTTGAGTATGTTTTTTTAGATAATACTTTGGGTATGTTTGGAATGCAGCCTGAAAGTTTGCAACTTGCCACCTGTACTTTCAATTTTTTTTGGTACCTCGCCCACGGGATTCAAAGTCTTGTGATTAGCTCGGGCACCCATCTCCTTCATTAAACGCCAAGGCTCCCAATTTTTTAAAAGAAAACAAAAGGTAAAATTTTAACTTATTTCTACTACTTAGATATTAGAGTTGGTGGTTATCCGTTCTTCCTACCCTTCCACTCGTGTTTATCTCTACTGATATGTGGGTCACGTTATTAGCAAACTATCTCTTCGCATCCTACGCTTCCTATTCCTCCTCTTCTGGCATTGCCCGTGATGCTGCATGTGCTTCCTCCTCCTCTTTGCCCTCCTCCAACCCCCCCCCCCTCGGGTCGTTCCTGAGGGAGGGCGGGCCTGGGCGATCGTCCAGGGCCCACCAGAGCCAAGGGCCCCCGATCATGATACATCATATTCATACATATACATATATGTATATCAGTGTATGCTCTATTGATTATTGCTCTGCATGGCTCATGCCGCTCATCCGTTCATGGCTATATAACTACTAGTATGCTAACTAGATTGAGGCATTGAGCTAGCCAGGAGCCTACAACATGGGCCTAATTCATTAAATCGGCAACTGAAGCCCACCCAACTAGACACTAGCCAACTACCGAAGCACAGACTGCACAGTCTCCCATCCTATCGTTGATTGCTCGTTTGCTCGATGCATCCATTCTTCTGCAAGACTACAATGAAAACCAATGCCGCCGCCTCCCTCACACCTCACGGTCTCCCTTCCCCTCTTCTCCTCTTCCCCAGATCACCGCCATTAATAGAGGAGGAGTGCCCAATCTCTTGGATTTCCAACAAATTTGCCATCAATCCCTTCAATTTGCAACGGATCTACTCGAAATCAACTCACATAGCCATTGCATACATGGTGCATTTTCTTGATTTTCTTCATCCTTGATTCACTCATTCACTATTAAATACCACCACTCTCATTCCCCAACCAACATCTACACTTTGTTGCTGCGCAAGGGGGAGTTTGGTTGAGTCGATTCCTAAAGCAATGTTCGGTTGAATCAAAAACAAATTTCAGAGATTTATTGTAAGTTGTAACTTCAGTTTCTTTTGGTTATAAAGATTTCCATTAGGTCTGAGAGAGAGACTAGAGGGTTAAAGAGAAGAGGATTGGAATTGCAAATTCTTGTCAGTTCATGGTATGATTTTATTTAGTTGATTCGACTCTGTAAGTTATGGTTTTGCACTTGTTTCTCTAAAGATCATGCACTGATGACTGATGCACTTATCTATTTTCAGGACCTTTTACACAAATAGCACGATTGAAGTTTTCCCTGGATTATTCTTGGCATTATTTCGGTATCTATCCAATTATCAAAATGCAGGTGCTTTTGTTACTTATCTAAACCAGGTTTTATACTGCTATATGGTAAGATGTCATCTAAAAAGTATTTATCTGGAAGTGAAAAAAATAAAAAAAAAGGGAAACAAGTAGATGAGTTGATAGAATCGCAGAAAGGAGCCATTGACAAATTTTTTAGGATTAATACAAGCCCTTCTAGGAATTCCGAGGAATTGGCCATAGTTAGTATTGAACAACAACCTAATGATGATTTAGATGGGAATAATGATACTAATGAGGATGATAATAATTTGAGTGGGTATGAAAACCTAGCTAATTCACCTAATACAGAAACTCTAAGTGTTGATGAACAACCAGTTTTTACTATGGATATTTATGATCCAAGAAACTGGGATAGTCTTGATAATAAATCAAGGGACATTTTAGTGGAAAAGGGGCCTATAAGAGAAGAAAATCTTGTATTCCCATTGGATAATACCTTTAGGCATTTTTCATATGATTATTATTCTAAAAAATTGAGCAATGGAGAGGTACATGACAAAAAATGGTTGGTCTATTCTAAGCATATTGACAAGGTGTATTGCTTTTGCTGTAAGCTTTTCAAATCTAGTGACAACTAGAGTTCATTAGCATCTAATGGATATAGAGATTGGAAACATCTTAGTGAGAGGCTCAAAGAACATGAAAATAGTGTTGTGCATATCACTAGCATGAACACTTGGAATGAATTAAGAATTAGGTTGAACAAAAACCAAACAAGTAACAGAGATTTGCAACAAGAGATCACAAAGGAGAAAGAGCGCTTGAGACATGTGTTGGTAAGAATAGTTGCCATTGTTAAATATCTTAGTAAACGTAATTTGGATTTTCGAGGATCCAGTGAGAAACTTTACCAAGACAACAATGGTAATTTCTTAAGATGTGTTGAAATGGTTGCAGAATTTGACTTGGTAATGCAAGATCATCTTAGACGCATTCAAAATAATGAAATCCATCACCATTATCTTAGTCCTAAAATTCAAAATGAGTTGAATTCTCTTTTGTCATGTAGTGTTAAAAGTTCTATCATAAAAATTGTTAAAGAGGCCAAATATTTATCGGTAATCCTTGATTGTACTCTAGATGTGAGCCATCAAGAACAAATGACTTTAATTATTCGATGTGTTAATATGTCAAATAACAAAATTAAAGTAGAAGAGTTCTTTCTGGAGTTATTGAAAGTGGATGACACATCTAGTTTGGGGCTTTTTAATGAATTGCTTAATGCTATGGAGTCTTTTGGTCTTAATATTGATGATGTAAGGGGTCAAGGTTATGACAATGGTTCTAATATGAAAGGGAAACATCAGGGGGTACAAAAGCGGTTGCTTGATATGAATCCAAGAGCTTTATATATGCCATGTGCTTGTCATAATGTGGATATCATGGGGATATGCTTATGATCTTAGAATGATGAGACAATTGGCAATAGCTTTGAAGTCTTGTCGAAATCGTCGTTTTCGGAAAAAGTTCAGGCTGTCAGGTCACTGGCGGTCTGACCAGCCATTTTGGTGGTTAGACCGGCCATGCCTAAACTGGGTTTGCTGAGAAAGTGTTGGCGGTCCGACCGGCCTTTGAGTGGCGGTCAAACCGGCATTGTGAAATCGGTCAGACCGACCATGAAATGATTTTGGATTTTTGAGCTAGGCCAAAAATAGAAGGTGTAGGCAAGACAGGAGGCTCTACTACTCTTGGTCTCATATTTTTTGGAGCCTCCAGGCTAAAGTTCTATTCGATTGAAAATTCCAAAGAGTTTCGGATTTCCAGGGGTGGATTTTTGGCTAAGTCTTTTGCGGTGGTCGACCAGACATTCATGCAATGGCCGAGGCCGAAGTAGGCGATCGAGGCCGCCAAAGGTTAGCGGTCTGACCGGTTGTGGTCTGTTCGTTGTCCTTCTTGGCGACAATGGTTGATCGTTAGGTCAAGTTCATGGTTTTCAATGCTTATGTGTTGTATGATGCACGTTTTAACTAACGAGGGTCAAGTTGTGAATAACTTGTTCCCGGAAACGATTTCTTGGTCTATTGATGTGCAGGTTGCTTGGAGATCAACGACGGTCAACGGCGAGGATGATCGGGACTAAGCTTGGAGAGCTGAGGTTCAGAACGATCGAGGATGCCGGGTGAGGTCAATGGACTCAAGCATGGCGCAGATTGGACAAGAATGACCGAACGGGCAGTTCGGTACGACGGGTTGGATCAAGTGGCGCGGGGGTCGGTGCAAGTGCCTTGGTGGTTTCGGCGGGAGCCGGATGGGAGAGACTTGCCGACATGATGAGAGCCGTTGATCAACCTACACGTGGCGAAGCAGACGATTGTTTCACCAAGATTGAACTTGGTCTTCGGAGAAAGATCAAGAAGGGGTATTTTGGTAATTTCACCAAATACCGCCTTGGTGACATTGGGCTAAACCGCGGCGCAAGACGACGCAAGGAGAAACGGTTTAGGTCAAGTAAAGTTGAAGACGATGCTTTAAAATACGTGCGTGAGTTAAACTCGTTTGTGTGTGAGCTTAACGGGTGCCCAATAGGATTAGTCTTCTAGAAGCTAGCCTCCACTATAAATAGGGGTGGTTGCTGTCCAGCACCCTGAAGGACTTCATTTGGATAAACCCTAGTGTGTTTTAGGGTTTTAGAGAGAAAGGTGGAGAGGTTAGGTTTCTAGGCTTTGGATTGATTGTTTGCTCATGGATTGAGCTCTTGTCCTCTTAAAGGGAGTGGCTGTAAACCTACATCAAACTCAAATCAATCTATGCAAGATTTCTCCAAGTTGAGTTTCTTCTTGTTCTTACCCTTTATTATGTGATTTTAGGCTTTTATTGATCCAGTAGTTTTCCTTTGGTTTTTGCCCCCCATCTAGCTTGTTGTGATGTGTAGAAACCCTTCTAGGATCATCTTGAACATCCTTTACTCACAAGCAAGGTTTAGATCGTGTTTTTTGTTTTGACTCGATTTTTGAATGCCCCTCATTCAAATGGAAAAAGGTCAGAACTTTAGTAAAGATCTTGACGATCGTTGCTTGGAATAGGTTTCTAATATCCTTAGGAAGGTGTGTCTCAAGTTTGGTCAAGTTTGGAATCGTAGATCAAAAGTTAGATCAATTTGTGCTTTGGACGTCGGGTTGTCTTCCCTGTTCATCGTCAAAGCTTGTCGGATCGCCTCATATCTACTGGTCATCTGCTTTGGATCGGTCGAGACCTTTCGATTACTGCACGCCGGTCGGATCACGGTTGGTCGACCTTGCAGACTCATTTAGGGTTTGAGTTTTTGTGTCTTTTGCTTTAGGGTTTTGGGTTGGATTTAACACAAGTCTTCTGTTGTACTTGTTCATTATAGCTCTCATAGCTATTGAAGTGAAAGTCGTGTTGAATTCAAACTAGGTGAAAAATGATTTGTGCTCCTAATCACCCCCCTCTAGTTGCCTTTCCGGTCCTACACATAGTCTTAATCTTACTCTTTGTGATATGGCAAATTCTTGTGGTAAAGCTTTTTCGTTTTTTGGAATTGTGCAACGCATATATGCATCATTTTCAAGTTCTCCTAAAAGATAGAAGGTTTTGCTTGTACATATCCCAAGTTTAACTGTGAAACCATTGTCTAATACTCGTTGGGAGAGCCGAATCAAAAGTGTTAAAGCTATTAGATATCAAGCTCCTCAACTAAGATTAGCTTTGTTGGAGTTATGTAAATCTTGTGACGACCCCAAGTCAAAGAGTGACGTGAAAAATTTATTTGATGTGCTTGGGAGTTTTGAGTTTTTACTTGGTATGATTATTTGGCATGACATTCTATTTGCTGTAAATATGGTGAGTAAGAAGTTACAATCTCCATCCATGTGCATCAACTCTGCCTTGCAACAAATTGAAGGTATAATGCAATATTTTGATAAGTACAAAAATGAAGGATTCACATCTACTTTGGATATTGCCAAAGTCCTTGCATCTGACATGAATATAGAACCATCATTTCTAGTAAAACGACATGTTCTTAGGAAAAAGAAATTTGATGAAAGTGATCACAATGAAGTAATTCTATCAGCTGAGAAGGCTTTTGAAGCTAATTACTTTTTAGTCATGGTGGATGTGGCAATTGCTTCAATGAAAAATAGATTTGAGGAACTTAAAGTGTTTAAAGGTATTTTTGGGTTTTTACTTAGCTCTAAAAACATGAACTCATTGGATGATATCGAGCTAAGAAAATATTGCACTAAATTTGCAGAAACTTTTTCTCAAAATGATTCATCTGATGTTGAATTAGATGATCTTTTCTCTGAATTAAGAGTGTTGCAAATGACTTTGCCAGATGTGACAATGTCTGCTGTTGAGATTTTTGAGTTTGTTAGAGATGTAGATTGTTATCCAAATGTTTCAATTGCTTATCGAATCTTATTTACTGTACATGTGACTGTAGCATCAGCTGAAAGAAACTTTTCAAAGTTGAAGTTATTGAAAAATTATTTGAGATCATCAATGTCACAAGAAAGGTTGAATGGTCTGGCCACTTTATGCATTAAAAAGGATATATTAGATCACATTGACGTGGATACTAATGTCAATGACTTTGCATCTACAAATGTTAGAAGAAATTGCTTTCTATGAGTAGTTTGTATCTTTTTGATGTATTGAATAGCTTTACTGTTGATATAAAAAGTAGCATTATATGTTTATGTTAGAATAAAGAGTCTCTCATTTTGTCTCGCCCCGGGGCCTCCAAAATGCCAAGAACGGCCATGCCCCCCCTCCCCCTCTTTTTTTTTTTGCTCTGCTCCACGCGCCTTAACAAATTAAGATATATTAGATCTACTTCATTTGATAAACTACATTTATGAGCACTTAACCAGTGTACATGTGTTACTATTTTCTGCTATTAACAAAATATGGACGAGGAGTTGCAAAATCTCAAAAAGGAAATACAAGTAGTAGTGGCACACTGCTGTAAGTTTTGTTCTGTTTCTTTTATGATCTTATTGTACCTAGAATGGGAAGATTCGAGCAATTCACATTTGGGAACTGGTGCACTGCGTGGCTTCCATGCCGGCTATGCGTTGCGCACTTGCGTTTCGGTACCTAAGGCTGAGTTTCCACGCGTTTGACTAGGAGAGAAGAACGACACTGCTGCTACTACGTGTTTGGCACTTGCGTGCAAAAACAAAAGCAAGGTGTATATTCAGCTAGTTGAAACTGGAATAATTCCATATTGAAAACAGAACTACATCCGTATGGTTATATTAGTACGTGACACAGCTCACCTGGTTTGAAACTTAATACTATACGTTGTGGCCAAGGGTCAGTCTAGGCCCATGACAGCCTATGGTCCAGCCCGGTGCAATGTTCAGGTAAGTCTTAGGCGCAACCTTACGAGATATTAGTGGCCTCTATAGCCCTTTACAGCTCGGGATGCGACGAATTTCTAGTTCCGCCGTTGGTAGTGGCTATCAGTATAAACTCCTCTGGTTAGACGTTTATCGTCTCGATATCTAAGCTAGTAGAGTGCAAATGTCAGTGCCCATAGTGGAGATGGAGCTTGTAACCTGCTGCGCAACTTACAGCGACGAGTCACATTTGCAATTTGTATCGGTGATTTGGAAAGGGGGTAGCTTTAGAAATGAGTTCGACGCGAATCAGTGTAAGCTCATGTTCTCGTTCGCGTCGCGTCCAGCAAAGCACTAAGGCAAGATCTCGCGCCAGGAAGGAATCGGTCAAACAAATTGAGAATGTGTGGCTTAAACAAGCTTTCATCAGAAGGGTTCTGCCCATTTCCTAAGTTCAACCTCCAGCAATGTCATCAAGAATGAAGACTAGAAAAACTCACGACCAATCTCCAAGAATTTTCTACGTTGACACCGAAAGGATGCCAATACAGACACTAGGAATGGAGTCCGCATGTTGTCTTCGCACGAGCAAATGAAAATCAGAAAATATTCAAATTTCAACAACGAAACATAAATGTGGTGGCAAAGTTGCTCAGCACAAGTACAACGCATTTCAGAATTCAGACACTCGGTACTCACATTACATGACTACGACGAACACTCATATTTGAGCAAGGACACATGACACTCGAAGAGACTGCGAAATCCAACACTTAATTACAGGCTTTGAGCGGAAGCAGCTAATTGAACCCCAGGAGGCTCCAATCCCATGCCGCAACGAGATACCTAGCCGGAGATCTGGATGGACTTGACATCGAGCTTCTTGGCCTCCTCCTTGGGCACGGTGATGATCAGCACGCCGTTCTCCATGGACCTCTTGATCTGCTTCGTCTTGGCGTTCTCCGCAGACTTGAACTCAAGAGAACTTGCTGGCTTGCGCTCCACACGTGCCACCTCTCGAACTTCTCCTCCTGCTCCTTGCTTCGCTTTCATGAATTGATCTGGAGGACGTTGCCGTCCTCGACCTCCACCTTCACCTCCTCCTTCTTCAGCCCCGGCACGTCCGCCTTGAACACGTGCGCCTCAGGCGTCTCCTTCCAGTCAATGCGCGCGCCCGCGAACGCCGTGGTCTCAGAGGAAGTGCGGGGGAAGGATGGAAAGAAGTTGTCGCTGCTACTTCTGCCGGAGCCGAAGGGGAAGCCATCGAATGGGTCCCATAGGTTGAGGGAGAAGGGGTCGAACACGCCGCCGCGGCGGATCAGCGACATGGTGCAATACCCGTATTGAGCCTAGGAGAGTGAGAGTGAAGGTTGAGCATAATTCTACCTGACGAGGATATAATAATCCTCATTTTATCTTTTATCTATAACTCCTTAACCAAGTAAATATGACGTCATATGGTCCCTGAGTATACCCCTTAAATGTTATAAGGGAAGAGCCTACTGGATGGTCGTAAGTTCTTCTATGACCACCCCCATAGTCGTAAGTTATGCTACGACTACCCCATAGTCGTAAGTCTTGCTACGACTACCTCATAGTCGTAGGTTCTTCTACGACTAGGTCAGCTATGACCACCTTATGATCAATTAAACCTCTGCACAAGTAGGCCCAATTGATTAAGGGATTCAAACGATCATCATCTGTTACTCTGCCAAGTAATAGCACGTAATGCTCCATTATCTCGGTATATAGTCATGTTAGGCGACGGAGGATTATCTGCACGTGATTACTACCAACGTCTTTATTACGAGATGTGATGAGGCGCCGCTTCACTGGAGAAACCGCTCCTTCACGTACTATATAAAGGCGGCAATCGAGAGAGGAAGGGGCCATGAGAAATACAAGCACTATCATCTGTAATAGTCGAGTTTTTCCTGATTGTTCGTAATACACTCAATACCATACACACACAGAGTAGGGTTATTATTCTCTCCGGAGAAGGCTGAACTCAGTATAAAATCCCGTGTCAATCTCTCTGCGTGATTTCATTCTAGGAGACCCCGAATCAAACAATCTTTACGTAAGTTCGGTTCTAAAACACCGGCGGCTGGCGTAGAGCCGTGGGGATCTTCCGTAATCTCTTGTCACCATACTCTCTGTTTTCCAAATCTCATGCACTCATGGCGGGAGAATGGAACGAGGAGAACTGTTCGACTTGGCATATTACACAGACGTCGACATGGATGCTGGGTTTAGATTCTGCCGAGTGATGACTCATCCGATGGTCTTGCTACCTCCGGTCATCTTCCCGCAGATCCAGGAGATAATGCCGCTGATGGAGTTGAGGAGGGATCCATATCCCCCACAACAGTACGTCCAAGAGAGGAGTCTACCCTCTCAAAGGACAAGGGTCAATTTGACCAGGACTACACCCAGTAGACTCACAACACGACGAGAGTTTTACCTCGAAGTGTCCGAGTCCCCCTAAGGCGGTCCGACTTGGTGAGGCAAGTTCTGGAAGCCACAATTCCAGGACTTCACCAGCATTTGGTGATTCTCTCTCTCCGGATGACGCCAGAGAGAGCGGGATCAAGCATGTTTTTCCTACAAATTCGGCCATCTCTCCGCAGATCACGCCTGCCAACGGAGACGGTTATAACCCGGACTTCCCCTACCTGTAGGGGATTACTCCAAGTCGCCAGATGGTGTCTCTCGATGACTCCTCAAGCGGGGAGGCCTCGAGCGCAAGTGAGAATCATCAACGGGAGGTCTTCGTCCTTCCCTCAGATCAAGGTCACTCTCCTAGAGACCGAATCGAGACCTCCCGAAGATCACGCCGCGCCCCATCATGAGGGATGGCAAGAACACCACCGATGGCGGACACGACCAACACCTTCATGAACGCGAAGGAAATCCTCGACATACTCGCACTTCATTGAGGCAGTCTCAAGAGTCTGACAGGGAAGATCTTGAAGCTACTCGACGAAGAAAGATTGCGGCTTAGAAGAGTTTACCTGGGCGCATCCAATATCGGTCAGAGGAAACTCAAGAACTCCAGCACATCAGTGATTTGCTCGAGAATCCAACTCGAGAGCTCGTTCGAGCGCCGGGGTACGACCTCTTCGTCGAAGAGATCACACAAAACTTCGGTCTCGATGGAAAAGCTTAAGCACCTCGCGGCATCATTCAGAAATCGTGTAATCGACTTCTTGACTACCGGTCGATCGATCATATCACCACAAAGGAATCGGCAAGCGAAGAAGTCACATCGATCTCCAACACGAGAAATATTTTTCGAACGATGATGATCAACAAACCTATCGGAGGTGATCGTTCACCATACCGACATAAGTCTGCGACAGCGGATGAACTACGAGGAGTATTCCTCGTGGGACCGAGACCTATTATAGGTCAGGTCAAACTATTACTGGGTATCGTCGAGTACGACCACCTGATGATATCAACCCTTCTTTCCTGCAAAGGAGGCGTCAAGAAGTCATTACTGCATGTCGGGCATTCTCACCCGATCTTCGAACAGTTCGCTGGCCACCTCGCTTTCGACCAGTAAACATGGAGAAATTTGATGGATCCCAAAATCCTATCGAATTTCTTCAAATCTACACAACAAAGATCCGGCGGCAGGAGGAGGAGAACATGTGATGGCAAATTACCTTCCAACTGTGCTCGAAGGGTGCGCCGATCGTGGTTATTGAACTAACCACTCGAGTCGATTCATTCTTGGCAACACCTCTGCGATCTTCATCGGCAAACTTTCGGGGCACTTACAATGCCTACAGGAAGGAGGACGACTTATACCGATGAGACGAATCGACAACGAGACCTTGCGCCAATTCATCAAGCGCTTTAGTCGGTTAAGTAATTCAATTAGGAAGTTTCGATTCATCTGTCATAAGGGCTTTCAAGCAAGGAGTCCGTAGTAGAAGGATAACGAAGATATTGCTTTAAATCCGCCTACCATCCATCAAAATCTTTGAGATGGTGATCGATATGCAATTGCCTCGGAGGCGGTCGAGTGGAACAACACAATCGATCAAGAAAACAATACTGTGACAACCCACCCTTTGATATACCGCAAAGGTCCGGAGGACCATTTTTTTGAGCCATGGTACTACCTCATGAAGGAAGCGGTAATACCGCTCGGTACTTCCCGAGGAGGTCTTCCAGACCTCCCAGAGGTCTTCAAGACCTCCGGAGGTCTTAGCCAACATCCATGAGTGGCACCTCTAGGTATATCATCGGGGAGGTCCGACAGGATCTCCCAAGCTAAGTCCCGTGGGACCTCCAGAGATCACCTTGCCTGCCACGAGCTAGTCCCGAGAACGGATTGGCTAGCTCATGCAGATCTAACACAAGTGTAATCAAGTCCATACACAAACTAAGAAGAGCAAGAGAGAACAACAAATAATATTAAAGACCAAACGGCCAAGCTTCTTGAGTTTGCCTCATGGGCTACAACAAAAAGAGCAAGAACAATGAAAGCAAAAAGCGTTAATCAGTAGGTCCAACCGTCAGCCCACCGGCTATCGAGTGGAGGGCGCCCCTAGGTCGCAAGGTCTCCAAAGACCTCTTCTTCACCGAGCTTTGAGCTCCTCGAACTGCTACTGGCTCGCCGATTAAAGCAGAGGGCAAAAGCCATGAGTACATTGAATGTACTCAAGAAGTCAGGGAGTGCATGCAATAAGTAATCATGCAAGGCTTGCCAAAAGAGAGTCATAAGGTTAGTTGTGTAAAGCAAGATTTGACAACAAATAATATAAGTAGATTGAAATGCTCGAGTTAAAACAATAATACATAAGTACATTTGTTTTTTTCGAGGAGGTCGTGAGCACCCGCCACTCCCAAAACCCACTGGAGCACCCACTCCAAAGTTCCAAAGACCAACCGTGGGAGGTCTAGACCACAAAGGTCAAAACACAAAGAGGTCCTAAGGATATGAGGTCCAAAAGACAAAAGATAAATTTGGACTTCAAGGAGATCCAACCTCAAATGATCTAGACCCCAAGGAGGTTTAAATCACGAGAGAACCAGACCTCAAAAGAGGTCCCAAGCGCAAGGGGGGTAAGGCGCTCGAGGAGGCCCCGAGAGCGAGGAGGTCCCGACGGTCAAAATCTCCCAAAAGGAAAAATTCGGCGGCCAAGATATCAAAAGGAGAGGACCTCGAATGGTCAAGATCAAAAGGCAAAGGAGGTCCCGGCGCCAAGATCTCAAAAGAAGAGCCCGAACGGCCAAGATCTCAAACGGAGGACCTCGGCCTAGATCAAAGGCGCGGGAGGTCCCGACGGCCAAGGATATTCAAGATTAAAAGGGTGGTCTTTACAAAAGACCAGCAAGGATCGAGGAGGTGGTCCTTGCAAAAGCCTGAGGAGGTCTCGGATCAAGGAAAACGCGCAAAGAAAGCGAGCCGTTCGATCGAGTCGAGCGATCCAGAAGGAAAGGAACGTTTGGACCATCCAAACGCTACTTAGCTTGAGCCGTCGATCCAGACGGATGGCGCGAACGAGGGGCCGTTTTGACCGAGCGAAACGAACCAAGAAGGCTAGGCTGCCTGATTTAGATCGGACGGCTTTAGCGAGAAAAGGCAAAGCCTTAAGCGACTGACCACGAGTCAAAGAGGGTCCAAGCGCTAAGGAGGTCTTGGGCTCGAGGAGGTCTGACCTTGGATCCAAAGGGAGGACTGGACGGCTAAGATCTCGAGAGGAGGTCCTAACGGCCAGATCTCAACAAGGGGAGGTCTGAGCTGCTAAGATCTCGAGAGGAGGTCCTAACGGCCAGATCTCAACAAGGGAGGTCTCGAGCGGCTAAGATCTCGAGAGAGAGGTCCTAACGGCGAGATCTCAACAAGGGAGGTCTCAAGGCGGCTAAGATCTCGAGAGGGAGGTCCTAACTCGAGATCTCAACAAGGGGAGGTCTCGAGGCTAAGATCTCCAGAGAGGAGGTCCTAACGCCAGATCTCAACAAGGGGAGGTCTGAGCGGCTAAGATCTCTCAGAGAGGAGGTCCTAACTACGATCTCAACAAGGGGAGGTCTGAGCGCTAAGATCTCTGAGAGGAGGTCCTAACGGCCAGATCTCAACAAGGGAGAGTCTCATGCGGCTAAGATCTCCAGAGAGAAGGTCCTAACGGCCAGATCTCAACAAGGGGAGGTCTGAGCGGCTAAGATCTCCAGAGAGGAGGTCCTAACGGCGAGATCTCAACAAGGGGAGGTCTGAGGCTAAGATCTCCAGAGAGGTCCTAACGGCCAGATCTCAACAAGGGGAGGTCTGCGGCGCTAAGATCTCCAGAGAGGAGGTCCTAACCAGCGAGATCCGATCAAGGGAGGTCTGCGAAGAAGAAAAGAAGAGGAGACGATAAGAATGATAAGAATGATCTAGACATCAGGAGATGTCCGACGAAAGGAGGATCTGGACCAAGGGGAAAAGTCCAACCAGAGGAAGGTCTAGAGAAAGAAGGAAGACCTGGAGGACAAACGAGGCCAACGAAGAAAAAGAGGCTAAAAGCCAAAGAACAACAATAACTCCAGATCAGCCAAAAGGAATTAACTGAAGTTTGATTAGTTTAGGTTAAATCTCCAAATTTTTGAAATCTTCAAATTAAGCTTTGAACTCTCAACAAAACCAAATGGTTCATTTTTAAAAGCTTTTCAAGACTCCGGAAAAACGGGACGTTACAATACCTCTCGAGAGCCAGGTGATATTGGTAAGAAGAAAGATAAGAAAGCAAAAAAGTCCAAGAACAAGGCGAAGGGTCAAAAACTCCAAGTCAGCAGTTCCAAGGAGGTCTTGGCTGTGAATGATAAAGAGCCACGCACCTCCAAGCCACATTCCGACCGAGGCAAAGGTAGGGCAAACGAGTGGTCATAAGACTTCAGATGACGAGGAGGAGATGCCGTTCCAGGATCCGCAACACACCGCCGAGCACATCTATGGAGGATCATCGGCATATGAATCAAAGCGATGACTTAAAGTCTGTTGAACGAGAGGTAAACTCCATAGATCCTCCTCTTGTCAATAAATTACAAGTGGTCAAGTCACCATCTCCTTTGAGAAGAGTGATCGTCGATTCCTTCGACTTCGACCGTGTCGGTATCCGATCGTTGTCGAACCCACCATCAACAATTGTCGAGTCAATCGAAGTTTTGGTTGATGGTGGCACTCGTTAAATATTTTATTTACGAGCGCCTCGATCGAAATGCAAGTACCGGGATTAAGGTAAGACCGACACGATACTCTTTCCATGGAATCGCATCGATCTTCTGCCAAACCGATTGGTCAAGTTTCTCTTCCTTTAACATTTGGTTCACCAAGTAATTTCAGACGAGAAAATCTCCTTTGATGTGGTCGATTTCGATACAAGATATAACGCCATACTCGGACGACCAACTTTGGCAAAATTCTTAATGGCTACTCATTATGGATATCAATGTATTAAGATGCCAGTCCCAAAGGAGTAATCACAATTCATTGTGACAAGAAGATGGCGATACCGCGATCGATCCTCGAGATGGTTGGACAAATACCACCGAGAAGAAAGTCACCTTCGACTAGTAAGTTGAAGCCTAAAAGTCTCTCGGCCGAACGACAAGGTCAAAGAGGTTCCTCCGACGCAGGGAGCCCTCAAGATCTGCTCGCGACGAGGGATACTTCGACCCAAATAGGAAGACGCCTCATCGCTTTCCTCCGAGCTAACGCAGATGTCTCGGCGGGCAAGCATCCGACATGCCCGAGTCCCCAGAGGTGATCGAGCACAAGCTAGCTTTACTACCGACAAAGTACCAGAAAACAAAAATTACGAAGATTTGCCCCGATCGACGAGATGCTATTAAATCAAAATTGATAAGCTATTTAAAGCGGGCTTTATAAGAAAGGTCAACCACCCAGAGTGGTTGGCTAATCTCAGTAATGGTTAGAAAGTCAAACGGCAAATGACGATGTCGCGAGACTTTATCGATCTTAATAAAGCTTGTCCAAAAGACGATTTTCCTTTACCTCAGACGATCGGTTGGTTGATTCTACCGCAGTTGTGAAATGTTAAGTTTTTAGATGCATATTCGATACCACCGATCAATATGTGTCTAGACGATGAAGAAAAGATTGCATTTATTACACCATTTGGTATATTTTGCTATGTCAAAATGCCATTTGGTCTAAAAATGCCTGCGCTTTTTTCAACGCTTGATGCAAGCAACTTTTTCATCTCAATTAGGCCAAATCTAGAAGCCTATGTTGATGATCTAGTTGTTAAAAGCATCAAGAGACTTAATCATATTATCGACCGCAAGAAACATTCGACAATCTCGTAAAACATCGCTTAAAACTCAATCTCGAGAAGTGTGTGTTGGAATCTCTTGAGAAAATTGCTTGGATTCCTAGTATCTATACGAGGAATCAAGCAAATCTCAAACGATCAAGGCCATTCTCCAAATGCGCCTCCAACCATAAGTAAAGAAGTTCGAAACTCACCGGGTGCATGGCGGCTTTAAGTCGTTTCATCGCACGATCGAGAAAAAGGACTACCTTTCTTTAAACTTCTAAGGAAACACGAAGGTTTTGAGTGGTCAAAGAGGCAAACACCGCTTTTGAGGATGTCAAGAGGTACCTTACGAGTGCTCCTATTCGGTTTCTCCGCCGGAAGAAACGCCTTAATTTACCTAGCCGCCACGCCACAGCAAGAGCGAAAGATCGTCGTCGAGAACGTGAAAACGTCACAATGACCAGCTTTACTACGTGAGTGAAGTTTTACACGGCCTAAGGAGCGCTACCCTCGTGTCCAAAAGCTTTATATGCCCTCCTCATGTCTTCGAGGAAACCGAGGCATTATTTTCAAGCGCACAAACTAGTTGTCTTGCCCGAGTTTCCTTAGGAGCGATCCTCCACAATAGGGAAACAATGGACGCATGGCAAAATGATCACGAACTTGGAGAGTTCGACATCCATTTCGTGTCCCGACGGCCGTTAAATTCCAGATCTTGGCGCATTTTGTCGCCGAATGGACAAACCTCAACCTATTCAGATCCCCAAAGACGATTCCCACGACCAAAGGATTTATGTACTTTGACGGTCGCCATTTTAAGTGGCTCGGGGTCAGGTGGTCTCGTATCTCCAACCGAGAGACCTTAAAGTATGCCATACAATTAAACTTTCGTGCCACTAACAACGTGGCGCGTATCACGAAGGTTTGCTAGTCGGCATACGAAAGCAATGAAAGCGCTCGATTCGCCGACTACTCGTGAGAGGAGACTCTCAACTAGTCGTGAATGAAGTCTGAAAAGAGTACCAAGGTTTCTAACCCGACAATGTCTCGGATTTATCGGAAGTCGTAAGCTAGAAAGGCATTTTTAGGTTTCGAGGCACAATTTATCCTCGAAGGATAATTTCTCGCATGAACCGACTTGCTCGAATAGCTTCTTCCCGATCCAAGTGCCAAAAGGAGTCTTTTGAATAACTCTAGAAGCCGCTCGTCGATTTAACCGTAGACGCCTCCTATTGAGACGGCCTCTCTAGAATACGAGGATACATGGATGACGCCTATCTATAAGTATCTTCAGAAGGGTTCAGTACCCGAAGACGATCTCGAGGCAGATCGCTTATCCCGAAAAGCCAAAATGTATACTTTGGTTGAAGGAGTCCTCTATAAACGAGGTACTCAAGGGGTGCTTATGCGATGCATTTCGCAGAGCGAAGGATTAACACTCCTTCACGACATACATGATGGCATCTGTGGAAATCATGCTTCCTCTGAGCTAACGCTGGTGGTAAGGCTTTTCGACAAGGTTTTCGCCAACATGACCCTTTACGATGCTAAAGAGTTGGTTAAAAGTGTGTCCAAGTACCAATTTCATAGCGAGCAAATACACCAACCAAATTTCGGACATTACAAACAATACCTCTATCTTGGCCTTTTGCACTGGGGTCTCGATATCCTAGGACCGCTCCCCAAAGCTCCAGGAGGTTTCGAGTTCCTTTTGTGGCTATTGATACGCTCACAAAATGGATTGAAGCCGAACTCACATCGATAACAACGAAGCGGCAAAACGGTTTATGATGAGATGTAATTACACGATTTGGAGTACCGAGTCGAATAGTTACGATAATGGTAAGCAATTTTCAAGCGCAAAATTTCGTAAATTTTGCGACGAGTTGGGTACCAAACGTGTTATGCTTCATGGCCCATCCCCAAAGTAATGGGGCGATCGAACGCAAACGGCCAAATAATGAGAGGAATTAAAACTCGAGTCTTCGACCACTCATCAAACGCCGGGGCTTGAGTACAAGAGTTACCCTCCGTGTTATGGGCGATTAGACGACTACCAATGAGCGAGCTAGTGAGTGAAACAACCTTTTTCTAGTCTTCTGAGTCGGCCATGCTTCCTCTAGAACTAAAGATAAGGTCAACACGAAGAAACTTTCAAAGACTCCAACCAGAACAACTTCGAGCAGATGATATTAATCTACTTGAGGAAAGGAGAAACCGTGCCTTAATCCGCTCAAATAGCCTACCAACAAGCCCCACGCAGATACTACGATCGTGAAGGTCCAACCTCGCACCTTCTCAGAGGTGACTTGGTATTGAGGCTCGCCAATCCAAGTCTAATCGGAACAAACTTTCTCCCAAGTGGGAAGGTCCTTACAAAGTGGTCGGGTTACTCGCCTAGGGCTCGATGACGATTGGCAATGGAAGACGGCCAGTTCTCTCGAACTCTTGGAACATCGACCCCATTCGCAAGTTTTATGTGTAACCAATCATTCGCATAATAAAGACTCGTGTTCTCTCTACCTCTATTGTCTTACTTTTGAGTAGTGCTTTCATAATCTTTCGACTATATTCCAAACACCCAGCTTCCTTTACATCGGTCGAAAGGCGAGTAACATCACCTAGTCGAAGCCTCTCCTCTCTGCATGTGGCCCCCCGCCCACTAAAAGGAGCTTCCTAGTATTGACTCGTTACTCACTTTTGCCGCCAACACAAAGAGCTCGGGTTCTATTTAGTCGATATATTTTTGAAAGCCTACTCCTTTCACCTTAGATTATTTCTTCAGTTCTTTTGAAAAATATTCTAAGCAGAGTGCACTTTTTTAGATTTATTCAGCTGTCTTTGGTGTATTCGATTCGTCTCAACTAAGTTGGAGGAAGAAACACATCTAGTCGAAGTCTCTCCTCTCTGCACGTGGTCCTGCCCACTAGAAGGAACTTCCTAGAATCGTGCAGTTTCCTACTCTTGATACCAGGACGACTTATCGAGTCCTCCAAAGAAGGGCGAACTAATTTTTTGAAGTCCTCTCGGATGTTTGTTTAACTCAAGTTGTTTGTTCTCGATTTAATTAATCTAGTCGGAGATGGTGACATCACCTAGTCGAAGACTTTCCTCTCTACACGTGGTCCTGCCCACTAGAAGGAACTTCCTAGTGTCGATTCGCTACTAATTTTTCGACCAAAGGCATGACAATCGTGACCAAAAACTACAAGTTAACCAAACCTCTCTGTTTTCAGAAACCCTTTTTAACACTATTTACTTAGTTTGTCTAAACAAACTAAACAAATAGTCGGGGGCTAGGATAAAGTTATTAATTTGACTTCAATTATTAGTCTTTCATTCTGTTTTTCATTCGTCAATTATCTTTTGAGTTACTAACTACTCGACAAGATGATTTGCAGGAAAAAAAAAGATGCATTATATAATACATCAATAAAAGCTTGTTTTTCACAGGTTTTTTACAAATCACTCTGAAGAAGGAGAGCCTAGTCACATTTCCTCTGAAACTTTTTTACCAAGTGGTTGCATTTCTTCAATAAGATGACTTGCTTCTACTTCGGGGCAGTCGAAGTCGACTTCGATTGGTTGCACATTAAGGCTGGGGTCATGAGCTTTAAGTTTTGCCAATGCATAACTTATAGCACTTTCGACCGCCTCCTTGATGGACTCAGTTTGATTGGCCTTCAGAGTAAGGTAGTCAGAGTCGAGATCCCGAGTCGGATCGATTTGCCTCGGTAGGATCGAATCGTAGATGTCGAATCGTAGAATCGGCGATTCTACTGATTTGTAAAAATACACATATTTAACATCTATACTATAAGTTTGTATGATTGTTATATGGTTTACCACTTGCATGTTCCTTAAAAGTAGCTAGACATACTCTAGGAATAAAAATAGCTTATCATTATCAAGCTCAAGATTGCTCATGCCATAATATAGATATTTGTACTAGCATTACCACCTTGATACAATATTTTGCATGCTCCTTGTTTATTTATAGTTTCATTCTCGAAAATTAATATCAACAAATTTTGCTCTAAAACAAAATATCGACAAAGCCCGCCTCTAAAAAAATTGCCCTAAGTCTCTACGAGTAGGATCGACGGTGAGATTTGGATCGATAGGGTCGTTGTGGGTTAAGAGAACCGTAAGACTCTAAGAGTAGGATCGCGATCCTACCGACCTTGAGTAGGATCGAATCGGCAAGAAGACTTGGATCGACAGGCTGTCGTGGGTTCGTAGAGTCGTAAGACTTTAAGACTTGGATCGCGATCCTAACTACCTTGCTTCAGAGTGGTCACTAGTTCTTGCAAAGTCCCGACTTGTTCCCCAATAGTACTGACGTGAGCAGCTATCGTATCATCTTGAGGAGCTTTTCCTCGAGACGTAGCTCACCAAGTACATTATTCAGAGCGTGATATTGTCTTGAAGATTAATCTTCATCGCCTCCATGACCTGTTGGGTACGAGTCAAAGCCTCGCGAAGTTGTTTGTTTTCGACCACTTGTTACGACAAGAATAAGACCGGTCGAGTAAATAAACTTCTAGAGGAGAGAATAAAATAGTCACAGTAAAAGAATTTCTTACGCTAGACGAGAATCTAACTTCGATTTCGCAATATGAGAAACGACGGTCAAAGATGTCGCTCCTTCCATAACTTGACTTCATCTGCGTTTGCCTTAGCAATGCGATACGGTCTCAAGATAGATCAAAGTCTTACCCCTGTAAGTATTTATAACCGCGTGCCTTGAGCCGGGGCGTGGTATTCCAAAGGTTGCCACCGCCTCGGAACCGCTCAACGAACAAAGCTAACGGGTGTCGTTTGAAATTCCACAACGTGTCCGTTCGAGAAAATCAGGTTTGCTTTTACATCTCAAATGAAATTACTTCCTTGGTTAGATTCTTTTTAACCAAAGGAAATGTCAATCGGAAAGGTTTGTCTCCCGATCACCATGCTACGACCACCTCGTGATCGTGGAAATGTTCTACGACTATTTGATAGCCGTAAGCAATTTTCTTGACCAAGCATACTTCTGGTCAAAGTAGTACACTAATAACGAAGAGTTTTTCCTTCGACTATCTTTCATCGACCTCTCTCGTGGTCGTAAGACCAACTATAACTTCTTAACCAAGTAAGTTGCTTTCACTTGAAGTCGGGGGGCTAGATGACGAGGATATAATAATCCTCATTTTATCTTTTATCTATAACTCCTTAACCAAGTAAATATGACGCCATATGGTCCCCGAGTATACCCTTAAATGTTATAAGGAAGAGCCATCGATGGTCGAAGTTCTTCTACGACCACCCCCATAGTCGTAAGTTATGCTACGACTACCCCATAGTCGTAAGTCTTGCTACGACTACCTCATAGTCGAGGTTCTTCTACGACTAGGTCAATTATGACCATTTTATGATCAATTAAACCTCTGCACAAGTAGGCCTAATTGATTAAGGGATTCAAACAAATATCATACACCGTTACTCTTGCCAAGTAATAGCACGTAATGCTCCATTATCTCGGTATATAGTTTGTTAGGCGACGCGGAGGAGTTAATACGCCGGTGATTACTACCAACGTCTTGAATTCACGAGATGTGATGAGACGCCGCTTCACTGGGCTGAAACCGCCTCCTTCACGTACTATATAAAGGCAAAGAATCGAGAGAGGAAGGGGCCATGAGAAATACAAGCACTATCATCTGTAATAGTCGAAGTTTTTCCCGATTGTTCGAATACACTCAATACCATACACACACAGAGTAGGGTTATTATTCTCTCCGGAGAAGGCTGAACTCAGATAAAAATCCCGTGTCAATCTCTGCGTGATTTCATTCTAGGAGACCCCGAATCAAACAATCTTTACGTAAGTTCGGTTCTAAAACACCGACACTACCAATTTACCTCCCTACAGTAGAGAGAAAACCAACAAAGGTAGAGAGCGAGAGAGATGGAGAGAGAGGGGGGATAAGGATAAGACCAAGCTCCCAGTCCAATCTCTCCTCCCAACCCTTTTCTTCCCTATTTCGTTTTGCCCAACTCGAACCCCCGTCACCATCCAGATCCATCACAGAGCACAAGGGAATAGGAGGAAGGGCATCATCAGGGAGGCGCTGGCGGTGAGGCCGAGCTTAGGCGCAGCAGCCGAGAAAGAGCGTCTTGAGCGTCTTGTATAGTGGCCGGAGGCAAGCCGAGGGAGAGGCGAGGCAGCAGCCAGCATCGAGGGGAGGTGGCAGGAGGTCGAGCCGCCGCCAGCCAGAGGCGTGGGGTGGGAGCCGAGGCACGGGTTAGGCATGCATCGCCGAGCGATTTGAAGCGGCGAGACGAGGCGGCGGTGGCGTCAGTAGGGAGCTAGTAGGTGGTGGCTCGGCCGAGGGGAAGCATAGAGGCGCCGCCTGCTTGGCCGGCTCGACAGAGGGAACCCGAGAGGAGAGGAGAGAGTGAGAGTGAGAGGAGAGAAGGGAGAGGTAGGAGATGAGGCAGGTTGGGCTCTCTGGAGGCTTCGGCCCAAAGAGAGAAAAAGGGGAGGAGAAAAGAAAGAAGAGAAAGGAGGAAAGAATGGAAAGGAAAGAAAATTAGGGGCGCACACCTAAATTTTCATTCGCAAGGTTAGACGACTCGAACTCTAACCTATTGTTATATATTTTTGGCATCAGGTTAGTGGAATAATGCCGGTGAGAGGGGTTGCTCGCGTCGTTGTGCGCGTAGGATCAACGACGTTCATATGAGTGCATGTATTGTGAAATGTTCTGAGTTTGGTTGAATGCCTGCTCAGGTGGCGGTTCGGAAACGGCGTCAACCACACGTCACTCCGCTCCGCTTGGTTAACAAGCAAGTGCATAGTAGAGCGATAGCCTGTAGGTGCTATGAAATCTGTGATGTTTGCGTGATATGATAATGCTTACATGAAAATGTTTATATGATGATGCTTACATGGAAATGGTTATATGATGATGCTTACATGGGAATGGTTACATGATGATGCTTACGTGGTAATGTTACGTGGTAGTGTTTAGGTAATGACGCTCACGTGGTAATGTTTAGGTAATGACGCTCACATGGTAATGTTTAGGTAATGATGCCTACATGGTAATGTTTACATGAGGACGCTTACCTGATAATGTTATGTGATGATGCCTACATGGTAAAGTTTACATGAGGACGCTTACATGATAATACTCATGCGATGATGCTTGCATGGTAGTGTTTACATGAGAATATCTACTTGGTAGTGTTAAATGATGATGTTTACATGATAATGGTTTCCTGTTGATGGCAATGATGATGGGACAAGGTGAGCAAGAAGACTACCTTATTAATGATGACAATGATGAATCATGTTAATGACAATGGACATGTGCATTTGCATCATGGCAAGAATGCATGAGCCAAGTCGGTGAGAAAGTCATGTAACTAATCTGGTAAGGTCGGTGAGAAAGTTGCATGACTAGTCCAGTGTGCTCTAGATGAAGTCTTGCATCTGTAGGGACTAAAGGAAGTCCTACAATGTAAGGACCCCATCCTAACGAAGATGGGGGAAGAGTGTTTCATCGACGGGTGAACACTCTACGATACTGGTATCAGCTGATAAGATGCATATGAGCATGAGCATGATGGTGCATTCGAATACATGGGCAATGCAATGAGCAAATGAGCATGTAGAATGGTGGTGCATTGCACTAAAGAGAAGTTATGATGGAAATAATGAAATGGATGTGTTTATGTTTTGTGTGGCAGTGATTATCGTCTCTATTATGTGCTTGCTGAGTCTTCGGACTCACCCTTGCTTGTTAATATTTTTTTAGGTGATCGTTGCAAGTGACACGCTTCGGGAAGGGAGAATAGATAATCCACATCACATGTAATTTCTAATGCAACTCTTTCTCCTTAGATAACCCATCTTTTGTTGTAAGATGTTTAATTGTTAACTTAGTTGCGCAGAATTTGTATTATGTTATGTATGGTGGTAGCATTCCGGACCCAGGTGGCGGGTGGGGGTGTTACAGTTGGTATGAGAGCGGGCGTTAGGTCCATGGTGAAAAGAAATTTGTAGACCTAGGTTGGTTAATTACTAAAATTTGATCTAGGCCAAATAATTAAATTAACCTTGACACACTCTGGTGCACGGTAGGATGGGTTTCTGGTCCAGCGTTGTATATATGTTTTAGTTAGATATGTTGTTGGCATGCAATGTTATGAGATAACAGTTGTGAATTGATTGTGTGAATGTTTGGTTATCAGTGATGCCGAGGGGTAGAAGTAGAGGTCGCGGCCGTGGCCGTGGCCGTGCTCAAGTGGAGTCACCGCTTGAGGTTCAGCAAGAAACACCTGATGCAAAGGTTGTTTCCACTGAGCAGTCCGTAGCTGGGAATCAGGCAAGGTTTTCGGCCTTGCTGCGAGAATTTATGGAAGAGGTCCGTGTGCTTCGCTAATAAGCGCAAGTAGCCGCTGCTGCGGCTGTACCCGATGTGGTACCAACAGTCGTTCCAACCGTGTCGGAGGCAAGGATGAGTCTTCGTGAGTGGTTTGCTTTACGTCTAGACACCTTCGATGGGGCGGGAACACTAATCCAAGCTGTGGATTGGTTGCGCTATATAGGAAGGCAATTTGAAGCCCTAGTGAGCAGCTCACAGCTGAGAGCTCGCTATGTGACATTCTAGTTAAAGGGTCAGGTGGACATCTGGTGGGAGGGAGTCCTTTCAGCTAGGACCCCTGCCCAGGGTCCCGCTACTTGGGAGATCTTCATCGAGCAGTTCCAGGCGAAGTACTACCCGGAATCATTTGTGGAAAGTATGGAGGTCGCCTTGTCGACCTTCGTGCATGGGAAGAAGACCGTAGCTATGTACGAAGTAGGGTTCAATGATTTGATCCGTTTCGTGCCATCGGTTGCAAGCAATGATCTAGAGAAGGCTAAAAGGTTTCGTCGAGGGCTCAACTCTGAGTTTCGGCATGTTATGGGAGCCACTGCGCCACGTGATTTTAGGTCAGTGGTAGAACAAGCCAGAGGGATGGAGATGGAAATGCAACTCACTAAAGGACTGCAACCCTCTGGTGGTCCAAGTGCTTCTGGTACTGATCAGAAGAGGAGTTTTAGTGAGGAGGGTGGGTCATCTCAGTGACCTACTCCCAAGAAGTCCAAGTGGGGCCAGCGTTCCCCGCGGTCATCCAAGTCCAAATCTTCGAGGCCGTCCTCTGCGGCGCCTCGTACGTCATCAGCGACTCCAGCCTATCGTCCTGTCCCAGGCAGGGCATGGTGTGTTTCAAATGTGGTGGTGGGCACCGTGCTGCTGAATGTTCTTGGACGGGAGAGTGTCGGCATTGTGGTCGGTCGGGCCACATGGAGCGGGTTTGTCGTCAGAACCCCTCTAGTATTATCAAATGGGAGCCAACACCTACGTCATCAACAAATGCTACGCCTTGGGGATATCCCAGGGGTGTGTGAGTATCACAATGTAGTTCTTGAAAAGCTTTCGGGTATGCCTCCCGAAAGGGATGTGGAGTTTAGGATTGATCTTGTTCCTGGCACACGGCCTTTCCAGAAAGAATTGAAGAAGCAATTGAATGAGTTGTTGTCCAAGGGGTTGATTCGTTGTAGTGTGTCACCTTGGGGAGCCCCCGTCCTATTCACTGAGAAGAAGGATGAGAGTTGGCGCATGTGCGTTGACTATTATGCTCTTAATCAGGTGACCATTAAGAATAAATATCCTTTGCCTCATATCGAGGATTTGTTTGATCAATTGAAGGGAGCCAAGGTGTTCTCCAAGATTGATCTTCAATCTGGGTATAACTAGGTTCGAGTGCGGGAGCAAGTTATAGAAAAGATCGCTTTCTCTATAAGGTATGGGCACTATAAGTATAAAGTTATGTCCTTTGGACTAACGAATGCCCTACTGTCTTTATGGAGACGATGAACAGTATGCTGCATAAGTACCTTGATGACTTTGTGGTTGTGTTCATCGACGATATTCTGATTTATTCCAAGACTGAGGGAGAGCATGAGCGGCATTTGAGGCTCACGCTTGAGACTCTGAGGGAGAATCAGTTATTTGCCAAGTTAAAGAAGTGTGAGTTCTGGATTTCTGAAGTGGGCTTCCTGGGTCATGTAATTAACCAGGAGGGTATTTCAGTAGATCCATCCAAGATTTCGACTGTAGTGAACTGGAAGAGGCCAACGAATGTCAAAGAAGTGAGAAGTTTTCTGGGCTTAGCTGGTTACTACCGGCGTTTCGTAAAAGACTTCTCAATTATTACCAAGCCAATGTCTCAGCTCACGCAGAAGGGCGTGAAATTCCAGTGGACCGATGAATGCGAGTGCAGCTTCTGCACTTTGAAAGAAAAGTTAGTTACTACCCCTGTTCTCATCCTCCCTGAGCCAGGGCAGCGTTTCACAGTTTATTCGGACGCCTCACATGTGGGTCTGGGTTGCGTGCTCATGCAAGACAGCAAAGTAATTGCGTATGCCTCACAACAGTTGAAGAAGCATGAGCAGAATTACCCTACTCACGATTTAGAGCTAGCCGCAGTGGTTTTTGCTCTAAAGATTTGGAGGCACTATTTGTATGGAGAGTCATGTGATATCTTTACTGATCACAAGAGCCTCAAGTACATATTTACGCAGAAAGAGTTGAATTTGAGGCAAAGAAGGTGGCTGGAATTGATCAAGGACTATGATCTCACTGTCCAGTATCATCCGGGCAAGGCGAATGTGGTTGCAGATGCCCTTAGTCGCAAGGAGACACCATCCACTCTAGGTTGTCTTATTGCTGACTTCGATCGAATGGAAATAACTTATTGTTATGCTGGTACAACACCGGCTGAGACACAGCTACTGCTGGAAATGGCAATTCCAGAGTGAGTGAGAGAAGCACAACAACATGATCGGATGCTTCAACAAGTAAGGAAGCGCCTTGATGAAAGGAAAAAGGGGGACTTTAGCCTTGACGAGTCGGGCGCATTGCGGTTTAAGGGCCGCCTTTGCGTGCCACAAAAGGCTCAGGTCAAGGACGATATATTGAGAGAGGCGCATCGTACCCCGTACACGGTACATCCTGGCGAGACCAAGATGTATCGGAATTTGAAAAAGAGCTTTTGGTGGAAGAGAATGAGAGTGGATGTCGCTCGATATGTGACGTCATGCGAGGTTTGTCAGCAGGTGAAGGCTGAGCATAAACGTCCCACTGAGCTATTACAGCCTTTGGATGTTCCTCAGTGGCCATGGAATGACATTACCATGGATTTTGTAGTTAACTTATCTCGTACCTAGCAAGGTAAGGACACAATTTGGGTAGTGGTGGATCGATTTAGTAAATCCGCGCACTACGTCCCTATTCATATGACGAATTCGGCAAGTGATTTGGCACCCATTTTTGTCGTGAGATAGTGAGGTTGCATGGTGTGCCCAAGACGATAGTTTCTGACAGAGATGCTAAGTTTGTCTCCATGCTTTGGAAAAGTTTGTAGGGTGCTTTGGGCATGAAGCTACAGTTTAGTACCGTTTTCCACCCGCAGATGGATGGACAGTCCGAACGCACCATTCAAACACTAGAGGACATGCTGAGGTCATGTGTTCTGTCCTGGAAAGGTAGCTGGGAGGATCATCTAGCACTCGTGGAGGTTGCCTACAACAACAGCTACCACTCCAGTGTTCGGGCGGCGCCATTCGAGGTTCTGTATGGGCGGAAGTGTAGATCGCCACTTTGTTGGGATGTCGTAGGTGAGAGGGCTATTTTGGGTTCAGATTGGGTCCAACAAACAGTGGAACGAGTAGCGGAGATTAGACAGAATTTGCTAGCTGCCAGAGTAGGCAGAAAAGCTATGCGGATGTGAGGAGGCACGACTTAGAGTTCGAAGTGGGGGATCAGGTGCTCCTGAGAGTGTCTCCCACTAAAGGAGTTGTGCGATTTGGTACCAAAGGGAAGCCTAGCCCACGGTACATTGGGCCATTTCCGATTCTGGCACGAATTAGAAAGTTGGCATATCGTCTGGACCTTCCTGAGTCCATGCGAGGAGTGCACAATGTGTTTCATATTTCTATGTTGAGAAAGTACTTAAGGGATCTGGAGCATGAGATTGTTCTTGAACCGCTGTCCCTTAAGCAAGACCTCACCTTCGAGTCCCGTCCAGTTCGGATTCTGGTGGAATCGAAGAAGGCGCTGAGGCATAGATCGATAAAGTATGTTAAGGTGCTTTATTCGCATCAAACTGAGCGAGAAGCGACTTGGGAATTGGAGTCTCGCATGCGTGAGAAGTGCCCGGAGTTGTTCACTACGGGTACGAGTTAGAGTTATTTTTATGTATAGTAGTTTCATTTTGTGCATTCGTGTGGATTGTTGAGCGCTGAGTGAATTCAAATTTCATTACATGAGGTGGAATGTAATACCCGTATTGAGCCTAGGAGAGTGAGAGTGAAGGTTGAGCATAACTCTACCAATTTACCTCCCTACAGTAGAGAGAAAACCAACAGAGGTAGAGAGAGAGAGAGGTAGAGAGAGAGGGGGGGGATAAGACCAAGCTCCTAGTGCAATCTCTCCTCCCAACCCTTTTCTTCCCCATTTCGTTTTGCCCAACTCGAACCCTCGTCACCATCTAGATCCATCACAGAGCACAAGGGAATAGGAGGGAAGGGGCATAACGTGGGGGCGCCGGCGGTCAAGGTCGAAGCTTAGGCATGGCGAGCCGAGAAGGGTCACATGTGGTATATCTTGGCGGCCGATGGCCGGAGGCGAGCCGAGGAGAGGCAGGCACAGAAATGACCGAGGAGTCGACCGACCACGAAGGCCGAGCCACCGAGCCAGTGAGGGCACGTGGGGTGGAGCCGAGGTGGCGAGGCTAGGCGCAGCCTACCGAGCGACGGCGGGGGCCGAGGCGTGATTCTTGGCAAGCTGAGCCCGATGGTGGTGGCTCGACCGAGGGAAGTGAGGCGGCGCCTGCCACGATCCGGCGAGAGGAACCCGAGAGGGAGAGGGAAAGAATGAGAGTGAGAGAAGGGGAGAGGTAGGAGATGAGGCTGGCTGGGGCTCGAGAGGCTTCGGCCCAAAGAGAGAAAAAGGGGAGGAGAAAAGAAAGAAGAGAAAGGAGGAAAGAAAGAAAGGAAAGGAAAGAAAATTAGGGGCGCACACCTAAATTTTCAGTGTCAGTTTTCTGATTGTCCATTCCATACAAGATAGATCTCGCCCGTTAGATTAATTCAAGGTACATCAAACATGAGTGATATAAGAAAGCGCTATACTAAAATTAAGTGTATTGGATTATATATGAATTTCCTTGCCACATTAAGTAATTTAGAGATTAATTCACATTTCTGGTGCTTTTTTTAGCTTCAGGGACTTATCCAGTAATACATTGAGCGGATCGATTCCACATTCTCTTGATAAGCTGATCAAACTCGCATCGTTGTAAGTGTTTTTTTTATCTGGATAAACCCATGAAATTGTATAACAAGTTATGTTCTACGATAAATGTTAATTTTACCACATGTGCAGCAATGTGTCCATAAACTCCCTGACAGGAGCAATACCATCAGATGGTTCACTTGTCAATTTTAATGAAACTTTGTGAGTTATCTTTTGCTGTGTTATTCTAGTTTAATCCGTATATGTGATTAAGTAAAGACGGAGATGCCGTGTGAATAAGCTGCTCTTTTTTTACCTCTCCAATGAGAGGCCATGTTACCTTCCTGTTTGTAATATTTCATCCGAATTTGAATATGATAATGCAGCTTCATTGGGAACCGTGGTTTATGTGGGAAGCAGATTAACGCAGTGTGCAAAGATGCACTCCAATCACCATCTAATGGCCCTCAGCCACCTTCCCCAGGTACCGGATATTTGAAGATAACACTGTATAGGAACCTTTTGTTTCATGCTTCTAACATTTTTAAAGTTGTAAGCAAGATTGCATTGTGTTTTGCTCAAAAAAAGATTGCATTGTGTGTATTTGTTCATCAATATCAATAATAAACTAATAGGTGTGTTTATGTTCCACTAGGAAACATACTTATGGTAGATTTCGGTTCTGTAAATTGATCTCTTTCTTTTCAGTTCACCATAATGGGCCTATAGGCTATGACTTATGTATTTTGGTGTTATCTTACGGCAGATGACATCTTTAATAAAAGGCCTGGGAAGAATTCTACCAGACTTGTTATAAGTGCAGTGGCAACAGTGGGAGCTCTGCTGTTGGTGGCTTTGATGTGTTTCTGGGGTTGCTTTCTATACAAAAATTTTGGAAAGAAAGATATCCGTGGTTTCAGGGTGGAGCTATGTGGAGGTAACTATGTCATGGAATATGCTGTGCAAGTACTTATCATTTTCTTGTAACATAGCTTCTCTTTTCAGGCTCTTCCGTTGTGATGTTCCATGGGGACCTCCCTTACTCCACAAAAGATATCCTCAAGAAACTAGAGACAATGGATGAGGAAAATATCACTGGAGTAGGGGGCTTCGGGACTGTTTATAAACTTGCAATGGATGATGGCAACATCTTTGCATTGAAAAGGATAGTGAAAACAAATGAAGGGCTTGATCGGTTCTTTGATAGAGAACTTGAGATATTGGGGAGTGTTAAGCATCGCTATTTGGTCAATCTCCGTGGCTATTGTAATTCCCCTTCATCAAAACTGTTGATATATGACTATCTTCCAGGTGGAAGCCTGGATGAAGTGCTACATGGTGAGTGCCATGTTCATCTTTTGACTTACCTCTTCTTGATTTTATTTGTATTGCACTCTTCCAATTATTCATAGTTGCTGTTAAATGGACATCCTAATATACATTGATTTTAGTTTGGTTTCCTCAATAACAATCTAAGTATGTCTGTTCGAACTTTGAAGTCAACATTGAAATAGGCTTTACCGCTTTAGGGTGAGCTAGTTGGTGCATGAAATTCAACATAACATAAAAACCCAGAAATCCTGAGTCCGCTTGGCGCATCTTTAAGGAAAAGCATAACAGTAACAGTTTCTGTAGTATCACAGGAGTAGTTTTGGGTTATAGCCAGCATCAAGTTCACATCATAGGCTTATTGAGCCCAGATGTCAGGGGAGGCGTTACCAGGGATTAAAATCCCGGCCGGTAACCGCTTACCGGAGGGGGGCCGGGATACGGGATCCCGGCGGGTTTTTCAAATTCAAATTCAAAATTTCAAATTTCGAATAGTTTTTTATCAGATTTGAACGAATTTCATCCGGAGAAAACCCAGTTTGACCGGTAACCGGCCGGTTACCGGTACCGGACAGGCAACGGGAAGTTCCCCGGAAACGGTTATGTGATCCTTGGGCGTTACTGTATTAGTAGAATATCCATCTTCTCCAAAAGCTTACCTATGTAGGATTGATGACACTTTTGGTCTTCTATGCTTAGGGGATCAAATTGGCCCCACTGTTAAAATAGTCCAAATTAGTAACAATCGCCCCCATCTATTAGAAAGATGTGGACTCATTTCTCTTGAGGCGTAACACTTTTGCTAATCTCGATGGGGAATGGCATGCAATAGCTACGTGGGAGATCAAGGCTTCAATAAGTGAATAAAAACTTCCTGCCTTCAAACGAGAACAATTGTATATTGTGTTATTTTGGGTTTAACAATTGCATATTGTGTTTTTTGGGTTTAAAAATTGTACATTGTTGGGGCAACAAAATATTCACCCCAATGGACCCTTGAGCTAATGTGTGACATCCCCCATGCAAATTGTCAACTGCTGCTACCACGTCAGATATTTGTCTACCTCTTCTAACAAAACTAATGGAACACCACTTGGGGGTGGATGGACAGTGGACTTGAGCTATTTCCACATACAATGTAAAGGATAAAAGGCGCTATTTACTTACAAAGATACTGAATAGTCCTTTTTAAGAAATTTCACTAAAATAATGTCTGTAAAGAAGAATGAACTGACTTCACATTGGCAGAACTGAATAGAATGGTAGTTTTACTTTTACCAGACACCTCTGTTCATTCTGTAGATTCACTCTGGAACTAAACAATTGAGCAAACCAAAACAAGGATGAAAGGTCTTAACCATGGTATTTCCATTTATTTATCGTATGCTTGACCATATTTGAGTTTTATATTCAATGATTGCTTGTGTAAAGCATGACCGGCGACAACTTTTGCTCAGGTCTTCCATTACCAAACAGCAATAATTTTTCTTATTCCCCGTCCTAACATCTCATCTGTCCATCAATCTTGGCAGGAAAATCTGAACAGTTGGATTGGGATGCACGTATTAACATAATACTTGGAGCTGCAAAAGGCCTGGCTTACTTGCATCACGATTGTTCACCTCGAATAATACATTGTGATATTAAATCGAGCAATATCTTACTTGACGGAAATTTTGAGGCCCGTGTATCAGACTTTGGACTTGCAAAATTATTAGAGGATGAGGAATCTCATATTACTACAATAGTTGCAGGAACATTTGGATATCTTGCGGCAGGTATGTGAAAGTTGTTCCATTTCATCCAATGAGAAAAAAAAAGTGTGCAACTTATGTTTGCTGCCTAATTGCCCTTTTGGATTTAGTTGTTAAGATGTCATTTTGTAATGCTCTGAGCTAATATTTGCAAAATCCAAATCCAGAGTATATGCAAAGTGGCCGAGCCACCGAAAAGACTGATGTCTACAGTTTTGGAGTTTTGGTACTCGAAATACAAAGCGGAAAGCGACCTACTGATGCATCATTCATTGAGAAGGGGTTGAACATTGTTGGATGGGTAAGACATTTTATGTGATTATGTGATTTCATGCGATAATAGAATAGAAAAGACATCCTCAATACATACAATAGAATTTTGTTAAATAATATTATTTTAATAAAGAATTACAAAAATAACTTGGAAATGACCTGGGAACGAGAGAAGTAGGGTTGTGTGGGGGGTGAAATGAGCACACTCTCATTCCCAAGTCATTCTCTCTCTAATATTTCGTTTGTACTCCCAAATAAATCGGTTCAGCAAATGGACAATTGCATTATAAAATGGTATTTCAATACTTTTGTTATTGCGCCACTGAACTCGCATTCCAAATATTTTTGTTGATTTCACTTCAAATGAAGCTATTTTTGTTATTACGCCGCTGAAATCGCATTCCAAATATGTTTTGTCATACCAAAACTCCTAAATTGTTCTCTACATCATATTTCCCTATCTTTTTGAAAATGATCGGTTGTGCGAACACTTAAAGATATTACCAACATATCTATATAATTTAATTTCAATTTCCACATCCTGTTGCCAATTCAAATGAAATAGTGACATGGGCATTTTGCTATTTTGAATGGAATGGCGATATGAGTAATTCGCCATTTGGAATGACAACATTAGTCAATTTTTGTAAAAAAACAACTATTTATTTTTTAATTCTTTATTAAAATAATATTATTTTTAAAAAATCTATTGTAGCGTGTGTAATTACATCATATACATTACGTGCGTTTGTACCGAGAATGTCATTTCACTATATTATCATGTACTCTATTATCACATGAAATCATGTCATTTTCATTTCCAAATTTTTTCCACATAAAATACACTTGTTCGTGCCCTTGGCGCACCAGACAAGGTCTGACCTCAAGGGCACGAACATGACAGACTATGCTCCCAATGGCACTTACTTGGCAAGTCATGCCCTAGGAGCACGGACTTGCACGTGTTGTGTCCCCGCGGCTCTATGGTACTATTTTTTCATTTAATATGCACAAGGAGCGTGTCAACCATACCAAATGCCCCCAAAAAAACTCATAATGTATCACCGAAAGATCTTCTCTAGTTCTCTTTAAAAACAATAAGGCCGAACAGAGTAACACGTAACACAAACTTGGAAACCAGACTTTAAGGGCCTGTTTGGTACTGCTCCAACTCCTAGCTTCTTAGTTGGAGTAGTTGGAGCTGTGCCAAACAGGGTTGCTCCACAAAGTTTTCGGAGTTGGAGTAACCAGGAGCAGAGCGGCCTGTAGTACAAATTTTAGGAGTGGGTAGAACCTTACTCCAAATATGAAGCTGCGGATCAACAAAACAAAATACCCATTGAAGTTAGAGTTATTTACCCGCAAATTGCCACTGATATACCCCCAAACCCGCAGCCATCGAGCCCGAACCCTTCGCCACGCGACCCAGCCCGCTTCCCTCTCCTTGCCGCCCTCGGGACTTCGCCGCCCGGATCCCCTTCGCTTCTCTCCTTCGCCTTCGCCGCCCAGATCCCCCGCCTCGCCCGCCTCGTCCCGACAGCTCCTCCTCCGCCCTACGTCTCCTTCCGTGTCCTCCCTCGTCCGAGGAGGTGGTTGAGCAGAGCTGCACGCCTCATCTCAAGCAGCGAAGCGAGGCGGCTGCGCTTCACCATCCCCAGGCGTCGCACTGGGCCGATGGCGCGGAGGCGAGGCGGAGAGGAGCGAGGAGACGCTGAGGCGGAGGCCATGGCGGAGGTGGCGTCGGCAGCTGCGGGCCGCGTCGGGAGGTTCTGAGATGGAGGCCTTGGTGGAGATGGCGCTCAGATCCCTTCGCCGCCCAGAGCCCTTCGCCTCGTCCCGACGGCTCCTCCTCCATGGCTGGTCATGGGATCTCCCCGACGGAGGTTCCTCCTCCCGGCCCTCGGCTCCTCCTCCTCCTCGGCGGCGGGTCAGCCTCTTCAAGATCCCCACCCCTTCTCCTCTCCGTAACTATTCGAGATCGACTCATTTGAGATTGACCGAGCGATCCGGGTTAACCATAGCAAAGATGCTCTCAAAGTGCCAATGGTGGGGAGATCGGAGCTAATGGAGAAGATGGTGAGGACCTTGCTTTCGCCGACGCCGAGCGAAGAGGGGCGGCCGTGGTGATGCCGATCATGGGAGGGCTGGATTGGCAAGACACGTCTTGCCCAGCGCCGCTCGACGATGCCGGATCGGGAAAAAGTTCCATGCGACGCCGGAGAATGTTTGACAAGTTCCAATCTTTTTAATCGGAGGATTCCAAACATGTGGTTTAGAGCTGAAGTTCATCAAAAGTCCATGGAAAAATTCATCTGCAGCTCTCCACAGGGGTCAAGGAGGAGGTATTTGATCGTTCTAGATGATGTGTGGGATGAGAATGCGGCATCTTGGCGGGAATGGGACAGACTGATGCAAGCCATGCCTTCAAATGGTGCGATCATTCTCACCACCAACTCCTGCCATTGCGTCGGGGCGGCTACCATTCGCCAACCACGCTTCCTACTTCTTGCGACCATTGGAGCAAAATTATCCTTGCGCTTGTAGATCAATGGGTGAAGTGGAATGGGTGCGATCGTAGCTCGAGATTTTCCACATTGGTGCGAAGATTGCTAACAAATGTGATGGTGTGCCCTCTCAAGTTGCAAAGGGAAATTCGCTAATAATAATAGCATTCCTCTTCCTTTTTCTTGATTTTATTTATGATTTGTCGAGATTTATCTTTTGCACTTCTCATATCATCGAGCTTTCATCCCAAATTTCATATAGGATATATGACTTTCGCCTGTAGGGCTACTGTACAAATTTTTGTGGGACTTTTCATGATGATTTGATGCCTAATTGAAGGGCTTAGCAAGATAGCAATTAAGTGGTGACAAGATTGAAATTTGTACTAGTGATATATGCAACTTCTCATCATCTACATACCGAACTCTATCAAATAATTGCTACTTGTTAACACTCTCACTACATCAGTATATTGAGTTCCCCATTTAACACGCGGAATACAATCTCAACACAGGCATATACCTTCCCATTTTCACATAACCATCTCTACATTTCTAATATTTTCTGAGTGTACAAGGGAGCATGCATTGCATGTCGCATTGCCCTCCATAATCATTGTCCTCTGGTGTTTTTTTTCAATGATAGTGTCCGTCACAGTAGTGGAGCAATTCTTGCTGGAATTTGAAATCCTGGAAGGGACTTACCTCAACTTGTCAGAGTTATAGTTTGTAGTTGTTTGGGATTAATTGCAAGCTTGTGATCTCTAGATGCAGTGATTCATTTCTTCAGCGAAGTAGAGCAAGATTGTGTTGAGTTGTGGTCAGCTTCTTCCATCAGTGAACTACAAAAAGGATTATGTTCTGCATTTGAGTTGCAGTCAACTTCTTCTATCAGTTGAGTACAAGACAACTGCATGTATGAACTTGTGTATGAACTTGCTGCTGATGTTGTTTTGGAATTTGGTACCCTACTCAGCGACATAATTTGGTATCTCTGTTATTCCTGTAAGAAATGCTTGGTGTGTAACTTCATCTAGGAAGATTTGAAGCTTGTGCCTTTTGTTTATCGAATAATATGATCGATATTCGATTCTGATTCATTTCTTTGAAACTTTGATTTACATCTTAGCCCTATAGTACTAGTATTTACATGAGTTGTGAGCGACATCTCCTTGCCTCTTTTATGGATTTTTGTTATGATACTCATTGAATTTTTTTTTTAGAGAAGATACTCATTGAATTATAACCTTTGTTAAGGTTTTTGTATGTTCATGTATGTTGTATTTAATTTTTTTTCAAGTAAAATTTTTGAATGTGGGCAAAAAAGATGGCATTCCAGGGCATAACATGGCAAAAAAAATTAATAATAAATAAAAACATACAATATGAAAGAAATCAACTTATTAAACTGTTATAAGTTAAGCAATAAAAAGATTACAAGTCACAAAACAAGGGTAGCGTAGTCTTTTTACAATGATCCTTCGCATTTCTGGAGTTGGAGTCAATTTTCTAACCAAACACCAACTCAGACTGCTCCAACTTCTCAAAGGAGTGGATCCAAGACTGAAGCTGGAGTTGGAGCTGCAAAAACTAGGAGCGGAGTAGTACCAAACAGGCCCTAAGTACATAGAAACAAGACACAAACGCAGACGCTCCTATGCTCAGTTACAACAAATTAACTAGACTCTCGGGTCTTAGCGCCCTCGTCAGGCTCTACCCGGTGATCTGGACGGGCTTGACGTCGGGCTTCTTGGCCTCCTCCTTGGGCACGGTGACGGTCAGCACGCCGTTCTCCATGGGCGCTTGATCTGCTCCGTCTTGGCATTCTCCGGCGACTGAACCTCTGCGAGAACTTGCCGCTGCTGCGTTCCACGCAGTGCCACTCGTCGGACTTCTCCTCCTGCTCCTTCTTTGCACTCGCCGCTGATCACGGAGGCCGCTGCCTCCTCCTCCTCCTTCACCTCCTCCTTCTTCAGCCCCGACGTCCCGCCTTGAACACGTGCGCCTCGGCGTCTCCTTCCATCGTCTGTGGCGCATGAGGCATGATATCGGAGGAAGTCTTGGGAAGGATGGGAAGAACTCTACCGCCACGAGCCGAAGGAAGGCATTGAAGGGTCCCAGAGGTCGAGGAGAAGGGTCGAACACGTTGCCGCGTCGGATCAGCGACATGGTCGATTGATCGGTGATGGCTTGGAGTGTTTTGGACTTTGGAGAATTTGAGGGATGAAGATTTTGGAGAGTTTTTTCTTGAGTTTTGACAGTTGCTCTGTGTCTTTCTTCGCGGTTCGGTTGATGCCGGGATGGGCCAATTTATAGAAGGAGACGCACATAGAGTGGATGGAGGTGGACTTCTATAGAGTTCTCGCTCGTCTGAGCGTGGGCTAGAACCTACTAGATTTCACGGTTGGGCCAGAGATCACGCTCTAGAATGATCTAGTTCCTTCCGTGTCTGCGGTCCCTTCTATTGGGCCATCAGAAACGTCGCTGGAACTCCAGTTTGACCTTATAGCCCGGCCTCCACTCGCCCAATTATTCGAATCCAGTACGTGCTCGAACAAACTAGAACAATCCAGAAGCCCACTTCCGCCCAAGCCCATCGTTCCTCTAGAGTCTAGACCTCTATAAATTCTTTCTCGTCTCATCGACATGGCACGAGAAAAAAACGAAGCAATGATCGGAAGCTCCCTTGACAAACCCCACTCCAGTATTCACTGCTTCATTCAAACACCGAAACGAGTCACCGATCCGATCCGAATATCCGATCAACCATGTCGGCCGATCATGGCGACAACGTGTTCGACCCTTCTCCCTCGACCTCTGGGACCCTTCAACGGCTTCCTTCGGCTCGGTGGCGGTAGCCTCTTCCCATCCTTCCCCACACTTCCTCTGATACCACGGCCTTGGCGACGACGATCGGCGGGAGACGCCCGAGGCGCACGTGTTCAAGGCGACGTCTTGGGGCTGAAGAAGGAGGAGGTGAAGGTGGAGGTGGAGGACGGCGGCGTCCTCCAGATCAGCGGCGAAAGCGAAGAAGGAGCAGAGGAGAAGTTCGACGAGTGGCACCGTGTGGAACGCAGCGGCGGCAAGTTCTGCCGAGTTCATGCCGGAGAATGCCAAGACGGAAGCAGATCAAAGCGTCCATGGAGAACGGCGTCTTGACCGTCACCGTGCCCAAGGAGGAGGCCAAGAAGCTCGGCGTCAAGCCCGTCGAGATCACCGGCTAGTAAGGAAGTCGCGCGCACCTTGGTGCGAGCTTGATTCCGACATCGACGTCAAATAAGCGCGTGTCCGTTGTGTGGCGCGGTTTAAGCGTCCGGTGTGCTTGGTGTCGTCGCCGTCGAGTCTCATCTTCTTGTTTTTTATGTGCTTGTATTACTACTTAGCTTGTAACGTTCAAATATAGTTTGTTCGTTTCCTCAACATTTGCCATACAATTCCTCCTCTTTAATTTGCTTTAGTTGTGGTTACTGGTTTACCTTTAGCGTGACTCTTGTGAGGCAGTTTATCAAACCACTACTATAAAATAAGCTATAGAAGACGTCTCAACACAGACGGTTCAAAAGGAACCGTCTATGTTGGATCTTTCGAGACCAGTTACCAGCCTATCACAGACATTTCTTATTACGAATAAATGCAGGATATACAATATCATAGGCGATTCATTAATAGAAAATGCATGATAGTTCCTGACGGTCTTTGTTGAGAACCGCTGCGTGATACCGAAGATTATCACAGATGGTTTTTAATACAAGCGTGCGTGAATTATCACCGACGGTTCTTTAATAGAACCGCTGCGTGATAATCTCGATATCACTGCGATGCCGTCAACAAAGACCGTCAGGAACTATCACGATTTGGTTGTATTAAAAAACCGTCCGTGATAATTGTATATCCTTCCACTATAAATACCTAGACCCGACAGACCCCTGCCCATTCCCTTTTGAGCCGCCACCCAGGTCCTCCCCTATTGCGCCGCCGACAAAGAGGAGAAGGAAGGGAAGGAAGGAGGAAGGGAGAAGGAGAAGGAGAGGATTCTCGAGAGATATTTAGTATTTTCGTCGTGAGCTCCGAGGGTAATGATCTATAACCCTTTATATTTGCTATAAATTAATCGCTAATCAATTTAAGTATGTTTGGTAAATAGGAAGAGTACGTAGTTGCGGTTAATTAATCTAATTTGACACTAATTTGTTACATGCGTATCGTAGATGGACCGAAACTGGATGTACGGTGTGAACCGTGTGAGTCAAGAGTACATTAATGGTGTGGTTGCTTTTAGAAGAACCGCCGAGCAAGATATGTTGAAGAAGGGGATAAATTTTATGTACTGTCCATGCATTGATTGCGGTAATCTAAATATGTTTAACAACCCGGCGCAGATCGAAGCGCACTTGATTCGAAGAGGTTTCAAAAAAGGTATACATGTTGGACCAGTCACGGTGAAGAGCAGATTATACCGGAAGTTAATAATGACTAAGATCATCGAGGAAGTCAACGATATCTTGGGATGTTGGTATGCTTTTGATGAGGATAGGTCGACGATGACAATCTGGATCGGATGCTACGCTGCGGTAAGAGAAGAACTACAGATGAGAGAGTTTTGTAAATTCGATGGCTTAATGGAGGACTCGGTGAGACCTTTGTTTCCTAGCTGCAAGCCGGAATACACAAGGTTGTCAACCGTGATTGAACTGCTGAAATTGAAGGCAAGCAATGGTTGGTCCGATAAGAGTTTCACGGCGTTGTTAGGTCTCCTAGCGGACATCCTTCTGGAGGGAAACGTGTTGCCCAGTACCACCTACCAAGCAAAGAATGTTCTTTGTCCATTGGGAACGGAAGTAGAAAGAATACATGCATGTCCGAACGATTGTATCCTCTACTGTAAAGACTATGTAGACATGCATGTATGTCCCATGTGCAAAGCATTCCGATACAAGCGTCAGAATACTGCTAAGGTGAAGTAAGGACCTCCTGCTAAGATATTGTGGTATCTGCCTGTGATCCCACGTTTGAAGCGTTTATTTGCGAACCCAATGGAGGCAAGATTGCTGCGTTGGCACTTTCGGAGGCGTAAAAAGATGGAAAGCTAAGACACCTGCTGATTACGCTAAGTGGAGAAACTTGATCGAAGTTTGAAGAGTTCGATCTTGACCGAGGAACATAAGGTTAGGGTTGAGTATAGATGGAATGAATCCTTTCGGTAACATGAGCAGCCGACATAGCACCTAGCTCGTGAATCTATGTATGTACAACCTTCCCCTTTGGCTGTGTATGAAGCGGAAGTACATTTTGATATCACTACTTATCCAAGGACCGAAGCAACTTGGGAATGATATTGATGTGTACCTAGCACCATTGCTGGAAGATCTTGTGACACTATGGAACGAAGGGGTACAGGTATGGGATACGTACAAACGAGAGAACTTCACTTTATGCGCTATGTTGTTCTGCACCATCAATGATTTTCCTGCCCTTAGTAACCTGTCAGGCTTCAGTACAAAAGGAGCCAAAGCCTGTCCACACTGCTTAGATGCTACGGAGAGTGTATGGCTAAACAAGTCACGCAAAACTGTGTATATGCGTCACCGTAGGTTCCTTCCCAGGAGTCACCCATACCGCAAGATAAAGAAACAAGTCGACGGAAATATGGAGAATGGTTCAGCTCCAAGGGCTTTTAGAGGGAAAGAGGTCTATGCTTTGGTTAAGGATATCGATGTTGTACTTGGGAAGGGACGTAAATTAAGAACCCGTCAGAAGAACATGTGGAAGAAGCGGGCAATTTTTTAGGACTTGCCTTATTGAGAGCACTTAGAAGTTCGCCACTGCATCGACATCATGCACATGGAGAAGAATGTATATGATAGCTTGATTGGTCTCTTACTGAACATTAGTGGCAAAACAAAGGATGTGTTAACGCACGACGTGACTTGGTTGATATGAACATAAGGACCGAGTTAGCACCGAAAGCGACCGATAAAGGACGAACGTACCTTCCCCCAGCTTGCTACACTCTGTCCAAGGCCGAGAGAAATGAACTATGCCAGAGCTTGCATGGTGTGAAAGTCCCGTCTGGTTACTCCGCTAACATTAAGAAACTTGTTTCTATGAAAGATTTGAAACTAATTGGTATGAAGTCTCATGATTGTCATGTGCTGATGATACAAATGCTTCCTGTTGCAATTAGGAGTATCTTGCCGAACAAGGTCCGAGTGGCAATCTTGAGGTTGTGTTATTTCTTTAACTCAATTGCTCAGAAGGTCATCGATCCCCAAGGACTAGATGCTCTGCAGGCTGAAGTGGTAACGACTCTATATCATCTTGAGATGTATTTCCCTCCGTCATTTTTTGATATCATGGTCCATCTCATTGTTCACCCTGTGAAAGAGATAAAGATATATGGCATTGTGTTCCTACGTCATATGTACACGTTCGAGAGGTACATGGGCATTCTCAAGTCGTACGTATGGAATCGATCTCGACCGGAGGGCATCATCATCGAAGGTTATGCAACCAAATAGGTAATTGAGTTCTGCGTCGACTACATGGCTCAGGTGGAACCGATAGGTGTGCCTCTATCTCATCATAAGGAGAGACTGGATGGTATCGGGACCATCGGAAGGAAATCAATCACTCCCGATCTGGATACGTACGCTAAAGCCCATTTCACGGTCTTGCAACACATGACCCAAGTATCCCCGTACATCGACGAGCACAAAGACATGGTACGCCAACAGAATCCAGAACGATCAAAGGTTTGGATCACGAGAGAGCTCAACCGTCGGTTCAACGAATGGTTAAAGGTGCGAATCACTGGAAGGTCATCAAGTGATGATACGCTGCTATGGTTGGCAAAAATGCCATAATTTACAATTGTGACATGGCAAGGATACGACATAAATGGGTACACATTTTATACGGTAGCTCAGGATAGGAAGAGCCTGATCAGAACGGCGGTCCGCATAGATCGTTCACGAAAGCGTTCAATACTGGCCGGAACACGGGTTGAACTCCTACTATGGGTTCGTAGAGGAGATTTGGGAGCTCGACTACGTACTTATTAAGATCCCCCTGTTTTGATGCCATTGGGTTAAACTTCCGTAAGGTGTGAAAGTCGACAAGTATGGTGTCACCATTGTGGACCTCAAATGTGTCGGATACAAGAACGAACCATTCGTACTCGCTAAGCAAGTTGTTCAAGGTTTTTTATGTAACAGACCCGGCAAATAAGAACCGCCACATAGTTCTTCATGGAAAAAGAAGGATTCTCGGAGTTGAGAATGTCGTGGATGAGAAAGAGTACAATCAAATTGACGAGCTGCCTCCTTTCGGAGACGGCATCAGGCTCTAGGAAGAACCCAGTGAGGAAGCTAGCTCTATGCGCGTCGATCATCATGAAGGGCTATATTTTAACTAAGAATTTACTCTATTGTAATTAATTTATTCCATAACATCATGTGTTATGGACTTGTAATCTCTCATATATTTTGATGTCAACGTGGAATTATCATGTGTTAATGTGTTATGGACTTGTCATATTTGATATTGATGTCAATGTGGACGTTCATTGTAATGTGGAGTATCAAAATTGGTTTCACTTGATTTGGAGTTGAGTTGAATTAGATATGAATTTTTGAAGTCAATCACAGACGATTCTCTTCAAGAATCATTTGTGATATGTCTGCATCACAGGCGGTTCTATTAAGGAACCGTTTATGATATGAGGTTATCACAGATGGTTCCATAATAGAACCGTCTGTGATAGCCCTTCATAACCCTAGGGCTCGCTAGTTCACCTCCCTAGTGCCCTTAACCCCTTCACCTCCCCAGTGCGCCCTTAACCCCTTAAGCTCTTGATGGTTCGCATCCTCTAGGGTTTGCCCGTTCACCTCCCTGTGTCGGCCTCCTCCCCTGCGCCACCGCCTCCGACCTCGACGCCACCGCCCCCGACCTCAACGCCGCCACCGTCCCTAACATCGACGACGCACTTGCCTCGGCGTGGCCTCCTCCCGTGTCGGCCTCCTCCTCTGCCGGCCTCCTCCTCCGCCGTCCTCCTCCCACGTGTCGGCCTCATCCCTACCGGCCTCCTCCTGACCCCTCATGACTCCTCTCCTCCCTCATGGCCCTCCTCCTCCCTCTGCGACCTCCTCCTTGCACTGTGAGTATTGCAACCTTTTTTTTTTGTAGTTTTAGCTTCTTATTTTTCTTTATTACATTGATTCCATGTATGCTTTGTTTTATTATATATTTTTGATAATCTGTATCCATGTATGCACAAAAGAATGTTAATTATATATCTTTGATAATCTGTGAATTGAATGAACAAAAGAATGTTAATTATATATCTTTGATAATCTGTGAATTTGATAGTCTTTGATAATCTTTGATAATCTGTATCCATGTATGCACAAAAGAATGTTAATTATATATCTTTGATAATCTGTGAATTGAATGAACAAAAGAATGTTAATTATATATAGGAAAAAGTCCAGTTTACTCCCCTGAACTATCAGAAAAGTCTGGTTTACCCCCTGAACTACAAAACCGGTTTTTTAACCCCCTGAATTTGTCAAAACCGGTCAAATAACCCCACGTAGCGGTTTGGAGCGGTGGTTTTGTACAATGAAGATACAAGCCACATACACATGTACAATGTCAATATACAAGCAAGCGAAAGAGAGAGAGAGGGGGGGATTAACCCAATGGCAGGTGGGCCACAAAGCAAAACAATCCATTCCTTCCTCTTTTTCACTCGGGCCAAAGTGCTAGACAGGAGGCTGGGAGGCGCTCGGGGCTGGGGCGAGGCAAAGACCAACGAGTGGCGTGAGGAGGCAATGAAAGGTGATTGGGACCCATGGGGAGTAGCGAGCCATGAGCGATGAGGCGGCTGAGAGGAAGCGGCGCTGGCGATGGAAAGGCCAAGGGCGGCGAAGCTCCATGGCCCGTCTTGTGCGGCGGAGATGTGGCGGTGTGGCAATGGGTTAGCATGTGCATAAGCTATCTTGCGCGCGTGGGGTGGCGAAGGAAGCCGAAGCTTCGGGGGCATGAGCGATCCGGCTAAAGCGGCTTGGGGTGGAAGAGAAGGGGCGGCGGTGGCGGCACGTCTCAGCGACAGGGAAGACAAGGGGAGGCGAGGAAGGATCCTCGCTCGGTGGCACCTTGTGATGGGGGCGTGGCGACCGGAGCGATCGAGCAGGCATGGGAGGTGGTGCGGCCAAAGCAGAGCGAGGCTTCGTCTTGTGCAAGGGAAAGAGGAGCAAGGCGCCAAAGGGGAGGTGGAGAAGGAGGTGGCAGGGGCTTCTTATAGTCGGTCTTGAGGCAGGAGAACCAAGAGGAGGCGGCCGAGGTGGCGGCAAGGCGGCTTAACCGAATCGGAGAAAAGGAGGAGGGAGAGAGAGAGAGATGATGAAGGATGTATAGTATTATGTATTGGAATTACTTATGTATTTGTATCCTTATTTGCACTTGTATTAAGTGTTGCACACATCTCAAAGCATGAACGGACGGCTTAGATGTGTTGATCATACAAAACCACTTATTCAAACCAGCCCGGGGGGTGTATTGACCGGTTTTCACAAATTCGGGGGGTAAAAAAACCGGTTTTGTAGTTCAGGGGGTAAACCAGACTTTTCTGATAGTTCAGGGGAGTAAATCGGACTTTTTCCTTATATATATTTGATAATCTGTGAATTTGATAATCTTTGATAATATGTGAATTGAATGAACAAAATAATGTTAATTATATATCTTTGATAATCTGTATCCATGTATGCACAAAAGAATGTGTTGGATTGGCTTCAAATTCTATATTAGATTGTGCACTGAGAGATAGCAAAGTGGTTATGTGGGCTTGGTTGATCAGCTCTGTGATGAATGTCAAATCTGAAATCAATTTGATAATTGGAAACAATCTTGAGCTAAAACTATTGCTTTACATTTGTTAGGTTTAATATATAGCTTTATTCCTTTTGGTTGTCGGCTTACGCATAGTTCGATTATCCTTGTATGAGCTAGTTGATCTTTGTGAGATACTTACATAGTTATTCTCAATCTATGGATAATGCTTATTGCTGAAATGATATTGTGATTATCTTGATATCATTGCTATGTTCTGTTTTTTATAACAGATTGCCTTCTGTTGTCTCGGTGGATATATTGACTCTGATAGTCTTTGATAATCTGTGAACTGAAAGTTTATTTTGCTACCGTGAGATAAATTCGACATTCAACAGGAAAGTTTTAGGTTCAGCTCAAGATCTGTTTGATAATTGTTAAATTTGATTAGTGAAGATATATTGACTGATGTACTGAGATTGCAAACGTTAAATCCTTTGCATCCGGCATACTGAGAGCACTCTTTAACATCAATATTCTGAGCTTTTTGTATGACATAGAGATACTTCATATGTATGTGTTGATTTGGTCATTTAAATGCTTGCAACAATTAGTGAAGAGTATAGACTGGTTGAGATGGCAAAGACTTGTTCTTTTGCAACTCTCCTTCTGAGAGCACAAACTATCATCAATCTTTTGCAACTCTATGCTAATTTCATTCATATACATGTGGTATATGTTTAGCATTTCAATCAATTTAAATGACTTGAATGATTTACATTTGATTTTGTTAATTTGGTCATTTAAATGCTATTGGATTAATACTTTATTGTTTTATATTTATGCTGGAATTAATTATTATTATTTGCTAATATTGCACATGTTGAGTGTATGTAACTTATATAGATAGCAAGTAAGCGAGATGACAGAGGCGCCGTCTCACGCCATCGCCAACGCCGCCAGATGGCGAGAGGCGTCTTATTCCGCCGTCACCGACGCCGCCTAATGCGTCCGGATTTCCGTCGATGATAATGATACGTAAGCGAGATGGCAGAGGAAAATCGAAAATGCATGCGAACTGACTGATCATCACAGAGGTTAGTGACGTTGGGATCCCTCTGAGTCCCCAGAGATCAGCGGTGAGATTTCGGACCATCTGTGGGATACTTGCAAGGGAACGGGTCCCCATTACCACACCAAGCTGGAAGTCTTTGACGAAAGAACAGAGAGGCGCGCTGTGGACAGAACTTTCAAGCAAGTTCACTATCCCAGAAGTAGACATGGCACGCGTGGAACGGCAAGCGTTGCTCTCGATGGATCACGCGTGGAGGACCTTCAAGAGCATTCTTGTCACGAAGTATGTGAACACGGGTGAGATGCCCTTCGCGAAGTATGGATTCTTGACGAGGGAAACATGGGACGCCTTTGTGGCTATGAAGACGACAACCGAATTTAAGGAGCAAAGTGCGGCGCACAAAGCTCTGCAGACACGAAACACTCACCCCCACAGACTTGGGTACGCGGCTAAATCCACGGAATGGGCGGCAGAGGAGGAGAACGCAACCAGGCCATTTCCTGATATCACAGACCCGCATGCCCTAAGTTGGTTAAAAGTGAGGGCAAAAGTCTCGTCTTCGGGCAGCATCTCTTTCACAAACCCGGTAGACTAGGAAGTGTCCCAACGTGTGGTAAATATGTCGAACTGCCTAGTTGTTAATAAGTTCATAACTTCATAGTGTCTATAATAACATGATGACCTCTTACAGCGTGAATTGACTGCCTAAACTTCCCAAGGCTTCTTCCAAGCAGACAGGGAGAAAGATATACTATCTACGGCCTTGAAAAACAAAGAGCACCCGGGTCGCACGCGAGGCCTTGGGGTTAACGTACCTTAGAGTTATGGATTCGCAGACGACTACTACACGTATAGGAGTAGGAAGAGATCCAAGGCCGAACACGAGGACCAGTTGGTACAGATGATTACTGCAAAATTTCAAGGACAGATAACAGCATTGCAGGATCAAATGAATCAACTCTGAGTCGATGCCTGGCCGCAAGCCGCCCGATTAATTTGGGGCAGCCATCCTCCTCGACATCGGAGTAGCATCGCGTCTACGCATAATTCTAAACATGACGACGTCCAATTACCGATAGACGACATCAAGGTAATGTACATGTATGGAATGCACCAAAGAGAGACATATAGGATGCCTTAGCTAATTGCGTATCGTTTTGTAGGAGCCGACACCCTGCAAGCTCCAAGTGAGGATGGTTGGGTCCATTTCTATTGAGGCTGGGCGGGGGATGGTGTATCCATATCGGGGAAGGGCAATGCTGACCACGGTGCCCGGTGGCCTTGAGGAGTACGCTAGGGTCCAGGTGGACATGGTATATGACAATTTCATGGCCGTCCCGCTGGAGATTCGTCTGAACGAAGACATCAAAACACTAGGGGATGTTAGGCACACTTTTATCATGTGGCCCAAGAAGGACATCGCCCTGGACCCAGCAGTGTCGTGATCTCGACATGACCATTCCTCTCCAACGGGGCCCTCGATGACTCCACCTCATCCTTCGCCTCAGAAGGCCACCTCATCGGTTCCCGTGGAGAAGACGCCGAAGGAACAAGAAAAGCGTGCTGCCGTATCGATTCCCGAGTCGTCTCGCAGGAAGACGCTGCCAGTCATTAAGGGAAAATCGAAATCGATGAACATTAAGGCGCCTCCCAAGTCCGGAAAGTCCCAGAATACTCCATCGGAAAACCGTTGTGCTCCGATTAACCCGTGTTGAATTTGCTTGTCAGGCTTTGCATGCTTGGTACATGCGGAAGACCGAAAAGAAGGGGAGCGATATTGGAATCACCGTCAGATACAAGGATGAGTATTTCTTCAACGAGCCGGGCAACTTCGTCGTGGGCTTCAACGACTTATATGACCTATTCAACCTCGTTGGCCTCGACGCCTCACTTCTACGATGTTGAACACTGTAAGTGTGTACAATCAAGTTCTACATTCACGTAATACCGATAAATATCACAACTCATTGCTTATGTATAGATACATGATGAAAAATGCCCGGGCATGGCGAGAACTGGTGGGTTTCCTCGACCCACACGTCGTATCTATGCAAACCATCGAAACAGACCCGTCCTTCGTCGAGAAATACATAACGGTGGCATTGCTTTGTCAGGACAACAAGGACTACATAGTGGTGCCCTACAACCAGGGGTAAGTGCTTCACTACTTGCTATATAAATTTCATTTGTACTTTATACGCAGCACGAACTTAGGTTTAATGACTATAGTGACATACATGAGTAGGTACCACTGGATCCTTTTAGTCATTATACCAAAGAGGAACAAGGTGATATAACTTGATTCCCTAATCAGAAACAACCACGACTTCAGCATTCTGCAAGGAATACTCGACAGGTATGCTCATTTCCTCCATACATAACTCTATTGTAGTCTTCCTTCGTTTGAAATGGCCGAGGATAACTTTTTGGAATCATGTAGTTCGTTCATCGCCTATGTTGGCAAAGAAGGAGCATACAATGGATCGAGCGCCCAACTAACACACAGGATAAAATTTTCGGTACGCGCTACAACACAATAATCATATATCATACTTCATAATAATGCATCTCAAACTAACTATACCTATATATGTAATTCTATTTTTGTAGTGCCGCCAGCAAAAAAATGATGAGCTATGTGCAATCTACGTTTGCTATCATATGCAGCAAATCATTAGTGCTAAGAAGAAGGATCCCGAGGTTTGTCAATCTCGAAATAATTATTTCCTAATTATAAATTTACATATATATGCTTACCACTTTGCTCTTGCTAGCGACAAGACTTGATGATAGATTTAGATGGACTCGACGGGCAAGAGATCATGGACGTTCGAGGGAAGCTCTGCGCCTTTATCATGTCAGATATCGTTAACAACAAAGGAGAGTTTCACTCCGTCGCCGACCCAAAGTTTCACCCCGTCGACACCTCTTAACCACCTACAAACAATTGACTCAATTGTAAATCCAATTGTAACTATAGCGACAATACTTGAACAAATTCGATCTTTTGTAATTTATTTTGAGTAATGATCACTTTGAGTTGTCAACAATTGATTATCTGCGATGTATCTGTTTTCTGCATACTTGTCAAACGGCATGACTAGCAATTCCTAAGGCTAGCCAAAAATCAAAAAAAAAAGTTAGGGTAATGAGCTATCACAGACGGTTTGAACAAAAAACTCGTTTGTGTATGACGTATCACAGACGGTTTTTGAACCGTCTGAATCACAGACAGTTCAAAAATCGTCTGTGATGACGGTTCCGAACCGTCTATGATGAGGCTGTATGTAGTAGTGAATAAAGCATGGGGAAACAGTTTTATATGAGGTGCATAAAAAAACTGAACGAAAAGAGTACAGAAAAAGGAGGGATTTTCATCATACATGTCAATCGCTAAAATGATGACACTGTCACACTACTATAAGTTCCTGGAATAGGAAAATTCGGGCAATTTACATTTGGGAGCTGGTCATATTGAGATCAGAGGGTTGCCCAACACGGCAACACCAAGCTCACCAAAGAAGGGGTGTTCTGCGTGGCTTTCATGCCGGCTGAGTACTATGCGTTGCACGTTTGAGTTTCCACGCGTTTGACTGGGAGAGAAGAACGACACTATGCGTTTGGCACTTGCATGCAAAAACAAAAGCTAGGTGTATATCCAGCTAGTCGAAACTAGGTCATTTCCAGATTGAAAACAGAACTATATCCATAGGGTTTTATTAGTGCGTGACATAGTTCGCCTGGTTCAAAACTTAATAGTACATGTTGTGGCCAGGGTGGATCTAGGTCCATGACAACCTAGGGACCAGCTCAGGATGTGAGATATTTACCGGTAGGTAAGTCTTGGACGTAACCTTGCCTTCTAGCCTAGCCTAGGTATTACTGGCCTCCAGCCCTTTACAGCTCGGGATATGATGAAATTCTAGTTCCGCCATTGGTTGTGGCTATCAGTATAAACTCCTCGGGTTAGGTGTTTGTTGTCTCAGTATCTAAACTAGTAGAGTGCAAATGTCAGTGCCCATAGTGGAGATGGAGCGTAACCTCTTCAAGACAACCCTCTGACGAGTCACATTTGCAATTTGTATCGGCGATTTGGAAGGTAGCTTTAGAAATGGGTTTCGACATAAGCGAGATAAGCTCGCGTTCACAGTCTGAGAAAGTTACCGAGGCGAGATCTCGCGCCAGAAGGAATCGGCCAAACAAATCGAGAATGTGCGGCTTAAACTAGCCTTTTGATATCGTAGGGTTCTCGCCCATTTCTTATTTCAACCTCCAAAGAAGTCATCAAGAATGAAGACTAGAAAAACTCACGACCAATCTTCAAGAATTCTCTACGTTGACACCGAAAGGATGCCAATACAGACACTAGGAATGGAGTCCACATGTTGTCTTCGCACGAGCAGATGAAAATCAGAAAATATTCATATTTCAACAACGAAACAGAAATGTAGTGGCAAAGCTGCTCATCACAAGTACAACGCATTTTAGAATTCAGACACTCAGTACTCACATTACATGACTACAATGGACACACACATTTGAGACCAACTCACGCTCCACACATGATGCTCGAAGAGACCGCGAAATTCACACTTAATTACAGGCTTTGAGCGGAAGCAGCTAATTGAACCCCAGGATACCTAGCCGGAGATCTGGATGGACTTAACGTCGGGCTTCTTGGCCTCCTCCTTGGGCACGGTGATGATCAGCACGCCGTTCTTCATGGACGCCTTAATCTGCTCCGTCTTGGCGTTCTCAAGACAACTGAACTGCGCAGAACTTGCCATCTTTGCGCTCCACGCGTGCCACCTATCGAACTTCTCTCCTGCTCTTTCTTCGCGCTCATGCGCTGATCTGGAGGACGTTGCCGCCCTCGACCTCCACCTTCACCTCCTCCTTCTTGGCCCAGACGCTCGCCTTGAACACGTGCGCCTCGCGTCTCCTTCCGATCAATCGCGCGCCACCGCAACGCCGTGGTCTCGAAGAAAGTGCGGGGAAGGATGGAAAGAGGCCGCCTCTTCTTCTGCTGGGAGCCGGGGAAGCCATCGAATGGGTCCCATAGGTCGAGGGAGAAGGGGTCGAACACGCCGTCGCGGTGGAAAGAGGCTGTCGTTGCTACTGCTGCTGGAGCCGAAGGGGAAGCCATCGAATGGGTCCCATAGGTCGAGGCGAGACTTTATAGGGGACGGTGTGCGCCGGTGGGAGTGTGGATCTCAAGAGTTCTCGTCTCTGCCAGGATGGACTGGAAGTTACTGGATTCGAAAGGTTAGGTTGGGCTTAATCTGCTGTTGGGGACACACGGAAGTTATGAATCATCTAGTGCCTTCTAATCCTTTCCAGGCCCAGTGGGTCGAGTTAATATTTACTTTTTTTTACCTTAGTAAAGAAGATAAAAACTGTATCAAAATGTTGCTGTGAAGTCGGAGTACGATTTCCTCTACATCCCGATCGACTTCGGGTGCCAATACTATTTTCCTTTGTGCTCCGAGTAGTACTAATCGTACTACTACTTTTACTATTTACGATTTTTGTTTTGTTTGATCTGATCACTCGATTTGTAGCATCCAAAAATCGTAAACTTTGGATAATTATACTGAAAATACACGTGGAATGTATTTTGAGCATGTTCTTGAAATTTTCCTCAAATCAATTATTTCATTTGCATACAAACATCAGGCTTAAAGGAATTTTCAAGAACAATGCAGAAGAAATAAAATTCTAAAAAAAGTACACAAGCAAGTACACTATGTCATGAGCCTTTACAAAATTGTTCATAATTTTTGGAGCTTGTTTGCTATATTTAGAAATTCCTACAACTCCGTGCCCTTAGAGGCCAGGCGAGGTATTGCTGCGTCCCTTGGGGCCGAACAAGGCATTTCCGCGCCTCTGGGCCACGAGAATACCCCAGATGCGCCACGTGGCTCTAGGAGGGGAAAATCATGCCCCTAGGGCACGGTAGGGCGTATTTCCTGCCCTAGGGGCGCGATAGAGGTGAATCCGCCATCCTCAGGCACGATATTTGATGTGTAGCAGAACGGGGCGAGTCTAGCCACCTGGGCACAGTAGAGGGTGCCATTTTTGCAAATACGGCGGAGAGGGGGCTAGTTTTGTTATTGACTCTGCCAAAGGTGCTACAAGCGCCAAAAACTCTAGTTTCCTTGCAAACTACTATTCGTGCCCAAGCACATTATATAAGCATGAGTAGTCGTATCCTGTTGGCTTGCGCAATCTTCAAGATACTCTAAACCCTAGTTTTCTTGTCATGGTATCAGGGCCTCTTCCACAACAAATATGAAAGTACGATCGCACGCTACCACCCGGGTAACATAGAGCCACTAATCGCAGAAACAACGGGCCACCAAAATCGGGCCACCTCAGAGAGCAGGCGCGCAGGGAGCCTCACGGTCAAGCTTATCAATGGCCGGAAGATGCCATATCGGCACCTAAAATAGCACACAACATGCTCAATCTCTTATCGGCCCCAATATCGGTCAATACTAGTCATTCCGGCCCATTCAGAGCGGAATTGACCGTTCCAGCAATTCCGGTACCGGTGTATGATCGAGGAGGTCGACTAGAGGGGGGTGAATAATTTTTTCTAAAAATCTCTGAGGCTAAAACCAATTTCTAATGCGAAAGAGAAAGTCAATTCGGGTTTACACAATTAAAGCCTAAAGATTCTAGTTTCCCTTAAAATCTAAGTCAAGGTTTGCAATCCTAGTTTGACATGCAATCAATTTAATTCTAGGAATATAAATTGCACAAAGTAAATCACAATAGAGCAAACCACAATGACACAAGGATGTTTTACCGTGGTGTTCGAAGACTTGTCGGTCTCCCTAATCCACGTTGAGGTAGGCCCAAACGAATTGGACGGGCTTCACGAATTAAGCAAACACATCAGTTCACTCAGAGTTGCTCTTCCTCCACTCCGGAGATGGTAAGCACCAAACCACTTACAACCATGTCAGGACTTCTCACAAGCTTCTTGAGAAGATCACCGGACCACGACGCATCCACATTATCTAGGTGTCTACAAATACCAAGAGTAATAAGCCAAGCCTCTTTCTTGACTCTCACCAAATGCAACGCATGCACAATTGGATGCTCAATCCAATTCTAGTTGCAACACATACAACTAGAGCCTCTCCCTTTGCTCACAAGATGCAACACATGAACAATTGAGAGGAGAAGTTCACACTAGCTCAAGAGAGTGAAATGGGATATCAAAAGTTCCCCCCAACTGGCCATGGTGGGTATTTATAGCCCACACACCAAAAGCTAGCCATTGGAGGCTAAAAGGGTTGAAAAATAATAAAACCTGGTCTGACCGCCAACCAATTGTTGATCAGACTGGCATATAGTGCAACGGCTATAAAACTAGACATTATAGATAATTCCTGGTTAGACCTCCCTCACTGGGTCTGGTTAATCCAAACCTGTCAGTCCGGGGCGGTCAGACCGGCCTTATAAGGGCGGTCAGACTAGACCCGGTCAATCCGAGCTTGAATTTCAGCACATGCGACACTTGAAAAAATAGTCATAACTTTTGACTCTGATGTCAGAATTGAGTGATCTTGGGCTCTATAGAAATCTTGTTCAGAGGACTATACAATCCATCTATTTGATTGATCTCAAACATATTTATTCAAATCAAGAAGCACAACTCCAAAGAGCCAACACTTAGGCTAAGTCTAAGAAAAGAGCAACGAGCAATCTTAGACCTTACCAAGGAAGGATGTATGTTCTTTAACAATTTGCAAACTTTAGTATCATGTCATAAGATGTAGGTGCATGTACTTCAACCATTTGCAAAACACATTTATGAATTATAGTCTCATGCTACAAAAAGTAAATGTGTGAGCTTCAACTATTTACAGAACACATTCGCAAACAATAGCATCATGCCTAGAAGAGCTGGAGCAAACGGGATTAAGCTATCAACACATGATAAAACTCAAGCTACTAGACAAGACCCCTCTTAATAGTACGACAACCTATACTAGCAATCCGATCTTCCAACCAAACACCGAGACAAGTAAAAGACTAGGAACATATCCTTAGCCTATGCTAATTATACCTTTACCTTGTGCATCCATCCTGGAGTCAAGATTTGATGACAAACATCACACCTCCAAGTCGTGAGTTCTTGTCTTGTTTATCAACACATGATGAACTCCTTTCATGTCGGGATCTTGACTTGGTGCTCATCAACACATGATGATGTCCTTCACCCTGAACCTTGACTTGTTGACCATCAACACATAATGTCATTCAAAGTCTTCATCATCATGGGACTTAGCCTATTTTACCAACTAATGAAAAATATTAGTCCCACAAAACGATTTGTCATTAATTACCAAAATACTCCATTAACTCATAATGGCGTATCTAGATTCTTCAACCGTCCTAGCCCAATACTAATGTGAGTATTGTCTGATAAAACTAAAAGAGTTGCAGGCTTGCAACCACTCTTTGGAATCCTAGCCGCATTTTTGGGGTGACTAAGTTCGTGCCGCTGGTGACTAGCGATGACGGCGGGCGCGACGGATCCATCTTCCCCTCCGACGGCATCTCATCCACACCAGCGAAATCAACTCGTCCTCTAGCGATCACGGTAAGAACTAAGAATCCAGCCTATGTACTTCTGTAGTTTATGTCGTTTTCTACATCTAGTTCTAGTGTTAGTGTCTCTTTTTTTATTCAGCTAGAATATGGCCTCAACCTCAACGTCATCCACACTAGCAGAATCATCACCCACGGCCGCATTAGCTCCAGCGAGGTTAGAGAACCCTGTTTGGTCACATGGGAAGGTTGTGCTTGGTGCGACAAATAGCACGATTTGCCTTCACTGTAACAAGAAGATTGGAGGCGGTGGTATTACTCGTTAAAGTACCACCTTGCAGCCATGATTGTGCTTGGGGAACCTTCTTGCATTCTTCTAATCTTCTTGTTACAGTGAAGGCAAATCATGTTATTTTTCACACCAAGCACAACCTTCCTATGTGACCAAACAGAGTCCTCTGACCTCGCTGGAGCTAATGCAGCTGCGGGTGATGATTCTACGGGTGTGGACGACATCGAGGCCAAGGTCATATTCTAGCTGAATAAAAAAAGAGACACTAATAAACACTAGAACTAGATGTGGAAGACGATAGAGGCTACAAAATGTTGGGACCCTGAGTAGCAACCCGAGACCCTCTGTGCACACTGGACCAGTCCCATGATCGATGGTGGTCCGCAGTGCAACAACGATATCATCACAACCATACAACAAACTAAAGAAGAAGCAGACAAATTAACACTAATACAACCAAAAGACCTTATGGTCAAAGTTATTCTGAGAATCACAAGCAGGCTAACAACAAAAGAGCTCACAGTGGAAAGCAAAATTAACACGTGGAGGCCATTCAACATGCCCACAGGCAATCGAGTGGAGGACGTTCTAGCACGAGAGATCTTCAAAGACCTCCTCTTCAAAGAGCTCGGAGCACCCTAGGAGGTCTTCTTCAGCTGCTGATCAACCAAAGGGCACAAGTCATGAGTACTTTGAATGTACTCAACAAGCCGTAGGGAATTGTATGCAAGTATTATTCATGCAAGGCTCAATAAGGAATAGCTTTATGGTTACTTTGCAAAAAGCCAAATTGACATGAAAATACAATACGTAGATTGCAAAGCACTAGTTGGAAAGAGTAGTACATAAGTAAACAAGTTCTTTGAAAACGGCTCGTGGCCACCCTGGTCACTTCCCAGACCTCCCGTGACCACCCTAGTCACGGCCCAGACCACTCACGACCACCCTGGTTATGAGCCAGACCACTCACGACCACCCTGGTCATGAGCCAGATACTCAACAAGTTTTAAGAAAGTCTACCCCTTGCGTGAAATCACCAGGTAGGTCCATAACCGGGGACACGTCTATTCGAATAGATTTACATTCTGCAGAGGTTGTACAGCTTTACCCACAAGACACGACCTCTCTAGTTTGTTTGGCACCCGTCGATGCCCCTGCTCACTACCTTAGGTAAGCAGGCTAGAGCTTGTGACAAAGCCTTTACAAGTTTCTGTTTTGACTCGGTTCCGCTCGCTAAGGTTTTGCCTTCTTGGCCCCCTCTTGCGCCAAGTGTGCGTGTCCATCCCATGTCTTACACAGTTCCACCAAAACAGAACCGAATCAAAGCATAGCCAATTAGTTGGCCAGGACCACCCCCATAATGGTCTTGTGGTTGCACGATATGGCCCGAATCAATGGCTTACAAGGTTAAGTCCTTAGTGGTTGCTCAAGCGAGACCTCCTCATCCCAATGTGCTTCCTGCACCCCCTTTACTGCACGATCACTCGCCCAAGCGAAAATATTTTGGATTCCACCTGACCAATGACCACCCTAGCTATGGCACAACAAATTTTATTAACGGGAACACATGCCAGGGCAACGTATGCCAAGGAAACACATGCCAAGACCGCACGTGCCACAATTCCATATTCACTTGGTCAAGTTTATCATCAATGAGACAAGTGATCAAGAGACATCGTATAACTAAGCAGGTCTAAGCAACATGTGCACCCAAGTTGGTTATCACAAAGAGGTCCAACTAGGATTACCCAACTTATGGTGGTCCAAAGGTACATGTCAACATGTCATCACAAGTATTCAAGGAGTCATACTGTCGAGTAGGTGATTAGCTAATTCCCAAACCATTTTTATACAAATAGCCATGCATATTGGTATAAAACAATATAACTTTATAAACTGGGAACAACATGATCAAAGGTCTACGACTTCCCTTCTATGAAGAGTGGAGATGCTTCGGTAGAGGTTGCCGGGTCCAAGAACTCCTCTGAGAAGCCAGAATCTACACGTGCGAAAAGAGCCAAGTAAATACAACAAAACCAAATAAAAACCAAAGCTACCAAACCAGAACCAAAAGAAAGGCGCGGAAATAGAAACGGGCATTGGGAGGGAGGTCCAACGAGGAGGTCCAAAGGAGGAGGTCCTAAGGAGGAGATCCAACAGAGGGGGTCCTAAGGAGGAGGTTCAAAGGAGGGGGTCCTGAGGAGGAGGTCCAAAGGAGGATACGACTACGCGACGTGGTTATGAAAGAGATATAACCACGCAACGTGGTCGTGCGAGCAAAAGGGGAATAAGGCGCAGAGAAACTCACCCGGACAAAGAGAAAAATAGAGAGAGAGAGGGACTGGAAAAGGATGGCGAACGGCACGGGCGCTCTGGTGAACTCGTCGACGGTGATGTGGCGACGGCACAGGGCTCCAGCGAACTCCTTGATGAAACTCCAAGCACAGAGACACAGTGTGAGAGCAAGAGAGCAGGAAAGCTGGGTGAGGTAAAAGGTCATGAATGAGGGCTACTCAGGCTTTTATAGCCGGAGGAAACGAGAAGAGTCGCGGAGACTCAGAGACGCACGTGTTCAAGGGTAGGTGAAAGAGGAGATAGGAGCAGGTCGGCGAGGAGACAAGTGGGGGAAGCGGGTAATGCAAAAAGCAGCAGCATTTAATGCTCAATGAACTTTGCGTCAGCAACAACGCGACGAGAGGAAAAAGAAGGTGAGCAGGACTGATAGGTGGGACCGGTCAAATCTCGAGAGAGTGGTCCAACCAAAGGGGTGGTCGTGACCCAAGGGGTGGTCATGACACCAGGGGTGGTCTTTGCAAAAAAGACTAGGAGGGTGGTCTTTGACTCAAGGGGAGGTCGCAGCCCAAGGGGAGGTCGCAGTCCAAGCGGAGGTCTAGCCTGAGAGGGAGGTCCAAGCGAGAGGGAGGTCTAGACTGAGGAAGAGGTCCAAACGAGAGGGAGGTCTAAACCAAAGAGAGGTCTAGACTGAGGGGGGGTCCAAATAAGAGGAAGGTCTAAACCAAAGGGAGGTCTAGACTGAGGGGGAGGTCTAGAGCGAACAAGGAAAGGAGATCCTAACACCAAAGAACTCCAGCAACTCAAAAGGAACCAAACTCAAATTAGTTGAAGTTGGATTAGTTCATGTTAAAGCGCTGTAAATTTTTTTCCAAAATCTCCAAATTAAGCTTGAGCAAATTCAACAAACCAAATGGTTATTTTTATTTTCGAAAACTCAGAAACTCGGAAAAACTTGGGACGTTACAAACCTACCCCCCTTAAAGGGAATCTCGACCTCGAGATTCGGGCTGGCTAGAGAATAGACGCGAAAACTCTGCCTTTAAGTCCCCTTCACGCTCCCAAGTGGCTTCCTCTTCAGTGTGATTGCTCCACTGGACCTTGCAGAAACAGATGACTTTGTTTCTTGTCACACGCTCGGACACTTCTAAGATCTTGATGGGTTGCTCCTTATAGGTGAGGTCTTGCTGGAGGTCAACAGCTTCTACGGGCATCTGCTCCTCTGGCACACGCAGACATTTCCTCAATCACGACACGTGGAAGACGTCATGCACGTCCGACAATTGGGGCAGGAGGTCCAATTGATAAGCAACTTCTCCCCTTCTGTCTAAAATTGGAAAAGGTCCAATGTAACGAGGTGCAAGCTTCCCACTTACCCTGAAGCATTGCATTCCTTTGAGAGGTAAAACTTTTAGATACACATGATCTCCTGGAGCAAAAGCTAAATCTCGGCGATGGTTACCCGCATAGCTTTTCTGCTTGGACTGAGTTGTTATCAGCTTTTCTCGGATGGATTTGACTTGATCTTCGGCTTCTTTCAAGATATCAGGCCCAAGCACTTGTCCTTCTCCTGATTCAGTCCAATACAAGGGTGTCTGGCACTTTCTTCCGTAAAGGGCTTCAAACGGGGACATCTGCAAACTTGCTTGATAGCTATTGTTGTAAGAAAACTCTGTATAGGGTAACATTCTATCCCAGCTGGTCTGGTTCTCTAGAGCACATGCTCTCAACATGTCCTCTAGGATTTGGTTTACTCTTTCCATTTGTCCATCTGTCTGAGGATGGTAGGCTGTGCTGAAATTCAAGTTTGCACCCAAAGTACTGTGCAGCTTTTGCCAAAACCTGGAGATGAACTGAGATCCTCGATCTGACACGATCTTCTTGGGTACCCCATGCTGACACACTATCTTAGCCATGTACAACTCTGCTAGTCTACCTCTTGAGTAGGTGGTCTTAACCGGGATGAAGTGTGCAACCTTTGTCAAGCGATCCACAATTACCAAAATAGAATCAAATCCCGCTTGGGTTCTTGGCAGACCAGTGATAAAGTCCATGCCGATCTCTTCCCATTTCCATTCGGGTATGTTTAAATGTTGTAGGAGTCCAGCGGGTCTTTGATGCTCGGCTTTAACTCGCCGACAAATATCACACTGGGCCACATACTCAGTGATCCCGCGCTTCATTCTAGGCTACCAGTATATTTCCTTGAGGTCTTGATACATCTTAGTACTCCCGGGGTGAATAGAGTACAAGGTCTCATGAGCTTCTTTGAGTATAAACTGTTTGAGCTCCTTCCGGTCTGGTACATAAATGCGCTTACTGAACCATACGGTTCCTTGGTCATCTTCGAAAAATCTTGAGAATGCACCCTTCTTCATGTTTCTTTTGATCTCCAAGACGTCTGCATCTTCTCTTTGAGCTCTTCGGATCTGATCTTGGAGGGTTTGTTGCAATTGTAGAGTAGCTAGGTAACCTTCTTCTACCAATTCCAGCTTGAGCTTCTGAAATTCTTCATGCAATGCTGGCTGGTTTTCCTTGATCATCAAAGTGCTGTAGTAAACCTTCCTACTTAGAGCATCAATTACCACATTAGCCTTTCCTGGATGGTAATGGATTCTCAAATTGTAGTCTTTGATCAGTTCCAACCATCTTCTTTGCCTCATATTAAGATCAGCTTGAGTGAAAATATACTTCAAGCTCTTATGGTCAGTGTAGACCTCACAACAATTACCAATGAGGTAATGGCGCCAAATCTTCAAAGCATGCACTACGGCAGCCAATTCTAGGTCATGAGTGGGGTAATTGACCTTATGAGGATTTAACTGACGAGATACGTAGGTTACTACCTTCCTCTCTTGCATTAGGACACATTCGAGACCTTGTCGTGAGGCATCACAGTAAACCTCAAAGTCCTTTCGGACATCCAAGCAAGATCGAGATCGAGCAAAGGGTCAATCGCTTCTTTAGCTCTTGAAAACTTTGTTCACATGCTGGTGTCCAAGCATACCTCTTTTCCTTCTTTAGCAACTGGGTGAGAGGTCTTGCTACTTTAGAGAACCCTTCTATGAACCTTCGGTAATAACTGGCCATCCCAAGGAAGCTTCTGAGCTGAGGCACTAACTTGGGTGACTCCCAATTGAGCACGTCCTGGACTTTGCTAGGGTTGACAGCGACTCCTTCGGCCGACAAGATGTGTCCCAAAAAGGTGACCTCCTTCATCCAAAACTCACACTTGTCGAACTTAGCATAGAGTTGGTGGTCTCTAAGCTTGTTCAGGACCAAGCGGAGATGGTATTATTGCTCTTCTTCACTGTGAGAGTATACTAGAATATTGTCAATGAAGACAATGACGAACTTATCCTAATACTCTATAAACACTTTATTCATCAAGTTCATAAAGTAAGTAGGGGCATTGGTCAATCCAAAAGACATCACCGTGTACTCATACAATCCATAACGGGTTGAGAAAGCTGTCTTGGGGATGTCCTCTTGGTGAATTTTCAATTGGTGGTACCCTGACCTCAAATCTATCTTGGAGAACACCCCGGCTCCTTTCAGCTGGTCAAACAGGTCATCAATCCTGGGCAAAGGGTACTTGTTCTTGATGGTGACCTCGTTGAGTGAGCGATAATCCACACACATCCGCTGGGTACTATCATTCTTTGCAACAAAGATCACTGGAGCTCCCCAAGGTGAAGAACTTGGTCTGACAAAATATTTAGCTTGCAACTCTTCAATTTGCTTCTTCAGCTCGACCAGATCGTCAACAGGCAACCGATAAGGTCTCTTGGAGATTGGTGCAGTTCCAGGGATGAGGTTGATGACGAACTCTAAGTCTCTATCTGGAGGCATTCCAGGTAACTCATCTGGAAAGACATCTGGAAACTCACACACCACTGGAACGTCCTCTAAAGACATAGTTTGGACACTGAAGACCACTGGTTCTTCAAGCTTCTCTGAAGAGGCTTCGAATCTCACTTTAATCCCAGCTAGACTGATCAAGGTGAGGCTTCTTCCACCACAATCCAAAATGGCTTGGTGGCCAGAGAGCCAATCCTTTCCCAAAATCACATCTAAGGACTTGGTGTCGATGATGGTCAGGTTGGCTAGGAACTCTACCCCTTCTATGATCATCTTAAATTGTGGACATCGCTGGTTCGTACTTAACTCCGAACCGGGCGATTGTACCAACAAGGAGGTCTTAAGAGTTGAAACCCTCAACTGATGCTTTGCAACAAAAATTCGAGAAATAAACGAATGGGAAGCTCCAGAATCAAACAAAATGGTAGCAAGTGCTGAATGCACTAGGAACTTACCTAGCACGACGTCCGAGGCTGTCTAGGCTTCCTCCATTGTGACATGATTCACACAACGTCTTCCAAAAGGCTGAGAGGTCTTTGCTGGTGCAGAGGAGGTCTGAGGAGCTCTACGTCCTGCTCCCGGCAGGGAGGTCCTGAGTTGGCTTTAACATGAGGAGGTCCTTGCTTCATGGGACAATTGCTGGCGTAGTGTCCCAATTGGTGACAATAGAAACAAGTGATCCCTACGACTGGATGAGTGGTCCTTGGCTGCTAGTTGATGATGTCGGGACTGCGAAGACCTGGAGTAACCGGGCGAGAGGTGGTCGCAGAGGTGGTCCTAGGAGCAACAGGAGGAACAAAACAGGCAGGTGGTCGAGCAGACGTCCTGGCTCTCTGTGGATGTCCTTGATGAGCACCATGCTGCACCATCTTCCTCTTATAAGACTTTGCGAGCTCCCGACGAGACTCTTCGATGAGCATAGCTTTGTTCACTAGGTGTTGAAAATCCTTGTAGTCGTTGCCAACGACTTGGGCCTTCAAGCCAGGGTTGAGACCTCTTGTAAAGCGCTTCTGACGTGCACCATCCGTGGAGACGTCCTCTGGAGTATAACGAGAGAGTTGGGTGAACTTGTGGAGGTACTCACCCACAGACATGTTGCCTTACCGCAGCTCACGGAACTCATTCTTCTTCATTTTCACCTTTCCATCAGGGACACGAAAGTGACGGAAAGCTTCAGAAAACTCAGCCCAAGTGATGCTCTGGTGGTCTGCATGGACAATGCAAAAAATCTCCCACCATTCTGCGGTAGGACCTTCCAATTGGTGTGCAGCATACAAGACCTTCTCTCGGTCGTCACACCGAGTGATGGCAAGCTTATTTTCGGTTGAACGCAACCAATCATCTGCGTCCAATGGCTCGGAGGAGCTGGAGAACGTGAGTGGTCGAGTCCTCATAAACTCTGCCAGTCTTGACTGAGAAGCAGCTGGTGGTGGCGGTGGTGGCATGGCAGCTACTTGGTTGCTCTGGTTCAACATTGCAAGAAGAGCGGCAGAGGTCTGATTTTATTGATTCATCATTTGGTTTATATTCTGCACCATAGCATTCATCAGTGGAGTCTGGGCTGCCATGAACTGACCCAAACCCTGATCTGAAGGGGCTGCCGGAGGAGGTGGTGGTGGCTGAGAAAAGGGGTCCACTGGCTCATCTTGACTTGCCGAGTTGTGAGGCTGGACCATCTGCACAAACCTTCCCAAACTTAATAGATGAGAAAAAGAAAGCACACTAGATAAGAGAGAAAAGCACAGAGGTGAGCGAAAACAAGAGAGAAAGATGGAATAACCTAACTAGAGAGGTCGGTTAAACCCAAAGAGCAAATAGCCGGAGAGCTATAAGAGGCAACAAAACTCAAACAGGAGGTCTAAATGGTACTAAACTGAGAAGGGCAACTTTACTAAAGCACATCTAACCCTACTTATCTGGGTGGTCAAATTAAAGCAAAGCCCGGTCCTATAGAGATCACTGAGATAAGAAAGATCAATCTAAGTTTGAAATCAAAGTTTAAGAGGGGATAAGGGGGTAAGAATCTAAGAATGAGGGGATAAGAGGGACTAGAATAAGATGAGAATAGAATAGAGTAAGATGAGAAAAGAACAGTTACTCATGTTACTCTGTTGGTTTGATTTATAAAATAAATTTTGAAACTCTTGACTAAAACGACCATGCTAACTAAGGTTACGTCCTACAGTTGATATGATTCTGATACCATCCTTGTCGGGACCCCGAGTAGCAACCTGGGACCCTCTGTGCACATTGGACCAGTCCCATGATCAGTAGCTGGTCCGCACAGTCGCAACAACGATGTCATCACAACCATACAACAAACTAAAGAAGAAGCAGGCAAATTAACACTAATACAGCAAAAGACCTTATGGTCAAAGTTGTTACAGAGGTCTGCAGCGCAGGGCTAACAACAAAAGAGCTCACAGCGGAAAGCAAAATTAACACGTGGAGGCCATTCAACATGCCCACAGGCAATCGAGTGGAGGACCCTCGTCATGGCCCAGACCACCCTCGTCATGAGCCAGACCAAGTTGGAAAGAGTAGTACATAAGTAAACAAGTTCTTTGAAAACGGCTCGTGACAACCCTAGTCACTTCCCAGACCTCCTGTGACCACCCTCGTCATGGCCCAGACCACCCTCGTCATGAGCCAGACCACTCACGACCACGCTGGTCATGAGCCAGACACTCAACAAGTTTTGAGAAAGTCTACCCCTTTCGTGAAATCATCAGGCGGGTCCATAACCGGGGACACGGCTATTCGAATAGATTTACACTCTGTAGATGTTGTACAACTTTACCCACAAGACACGATCTCTCTAGTTTGTTTGGCACCCGTCGATGCCCCTGCTCACTACCTTAGGTAAGCAGGCTAGAGCAACGTATGACAAGGCAACACATGCCAAGACCACACGTGCCACAATTCCATATTCACTTGGTCAAGTTTATCATCAATGAGACAAGTGATCGAGAGACATCGCATAACTAAACAGGTCTAAGCAACATACGCACCCAAGTTGGTTATCACAAAGAGGTCCAACTAGGATTACCCAATCTATGGTGGTCCAAAGGTACATGTCAACATGTCATCACAAGTATTCAAGGAGTCATACTGTCGAGTAGGTGATTAGCTTATTCCCAAACTATTTTTATACAAATAGCCATGCATGTTGGTATAAAACAATATAACTTAACAAACTGGGAACAACATGATCAAAAGTCTACGACTTGCCTTCGATGAAGAGTGGAGATGCTTCGGTAGATGTCGCTGGGTCCAAGAACTCCTCTGAGAAGCCGGAATCTACACATGCGAAAAGTGCCGAGTAAATACAACAAAACCAAATAAAAACCAAAGCTACCAAACCAGAACCAAAAGAAAGGCGCAGAAATAGAAACGGGCACTGGGAGGGAGGTCCAACGAGGAGGTCCAAAGGAGGAGGTCCTGAGGAGGAGGTCCAAAGGAGGATACAACTACACGACGTGGTTGTGAAAGAGATACAACCACACAACGTGGTCGTGCGAGCAAAAGGGGAACAAGGCGAGGAGAAACTCACCCGGACAGAGAGAAAAAGAGAGAGAGGGACTGGAAAAGGATGGCGAACGGCGCGAACGCTCCGGTGAACTCGTTGGCGGCAATGTGGGGGCGGCGCAAGGCTCCAACGAACTCCTTGACGAAACTCCAAGCACAGAGACACAGGGTGAGAGCAAGAGAGCAGGAGAGCTGGGTGAGGGAAAAGGTGATGAAAGAGGGCTGCTCAAACGTTTATAGCCAAAGGAAACGAGAAGAGTCACGGAGACTCAGAGACGCACGTGTTCAAGGGTAGGTGAAGGAGGAGATAGGAGCAGGTCGGGGAGGAGACAAGAGGGGGAAGCAGGTACTGCAAAAAGCAGCAGCATTTAATGCGACACAACAGCATTTAATGCTCAAGGACTTTTGCATCAGCAGCGACGTGACGAGAGGAAAAAGAAGGTGAGCAGGACTGACAGGTGGGATCGGTCAAAGCTCGGGAGAGTTGTCCAACCAAAGGGGAGGTCACGGTCAAAGAGGTGGTCGTGACCCAAGGGGTGGTCATGACACTAAGGGTGGTCTTTGCAAAAAGACCAAGAGGGTGGTCTTTGACTCAAGGGGAGGTCGAGGCCCTAGGGGAGGTCGCAGCCCAAGGGAAGGTCGCGGTCTAAGGGGAGGTCTAGCCTGAGAGGGAGGTCCGAACGAGAGGGAGGTCTGAACCAAAGGGAGGTCTAGACTGAGTGGGAGGTTTGAACCAAAAGGGGGTCTATAGACTGAGGGGGAGGTCCAAACGAGAGGGGGGTTTGAACCAAAGGGAGGTCTAGACTGAGGGGGGGGGTCTAAACGAGAGGGAGGTCTAAACTGAGGGGGGGTCCAAACGAGGGGAGGGGGGTCTGGAGCGAATAAAAAAAGGAGATCCTAACACCAAAGAACTTCAGCAACTCAAAAGGAATCAAACTCGAATTAGTTGAAGTTGGATTAGTTCATGTTAAAGCGTTGCAAATTTTTTCCAAAATCTCCAAGTTAAGCTTGAGCAAATTCAACAAACCAAATGGTTTTTTTTTTCTTTTGAAAACTCAAAAACTCGAAAAAACTTGGGACGTTACACAAAAGTACAAGGGTTGTATTCTTAGTTCTTACCGTGAGCGCTTGAGGATGAGCTTATTCCGCTGATATGGATGAGCTGCCGTCGGAGGGGAAGATGGATTCGTCACGCTCACGGTCATCGTTGGTCACCAGCGGCACGAACTCAGTCACCCCAAAAATGCGGCTAGGGTTCCAATGAGTGTCTGCAAGCCTGCAACTCTTTTAGTTTTATCAGACAGTACTCACATTAGTATTGGGCTGGGCTAGTACCGGAATTGCTAGAACAACCAATTCCGCTTGGAATGGGCCGGAATGGCCAATATTGAGGCTAGTATGGGATTCAGTCTGTTGTGTCGTTTTGGATGCCGGTATGGCATGCTCCGACCATTCCGGCTGGTACCAGAATGTAATTGATAAGCTTGTTTGGAAACACATATTAGTCACCTCCTCCATTTTAGTTCTGATTTCGCCACTGGCTACTCTAATGCAGCGCGGAACCAAAGTCAAGCAGAGCCCGGAGAGTCCCCCGGGTTTGCTTTACTGATTATATATGTTATTATTATGTTGTATCGGATACTGCCATGTCACTATTTTCGTATTCATCTATTATTACTTGACATTGGTTGAACGTCTGTAATTTAATTACTTGTATGGCGAAAGAACAGTCATATTTGTTTACTCCTCCGGTATTCTTGGTGGAAGAACGCTGTTTTTTTCAAGCATGAAGCTTACTCGTACACTCATAGGCACTCCGAAAGGGCTGGTGTGCTGCAGCATTTGAGAAATCAGAACGGTGTTCCTCCACGTCATGCGAACTTTTGTCGTCGAAGGCTCGAAGCACGTCAGAACTGAGTCGGTGAGTCGCCATGCCCAACTCATCAGCCAGAACACGTACGGAAAGCGAGACGTACAGCGCCAGCAGTCCAGCGTCCTCCGAAGCAGCCCGTACGGCACGCAGCACCACCGTGGTGCCATTGCCACGCATGCTTCTGGCCTCCTCCTCCATTGTTTGCTCCCTAAAATGCTTCGTGCCAAATGACATATTTGATGCTTCGCGCCTTCACAGGACGTATAAAATAGTGGCCCATACGAAAGCCGGTACATTATGCATACACACTTCCAAGTTCCAAACCAAACCAAGTAGATAGTACCAGAAACGTACAAAACCTAATTAGGACTTACGAGTAAGCAATTTAGCCAAAACAAGGGTGGTGGCTGTTGCTTCTGCTCTCTTTTTTTAGGGGAAGCAATGAGCTTTCATTCCACCATATCCAGATGGGAACAGTAGCGCAGCATACAGACCAAATAAGAGAGGTTGCAAAACTTCAAGCAGTAAAGCATAGACAAATCACAGGAAAAATTCCAGACAAGCGTGGGTGACCAAAACATTGTCCACAGAATTTGACATAATCGTTCGTAGAGCAATACAATGGGGCAAAGCTAAAGAATCGGAAGATGCTAAGAAACATTAAACAGGGCACATTATTACAAAATTGTGTGTCCAAGCCTAGTCAAAATGGTAAAGTTTACATGTCCATGTTGCCCAGTTGGGCTAGCTTAGGCAGAAGTGATGTCCCTCCGATATGCAACACAGTTCTTAGTTAGTCCCAAAAGGATCTGTTCCAAGAGCTAACAACCATTCTGCTTTCAGTTCTGTAATGGGTCTTGTGCAGTGGAATATCCTCGTTGCAAAGCAGAATAGGAACCGTGAACTTTGCAGATATTTCGAACAATATAGAACCTATACTATAAGTGAGTTTTGCATTCAGGCATCAAACATGTATGTACACTCAAACCGATGGAGAGAGTGTTATTACTGACTGAGGGCAATCTGTCCTCATCCCAGCAAGAGAGTAGTATGCCAGAATCTGTGCTTGACCCTCTGGGCAAGGTTCATCTTGTTTCGGAGCAATAAATTCAATGTTCCAGAAGGGGCGTACCATTGCCATGAGGTCAGTGCCAGTCGGAGATGCCTTGTATCCCTGCACCCATAGATATCTCAGTGACTTCAGCTGTAACGCAGCAATGGCCAATGCACGTTCACTAAAGCAACAACTCCTTAGCTCCAGTTTCTGCAAGCTTGGGCATCCTCTTGAGAATTGCAGCAGCCCCAGGTCAGACTCCCCAACATTCCCGAGCAACATGTAACGAATGGTCTTACTAAATTCACCAACATAGCCAAGCCCAACATCTGAAAGAGCCCCAGGTCTCACATAAAATGCAAACCTCCGGAGTTTGGTGCAACCTCTCAGCAAAGCGCGAACCCCGTTGTCAAGGGGCAAGTCTGTTATATTCACTTCTCTATCAAGCAGGACAAGCCGGAAATCGTTAAGATTTCTGCTGAACGTACCGATGGCCTCTAGAGCTGCATTTGTAATGTCAGAGACATGTACCGCCCAGTATTCCAAATCAGGGCAGCCTTGAGCTACAGCTATTAATCCCACCTGCGTGATCCTACCATGTTCGTCCTCAAGACCTCCTTGGTCATCATCTCCTCTCTCTACTCTGAGTCTCTGTAATTTCTTGCAGGTCTGTGCAACAACTTCTAATCCTTGATCCCCTATCACATCCCTTACCTGTTTGTTTCACAAGAAAAGAGAACATCAGCACAACACGTTTGAAATAGCATATTCACTATCCAACCTCCAAACAGGAAAGATGAAAAGCATGTAAAATAATCTACCAGGAAATACCTCTAGAACTTCTAGATTCGGGCAGCGCTGGACTAGCTGACAGTGATCCTCTGTGGTAAGGAATGTAAACTGAAGGTCTAACTTCTTGAGTGAGGCACCATATGGAAATAGTATCTGCATCTCATTTGTTCCCATGTAGAGCAAACTCAAGCGGTGCAGTGAGGGAGGGAAATGGTAGTTTTCATAGTTTCTATTCTCCCCAGCTGGATCCTGGTCCTCAAATGAACCACCAGCAAAGTCCTGTATTGTTTCCGCTGTACGGAACAAATCAATCAGGTCAGACAAGAAGCAGTCACTGATCTTAAGAGTTTTCAGCCTTCTGCAATTGCGCACAAGGAGGGTAAGATATGCTGGGGACGCCCTGAGGTCTGTCAAAAAAAAATTCAGTGTCTCGAGGACAGTATTGTTGGTAGCAAGCTCACGAAGCCATTCATCATTTTCTTTCTCAGCAATTGAGCTTTCTTCTAGGAACAATGTTTCCAGTTTCCTGCACCGTGACAACAGGCATGGCTGATTAATTAATAATCTAGAAAAGTATGTTCGCTTACAAAAATCTACAGCACTCTTGCAATAGCGTATGTCTATTAAAACTATCTCCACGAAGTATCATATGAATCGAAGTTATGCAAAGTCCTCACTCCTCGTTATAGAACCAGATCCTATGGCTGTTAAATTCCACCACTTCCTAATTCCTGTTGCAAAGATAGAACTCTCTCCAAAGTTGAATTGGAGAACCAAGATGTTTTGCATCATGAAAAAGTAACACATTTAGACGCGCCTTCCCCTTTTCATAGGGAAAAAAATCTCCTTATCTATTCTCTCTTTTGCAAACATCCCATCCCTTAAACCCTTTCAGGAAGAAAAAAAAACCCAGCAAACTAGAACGAGTGAAACTATACATTAATTTTTAGGAGAAGAATGGAAATTGTAAACGAACTAGTAATTAATGTTAGTTAATGAGAGAGGGGAAAGGGGAAAGGAGAAATTACTTGCAGCAGCGGGCTAGGAGGGCGAGGGAGGGTGTGGAGAAGCCGGAGCAGCGGTCGAGCTTGAGCGAGACGAGCATGTGAGCCTTGGCGCGGACGAGGACGTCGAGGTCGTCGTCGGATACGATCATCCTACGGAGGTGGAGCGCCTTGAGGAAGTGGAAGGAGGCCGAGAGCTGGCGGATCCATGGCGAGGCGGAGCCGCCCCAGTCCTCGGGGATGAGGTTGAACATGGCGGCGCGGGGCTTGGCCTTGAGCTTGAGCGACTCGAGGCAGGGGAACCGCCGGAAGAGCCGGTCGGGCGTGGTGGAGTAGGCCATGGCCACCGTGACGTGCTTGCGGCTGAGCTTGTCGACCTGGCACCAGTGGCGGCACACCAACGAGATGGCGTCGCGGTCCCAGGGGTCCTCCACGCACCCCATCACCAGCCCCAGCGCCACGTCCGGGATCCCGAAGCTCAGCGCCCGCCCCAGCCGCCGCTCGCCGCCCTCGCCGCCCATCGGGGGAGCCGCGCCGCCGGCCGATCTGTCGCGGTCCGATCTGTTCCGCCGCTGATTCGCACGGGGGGGCTGAGGGTGAGGTGGGGTGGGGGTGTGGAATGGGGGAGGAAAGGACCAGCGAGTGGGGAATTTTTAGGGGGTCCGGTCCGAGCGAAGCGAAGCGAAGTCTCTTTCTTCGGGTGCTGTGCGGCTACGCGATGGGGGCGGCCTCGCCCGTCGTCAGGCCGTCACCGTGCTGTGCTGCGGCTCTCTCCACCAATGGGATGCCTGACGCCATCCGCCTGCCCATCTGACACGTGGGACCGGGGCTCAGATATTTCCCCCCTTCCTGGTTACCACTAGGGTTGCAAGTGGGGCGGGCCGCGGACAGCCCGCGCCCACCCACACTGGTTGCCAAGCTTTTTGCGGCTACTGTTGGCCAGCAAATGCAACCCACATATCTCAGGCAGCTGCCCGCAAAGAACCGCAAAGAGCCCGCCAGACTAATACACGATACATGTCATACAACCAACTTTTTGCTTAGTACTAAATCTCATCTCAGATTACAAAATTTACGACACTAACCAAATCAAATCAAATCCATTCCCCATTCACTCTTCTAACTTGGATGCGGACCCCACTTGGCGCAAGAGGAGGCGGGCAGAGAGAGGATACAACCACTACGGAGGAGACGCGCCGCATGAAAGGCAGAGGAGGACGGAGGGCACAAGGTGCAGTGGAGAGAAAGCGGGGGAGAGGGAGGCGAGGACTGAGTCGTGGGAGGCGAGGCAGCCATGGCGGAAGGAAGAAGCAGTGGGCCTTGAGGCGGGGTCATGATCGAGAAGTCTGTGTGGGGGCGGTGGCCGGCGAGGCGAGGGGGAGGACCGCCGGGAGAGAGGCGGCGGCCGTGGTCTGAAGTGCTCGCCACGACGTTGAGGTGACGACGCAGGAGGCGGCCATGGGTGGGGATGGGGTTCTTGGGAGGTGGGGGTTGTTGACTTCTATCTGTTGGGAGTTGAGGTCGCCAAGATCTGGCGCTCGGGTTGGGCGGCGAGGTCGCTCGAGATGTGGTGCGATCAACCCAATGAACAAGCGGTAGCCGCAAAAATTCTATACGAGTGGTGGCGGGCTGGTGGGCTAACTTTAGCGGGCTGATTTTGCGGGGCGGGCTAGCGGCTTAGCGGGCTAGCCCGCCCCACTTGCACCCCTAGTTACCACAGGTTGTTGCTAACAGTTAGTCGGTTTTCCCTGGTACCTCCTTTCAACCGACGATCTGCCCTGGAGAGCGGTGATGCTGCTAAAAACAGAGGTCTGGCTGATGTGGAAAATTATTTATATCATGCATTTGTGTTCTTTTAAGTTTTGGATCTTGAAAATCTGTAGAAGTCGTAGCATGATGTAGTGATATACCCTAAATATAAGGATCTAGCTTAAAAATGAAATTATCCACTTCGTATCTATTTTAGGCAAATTTGTCACTAAGATATCTTAAGCAATTGAGGGGATAATTTATTAAAAATGTAAGTGTGGATGCTAAAAGTCGGGGTTGACTTAGCATGATTATGTGCAACCCATCATATTTAGGCTCTCCTAGGAGAGAGAGACGGGTACAAATTTTGTCCCGTTGTATCTTGTTTATTCTATGTGGTTTGATTTTTTTTATTAAGTAGTTTTGCTATGTTACTCCTTAATTCATTTTTACACAAATTTTGAGAGATTGTTGACACTACGAACATAGTTGAGCATATGGACAAGTAGCTATTGTTAGAAGATAATATGCTCAATCTATTGTGGACGATGTGCGGAACCACCGAGGCAAGCCGGCAATGCTGGTCTCCCGGTGAGCACAACCCCCTGGCCATGCCAGCCGTGTATGCCCTCATCGCCGATCGCCAGACTCCATGAGGCCAAGAAGTCTGCCATGAGCATCCATGGTCGTGGGTCAAGGGCATCCGAGGCAAAACCCATTAATCCTAAGGCCCAAGCCAAAGACAGTGACAACCCTAATTTAGCCATTTCGATTTCTTCCCCAAATCCAATCCCCATTCTGCTCTCTTCGTGCTTGTTCCTCCGTCGAGTCATGCAGATCGCCGGCAGGGGCCGAGAGGCAACCCACGACGGCAAGGGCGCCATGCAATGAGCCGCCACTGCAAGCAAGGCCAACGATCGGTCGAAATTCATTGGCACATATGCCACGCCAACCACAGCCTTGAGACGGCGCAGCGTGGCCCTCGCGGTCTGAGGCGATCAAGCAAAGCGCTAGGCGAGGCAGAGGTGATCGAGATCGAGGAAGGAAAGGTGAGGAGCATGTTTCTAACTTCTAAGAACCTATTGTGACATCTAGTTTTGATATCCTTTCAGAGGTACTCTCTCTAGACCAAAACTAATGTTGCTTTCAAATTAGTGCTGGTCGATCTGTTAGAACTTGGCTATTGATATCTATGCAAACATCAAGATTTCGGAGCGAAAATGGCATAGGTATATTCTTTGTGAACTGCCTTAGCACTATGATTTTACAAAATTTTGATAATATTTATATCCAAATTGCACACCAGAGACTATGCTAGTAATTAAATAGGACACATCCTTTTTAGACAGGAGGTAGTATATATGTTAAAGATGATTTTTTGAACTTGATAAATTTTAACATTACAAAAGTTATGAGGGTTCCAAAAAGCGCTGGTTAATGATAGCCTGGTACTAAAATTTGTCTAGTTGTATCGGTTAGATCTTGACAATTTGAACGTATTCGACATCATTAGTTATATTGACTATTGCATCACATTATGCATCGGTATTTTTTATACTATAAGTTTGCCCCGGGTCTTTGTAATTCCTGGTTCCGCCACTGATTGTGGATAATAACACGTCTGATGTTCACTAACGTCTACTTCTAGATGCGTGCTCCTTGACGTTCACTAACGGCAGGCTAGGGTTACAGTGGCGACGACGAGGTCAGTTGGTGGCCAACAGCAGTAGTCAAGGGTTTCTGCAGTGGATGGCATTGGTGGCCGGTGGGGAGTGGCGGCGGTGAATGTTGGTGAGGATTTTGATGGCAACCACGTGATTTGGATGGGAAACCAAGCGCTTGGGAGAGGAGCAGAGACGAAATGAGGAATTTTTTTAAAAAAATTAACTTAGTTTTTATTTCGAATTACGGTAATAATATTATTTTTTATTTTACAGGAATAATCATCTGTCGCTTAACCATTAGGCAACTAGGCCTAAGTCGCTCAACGGTTGAGCGACTTGGACACATGTCGCTCAACGGTTAATCCCAGTGTACAACTCGCTCAGCTAGTAGGGCATGCATTGTGGACCGATGGGCGACAAATGTCCAAGTCGCTCAACCGTTGAGCGACTTTGGCTAGTCGTCCAACGGTTGAGCGACAGATGATTATTCCTGTAAAAAAAAGATGGTATTATTACTGTGATTCAGAATAAAAATTAGGTTATTTAAAAAAAATCCAGATATGAGAGAAGGAGACGGGGAATAGGGGATGAAGGAGATGGTTCAGAGGCTCAGGGGCCGTTTGGTTGCTTACAGTCTGGGAGGCTGGCTGGTCACGTCTGGGAGGCTGTCATTGCATTGCTTGGTTGCTTACCTGAGTTCACCTTCCTGCTAGGCAGCTCACCAGGCCTAGGCGTCCAAAAGCAACGACTGACCCAGGCAACACCTCCTTGATCTATTTCTTTAGTTTTTTTTTATTTCTCCTTTTTAATTGGACAGGCTAAAAAACTAAAACTTACATAAAAAAAACATTTAGATAATTGATGAAACCATCTGTTGTATGTTTGAATTCTATCTCCAGGCACATCTCCAGGCTTGCCTGACCAGGTAAAAATCAACTGCTTCTTAGACTACTCTCAGGCACTATTTTTCTTAGATACGACTCTCAGACTCTAAACCAAACAAACCCTCAAAGCCTTGGCTTTGCAAATCTGTTTTTTTTTTTAATCTTAGCTGCTAAAGTTTGGAAAGTCCGCCAAAAGTTTGAGGGGTCCGCCAAAACATTCAGTGACGAATTATATTCTTATAGTCACAAATAGTATGATATTTAATGATGAGCATATAAATCCGTCATAGATTGTGTTTTTTTTTTGTGACGAACAAGTTTCAATTGTCACAAATATACTACACAACTTGCCCTACACCGATTTAATGACGAAATTAGTAGCATCGTCATTAATGACCCACTACGCGTGGCATTTTTGCTTTGCCACGAAGGTTTTCGTCATAAAAAAGACAAATTTGTTGTAGTGACAAGGCATGCACATACTTTGAGGGACACCACACACACATTGGAAGTGTGCGGTGATAGCATATAATGCTTGATGATTCACATGTACTACTTTCGATGACTCTCTTGGGTGAAGCGACGATGGAAGCACCCGAGTTGTGTGCATTCATGCACTGAATAAGTTGCGAATGTAATGTAGTCATGTTCACCAAAAATGTTAATTTTCTTAAGGATAGTGCTACGACACATACGTCCAGATGGATGGTTAAAAATCTGGCGTCGCTCATCTGACCACCTGTCCTTTTCACTTACGCAATTGCTATACTTCGTGTGTTCGGAGCGAGGGCTTCGTGTCGGACGCTTCGCTCACTCTATGCTAGTGTATTTGTGAGTCCCACCAATTGCTTTCATTACTCAATGCTTGTCTCTTCCCGCACTTGGTCTCTTGCTTCAATTTTTTCCCAGCCCACTTCACCCACCCATCTGCTTACTAGTTACTACTCTGTCCCTGGTGCTTCCTCTGCTCTGTCCAAAGCCACGCCATGAGCTAGCTAATGTGTACATCTGCTTCTTCCTCCCTCCTCCTCTTCTCTCTCTCTCAACTGAGGGGCGTCAAGGTGGTGCGCTAGAGGAGCCGGGGGCGCCAGAATTGTATATATAGATAGGAGGGTTCCGACAGTTGGTCGGTGACGAGTCACTGAGCTGGATTTGGCCCGGCCAGATCTGAGCCTATTGGCGATGAGCCTCCAAGCTCGCTGTCTCCTCCCCCTCCGGCGATCTCGGTCTGAAAAGCTATGGGCATGGCCGCCTCCTCCAGTGGGCTTTTGTTGTAGACATTTTCTTAAATTGTTGGAGACCCTTTTATTGATTGTTGTATGATCTGTTGTATTTTGTTACAATGTGGTTTTTAAAATGTTGTCACAAGAGGTATTTTTTTATATATACAAATGCGTTTTGTTTTGTTTCACAAGAGTTTTTTTTTTGCAACGTGGTTTCTCAAATGTTATCGCAAGAGGTATTTTTTATTGTAACTGTGTTTTTGATTTGTTGCACGAGAGTAATTTTTTTGTTGTAGTAAGGATTTTTTTTTTTCATTTTGTTGCACTGCTACCGCCATGTTTGCTGCTGGAGGTGCTTACATTGGGTTGCATTGACTTCAGTAGATGTTGGGCGGGCTCCGATTTAACAAAATGTGTTGCAACAATCACCGACAATGATTGCACTAACAAGCGATTGTTTGTATTCTCGATTCTTCATATCAGCCATTGTTGTTGTGGAAATCGATGTAGGAGATGCTTGTGGGGCGAGGTGAGTTTTTTGGAGTTAAGGAGAGTCCACCCACACGAGGACGAATTGAAGCAGACCCTGTGAGATGGGTTTGTTGTGTGGAGCCTTAGATGGGTTTGTTGCTCGCTAGAAAATCCAATGACGGGACCAGTGTACAGGGCTAGCGCTCCGCCCGGCGTTACGTCGCCGCGGCATGAGTGGGTTTTGGGTAGTGTGCAGTACTGATTCTGGTTGGGTTTTCTTGTCGGCAACGCCTAATCCCCACCTCCTCGTTTGGTATGCTTGTTGCAAGTCGATTTATTGCATTAACTTTTATCAATTGTTGCAAAGAGTGTTTCATTTTGTTGCACTGTGTCTTTTTAAAATGTTGCATCAACTTTTTCAAATTGTGTTGTGTATGATCATTTTTTTGTTGCACTAGAGTCTGCGATTTCCTATTTTGTTGCGAACATTTAATTCTATTGTTGCACAAGCAATTTTAAAATGTTGCTACTATCGTTTTAAAATGTTGTAGTGACGTATGATCGTAAACTTTTTGTTTTGGGTTTCTAGTCTTGTTTTAGCACTTAGCTAAGCCATATACTCATGGTTTTCATTATTCTTTCGGTGAGAAGATGATGTCTTTTTTTTCTTGGTATTTTTCCATTGTTATTCTGTATTTTATTACATGTGTTGATTACAATTGTTGCACAGGTTAAGTTATTCACTAATGTTGCATCGAAATGTATGACGAGAAGTTTTCTATCGGAGTATAACCTCTGGTCTAGTTTTCCCTTTGGATCGTTTGTAAAAAAAACAGGGTGAAAAATATTTGTTTTAAAAGTATTGCGCCGCTAGGAGCCGAACATGCAACTTCTTGCTTCCGGGCGATGGAGTGAGCTACCTGAACTATATTCTCTGGTAGATGATGTTGCCCCCATTAATTTTTCAATTGATTCTACCGGCAAATATTAAAATAGTATTACTATTGAACCACGGTCCGACTGGAAGAAACCAGTGGTTGGACCGATGAACCGATCATGTGAGTGGTTAGCTTGCCGGTCTGGTTTTTCGCACTATGGCTGCAACGCCCAACTCCATGGCTGCAAAGCCCAACTCCGTAGTGCTTGATAATCCTGTGTTACCTCAAGAGTGTCCAAAGTCATCAAGAGTGCACTTGCCGACGACCGGCTTCATCGTATCTTAGAAGGCTATTTGTTGGTAACACGATGCACATTATTTGGTGGGGATAAATAAGTTTTAAGGAAAATGTCTCTAAGACGTATGTTGAAGCTGCTGCTTCCTACTATGAGTCATCTCCTCTCCGACAACGTCGACTCTTGAACAAGAGAGAGACGAAGTGATGAAGGAATGAAGGGAAGGTTTAATTATATCCCAGATAAGTCTAGTAGTGCTGAGTGAACCAGAGAGCGAGAAGCGGCACCAATAGGTGGATAGATATGGTGATATATCTTATCTTAATTAATAAAAGAAAGAGTTTATCTTGCACGGCAGGATAATGTTCTTTCTTTCATGTGTACGGTTGGCCTCTCTCATCCCTCTTAAATTCCTCATCGAGACGCACTAACATACTGACCCAACCTAATAGAAACAAGATCTCGCCCTATCATTTCCCGTGACTCGCGAGCACTTGGCATGTTTCCGAAACGAGCAGAGTTTTCTGGTTGCATTGCCGGACGCTAGTCAATCCCTCTACTGGTCTTGCCAAGTGATCAATACAGCTAGGCACCGTAGCCAACCATACAGCCGGGTTATTCTCCCGTCTAGCATGTTGGCCAAGTTCATGATCCATCCTATTATGATCTCTCTTATCCTTACAAAACTTAACCTCACTAAGGCCTTGTTTGGCACACAAGGGATTGTATCCCTGTGGAAATTGTCCCCTAAGTGGATTGGGTTGATCCCTCCCATCCACCCAATCCCTCCCATGGGGAGTTTATACACTTGGCTCTTTGGACAATCCAAGCTTGGGGAAGGAATGGGGCGGGGAATGGGTGAGGGTAGGGATTTCAATTGGATTTAATAAATGCTACCATTACAGTTTAGAAAAATGCAACGATTGTGGTAGTTTTCTATTTTTTTGAAGCAACGATTGCTTTATTTAATAAATGATTTAATAAAATAGTTTCAAAAATTCGAAAGTTGATTGAAAGGATATACAAAAATCCACAAAAATAGATAATCAACATTGCGTGACAACCTTAACAATATGAGAGAGATGTAAAAAATCCACAGTTAATCTCAACAGTTAGATATTTGCTCTAATACTCTGATGATTTTAACATGACAATCTCAACAACATAAGACTACAAAGTTCATAACTAATATCAAACATATTCAGATGCATTCCAATATTTCAACGAACATGCCAAAAGGTTGTACAACTCTGATAACATTCCAAACGCATCCTTCAGTTGTGGACCACGAAAGGCTTCCAACGAAGCAACGGTAGTCGTTAGCGTCCAACATTTGGCAACTGGAAAACACAATTGTTAGCGATTATAGCGGCGATACAAGAAGGGCTTGAGCACGAATCTATTATTTAAGATGTTTCAAATGACTTGTTCTCACTAACCAACGCATGTACAAGCTTCTTTGTAGGCCATAGGAGTAGTTATGATTATTGAGTAGTTTAATGACCGCTCCATGGTCACCAAAAACTTCTTGGGAATATACAACCTACATAGACCACATGAATGAAAATTTAGCGAGTTTCTTCTCCTCCGTAATAAAAGCGATCAAATCTGAGCTCTCAACCATACCGATCAAAACAAATTTCCATGCATTCTTGTAGGAGGTTTCTTAGACTAGCTAAATCCATTTACTGCTACACTAGGTACCAGTTAGATAATGCTAAGGCCATTGTAGCTAACTACCAGCCTGACTGTCATGAATATTTTCCCTGGACAACAGGACAAGTATAATGCGAATTTTATTTAATTGAGAGGCAAATGGAATGTACATGGGGAAACAATGAAGGTTGTTATTGTTGTACCAGATAAAAAGAAAAAAAATCCTATACAGTATCAAAAGACTACAGATATAAATAGTCCTAAAAAAGATATCAAACGATTGCAAGTTTGGAGTAGTTCCAGAAACTCTCTATATATAGCACAACCTATTTTTTTTGGATGACCCCTACAGTTATGCCAGATTACTCAACGAGTACAAGAGCTTACACAATTTTTACATGTATAGATGCTAGGTAAGTGGCGGAATTCGGGAAAGATCTTTATATAAGGAATTTTGTGAACACAGGTAGACAATTAATAGAGCATATTACCAGGCACAAGCTCAATTGACCTCAAATTTACATATCCTGTTAACAGATGAAAATGACAATAAGCATTTTAGAGGTGAGAAAACATGATGTAAAGCATTAGATGTCAAACTACAATAATTATGTCAAACTCATAGTAAAGCATTTGACAGTTAAGAACTTACCATCACACTTTTCAACCACAAGAGGCGAGTAATGTGTTACGCACTAATGAAGATCTCCCTATTTTGAGCATCCTTGAATACACCAAAGGCTTTGACTTTCTCTTCATTTGATAGATCTTCCATTGTGTTCAAAACACTAATGCGACTCTTGATGGAGAAATCATCAACACATCTTGCATCACTGTTCCTGGCTAGCTCAAGCCTCCTCCTCGACTTGCTTTGTTCTTATCTCTAGGTATCTTCCCATCATATCATTACACTCCCATCTTGCTTGCGCTTTTTATGCACCTTTTCTCCTTTATCTCTTGAGTTAGTATTAGTCTTCTTCACAACCTTTTCTCCGCTATCAACTGAGGTAACATTACTCTGCCTGTGTTGACTTGGTGAACTCATGTCATTGCAGTCATTTGCAATTGTCCTAAACACCACTGGCTCCATACAGAATGCAACCCTACAATCCATTTCATGTCCTTCGAGGATTTCCTTAAGCTGCTCCCTACCAGGTAGTCTAGATGCATACCTTGGTTTTTTTCAATTTGTACACTAGTAAACAATAGATGTAAAGTTGGCAAAACAACGAACATCATGTCGTCATCCTCTTCCCTCCTCCTTTTAGTTCGAAGCACCCTTCTCGAATCCATTTGGCCACTAAACACAAATATTAAACTACTAATCATTTGAAATAAATAAACAATGTAGTTTTTAGCAAACAAGCTACAACACACAGGACACATCTAGTAGTAGTAGTAGTAGTAGTAGATACTAGTAGTGAACTAAAAGAGAGCAAGCCACTGTGTTAGTATTACCTTAGTTTTTTTTGTTCAGTTGAATGTGTAGTTCGATAGTATAATTGATCATCACCAAAAAAGACGTTTAATAGTATGATAGATTTTTTTTTCAGTTGAATGCGTGTATTGGCAGTTCATGACTTCACCATAAGTCCAACACAGTGTCCATCTATATTTATAGCACTAGTCACGACTCACCACACAGGGATTCATGTGCCAAACAATGTGAGCTAGCCACTGTGTTAGTACTACCTTAGTCTGTAGTTTTGTAGTGCTAGTAGTGAATCTATAGGTTAGGAAGGATATTTGCAGTGCTAGTAGTGAATCTATAAGGTTAGAAAGGATATGGAGGTGAAACTTATAGTGGATCACTTATTTCTGATAATCAGGATTTTGGGCAATAACCAACAAGCAACTAGGAATTAAGGTATATACTCTGCTAATTACCAGTGGCTAATTAACTATTGTAGGCAAACTAATATAACAAAGCTATCATGAAGAAGCAACATATGAGAGTGAGGATTCAAATAAGATAGTGCATACCTATTGGAGAGAACTCGGAGAAGAACTAAGCTCAATAACTTATCGCTGGTGATCCAAGGTATGCTTGTCAGTTTGAACCAATAATCTTTGTTCTTCTGTTCAAAGGCTGAACTCCTACAAATAATTGACAGCTTTGAGTTTCCAACGAAATCAAAATACAAATCCTTAGCAAAGAAAAGAGGACCGACTTGAGTGGAGGGTCCAACAGCGCTCAAACTGTGATGGAACCGCAATGTAACAAACAAAAGTGACCTATGACTATTTCAACCAAGAACAGCCGTTTGATGTTTCAGATTTCGGTGTTGTCCAAAGTGAACCATAAGAACTTCATTAACCTGAGTAAAACAAATCTGGAGCGGAGGACGAATCTCCAGCACACCCTGCGTCGCCGCCTCCCACCATGGTGTAAGCTCCTCGCGGAGTTCTCCTCCCCCTCTCTAACCCCGGCGTCACGGATCTGGTAAAGAAATTTTGGAAAAAAATTGAGGCTACAAACCCTAGAAATCGTAGTAGGAGGAGGAGGAGACTAACCGGATGTTCCTCCCAGGGCGGCGGGATCCTCGTCACCGGAGGCAAGGGGGAGAAAGGGGGAGGCGACGCCGTTTCGAGGAGTAGACGACGGAGGAGCGCGGAGTCGCGAGAGCGCAGCGACGCTGCGATGGAAGAAACGCGCGAGCGAGGCGAGGCGAGTTTCCCCCGTGGGTTGGGGTGGAACGGGGGCGGGGATTTCTATCCCGGGAGAAAGCCAAGCAGCAAACCGAGTTGACGGGAAAAAAAAAACCCCGGCCAGGATGTTCCCGGTGGATGTTCCCCAATCCCCGTCAATCCCGCTCGATCCCAGTCTTTCCAAACAAGCCCTAAAGGAGGAAGGGAAAAAAAAAGTCTAGTTCGCCCCCCTAAAGTTTTAGGATTCGTCCACTCCGCCTCTAAACTACAGAACTAAATATTCTACTCTGAACTTGCAAAACCAGAGCAAATAACCCCTTAAGGCTTGTTTGCCTGGTGGGAGAAATATCTCTATGTAAATAAAACGCAGCGTGAATTGGGCGGATCACCTCCCACGGGGGAGTTTAGTGACTTTAGTCCCTTGGCTGTTTGGACATGGCTGGATTGGCACTTGGCAGGGATTGCTCGTATATGAAAAAAAATAATCAAAACCTTAGAAGTTAGAATTCCAAAAATAATCTAGAAAAATTCCAAAAATACTACAGAAAATAAACAAAAAAAAATATAAGCAATCTAGAAAATTCGAAAGGATCAGAAAAATCAACAACTTACTCATGAATCACACAAGAAATTGACTAGTACTAGAAGAGGGCAGCATATCAGGTGCACAAGCACCATTTGGTGCACATATGAAAAACTTTTTGTTTGGGTATTAAATTAGCATAAAAATTCTAAAAAATTCTAGATGTAATTTATGGTGTTTTGTTCCACCCTTTAAAATTTGAAGTTCAAACTCAAAGTATGTTAGAAGATACAAAAAGAGAAGTTTATTGTGAATAGTAACATTTGCCTGTTTTTTTTTTTCAAAGACCATTTGATCTATCATCTGTCAAATTTCTCTTTTTGTATCTTCTAACATACTTTGAGTTTGAACTTCAAATTTTAAAGGGTGGAACAAAACACCATAAATTACATCTAGAATTTTTTTCAGAATTTTTTATGCTAATTTGATACCCAAACAAAAAGTTTTTCCATATATGCACCAAATAGGCTTTGTGCACCTGATATGCAGCCCTAGAAGAGACCATAAAGTTAATTGAAAAGATATATAAAAATCCACAAAAATAGATCATCAACGTTGCATGACAACCTTAACAATATGAGAAAGACGTAAAAAGAATCCACAGTTAATATCAACAGTTAGATATTTGCTCTAATATTCTAATGATTTTAACATGACAATCTCAACAACATGAGACCACAAAGTTCATAGCCAACAGTGAGACATATTCAGATGCATTCTAATATTTCAACGGACATGTCAAAAGGTTGTACAACTCTGGCGGCATTACTCTCCATCTTTAAACCAAGTAAGTATCCACTCATCTCCATGATATCACTCTTCATTGTAAGCCTGTCACACAAAAGGAGTAGTGGTTAACCGCAAACGATACTATTAGTCGAAGGTTATTCTAGTTACAGATAGATAAGTAAAATGCTAGCTTCAGTGTATAATATTTTCAGCATTGACAGTACTCGTGTTGTTGCTTCAGTGCATCCAATTAAACAACAATTGCTCGACACATCTCCCCCAAATTTCCAGTAGACAATAGCTTCTAAGGCATAATCATGCAATTTAGGGTACTTGTGGGCGTACTCGCCAAACTTATAAAACACCCCTTCATAAACAAGTATATGTTCTCATGAGAATATAGGATATGAGGAAAAAACATTAAGGTGCATCAGATCTTTTATACTTACATACTTCCTTACAAGTTACAACCCTACATGCAATTTATCTGAGTCTTGATCAAGCAAATTGTTCCAATCCCAACTTAGCCTCTATTACCATTAAAGATTATCTCTTTCTAACAACAGCCAAACAACCATTGTATAACAGAGACGAGGTATGCATGTCACAAGCAACAGGTAAAGCAGTAGGCTATATTTTTTATATATATAAATCAAGATGTTAAATCGAGACACACATGTATAAATGATATGCATGTAGCTTTAGCAAACCGAGACAGATTAGTTTAGGAGTCAATAGTTTTCTTTTTTTACCAATCAAAACATATTACCCGGCACAAGCTCTACTGACCTCAAACTTACAGATCATGTTAATAGATGAAAATGACAATAAGCACAAATGGAAATAAAAAACAACAGACATATGATGGAAGAAACAAGTTATCTACTTACCATCACACTTCTCAACCACAAGAGACGAGTAATAGGTTTCGTGCTAATGAAAATCTCTCTATTTTGAGCATCCTTAAATACACCGAAGGCTTTGAATTTCTCTTCATTTGATAGATCTTCCATTGTGTTCAAAACACTTCTGCATATCTTGATGGAGAAATCATCTGCATGTCTTGCATCAACTCATTCCCTAGTTAGCTCTGCAGCCTCCTCCTCAGATTGCTTTGTTCTTATCTCTAGGTACCTTCCCATAATATTAGATACATTCTCATCTTGCTTGTGCTTTTTCATAGCCTTTTCTCATTTATCTCTTGAGTTAGTATTAGTCTTCTTCATAACCTTTTCTCATTTATCTCCTGAGGTAACATTACTCTGCCTTTGATGAAGTTCATGCTCCATTGCACTCGCCGTATGTTAACTTGGTGAGTTCATGTCATTGCACTCATCATAATGCATGTCCGAAAAAAGGTTTTTAGTTTAGATGTAATCATCATCATTGTCTACTTGTTTGAGAATAGCATATTGTGCTGGCTCAAGAGATGTGAAGTTCATGCTACCCTCAGCTGTTTGACCTACACAAGAAAGTTAAAGTTCACTAATACAAAGATAAGCTAAACGAAATATGTTTTACAAGAAAATGTATCATCATAAAGATCTCCCAAAGCATCGAACATGGGGAAAGGATTACTGCGTAACTTCTTAGCTCTAGGATATGACTGCAGAATGTACGAAATGAGATAATTTATTATGACATTAGTAGACTCTAGTTCGTACGGCGCGGACATGTACCATAGGGACGCGGAGGACCAGCCGACCGTAGGGTCCCTTTGGTGCTGTAGACGGGTAACTTCCCTCTATCTTTACTTCAGTCGTATTACGGGTCATCCTTTATAACTACTATTCTGGCTCGCAAGAAAAGTATGCACACGTGCAGGTCACACGTGTGTACGAGCACTTCATGGAGCAGCTGGACCACCTCACCGTTGACGACATGCGCTAGGAGCCGTACTCTGATCAGGAGACGGAGGACCGTGCTCTCGGGGGGGCTACCCTCACTGTGCTGGTGCAACCAGGCGTACTGGTGGACACAGAAGAAGCTCGCCTTCGATGTGTTTGTCGAGGACTACGTGGTGCACAGAGTGATGCGCCAGTTCGGCCTCCGTCATGTTGTTCTAGTTTCCGTTGGGACGAGGGTGCCTTACTCGACCCACGCGTGAGTTATACACACACAACACAAGTTCGTATATTTTTTTTGTCAGTGATTGTCGACGACTTTTCTCTCATATCCTCCAAATTGAGGGTATCTCAGTATTAACCAGATCTTTGTCATTTTTCAAACAAAATATTCTTTGTCGTTCCGCATTCCCAGCATTGTAATATGTGCACATCAAGTTGCTATGGCTTTCATCTTCATGATGAACCTCTTCATAAGGTATTTCACTTTCAAGGTGAGTTCTCTTCAAGAGAGTTAAAGGAGTGATTAATAATTGTTTTGACTAGAATCATTAGATCTTAGATCCGCCAGTGTCTTCACAGATTTTAGATCAAGAACTAATAAGTCAATTTCGCAGAGGTGGATATACTATTCAACCCGGAGTATTCCACTCTTAGCGACGTATTTACTGCAAATAAACATTGCGGTAACTCCTCCATAATTGGAAAGTATCCGGCAAGCTCCCCGCTTCTGGCATACAGGAGTATAAACTGAACTTTGAGTTTAGCTTGATTAGTGTGTGTATCTTCATACTAAAGATCTTTTCCTTTTGGAAAATACGACGGCATTTAAACTTTTTGGGCATTTCTCTCCCCTAATGCCGAGATTCGATCTTTATTAATAGCATGCCACAAAATTCACCTATCATGGGCACATGATTGATTGAATTTCATATTCAATATGATCTCCAACAACTGGTGGTGGCCCAAAGGTGTATGCTACAGTGGGGATAACATGTGGAAAATGTTTGATTCCTCCAACATGCACTTATTTCAATAAGGGGTTTGATAATATATGAAGTGAGCAAGACTTTTATCAGTGCAGTGGCAAAAAAAAACTGTATGATCCTAATATTCTGTAGGATTTTCCAACTTCGGGTTGGTCATTAATCTGCGATGAAGGTCCTATACAGGGGTCCGAGAGTTGGCAGACTTATTCTATAGACTAGCTTCTTTATTATTTGCATAAATTTTGATCCAATTACTCATACCTTATTTCAAATAATTTGGATCATTAAACTTCAAGTTTGTAATTACGCAACATGTTTTTTTATGGTCATAAGCAGTGTGTTCTAACAGCATAAAACTATAGGATGCTATTCAAGAACATAAATATAATGCTGGAACATAAATATTTGACCATAGTTAATCTGCATGAAAATAATAGATTTTCTTCTGGACTTCAAATATAGTTGAATCATCCAATAGTATAATTATCCGATAGGAATATGTATTGTTCAACAGGAACACCATATTTAATGAAGGGTGATAAATTGTATGCCTTATTTTAATTTATAATGCCAGAAGCATCATAGCCAAATTTAGATCATTCCGGGTCAACAAGTCTAATAGGTCATTTTTCTTTCGGAAGCTATATTTGCTTCAAGCAAGTAATATGGCTTCTAGTGGTGATGCAGTTGCAGATCGCACTTACCAATTTATGCATATGCCATTTCCGATGAGTATGGCATGCTTCGGCACATCACCAAAACATGACATGTGTGCAACTGCGTCAAGCGGCCGTCGATTTGTCGCATGCATTCCCGCTTGCTGACGGTTAACATGTTGCTGAAGGCGCGAATCAATTGCCCTAGGGCAGCAATGATTATGGTTGCCAACAACATGGGTATCGGCAACGACGTAAATGTCATTTTCCATATCAACTAGATAAGTATAATAATTATGCAATTTACTTTAATCATCTCCCAAAATAAACTAGATTAATTTATTGCTTTGGGTTAATTTGTTTCTGGCTTTGACCTAGGATATGTTATTGTGCCTACCATGACTCTTGTTTTGAACATTTTCCTATGCCTCTTAGGTTTCAATATCCCACACAAGCCCAATATCCTCCCCCTTTTCATGCCAACTATAAAAAATCTCGAGTGATAGCGTGTGCATCGGGCATTTGCTTGAAATCAACTCGGAGTTAAAGATTTGCAATCATACTTCAACATGAGTACAATTTCGTTGGCGTGAAACCAATATATACTATGTAATATTCTACTTACAAAGTTCTTCAAATAAGAAATCAATGTGGTGGAAGATAGTGTTATATAGACTCTAAGTCTTAGGGCTGAAGTTATTATGTACTTATTTGAGGAATATAGTGTTTTCTATCCAAAGTGATCCAAGAGGGATCAACATATGACTAGACTTGGTCCGGTGCCACAGAGAAAAATAGTTTCCCTTTTTGCCATCTGGGCATCCGTGCACTACAAGCTAGTGAATTGAGGCTTATTAGAAATCAAGAGCACATGTACAACATTTTATTAGCAAGGCATGACAACTTATTTTCAATTTTCAAACATACGGTTTACAAATTTATTCCATGCAAGATTAGTTTACTACAAGTAAAGTATGCTACTGGCAAAATGTTCTATTAAGCAGATTTAATCAACTATTCAACAGGAGATGATACTTTAATAGAACAACACAGACCATTAATTTGTTTATGGCATATGGAAATAACGATCTAATGCATAAGGTTATAGCCTAAAGCAAAAGATAAGAGATGCTCAGCAGGAGCAGGACTAAGCTTGACAGGAGCTGAATCTATACTACTAATTCAACTCATGCAAAAAAAAAACATCATCTTTACAAAGTTAAAGGATAACTAAGAGATTGCTACAGGTCTCCATAGTGCATAATATGGACTTATCATCGTTGTCATCCAGGACAAAAGAATATCTCAATTAGTGATGTCAAACATGTCCTACATAATTCATACAATTTTCTATTATTACAACTAGTAAAGCATTTTAAATGCATGAAAGGAGTACAAAATAGTAAAGATTAATTTTATCTATTTAGTAGATAATTTTATACATTTTCTGTAATTTTCTGGGTATTTTTAGGATTTTTCTGTAATTTTCCTGGTGTTTTTAGGATTTTTCTGATCATTTTCACATAACTAATCAAAATAGTTTTTTTTATATATTAGTGACCAAAGTTTTAAAAAAATGACTGTACGATTTCTAAAACTCGTATATTTATGAAAGGAGTACTGGCCGCCGATCCTCGATGGGCGACGCTTTCGGGACCATCACGCTAAACGAGAATCTTCTCATGACGAACGGCGGCAAAGCCCTCATCTCGTGTTAACCAACAAACCAAAACGGCCGGTTAATTCGTCGCGCGGCGCCGTGCGTGCGCGGTACCGGTTGAGAGCTCAGAGAAAGCAAGCCGCGGCGAGCAAGTGGCAAGTGGAGCGGCACGCCAGACGTGCGTACCCGGCGTGCGCGCGCGAGGAGAGCCCGTACTTTTCGACCGTTGGGCGAGCGGGCGGTAGCCGTCGGCTTGGTTGGGAAGGCGGATGCTTTCGGCGAAAGGCGACGCGCGCCCGCACTTTCCAGGCGTAACCCAACGGGACGCCCACGTGGCTGGGCAAGTGAGGTGACTGGTGCTGGTGCAGATGCCTTTTGTATCTTCTCGGCTCGGAAAAGGTTGCGTGTCCCGACTCCTGAAATGGGAAGTTTCGCGGGAAAAGACCAGGCGGAACGGGAGCTCGCGATCGCGCACGGTCACTCTCGTCTCGCACAAGTGCTTGCACAATGTAGGGAGAGAGTAAAGCTGGCACTGGAAAACACGGAACGGTGCAATTACCGGTGGAATTAGTTACTAGATCCTGTAACACATACTGATAGATCGGTCCTGTAAATGCTACATGTGTTAGGGATGTCAACAATCTGAGATAATTCTGCCTATAAGAATTATCTACGCTATCTATGTAAATGCAGACTATGTATTTATAGGCAATTTCATCTGATAAGTTATCTTTACACTTGTCTTTATAGATGATACAATTTTTTAATGTATATTTCCTCCTTGGTTGTGGTGATACAGTCGACTACATGATCATTGACAACATATTTCTATCTTTTTATTCTTTTTCATCCACATCTGTTTAAATCCTACATGGCAAAGACTTAAACAACTGATTTAAGCCTATTGTACATGACTTTAATATGTGTTATTGTGTTTAGACCCATTCTACTAGGTGATACTACATTTCCAAAAGCGAAAGTGTGAGAGAATCATATGCGAGTAACTTTACCTAGAGAATCATTTTTTTAAAAATGCTTGTACAATTATATGTCGTAATTCCGCAGGATTTAAAGCCAGTCGTACGTTTGTACTTGTACCAAACTCTGTGTGGTGCGCCGTGCACCTTTGAAGGACAAAGAAATACTAGAAATGGTTAAAATGCACACTAGATCTGAGGCTATCAAGGCCTGGCTTAAACTTAAAATAACCGACAAATACCTAGGAGGAACTAGGTATTTTTAAAATAGATACCCAAATGCGAGTCGAAGAGGACTTAAATCTGGATCGTGAGGGTGTATACCCACACCTCCCACCAACTGAGCTAGGCTCAGTTCCTTCAAAATTTAGGCCTGGCTTAAACTTACATAATGCATTCAATAAGTTGTCACTTAAGGCCTATTTGGTTCAAGGCCAGAACGAGACAAACCAAAATTTTAGTATTACCCTGAAAATTTAGTGTTTGGTTCGGTTCCAACATTTAACTTCGCCCTTGAAAATTTGGTAATGCCCGTTGTTTTCTTTCCATTTCGTTGGCGTCAACGCGGCGGCAAATCCATCGCCAAACTTTGGTGTGGCTGTGGCAGCAAACTAGATTTTTTCTTGTCTTGTACTCAGAGCAACTTTTAATTTCAAAAGTAGCACTCTTTCCTCATAAATCGCAAAATTGGCCCTAAACGATTACACGCATCATGGTACGGGCGCTGCAGTTACCCGCCGACCGGACGGCGCGGCAGTGCCTCGGCCCGGCCAAGCGCTGTGACACTGGCTCGCCACGCCTTCGCTTTAATCAAAGTTGGTTGGCTGCATTCGTTTTCGTTTTTTCCTCCCTTTAAATCGCGTCGCTGTCTTTCGTTGTTCCTTTCCTCTGCGTATATAAAGAACGCGCGCGGCCGAATCGATCATAAGCCGCGGCGCATCGGAACGATTAGATTAGCTAAGTACGTATTTATTTATTTTTCTTATTCCAATTTTTAGCGTTAAATACGTACTTAGATTTCGCTAACTGTTAGTTGTTCTCTACTTACAGCAATAGCACATACTCTACCACCCCTACTTGAGGAGGCATGGGACGCCCAGCATCGCTGTCACGCTTGGATCGGTGGCGATGGACCGCCAACTCTGGTGACACGAGAACCGAGGGAGACCTGGCCGTTGGACGAGCGGTATGTTTCGAGGCTTCGTCAATCTGGGTTGATTGCGTTCGCACGCATGCTGAACATGGGGCAGAACCTCCTGATTGATGCCTCCCTTCTTTCCGCCCTAGTTGATCGTTGGCGACCGGAGACCCACACGTTCAACTTCCGGTGGAGGGAGATGACCGTGACGCTGCAAGACGTCAGCTTCATTACTGGCTTCTTTGTTGCGAGCCGTGCGCTTATTCCTATCCGAGGTCACCGGTGGAAGGCGCGTCTCAATCATCGCCAGGCGGCCTATCCTCGAGAGGTCTAAGGCGTTCCACGCTGGCTGCGACGATTCATGCATGGCCCAATTGACGAACGGAGGAGGTGGTTCGATGCCACCTAATTGCATATTTGTTGTTTATATTCGGGTGGGTCATGTTCCCTAGCACGCAGGGGGGCATGGTGTACCCGAGTTATATTCACCTTGCGGAGTCCATCGTGGACGCTAACGATGAGGATGTGCCGCAAAGATTGGGGTTCACCAGATCTTTATGCGCTCACGCATCATGGCTTTGTCGGCGACGCTTCGCGATGTCGCCGCGGAACAGAGCTCGTGCTCTCCGGTTGCTACACGCTGCTACAGCTGTGGTCGTGGGAGCACTTCGCGGTTGGATGGCCGTATTTCCGCTCCCCAGTCCACCCTTACCCGCGCACACAACATTTCTACGGTGGGGCGGACGACGAGGATCCTGTGGAAGGCCCGACCATGGGATCTCGATGGACTGTGGCAGTACTGGGGTGGGCTAGGGAGAGAGCGCGTCGCATATACCCCGAGTTCCACAACGAATACGAGGCCTTGCACGAGGACGACATAATATGGGCTCCTTGGACGGATGCCTTCGTGCAGCGCACCGCGCCTGACGGCTTGAGCTTGCTATGCCACCAGGATGCGGCGTACTGGAGGACAACTTGTCATCTGGTGTTCTCCCACATGGTTGAGCCCTACAATCCACAACGGGTGATGAGGCAGTTCCCACTGCACCAGGAGATCCCCCTGCTCTAGGGCGACCGCTTGCGAGGCGTAGTCACTTGTAAGTAGATTGCATTGCTTAATTATATTGTAGATCCTTTAGTCATATATTATGTCAATACCATAATTTATTTATGTTGTTCCACCTTGAGTGATTTAAGAAGGGCCGTGGAAGAGCGACGATCGCCTTAGCAATAGTGGGTAGATGCATGGCGATACCAACGATTCTATTTTGCAGGAGGCACGGCCTTACGATGAAGGGACTTACGACACGTACTTGGAGTAGTACGTACGGCACACGCGGACGAGATTGACAGGCGCCCCCTGGCCCGACATGCAGATCCTAGCCACGCCGAACGCTTGGACTTGGGGCTAGACCCGCACCGTGCAGCACGCCGTGACGACTCGGTATGTTGAGCACGTAGTAGATTAACCACCCTCCGAAATAGGGTTAACTAACAAAATTTCGTTTGTTCGGTAACCATGCAGGTGGACCGTTTGCAGAGCGTTGTGGACCGTGGCCACCGGGAACTCGAGCGGGGTACGAACAACACAGTTGAACGCCTTTTTAATGTCATGAAGACGCCTGTTGAAGATGTTAAGCAGGTCATTCGTAGCATGAGCTGTGGAAGGCCCACCGATGTCGACTTGAGGCATCGGACGGAGCATCGTCGCGTACCCTCGCCCCCTCCATCTTCCCGTCTGAGCGAGTCGACCCATTGGCTCAGCAGCATGGGCGGCGGATCGTCCGCACAGTTGCCACGCAGGGACTCTACGCTGATGCCGTCGTTGTCACCGAGGGACTCTACGCTGATGCCGTCGTCGTCACGGAGGGACTCCACACTGATTCCGTCGTCATCACGGAGGGTGAAGGATCTAGACCCGCCATTATGTGTTAATGGAGTTTTGGTGATTAATGACAAATCTAATTGTGGGACTAACAGTTTCATTGATATACATATTGTGTAGTCTTATTTGGATATAAATGTGATAATCATGAAGGCATGCAAGTTCTTAATGACAAATCCAATTCATTGGATAAACAAAAGGAAAATCCAAACAGGTATGCATTTATAATGATAAATCTATTTGTGAGACTAACCATTCTATTTGCCTTATCTCTTGATTAGTCTCGTTTGGATATAAAGAACAAAAGAGGTATGCATTCGACTTCATAGTTCTTATATATTATTGCATTCCTTGGATCCAAAATATAGGTTGAACTCACCAAAATGTTATCTTGAATATGTGCATATGTTTCCATTACATATTCATGTATGCACACATATAAGGGGAGTTCATTCTATATTTTGAGGTTTCTTTAGTATTGATCCATATTCCTGTTTTCACACATATTTGGGATCTTTACTTTGAAATATATTCTTTGAATATATTTAACTTGCATAGTTAATATATTCATGTGAGTATATAAGACTTGTGTAGTCTAAATATACTTATATGTGAGTATAACATAACTTGTGTAGTTCATGTGTACTCACATATCCTTGAATATATATATAACTTGTGAAGTTAATATATTCATGTGTGTATATGAGACATGTATGCTCATATATCCTTTGATTATATATAACTTGTGTAGTTATATATATTCATATGAGTATATACAACTTGTGTAGTGCTTATATACTCATACCAATCTACATTCAATTATTTGACATTGTGTTGTGGGACTAATGTGTGTGCTAAGATGTTTAAAGGCTTAGTCCCAGTTTATGGATGGCGACATGGTAATGAAAATGCATGACAATAGAGGGATCATGGCTAGTAGCTTGATAGCATGTTCTTGTGCCTTTGGATCAATTTAGGATCATGCATGCATTTGAATTTAAACTTGAAATTAAATTGAAAAGTATTAAGTGCTTCAGTCCAAAATCGGTAGTCTGCTTGATTATAATTGCGATCGTGCATCGCTTGGTGCGATATGACCGGGACTTTACTTGGCGGTAGTACCGCTTTTGAAGAACGACCAACTAAGTACTCAAAGCGAACGACCGCTCCTTGAGCGGTCGTCTGCAGAGCGGTCATTCCGATTTTAGTTGGCGGTTCTATAAAACCGAAGCGTTACAAATCGCCTCGAATCTTTCTTGAAAATCGGTCGTATCGCTCATGGGCAACGGTCGTGCATTGGTGCGATCGTTCAATTTTGTGAGGCGGTTCAATAAAAACAGAACAAGTGTAAATCTGCTCAGAAACTTAATCTGAAAATCGGACATTCCGCTCTTAGGGAGCAGTCGTCTTGGCTGCGATCATTCCGTTTTTATATGGCGGTACAAAAATTCGAACGCTTGTAATCTTGACAAATTGGAAACCTCGCATCGGTAGTACCGCTCCTTCGTCTTGATGCGGCCGGATAAGCGGTAGTAATCCGCAACTTGGTTGGCGGTAATACCGGTCCGAGATTTTCAGCACTTGTTTAGAAGCATTATTGCGGTATATCTTGGTAATTGATGTTAATCATTATGGGACTAACATTTTCCATGAGTTGGATGAACAGGTTATGTTCTAGGGTAACAGAGACTTGGATGGCATCATGAGTTGATCGTCATCAAGTCAAGGTTCAAGAAGAGGATGCATCATGTGTTGATGCATATCAAGATCTCAGAAAAGATATGATCATGAGTTGATCATCAAGTCAAGAGAAGACTCATCATGTGTTGATTGAGGGTCAAGTAAAGAATGCATCATGGGTTGATGCATGTCAAGACAATGACCTGGACTTGAAGTGAAGATGTGCATCATCAACCTTCAAGAAGATGCTCAAGGCAAAGGTATGACTAGCTAGAGCTAAGGATGTGTTCCTAGTCTTTTACCAGTCTTGATGTTTGGTTGGAAGACCGGATTGCTAGTATAGGTTGCCGTACTATTAAGAGGGGTCTTGTCTAGTAGCTTGAGTCTCATCATGTGTTGATAGCTCAATCTCACTTGCTCTAGCTCACCATGGCATGATGCTATTATTTGCAAATGTGTTTTGCAAAAAGCCGAGGCTCATGCATTTAATCTTTGCAGCATGTGACTATACTTTGCAAATGTGTTTTGCAAATGGTTGAAGTCAATGTACCTACTCCTTGTGGCATGATCTAAGTTTACAAATGTGTTTTACAAATTGTTGGGATTCATGTATTTTCCCTTGGCATGGTCTAAGATTGCTTGTTGCTAATTCTTTGGACTTAGACCATGGTAGTGGCTCTTGGAGCTGTGCTTTTTGATTTGATAATATGTGTTTGAGATCAAATCAAATAGGAGGGTTGTGTAGCCCTCTGAATAAGCTTTCCATAGAATCCAAGATCACTCAATTCCGACATCGGAGTCAAAAGTTATGACCTTTTTACCGAGTGTAAATGCATGCTGATTTTGAGCTGCGGTGCGACCGTGTAAAGAGCGACGACCGCCTGAAACAGTTGTACCGCCCTTGTGAGTCTTGATACGACCGCTCCAAGGTCAGAACGGCTAGTTTTTGATGTTTACGTCTCCCAACGGCTAGTTTTTGGTGTAGAGGTTATAAATACCCCCTTGGCCGGTTGAGAGGCAACCTTTGGCATCCCATTTCACTCTCTTAAGCTAGTGTGAGCCTCTCCTCTCAATTGTGCATGTGTTGCACCTTGTGAGCAAGGAGAGAGGTCTCTAGTTGCATGTGTTGCATTTAGAGGTGGATTTTGTATCCACTTGAGCTTGTGCATTCGTTGCACGTGGTGAGAGTCAAGCAAGGGGCTTGGCTTATTACTCTTGGTGTTTGCCGACACCTAGACGGCGTGGAGGCGTCATGGACCGGTGATCTTCTCAAGAAGCTTGTGAGAAGGCCTGGCGTGTTGTGAAGGTTGGAGCTCACCTACCCGGAGCGGGAAAGAGCTACCACTAGTGAAATTGAGGTGTTTGGCTTAATTCGTGGAGCCGGTCCAATTAGTTTGGGCTTACCTCAACGTGGATTAGGAGAGACCGGCAAGTCTCCGATCACCACGGTAAAACATCGCCGTGTCAATTGTGGTTTGATCTCTTGTGTCTCACTATTGCATTTATATTCATTGTGCAATTTATATACCTTGTAGTAAATTGTTTATTCATTGTGTATGATTGCAATAGTTCATTGTGCTATTCACCATTGCTAGAATTGAATTGCTCAAGTCATATGTTTAATTGATATATTCATCAATAGACTTGTATTGTTGGCACACTTAGTTGAACCTAGTTGTTCTAGGATTTAATTGTGCAAAACCGTATTTGTATTAGCTTCCGCATTAGAAATCAGTTTTAGCCAAAAGAATTTTAAAACCGCCTATTCACCCCTCTAGTCGGCCTCCTCGATCTTCTGAGAGGGACCCTCTGATGTCTTTGTTGTCGCCACGGAGGGACCCTCTGTTGGTGCCGCCCGCCGTCCACGGAGGCAGGAAGAGGCCATTCCAGAGAGCACGGACGTGCAACCCGGAACCGCGGAGGTTATCCAAGATTCTCCCTCCCAGCCCCACACTCTCGGACAATTTCAAATGGGCGATACGACGCCATGGTATCAGTCCGGCTACACACGTACCACATGCGATTCACCTGCAAGGTGAACTGCACCGGCGATTCACCCAAATCATCCCGCAAGCTGAGCCGAGTTGGTGCCTCTCCACGGATCCTACTATGGATCCTACTGCTTGGATCACCGACTTGTTCTCAACGCCACTCCCATAGGTGATGCCCCCCCTGTACGACGACACAACGGTTGAGGAGCCCCGCTATGACTGCGCGCAGAACCCACAACACTGATAGGTGGCGTTCCCACGAAACAGTTCGCCGAGACCTATGGCAGAAACACGGCGCGGAAGGCTAGTACATGGTCCTATGCCCGAGAGCAGTGAGCAACAGCGTGAGCAGTAGTACCATTAGAAGTCTATTATATGTTGTAACTAGCAAGAAATTTCTGGGAGCGGACGACCGAGCAAGGGTCGCTAGGGCCCGGTCGAACAAGAGGCAGCGTGCCTACATGGCATCTTTTCGTAATAAAGCCCCGTGGCAAAGAACCCCATGCCGAACGTTCCAACCGAAGTTAGCCGTAACACCCGCCTTGAGGGAGACACCGCACTCTGTTGGTGCGGGCGGTGCTGAAGTTCTTCAAGTCCAAGCACCCACTCAGCTTGGGCATGCGTTACTGGGGATGCACGAACTACTCCAGTGACTATCCCGACCGACGTCGGGACACGAGCAGCTATCGGCAGCCGGTAAAGACCAGTTACAATGTGTTCCCGTACTATTTCTCTTTCAAAGTACGCACTAACAACCTCTCCCGTCTACCTGTAGTCCCCGGATCCGCTATGTGGCTATTGCAAGTGGATCGACCACGAGATCCACCCATATGACCAGTGGTCTCTCGACATGGACGAGTGGTATGAACAAAAAGACCGCGAGATCCTAGAGGAGCGACGCCGTAACGACGAGCACAACAAGCGCATAGGTTGGGAGACGCAAGCTCATCTGGAGGCGTGCAGGTGCAGGGAACGCGAGGCTCGCGAGAGAGAGTGCGAGAGAAAGAGGAAAATTGCAGCAAAGGCCAAAGAGGCCGGCGAGGAGTTCAACGCCGAGCTAGTAAGGAAGGGAAAAATGGCCCCGGTCCACGCAGTAGGTCAGGTCATTCCGTAGTAGTCCTCCGTCCTGCCCGTCATATTTTTTACTATCCCCTAAAGGCATGTATACTTACATGGTCTGGATGTTTGTGTCGCAGTGTACCGTAGTAGTAGCGAGAATGACTAAAGCAATTAGCCGAACCATCATGCCATGTGACTACGTGTAACGTGCTTCTATCCGTGGACTCTAATGTACTTCTGGTTCTGTGTCTCGGCTAAGCCATCAAAGCAAGCCTATATTGCAAGTATGCCTCTTCTAGTGGAATCCCAGAAAGAACCATTCACACCGACATCGAATCCTCCATGTTTTAGGTCATCTTCATGAACACAACGAGCGTTCTCAGCCCCTTCTATCATATTCTGTATAAGCTTCATAGAGTACTTCATCGAGGAGAGACTCCAATAGTACTGGTGTTTTTTTATCCTACTTCTAACACACAACAAGTGTTTCAACAAACAAAATTTGCTTGGACGACATCCTCAAGTTTATACATCGTCTGATATGCTTATCAATTATCCTTTTTCTGAACAGATAAAATTATACAAAAATTACAGAAGCAATAACACTATGACGGGAGGCTCCACAAAAAAGTTTCGTAATTTTTTGAACTCATTTGCTATATTTTGAAATTACTACAAACAGCGCTGAAACCGCGACAAATCCCTGATTTCGGAGAAAAGGGAAACCTAATTTACAAACCTCGGCGCCCTTATTTCTTAATGAAAGTTTTTTTTTTACAAATCTCAGTGCTGATATTTTTTATGAATAAAATAAAATTTAATGTTTAAATTTTTCTAATTTTTCAAAAAAAATCGCTTTTATATAAAAAAATCGAATTTGCATGGGTGGGACACCACTGCGCCGCCATAGAGGCGGCGAGCTATCGCGCCAGGTCGAGGCGCTGTCGCGCCGGGGCGAGCAGCACTGCCGCCCGAAGTGAGGCAGTCGCTTTCTGCCCCACTCCACATCGATGCCTTTGTTCAGGCTAATTTTGCAAATTATGGGGAAAGAGGGCTACTTTTAAAATTATAAGTTGCTACAGGGCCAGAACAGTAAAAAAATTCGCAAACTGAGTTCCCATACACGTGGCACAACTTGGCAACTTCGTTGGGTTTCATTAGTAGCATTAATTGCATCTGTAGGTTGACTCAAAGCCTTAAAATGACCATATTTTAAAAACCAAGCATCCGATTTATAATCCATTTGAACCGTTGTGTTCCTAGTCATTTAATCAACAAAACAAGACCCATGTTGACATATTTTAGTGCAAATAAAATAGATGTCATATGGGATCCACGTGTCATATACTCACAATTTTGGCAAATTTTAGCATGGTTGCAATCCAAACACATCAATTTTGGTATTGCCTATGAATTAGTATGACTACAATCCAAACACCATTTCTTTTGCCTAGGTTTTGGTATTACCTAGGTTTTGGTATTACCAAAATTTCAATGTAGCTACCTGGGATCACAAACCAAACATACCCTTAATCGTCCGAATCGCCCTTAATTGTCCAAACCGGAGGAGCATAATTTGGCCAAAAAAAAACTGTGGATGGAGTTAATGATAGCGATATGTACAAACTCTAGCGACACACGGAAGATAGCAGAGCTACAGCCCGCTAGCTAGCCCCAATCTAGTTACTGGTAAACACATTACCAATAATCTAAGATTCCAATGTTTTGTTGATTTAAAGAAAACTACATATTAGTCTTTATCATAGTTTAAATATTTCATAACTCGAACCACCAAGTCCATAAAGTTAAATTACAGGATTTGAAATTTCAAACCATGAAGGTTAACATATATAAATTTTTTTATTTGCAATTTAAAATTCCAACATTCCAAATTCATTTTTTTATTCAAAAGTTCAAATTTTGAAATTTTAAATTTTGAGTTCTGGAGTTTAAATTCTAAGATTTAACTTCTCGGAATTTGAATATCTGAAATCCCAAATTTGAAATTTTAAAAAAATGATTTTCAAAATCCAACCTTGATATTTTGAATTTTCAAATTAAATTGTCTGAATTTAAGATTCCAAAATTTAGGGATCAAATTTTGATATTTTAGTTTCAAAATTCATATTTTGAAGGAAAAAAATCCATACATTGGATTTTGAATTTTGAAAGTTCAAAATTTGACTTTGATGAATCAAAAGCATATGATAAAAAACGCAATAACAAAAATTCCTTTCCCTTGGTAATCTAAGATAGATGCCCTTTTCTATGGGAAACAGATTCTTGCAATTAACGGTAATATGTTTCTCAAGGTAAACTTAGATTTCTGGTTCAGATTACTAGATGTTTTACCAACAATGTAATCTTATAGGATTACTAAAGGATTTCTGGTAATCTTTGGAGAATTCCGCCAACCAAATGTACCCCAAAGGAAAACCAAACCAACTTGCTGAAAAGCATCCAACAAGGAAAACAAGGGTGATCACCTCAAGTTTTCTATAATCATGTTAACTTATTGCATTCCCTAGCGTTTTTGTCTCCTAAAAGGACTGGAGCGTTGAATCAACTACAGATATTTTAGGGTTACTGCCGGAGATCCTGAGATGACCTGGGAAATGTCCCTTCTTTTAAAGACTTCAACCGAGGAAATTCAGTTGCGCATCAGCAGCCAGTGACACAATATGATAGTTAAATGTTTCTTTTAAAGACTACTGCAGTCTGCATATATGCATGAGACTTAATATGATAGTTAAATCGTGGATATAATGAGTAGTGTTTACTATTTAGTAGAGTGGCAAGCTTTTTTTCAGTAGCAGTAAACGATTCATTTGGAAGGTAAGAAAGAAGGCCAAAAGAGATGACGTGTAGCCAAAAAAATAGCAAAAAAATCTGATCGGTCCAAATTGGAACCAATCAATTGCACAAAGTTTCTGGATGAACAGTCTCCCAAAGAATGAGTGAAATGCTGTGCTCAGGTCCACTCCCATAATTTGCATGCTTTTCATCCATAGTGGACTAATATAATGAGGATGCTTTTTATCCAGCAAAAGCTAAAAAAACAATGTAAAGGATGCTGGCTCAACCTAAATAAGATTCTTCTCTTTTCATCATAAACATAGTGAACTATTATGTCAGTCATAATCCCACAGATAATTTGTTAGTTATCCACGAAAGCAGAGTAAAAAGGGGGCAAGCTATAAGGTCCACCAATAGCACCAGCTAAAAAATGACAGGTATTAGAATCTACCTAAAATTTATAAAAGACGAAAGTTTGCACCTTCTTAAAAGAAAAATGCAGCTTTGGCCATAATCACTGGCAGTATAATGTAAGGATAATTGCAAAGGATATAATGGGTCAAAAAAACTGTTCGTGTGGGTGGGCTTTAGAAAGGATAGCCCAGAAAATTTTCTTCTTCTTGCACAGCCCAAGTGCGCAACTATCCATGCGTCAACGAGAAATCTTGGGGTCATTTTGATGAGGCATAAATGTGCACATTCTTTGTTACCTAGCACATCCTTTGTTCCCTAGCACATCCTTAGTCTGATTGGGGTCCACTAGAATTCTTAGGTGGATCTACAAGTAGACCTGAGCAACATGATCTGTTGTTTAGGGATGGCGCGAGCTTAGAATTTCAAGACCAGTAGCTAACTCAGGCTATTAATGACATACTCCATGTCCAGGTTGAGCTAGGCCAAGCCCGTCATGCTCTTGGCCAGGTTTTGTTCCAATAGTATAAAATGAAGTGATTCAGCCTGAGAGGATTGTAGAACCGGGCCCATGCACACCCAACTAAAGATTTGGTCATAACATGAAATAATCCAACAACTTCAGGAATCAGAAATTTGAAATCCCATCAATCCTCAATTCCTCAAGATGTTTGAAAAGAGGCAAGGATGGGAAGCACTAAACACCAACATTAAGATTTAGCCCCCACCCCCCACCCCCCACCTAAGAATTGTTGTCTGCCTCGGTTTCATCAGTCTCATCTGAAAATTACACAAAAAAGAAGGTCCTGAGAAATTTTCAAAATAATAGAAAGTTCTAGTAGAGCAGCAATTAAAGAGTAACAAAACAATTGCACCAAACATTAAATAATTACTTATCTATAGATGTGCAAAAAGTGCTTGAGAGATGGAGAAAACATGCATTTTAACAAGTTTTAGCTCTTATTTTACTGCACCCAGCATATTCACTATTAACTGCATTCTTAAAGTGGTTCCAAGTTCTAACAGAACATCTTTGAAGTGAATGGTAACAGCACCAATGGCTAGCAGTGTTTCAGGTGATAGGTGCTTCGTGAAGAAGTCAGCAACCTGTAACTCTGATGGCACAGACTGTAAAGCAAGTACTCCCTCCTGGACCTGTGAGCGAGTATATGAAGCATCCACACCAATGTGTTTAGTGAGCTCATGCTTCACTGGGCCCCGGGCAATACTGATAGCACTTGTACTGACAGACAAAAGAGTCGTAGGTCCCATCACATGCACTCCAAGATCTGCAAGTAGCCACCTCAACCAAGTAACTTTTGCTGTCACTGCTGCCATAGCTCTCAACTCAGCCTCTGCACTCGAACGGGAAACTGCAGTCTGCTTCTTAGTCTTCCAGGCAACCAAGGAGGAGCCAAAAAAAACACAGTAAGCAGAAAGAGAACGACGATCAGAAGGATCACTAGCCCAGGTCGCATCGGAGTACGCCTGAAACTATAGTGAGGTAGAGCTAGGGAAAAACAAACGACGAGATATAGTCCCACGCAAGTAGCGAAGAACACGAAGAAAGTGATTGTAGTGAAGATTGGTAGGACGAGCCATGAACTGACTCAAGATATGAACACCATAAGCAATACCAGGACGAGTGCTCACAAGGTACACCAAACTCCCAACAAGATGGCGATATCGAGTGAGATCCTCAAGAAGGTCACCACCAGTGGCACGAAGCTGAAGGGCACCATCAGTGGCACGAAGCTGAAGGGATAGCTCTATGGGAGTCTCAGCGATGCGAGTGTCAGTCAGACCAGACCGATCAAGAAGATCCTTGAGATACTTCTGCTGGAAGAGGTAGTAGCCCTCAGACATAGAAGAGACCTCAATCCTAAAGAAGTACGTAAGAGAACCAAGATCAGTCATCAAAAACTGCTCACTGAAATGTTTCTTCACATACATGATGAATGAGGAATCATCACCAGTGATAAGCATATCATCAACATACAATGTCCTACCCCGAGATGAGACATGAACAAAAAGAGCAGGATCATGGGGCGACGGTGAAACCGAAGCAAAGATGTCGCCGAGGTAAAACGAGCAAACCAGGCACGAGGAGCCTGTTTGAGGCCATAAAGAGCACAACGAAGATGACAGACGTGCCCATCGGGAACAGAATACCCATGTGGTGGCTGCATATAGACCTCATGCAAGACACTATTAAGAAAGGCATTCTTAACATCCAGCTGAGAGATAGACCATCAAGGCGAGCGAAGCAACCGCAACAAGAGTGCGAGCGGTGATCATATAGGGCAACAGGGCAAAAGTCTCATCGTAGTCACGACCATACTCTGCGCCGAAAACCATGAGCCATAAGACGAGCCTTGTAGCGCTCGATAGTACCATCAGACCGGGTCTTAATCTTGTACACCCACTTGCACGTGATCGGACGAGCATACACAGGTGTCAATACAATATCCCAAGTCTCCGTACGTCGAAGAGCATCAAGCTCCTCTGACATAGCGAGCTGCCACTCGGAATGAGGAGTAGCCTCACGATAAGAACTAGGCTTAGTGACAGAGAGAGCATGAGCTATCGGAGCAAATCCAAGACGATCAGGAGGTCGAAGGGATGCCCGGTCATGAAGGACGTAACGAGGAAGATCAGATGTGGGTGTCAGCAAGATACCAGGAGAGGAGACTGGTGAAGGATGAGGACGCCTGGAGTAGTGAATACTAGAGAAACGAGATGGTGGTACGGCAGGAACAAGATGTGGTACTGCAGGAGGTAGCACCGGAGGCAGAGGTACAGAAGGAACCACGGGAGACAAACCAAGGGAAGACTGTGATAGTGGAGAAATGGGTGAAGAGTCAGAAAGAGACAACCATGAAATCGACTCAACGGTGGAAACAGGAGGAGGCGAATCTCGATAGAAGAAAGGTCGAGATTCGTCAAAGACAACGTCTCGTGAAATCCTGATCCGTCAAGCAGAAGGATCTCAGCAACGATAACCCTTATACTAAGAACTATAACCAAGAAACACGCACTCAACTGACTGGGCCGATAGTTTAGTGCGTTCACGAGGCTGGAGCATAAGAACTATAACCCTTATACTAAGAACTATAACCAAGAAACACGCACTCAACTGACTGGGCCGATAGTTTAGTGCGTTCACGAGGCTGGAGCATAACAAAACAAGTACAGCCAAAAACACGAAGCCGATTATGATCTGCCTTCTGCACTTGATGACACTCCTGGCAGAGCGGAGAAGCCAGCTCATCCAGCTGGCGCCAAAGACTGACCAGGGCTCGGAAGAAGTCGTCAACAAATGAGTCCTCCTGGCGAAGCGTCTCCAACTCACGCTGAAGCGAAAAGAACTGAGCATCGCTGCTCTGCTGGTATCGCTCGCGTAAGTACTCCCAGATCTGACGAGTGGCACGCAGACCAACAATGTCTGGTTAAATGGAGTCATCGACGCTGACCACCAGGATGGCTCGAACACGGGCCTCATCAGCACACCAACGCTCAAAAGTGTCTATAGCATACTGAAAGGCCTCATCAGCAGCATCAAGAACGGCGGCGGCGACCTCATCTTCTGTAGAAGGTGCAGAAGTAGGCTGTTTGGGAGGAGGCTGAACTGGCGATGGCGGACAAGGTCGAGCACCCGTGACATATCCCCAGAGGCGGAGACCATCGAGCGTGATCTCCATGAGTGAAGACCACAACCTGTAGTTCGTCCTATGAAGCTTTGTTCCCAAGAATAGGATCGCAGCAGATGGAACGGAAGCCATCGGTAGGCGGCGCTAGACGGCGCGGCGACCAAGGCAACGAAGTCTAACGGGCGGCGCTGGACGGCGCGGCGGTTAGATCGACATACTTTTTTCCCCCTTTCAGGCCGGGCTAAAAAGGCCGCTACAACCCGTGCGATGGACCAAACACACACGGGGGAACCGAACTAGGTTCCTCTTTATGTGGCGGCGGCAGAACTGAGCGGCGGCGGCGGCGGCGGCCAACAAGCGATGGCGGTGGCCTTGCGGCGGCAACCAGCAATGCGAGCTCCGTCGGCGGCGCGTCGGGTCTGGTCGACACGACAATGGTGGCGATGGCGGCGTCCTTGCGGCGCCCAACGAGCGGCGAGCTCGATCGGCCGAACCAGCAGTGGCGGCAACTCCGGGCAAAGAACTTCATGGCGGCGACATTCGAGTCAGACGGTGGCCAAGGCGTGGCAGCGACAATGGCGTGATGGCAGCGGAAGGAGAGCTAGGTTAGAGCTCTGATACCATGTTATGAATATTATGTGTATATTCAAGAGGGCCCAATGAGCAATATATACAGGGATGTACAAGGGGAGTTTCCATATACATATAAGGAAATACAAAGAGTCCTATTCTAACAAGTGGGGATCCTTTGAATAAGAACTTGTTCACTGTACACTTGCCATAGTAAAGCGAGGGGGGAAACTATGTTGTAGAGTGCATATTAATAAGAGACCCAAGCATGATAGATTTTTTTTATATGGGTTATGTCTACTCTTGGTATTCCAGTGAAAAACAAATATATACGCTCTTGAATTTCATTCACATTTTGAGCCACAACCACTTCGTGCAATATACTGCTCTAACTGTTTGCGGCAAGAGAAGGCAATTCACTTGACATCACAACAATGTCAAGGCCCCAGCCGTGGTAATCTTGAGAGTTAAGACCCTTGTAGTTTGTAACATTAATCAAGAATCACTAACAAACTATTCAATTCGTATTTGTTGGTCTCCTCATCACTACCAGTTTAAACATGTCGTAGTAGCTAAAGGATTACAGCGTATAATTACTAGCTCACTTCACTCATGCCCAGCACAGAAATAATCAAACAGCAAGTTGCAATCAGCATTGCTCATGCATAGCTATGTACCTTGAGCAGCCTCATCTGTGGTGCCTTCTTCTTCCTCCTGCTCCTCCAACACTGCCTCTTCACCATCATCCTCGCCATCAGTGTCGTCCTCATATTCATCAAAAACGGTGGCACCGTACCTGGAGTTGAGGTACTTGATGGCAGCCGGGGTGAAGAAGAGCTTGCTTGCATCGAGGATGTCGTACAGGTTGAGCTTCCTGGGGGTTAGCATTTTCAGGGAGCCGATGTTCCTGCCACTAAGCCGTACATTGTCGGCGAACTCCGTGGCAAAGAACATGGCCTTCTGCTTGGGATCGAGCCCCCACCGCTGCAGCGCAGCCACGAAGTCCCTGGTCCGGGGCCCCGCCGCGAACTCCTCGTCGAACTCCTCCACGACGAAGGCGTCTTCAGCCACGGCGGCGCTGGCGAGCGCGGTGGAGATGGCGAGGCGCTTCTCCTTGCGGTTGATCTTGATGGACCAGTCGCGGGGCTTGGGGCCGAAGATGACGCCACCGCCTGGGCGGAGCGGCGTACGCGTCGATCCGAGGCGCGCCTTGCCGGTCTTCTTCTGCTGGTAGGGCTTCCTGCCACCGCCCCTGACCTCGCCGCGGGTGAGGGTGGAGGCCGTGCCGCGGCGCTTGTTCTGGCGGTCGGTGATGAGGGCGCGGTGCACGACGGCGCGCGCGGTCGAGGGCGGCGCGGACTTGAGGTCGAGGGCCACCTCCCCGACCTTCTCCCCGGAGAAGGAGAGCACGGGGAGGGTGGCCGCCTCGGCGCGCAGCGCGCGGAGGACGGAGGCGGCAGGCTTCCTCCTGCCGGCGGCGACGGCGGCGTGCGGGGAGGAGGAAGGGAGGAACGAGGCGGAGGCGGAGGAGAGGAAGGGGGAGGAGGAGGAGGAGATCGAGAGGAGGAGAGGCGAGGCCACGGAGGAGACGGGCATTGTGGCGGCTTCGCTGCGCTGCGTTGCGTTGGGGACGGAGAAGAGAAGGGGAGATGGCACTGCCGCTTCTATCTCTTTATCCACCCGTCCGGCCACAGGCACAACACATACAGTATTAGTCGTTGCATCGCAAACTGTCTCGGCTACTTGGTCGCGCAAGTCAGTGCTAGACGAATTTTTTTTAAAAAAATAATATTATTTTAAAAAATAATTACAAAAATAAATAGCCACCCAAAAAAATTACAAAAATTGCTCAACTGACGACATGTGGTTGTCGCCAGTTGAACTAGCGACAAGAGTCCAGCTTCCTGTCGCCGGTTCAACTGGCGATAATTTCTTATGCAATTTTATTTTAATTTCAGAAAGAATAAAAAACAAAAGCGAGGAGGAGAGGGAGAGAGGAGAAAGGTAGCAAAGCTCTACTAGTTTGTCGCGGAAGAGATTGATGAGCATCGATCCGTTGACCATCTTCTTTGGGTTTTTTTTTTGCAACTTTGTACAATATGTGAAAATATGTAGAATTAAGTATATCATTTGAGCCATAGCGAGTAGAATTAAGTAGAATAGCGAGTAGAAGTATGTAGAATTAATTATATAGAATTCAGTACAATAGCGACATAGAATTCAGTAGATTAGATGATTGTAGTCAAATTATGTACTACATCATTTGAGCTTTATATAGTATAGTTCGTCGTGCACATAGTATGAATGTTACAGCACTCAAACGATTTAGGATAAATCTGCAGAAATAAGAAGACATCTATTACAAATATGTAAAAAAATAATTCCAACTTTATTTAGCTTCCCATTTGTGTGTAGTAATTATATTGTTAATGTCAAAAATTAATTTTAAACTAGGAAAATAGGAAGAACTTTATTTATTGTTTATATTTGCACTTGAAAAATATTTAAAAATATCCTCCAAATTAAAAGACCGTATTACAAATCTGTTTAAATTGCTAAGTAGCTTAAATTTGGTTTACATTTTTTTTTGGTAATTATTCTGTTAACGCCGAAAAATATTTTTAAAGTAGAAAATTTGGTTTTTGTACATCTTTCGTAGTCTTGACAGTGCATGCAATTAATTTTTAGATATGACGAACGCAGACCACTACGAGTTGCTTGACCCGGTGATTGACACACATCATCGTAGCCTTCTTAGTACCAAGCTTCCCCGGAGGGGCGAGGCGCCGATTGAGCTTGGCGCGTTGCGGCTGCGCACGCCCATCGAGGTATGGAGGCTGCACCCAGAGTAGGTTCCAAGGTACGTGTAGTTCTGACCTTTATACACTCAATCGCGGTCTGACTATTTTGCGTGCAGTCACGTTTGCTCTTAATAGTTTCGACGCGGGTTGAGAGCGGCAGACCTCCTTTCACTAGCGAGGATGGTGGAGGCGACGTGGAATGGACGACCAGGACCGCGGTCTGGGTCGTACGTCTAGGCGTTTTCCATACGACCGGGCCCTACTGACGGCGCTGGTTGACCATTGAAGGCCAGAGACGTACACGTTCCACCTTCCGTGCGGGGAGATAGCGCCGACCCTTCAAGACGTCACCTTCCTTACCGGGTTGCCCTGCACTAGCTTCCCTATGGCGGCGTACGACACCCCGGCCACGTGGCACACAGACTTCCTAGCGAGGTTCCACGGTGTGTTGCCACCCGGCAGCGGGTACACGGAGTTCAACAGCCCGCACGGGCCGATGTTGGGGTGGATCTGCTAGTTCTATGTAAGTCTTCGTAACTATTGGCATCTCGCATCAATTCATATGTGAACCTGGCTAACGTGTACATGTCTTCTTGCAGCCCAAGCGTATGGCGGAGAACGCAGGTGACGTCATTGTTAGGAGACACTTCGAGACCTATCTGTTGTGGCTGTTTGGGTGGGTCATGTTCCTGGGGTCCCACGGTGACAGCGTCGACGAGCACTACGTCTAGTACGCACGTGAGCTAGCGTACTGGCCGGTGGCCGAGATCCAGCCCTACGCCTAGGGTCTGGCCGTGCTGTGTACGACGTACCGCGCACTGTGCAACGCGTGCCACTAGGCCCAAGACAGCTCCATCCTCTCCGGATGCCCGCTACTTCTGAAGCTGTGGTCCTTCGAGCGCTTCCAAATCGGACGACCATAGCTGGACTTAGGAGCGTACGTGGTCAGCTTGTACACCGAGGACGACGTCGTGGACCGGCCAACCATGGGTGCCACTGACGGGTTAGTTTCATGATCATTTATTATTTTTCGTAATGTAATCACAATTTTTGGTGATAAATTTCCATTGTTATATTCCACAGGTCACCTACACGCCGATCACTTCGCAGGGGTCCTACCCGGAGTACATTGCGATGTTCGATCAGCTAACGGATGATCGCGTCATCTGGACAGCGTACACTTAGGAGAGGGTGCACGCGCGCGCCCGAATGACTGTCGAGCCTGTGCACGCGAGACTACGTGTACTGGTACACACGGAGGGCTTTGGTGCACGATGTCTTCGTGAAGGAGTACCAAGTGCAGCGGGTCATGTGTCAGTTCGGTCTATGACAGGAGGTCCTAGCCCTGTGTGGGAGGGGGGACGCGGGTGCCGGCGCACATCCATGCGTAAGTTCACGTTTTAATTCTTTCGTACAAAGTGTGTTACGTGTCGACCAAATAATTGTCTTGCCGTCCACAGGTACACTAGGAAGGAAGTACGTGGCACGGGCTCCTGGTTGAACAAAATGTCCCGTTGGGTTGCGGCTTGGCTCAGGGCCTATGACGACCTCGTCCAGGAGGATGCTCCCTACGACCTCGGGACGTACGAGGAGTACATGGAGTGGTACGCCAGCCGAATGAGGCTTCGCTGTGTCCGGGTCGTGGTCAACCCACCACAACATGAGGCTGCGACGTCCGATGCGTACCCACCCAGCGGACTCCGCATCCCACCGCTCCGTACGTATTGAACGATCCTTAATTCATATTTAATTTACAAGATTTAAGTTTCCAACTTGTTGATTAATTGTGCAGACGAATCTACATAGGAGGTTCTCGAGTTGGCAGCCTCCATGCAGTAGATGACGCTGGGGACACCAGAGGGGTCCTACAGCGGATCGTGGAGAAGGCAAGACGAGGCATCCAGATCGCCACTTGTCGCACGTCGAGGGACCCGGTGGATCGACCAGTGCGAGGATGAGGGGTCAGCCAAGGTGATTCACAGCCACTGACTCCTACCCCGGACGTGGCGGGCGTGTCGTCGTGGCACCGTGGTAGGAGCACCGCTGGACATTTTGGAGGTGAGCATGAGACATTCACTTCCACTTCTTTATTTTGAACCGCACTAGTTACTATAACATCCCAATTTTCTGAGCTTTAAAAATCATTTGAATAGTTAGAAGGATAAAATTCACCATTTGATTTTATTTGAATTTAAATCCAAAGCTTAATATGGACTTTGTACACCAAAACAATTTAATATGATTAAAGTCAACATGAACAATGGTTAAAACTATTTTATTTGGGTTCCTTGGGCTTGGATATATTTTTCCAGATTTTTCTGGAATTTTTCCAAGTTCATTTGCTATTTTCTATTGCTTATTTGAATTTCTGGTATTTTCATAAAAAGAAAAAGTATTTAAAATCTCGGAAAAACTCCCGGGCCGAATTCTCTCTGGCCCGATCTGTCTTGACCCACCCCAAATTCGGCCCGTTCCACTTGTGACTGCTCGTCCCTCTCTCCTCGCGTGTGGCACTTTAACTCAACCTCGGTAGCGTCGGTATGACCGCTTCTTCCGCCATTGTCATTTGCTGGTGGGACCGCTGCCACGTCGTCATCGTCAACCTCCGGGACTCCTGAGTCCGTGTCGAAGCCGTCGCGCCGCTTCGCTGTGTTCGTCGCGGACTCGCCCTTCCTGTGGCTATTTAAAGCCGTCTTGCGCCAGATCGTCGCACCGCCTCTCCTCCAAAACCCTAGAGCCGCCCCGGATTAACCGCTGTTTAAATCGAATCGACCCTCGAAGCTTTGCGCCGCCTTCATCTTCGGCGAGCTCGTTCTTCGTCGTCGAAACCGTTCCAGCCTCGTCGCCACCTTCTCCGAGTTCGCAAGGACGAGGGCCACCTCCCGATGACCTCGGTTTCGCCACAAGTCCACCGGAGCACCGTCGCCGTCGAGCCCAAAGCTCCAGCTCCGCCGCATCCTCGCCGCCAGCCGCCACGTTCGTCCGCGAGCACCCGTGAGCACACCATTTCGTCTTTTTAATTCTTTAATTCCTAGCGCTGACGTCATCGTTGTGCAATAATCCAATTTTGCTTTTAAGAAATAATTCGGAAATTCGGAATAATCAGTTTTTAGGGTTTTCTTTAGATTTCCAACTTCCCAAGCCCATATCTTTTGCATCCGAACTCCGATTGAGCCCATTAAAATTTCTAAATTCATCTAAATTCAAGATCTACCTATCTGAGATTTTTATTTAATTTTTGGAGTTTGTTTTGCCTTTGTTTTATTTATTTTTGTTTGTTTGTTTCGTTTGCGAGTAGACGTTGATACCTCGGGAGGTTTTGAAGAGCAAGGAGCATCTCAAGACCAAGATCAATACCAAGACCTTTTCCAAGGCAAGTTATACCTTTGATCATATTGAACCCAGTTTTCAAAAGTTATATTGATTCAAATTATTGCATTTACTTTAATTATTTATTTCAATGCTTTTGGGATTAGTTAATATCCAATTTGTTATGACCACCTTGTTTAATTGTATGTCATAATCTTTTGTCACCCTAGTTTGGTTAATTTAGTTGGTGCTAGTGTATTACCAACGTGGGTTGGTTAGATGCGATTAGTTTGCTTAGCCATGCTACGAGTCATCATCTCATGTAGTTGCAAATATAAACTTGACTAAGTGACTATGGAACTATGTGATAGAAACTGTGTGCGCTATGTGCTTTTACTCGTTGATGGCATATGTTGCACTTAACCAACAGGGTGGGAAAGGATTTAGACGGAGGCAAGTGGGATGTGTGATATTTTGGTGGAGCTATGTGCGTGGGCTTAATAATCTGTGTGCATAGGGATTTGTAGTTTATTAGGAAGTCTTGCCTTGGCCAATTAAAGACTAAACTTTGTGCGCCATTGAACTGAGCCTCTCGTACAACCACATGTCTGGTATAGGACGGGCCTAACATAGTAAGTTATGGAGTCTTGACATTGATTACTCAGGTTGTAGGTTAGGGCGTGGGCGTGGGTGGAGGTGTGCTACCGGTAGTCACATCACGGGCGGTTCGCCGTGTCCCCGTCCAACGGTGTGTGTTGGGTGACTTCCTATGTGGGGTTGTTTGACGGTTTGTAAGTACCTTTGGGAGTGTCAATGTTAAGATGAAGTTTCGAACTGTTTTTGTTACTTACCGGTGCTAGCTACACTAGTTGTATCTTGTGGGTAAAGTGTACAAACTCTGCAGAGTGTTAATCAATCTATTGAATAGCGGCGTCATGATCATGGACATGCTTTCGGTGATTTCACACGAGGTAGATTTTCATAAAAACCTTGGGAAGGGAGCTGTGTGACCTAAGTCATATGGCTATGTGAATAACTTGTTTAGGCTATGTGTCTTTGTGAAATAAAACTGTTAAATTATTATTGTCTATTTGTTTTACTTATGCTTTCAACTTATTACTTGTATTCAAACTGCAAATGCTGTATTTCTGCAAAAGAACCACAAAAGCCATTCCTTTGGAATAAGCCTGTATCTATAATTGCATTTCTGTGGTATGACTTGCGAGTACGGTGTGTACTCATGCTTGTTGTAAAACATGCAACAGAAGATGAGGAGTCTTCGCCTGCTTTCGAGGAGGAGTTCATCGAAGGTGCTTGATCGTAGGGTCTTGATCCCAGTCAATTGCCTGTGGTGAATTGATGGGATTCCGTTGAAGTTTCTTTGTTCCGCTGCTATTTTATTTCTTTGCTAGCCCTGCATGGCTTAATAATTGTAAACCCGACCATAAGGTCAAAAACCCTATTTGTTATCAAATTACTCATTTATGTTATTAATCGCTTGTGTGGATCGATATTCACCCATGTTGACACTGTGTGCACTAGCGTGATCCTGGACTAGTGCATTATACACAGAGGGTCCAGAATTGCATATTTTGGGTCCTGACAGTTACTAATGACAATCTTCTCTTCCAGGTCTTGTGCTCCACCCAAGACGCAGGCGAGAGTCTGTAGTCGTCGGGCCACACCTTCGTGCCACTAGGTATGACCACCTTGCTTGCTTGCGTAACATCCTTTTTCGTGGTTATCGTCATGATTACATACGTAACGTAATGCTTCTTTATTTCGAACCACACTAGTTACTAACGGCAATCTTCTCTTGCGAGTCTTGAGTTCCACTAGCACGCGGGGCAGAAGTACGCGGAGTCGTCGGGGCACGCCTTCGTGCCACCAAGTATGACCACCTTGCTTGCTTGCGAAACGTCTTCTTTCGTGGTTTTCGCCATGATTACATGCGTAACGTCATGCTTCACAGATCAACCACCGTCTTGGGAGGACGATTACTTGTCACACGAGGAGGCACGCTCCGAGGACTCCTTCTTGGACCAGCGTGGCACCCAGTTCTCCGTGGGGGGTTTCTCAGCTACACGGTTTGCGAGGACCGACCCAACCGATGTAGGACCCCCCCCCCCTCGCGACACCACCTCAGGCTACTCGCGCCGGTCGGGTAGTGAGGCAGCCTGATCCTCTGACGTACTCGAACCATCGTCAGGCGAGGCTAGGGGCGACACGTAGGGTGCGCCCCAAGAGGGGCCGCTAGTAGATATTTGTTCCTCTAAATATCAGTCATGTTATGTAAATATTAATTTCTGTACAACTATTATTATACTAGTCTCGTGTTTCGATAACTCTTTTTTGCGTACAAACCGCGACCACGTAAGGGATTCTGCATCGGGACACCCCACACCACCCTCTTTCTACGCCTTCACTCCCCCTTACTTTTCAAAGTAACAACACCAGACAGCTTTGCACAGCGACGTGACTCGATGAGTCACGTTGGGTTCTCTTGCATTCAGACTTCAACACAATCTCGCTCAGATGGAGAAGCACTTGGAGGAGATCCGCGAACAGCAAAGGGAGTATGCGGCCCAGGAGGAACAAAGGGAGAGTGCCAGGAGGCCACCTCCCCGTAATGACGTCACCCCCCATAGCAGCAACCCCTACCAGAATATTTCAACCGAGCATTCACCGCAACACCCGTCCGAGGGGGAGACACCGCCCCTCTGTTGGTGTAGAGACAAATGCAAGCTCTTCAAATCTAAGCACCGGCTCAGCCTGGGCATGTGTTATTGGGCTTGTGCGAACTACTCCTATGACTATCCCGACCGCCGTTGGGACACGAGCCGCTATCGGCAGCCGGTAAGGACATGTAGCAGTATTTTTCCCTACCATTTCTCTTTCAAAGTCTGCACTAACAACCTCTCCCGTCTACCCGTAGTCCCCAGATCTGCTATGTGGCTACCGCAAGTGGATCGACCTAGAGATCCGCCCACACGACCAGTGGACTCTCGACTGCAAGGAGCGGGATGCCAACAGGGACCGTGAGAGAAGGGAGGAGGAGCGTCGCACCGAAGAGCATAACCAGTGTATCGGCAGGAGGCGCATGCCCATCTTGAGGCAGGGAGCGCGAGGCTCGCAAGAGGAAGCGCGAGTAAAAGAGGGAAATAGCGGCCAAGGCCAAGGCAGTCGGCGAGGAGTACAACGCCGAGCTCGCAAGGAAGGGCAAATGGCCCTAGTCCACGCAGTAGTCCGGCCCTCTTCGTCAATATGTCCCATGTATTTCTAATTCCCTAAAGGCATGCGTGTACCATCCTTGGTTCGTTAGCCTACGTGCCATGTAACCCCACTTGTCGGATCAACTGTCGTGTTGTTATTGTTGTGCCATTTATTCAAAATTGTGCACCGTGTGTGAATTATCTGGCGCAACGCAGTATAACATACCTTCATACTTACGAATCATTAATACCTCATTCATGCTCATAAAATTCTTCATAAATTCATCGCAGTACAACAACATACGACGATCACAAAATATTGTTGCGAGTCTAACATATTTGTACCGTTCATAATCTACAAAAATCACAAACACACCAACTGGTCTAGGGTTTAGGGTCATGTCACCAGTTTAACTGGCAACATCTCCATGTCGCTTGTTGAAATGACGACAGGTAGCTTTTGCTAATTGAAATGGCGACAAATAGCTGTCGTCAGTCCAAATGTTGGCAGGTCGCATTCGTCAGTTGAAATGACGACAGAGAAGAGTGACCCTATAAAAACCCTTCAAACCCTAAAATTCGGCACATGACTCACTTTTGTTCAGAAAAAATAGGAGGGAAGAGAGGGGAGGAGAGAAGCTAGCGAAGCGCTACCCATCCGGTTGCCCACCTGTCGGGTAATTTTTTTAGCCGAATGGATTACATAGTTTTAGATGTACGGTTACATCGTGTAGTATGTTTTACATAATACTTTTCAGTGGGTAGACTAGTTTTAGATATATGGTTAATCGTGGAAATGTTCTTTATGGTGTAGTGCGTCAAATATGTCCGACGTCGCCAATTTCAAAATTTACTACGGTCAGGGGACTATTATGGAGGGTCCCAAGGGGATTGATTTGCGTTATTTCCGATCGACGACCGTGCCCCCTATCAAGACCAGACCAGTGTACATAGGGCGTTGTGATATGGTGGTTGTTCCACACATTCTAAGTGGATCGTGATGTGTACGATCTGACTTTGAGTTGCCTTGCCCCTGGGCAGCACAGCCCACATATTAGGAGTTAGTGCAGCTCAAGGGAACAAATTCATGGCAGTCATATGTACGCACGGCGAGGGAGGGAGGGTGGAATTTGGTCCTTCTGACACGGGCATATGCCAAGCCCACTTCTCCATCCGCAGCTGAACAAGAAGGGGGTGCTAACGCTGAAGAAGAAGTCGGGGACTCCAGCCACAGCGCGGCACACACAATGGCTGAACCTCCCGGAGTTGTTGATGTTGTCGATGAAGACCAATCGGAAGTAGCTCCTTCGGTTAGGCAAGCTAGTGGTCTTGCTGACGAAGGTGAGGAGGTGGAAGCCGTAGTGCAAATGATGGATCTCAAAGACCGGGACTACATGGTATTGTCAGAAGATGCAGGTTCCGACGACGAGGATGATGTGGACCAGCAGGTGGTTCCATCCGAGTGGAACACATACTAGTTCGACAACCTCGTTGTCAACAAAGGCTCCCGTGTGCCGTGGGAGTACGAACAGAGTGAGGTTGGGCAAGGAGCTATGTTCAAATGCAAGGAGGCTGTACAGGATGCGGTCAAATTCTGGGCCTTATCGGTGCAGCGCACATTCAGAGTCGTCAAGCCTACCCCAAGATCCTATGATGTGAAATACGATATAGAGGTATGCCCTTGGCGAGTGCACGCATTTCAGCCTAAGTGGGACACCTATTGGAAGTGCTCTATAGTCGTCCCTCACACTTTTATCGTCGCTGAGTCAGTGCAGTCTCATAGGAACCTGTCATCAGGCTTCATCGCCAACCTCATGTATGATGAGATCGTGGATAATCTAGAGTTTGAGCCACATTCCATCATTCGGGTGATTGAGGCAAGGTTCCAGTACACAATCAGCTATGCCAAGGCGTGGAGGGCAAAACAAAAGGCATTGCAATTAAGGTTCTGTATGTTGGAGGACTCCTACCACAACCTCTCCAGGCTACTTCGAGTCATACAAGACAAGAATCTCGGCACTCATGTCGACATTCAAGATGCAAACACATCGGAAGTGGGCCAATAAGAAGGTACTGCAGCGAGCATTCTTCGTCTTGGTCCATGCATCAATGCATTCCAGCACTGCCGTCCTATCTTGTGCGTCGATAGCACATTTCTGACTGGAAGGTACAAGGGTCAGATACTGACTACAATAGCGACGGACAAGAACAATCAAGTTCTTCCCGTGGTATTCACTTTCGTTGAAAGGGAGAACACAGACAGCTAGTTGTAGTTCCTAAAGAATTTGAGGATTTCTGTTGTACAGGGCCGTCCAAACGTATGCCTCATACATAATCGACATGCAGGCCTGCTGAGTGTAATAACTCAACTACAACAAGGAGAGGACGTACTACTTTCGTAGACGGATCTGCAGAGCAGGTGGTGCATGAAGCACTTGGGTGCAAACTTCTACAAACAGTTCCGCAACAAGGAGTTGATGAACCTGTTCAAGCGACTGTGCAACCAGAATTAGTATCAGAAGTTCGAAGCACTCTAGAAGATTCTGGACGAGCGAACCAAAACGCACAGAAGGGGTGCAGCGAAAAGGGCCGCCCCAAGCGCTGACCAGGCCCCTGAAGTATTGCCACAGCCACCCACGGATGCTCCCAGATTGACGAGGAGGACGGAGGCGCAGGTGAAATGCTTCTTAGACTGGATTGAGCACGAGCCTAAGGAGAAGTGGTCCCTGCTACATGACAGGGGTGGTGCTTGATATGGTGTCATGACAACCAATCTAGCCGAGGTGTACAACTAGGTTATGTGCGGTGCAAGGTGCCTCCCTTTGGTTGGTATTGTGGAGGCAATTCTCCGCGGTATGACGAACTACTTTATTGACAGAAGCAACAATACGTCGCTCGTCATGGCAAATGACAGAGTACTCTACTCCGTCATGGTCACCAAGTACATGGAGGAGAAGAGCAAAAAGGGTGAGATGCACTAGGCATTCAAGATGGGCACAAGGGAGTTTTGCTTCGAGATAATGTGCAGGGATAAAGGACGCCGCGGGACGAACCGCGAGATGGTTACCCACGAGTGCACGCTACGCCGCAGTAGTTGCATCTGCACTTGCAATAAACCCCTTCTTCTGCATAGACCCTTCTCCCATGTCATGGCCGCATGTTCGATGGTGGCGTAGCATCCCGGCCAGTACCTCTCGACTATTTCACCAAGAGGCAGTGATGCAAACATGGAGTGGAGGGATGTATGGTTACGCCGTGGTTGTCTATTTCACTGGCCATCTGACCTGGGAGCAACTAATCTGGGCTGCGAACATTGATAGGCTCAAGGGAAAGGTTGGTCGGCGACAGGTACGACGCATCAAGAACGACATGGACGAAGCAGAAGCTGGACGTCGTACGAAGTGCTCCATTTGCAGGGAGTCTGGGCACACCTTCAAGAAATGCCCCACGAGAAATCCTCAGGACGAAGGAGACATCGGCACTTCAGACGTCGCTGCGGGGACCTCATCCAATCGCTTGACTCGAGGCAGTCCACATGAGAGACGTTGAGGTCGCGGCCACGGGAAAGCACGGACAGTTGTAATATGTTATTGCCAATGTTCTGAATTATCATTTTGATTTGAAAAAAATTAAGTGTTACGATGTTTTGCTGAATGTTATGTAATATCAGTGTGATTTGTCGTATTTTTGATATAAACTAAGTGTTATGACGTTTTGCTGAATGTTATGCAATATCAGTGTAATTTATCGTAGTTTGATAGTAATGACAAATTCACATTTGTTTCCTTATATAATATGTCGTGCATGTACATGAGCAATGTTATGAAAAAGGTCATTTCTTCGAAAGTTCTCCACCGTGTATGAATTCTCTAGTGCATCGCAATATCACTTACATTCCTACTTACGAATCATTGATACCTCAATCGTCCTCACAAAGTTCTTCAGAAATTCACCACACTAGAACAACATACGACGATCACAAAATGTTATTGTGAGTCTAACAGATTTCGTACCGTTGAAAATCTACGAAAATCACAAACCGACCAACCAGTTTAGGATTTTAACTCCCTATCGCCAGTTCAAATGACGACAGGTAGCTGTTACCAATTGAACTGGCGACAGGAAGCTGAACCGGCGACAGGGAGGCGACAGGCACCTATCACTGGTGACAGGGAGCCATTTTTGTAATTTTTTGAGACGACTATTTATTTTTGTAATTATCTTTTAAAATAATATTATTTTAAAAAAAATCGTTACTAGACTACTACTAGTCAGCAGTCACTAGTCCCTGCTGCGCATTCAGCGAGTCTAACGTTTTTGAACTATTAGACATTTTTCCTCTCTAAATTGAACTGACATTTTTTTCTAAAAAAATCCTTGAAATAAATCTTGGAGTTGGTATCCTTACTTTCATTTTATATATATATATATATATATATATATATATATATATATATATATATATATATATATACATTTCAGGTTTTAAGGGCCAGGTGTTAAGCTAAATATGAACCCAAAATAGACTAGAATTAAATTTCAATTCGAATTTTGTTTCTATCAGTTTTTTATTTCCATTTTTTCTTTTATAAATTACCTACAGTTCCAAAAAAAAACAGCCTCTTTGGCTCAGGCTCATGTCAATGAGACTAGATATTTTGGCATAGTTGTGGTATGAACAAAAATCTCATCTTGTTACGTTGTTGATGACGCTTACCTGAACAAACATGTTGAAGCAACTGAAGATACCTGAAAAGATGGCTGACGATTCCAATTCTCATGCTGGTTGATTTTCAGATATATCAACCATCCTTTCATAAACAAACAAGCTAAAGCAAACACAAGAACTCATAATATATGACCGACTCTTGCATTTCTAATTTCCACCTTATTTTCCAAGGTTTCAATCTTCCATAATATATTTTACATGAATAACATAAATAGCCTATCCAATATATATTCTTGGTTCCTACGAGAATCATAGTGGTCATTGTATAACCTACAGCTGATATCTCCTTTTTTTCAGAACCTACACCTGGTATCTCCTAACAGAGGCCAGCTTGTGAACTATGGTCACGATTTATGGAAATAATCGGTGTTATAAGTAGACATACTAATACTTGTACAAAGACCTAGATCATCTTGATTGCTTTGATGGTAACTTCTTAACCAGACTGGTGTCACCGGTTACCAATAATCGAGCACCCTTCACCAGCTCCTCCTTAATCATAAAAAGGAAAGCAGAAGCAAAAACACTTTGCACAATTTTTGTGCTCATTCCTTTATAAAGCCCTGACAGACCTTCATAACGTATCATCTTTGTGATTGCATCAAATGTGCCTGAAAGCAAGATATGGTGCAATTAATATTTGATAGTAAAGTAGGTAACAGGCTAATAGCAAGGAATAATTACGGGAAGAGAAGTAAAGCTTGACAGCAGAAACAGGAGCTGAAGCAACAGTACTGATTCAAAACTAAAATTGAATTTAAAAATAATGATGATGGCCAATCATGTACCTTTGTAGCGATGCTTCTTGTCGTCATCAATTATTTGCTTCACCTGAAGTCTTGCCTGCAGAATAAACATGGTTCAATTTGACACGTGCTCTCAAATATGCAGGGGAACAGCTGCAGTTATAACTGTTGCACCAAATAATCACCTTCACAACTAGAAGAGGATATGTAACAACAGTTGCACCCAATTTTGCAACAGCTCCAAGAAGAAAAATCTGAACAAGGAATTTTAGAAAGGAGGTTAGGACTGTCCATAACATGAATTACCAAACAAAGACAAACTAGTTTCAAGTGTTTCAGCCAATCATGTCCTAATCTTTTTTGACTAAATATATACATCCTAAATGAACAAGCTTTCAAGTTTCAAGTCATCATTACTGTCTAACTGATAGGTTCAGGGCCTTCAGGCCCCAGTACAGCAAGTTACCATGGTGCAAACTGGTATATATGTCCTAATAAATCGGTAAAGATAAACCCAGCCACCAGAAAAGGCAAAGCATACTTCAAGAGCAGTCAGTCCATCAGCTCCCTTCAAATTAGAGGCACGTCTCTTCTTCAGCTTCTTCAAAAGAGTCTCATACAACATGAACTGGATTGCAGGATTGCTAACCTAATAACAGATGAAACATGGAATAGCCTTGTAAGACTAATGAGCAAAAGAAAATGTGAAAAACAAGGCTTACCATAATAAGAGCTGGAACTACCCCTTTCCAGAAGCCCAACACTCCAGCTTCTTTGTAAAGATCCTGAATCTGCAACTAGACCAAGTCAATCAACTTTACTCCAAACTAATTTAGAATCATTAGCAGTTGCATGCGGCTTTGTATCAAGATCAAATATGCCATACAGCCTTACATAAAAACAAATTCTAGCGAAAAGCGTGAAATAAATTACTCTTTCCCTTCCTAAAGTAACATTGTTTATCTTGTTCCGCTATTGTTCACTACAAGATGGCTCTCTCCAGGTCCTTCCGTCCCCGTATGCAAACGCGGCACTATCACAAATTCATTTGGTTTCACATGTTTACTGTCTGCTTATAGTCTATATTATAGCTGTGGTAATGATTTTTAATTAAAAAGACAGGCAAGAAAGATCTCGGTATCCAGGTCAGCAAGGTTTGCATCTCACTAGCTTGTCCGAGTACTTCAAAGTAACAAGAACTAATAGGTAGGTTCTTGTCCTAATTTTAGCTCAACAAAATTTATCCATCAAGTTCAATTTGAGCCACTTCCCTTCCATTTTTCTATCATTTTATTCATGCTTCAGGATTTACAAAATTCAAGGAGTCAACTCAAACCATATACATTTTTGTCTTATGATACTAGCAGCAAGTACAGCATCAAAACAGTAATGATGTCAAGAATATATCATGTATTTGTTTAGTGCTTACTGCTTACTATTGTTCAACTAGAGAACCATGAAACCCTTGGAACCAAGAAACTGATACTTAGACCAAACATACAGAATTCCCTGTTCTACTCAACAGCACACCTCCAAATAAAGTAGAGAAAAGGAATTTGATCAAACTTTTAAATCTTAGTGATTATCAGGACATATGTTTTTAATTCCTAGATAGTACCATTCTAGGCTTCTAGCTTATGTGGAAGGTGCTTAGCTAGTAATGAAATACTAATGAATTACAAAAAAAAAAAATGTACACATGAACTGTCTGTTGCAAGTTAAAATATTGATATCCATCCTATTTTCTGTCGTAAAACCTCAAACAGATATTCAGAATGCGAAATAACTGGGAAGCTTCTGTTCAATCTATCTAAAGATGAGATCATCATCCTCACGATCCAACAAAGTACCTAAAGCTAAAGAACTTTTTTTCACGCAGGTAAGAACAGATGTTAATCAGGGATACAATAGTCAGCAATCTATAATCGCATGAATAGAACATCTCATCCTACAAGAGAAATGATCGAAGTTACATACAGCATGGGTAGTTTTGTGAGGGGTGTTTTCAATTGTGGTAGCTTGTGGGGCCTCGTCAAGAGCACATGTCAAACCCTGAGGGTTTTGCTGTTTGTTTGCCTTTCTGTGAGTCTGCAGACAAGAATGAATTAACCTCACAATGTGTTACCAAATGATTTCCACTAAAAACATTTAGTCGAGAAACAATGCCCCGAAAATGTGCATTTGCTTACTTGCATTCGTGTAACAACAACCCAAATTGGGTTCGTGAGAAGTACATTAACGCACCTGCAAAAACGGAAGAGGTAGATTGAGCATCAACAGCACAGAAGGCAATATTGTCATCATAAGTCATAACCTTTTAGAACACAGATGAGCTTACAACAATCATGTCCGCAATGCAATGCATAGGTCAATGATAGATGCACAGGTAAATTCGAATTACCCAGAAAGAGCAGCGACAGTGAGCGATTGGAGCATCCCGACGGATCCATCCCCAATTCCTCTCCCAGATCGCTGGAGGGCCGCCGCCTCCGCCCTGTTCCGGAATATTTGGTAGAAGTAGTAGTAGACACCCTAACAACACAACTATTTAATCCAGAAGAATATATGACATCTCAAACCAAGGCAGAAAGTTGGTGAATCGAGCAACCAACGAACCAACCTGGGAAGCCGCGGTGCCGACGAGCGAGGGCATGAGGCCTCCGTACAGGCGCTCCCACCCCTCGTGCTTCACCACCTACCACAGCAGAATCAGAGATCGCAGCAGCATTAGACCCAGATCGGGTTAGACTACTCGTTAGTTCGGATGAACAGGAGAAGGGAATTGGGAGGAGGAGGACCAGGCACATCTGGCGGACGGCGCCGTCCTTGAACGCCGGCTTGGAGGGGTCGCGCTCCGTCTGCTGCCGCGCGTTCACCTGCCGCAGAAACCCACCGTCGCGATCCGTTCAGGACGCGGAAGCAGCCAACAAAGCAAGCAAGCAATCCAAGCACGGGGAGATGAGACGTACGGTCTGGAGGGGGTAGGTGAGGAGCTGGGCGACGATCCCGCCGCCAGCGCCGGCGAGGCCGTTGATCAGCGCGTCCGACATCTCGCTTCGCCTCGCCTGCCCGTGGATCACCGTGGCGGCGCGGGAGGGCTACGCAAAACTAAGACTCCCGCGGCCTCGGCTGTTGCTTGCTTGGTCTCCTTGGATTGTGGGAGACGGAAGAAGCTTGGTCTCCTTCCGTCCCGTGCTTTACTGCTCGGCTTCCCCTCCAAGTTCAGACTTCAGAAGACCACTCACAGCTGCTGCTCGTGCCCCTTTACCACCTTTTTAAAATCAGTTTCTCGTTCAATACACGTTTTTATCGAAAGAGATGGAGTCTGGTGCTAGCCAAAACAAATTAAATTAATTTGGATTAATTAATTAACTAATGAGTTCTTCAACAACTACCAGAGCACCCATCTCTCTTCAACCGTTAAATATTGGAATTCTTTATGCTTTCGTTTTAGTTGAGAATGGTGAGAGGAATTCGCAGAATATCTCACGTCTTGGCGTGTTGCGAGGAAAGCGCAGTCTGTACATTTTTCATGGGAGAAACCTGGACAGCGATATTTACCATCATCATCCTGCTTTGTTAGAATTTTTTATTATTTAACCTTTTTTATTAATAATTTAAAGTTAATCCCTCATAAACTTTATTTCCAATTCTGACCTTTTGATCACGCCACCACCAGTGGTGCGGCCAAAACGTTCTATCACGCCAAATACCGTGGTGTGATCAGAGATGCCACGTAATCCCTCGGCCACGCGCCGTGTCAACGTGGAGAGTCCGTGCGGCATCTGTCACGACGGAATCCACGGCGTGACAACCCTCCCTGTCACGCCTCGATATATGGCGTGACAATGGCCACTTAAGAGTAGCGGCACAGCCCATTTTCCCCATCTTCATCCCACCGTCTCTCTACCTCCCGCGCCTCTCTACCTCCCCTCCTGCCTCCTCCGTCATGGCCGCCTCCCCGCCTCCTGCGCTCCTCCCGACGCCGGGTCCTCCGCCAAGCGCTCCTCCCATCTTTGGTCGCCTCCCTGTGGCGGCATCATCCTCGACGGCTGCCTCGGCCTTGCGGCTCGCCCTCCACCTCGTCTTGGGCCCGACGCCTCTGCGCCTCCGGCCGCCCCAGCAAGCTTCCTCCTCCACGCCTCCTCACGAGTCCTGGCCCTTCCTAAGGTATTGAAATAAGAATCTGTGGTGAATGTGTTCATGTATTGAATACTTGTGTGGTGAATGCCCCGACGCCATTGATGTCTCTGATGCGTATTCATGTATTGAATACTTGTGTGGTGAATGCATTGTTGAAATGATTGATGAATGGTTGCCAGAGAAACTAGAATACATATGTTGTATATGTATATTGCTCTCAGAATTTTTATTTTCATTGAGTTAGTTGCAAAGATCTTTGTGAAGTACCATGTTCTTATCAAGAACTAACATAAGTTCTTTAGCAAGAACATACCTAATGTCAATCCGAAAATAACTAGCATGTGTCGGTCCTTATTCTCAGTTTCTTGCTCTAGTAATTTATGTCTAGCTCTTGAATGTGAGAACAAGGACATGATAGAATATATGGCAAATATGTAGCAAAGCTGAAGTTTTCATCTTTCTTCATCATTGTCATGCTAGTTAACATGACCCATATTGCTAATTGCACATTCTAATCATGTCTTATGGTATCAAAATTTAGGATACCAAAAGGCATTCTTGCCAAAAGGCATGCTTAGATGTGTTACAAGTTAATATGGAAATCCCAAGCACAAATTTATCAGTACTACGCTGGGAATGGAAGCAGCTAGGTGGTATGTAGAATTCACAATGAGTTTTGACATTGTATCTAGAAGTCTGAAACATGATGTTCCGGTTAGAAACAGTTGAGGTCTGTATAATTAAAATAACCCGTCAGCGTTCTGAAGGTAATCAAGTGTAATTAAAGAAATGAAATGTAGACTGAAGGCAAAAAAAATATGACCTATCTCCTTTATGATGTACTGATCCATGGATTGTCCTCCCCTATATGGATGTGGCGGAGATGGAAGGATAGAATAGCCATGTTTCAAATTATAGTTTTGTGGTGCCAATTGAACTTGTTCTTCATCTCTTAAAAATTAAATCTGCTAAACTCCTGTGGAGCAGTAAATTGTTATCAAGTTGTCCTACATGGTTACATATTTATTCACTTAATTGTGCTTAGGGGTAGTGCTTATGAAGTTTCTATTCAAGGTGAAATTGATGATGAAAGCATAGCAAATTTCATAAACATCATCAGAAGTACATTTCATAAACATAAACTAAATGTGGAGATTCTGCAATTGAAAACATCATCCCCATAGTCTTATGGTTCTTAGGCAAATTGTTGTTAAGTTAATTATCTCAATATCTAAATTTGGATGTCCTATTAATTGATGTACCTTTTCATGTTCATCTTATTGGAAATTCTGCATACTTGAATTGGCTTAGCTGAATTTCTGATATAACTTCAGTATGGACCTTTTTCAGCCTTGCAAAGGTGTTTTGCTTTTTGGGCCTCCTGGAACAGGGAAAACACTCTTGGCAAAGGCACTTGCAACAGAAGCTAGAGCAAATTTTACCAGCATAACTGGTTCTACACTCACATCAAAGGTAATTCGATTTGACTTGTTTCCCTTTTATGGGCATTTTTTTTCAATTATTGCGGTAAAGCGCTCAAAGTTTGAACAACATTAAGTCTATTGTTTTCTTCCATACGTGGGCATATAATTTGGGGTTAACTATTGACCTAGCTTCTTTACTTCATGAAAGTTACCATTAGTTGGAATTCTAACTTCATTGAATTAGCAGATATACTCAATTAGATGTTGTCATTCTATATGACAGATTTATACATAACATCCTACTTGGGGAGCTGGGGTACAGTTACAATACCCATCATCTGTCAGATTCGATATTCTAGTCTTTCATGAAACGCACTGTGCTATCGTGATTCATGAGAATCAAAATTGATACTAATAGAGAAGTTTGGACACAACTTCAATATGATGTAGTTTTTTACTAGTTACAAGCTAGGACAACAATTTTGGCTTTTGCGAAAAACCTGGAAGATGGCAATAGCAGAAATCAGCCTTTCCTGGTTGGTTTTTGCTTGAAAACTTAAATGCTTAATTTGAATTTGAAACTGATAGACACGTAGATTTCTTGTTCCCATGGGCCAAAAGGGAAAAAGAGAGTGAAGAGAAACAGTAGTATTATATACATAGACCATACGTCAAAATCAAAACAGAAAATTTTGCATATGCATTAATACATATAAAAAATACATCCAACTAGGCAAAAGGGAAGTATGTTTCAGCTTGATTTTGCACCCATATACAATTATAGGTGATCTGAATATTCTGTTTATCCCATTTAAGACTTCAAAATTTACCTTCAAGAAGATTTGGCTAGTTTTCTACTGCTTGTTAAGGATGTCTCCTGCGTGCCTCATGACCACTAGACAATGCCACTGAAAAGAAGTAATCCGCATTTTGCTCAAGCTCTCACCTTATGTCGTGCAGAATTAGTTAACCGAAAATAAATTATGAAAGGACCTCTATGGAAGAAATGAAATAAAGGTTGACTTACCTCCTTTCTGCATATAAGATTTCCCGAACGAGTGGTTCATGGTACTCCGAACGTGTAGCTCTGGCGTACGCAGAAGCGAAGTCCTGGGCGTGCTCAAGAATGAGCCCTAAGCGGTCCCAAACAAGTGGTTTGGGCGGTCTCGAGAACGAGATCTCGAGCGTACCTAGGCACGCGGATCCAAGGTAGTGTAGGTCGCACTCAAAGGCAAGCTCTGAGCGGTCCCAAACAAGTGGTTTGGGTGGTCTCAAGAACGAGATCTTGAGCGTGACTGGGCATGAGAGACTCAGTTAGTGTAGGATTTGGATCTTTTTGTATCTCATTGTTTCTTGGTGTTATTCGTCCACTGTGTATGGCCTAACAACCCTCAATAAAGTGTTAGTCTCTGCCAGAGAAATATGAGAGTTACTGATCACAATTGCCCTCTAATCAAAAATTAAACAACTCGAAGACTTCATTTAACAAGACGAACTACTCCATGATTACAAAAACCATCATGCTGGTTTTTGTAACTACAACATAATATTGACACAGTACAAAACAACAATAAAGCTGTTATTAACCATTAGTCTGTACCTTCAAACTGCTAGCATATCCACTGAAACACAAGTTTTGTTTTGTACAATGTTGATTGTGATATTTCGCTCATATGGCATGCAGTACTGACTTTGCAATATTTTGTTGGATGTAGATGGACAAAGTTGTACGTGCATTTACTGGTGGGGCGATTAGCCAAACGGGTAGTTCTGTCGACTCCGGCGGTATGGAAGCGACCATCCTTTTGTTTCGCGAATCACCAGACTTTAAAACTCTTATGACTAGGATTAAGTCAACCTTTGGATGGGATGAGCCTGGAGTCGTTGTCGGAATGCAAGGGAGATATGACGCAGGGCTGGGTTTTAAGGTGCGAGCCTTGTTGGTGCCAATCTTGTCCGCCGATGATTGGGACATGTACAAGGAAATTGTGCTCACATCTCAGGTCCAGTTGTTGGAGGTGGCGGTGGAGAGGAGAATCGTTGTTGAGGATTTGCCAGACAATTTGGATGTGGTGAATGGCAACACAGAGGAACTAGACCCGCTGCCCATCATTCGCAAGCCCCCCTCCCCCCAATGGAAGAGCAACCTTCCGAAGAGTTCGTTAGCGTGAGTCCTACCGACCATGCCCCCCCGTCGGTGGATCTGCTTGTATCTTCCCCGCAACGTGTTATTGACCCTGTGACTAATTTCAACGGCGCTGTAATGAACACCGAGCTTGAGGAGGAGTTGTTTCGTGATGGAACTACCCGTGAAGTGGAGTCTGACGAATGATAGAGCTCGACCGAAAACGAGGCTCCCGCACAGCTTTTCTCCTCAGAGGAAGGCAGGGTTCTTCGTAGTGTAATAGGTGAGGTCCTGTCGGTGCATGCATTTGATGATGTCAGTATGGCTGATAAGGTTGTTTGTGCTAATGGGTTGAAGAGCAGGAATGGCATTGCAGACCCGGAGAATGACATAATACGGAAGAACATGTTGTTTCTAACCATGGAGGACATGAAGATTTTGCTGTAAGAATACTCAGTGCGGCACCATCGTCCATTCATAGTGCAACACTCCGATGTGAATAAAAGGTACACCGTGAAGTGCGAAAGGGGGTGCAGATGGAAGGTATGGGGCTACAAAACAAGGAACAAGCAATGAAAAATAGCGAATGTGAAGCAGCCTCACTCTTGTGGGACTGCACAAGTGTTCAGGGAGCACCTCCAGGTGACCGTAAATTTCATTGCTAGGCGTATTATAGCGGTCGTGGCTATCGATCCTGATGTGACCGTCGCCACTCTCATCGAGGTTATCTACGAGTTCATCAAGTACCGTGTGAAGTACGGAAAAGTATAGAGAGCAAAGCAGAGAGCGATGAAGTTATTGTGGGGTGATTAGAAGGAGACTTACGGTTTGCTTCCTCGAATCCTAACCGCTGTGCAGGCTAAGAATCAGAGCATGGAGTTTTATCCTTGGCACGACAACCGAATGGAACTCGATGGAGGGGTTATGAAACATATCCTTGGGAGGGTGTATTGGTCCTTTGGGCAATGCATAGAGGCATTCAAACATTGCAGGCTTGTCTTATCTGTTGACGCAACAATCCTGGCGGGGAAGTACTATGGTGCCTTGATGCTCACTGTGCGTATTGATGCGGAGGACTAGCTGATTCCATTAGCATTCGCATTGACAGAGGGTGAGAACAATGCAAGCTGGGAATGGTTCCTGGATATAGTTCATCTACACCTCGTTGGGCCTGGACAATATGTTTGCATTGTCTCGGACAGGCACCGTGGCATTCTGAACGCTACGAAGAGCAGACTTGACGGACACCCGGATATGCTGCATCGGTGGTGCATGCGTCATTTAATGGCTAATTTCTTTAAGCAATACAGCAGGGAATATCTCACCAAAAAGTTCAAGCTATTGTGCGGATGCTTGGAGAAGAGGGAATTCGAGGTCAAGTTGACGGAGCTGAGGGGACTGACCAACGAACGGGGTAACTTGTGGTTGGACGAGGTCTTGCAGCAAAAGGCGAAGTGGGCACAGGCATACGATGAAGATAGCTATCGGGGAATGATGACAACGAACATCGCGGAGGTGTTCAACAACGTTATTAAGGGCATCCGTGCAATGCCAGTATCTGCTATCTTGGAGTACTCATTTCGGAAGACCAACTCGTACTTTGTGGATCGGTGGACCCGAGCAAGGGATACATACAACGCCAGCTAGCGTTGGGGTGCGGCTGCTGCCAAGCACCTTGCTATCGTGGGGCTGAGTCATGCAATCAGGATGTGGAGGAATACGATCCCACTTTGCATATATACGCCGTCAGGGCAGCCGGGGGCACATCGATAGGGGCGATCGTTACAGTGGCCGAAACCATAGAGTGAACCTGACTGCGGGAGACTATATTTGCATGGTCCCGATGTTGCTGTATGTCCCATGCTCTCACGTCATCACCGCCTGTCGCGTGCGCGGTGTAAGTCACCTTACCTTCATTGCGCCAGAATTCTCGAAGCTAGCCATGATATGGACTTAGGAGAAAAGATTCGAGCCTTACCTTGATTCCTCGCATTGGCCACCGTACGTGGGTGAGGAATACATTCCCGACATAGCAATGATGAACAAACGACGTGGTCGAAGGAAGAGGAAGAGGCTTCGCAATGACATGGACCTCTCACAGCAAGGTGGTAAGGACATGTACTCTCTAGGGGACTTCAACGACGCTAGCAGCACCAACAGGTGCTTGGAGTGCCACGAACATGGACACACTAGGGCAAAGCACGTCAGTAGGGATTCCCAGTCGTGCAGGGTCAAGCAGCGGTGCTCACGTGTCGCCCCGCCTGCTTGAGGTATCCAATGGTGTTGTTCCGCAAAAATAGTTGTTCCTTACGTATATAGTACTTTCATTTGCATTTCACATATTGTTTTGAACGTCATATGTATGTACTGGAAATCTTTTCCTGTAATGCAGGGATTCGTAGTCGCGTAGGGTAAGTCGGCGCCGCTGTAGGATCAAGGATAACCGACTAGAGGGGGGTGAATAGGAAGTTTTTGAACTTTTTGACAAATTAATAATTTAAGCCAATTATGAACTAAGTCTAAACTAGATAAAATTCTAGCTAAGCAATTCAACACAAGACAAATGCTAGAATTATAAATGCGGAATAAGTAGAGACAAGAAATAACCACAAATAAGACAATGAAGTTTTTCCCGTGGTATCCAAGACTTGTCGGTATTCACTAGTTCATGTTGAGGAAGCTTGAAAAAATAAAGTCGGCTCCACGAATTAAGCCTTCCCTCGATCACTATTGGTTGTTCTTCCTCCGCTCCAGAGATGGTGAACACCAAACCACTCACAATCTTGGCACCTGGCCTCTTCACAATCTTTTTGAAGAGAACACCGTGCTCCCACCGCCAAGCCGTCTAGGTGTTTGGCAAAACACCAAGAGTAATAAACCGATGACCTTCGCTTGACTACACTCAAGTGCAAATGGATCAACTAGAATGAATGAATGCACTTGAATTGGCTCAACTACCTCACAATGAATGCACAAGAGTATTTGAGGTGTTGGAATGATGTTCAAGAATCTAAGGATGTTAAATGTGGTCTCTTCTTCTATACTTGAGCAGGTGGAGGGGTATTTATAACCCCCACAACAAATGTGACCATTGGGAGAGAAACCCCAACTTTTCAGTGAAATACGGTACTACCGCCAGCCAAAGTGCAGTACTGCTATATCCCACCAACCGCTCCGTAATGGCTATAACAGGAGCATTAACTCTCTCTGATATAGCCGTTTTAAACGCGGCGCGGTACTACCGCTGAGACCGGTCGTACCGCACATTGGAGTGGTACTACCGTTCACAGGATTTTCAATCTCAGCCGAAAAGGTGCTTCTCTAGATTTTACGTACCGCCATCTAGAAAACGGAACAACCGTAGCACGATAATTCCGCCACTAAATCTCGTTACTACCACATCACGCGGGAGACTAGGACCAGCTTACCCAATCAACCTTGCCACGTGGATGGCTCAGATGCATTGGGCCGTTCGGACCACCGTTTTAATCGCACGATTCAAGGTACATTCGGACGGTCCGAACGTGCACCGATAGTATCGCCAAAGGAAATGCGGTCATACCGCAAAGCGGTAGTTCCGCCAAATATTCTCTGGTACTACCGATCCAAGGGAGAGGCACCGAACCAAAAACGGCGTCTCTCTGGTTTTTACCTACCGCCAACAAACAAACGGAACAACCGGGCTGCGGTAGCACCACACCACGTGCCGGTCATACCGCTAAGCGTCCAGAGCAACATGGTCTGATCGGACTGAATACGTGGACGGCTCAGATTCATTGGGTCGTTCGGACCACCGTTTTAACCGCACGATTGGGTTACTTTCGGACAGTCCGAACATCCCCCGGTAGTACCACCAAAGGAAATGCGGTCATACCGCTTAGCGGTAGCTCCGTTAGTAAACTCCGGTACTACCGATTTCCTTGTCAATTTCACAGTTGGCTTTCCAATTCAAATTCAAATGCATGGATGATCCTAAATTGATCCAATTTGCAGAAGAACTGGCTATCAAGCTACTTGTCACGATCTCTCTTAATAGTATGGCATTTAACCTATAATCCGGTCTTCCAACCATTTCTCCTAAGACCAGTAAAACATAAAAAGGATCCTAGACTACTTGTACCTTGTCTTTGAGCCATGTAGATCTTCATGTTGTCCTTTAGCATGCATCTTCAAGTCATCAAACTCACCAATGGGACTTAACCTTGTAAATACTCAACAAACACGTTAATCCCATATTCACATATTCACATATTATCATTAATTACCAAAACAATTTTTAGGGGTCTAGATGCTTTCAGCCGCTCTCGTAATGCAGGATGTCGCAGCACGCACAATATGTATTGCTCCTCTCGGAGTACGATGATGACCACCGCGCTCACCGCATAGCCCACGATGGTGTGGTGAGATTTGCTAATCTTCTATTCCATCGTGTTGCCAACTAATCCCCCATGTGCTTATTGTTTCGCTTATTTATTTACGTATCTCTCTTGCAAGTACTCCAGCCACTTCGCCCTCGGACCCACACCCCTCTAGATTGGGATGAGCGGTACGTGCCATACGTCCGCTCAGCCGGTCTCCTTGCTTTGGCGTGGATAGTTATCAATGGGCTCCCTCATATAGACGGTGTTGAGCTTATCGCACTGATGAACTGGTGGCGCCCAAAGACCCGCACTTTCCACCTACCGTCAGGTGAGATGACTATCACGCTTCAGGACGTTGGTATGATTCTAAGCCTCCCCGTAGATGGTTTGGCAGTGACTGGGGACATCAACAGCGTGGGCTAGCGAGATCGGGTGGTAGAGTGGCTTGGAGTGCCACCGAAGGACCCCTCTGCGGACTCGAGGGACAATCGGCCATCTGCGGTGCTTGCGTCATGGCTGTGAGCGCACTTCAACGCGTGCCCGTCGGACGCAGATGACGACGCTATGTAGTGCTTCGCACGGGCATGGATTTGGCATCTTCTCGGCTCCTTCCTGTTCCCGGACGGTAACGGCAACACTGTCTCCTGGATTTACTTGCCGATTTTGGCAGATTTCGCGACGGTAGGGACCTACAATTGGGGTTCTACTACACTGGCGTGTCTGTACCGGCATTTGTGCGACACTTGCCGATCACGGAGTGCAAACGATAACTTGGGTGGCTGCGTATACCTCCTGCAGATCTGGATGTGGGAGCGTTTCCCCGTGGGTCGATCCACTCGTGCTACCTTGCAAGTACGAATTTTTTTAATTAATCATACATATCTCGTTCCATAAAAAATACGACTGATATATATCTCCATGCAAGCATGGCCATGGCCCCTTGAAGATGAGGCCTCGCAACCCACAGTAGCCTACCTCTGGAGCTCCATCATGGCACCTACTGGGCGTCCGAGGTCGCTGTACCTCACGTATACAAACGAGCTCGACGTCATCACGCAGGACCAGGTACTATTTCATAAGTTATTTTGCTTGCTGCATTCACCTATTCAAACTATTATTCCATCACTACTTTCGTATACATCTGGTGCAGGTCACGTGGCTGCCATACGTCCGCGACGAGGTCCTCCAAATTGAGCTAAACCCAATGTGTGAGCAGGGCGAGGCTTCGTGCCTGACCCTCTCGCCGCTGATCTACTTCCATGTGGTGGAGTACCACTTGCCCCATCAGGTAATGAGGTAGTTTGGAAAGTTTTAGGCATGTCCACCGGTGGTGTTCTCGACAGACATAAACCTTCAAGCGTAAGGATACCTATCGGCTATTGCCGTATATGTGCAGCTTCGTTAGCACTTTTCGTGCTAACGGTTAGATTGTCCCCGTCGCTGGATGAACAGAAGACGGAGGTACCGGCACACCGACTGGTCCGCTTATCACCGTGCCTGCGTGTTGGAGTGGGTGGACCGGAGAAATTAGTCGAGCCGGTCGAGGAACGTGCCCCAGATCCATCATAGGCATGACTTCGTGAGATACCTAGAGTGGCTACACGGTGTCGCGCGTCTCCAGCTTCGACCAACGATGACCGATGCGGATATAGGTGAGGGTGACTCGTCCGATAAGGACATCGTGGACGACTACGATGAGTTCACACGGACGGGCACTCAGCCGAAGAGGGCCCCCATCAACGCTTACTACGTGAGTACATTTTATCCCACCACTAATTAGCAATGTCACCATGCATAAACTAATTTAATGTGTTGACCCGTTCGCAGGGAAGGCAGCTCGCCCGCATAAGCAACGAGGCCGGGAGGGTTATCATGCTACAAGAGGGTTTGGAGGGAAGCTTCGAACGCTCCAGGGACTTTGCTGAGGTAACACACCCTACGTTAAATTAACATGTTCTCTCTTGTTATTTATTTTGTTGTATTAAACTTCACTACCTTTTTGTTGGTTAATCTTGTAGTTGGTTCGCCGCCAATGCCGGCGAATGGCCGTAAAGATGAACTGTGTGGCGGTGGCGGGAGAAGTCGTGCAACCTGGCCCGGCTCGGGGTGGCTCCTCACGTGCTACAACATCGGGAGCGACAACATCTGCTTCGGTCGCACACGACAAGGACACGGAGGACGACGATGAGACCGGCGAGGACGAGGAGGAGGGTGGCACAGACGAGGCAGATGAGGCCGAGAAGGACGAGGATGACGTCGATGCTAGGATTCCCGATGAGATGGTCCTCACGGACCTGGTTGGTGCACCGGCCCCTACGCAGCCGACTCAGGCCACGCCACCACGCCGTAAACGGCGTGATCGCGCGGACATTAGTTCGGTAAACATTGTCGAGAGCACGCGAGGCCAACACCCAACAGCGAGATTCACACCAAGGTCGGGTAAGCGCCAAAAGCGCAAGTGATGAGATGAATGGGTGTATGCATGTTTGTACAGTTTATATTGAATGAAATCAGATGACTGCTGGAATTAAACTTTCTATGGCTATGTTCGAATGAAATGATTGCATGAAATGAAATTTCTGAATTGATGGATATTGAATGTTGAATGAAATTAGATGATTGATGGATGATTCTTATAGCATGAAATGCACAGTTCATATTGAATGAAATCAGATGACTGCTGGAATGAAACTTTCTATTGCTATGTTCGAATGAAATGATTGCATGAAATGAAATTTTTGAGTTGATGGATGTTGAATGTTGAATGAAATTAAATGACTGATGGATGATTCTTATTGCATCAAATGTTGATTGAATGAACACAATTTGGATAGTTGCATTGAGTATCAGTTGCTACTGCCACGCCATGTATTCTGGCGTGAAAAGGCAGTCATGTCACGCCGAGATAAATGGCATGACAGGACTTGGCACCAGACCACTGGTCTTTTTTTTTTGGAACGCCTCTGGACCGGCTAGGAATTTGGCGTGGCAGTACGGTTTTGCCACGCCATGTATAGTGGCATGACAAGGCAGTCCTGTCACGTCAGGATAAATGGCGTGACAAGACTTAGCACCAGACCATCGGTCTTTTTCTCGCAACGCCTCTGGACCGGCTAGGAATTTGGCGTGGCAGTACGGTTTTGCCACGCCATGTATTGTGGCTTGACAAGACAGTCCTGTCACGCCGGGATAAATGGCGTGACAAGACTTAGCACCAGATCGCTGGCCTTTTTTTCGCAACGCCTTTGGAACATCTAGAAATTTGGCGTGGCAGTATAGTTTTGCCACGCCATGTATAGTGCCGTTACAAGGCAGTTCTGTCACGCCGGGATAAATGGCATGACAAAGCAGTAATGTTTGAGGTTTTTGAGGAAAGGGTTTAGGTTATGGGATTTAGGGTTTATGGTAATAGGTTATGGGTTTAGGGTCTGCGGTGATAGGTTCTGTGGTTGGTTTTGGAATAGGTTAGGGTTTTAGGATTTACATTTTTAGGGCTTGTGGTTTTATGGTTTAGGTTTAGGGTTTATGGTCTATGGTGATAGATTTTGGGGTTGGTTTTGGAATAGGTTAGGGTTTTAGGGTTTACAGTTTTAGAGTTTGGGGTTTTAGGGTTTAGGTTTAGGTTTAGGTTTACGGTTTAGGTTTACGGTTTAGGTTTAGGGTTTAGGATTTTTAGATCGACTTGACAACCCTGACCGCCTCGCCAAGTTTTCAAATCGACATGACAACACTATACCTTCTCAGCTTTTCAGACTGAACAGACATGACTCTGCAAAGAAAGACATGACTTCTCTCTGCAAAGCAGGATGTGACCCGACGACTTCTCTTTGCAAAGTAAGACATGACAACACTCTGCCTTGCCAGCTTTTCCATTACTTGTTCTTCTGATAATATTGTTTCAATTCTGAGATCGTGCAAATACTAAGATCACTCAAATCAACGAAACAAGCATTGAAGTCACTTAATAAGTGCTCAAGTAATTGAACCAAGTACAAAAAGGTAATGAAATTAAACCACATAAAATAGCGCTTAGGTTTTAGGGTTTATGGTTTTAGGTTCAAGTTTACGTTTATGTTTAGGTTAGGGTTTAGGCTATTAGGCTTTAGGTTTAGATCTAGGTTTAGGTTTAGGTTAAGGTCTAGGCTATTAGGCTTTAGGTTCAGGTTTAGGGTTTAGTCTTTTCAGATCGACTTGACAACCCTGACCGCCTCGCCAGCTTCTCAGATCGACATGATAACACTATACCTCCACAACTTTTCAGACCAAAAAGACATGACTCTGCAGAGATAGACGTGACAACACTCTGCCTCGCCAGCTTTTCAGACCGAAAAGACAGCACTCCACAAAGCAAGACATGACTTCTCTCTGCAAAGCAGGACGCGACCCGACGACTTCTCTATGCAAAGTAAGACGTGACAACACTCTGCCTCGCCAGCTTTTTCAGATCGACATAACAACACTCTACCTCCTCAGCTTTTCAGACCAAAAAGATAGGACTCTGTATGAAATTAACCACACCATGCCAACCCTCTGGCTTATAAAAGGAGGTGGAAAATATTTGGGAGAGAACACTACACGACCAAACCCAACACTACACCAGAGCTTGCTTCACTATGCTGGGATGGACAAGATGCAGAAGCAATGGGACAAGATCTACGAACAAGCAAGGGTCATTGGGGGGTCGCGGACGACCAAGCAAGGGTCATTGGGGTCGGACGACCAAGCAATGGTCTGCCGCGTCTGGTCCGACAAGAGGAGCTTGCCAGGATGGCAGCTCTTTGTAATGACGCCCCTCATAGCAGCAACCCCATGCAGAACGTTCCAACAGAGCATTCGCCGCAACACCCGCCAGAGGGGGAGTCGCCGCCCCTCTGTTGGTGTAGGGACACATGCATGTTCTTCAAGTCTAAGGAGCGGCTCAGCCTGGGCATGCGTTACTGGGATTACGCGAACTACTCCTGTGACTATCCCGACTGCCGTTGGGTTACGAGATGCTATCGACAGCCGGTAAGGACCAGTTACAGTGTGTTCCCCTACTATTTCTCTTTCAAAGTATGCACTAACAACCTCTCATGTCTACTCGTAGTCCCCGGATCCACTATGTGGCTACCACAAGTGGATCGACCTAGAGATCCACCCACATGACTAGTGGACTCTCAACTTCGACGAGTGGGATGCCAAAAGGGCCCGCGAGATCCGGGAGGAGGAGCGCCGCAATGACGAGCAAAACGAGTGTATCCATCAGGAGACGAAAGCTTATCTCGAGGTGTGCAGGCGCAGGGAGCGCGAGGCTCGCGAGAGGGAGCGCGAGAAAAGTAGAGAAAAATGGCGGCCAAGGCCAAAGAGGCCAGCGAGGAGTTCAACGCTGAGCTCGCAAGGAAGGAAAAATGGCCCCAGTCCACGCAGTAGGTCGGATGATTCCGTACTAGTTCCCAGAAGGTCGAATTTATTTTCATGCCAAAAAGGCGCATACATATTGTAGGAGTACTTAGGTTTATTGCATCGTGCATGATGTTGTTTTTATGCACGTAACCAAACCCTGTGTGCCGTGTTATTCCAAGCTTTATTATAAAGTCTATTTAAATTCGCAACTTCAAATCTCGCTGTCTTTTTGCATTCAATTCTTCGCGTAGCAAGGCATCCAACAACATGAGAAAAAAATGAGTTCTGGAAGTAGGCACGTAATGGTCTACGACCACAAAGTGACAAAGAGCACCACCTATCATTCCAGTAGGATGTCTACGCATCTTTCATCAGCGGTACTATCTAGCATATGTCCATACTTGTGCCTCATATTGTACCACACAGTCCATATATTAGTCATTTTTTCTAGGATGCAGCATGTATCACTTCTGGGACACGGCCTAGAAATATTGTACAGGTGTTTATGACGGATATATATGCTGAAGTGTCAAAGGTTATCAATCCACAAAAAGATTATCGGTCCATATATGTATTTACTCTCAGTTAAAAGGATGGTGTTATATTTCGTTTACGGATAAATTCTCTATTTTTTAAGTTATTGATTGTTAAGTGTTACATGTACATGGTGTTATGTATCACCGTAACTTGAATTGTTTTTTATCTTTCAAAAGGAAATCTTTTTGTTACCATCTTACCACCAAATCCTAAGGTTCGAAATCCATAAATCAAGTCCGAACTAAATTCAACCATCAGCTCAATTCAAAATTTACAAACCAACTTACCACCAAATCCTAAGGTTCGAAATCCATAAATCAAGTCCGAACTAAATTCAACCATCAGCTCAATTCAAAATTTACAAACCAACTTACCACCAAATCCTAAGGTTCGAAATCCATAAATCAAGTCCGAACTAAATTCAACCATTAGCTCAATTCAAAATTTACTAACCAACCGCAATTACATGTTGGGCCCTATCATGCCACACATAAAAACGTGATAGGGCAATATTGTCACGTCATGGGATCTAGCGTGACAAGAAACGGTTGTCACGCCATGGTATCTGGTGTGAGAGATGCCACACAAGCCCTCCACGCTGGCACGGCATGCGACCGAGGGCTTGCGTGGCACGTTTTGTCACGCTGCTTCTGATGGCGTGACAGAACGGTTTGGCCACGCATGTATGGTGGCGTGGCCAAAGGGGTCAGAATTGGAATTAAAGTTCGCGAGGGGTTAACTTTAAAATAAAATTTAAAAGAGGATTAAATATAAAAAATCGCTTTGTTAAGGCCTGGATGCCGGAATGTTCTGCTCCCTTTGCCTTCTTCCAGTCGTCCTAGCAAGATTGCCAAAGGGGATTGGCATATTTGCCACACTAGTCTTTGGCATTGGTATATTTACCACACTAGTTCATGTGCAATTACTAAAATGTCACTTCATGTCTCACTGACATACAATGTCGATACCCCGGATTTCCTAATCGAGAACCCTCTGTATTTTCTGCACTAGTCCCTAGATCAGTAGCTAGTGCATACAGTTCATCGTTGATAACAAGTTAGAATCATGAATAGCATAAAAGTAACAACAAGGTACCAGCCTTAAGGCCACTTATTACAAAAGAGGTCAAAAGACCTTGAGTCTTATCGCAATGAAACAAAGAAAAGTCAAACTCCGAGTGATGGCTCATCAAACCGCCTGGCACCCAAGATTCGATCGGGAGCACAACCTAGTACTCCGGATGTCCTTCGTCAGACTCAGCAGGCGTAGTAGTCGTAGTCGTTCTCAGCATCATTAAAGGCTTCTGATATTTATTTTGAATATAGCATGTGAGTACAAAAAGTACTCTGCAAGTCTTGGGAAACATGCATATGCATAGCTTTAACAATTGGGCTTACAGGGTTCTTTTGCACAAAGCAATATTTTATATTTCAAACATTTTACATAAAAGCATATTTGACAAATGCAGTTTCAATAATTAAATTAATTATATCACTAGTGGAGGTTCTAGCTACCAACCACTAAAATCAAGGCTCTAGCTGCCAGGGTTTAAAGGATTGGGCTCTATCTGCTAGAAAACTACCCGAGAGTCTCAACTGCTCCTGGTTCCCAAACTTTTAGTCTTTTGAAATCAAAACCAAAATCTACCATGTGAAAACGCACCTTGCCCGCCCTTGACCGTGGGCACGGCTATTCAAATAGTTTTACACTTTGCAGAGGTTGTACAGCTTGACCCACACGAGATAATCAGCTTATAATGTCCACTCACATACTTCCAAAGGTGTGCGACTAAGAGATTATCATAAGGCCTTTACAATACCTTATCCTTACATCAGCTCGCCCGATGAGCTTAACCCAAAGTCATGGAAGTTCATTTACCATTGACCCGAAGCTCACCGTTGTGGGGGAATAACCTACCCGAACGTGGAGGTTCATTTACCATCGCCTGGTGCAAACCCCAACAGACATGGACATACATTTACCATCGTCTGCACGTGTAACGTCCCGATTTTCTGAGCCTTTTTGAAATTTTTCAAAATAAAAAGAACCATTCGGTTTTGTTGAAGTTCTAAAGCTTAACTTGAGATTTTGGAATTAAAGTGTTTAAAATGACTAAATCAAACTTCAATTAATTCGAGTTTGTTTGCTTTGAGTTGGTTGGAGACTTTGGTGTTGATTTTCCCCTTCTCTGTTTGTTCCATTCTCCCCGCGCGGCCCAGCTCCGCGCCTCCTTTCTTCGCGGATCATCCGATTAAAATCGGACGGCCCGATCTAGTGGGCGTTTCGTCCAGTCCAAATGTCCCACATGTTGTGGACCGTCAGATCTGCGTTGGACGGCCTAATCCTATCGGCACATTCGGCTAGTCCGAACATCCACTTCATTTTGAACCATCTGATCTGTGTTGGACGGTCCGATCTTGTTGGCACGTTCAACTGGTCCGAACGTTCACCTCTGTTTGAACCGCCCGATCAAAATCGGACGGCCCCACTTCGCCGCGCCTTTCTTTGACCTCCATCTCGCTTGGACCTCCCTTTGGGTTTAGACCCCCTTTGTGGTTTGGACCTCTCTCTCGTTTTAGACCTCCCCGGTGGTCCTGGAGCTGATCTTTTTGCAAAGACCACCCTCTTAGTTTTTTTGCAAAGACCACCCCTTTGGGTCACGACCTCCCCTTTGGTCAAGTCCACTCTCTTGGTCTTTTTGCAAAGACCACCCCTTTGGGTCACGACCTTCCCTTTGGGTCACGACCTCCCCTTGGGTCAAGACCACCCTCTTGGTCTTTTTTCAAAGACCAACCCATTGGGTCACGACCTCCCCTTGGGTCAAGACCACCCTCTTGGTCTTTTGCAAAGACCACCCCTTTGGGCCGCGACCACCACTTGTGCCGTGACCACCTCTTTGACCGCGACCTCCCCTTGGGTCATGACCATCCCTTGGGTCACGACCTCCCCTTTGACCGCGACCACCTTTTGGATTGGACCATCTTTCCGAGTTTTAACTGGCCCCCACCTATCAGCTCTGTTCACATTCTCCTTCCTCCCGTTGTGTCGCTACTGACGCAAAGGTACTTGCGCATTAAATGCTGTTGTGTCACATTAAATGCTCTCGCTTTTTGCAGTACCTATTCCTTCTCTTGTCCCTTCCCTGACCTGCTCCCATCTGCTCCTTCACCTGCCCTTGCTCGTGTGTATCTGAGTCTCAGTGACTCTCTTCGTTTCCTCTTGCTATAAAACCTTGAGCAGCCCTCTATCATCACCTTTTCCTCACCCAACACCCTCTTGCTCTCTTGCTCTCTCTTGCTCTCACCAGCTTCGCCGTGCTTGAAGTTTTGCCAAGGAGTTCGCTGAAGTAGCGTCGTCACCTCCTCGTTGCCAAGGAGTTCGCCGAAGTCCTACGCCACCGCCTCCTTACCGCCGCAGAGTTCACTGGAGCACCTGCGCCGTTCACCATCCTTCTCTAGTCTCTCTCTCTCTCTCTCTCTCTCTCTCTCTGTCTCTGGGTGAGTTCCTCTGTGCGTTGTCCTCTTTTTTGCTCTCACGACCACGTTACGTGGTTGTATATCTTTTACAACCACATTGCGTAGTTGTGTCCCTTATATACGACCACGTTGAGTAGTCGTATCCTCCTCAGGACCTCCTCCCGAGACCTCCTCAGGACCTCCTCCCGAGAGTCCGTTTCTATTTTGGTGTTTCTCTTTTTGTTCTAGTTTGGTAGTTTTGGTTTCATTTGAATTCGTTGTATTTATTTGGCTCTTTTTCGCACGTGTAGATTCCGGCTTCGCTGAAAAGTTCGTGGACCCAGCGACCTCTACCGAAGAACCCCAGCTCTTCATCAAAGGCAAGTCGTAGACCTTTGATCATGTTGTTCCCAGTTTACAAAACTATATTGTTTTCTACCAACGTGCATGGATATTTGTATAAAAATGGTTTGGGAATTAGCTAAACACCTACTCGACAGTATGACTCCTTGAATACTTGTGATGACATGTTGACATGTATTCTTTGGACCACCATAGGTTGGGTAAGCTTAGTTGGACCTCTTTGTGATAACCAATATTGGTGCGTATCTTGCTTAGACCTGCTTAGTTATGTGTTGTCTTGATCACTTGTCTCAAAGATGTTAAACTTGACTAATCGAATATGGAATTGTGGCACGTATTGCCTTGGCATGTGTTGTCTTGGCAAGCGTTGTCCTGGCTTGTGTGTCCACTAATAAAATTTGTTGTGCCATGGCCAGGGTGGTCATTTGGCCAGGTTAAACAAAAATTATTTGTGCTCGGGCGAGTGGGTGATGGTGAAGGTGGGTGCGTAAGCACACTGGGATGCGGAGGTCTCGCCTGAGCAACCACTAAGGACTTAACCTTGTAAGCCATTGATCTAGGTCATACCGTGCAACCACAAGTTCATTTATGGGGTGGACTTGGCCGAATAATTAGCAGATGTTTTGGTTTGGTTCTGTCATGAAGGCGTGATCTCCGAGTACTGGATGGAATCACACGGCGCAAGAGGGGGCCCAGCATGACGAAACCTTAGCGGTCAGAACCAAGCCAAAACGGAGCTTTGTAAAAAGCCGGGTGATAGTCTCTCCTTGATTCACATGTCTAAGGAAACGTGTGTTGTATCAGGCGACTATCTCTTGTGGGTAAAGTTGTACAACCTCTGCAAAGTGTAAATCTATTCGAATAGTCATGTCCACGGTCAAGGATATGTCTGGTGATTTCACGCAAGGGGTAGAGTTTCTCAAAACTTGTTGGTCTTGGTTGGTTCCGAGTGGTCTGGGCTGTGACCAGGGTGGTCTGGGAAGTGACCAGGGTGGTCGCAAGTGGTTTTCAAAGAAACTTATTTACTTATGTATTACTTTCTCAACTTATGCTTTGCAATCTATTACTGTATTTCAAGTCAATATTGCTTTCTGCAAAGTAACCATAAAGACCTCCTTGTCAAGCCTTGCATGAATGCTATTTGCATACATTTTCCCTACGGCTTGCTGAGTACATTCAAAGTACTCACGGCTTTGTGCCCTCTGGTTAATCAGCAGCTGAAGACCTCCCAGGGATCTCTGACCTCTTCGAAGAGGAGGCCTTCGAAGACCTCTCGTGCTAGGGGAGATCTTTGACGACCAGGCGTGCTAGGGACGTCCTCCACTCGATTGCCTGTGGGCATGTCGAATGACCTCCGCGTGTTCTGTTTGTTTCCACTGTGAGCTCTTCAGTTGTAGCCCTGTGCGGCAGACCTCTGTAAAAAGCTTGTCCATAAGGTCTTTTGCTTATATTGTTGTTAATTTGTCTGCTTCTTCTATAGTTTTGTTGTATGGCTGTGATCGCATCGCTGTTGAACTGTGCGGACTAGCGACTGATCGTGGGACTAGTCCAGTATGCACAGTGAGTCTCGGGGTGGTTTACCCGGGGCGTGACAGCACGACCCAATTTATGGAGGTACATTTACCATATTCACACATCTCAAGATATGGCAGTGCATTTACCATTATCAAGAGACACCTATAACTACAGCCTGCGAGCTTAATGCGTGGATTCAATAAATTAGTTGGCCAGGTCCTTCCCATAATCAGACATGTGGTTGTACGGTATTGCTTAGTTTGGATAGTCACAAGCATCGATCCTTAATATGACTTGGGCGGAACTTACTACATTCCCAGTTCTCGTGCTTTAGCTGCACCCGCCTGATCTTACCACCCGCCTAAGTCTAAAACAAGTTTTCACTATTTTATTTTATTTTCCAAATACTGACATTACCTAATGTCATACATTTCTAAAAGGATTTGCATAAAAGGTAATAAGGGTTTTCTCCCAATAGGTGATCCAGACCAATGAACATGTCTAAGCAATTCTACTGCGTTTAACTATTCCACAATATTGTAATCAATATCGTGGATTTTCTATGCTAGGGTGACGATGGATTAGGATAGTAATATCAAAGGAAGACATTAACAACTTTTAGGTTTCATATGAAATGGCAATGCATAATAATTTTAAAACTGAAAATAGTATTTGAAAATCATAGGTATAAAATGGTCAAAGGAGACTCGCCTCCGTCGACGGTTGGGGTCACGGTGTCTAATGGATCCAACTTGACTTCGACGGCGTCAGATTCTACACGCATGAAACTAGGCAAATAAATACAAGAAAATCAAATAAAATCCAAAAATTACAAAATAAATACTGAAAGGAAGATAATGAATTTAGATGAAATTAGGGACAAGAATCGACGGATTCGGAGTTCGTATGAGGGAGAACGAACATCCGGAAGATTGCGATCATATAAAATGATAAAAATATAGAAAATGGAATATGCTGGAATATTCCATTGGGGATAAAAGAAATGCTGATTTTTGTGGGTCCCAAATGGAAGTGAGAGAGAGATGGAAAGAGAGAGGAATGGGTGATTGACTGGGTTAATTATTCTAGCTTTAGTTGCTAATGCAGGTTTCTACTAACGACTTATCTTAGTACAACTCTTAACTGAACTTGATCGCTTTAAGTCATTTGCTTGCTAGCACACTAACCCTTTTGAACTAACTACTAAACTAACCCTGCGCTTAATTAACTACTAATTAACCCACAAGGGAATCAGTGTTAGTTGAATTCTCAAGCCACTGATAATTTCTAATTACCTCCTAATCTCTTGACTCAATTATTAACTAACACTATTCAAGCATACCCTTTGCTACAAGAACAACTATTAACCAAGTAGTCTACTAATAATTTTCTAAACAACCAACTAATCTAGGTGGGCTCCTAATGTCATCGAAGTTTTATGCATAATTTATACATTATAGTTCCTATCAACTAAATCAGCTAATTAACCAATTATACCCTAACCAATCTTGATTAACCCCTAATCCAAATTACCGGACTTACTAACTAACTGGACTTACTACTGGGTGAGGGCCAACTAAACACAAGAAGGATCTTCAGAGCACAGACAGGGGAAAGGGGGCGGCGCTTGGGCAAGGGGCGACCGGCGGGCAGTGGCGGCGCAAGGGGTTTGGTTGGCGACCAAAACCGGTGGCTGGGACCCTGAGGGGGCTACACAAAGTGGCGTCACGGGCACAAGAGGCCAGAGGCAGTGCGCGCGAGCCAAGCAGCGCACGGGTGGTGCGAGCACACGGAGGCGGCGGCGTTCTGGTGGCCGGTGGTGGGGGGTAGCACATGCACGCGCACGGTGCAGCCACGGGGAAGGTTGAGGGCCGGCCGATTTTGCTTGGGGGTGACCGAGGAGACCCGGCGGCGGTGACCGGTGGCGGGGAAGGCGAGCTCCCGGTGGCGGGCGTCCTCTGGTGAGGCAACCAACGAATTGATGAGGGGGTAAAGAGAGGAGGGTTGGACACCCGTGGTGACGCGGTTGGCCAGGGAGTTATTTCACCGGAGCGGGAGTTTGGGTGGTGGGCGGCGGCGCTGGTCTTGGGGAAGAACGGGACGTGGCGGCGGCGCAGAGCTCCGGGTAGGGGGAAATGGAGAGGGAGAGAGTGAGGGGGAGGGGGAGGAAGGGCGATGAAGAGAAGGCCAGGTGCTTCTTATAGGCGAAGGCCGAGGAGAGCTGGGCATGGCGCACGGCGCGATGCACGAGCACTGGCATGGCGCCGGGCAAGGGATGGGTGCGCGGGCTACGAAGCAGGGCGTGGGTGCAACGGCGGTGCTGCAGAGCTTTGGCGACACGTGGAGCGGCGTGGTGTGCATGCAGCGTAGCCAGGCATGGTGTTCGCGAGGCAAGGGCGCATGGGCTAGCAGCCAGAAGAAGGAGAGAGAGAGAGAGAGAGAGAGAGAGAGAAAGACATGAATGGAAAGAAAGCAAGGGGGAAAAGGAAAAAAGATTTTCATGGAGTATTCAAGGTTTGATTTTCAGAATTTGGCGAAGAATTAGAACTGAGATGATCAAATACGAATTTGAATATTTGATCAGCAATGTAAGTATAAGCACAAACTCCAACTGAATTCCAAATGTTTTGAATTATCTAATTTTAAATTTTGATAAAGACCAATTTTAGTATGTCACATATAACCTCGGAAACCACATGTCACTAAGACATAGAGTTACATTTTTGTAATTGCATATGAACTTAATGGCACATCTTCAATGATCCCTTTGCCAAACACATCTATTTCTACAGTAAACTGTGGGGAATCATCCGTATGCACGCTTTGGAATGCAAGAATTTTATCAACTTAATCATGTGTTGCACAAACATTTTTATTTGATTTTAAAACGAGATCCATGTATTATTCATGTGTTACTCCCTGTTCCTCTTAACTGACGTTTTTTACTTTTTACAGTATACGAGACGTGATTTTGATTATTACTTTTGTAGTTTTATATTATTATATATTATAAAACTATACTGTTATGAAAGTATTTTTAATGACAAATCTAATAATATAATTTCTATACCATCCGGCAAGATAATTTTAAGCATAGCTGACAAAAGAACGGAGGTAGTACACGAGTTTGTTTTATCTTCTACTCCAGTTTTCGAATAAATTTGAAAAACAAAGCAAAAATGGATGGTGATGGCATATTTATTGTTTTTTTTTGGCGTCTCCTTGTAAAAAAAAAGGAGTAGGAAATAAGACGGGCAGAGAACATGTTTCGAATCGGCGATTCTCCTGATTATTTCCGTCGGTGAAGAAAAGGAGGACGAGGTCCTACTGGGTTCCATTTCGGCGGCGGCGGCGGCGCGAAAGGCGAGCGTTAGTTTGGCGTGGTGGGAGAGAAGGAAAGGAAACCGCGGCCGTCTGTAATCTGCGGCCGAAGCCGAACCCCCTCCCTGCTCCTTCCTACACCATCGCGCCGGCGGCATGGAGTCGGGAGCCAAATCAGAAGCAAAACGAGACGGGGAAAGATCGGATTCGGTGGGAAGCAGCAGCAGCAGGGTGTATCACGAAAGGCAAAGGCTGCAGTTCTGCCTCCTCCACTCCCTCAACAACCTTATGCAGGTGGCTCTTCTCTCTAGCTATTACAATCTTCTTGTGTGCTTACCAATTTTCTACCCACGCTTATACTTTTCTTGACAATTTACTACAATCTTAAGCTTACTAGAGTCCGTAGTTTCAATTCTGTCTCTGGTGCTTTCCTTGGTCTATGCGATCAATGTCGATTATCCCCATCGAATGACATGGTCACCCCCATCTGCGAACACAGCAGTCGAAATTACTCGTTGGAATTGTTAGTAGTTGAGCGTTGTGCTCCACCCCGTCCGTACTGGCCATGGTGGGCATATTTTTCATGTGACAACTTCTTATCACTACTTGTGTTCTGGTGAAATATCACAGCGTCTTGAAAATATGGAAGGATTAAGGATGTTCCTCGTCAGAAAGCTCCAGCAAACAAGTCACTCTTATCTCTTATCAATTCTTGGCCCAGTCAGTGGACACTGTTTGTCATCAGCTCGTGTACTGTACAACACGTTTATGTGTATCGCCCATCCGTTTTGCACATTTCTGTTCCACCCTATGGAATGAATGAAGGCTAACTAAGTGTGCTCGTGAATCATATGGATTCATAGCTGATTTTTTTAGATAATGATAGCCCAATAGGAACAAATCTTTCGATCTTGTCGATTTTCTTAATGCTGTTTTAAATTGCTGCTGAGGTGAATTTGATAGACCAATTTGTACTCGCCAGAGGCTATGTGACTACAACAAGAGCACACATAGATAGCAAATATTTCAGCTGCTACCTGCTTGGCCTTTTATGTCTATTGCCTAATCAGTAGAAGAAATATTATCGCAACTTGCCCTCACAAAGATAAATAATTGGCACTTTCACTTGTACATATGCTGCAAGCAGCATGATCTTACTAGAAACAGCATGGTCCATTTATTTGCTCCCGTGCCATCTTGGTTAATCTGCATGTACCATGTTTTTACTGTCTCGATTATTGTTTCAATTGTTCAGGAAAAGGAATCTTTCACCCGAGCTGAGTTGGATGGCGTTGCTGAAAATCTTGTTCTTACTGATCCAAACACGGACAAATGGACTCCTTTATCATTGATTTTTAAGCCCCATCACAATGTATTCACTGGGAACTATGATGTAAATGTTCTTATCGCGGCGTTAGAAGCTAGAAAGAAGAAGGTAATTTGGCATGATCGTCGAAAGGGGGCATCTTTCATCGATCTGGATGCAGAAGCGTTGGTAGGTCTGATGATCAATGTGCCTGTCAGGAGGTTGAGGGGGCTCTGGACGACTGGCAGGCATTGGGTAGCAATTCGAAGCATTGATGGTATCTGGTTTAATTTGGATAGTGATTTGTCTGCACCCAAGCAGTTTCAGGACAAAGAGAAACTAATTGCATTCCTAGACAACGTTCTCAGTCAAGGTGGGGAACTCATGATCGTGCTGCAAGATGAACAATAGTGCTGCTTCAAATCTCAAAAGGGTACAACAATAGCATCTCCTCCGCGAGTTGCCCTGTCGCCCATACTTCTGAATTGACATGATGAGATCACAGGCATCTTCAACAGCAATTTCTCTAAAAACTTGCAATTTTATTGGTGAACATAATGGACAGTATGTCAAATGCGAACCAATTATCTTTAGAGAAGGAACACATGTTTGCTGGTAAACTTTGGTTGTCAGCGTGAGCGTGTTACTTGTGTATGAAAACCTTTTCTTTTTGCGGAGGGAATTGTGCATGCAGAGCCCTTTTTTCCCTCGGTTGTGTACGCAGAACTTCCGAAAGGAGCATCTGCTGCAATAGCAGTATATGCCCTGTGGAAAACCACACTAGTTTGGCTAGCTCTTTGACTTTGTCGATTCATTTTGTAAGTACTGCTTGGATGTGTACATTACATCAGGAACTATTTGGTGCACTTTGAGTTCTTCCTGCATGCTTCTCTTGTTGCTTATGTACTCGAGGAATATAATGATCGATAGGCATGTGTGCTGTTTAAGGCTACCAGTTTAGAACTATCAGTCCCTTGTGATTACGCTTCTCTTCGTGGAAACAAGGCATGTAACTCGCCATCTTCGAAGGCTCTAAGCTCGCAATTGGCAAGGAAAATGCTCTTACACTCGTCAACAAGCACATGTTGTGATCTTGAGGATTTTGTGCCTCGGGTAGGGTATGCTTTAGTTATGGCATTGCGCAACAAGCTAGCTACGAAAATGCTAGCAGCTCACAGTTAAACACGTAATTCAGCTTTTACCCTACAGGCAGCAGGCAGCTGGCCAACACCTGCAATAGTTTAGCATAACAAACAACCTGAATGGGCTGGAGCCCTTGCATCAATGTATCAACCTTCATGGTTAGCAGTTAGCACTCCGATGGTAATGGCCAATCTCAACGAGCTCAGTAATGTACAGGAATTGCATACACGCGGTCGGTCAATTATCCATAACTGTGGACATACGAATGCAGCTAGCCACACAAACTCGCAAGCTGTTAGGTACAATGTACAAATTCTATGGTTATTAACAGCAACTAGGTGGGCAGGGCGGTAACTGAAAGCCTGAATGCATTAACGCGGCCTAGTTAGTTCTGCCCATCTTCTTCCGCCAGTACAACGTCGCGGTACTGTAGTGCTCATTGCGTATTTTCTTCGAGGCCGCTCTCCAGTCACACCTCTCCATCTCCTCCCTGGCAGCCCTTCCAATGGATTCTCTGAGATCCTTCGACAAGAGGAGCTGCTCGATCTTCCTCACACACTCGTCGAGATCCCCGGGTGTAAACAAGAAGCTGGTCTTGCCCTCTTTGTCCTTGGGTATTATATCAGGTATGCCTCCAGCACGAGCAGCGACAACTGGGACTCCAGAAGCCATGGACTCCAGCACTACTTGCCCAAGGGTCTCAGACTCTGAAGGCATTGCAAATACGTCCCCGCTGGCATACGCTTGTGAGAGCTCCTCACCTTGGAGCATTCCAGTGAAAACCGCAGGCATGCCTGTGAACATTCTTTCCAGCTCAGCCCTGCCAAGATGAAACAGACAGCGTAAACATCTCCAAAATTCACGATGAAACTACAAGGGGTCAAACAGATGGCCAAGCACCTAAAGTTGGTTCTCAATTGCTCATTGCAAACAAACCACCCCAGGTCCCCAGGTTCTCATTTGGTATTAATGTATTATTATTGTATGCGCCTATGTGGCTATGTGTACATGTGGTACCTTCACTTACTGCATTAGCTTGCTTGGTCTGGAAGTGTCTTGTGCAGGACTATTCTGACCTCTTGGAGGAATAAATCCTCAGGCCAAGCCATGTATACAATTAACTCAAACCAAACCAAACGAGAAAAAAAAAAACTAAACCGCAACTTGTGAACAGGTTCGTTTTCTCAGAATTCATTCAACAGTCAAACATACGCTTGTCCACTTGAAACTTGGTGAGTTTATGAAAGAACAAATAGCATCAGACATGTGCAAAAGATAAGAATCAAGTGCTCCAAATTATGTCAATTTGATACCGTGGAATTGCTGATGAACATAAATACATATCATCCGGTTTGTATCTTGTTGAAAACAACAAATAGTTAACAATTGAACAATGACGCACCTGTATGGTCCATCTCCAACAAAAGCAATTCTTACTCCCGGGAGCCTTTCCATAACCCTGTATTGTTACCGAAATAAGTAAAGTGCTAGCGACGTGGCAAAAGAATGTTCATGTAGCAAACACTTAATCTGCACACAAGTGATCTATGAAAGGCATGATCAACTTGAAATGCTTACTTGGCTAAAATAATAAGCAAGACCACAGAAGTTATATTATGAGTATGCCTGTAAAGCTAAAAGGCTAAGACCATTGCAAGCTATGCTAACTTAGTGACAGCTGACAAAAATGGTCATACCAAGGACAATTAGATGGTCTAGCAGTCTTAACAGAAATAAGCAGCACAAAATAGTTACTAAAGAATTATACCTAAAATATCATGGATGTCAAATATACCACATGGATACTACGAATAATCCATTGTTAATATTCCCCTTCTCTCCATTTTTCCTTCTATACTGTTCAAAATATTTCTAGAGTTTAGTTCATACTGACAAACAATGATATAATTTGTATGAAGGAAAAGCTCACCTTTTCAGAAAATCTAAATTCTTTTCACGCCCAAAACGGCCCACATGTATTATCAATGGTTTCTCTGGTTCCCCGCCACTGACAGGACAGGAAAAGCAGATATGTTATTCAAAAAAAAAATCCTCATTGAAATTTTTTGAAGCGATAGGTGATACCTCAACTTGATGTGCATTTCGTGCCTCCGAAATTTAGGATGGAAGCTTTCAGAATCAACACCCTTGTTCCAAAGTCGTATTCTGTTTGCTGAAGAGGCAAGAGGGATTATGGTTAGGATGGACGAAGGGAAGAAATACAGAAATAAAGATTTATTGTAACTGTTTAACCTGATACTACTTTAGCAGTTTCAAAGTCCTCGGCAATAGCTACTGAAGGAACTAGAGTAAGATCTGCAGACCTGTGGAGGCATCCTTTAAAACAAAATAAGACAGTCAGCAGTCAGCACAAATTAAGTGAGAAAAATCAAATTTGTTTTTGCTTCTCGGTTCCTCTCTTTTGTTGAGAACAAAATAGGAGGGATGATGTTGGGCTTACTTATAAGACTCCACGTGGGCTCAAGTAACCAATTTAAATTGTATCTCGGTATGTACCTGAAAACCATAATAAGAAATCAACTCAACAATGTAAATCTAATAACAAACCCTGACCCAATTGATGCCAAGTAATATAATTTGCAAGAGAGAATTATGATTACATTGGTTGGATCAATGAAGTGGAGGGAAAATACATGTGGTGCAACTTTAACTGAAGCCTACTGGATAATGAAAGCATGTTCGTAACATTGACAGAGGCAGAACATGTTTCTATTGGGTGTCTACAACAACACAACAACAGCAACAAAGCCTTTGGTCCTAAACAAGTTAGGGTAGGCTAGGAATGAAACCTCCTCAAGGTCAAAGAGACGATAGCCTTGTATAAAAAACCTACAAGGCTAAAACCCTAAGCCGTACATCCTACCATCTGCTCAGAGCCTAAAACACCGCCCCTAAACCTTCTTATGGTTCCGGTACGTGGATCGCTAACTTCCATGTGCTCCTATCCAAAGCTAATTCTTTAGCTACATTCAAATCCCTCGAATCTCTTTTAATTGCTTCCTCCCACGTCAGTCTTGGTCGACCTCTGCCTCTTCTTACGTTTTCAGTACGTCTTAAAATTCCACTACGTAACATGTTTCTATTGGGTGTCTAGCACATACATATATTTCCATCCTTTATCTTAGAACAGAGCTGTCTTTGATCTGTATGCAAATATACCATAATGCGCACACAACCAGATTCATATCATGGTATCACCAAAAGCCCATAATGCTTCCCCGTCTATATGTTCAAGTTTTTAGAATAACAGAAGGAGCGAAGCCCTTCCGATTTCTTTTATTAGAAACCAGAACAAGTCTACTACAAAGACAAAATGAAAAATGTCTCTATGTTCAAGTAATTTTTCTTTATGAATCATTCTCAAGAGCAGGTATAACATAGTTAAGGAAGTTCAGTAAGTATGTCTCTCTGAAATGAAACTTGCACGCAGAGCATTCTCCCATGCAATATGTGTATTTATCAAAAGTAAATGATCTCTTGTTAGGTAATTCACTGGACTATGACAGTCTCGTTCTACAAAACTACATCTGAGGCTACAGGGAAAAAATATGACCCAAAATCCAGAACTGATCCCCACTTTAGAGGGTTGGAACTTGGAAGATCTGCATCTGATCATACATGCAAAAGGACTCATGTTGCAGCGAAATACATATTTCCTAATTTCGTGAAGAGAAACTCACGCTGGAAGATGTGTGTGATAAGACATCACCATTGGAACTGAAATCATCTTTGCGATAGCAAGAGCACCAAAGACCTGAAATCACAATAGATGGTAATACGAAACCGCTGTAAGAAAGAACAATAAATGCCTATTGAGTTTTTGCTGATTACCATAATTCCAGGCGAAGTAGCATGGATTATGTCTGGTTTGAACTTAGCCACCTCAGAGAATATTCTGGGGCTTAATGCCAACGAGAGTGGAACATTTTGGTACAACGGACATGGAAAGCTGAAAAATAGGAATTTAAGCAACCTAAGTGCATGCAAAAAAAAAGAAGAAGAAAACACAAGTTGAATTTTAATGCCATCTCGAAACTAGACACCCGACCAGGCAAAAAATTTCAAAACAAGCATGACATCATCAATTTCACCACACGACTAGCAAATGTTCCAAATTAGCATGGAAGTTGACTACATGACACTTTGCATGTGTTGTTTCTTTTTGTTTCAACAAGCAAGCAAGACTCTATTTCGCACTGGGAGTGTGTTTCGTGCTTTCAGGAAAGTAGTTCTTGTATTTGGACTTGTTTGGTACTTCTCGAGTGGGCTGATCGCTAAAGTGGAAGGTAAAGACAGTTTATGTTGGATTACCTCCACGAGCCAATGACCTTTGCTCCATGGAACTCCTCGGGGGCTCCCTTGTGCGTGGTCACGACCAAAACCTGAACCGAAAAAGCCGGCGTCAATTCCAAGGTACAGCAAGGATCTTGAAGACAGGCAAATGCATGCCATACACTACAAGCAACCAGAAGACTCGTAATAAGGATTGGATACCTCATCGCCCATCTCTCTCAGATGCTTGATGAAGTTCTGGAACCGGTTCTTGTACCCGGAGATGTAACTGCCATACAGCAACAAGGAAAGCCATTGACTTTGGAGTTTCCAGTAGATCAAATACACAGCAGGTTTGACAAATCATGCATCCAGTGGCCCGGCTCTACACAAGCGTGCAAAGCATCCCGATCTGATCTAATCTAACATAACTTGAGTGGCGAAGACTACTAGGAGGAGAAGGGAGAGGAGACTGACGCGAAGGGCGACGGCTCGACGAAGAGAGCAATGCGGTGCGGCCTGGAGTTCCACTCGACGTCCGCCGCCTCCCCCTGCAGCAGCGGCGCCGCCGCCTCCTCCGCCTGCCCCATCCTCCTCCTCTGATCCGCACCACCACCGATCCCCCCAACTCAACCCACCAGCGACCGAATTATACACCGCCTCTCCTTGCCTTCCACTACTCCCCACTAGTGCCGTGCCCCCTTATCCTTCCTCCAAACCTCGCCTTCGACCCCACGCAGGGAGGCGGCGTCACGTGGACGCGTGCGCGCCCACCACCGAGAGACGCGATGGGGCGCGCGGGTGGGGAAGGGCGACGACGGCGTGGTGGACTGGCAGTCTGGCAGTGGCCGTGGGGAAAAAAGGGAAGGGAAAAATGGTGGGGGATACAACGAGAGAACGGACGGTGGAGTCGAATCGATTCTCTCCTGCGCCGCGGTGCTGTGGTGGACTGCGATCGGTGGTGCGCTAACCAAAATCAACCGGGAGGCGAGGGCTGCGGAATTTTGGACACTATTGATCCATAAGACCACTTAAATTCCTAATACAGCTTTTTTAGCCGTATAATTCTAAATTTAGTCTCCTCTCTCTTTCTACTGTGGCCGAAAACAGCAGCAGGGAATCCCCCACGGCAGCAGCTCCTCCCCCACCTTGACGCACGCAAATTCAAAAAAAGAGAGAAAATCCATTTAAGAATATTTTTTGGATGAATTTCTAAATATAGAAAATAAGCTCAAAAAATTATGAAATTTTTTTTGGAGCCTTCCAGCATAGTGTAATTGCTTGTGTAATTTGTTGAGAATTTTATCAGTTATGATTTTTTTCTCTAAAATTCATTTAAGTATACTGTTTGTATGTATTTTCTAATATGGAAAATAAGGTCCAAAAATTATATTTTTTTTCTAGGCTCCTTATACATTGTACTTGATTGTGTAATTTTTCCATAATTTTATATGTTTTGAAATTATCTCGACAAATTAAGGGTTTAGGTCTCGAAAATTAGGACGAAATGTTTCGAAAATTAAGGTTTCATGATTTCATGTGACTTGGAATATGGGAAGTTTTCATTGTTCGCTCCCATGTTAACCAAATTGTACTCATTAGCTTCCTTCTTAACCAAATTTCATATAGAAACGTTTGATGGCATACAACACTTGTGGGAGACATTCATCCCCTTGCAGTACAATGCATTTAAGAAGGAATAATATCTTGATCGTTACGGTTCTTGATGACATTACTTCACTATAGTGGAGTTGAAGTGGATGATATTCATTAATATTGTATTGTACCACAGGTTAGATAAGCTTGTATATGAACCAACAGAGGGAATGCGTGGCACGCAGATCGTATAACAACAACCATAGCATGCACATTGTTATATCATCTGCATGCCAAACATTTCCCTCAATTGGTTCATGCACAAGCTTGTCTAGTCTGTGGTATAATACAGTATTAAAGAATATCATCCACAATAAACTGATAAATTAACAAAGAGTGTCTCGATTGCAATAAACCCGGGTCCGCGCGTGTATCATGTAATGTTTGTAACGCTTCAAATGTCGTCAAATTTATGTATGAACACGTACACTACAACTCTATTGGAAACCCTAATTTCCGAAACCCTAATTCCGCTATGAGTACTTTGTGTGGGAATTCATGAAACTCTAATTTTTGAAACCTAAAATCCAAATTTTTGAGACCTAAACCCTTCATTTTGGAGACAATTTCAGAACACATATAAAATTGTCCTAAAAGGTGCCAATACGGCAAAAATTCCAAAAATGCCACATGGAGAATTAGGTGATGGGGCCATGGCAAGTTGGCAACAAATCTTTCAAGCTCTATTATTGATTAAGGATGGTGGTTTTAAAATTTAATGTTTGAACTGGTTTGAACCGGCGCAATCTTTTGTATATACAGTAAGTATCTATTTATATGCACTTGAAGTATGTATTTAAATGGACAATACATGTTTGCAGGAAGGGTTTCTAATATGTTCGGCTTAACACCGGTGTGGCACCATGAAGCGTCACACAACACCTTTGCTGGTGGAGGCGCACGAGCGAATCAATCGGGAGTCGGGTCTCGAGATTCGGCACGCCATAAAAGCGAGCACTGCGGGCAAGAGGGTGACAGATGTACGGAGGAGAGAGTGTCTCTTACCTAAAGTAGTCATGTGGTACTAAACTTCCCACATTCCAAGTCACATGAAATCATGAAACCCTAATTTCCGAAACCCTTCATCCTAATTTTCGAGACCTAAACCCTTAATTTGTCGAGATAATTTCGGAATATATAAAATTATGGAAAAATTACACAATCAAGTACAATGTATAAGGAGCCTAGAAAAAATTTATAATTTTTGGACCTAATTTTCTATATTAGAAAATTCCTATAAACAGTATACTTAAATGAATTTTAGAGAAAAAAAATCATACCTGAAAAAATTACACAAGAAATTACACTATGCTGGGAGGCTCCACAAAAAAAATCAGAATTTTTTTAGCTTATTTTCTATATTTAGAAAGTCATCCAAAAAATATTCTTAAATGAATTTTCTCTCTCCTCTTGGATTTATGTCTTGTTGGGGTGGGAGAGAGCTGCCACCACTTTCTTGGGGGACAAGAAGAAGTGCCTGCTGTTGTCAGGAGGGCAAGAAGTTCGCTATTGCTGTTCCCGGCCGCAACAGGAGGAGAGAGGGGGGCCAAAATTGGAATTCTACAGCTATAGGGGCTACATTAGGAATTTGAATGGTCTTATGGGGCCAATAGTGTCCAAAATTCGGTTGAGCGTAGCTCAGTTGGCAAAGGCTGTCGTTGAGCCCTACGGCCCTGCCCACCGTGTCTGGTGTGCGTGCAAGGAGATGCGATCTAGGTCAAGAGAAGATAAAGACGACGCTTTAAAATACGTGCGTAAGTGAAACCCGTTTGTATGTGGGCTTAACGGGTGCCCGTTTGGAATGTCTCTCTAGGGCTAGCCTCCACTATAAATAGGGAGGGTGCTGGTTGCACTTCCCAACCCTTTGATTGTAGAAACCCTAATTTGGGATTTAGGGCTAGGAGAGGAAAGTGGAGAGGCTAGGGTTCATGAGAGATGGATTGATTTGAATGCTCAAGTGTTAAGCTTTGTCCTCTATGGTGGAGTGGCTGTAAACATACAATCTATCTAATCAATCCATGCAATATTTGCCCCAAGTTGAGTTCTATCTTATTCTTGCTCTCTTTTTGATGCCTTTGGGATTTTTGGTGTTTCTTAGGTTTTTATTTGGGATCTTGCTTGCTGGGATGTGTGGGGTATGATCTAAGGTCATGTTGATCATCATCCACCCCGAGCAAGTTTTTGGATCTAAGTTTTGATTTTGTCTGGTTTTGGTGAAAGAAAGGGTGATTTTAGGGGGTTTTGCTCTTGAGAGCGTTTGTCTTGATTCTTCATGTGATTGAGGATGCTAGGACGTATGGGAGACCATCCTTAGCCATCTTAGATTGATTCCTCCCACGAAATCATCCCAATCACCGTTTTCGTATTTGGCTCGGTTTTGAAGCAACCTTCATTAAAACGGAAAAATGTCAGAACTTTGGCAACGATCTTCACGATCGTTGATTGGAATAGATTCTTGACATCCTAAGGAAGGTATGTTTAAAGTTTCATGAAGTTTAGAGTTGCAGATCAAAAGTTAGACCAATTTATGATTTTTTAGTTCGGGATGATTTCACTGTTCATTGTGCTGCCGGTCAGACCGTCCATTTGAGAGGTCTGGCCGCTAGACCAGAAAGTTGACCCGCCAATTTGAGAGGTCTGACCATCCAACTATATTGGTTTCTAGTTTTTGGTGATTTTGGTCATTTCTCTTCGGGGTGTTGATCGGATTCCATACAAGTCTTCCGCTATACTTGTATATTGATCTTCATAGCTTTCATAACTATTGGAGTGAAAATCTTATTGAATCTGATCAAGGTGAAAAAGAGATCGTGCTCCTATTCACCCCCCCTCTAGTCGCCGTTTCGGTCCAACACCAGTTCAACTGGCGACAGCATGCCATCTATAAAAACCCAAAAAAATCCCTCAAATCCTCATTTTAATTCCAGAAAAAAAAACAGAGGAGAGGAGGAGAGGAAGAGAAGAAAAAAAGGTAGCGAAGCTCTGCTAGTTCATCACGGATGAGGGAGATTGACATAGCAGCAGATCCAGTAGGGCAGCCGTCTTGTAGGTACATTTTTTTTTGCAACCTTGTACATTATGTCAAATTATGTAGAATAGCGACATAGAATTAAGTAGAATAGCCAGTAGAATTAAGTAGAATAGCAACATAGAATTAAATAGAATGGTGACTAGAATTAAGTAGAATAGCGACATAGAATTAACTAGAATAGCCAGTAGAATAGCCAGTAGAATTAAGTAGAATAGCGGCATAGAATTAAGTAGAATAGTAACATAGAATCAAGTAGAATAGCGACATATTGTAGTTCGTCGTATATTATTTGAGATGTGTATAGTGTAGTTCGTCGTACATAGGAAGGCAGCTATTAGAAATATCCCATTTGTGCGTGATAATTATGTTGGTAATGTCGAAAATTAAATTTAAAATACGAAAGTAGTTAGTAAAATAGGAATAACTTTGTAGAACATGTTTCGTACTCTTTATAATGTATGCACTTAATTTGTAGATATGGCAGACGGAGGCCAGTATGAGTTGCTTAGCCCGGCGATTGATGCATGTCATCGTAGCCATCTCAGTATCTTGCTTCCCTAGGAGGGCGAGGCGCCGATTTAGCTTGGCGTATTTCAGTTACGCACGCCTATTAGGGCACAGAGGCTGCACGCAGCCTAGATTTCGAGGTACATATAGTTATGACCTTAATACAGTCAATCGCGGTATGACTACTTTGCGTGCAGTCACATTTGTTCTTATTCGTTTCGACGCAGGTTGAGAGTGACAGGCCTCCTTCCACTAGCGAGGATGGTGGAGGCGACGTGGGAGGACGACGGGATCGTGGTCTTGGTCGCACGCGTCTAGACGCTTATACTGACCGCACCGCCGATGGCGTTGGTTGACCGCTGGAGGCCAGAGACGCACACGTTCCATCTTCCGCGCGGGGAGATAGCGCCGACGCTCCAGGACGTGACCTTCCTGACCGGGTTGCCATGCGCAGGCTCCCCCTGGCGGCGTACGACATCTCGACCACGTGGCGCACGGACCTCCTAGCGAGGTTCCACGATATGCTGCTGCCGGGCAGCGGGTACACCGAGTTCAGTAGCTCACACGGGCCGACGTTGAGGTAGATCTGCCAGTTCTACGTAAGTATTTGTAACGATTGTCATCTCGCTTAAATTCGTATGTGAACTTTGCTGACGTGTATATGTATTCTTGCAGCCCGAGCATATGGCGCCTGACGCAGGGGACGTCGTTGTTAGGAGGCACTTCGAGGTGTACCTGCTATGGTTGGTCGAGTGGGTCATGTTCTTGGGGTCCCACGACGACAACATCGACAAGCACTACATCCGATACGCACGTGAGGTGGCCGACTTGCCGGTGGAACAGATCCCCTCCTAGGCTCCTACGCTTGGGGTCCGGCCGTACTGTGCGCGACGTAACGCGCACTGTGTGACACGTGCCACCGTGCCCAGGACAACTCCATCCTCTCCGGATGCCCACTACTTCTGTAGTTGTGGTCCTTCAAGCGCTTCCAGATCGGACGACCACAGCTGGACTTAGGAGCGTATACGGTCAGCTTGTACGCTCAAGGCGACGACGTGGACCGGCCCACCATGGGCATGGTGTGGTGCCGCCGCGGGGTTAGTTTCATGATCATTTATTAATTTTCGTATTGTTATGACAATTTCGTGTGCTAAGTTTGCGATGTTCTATTGCACAGGTCACCTTCGCGCCGATCACTTCGCAGGGGTCCTACCCCGAGTACGTCGCGATGTTCGATCAGCTGACCGATGACTGTGTCATCTGGACACCATACACTCCGGAGAGGGTGAACGCGTGGGCGCCCGACGGACTGTCGATCCTGTGCACGCGAGACTACTTGTACTGGTACACACGGAGGGTCTTGGTACATGATGTCTTCGTGGAGGAGTACCAGGTGTAGCGGGTCCTGCGCCAGTTCGGACTACGACAGGAGGTCCCCGCCCCCGGGGGGATGGGTGCCGGCGCACGTTCACGCGTAAGTTCACTCTTTACTTCTTTCGTACAATGTGCCAACTAAATAATTGTCTTGCCGTCCACAGGCACACTAAGAAGGGAGTACGTGGCACGATGTCCTGGTTGGACAGGATGAGGCCTTGGGTTGAGGCTTGGAGTAGCGCACACGAGGATCACATCCAGTGTGGGGATGATCCCTACGACCCGGAGATGTACGAGGAGTACATGGATTGGTACGCTAGTCGGATGAGGCTTCGCTGCGTTCGGGTTGTGGTCGACCCGCCATGACACGAGGCTGCGACGTCTGACACGTACCCCACCCAGCTGGACTCCGCTTTCCACCACTCCGTACGTATTGAATGATCCTTAATTCATATTTAATTTAGCATATTTATGTTTCCAACTTGTTTATTACTTGTGCAGACGGATCTACACCGGGAGATTCTCAAGTTAGCAACCTTCGCGCACCCCAGGATGCAGGGGGACACCAGAGGGGTCCTGCAGCGGATCATGGACGCCGCGAGACGAGGCATCCAGATCGCGACGTGTCGCACGCCGAGGGAGTCGGTGGATCGACCAATGCGAGGACGAGGGGTCAGCCGAGGTGGTTCACGGCCACGGGCTCCTGCCCCGGACGTGGCGGGCGCGTCATTGTGGCAACATGGTGAGAGCACCGCGGGGCAGGGGTACGCGGAGTCATCGGGGCACACCTTCGTGTCACCAGGTACGACCACCCTGCTTGCTTACGTAACGTAATGCTTCTTTATTTCGAACCTCAATAGTTACTAACGACAATCTTCTCTTTCAGGTCCTTAGCACCACCTGTACGCGGTCCAGGGGTACACGAAGTCGTCGGAGCACGCCTTTGGGCCAGCAGGTATGACCACCTTGCTTGCTGGCATAACTTTCTTTTTCGTGCTTTCGTCATGATTACGTTTGTAACGTAATACTTTATAGGAACACCTTGGGAGGACGATTCATTGCCGCACGACGACTCACACCTATTGGCACCCCTCGAGGACTTCTTCACGGACCCGCGTGGCACCTTGTTCTCCATGGAGGCTTCTCAGCTACACGGTGCACCGGCATCGACTCAACCGACGTAGGACCCCCCCTCGCGACACCACCTCAGGCTACTCGTGTCGGTCGGCTAGTCATCCCGCCTAATCCTCTGACATACTCGGACCATCGCTGGGCGAGGTCAGGGACGACACGCGGGGTGTGCCCTAAGAGGGGCCACCATTAGATATTTGTGCATTTAAATATCAGTCATACCATGTAAATATTAATTTCGGCACAACTATTATTATGCTAGTCTTGTGTTTCGATATCTCTTTTTTGCTTGCTTGAAAACCGCGACCACGTGTATGATTCTGCATCGGAACACCCCACACCACTCTCTTTCTACGACTTAAGGGTTTGTGATTTAGGTTAAGGTTTTAGGGTTTTAGGGGATGCTGGGTGTACTACTTCATACAATGCATGTTTGTTCAATGCATATATACGCTTATAGCTTAATGCACGCGACACATCGATGCAACAATCAACTCGATAAAAGGCAACCGCAATGACGCGTCCACCATTTAGTTACATGATTTTATGATATTGAACATAATTGCGTACAGAAGGGGAGACTACCGAGGTACAAGCTTCTCCGCCGGTGCCTAATGGTAGAAGGTGCCTTGCACTACCTACATAGAGTGTTCTACAGGGGGGCGCCTCGGACGTGGCTGGCCGTCGTTGTAGTGGCATGCACATATGCAGCTAGGGTTCGCGCAGCAACATGTGGGATCATAGGAACTTCCTATGTTCACGACCTCCTTGTTGCCCTTCTTGCGCTACATCTGTTGGCGGAGGTCATCATTTTGCTCGTTGATATTGTCAATCCACGCCTCCAATTGAAAGATTCGGTCCCACAATCTATCCACGTACATCACAACATGTCGTTCATGGGGAGGATCGATCCAGCGGACAAAGTCGCATTGCGCCATCTACTGCAATGGACGGTTAGTATAGAGGATGTATTAGCAGTAACATGAACAAAACTATTTGCTAATTGTACCCCAGAGTGTAGGCATCGGAAGAAACGTCGTCCGCCATCGAGAGGGCCGTCCGTGACCTGCACGACAGCGTCCTCTCTGTGTCCATATTTCGGCCATACCGGTTGAGCACACTTGTTCGGCATCAACCGGTAGTTAAGCTTGAAGTCATCTCTCCTTTTGAGGGGAAGGTCTTGCTTCGGCGACCCCAGTTGGACTGGTCCTTTGGCGTCTGTCATAGTATGTTACTGTACGACGGAGAATGTTCTTCTTTCTACGGTTTCAAGGGTCTAATGGTCCTATTTTATAGCCTGCGGGGGGAGGCTAATAAAGCAGGCAATGTGTTAGCTTGCAGATGACAAGACCAGATGAGACTGACTGCTTTGCACAGTGACAAGACCAAATGGGACAACTTTTCGCAGTGGCAAGACCACACGTGGCGACTTTCTTGCATGACAAGACGAGACGGAGCAAACTTTGGGCAAAGGATAAGACAAAACGGGCGACTTAGCGCGATGACAAGGCCAAAGGAGACAAACCTTGCGATGGACAAGACTAGACAGGCGCTTTTATGCAAAGGATGAGGCCAAAGAAGACAGCCTTGCGCAGTGACAAACCCTATGCGTCGTGTTATTCCCAGCTTCATTATAAAGTGTATTTTAATTCGCAACATCAAATCTCCTCGTTTTTCGCATTCGATTCTTCCGTGTTATTCCCATCATTGTAATATCACCTACCTTCCTACTTACGAATCATTGATACTTCAATCGTCCTCACAAAATTCTACAGAAATTCACCGCACTAGAACAACATACGATGATCACAAAATGTTATTGCGAGACTAATAGATTTTGTACTGTTCAAAATTTATGAAAATCACAAATACGTAAACCAGATTAGGGTTTGAGGAATATGTCGCCAGTTCAACTGGCAACATGAAGACTGTTCAATTTTCTATCGCCAGTTGAACTAGCGATATGTGCTTAGACCGGCGACAGGCGGGATAAGGGTCTCTATCGCCAGTTCAACTGGTGACATAGATTCATTTTTGTAATTTTTTAGGACGACTATATATTTTTGTAATTATCCTTTTAAAAAAACTAATTTTTAAAAAAGTCGGGGGATTGGAGGCTGGAACCTGGAACTGCCGGTGGAAAGTACGAACGCGGTGCCTCCAGCCTAGCTCTCTCCCGCTACCAACGCTCTTGCCAAGTGACAAGGCAGGCTATTTCATGATTCCTCCTTTCGAACTATAATAATAACTACGGGCAAATTGTGGGTATGCTATCCAAAAGATAGTCGAGCAGTAGCCTTCTGCAGCTTGTAGTTTGTTATTCTCTGTTTAATATTACGGTGAATTATGGAAATCTTTTTTTTTATGTAACTGATCTTATATATGCGGCTACTTTTTCTAAGCCACGATGCAAATGGAGATTGCTATGCTGAAAAGAAAAACATATGGTATGTAAGTGTTAATAATCAAGGAAAAAATAGAATTGGCTAAGGCTTTGTTTGGAACACAAGTTTTTTTTAATGAATTATGCGGAAATTGAATTGTTTCCGTTAAAACCCGTGAAATCCCTGTGAAATTCATTCGTTCCAAACGAGACCTACACTCTGGTATGATTCACAAAACATGCTGCTAACATTTTAACAATTGCTTTTACAAAGCAACTAAGGTCGCGCTGCACCACATAACGTAACACTGTATGAAAGTGTGGGAATTATTGATTCTATTCCATGACAATGTGTATGTTTACATATAGAGGCCGGGGTGGCTCATAAGCCAACCGCACAGGCGTACATGCCTCAAATCAAGGGCTGCCTATTATAATTACACATTCTATAATTACAATAGGCTAACACTCCCCAGCCTAATCGGGAGCATCGCTAACATTGATTGGACCGAAACTCTGAAATAGTGAGGTAGGAAGGCCCTTGGTAAAGACGCTTGATTATCTTTGTGATGTCGTAGGAACGTGGAGAACCTTAACGTGACCGAGGGCAACCTTCTCTCGAACAAAATGGAGATCAATCTCAACATGCTTCGTCACGATGATCTTTGCCGATTGATTCTTTGGAGAGGTATCTGACCGATGTTGTCACAATGAGACCGTGGTGGCACGGCGAGGTGGGTGGCGGCTCAAGAAGCAAGACGCGGTAGCCAAGTAGCCAAGAACACCATTCGCCACAAAGACGATATTCACCGGTATTTGGATCTCGGAGACAAGCAGGCCGACGCTTGAGGACCAGGACACCAAGTTGTCCCCGAGGAACACTGCATAGCCTGAGGTCGATCGGCGAGTGTCGGGACATCCAGCCCAGTCGGCATCCGTGTACACAACAAGCTCTGCAGGTGAAGATCGGTGCATGGTCAATCCAAGAGACAGTGTCCCCTGCAAGTAGCGCAGGATCCGCTTGAGAGCAGCCAGGTGCGGCTCCCGAGGATCATGCATATAGAGGCATATCTCGCTGAATCGCGAAAGCAATATTTGGGCGGTGAAAGTCAAATCTTCGCAGAGCGCCAAAGAAGATCATGCAGATGTGTGGAGTCAGCAACAGGAGGTCCATCAGCATATAATTTGGAGTGGAGATCCACAGGCGTGCTGCAAGGCTTGCACGCACTCATCCCGGCGCGCTCCAAAATATCCTGAGTGTACTGCCGCTGGGAGAGGAACAGACCATCTGTAGAGCGTGTCACAGAGATCCCCTGAAAATGATGTAGATGGCCCATGTCTGCATAGCAAATTCATTTGAGTGTGCGATGATATGTTTCAGAAAACCGGCAGAGGAGGCAGTGAGAACAATATCATCCACATACAGCAACAAATAAGCCGTGTCTGGTCCGCGGCGATATATGAAGAGCGAAGTATCGGACTTTGTTTCAACAAATCCGAGTGACACCAAGTGAGAGGCGAACCTGTGATGCCAAGCACGGGGAGCCTGTTTCAAACCATATAAGGACTTGTTGAGCCGATAGACATAATCTGAGTGAGAGGAATCCACAAAACCAAATGGTCAGACACAAGACACCTCGTCTCAAGAAGAGTGCCATGCAAAAATGCATTCTTCACATCCAGCTGATGAATGGGCCAATTCTGAGATAATGCGGGGAGAGAACAACACGAACGCGCGAAGCTTGACAACAGATCGAAAGTCTCATCATAATCGACACCGTGCCGCTGTGAAACCCCGGCGACCCAACGTGCCTTGTAGCGATCAAGAGACCCATCTGCGAGCAATTTGTGTCGATATATCCACTTGCCAGTCACAACATTGACGCCAGGAGGGCGTGGCACAAGACTCCAGGTGTCGTTGGCGAGCAGAGCATCATACTCACTTTGCATAGCGGTAGCGCCAATTGGGTCTCGACGATTGCATCACGAGCGAGGCGTGGGAGAGGCGACATGGGCACAGCGTGGAGGTTGAGGCGATCCACGGTCAGGCGATGCCGCCTGCTGCGCAAGTCGCATCGAGTCGCGATTAGTGACCGACGGATGGCGATCGGTCGAGTGTCACCAGACGGCCGGTGCCGGGCAACAACTGGGCGCGAGCACCAAGGCAGCAGAATCCCAAGCGTGCTCGTGGCGCCGTGGGGATGGTCTTCTTGGCGGCGGCTTTGTCGCGAGTGCACAGGCGCAAGAAGACCGGTCGACGCGACGGCGGCGTGAAGGTGGCGCCATGGCGTGATCTTTGACCTGAGGACCGTGGTCTGTGCAGATCAAGCGGCATGAGGCGCGCCTCGCACGCAGGGTGTGTTGCCGAGGATTCTGCGGTACTGCGCGACAAAACGAGCTCCGAACTCAAGCGGTAAGATTGTGATCATCAACGAGAAAATCCAGGTGGAGGGAGCCATGGGTGTGATAGACATGTCGGAGAAAGGAAAAGAAGATTCATCAAAGACGACATGTCTAGAAATGAGAATGCGATTCGACTGAAGCTCGAGACACATATAGCCTTTGTGTTCCGAGGAGTAGCCGAGGAAAACGCATAAGGAGGAGCGGGGAGCAAGTTTGTGGGGCGCGGTGGAGGACATGTTAGGATAGCAAGCGCACCCAAAAACTTTAAGATGATCATAAGAGGGTTTGGGTAGAAAAGAGGGCGCCAGAGGAGTGGAGGAGGCGAGAGTTTTAGTGGGAGGCGGTTCACAAGATATGTGGCGGTGTGAAGGGCCTCAACCCAATGAAGCTGGAGGAGACTACTTTGAAACAAAAGGGAACACAGAGTGTTATTGATGGTGCGAAGGGCAGCTCGCTTTACCATTTTGTTGGGAGGTGTATGGACACGACATGCGGAGGGCAACACCGTGGGAGAGGAAGAACGTCTTGGGCTGGGAATTGTCAAATTCACGGCCATTGTCGCACCGAACGCTCTTGATGGTGGTGCCAAAGCTGCGTAACATAAGCGAAAAAGTTAGAAAGAGTGGAAAATGTCTCGGATTTGAGGCGGCGGAAAAGTCCAAATGTAGTGAGAACAGATCATCAAGAATAACAAGATAATATTTGTATCCCGACGCACTAACAAGTGGAGATGTCCATAAATCACAGTGTATTAAATCAAAATTATGAGTAGCTCGAGAGCTAGATGAACCAAGGGTAAACGAACATGACGACCAAGTTGGCATGCATGACAAATATGATCGATATCATCTTTATTACAAGAAATAACACCGAGCTAATAAGGTTGGACAAAGCTTCACGCCTAAGGTGACCGAGACGGCGATGCCAAAGGGAGGTGGGTGCGGCGATGAGCGGAGGTCTTTGGTGGAAGGTGCATAGAACGGGTAGAGGTCACCGGCTATTGCACTGGCGATCACGCTCCTGGTTTGCAAATCCTTCACAGAAAGACCAAATGGATCAAACTCAATGGAACAATTATTGTCGGTGGTAAAACGATGAATGGAAATGAGGTTCTTAATAATGTTGGGTGACACCAGGACATTATTAAGAGCAAGGTTACGCTGTGGTAGAGAAAAAACATGTGATCCAGTGGCTCTGTGACAGGAAGCAAAGCACCATTTCCCACAATGATAGACGAAGGAGTAAAAGAAGAGGGCGGGGAAATGGTGGAGAGTATACCAGCATCCGAGGTCATGTGTGAACCGGCACCTGAATCAGCATACCACTCAGAAGTCGAGGCCGGCGGGTTTAGCGTCATGGTGTTGAAGGAGTGCACCAGGGAGTCCTGGTGCCAAGACCCGCCGTGAGTGGGGTTCGAGCGCCGCCGGTACATCGTGATGGCGCTGAACGCCGTGATGTAGCCCCCATAGTACGTGCTGCGACGGGCGCGGGAAGCCGAGGCGCCTCATAAGCGCCGAGGAACACCGCCGCCATATTAAAATTGCGTGGAACGCAGGCTGTGGCGGCGGAGGGCGTCCCGACCGATCAGACGCCACATGCGCGATCGGTGCCGCCAAGGATGGGCGAACGACGGGTACATGCCTGCAGGAGGGCGCCGCCGCTCAAATGGGCGCACTAGCGAGGGCGCTGAGGGCGCCACCAGCCAGTCCGCCAGCGCCACCGCGGCCACGACGACGGCCGATCTGCTGCCACCGGCCGGTGCAATGAGGCGTGGTGCTCCCGGACGAGGAGGAGCGAAGCGCGCCGAGGCATTGCTGACGCGGGCCGCAGCCGACGAGGGCGGCCGGTGGGGACGGAGGACGAGCGTCGATCTCCATCTCCTCCAACAGGAGGTGAGTACGGGCTTCAGCGAACGTCGGGAACGGTCTGTGCATCTTGAGGATGGACACCATGTGGCGAAACTTGCCACTGAGGCCGCGAAGGAGCGTGAGTACCATTTGCCGATCGCCGATGGGGTCGCCGAATTCGGCGAGGGAGGCAGCCATGGACTCAAGGCGGCGGCAGTAGTCGGTGACGCTCAGGGCCTCCTGGCGGAAGGTACGGAACTGCGTCTCAAGGAGAAGGGCACGGGACTCCTTCTGTCCGAGGAATTCATCCTCGAGGTAGCACCACGCGTTGCGGGCGGGACCTTGCCGCATCATCAGCGACTGCTGCAGGTCGCTGGAGACGGTGCCGTAGATCCACGTGAGGACGCAGCAGTCCGCCTGAATCCACGCCAAGCGGCGGGAACGCCATCTCGAGGACGTGGCGGGTGAGGGCATACTTGCCGAGGACGGTGAGGAACATGCCGCGCCACTTGGTGTAGGTGTCCGTGGCCTTGTCGAGGACGATGGGGATGAGGGCCTTGACGTTGACAACGGCGGTGGCTTGCGCCCAGAGGGCCTCGTCGCGCTTCGTATTGCTCAGTCGAAGCGGTACCGGAGGCGTGCTTCTCGGCGGCGTCTTGGCTGGCGGCTGGGCGGCGGCGATTTCGTCGTCGGCCATGGAGCGATCAATGGCAGCGCGCCGGTGGTGATCGGCAACGACGGGCGGGCGACGGGGCGGGGATCACGGCCGCGCCGGCGACGCGAGCAAGACGGCAAAGCGACGGAGATCGGCGGCCACACTCGGCGATCCAGACGGCGGACAGAGTGTGGGCGATTGAGTCAAGCGCCGCGATGGGATCGTGGCGCGCCGGCGAAGGAGGCAGGCACGGGGCGGCGATCGGATCGGCGGCGGCGCTGGGGTTTCGGAAGAGTAGCGGATCGGAACCGCTATCTGATACCATGAAAGTGGGAATTATTGATTCTATTCCATGACAATGTGTATGTTTACATATGGAGGCCGGGGTGGCTCATAAGCCAACCGCACAGGCGTACATGCCTCAAATCAAAGGCTGCCTATTATAATTACACATTCTATAATTACAATAGGCTAACACTGTACCGTAACCTGAGCATTAGCCAAGCATTAGTAGCTTCCAAAGCATAACGGTTGAGAAGTCCATAAACGGGTCATGTCTCAGAGCTGCATCACTAGTCCATCACTCCATCCTTTGCACTGAAAAATAATTAACCAAGTTATGACCTGTGGCGAGCAGTGCAGCAGCTATTACTAGCGCGGGTATTGCCCCTAGCTTAAACTAGCGATATCGGAGATCTATGATCAGCGAAGTGGAGTAATTAATGCCTACTTGCCTTGCAAGTTTGTTTGTTTAGTGGAGTGACAAATTGTTCCATCTTTAATTAGTGGACTAACAATTTCTTTTGGGATGTACAACGGAGGCAAAAAAAATTGACACCATGCATGTCCATCATCTTGAGGCCATGATTCGAACGCCCGATTTTTTTAATGATTCCAATTCCTGTGAGATTCGTGCGTTTCAAACTAAGTACGAGTCTTAGCCATATAGGGTGTTTAATGTAGAGCATTGGAGATGTGAGCATACAGGGTGATAAATATGGTTTGGAGGTGGGAGCTCGTATTAATCTTAGCTGTTCAATTCAGATCCAACATTCAAGATTGGCATTAGCACCTTAACACTCAATATATGTGCACGCGCATGCCTATTGACGATTAATGGAGTGTTTGGTTTGAAAGACGGAATGATGAATTGGCTATCTGATCCCAACTCCAAACCTAAGCACTTGTTTGATGCGAGGAATGGAATGAGTTGGTCTATTACCATCTCATCCTCATAAGTTTAAATCTAGTACAAAATGATAGATAGTACAGTCCTACCAAATTTATGAGATGATCCAATGATAGACCAATCCATCATACGATGAGATGGTCCCTAAAACCAAACACCTCGTTAAGTTTGATGGAGCCGGGTTTTCTTCCTCCCTAAACGGAGTTTTACGTAGCTGCTGGTAAAGCGAATGACAAAATTATCCAATGTAAACATTTATTTTCGCTGTGCCGTATCTATGCAATGTAGTGAAGATTTCAACCCCCGCCCCCCCCCCCCCTCACACACACACACATGATTCACCAATTACTATTTGGTTTCCTAGGTGAATTTCCTCGGTGAAAATTTTATGTCTCCGCCACCGCTCACCCATTGAGTAAAAGAATTGAACGAAGCAGGTCGCCGATCCCGTGGACGTTAAAATGCAAAGTAGCCAGGCGACCAGGCACTGTAAATTCATGTTGCGACCAGCAGGAATCGTGCTCCCACGGGTTTCGATTCCTTTGGGTACATATGCACACTCCAATGTCTTTATCCTTGGTTTGGGGCGCACATGGATCATGGATTCGCATTACCATACTTTACAGTAGCCTTATCGACGCATTCTCACATGATCTCATACTGTTTTACAGTATTACCGGTGTATTTCCTTAGATCTACTACCGCCACGTTGGTTTAACACAGCTCGAGCACTAGGGCCAGTCGCATCATTAAAGAAACGAAAAATCTCCGACGCAATCTCATCTCACAGATGGCCGTCCCAATCCCTGCATGTGGTATTATTGGTGGGCGTGAGAGCGACCCGGGTGTTTGACGATTTTTTTAAAAAAATAATCTATTTTTTATTTGAAAATACGGAAATAATACCGCTTAATTTTTTTTACCAAAATAATCGCGTGTCGCTTTACGGTTAGGCGACTCGTTCAAGTCGCACAACCGCACTGCGACCAACCTCCACGTCGCCAAACGGAACAGCGATTTAAAGGTTCGAGGCAAGGTCGCTCTATGGAATGGTGACTTTAAGAGAGTCGTCATTCCGTCGCGCGACTTGCTCGCAACTCAACCCAAGTCGCCCAACCGTATGGCGACTTGAAGCGAAAGATAAAACCTCATGAAGGGCGAACCATCGCCATTCCAACGAGCGAATCGCCGGGAGCCGAGTAGAAAAGAAGAGAAAGAGAGGGAAAGAAAAGGAGAAGGGAAAGAAGAGGAGGAGAAAAAAAAGAGGTTTTTCGTTTCGCATCGACGGCTAGGACGATAAGTATTAATTTGTAAAAGTTTATTTTTGAAACCATGGTAGGTTAGCAAGCAACTTTATGTGTAGTGATATATTGTTAACAAATATTTAGAGATGGCATGATTAAATACTAACCATGGTACGTTAGCCTCAAACATCGTGTGTAGTGACATATTGTTAGCAAATGTTTAGAGATAGCATGATTAATACTTAGAAGTTCGTATAAAGGAAAAATGAGTTAGTTAAAATAAATTTAGTTGTACTATTCCGCGTGCTGCGCTAATTGCGTATGGGCTAGATGAATGATAACATGTTACTTTTGTATTATATAAGCACGTCGATAACCCGTGCATTCGCAAATGCTAGTTTATATAATGTTAAATACAAGTATTTTTTTTATAATAAAGAATTGAAAACATTTACTTCATAGTTTTGGTTGGATTAAGAAATCACGTATACATGTACTTCATAGTTTTTTTTATAATAAGTAATTTGAATGCTTTTAATCTCTTAATTTGCAGGTATGGCTCAAGACCCTAGTGGTTCGGATTGGCATTTCACTCTGTTGAACCGGTTGGTCGACGTCTTGATCGCATGAAGCCGTCGTGGTGCCGCATCCAGTTGGCGGGGACGCTGGCCGAAGTTGGGGTGGTTCAGACGCGACACCCCGACGAACTTGGAGACTAGACCCACGCTGGGTAGAGAGGTTTGTCGCAAGCTGTGCCATTTTTTTTGTATCGTATACGCACTATGTACTTACTTCTTCGTGCTTTGTAGATCGAGTCGCTTCGCCTTCTACCTCTCGCGACGGATGGTAGAGGCCACCGAAGAGGACGGCGGTCCGGTCGACGATGATGGGAGGTCCAGTCGGTCCGGCGGTCACGACGATTCCCGTTCGACCGGCCGCCGTGGATCGCCTGGTTGACCGTTAGCGACGAGACGCACACCTTCCACCTCCTTCGGGAGATGGCCCCTACTCGCAGATGTCGCGATGTCGCTCGGCTTGTTTATCGCAGAGCCTCGCGCATTCACGGACGCGGTCATTTATCATAGCACGCCTGTTAGGCGTTTCGGGGTTCTTGGGGCGGAGGCGCCTCCGTGCCGACTTCTGAGCGACAATGGCATGGTTCACCTGCGGTGGCTTTCGCAGCTTTGCACGATACTACCTATTTTTCATGTTTAGCGATTCATTGAGACGAGCCATATGATCGGCTTACTAATAATTCGTTTACAGAGGTCGAGCGGATGGTCCCACCACCGTCGACCGGTGTCGCGACCGGAGGCGTACTGTTGTGGCTCTTCTACCGGGTACTATTTACCAAATAGCCTACGGTGACTCTACGACGCCCGCCTGGTACGCGAGGGCCATCGCCGACGGCGAGGAGCTAGAGATCGATTGGGGCTCAATCAGATTTGCCGCGACGCATCTGCGCATGTGCGATGCGTCAGAAGACGGCCCGCATCTATCCTCACAGTGCCCCCCCATCGCCGCAGTTGTGATCGTTCGAGCTCTTCTCTCTCGGACGGCCCATGCTGGTAGACTCTGGACCGTACGGCGCGGACATGTACCATGGGGACACGGTGGACCGGCCGACCGTAGGGTCCCTTTGGTGCCGTAGACGGGTACGTATCTCCCTATAACTTTTCTTCAGTCGTATTACATGTAATCCTTTGTAACCACTGCTCGCTCGCAGCCGCAAGATGCACATGTGCAGGTCACACGTGCGTACGAGCACTTTGTGGAGCAGCTGGACCGTCTCACCGCTGACGACGTGCGCTGGGAGCCTTACTCCAATCAGGAGACGGGGGCCCGTGCTCGCTGGGTCGTTTTCACCGTGGCCGGGCGCGACCGGCGTCTCGGCGGATGCAGAGGAAGCTCGTCTTCGACGTGTTTGTCGAGGACTACGCAGTGCACAGGGTGATGCGCCAGTTCGCCCTCCGCCAGGTTGTTCCAGTTCCCGTCGGGATGAGGGTGCCTACAACACATGTTCACATATGTTTTTGATATTTCTGTAACGGTGGCTTCTAATTGCAGTGGTATGTTTCGCAGGCATAGTAGGAGGGTGGCACCGGGGCGCAGATGGCCGCCAAGATGGAGCCGTGGGTGGCACGAAGGCGAACGCCACGAGGATCGCGTGCGAGGAGGGCCCAGACGACCCCAGTCGCATCTGACGAGTACCTTCACCGGTACGCCCCACGACATGCACCAGTGGTGCATGTCGTCGACCTCCCCGCGCGTGCCAAGACCGATCGACTCCTACCCTCTCGCGACTTAGCGCTGAACGTGCACCTCGCGTCGTACGTAAAATCATGTTTGAAAATGTCTGCGCATCACACCGAATTATAGGTTTGACGCTGACATACTCATTGCGACATGACATCAACGCCGGTTGCTACGACGGACAATCGATCCCGGACAGATCGGCATTGGTGCGGCGGTCACGCCACGACGAGCTAGTGCGCTTTGTTCATCGGGCATGCAAGGCGGCGAGGCAATCGTGGGCCCGGCGCCATGCAGACGCGATGCGAGGTGGCCTTATCGGTGCAGGAGGTGGGCTCCTCGGTCCGGGAGGTGGCCTCGTCGGTGCATAGGTCGAGGACGCCACGTTGATGCAACATGTAAACTCGATAAAAGGCAACCGCAATAACGCGTCCACCATTTAGTTACATGCTTTAGGAGATTGAACATAAGTGCGTACAGAAGGGGACACTGCCGACGTACAAACTTCTCCGCCCGTGCCTAATTGTAGAAGGTGCCTCTCGCTACCCACATAGAGTGTTCTCCAGTTGGGCGCCTCGGACGTGGCTGGCCGTCGTTGTAGTGGCACGCACATATGCAGCTAGGGTTGGCACAGCAGCATGTGGGATCATAGGAACTTCCTATGTTCACGCCCTCCTTATTGCCCTCTCGCGTTGCATCTGTTGGCGGAGGTCGTCATTTTGCTCCTTCAGATCGTCAATGTGTGCCTCCAAATCAAAGATCTGGTTCCACAATACATCCACGTACCTCACAACATGTCGTTCATGGGAGGATCGATCCAGCGGGTGAAGTTGCATTTCACCATCTGCTGCAACGAACAGTTAGTACGGAGGATGCATTAGCAGTAACATGAACAAAACTATTTACCCCAGAGTATGAGCATCGGAAGAAACGCCGTCCACCATCGAAAGGGCCGTCTATGGCCTGCACGATAGCGTCCTCTCCGTGTCCGCATTTCAGCCATACCGGTTGAGCACGCTTCTTCGGCATCAACCGGTAGTTAGGGCCGAAGTCCTCCCTCCTCTTGACGCTGGTGCCGCTTCGCGACCGGTTGGATCGGTCCTCGGCGCCCGCCATCATATGTTACTGTAAGACGGATAAGATTCTTCTTCCTACGGTTTCAAGGGTCGAGTGGTCCTAATTTCAGAGCGTGGGGCGTGCGTTTTATAGCCCCGCGGGGGGAGGCTAACAAAGCGAGTAATGTATTAGCTTGCAGATGACAAGACCAGACGAGACTGGGTGCTTTGACCATAGACAAGACCAAACGGGGTAGGCTTGCGCAGTGACAAGACATAATGGGGGCAACCTTGCGCAGTGATAAGACCAAACGAGGCAGCTTTGCACAGTGACAAGACCAAACGAGGCAGCTTTGCGCAGTGACAAGACCACACGGGCGCCTTTTATGAGTGATAAGACCAAAGGAGTTAGCTTTCATAGCGCCAAGACCACACGGGCGACTTTGCGTCGAGAAGACCACATGGGCGACTTTCATGGTGAGATAATTTGTCTTGCTTTAGAGTTTAGGTTTAGGGTTAGCCTTTTCAGATCGAATTGACAACTCAATTAAAGCCTCGCCAGCTTTTAAGACCGAAAAGACAAGACTCTGCAACGAGTGTTCTCAAATTTCTTCGTAATATCACTTACCTTTCTACTTAGCACTCATTACTATCTCAATCGTCCTCACAAAATTCTACAGAAATTTAACGCACTACAACAATATACAACGATCATAACATGTTATTGCGAGTCTGACATATTTCGTACCCTTCATATTCTACGAAAATAACAAAAAGACCAATCAACGTTGTCACCACACTATTATCTTCTAAAAAAAATAACATCATATAATACAATTTGCTAAATACAATACCTACAAAATGTAATATCTATTTTAACACAATTGTTCCAATTGGATTCACATAATTCCAAGTTTATTTGCTCAAATCGTCCACTAGTCGGGCGATTTCAAATAAGTCGCCCACCTATTGCGCGACGTGCTAAACTCACTCTACAAATCAGCGATTCCAACACATCTCGCATATCAGTTTGGCGACTAGGTCCAGTCAGGTTATAGTCGCTTTACCACTGTGTGATTTGAAGGTTGGTCGCAGTTCGGCTGGGCGACTTGCATGAGTCGTTCAACCGTAAAGCGACACGTGATTATTTATGTAAAAAAAAATTAAGCGGTATTATTTCTGTATTTCTGAATAAAAAATAGATTATTTTAAAAAAAATTCGGTTTTTGACGTTCAGAACTTCAGACCAAAAACCTGATGTGATGGGAATGTGATCCTTGTGTTGAATACTGAGCAAAAATAAAAGAAGCTAGTATCACGGTCATCGTCGTATTGGAAGCAAAAAAGTAAGATCCACAATTCCACCCGCCGCCGCGCACGACCATCGTGTGCTAACTAACTGTACGCAGAAAAACCACTGAAGATGATGGCTTAGCGACTGACAAGTAGTACGTTCAGTGACAAAAAAGCATCTGTATTAGTACCATATTATCAAGGAACAGCAGATCGTGTGGTATTGCCACTCTTATCATCATCAGGATGCAGATATAACAAGCAGGTTGCTTCCAATTCAGGCAGAGCAAACAGCTTGTTCGGGGTTCTCACTTCTCATCCCAAGTCCCAGCCGGAATTAAATAATTTCGTAGGAATTAAGCGAGCACCGCAGCGTGCTAAGAGTTTTAGGAATGGCGTGCAAGGCTTCCATGATTACTTAACCGCGTCTTTCGCTCGAGTAGATGCCATTATACTTCCGTTGACGTGGAGACAATTATTTCATTTCACGATGCAAGAGCAAGAGGGAGTGTTATGACCGCAAGCACTTCCCGAGTGGAAATCGCATCTTTCTTTCTTAATCTCGAATGGAAATTAGAACGGGTGTAGTAGCGTTGGCTTATCCGCTTACGTCCATGTGCGCAGATAATAACCGAAACTTTAAAAGATTCCCATACCAGCTCATGCCAGCATTCCTGCGCATCAAATACTGCAGTGACAGGTAACAACAACTTTTTGTTAAAAGGATCTGATAATATAGGTCATCTAAAAGAAAACAAAAAACTGACAATACAGGTAACGAGTGTATGAAGTATGAACACGGATGTCTGCGACTTCCAGGCTCCAGCAGGTATCAAGTGAGGCATATGATGCTACAAGCAGTTGCAACTCCCACTTTGGATTATGACGATTAAGCAGGGAGCACAGTTGAACAGACAAGACATGTAAAACTATATCAAGGATAATAAACAAGACAGCAGACAGTCCGAAACCACCAGCGAATTGTATTTGTCTTAGATCCGCAGCCTGCAGCCTGCAGGTGCAGCCATACTTTTAACTGGCTGCTTTACATTTGCTGCGTTTGCGCCTGATGATTCGCAGTTCTGAACTTGTCAAAAAGTGAATGGTGTGTTCGTACGGTGACATATGGGTGAAAATGCGAATACGGTGAAAATTCGATATTTACCAAACTTAGAACTTTCAAAACTTTCCTAAACAATTACCACATGCAGTGGAGGATGTAGAATGGATATGTTCTACATCTATGCAAAATTTTAAGATCAAACCTGATTGCATTTGCAAGATACAATATTTCTTTTGCTCCAACAATGAAACACTATTTTAACACTGTTCCGGACACAATTTGATTCCTTTCGTATCTCGCAAATAACGAGTGAGTTTGATCTTAAAATTTTGTAGAGATGTCGATCATATGCGCCACTACGTGTAGTAATTTTTGGAGATTTTTTCGAAACTTCTAAGTTTGGTTAAAATCGATTTTTTTCTTCAAATTTTCACGATATGCTCCATGTTCCTATTTCCTGGTCCCAGTTTGCAGAAGCCTCTGTGTTGCGTGATTGCTTTTTCAATGCCCCATAGCAAAACAAAATCCAATGGCCTTAGACAAGCCCATGGGCTGAAATGGCGTGGTAAGGCGATCCATACCACCCACCCTTCTCGATGCCCGCAAAACAACTAGGCGGCAATACCCTAACCCCCAATTCACTCTCCCCGCCACTTCCCGCCATCGAGTGGGTCATTCACTTTCCGCCGCCGCTTGGGACTTCCGCTGCGTCGGCGACGGCGATGGAGGCGGACATGGAGATGCCAGATCCGGAGGAGCTCGAGTGGATGGAGAGCCACGGCCTCCTCCCGGAAGAAGAGGAGGACGCCTACTTCGAATATCCCGACGAGGGCTTCCTCCCGGTCGCCGGCGACGCGGACCAAACGCGCGATTCACCGCAGGAGACCACCGCGTCGCCTGCGAAACCGTCAGGTACGAATCACTCTCCCTCAAGATAGATTGCAACCCTAGGCCTCGCTTGTTTCGACTGCTGATGTAATCGACCAAATGTGTACGAAGATGAGGTGTCGGAAGGCAATTTGAAGCGGCCTCCCCCTCCGCCTCCACCGGAGCAGGAGGAGGAGAGGAGCAAGCGGAGGAACGTGGATCGGGAGGATTCGGGGGACGAGGACTGGCTGCGGTACTCGCCGCCTCCCGCTGAAGTGGCCGCCGAGAAGACAATCTCGCGGTTTGCGTCGGAGATCCGGGGGGAATGTATGCCCGTCACCGCGCCCAATGGAGAGAGGGTTTATGCGAAGCTTGCGACGGAGGAGTTGGTCCCTGGAGGAATTAGGGGAACTAGTCTAAGGACTCGCATTTCCAACCTAAACCCCAACCACAAGGGTTAGTTACTAAGTTCACTTCTGTTTCGCGCACTTAATTATTTTCCCGAATGAAGCATGCGTTCAAAAAAAAAAAAAAACTCCCGAGAATTGAAATTCACTTGACTTAGTTTGTTAATATATCATTGTATTATTTCCTGTTCTTTGTCCTGCAGGGCTTCTCTCAGAATCCTTTCATTTACTAACGAGGCGAGCGGAGCAAGAGGCTCTAGCAAAGGTACATATGTATATGCAGATCATTTGCATTAGTCAACAGATGGTACAATGGGTTGTTTCACCGCAGCATTAGATTTTAGCTAATTAGGCAGTGTCTACGGAATGCAAACAGTGAATAAAATGGTTATTTGGGAATGCTAGAAAAAGTAGCGGATACTGTTGACTGCTATTAGGAATGGGTGATCACTATCTTCTATGATATATCTGAGGGAAATACTTAATCCCATGGGTTAGCCCCAAAACTTGAGAACATCTACAATTCTTTGATCCTTATGGACTTCACAACCAAAAATTACCATGGATAGTCTCGGAAATCATAATTCTACTATTATTGGAGCTATGGGGTTAGAAGATTGAATAATTTGTTATACTCTTATACCCCTTCTTATGCGCAGCAGCCCCAAATCAGATCAGAGTTTGTGAGAAACGGCACAAGCATGCACGGTATCAAGAACGAAGTAGATAAATCTTGTAAAGGGAACCAAGTAACGGTGATAAAATAATTACAACGAGAGAGTTTTGGCGAAGTCGACCGCAAATTTTTTAAGCACGACCTCAAAAGAGTATAAGGGATTGTTCCTCTCACAACCCTTTCGAACCTTTTAGGACCCTCAGATCTTGCCCTATATAAGAATCTAGTGCTAAAGAATAACCTAGTCTCTAATTCTCTCGTGTACCTCTTGCTTTGGATGAGTTGGTTTGTGGTTTGTGTTCTCCATGATCACCCCTCATGGCTTTATATAGTGTACTAATGCTTGATCACCCGAGAATGAAAAATCCGATAGCTTCTTCAAGGACCCCGCCTCCAATAGATATGCCACTGCCTCATTAAAGTTAAGAGTGCTTTTTCCCAACAAGCTCCCATGATGGTAGTAGAGATGACGTCAATATGATGATCTTGTTGTTCCCCTCAATTTTCTCATCCACACCAGTCAGTTGTGTGATAAACTTGTTGAAGACATTGAGATGGTCAACAAATCGTGTGCATTCCCCCATGTGCAACATGTATAGTTGCCGCTTCAGCGTCCATCGATTTGTTAGCGACTTTGCCATATACAATTCTTCTAAGTCACTCCATAATTTATTCAGTGATTTGTCCTTAATCACCGAGTACTTTACCTCATTGAAAAGACAGGCGGATTGTACTGACAGTTTTCCGCTCCATCACCTTCCATTCTTCATCTGACGTTTTTTTTCCGGTTTATCCCCTTCAAGAGCATCGATCAACCCTTGCTGGACAAGGATATCCTTTACCACACATTGCCACACGCTGAAATTTCCTCCGTCGTCAAATTTCTCTACTCGATTCCACATCGTTGACATCGATCTTGATTTTGTGCCACCTGACGCTTTGTTGACCTTCTCACAAATCAGATTAATCTGGCCTCGGCTTTGATACCACTTATTATACTCTGATACCCCTTCTTATGCGCAGCAGCCCCAGATCGGATCAGAATTTGTGAGAAACGACGCGCACGCACGGTATCAAGAACGAAGTAGATAAATCTTGTGGAGAGAATCAAATAACGGCGATGAAATAATTATGATGAGAGAAAGATTTGGCGAAGCCGACCGCAAATTCCTTAAGCACGATATCAAAAGAGTACAAGGGATTGTCGCTCTCTCACAACCATCTCGAACCTTTTAGGATCCTCGGATCCTTGCTTTATACAAGAATCTAGTACCAAAGAATAACCTAGCCTTTAATCCTCTCGTGCACCTCTTGCTTTGGATGAGTTGGTTTGTGACTTGTGTTTTCCATGACTACCTCTCATCGCTTTATATAGTCCAATTAGTTCTCCTTTAAAAGGAAGTAGAAATCTTAATGATTAGGATAAGAATAATTATAGAACACATCTTCAAGTCCTAGTAGGTTAGGATATGAGTCATCCATACTCAACATAATCATTCTATAACTACAAAACTGCACTAAGCAAGTTGACAACAGGTTCTCGCTACTAGCCTGAGGAAGGGCCTGACTAAGCATTTTTATGTCTGTTTCTAGTGCCATGTTGATTGCAGGCAGCTGTAGGTGATTAATTAAAAATATCTGACTAATCCCCTTTTTATAATGACTATGAAGGCTTTGCAGGAAAGCACAGAGGCGCAAGATTTTGAGGGTTGTTCGGTGACTCCGCTAGTTACAGAACAACTTTGGGTGGAGAAATACGCACCAAATTCTTTCACAGAGCTGTTAAGTGATGAGCACACAAACAGGGAGGTAAATAGCTATTCCACTTGCGCTTAAGAAATATGTTTATAAAACTAAGACCTTCACTGCAAGAATTTCTTTGTCTTTGAGCATTTTCTATTCATAATCAGACTTTCCAGTGCGTACTTGAATTTTTTTATTTGACATGCGTGGAGCTATGGATGTGCCTCATTCAGGTGCTTTTATGGCTAAAGCAATGGGACTCTTGTGTGTTTGGGTCCCATATTCGGGCTACAAGTGATGATGTCTTATCCGCCTTACGTCAGCATTCTTCTACCATTCAGAAGAATTCAAGTAACAAAAATTTCTTCTCCAAGAGTAAGGGAGGTCCTGTCATGAGTCAAGATAGCATGCCCCAAAATGCTCCTGGTAGCAACTCAGAAGATCTGACAAGCTCCTTTAACAAAAGGTCCTCCATTCATAATGTACCAGAACAAAAGGTGGGTTAGTACTACTGTCGTATGCCTTATCCTTATGTGTATGACCACAGGCTGTGTCTGTAGTAAGAACTTGCTAATTGTCAATGCAATTGAATAACCTCCTGATGTTGCAGGTGTTGCTACTCTGTGGCCCACCTGGGCTTGGGAAGACAACACTTGCTCATGTTGCTGCCAAACATTGTGGCTACCATGTTGTGGAGGTCTGAGTTTACGATTGTAATTAACAATATTTCTTACTTTATTGTCTGGTAGCTTCTTTGCCCGTCAATGTGATGATGTATAATCGTGGTGTTTAATCACACACTCACACAGTCATGCCTGATGGGACTATAGTATACACCTTTATCTGCCATCTGATTAGTGCATCAAATATATCTGTTGCTAACTTGCTATCCTTCTGAACCGCCTTCAGTTTTGTTACTATTTTAATATTTCATACACTGGAAAACTACAACTATTACATTCCTTTGAAACCTATGGTGATATGCTCTTTACCAACATTCCCCCAAACTTCATTTTAACATTGCCTCTTGTTAGTAATGGTCGAGTGGCTAGTGACTATTGGTCTATTGAGTCTTTAGCAGCTTATTGCTATCTCAATTCAAATGCAGATAAATGCCAGTGACGATCGTTCTGCTTCATCCGTTGAACCAAAGATTCTTGATGTGATGCAGATGAACTCTATCATGTCTGATTCAAAACCCAAGTGCCTGGTGAGTTAAGTTACACTGCCTGATCGTTAAATCACTTCCCTCATATTCTGTTAAGTTATGCTGTCCTGTGTAGGTAATTGATGAGATTGATGGAGCACTTGGTGATGGGAAAGGTGCAGTGGAGGTTATTTTAAAGATGGTAACATCCTTATCCTCTCTCACCACCATGATGTCAGCATTGTTATTTTGCTGCGTTTTTACTTATTTCCACCTTTTTAACATTAGTGTTTTTTTACCAAACAAAAAAGTATTGCATTGTCTTGTGTAGGTGACAAATGCTACATTCTCTGTGGCATATTTAATATAAATGCATTACTTCGGTTCATGGATGATCGACTCTTTTTGTGCAGATCAATGCTGAAAAGAGCAACAATTCTGACAGAAGCACTAGTGCCGAAGAAAGTCAAGCCCGAAAGGCTTCCTCGAGGAAAGGTCATAAAATAGCAAAACTACTGAGGCCTGTAAGCAATGAAGCTGTCACTTGTCAATTTTCCATCAATTTAGTGCCTTTACAGTGTATTAAACCATACTACATTTATTTACAGGTTATTTGCATATGCAATGACCTTTATGCTCCAGCCTTGAGACAACTACGCCAAGTAGCCAAGTAATATTTTCTTCTCTGTATTTTGTTGTAGCTCTGTGCAGTTGTAAGTTCATTTAAGCTTTTCTTATAAGGATTGGTTTAAATTTACAGGGTTCATGTGTTTGTGCAGCCAACGGTTAGTCGTGTGGTGAACAGGTGATGTAAATGCACTTATGTAACAATAGTTACAACACTCTAGATTCATAAAAGTTGTTATCTATGTAGCCACAGTATGCTTCGCTATGACATTTTGTTCATGAATAAGTTTTGCTTGTTTAGGCTCAAGTACATATGCAAAAAAGAAAGGTTCAAGACAAGTGCAATGGTCCTTTCTGCATTAGCAGATTATACTGGTACAATTTCTTTTGCTCCACACAAGCCATAAATATGCTTCGTATTGACGTGTAATGCTATGCACAATTCTTTGATAACAATAGCAAACCAAGATTAGCTGCTGTAGCCGATTAATGCACATGCAATATCTCCTTTTTAAATGGTACTTAAAATTCCAGGCTGCTTCACCACATTTATAATGACGGAACAGTTCCTACAAATATTTCTTTAGCTAAATCTCCTAGATTTACGACCAACCAAACACCTACAGTGTATGGCTCATTGATTCATAATAATTAGGATAGTTTGGTAACAAAATTCAGCATATGTTGAAAGATATGACACAACTGTCTTAGTATCTTGTTTACTTTGAACTTCCTATACTCTGCGTTCAAATTAATTGGATAGCTATATCCTATGTGTGTCAAAACATTTAACTAAAAGATATATATGCTGATACGCTCTGGGGTACCTGTTCTTATGCTCTCAGTTACTTAGGATCCTCACTGAGTCACTGTAATGTATGCAAATTAACTTTGCAGTCTGCACAATGCTAATGCTTCCACATGCATTATCTTAATTTAGCTTTTAGTCTTTGACCCGACAACCAATTCTTTTGCCTTTCGTTGCACTGCTTCTTTTGCTTGTATTATGCACTTCTTAATACACAGATGGAGTAAGTGCAAAAGCTAGTACCTGTATAGATTTGTTTTATTCATGAGATGAGTGGTTATTTATATAGATTAGACTAAGTGAACAAAGCCTCACTGCAGAATGTGACATCCGGTCATGCCTGAACACACTTCAATTTTTGAACAAGAAAAGAGAGACACTAAACATTGTAAGTGAACTGATTGAGATAGCTACCTGATGCTATTATTTAATGGATGTAATGTTCTTTTCTTAATGGCATATGTCATGGGGCAGTCAGGATTTGATTCACAAGTTGTTGGACGGAAGGACATGTCAAAAAGCATCCTTGATGTTTGGAAACAGGTTTGATGTTTCCTTCCTGTAATGCATCCATCATACTTATTTTATTTTCTTTGGATACTATCATTTGTTCAAGCAATGACTGTATAGCCCCAAAGTTTCAATACTTCTGCCGAAAATGAGTGCCAAACATAAGTTCATAGCTCAAGCAACTTTACGGATTGCTTGCTGCTATCAACGTTTCATGGAAAATTCAACATAAATTATGTTTTTCAAGGATGCGCAAAAGCTTTGCACATCGTTCTATTAAGCTGAAACAAATGTAACACTCGAAAGTACATAAGACAATGAAACTGGATACCCCTGCAGTGAAATGAGAGAAAAGAAAGAGGGACCAACCACTGAAAATAGAAAGATGATGAATAGTGTAGAGCGACCAACAATAGACAGAAAGAGGGAAACGGGGAAAAGAGGGCTAGGGGAGGACTATTCCGGTTGTAAGGACGCTTCCAACTCGTTCACACCCGCCATACGCCAATGACGGTGCTCGTCATGAATACGTTGTAGAAGCTGATTGATAGTTGCGGCGTCGTTATTGAAAACCCTCTGATTGCGCTCCTTCCAGACTATCCAGGAGACGAGTATGATGCATGAATCAATCTCCTTTCTCCTTTGCTTTGGTGAGGAGCTCTGAGTGGAAATCTAGTGGTCTTCTAGGGTAGGTTGGCCGACCAGAATGACACAAAGCAAATTGACCCGTGCTAAGTAACGCGCCCAAACCTGTGCCGTTACCGCATATCCGACTAGAAGGTGGTCGATGGTCTCCTGAGGATGCCCGTAGAAAACACAAACTCCTTGGTTTTGTAATCCCCGACGCTGGAGGCGATCGGCAGTCCAATAGCGTCGACGGATTGCTAACCATATGAAGATTTTGCACTTGAGTGGCACCGAAGCTTTCCAAATTCCTTCGGCACACGGATTCCTGAGCGATCATATGAAGAAAGCCCTATAAGCCGACTTAGAAGAGTAACAACCTGAGGTTTCCCAGCGCCAAAAGATCGAATCGACCTCTCCCTGTGATAGTTGGATTGGCTGCAGCGTATCCAAGAGTTGAAGGAATTCAGATATAGTTTGAACATCCGGCTGACCTGATATGTCTGAGATCCAAGTACCATTGGAAAGGGTTTGAGCTACTGTTCTTTTCTTCTGGATCGGTGGTTTGACCAACTTAGCAATGGAAGGTGCCAAGCTAGGGATGGTCCGTCCAACCAGCGATCCTCCCAGAACAAGGAGTTCTCTCCGTTCCCAATCCTAACAGTAATAGATGCTTGGAACATGCCTTCCTTCGCTCGGTTTTGCCCCGTTGTGTAGTCTCCCCCAAGGTCTTGATGACCACGTTCGTTGTAGCCATTGCCAGCGGATGCGCAGAGCCCGTCCTAGCATGACCAGGTTGTGCAAGCCTAGCCCCCCAAGATGGATAGGTCGGACACAGAAGACCGAACAACTAACGGTTTTACTTTGTCGTGTTTCAAGGCTTCCTTTCCAAAGAAACGCTCGATGCCTTTTGTCGATTCCTTTGATTACTGAAAGAGGTGGGTCGAGGGGCATGAAACTGTAGATAGGAATAGTAGACAACACCGACTTCACCAGAACAAGCTGGCTCCCTTGTGAAAGCAAGCCGACTTGCAAAGTTTGGAGGTGGTTAGCGACCTTGTCCAAGAGGGGTTGGAAATCTGCCTGAGATGGCTTCCTCAAGGAGAGGGGCAAGCCAAGGTATTTACAAGGAATGGTGGTGATGTTGCAGTGCAACATATTGGTGATGAGCTGAAGTTCTTGGTCGTTGCACCGAATTGGCGAGAAGGAGATTTTGGCCAGATTGCTGTGCAGGCCTGTGGCCTCAACGAAGAGCTGGAGGATTTCTATGATGGCTAGCAAATCTGCACTGACCGGTCATAGGAATACCGTCACGTCTGTTAGAATAGGTCTCTTTTGTATTTCCTTATCTGTATATGGAAACCCCCTCTTGTACATCCCTATATATATTGCCCATTGGGCCCTCTTGAATATACACACAATATTCATAACATGGTATCAGAGCTAGGGCACTAACCTAGCTCTCCTTCCGCTGCCATCTCGACGCGCACGCTACTGCGCTTCTGCCGCTGCCTCCACGTCTTTGCCTGGCGCTGGTCTCATCCGCCGCGAACGAGGACAAAGCGGGCCAGAGCACCACTGCAGCCGCCGTCGCCGCCCCGCAGCCGCCACCGCCACAGCCTCCGCCTCCAGAGGTTGTGCAACGGTGGCGCCCTAAGTGGTCACAGGAGCGCTAGCTTTGCACGAAGGCGGGCCGTCGTCGAGGAAGAGGACATACTTTCCCTGGGTGTTCTCGGTGGTAGGTTTCGATTGGGAAACAAGAGCCTCCAAGGGGGTAGGCGACCAAAGGCCCAGAGCGACCAGGGTCGGAGATGACAACTTGGGCGGCGACATGCGGCGTCGGTACTCCGAGTCTGGACTGGATACGGTGGACTCAATCCACCTGTGCTCCTTCTCGGACTGCCTCCCTAGGACCGTTGCCCGGAAATCTAGGTTATAGGAGGAGGTCATTTGACGGGGAACTGGGCGCCGTCGCCGGAGCGGCAAGCGGCGCGGAGGGAGATGGGGCGGGGTTTAAGGGGCCGCCATCACCGGAGTGGCGAGTGGGGTGGCCGCTGTCGCCGGGGTGGCGAGAGGAGCTAGACAGGTAGGCAAGCTCTTCAGCGAATGTTTGGAAGTTGAGTTCTAAGTACCATATAAATACAATATTCATAATGTCTGATTTACACGACGCTAACATTCGATTAGCCGATAATCACTTAATAGCCATCCTTTACCCCATCTTTAAACATCAACGGTGCACACAACACAAATTTTCTAGCTCTGCCACTCGCAATGCCTTCCTCGCCAATGTTGGAGGCTCGAAGCAAAGCCCTAAGAACAAGAGGGGTTTTATGGAGGAGGTGCAAGGGCGAGTGAAGTAGAACATAAATTATGTTCATTGTATTAATTTTTTAAAATCTTAGCAAGTTTAATTGCTCCATAGATTCTGCAAAAGAAAAGACTCAAGCGAGCAGAAAAGGCTGATAGTCATTTGGGCAGAGACAAGGACATTGGTTCTCTCTTCTCACTCATATCTAACCGGTAAGTTTTTTTTTGGGTTGATTTCATACTGTTTCTTAGAATAGGTTCACTTCATTATTCACTCATTATATTTGCAGTGGTGACTATGAGGTTACCATGGATGGGATTCATGAAAACTTCTTGAGACTTTCTTACCATGATCCGATGTTGCAAAAGACGGTATCTTACAAATTCCTGATTCTAGTTAATCACACAGTTCGATTTTCTTGCTTTTGTAAATACATTCGTGAACTTATTGTAGTCCAAATTACCTTACAGGTGAAATGTCTGGATGTACTTGGAGTTTCTGATTCTTTGATGCAATATGTTTTTCGGACCCAGCAGATGTCAATCCACGGTAGCATTTGACTGTTTTTTTGCCTTTCCTTTTATAGATATTTGACTGACTTACAGAGTTTAACCGTATACTTCAGCATATCAACCTCCTATGGCCATCACTATAAGCCACATGGTTGCTCAAGTTGAGAAGCCAAATATTGAATGGCCAAAAGCTTCGCAAAGGTAATTCTTCCACATCTATAGATTGTAGCTATCCATTGGTGGGGTTAATGTTGATATGTTTTTTAGGTGCCGAGCAATGCTTTTGGAAAAGAAGGACACACTGAAGACCTGGCAAAATCGAATATCACCGCTCCTTTCAAGGCATCTGTCAGTAGAATCTTTTGTTGAAGACATTGCTTCCCCTTTCTTACATATTCTTTCTCCATTGAGTTTGAGACCTGTAAGTTCTAACTCACCGTAGCTGTGCCAATCCTTGATTTTGAAACTTCCTTGCTGGCATAGTAATTTGTTTGCTCAAATTTATTTTGGTTTCTAAGATGAAGAATCAAAAGGATTGTATGGTAAAGCTATGTCTACAATACCCTTAACCCAAAAAGTTCTGCGACACAAACACAAATGAAGGATGGAATGAATACCTTAACCAATCTACCTAAAACAATGTGCAACTAAGAAATGGGCCTAAGTTCCCTATAGAACCATATGTCAATCCAAGTTTACTATTTTGCAACTTATGGTTTCTAAATGGTATTGCAACTTTCTATAGAAATATTTGTATATTTTCATCCCTGTTAGGTTTCTAACAGTACATGATCTCTTCAGGTCGCACTGAATTTGCTGCCAGAGAGAGAAAAGGATGAAATTGTGCAGCTAGTTGATACTATGGTTTCTTACTCAGTTACATACAGAAACACAAAGTTTGGTTCTCAAGAAAGGACAAATGGATCTATAGTGTCTCCTGATGTTCCTTCACTTTCTCTTGATCCTCCAATCAATGATATTATAAACTTTAAGGTTCTTTTTCAGTATTTTTGTTATTTTATTTCACACTTTTGCGCCCTTCTCCCTGTACCTGACAGAGCTGTTGGTGTCAGGGCTATCAATCCGAGCACACTGGTCTCTCTTTGGCCATGAAACAGGTCTTGGTGCATGAGGTGAGTACTAGTTGTGACTTCTATGTGTGGATCCCTGTAGTTCTATCTGGCTTGCCACCTTTACAATTCCTTGTCTGACTTATGCAACTTCATTACCCCCTCTGTTCTTTTTGAAGTGACGTTTTTGACTTTTCACGGTCTATGAGATGTGACTTTGACTTTTGTAACTTTATCTTAGTGTATACTAATAAACTTATAATATTATGAAAGTATTTTTAACGCCAAATCTAATGATACAGTTTTCATGTAGCCAATCTAGATATTTTTGAACATATTAGTGGTCGTAAAGTTTGACGACACATATTCCTGGGTGTCACTTAAAAAAGAACGGAGGGAGTAATTTGAAAGCTAAAAACCAAGTATCAGTAGTTTTTGTTTCTATGCAATACTTTCCAGGTGACCATTCATTGCTCATAATTTCTTGGCAAATTATGTTGGACCTATATGCATTAACTGACCAAAGCATCTTGCGTTGCTATCAATAAATTATTTGACAGAGTGATTGTATATGTAAGCTGCCCTCATCTAGTTTTTTCTGCATACTGCTTCTCTTGAAAAAGAACTTGTTTTACACCTCCATATAAAGCTATCTTGGAATACTAAAGCTGTAAAGCATCTTATGTAGTTTATCTTTCTTCCAATCTTTGTTCGCTGGCCTCTTTGATTCCCTAGATTGTGGCAGTACCAACCAACTGCATTACTGCCCACCAAAGCACCTAATTCTTTTTTTTCGAGAACATGCAAGAAATTTGCGTGTCATTCAATTAAAAAGAGACAGAAGGTACAAATCAAAAGAGTACAAGGGGCTGGCAGCCAACATCACAACCCCAGAACAGGCGACCACGACTAACGAACTAAGGAAACTAAAAACTAATCGCTGGTGAACAAAAAGAGAAACAACCTAAGGAAAAAGACTACCTTTGCAACAGCGACCCCAACTGGCTTCCTCTGGCTAGACCCCATTGTCCACGCCCCTCTTTGATCGCTTGCTCTAATTGAATCAGCGTCTTCTGGTCATTGTTGAAGACCCTGTTGTTTCTCTTCTTCCAAACCACCCAAGCAGCCAAAATTACTAAGGAGTCAGCTTTTAGTATCTGTTATATTTGTCAACTTCATTTTATCTTATTCTGTATTAAAGCTGACTACAAACAGTGAAGTTGAGAGTGCCACATCATCACAATCTCTCCCTACCAGGGATTGAAAACCTGGCCGGTAACCGGTTACCGGTGGGGTGGCGGGATCCCAAATCCCGGCCAGGTTTGCAAATTCAAATTTTGAATTTTGAATTTTGGATAGGTTTTAATCAAATTTGAGTGAATTTCGTCCGAGTAAAACCTGGTTTGACCGGTAACCGGACCGGTAACCAGCCGGTTACCGATACCAGCCAGGGAGCGGGAAACTTTCCGAGAATGGTTATGTGAACCCTGCTCCCTACCGTTCGATTTCCATCTAATGGATATAAATGCACACAAACAAAGCACAATAGAAAAATCTAGAAAAGTGCAACCCCATAGAAATATCTAGATTCTAGAACTTGCTATTCACACAAGATGGATTTCATTCGTCAACCAAACAATACATGATGCATATAGAATATTTGATCGTAATATATTTTTTCACAGCCAAGGCTTCTTACTTTATTAAAAAGGGTTAATTTTCTGCAGCAATACGTGGGCACAATCCTAATTATAACTATACTTGACTACCACATATTGTTTTAACTCCAATATTTTTTCAGTATAATCTCCTCTATTAGCAGGAGCCTTTCATGTTGGCAAATTTCACATTAGAAAAAAAGGAGATTTTGTTCTCATTACTGTCAATGTATGTTTGTTTTTTGCAGGTAGAGAAGCAAAAGATCATCAGAAATAGTGCAAGCAAATTACTGAACCAAACTAATGAAGGAGATAGGAGTGAAGATTCGTCAACTATAAGCCAAAAAGCAGCAGCTGATTCAAATGCTTCCACAGTGGGTTCTTCCAAGGGTAGCTCTAAGCGCAATTCAACTACACTTCAAATGCAATTTAACTCAGTCACAAATGGTGGTAAAGATCCTACACCTGCAAAGAAGCATTCCAGTCGTGCAACTAATTTCTTTGATAGGTAATGTAGCAATGATAATTTCATTAGGCGCCAATTTGCCATTATGATTGCAAGACATTGATTGTAAAGGCTACCTATTTTCCTTGACAAAAAACAGGTTTAGGAAAGAAAGACCAGTGGATGAAGATACTCATAATGATTCAAGGCAGAAAGGAGCAACAATTCAGAGGGACTTGCGTCCACTGATCTTCAAATACAATGAGGTGTGTTCATTGCATATTCATCATGATACCGCGGTCTCTCGTGTGACCCACATTTGGATCCATGTGTAATTATCTTGTTGCACACATTGTTATAAATAAGAAAGCAATGTCAAACTTGGCCCAATTCTTAAAATTCATATCGCATTAACATAGACGCACTGGAAACCTGCATGACCCATGGAACTTGATAGAAAGAAACATAAGTAGTAATATTATAAATTACCATTGGCACATCATTTCCTAAAAGTATTGCATTACGTTTATATGTTTTGAATATAAGTGTAACGCAGATTGCTAAGAGAAAATCAAAGCTAGAACAGTGTTGTTAAGAGAATTATACTAGCTCCATTAGGCAAATTGCTCTAAATCAACACGCTCCTTTATATGGCTTGGATTCGTTTTTCTCTGGCCATTATTTCATGAAGGTGATTCTGTGCAGGGTTTCACAAATGCAGTGAAAAGACCAGTGAGAATTCGCGATCTTCTGCTCTAGCTAGGTTCGTTTGGTTCCCTGCACTTTGTTATGCAAAGTTATATTTTCCTGTATATTCATTGTACTATGTACATTTCGTAGAATATATTAAGCTATTAGATGGATCAAATTTAAAATACAATTATTTGCCATGGCCATATATACAGTTTTCTATAACTGGGAAGACAAGGAAAACCGTGAACATAATGGGCCCAATTCTCATACTAAATTTATGCAGATGGTGAACCTACTGCTCCATGAACTAGCAACACCAACATTGCAAATGTTACATGAAAAAAAACACCAACATGAAACATTATTACTATACCCTGAATGATGTGAATATACTCACTCAGCTGGAGGGATGTATCATGTTGTAAAAAGTGCAAACTATACCATGATCCGTTTCGTTAGCATCTAGTCATTCCTTAAAAAAAAGTAAAATGCAAGTCGACGTTCAGCTCGGTTTTAGCTGGGTCTTATCACCATTCACCACTGTGCAGTCGCAGAGCGGCGAAAACGCCTTGTTAGAGTTGACGCTGTAACAGTGCACCGACGCGGGTCGTGGGTCTGGGTGGGCACCCGGCGGACATATGGTAGCAGTATAAATCATTAGATTGGGCCGGGCCGACCCACTACCTTATTAGCCGGACGTGGCTGGCCCACGCCGCGTGTCATCCAGTCATCATCCTTGCACTGAACCTGAAGTGAAGTCTGAAAAGTCGTCGCCTCGTTGGACAGCACGCTGCACGAGCAAGAGAGCGGTAGGTAGTGGGTACCAAGGCTACCAGCATCGATGGAAATCGCCGCCGCTGCCGCCGGCGGCCGAGGAGGCAGGAGTGGCACGGTGAAACAGCTAAACGTGGGGGGCAAGCGCTTCGCCTTGGAGGCAAGTTCCCTCTCCCTCTCCCTTTCTCTGGATCCCTCCCCAACCCCAATCTTCGTGGATCGCGACCCCGCCCTACTGTCCGCGATCCTCTCCGCCATCCGCGCCCCCTCCTCCGCGCCGGCCTTCCCCGCTCGCCTCCTCCTCGACGAGGCCCTCTTCTACGGCCTCCACGCTCAGCTCCTCGCTGCGCTCTCCCCTCCGCAACTCCTCGGCTTCTCCGCCTCCCTCGCCTCCACCCTCTCCCCCGCCTCCGAGCCCTTTCCCACCGCCCTCGCCGCGCACCACGACGGCTCCCTCTGCCTCGCCCACGGCGCCGGTCAGCTCACCTACTACTCCCCCGCGCTGGACCATATCGCCACCTTCCGGACCCACCTCCACCGCGTCACCTCTCTCCGGCAGCTGCCCCTCAGCCTTGTCGTTGTCGGGTCCAACTCCTCCCCTGGGCTCCATGTGTACGACTTCCTCGAAGGACGGCACGTCGCCTCTGTTCAATGGTCAGACCCCACCGACCCTCGCGTCCCCAAGGCGAAGGTCATTGCCATTGCCGCCCGTCCTCCTGCTGATGCCGCTGATAATAATTCACCGATCTTGGTTACATTCGAGTGCCCGCACCGGGAGAACTGCATCCTGGCGGTTGACCCTGTAACTCTGAAGCCCACACAGGAGATTGGCCGGCAAAGCGGGAGTGCGGCTAAGTCGTCGGTGCCAGGTCGAGTAGTGCACCTGCAGGAGCTTGGGCTGGTGTTTGCGTCATCTGTCAGCTCGGGGGCATTTGGCTACTCTGGGTACATGAGGCTGTGGGACATTCGGTCTGGGGATGTGGTGTGGGAGACAAGCGAGCCAGGGGGGGCTGGAAGAAGCAGCCGGTTTGGGGATTCATTTGCAGATGCTGATGTCGATGTTAAACAGCTGACACTATACAAGGTGTGCTCAAAGTCTGGAGATATTGGAGTTGCCGACCTGAGATGCCTTGGTAATGACCCTTGGGCGTATATGTCGTCTGGACCGAGAGGGAGTGGAGGGGGCCATGGCAGTGTTCTGCGTTGCTTCAAGTCCCAGGTGTTTGTCAGCCGGAAGGACGGATTGGAGGTTTGGTCCCGACTGGGAGAACAGACCAATGACACAGGCAACTTGGCGGAGCAACCGAGAGCAAAGGAGAGACTCGACAGAGAAGGAATTAATGAAAATAGTTTTAGGAGCAGCTATATGGATACAGAAGAGGATGCTAAACGTGGGATGATACTGATGATGGAAGGGGGTGGAGACCGCTTGTTTGTGACCAGAGAAGAAATGCAAGGTGTGGAAGTTTGGGAGAGCTCCCGCCTGGCTGGTGCTATGTCTTTCACATAGCAGTTTTTCCCCCCTTTCGAACATGACTGATCATACGGGAGGGTCTGTAAAAAGAATTGAGATTGCATTTTCTAGTACAGGATCACATTCATGTTCTCTTTGCTCATTTCATGCACAAATTCAGCACTGAAAATATGGGTCTTCCTTTGTAATCTGTCCTCCAAGACATGATGTGGTAAAGTTACATTTCTTGTTTCTGCAAAAGTGCAGATGCATTTCATGGCAAGTACTAGATTGGAGTAACATTCTTTGATATAAGTATATTTTCCTAATCCCTTAGCCCTAAGAGCTTAGCTTTATACAAGCCCTGGCATCCTCAATGCAGTGCAATATACTACATCCGTTCTTTTTTACTTGTTTTGGACATCGACGCAGTCTCTAATACACACATTTGACCATTACTTTTCCTAACTATATGTTGCAAAAAATTATAAAAAAATATAATGATGTCGAAGTACTTTCAATGACAAATCTATTCATATAATTTTCATGTGACAAATCTAAATATTTTTCTAGGAATCAACGGTCAAAGTTTCAAAATGGTGACTGCACGTATTCTAAAACGACATCTATTTGAGAACAGAGGGAGTAGTTATGTAGCTAGCTTTGTAATTATCCTGCTTGAGCATCATGAGCTGAGACCAACTTATCACTCTTGTCTTGTTATATGGATTAGTAAGATTAGATATTGCTGATATCAAAAGTAATATTTTCCTATGTTTTTATTTCAGAATTTATTGGTCATGACTTATGAGATTATATATTGTGCAAAAATGTAATTCAGAAACTCGGTATATCAGATTTCAGATCATACTAATTGAAACAGTTCTGAATCCTTTATTTGGACAAACCCATAGAGTAGAAGCTATTTGTGTATTTTGTTGATTATCAGTTCTGCTTGACAACATCACCCAAGTGATTTGTTCTTCCAGTGTAATTAACCTGCAAGGCTAAGCTTGGTATGCCACGAAGGCAATCATGTTTTGATCTCCAGTTGGCTCAGCTCATCTAAGGTTTATGGTGCTATATTGTAACCTTACAGCCTGAAGATTTAGTCTCTATATCACATATGCCCTGTGTCTAGCTGATGAGGAGCATAGGCTACCATACCTGAGGAAATTGCAGGCAGAAAAATTCTTAAGGAGCCGCCATTTTGAATTGGTTTTTGTTTTCTATAAAACAAATTGGAACATTAGGGAGACCACGGGGCAGACATAACACATTACTCCTGCTAGGTGTTTTAGCTCGTACAGCTTAGGCGCATTCTATACCAGTTGGTGATATAGCGATGAGGAAACTAGGGAAATTTTCGTAAAAGAGTGCTACAACTGCTGTCAGTAAAATTATGCTATGGAGGAAGGCCGAGGCGGCGCAGCAGGGGTGTGAACAGTACCATGGGTACTGTAGTAATACGTGAACAGTACTATCGGTGCTGTAGGTTATTTTCCGTACGTTTCTTAGAATAAAGGTTTTTTTTTGTTAGGTAGATTATTTTGGGATTCCTTATCTATCTAGTTATTGTTAGGAATATGATCTTATTTATTATGAATGTTATTTTTAATAATCGGAAAGACTAGATTGGATTGATAGATTTTCTTATAGATTATTTCTTAGACGTCAAGTCGGACTGTCTCTATAAAAGGGATAATATGTATCTATTATCAATCAAGTAATGAGAAATCAAGAGTTTAACTAAGCCTCAGAGCCTCGCTATCTCGACAGGGAAGAGCCTTTCCGGCAGTTAGACGAGGGCGAGTGCCACACCTTCGATCTTCGGATCTGTACCTAACAAACGACCACAATATTTGGTATCAGAGCCACCTACCATGGCTTCCGATGCCGAACTATCTTCTTTCGTCATATTGAAGGCTAGCAACGAAAAGATGATAGCCTCAATTGATAACATGATGGTCATCCTCCAAGAAATGTAGGCATGGATAGTCAAGTTGAAGGAGCAGGAGGCATCGCGTGTCACTGCAATGGCGGCGTTGCCGTCACCTTCCTCAACGACGCCACCAACGCCACCCTAGTGTGCATCGCTACCCTTAGTTGCACCCCCGATGCGGCACCGCTGGAGGAAGGATGCTGCTATTTAGCAGCGATCTTTTTCACATGACCAGCCAATGTTGTGACATAGGCAATGCAGAGTGCAACAATTGAGGGGCCAGCGCTGCCGTCGTGTCTTTCCCGCCATCGTCACGCTTCAGGGCAGTAAGGGCGTAACTGTTGCATCATGTTAGTTGCCCATGCCGCCGATGCTTTCCTCAACGCTACAACATGCTAAGACGTTTCTTCCTTGGGCGCTACACGTCGAAGTGTCACTGATATGCTCTCAAGTGAACCGACACTGGTACCGGATACTCTTGTCAACATAGGGTCACCAAGGACTTCAACCGTGGCCACCACCGCAGCTCGAGGACGAGCTGTCTCGTCGCGAGGGGTGTAATGTTATGGAGAAATGCTTTGGCGGCAAGAATAGATGCGTGAACAAGACATAAGATCAGAAGGCGAAAGCGTTATTTTTCGTGCATACTGATTGGTTTTCTAGAATAAAGAATAGTTGGTTAGTTAGATTATTTTGGGATTCCTTATCTATCTAGTTATTGTTAGGAATATGATTTTATTTATTAGGAATGCTATTTTTAATAGTTGAAAAGATTAGATTGGATTGATAGGTTTCTTTATAGATTATTTCTTAGGCGTCAGGTCGGACTGTCCTTATAAAAATGATAGCATATATCCATTATCAATCAAGCAATGGGAAATCAAGAATTCAACTAAGTCTTAGAGCCTCGCTACCTCTACAGAAAAGAGCTCTGTCGACGATTAGACGAGGGCGAGTGTCCTACCCTTAGTCCTTGGACCTGTACCTAACCAATGACCACAACAAATTATCGCAAGCAGGTTTACAACTCTGGAATCCTGTCATGCTCATCTTCTATGACAACGTCATTTTCAGAGAACATAAACCTTTTTGAGGGTGAACCTACTAATCATCATGAACGAAATACATCAACTAAGCATCATAATAGGTATCTTCCTCTTCAAAGCTTAAACTCAGCCTCAACCTTATCCTGTGAGTTGTGGCCTTTCCTTTGTTGCTGGAGTAGGTTCCTTTGAAAGTGCAAATTCAACCACCGACTTATCTTCAAACTTGCTTACAATCTTTTGTTGGCCAAGTATGCTTGAGCATCTATCATGCTTTTCGAGTTTTGATATTGGTTTGCTGAAATTCGTGTATGTGCCAATAATCTATGCTGTTTGCCAGGGATGCTTATATTCCAAACGTTATATGTATTGGTACAAATGAGTTATTGAACTTGGACTGGTTTTTGTGTTACATCAAAACTGAAATCCACTGATTTCAAAAGGTAGCCTTTGTCCATATTTAAAGCTTCATTTCATATAGTAAACATTGGAATTTTTTTTGTAAATAATCTATTTTTTATTCGGAAATACAGAAATAATACCGCTTAATTTTTTTTTACAGAAATAATCTCTAGTCGCCGTCCTATTGGGCGACTAGAGCCTCATGGGTATAGTCGCCAAACGGATGTACGACATTAGTGCAAGTCGCCCAACCAAGGGTGACTTAGTTAAAGTCGCCCAACCAATGGGCGATTTAAGCTCCTAAACTCACAATTATGTAAACCCAATTGGAACAATTGTGTTAAAATAGATATTACATTTTGTAGGTATTGTATTTAGCAAATCGTATTATATGATGTTATTTTTTGTAAAGATAAAAGTGTGGTGACAACGTTGGTTGGTCTGTTTCTTATTTTCGTAGAATATGAAGGGTACGAAATATGTCAGACTCGCAATAACATTTTGTGATCGTCGTATATTGTTGTAGTGCGTCAAATTTCTGTAGAATTTTGTGAGGACGATTCAGATAGTAATGAATGGTAAGTAGATAGGTAAGTGATATTCGAAATACGTAAATAATATAGGCTTGCTTTCATGGCTTAGCGAGACACGGGCGAGAAGTACATTAAAGTCCGCGACGAAGCACATTACACGTAGTGACATGGCATGATGGTTCGTAATTGCTTTAGTCATCCTCGCTACTACTACGGTACACCATGACGTACATCCGGACCATATAAGTATACATGCCTTTAGGGGATAATAAAAACAAGAGGGTATGACGGGTACTACTACGTAATGACCGACCTCATCGTGGACCGGGGCCATTTTCCTTTCTTGCTAGCTCGGCGTTGAACTCCTCGCCGGCCTTCCCTTCCCTTGTCGCGGATCGCCCACGTCGGTGGTATGTCGAAGTCGTCCATATCCTGCGATTCGATGATGTAAGTGCACCGTATAATGAGAATCGTAAGAAGGATTTAACTTCTTCATAACTAACGTCGTGGATACGGATTCTGGTAAGGCGATCGGATCTGCTGTGGCGGCGGTTCACCAAGATGAGCCTTTCCTTGCCTTTGTCGCGGATCGCATACATGTCGGGCCGGTATGTCAAGTCGTCCATGTCCCGCGATTGTATGATGGATGTAAGTACACCGTACCGGGAAACCTTACGTAATAAGGACGCCCAGCTGGAGAACACTCTATGTGGGTTATTGCGAAATGGTGGACGCGTTATTGCGGTTGCCTTTTATTGAGTTGACATGTTGTATTGATGTGTCGCGTGCTTTAAGTTATATGCATCGAAGAAATATGCAATGTATGAACGAGTTCTGAAAACCAAGCTATTCCATATTATCCGATAGAGTTAAGATAAAACATACTAGCAGTTGGGTAGTTGCTTACAAGAACCAAAGTACAATTACGACACAAAAAAGTACAAAGTGCGCATACGACACAAAAAAAGTTACAAAGTTTACTGGACAAACCTCTCTACCAGGCAGTGGGTCTAGTCTCCAAGCCGTCGGGTGTCCGCGTCTGAACCACCCCCAACTCGGCAGCGTCACGCCCGCCAACCGGATCACGACACGACGGCTCATCAGCGGTCTCAAGACGTCGACGAACCGGTCTAGCAGACCGAAATGCCAATCCGAACCACCAGGGTCTTGAGCCATACCTGCAAATTAAGAAATTAAAAGCATTCATATTACTTACGCATTTAAATTATATTCAAATGGGAAATAAATCATATTTGATATGTTCGTAGTGCCATCTAAACACTTTGCCCCAACACAATGACACAATTTTTCCTACGAAAGGCTATATTACGTTAACGCCTATACCGATCGCTATGGATTGCGAGATATTTATTACATCATCGTTACTATGCGTATTTATAATGCGTGAAGCTTTGGAGAAAAAAACAAAATTTCACATGTTTGATAATCCTCGTGTTTGGAACCATGTATCGCGTATTTACCATTCTATAAACTAGTATTTGCGAATGCATGAGTTATCGACATGTTTATCATTTTATAAACTAGCATTTCTAAAAGTAACATGTTATCATTCATCTAGCCCGACGCAATTAGCGCAAAGACGCATAACAAGACAACTAAAATTTGACATGTTTGATAATCCTCGTGTTTGAACCATGTATCGTGTATTTAACATTCTATAAACTAGCATTTGCGAATGCACGCGTTATCGACATGTTTATCATTCTATAAACTAGCATTTAGAAAAGTAACATATACGCAATTAGCACAAAGACGCAGAATAGTACAACTAAATTTATTTTTACTAACTCATTTTTCCTTCATGTTATCTCTCAACATTTGCTAACGCACCATGGTTACTAACTAATTATGCCATCTCTAGATATTTGCTAACAATATGTCATTACACATAAAGTTGATTGCTAACCTACCATGGTTTAGAAAAAAACTTATACAAAGTAATATCAAAACTTACCGACCTCACGCTCCTCTTCTTCCCTCCTCTTCTCCTTTTCTTCCCTCCTCTTTCCTTCTCCTCCTCTTTTTCCTCTCTTTCTCCTCTCTCTCTCTCCTCTCCTCTTTTCTCTGCCGATTTCATACTGAATGGCGACGGTTCGGCACATGATTTTATAGTCGCCCAAGTCGCCATACCGTATGGCGACTTCTGTTGAGTTGCCACCATGTCGCCATACGGTATGGCGACGACCTTAAGTCGCCGTGCGGTATGGCGACTATGCCTCGAAACCTTCAATGTAAGCCCTTCGGTTGGGCGACTTGAAGAAGTCGCCCAACCGCACGGTGACTAGAGATTATTTCAAAAAAAATTAAGCGGTATTATTTACGATTTCGAATAAAAATAGATTATTTAAAAAAAAAATCCGTAAACATTGCCACCAAAACAGTATTTGCAACAACATATTACTACTCTTTTAAGTCACAAAAAAATGTCGTTTGGGTTATCGATACGGTTTCTAAAATGCAACTTTGATCACTCATTCTATTATAATAGATTTTTAAAATATAATAAAATTATACTTTTATGAAAGATTTTTTCGAGACAAATCTATACACACTATTTTCACGTGTTCAATTTAAATACTGAAGGAGTACTATACATGTTTTCTTAGTAACATCAGTACAGTCTACTTGGTAGTGTGGTTGTGTCAAGAGAACTTATATCAGATAACCCTTAGGATAATGCAAAGAAAGAGACAGCAACAAACCTGTAAAACCGGTCAGAAAAACCGGTCGGAATTTTGAATTAGAAAGTGTTTAATGAAGTGTATATTTAGCTCATACAGTACGTAATCTAGCATATTTAGCTCATACAGTACGTAATCTAGCATATTTAGCTCATACAATACATAATCTAACATATTTAGCTCATATGAAGTGCAAACCGGCCAGAAATAATAATCCAAGCATATTTAGCTTGTACATATGTAATCTAGCACAAAATAGGCTCAAATCAATATAGGAAGTGCATTATGCATTCAAAAATTCGAATTCAAAAGTGAAAATTCTCGGTCGGTTACTGTTTATTCAGACTCCACTGGAAAATCCGGTTACCGTCGGCCGGTTTTTTCCCCTGGTCATGTCCATATGTGATGCATCGATACTTTCTTTGTGGCCACATTAAAAAACCAAACTGTGATCCATTAGAGCTCAGCAATGTTGTTGCTTCACGCTGGACTTATTTGATGCTGTTTATTTGCAGCTCCTAATTTGTCTACGCACCTGCTGCACATTATATTTGCTGGGAATCTCTTTGAGATTTGATATATGGCCTTAAATGTTGTGTTCCGAATAGGTTGGTGTGACATATCGTTTTATGGGCCACCGGATATGGTACCGTATCATAAACTAACAGATGGAGATTGCCTGTATATTGTCGTGGGTCTGTTGATTGTACTTCCTTCCATATCGCCTTTATTGTATTGTTCTTATGCTTGGAGTTGGAGGTTAAATAGGGCCGTTAAATAGTTCTTCATCTTATGTTCCTGTGACTAGTACGATCATCTATAAAATTCTTGGACTCTTGGTTTGGTTGCTACCTTCTGTGTTTCATGATGAGGTCCTGGGAATCACATAATCTGTGTCTCCTTGGAGAGCTGTATGCATAGGCCCAAGTGTTCCTTTTGTTTCGGAACATGGCAAGGAGAACCATAAAACAGTCGCTAATATTCCATTTAGGAAAAGAAAAATATTAACGGTACATAGCCCACCATGACATCGTGATGACACCGATTCTCAAGAACTCCGGTCTGTCTTTGTGTGCCGGGCTCAGGCATCATTCGTTTCTTGTGTAAGACGCAGGTTTGAGATGTAACACTTGCTTTGTAATGTGTCGGATTCCACACTTGAGTACGTTGTACCTGGATGCGGATGATTACGCAGCGGTGGATGTGGCTTCCCATCTGTTTTAGCCGTGTTGAGGCTTGAGACACATAGAACCGCGCCATTCTGCCGAAGGAGCGTGATAAGATCCACGTCGACATCTTACTTATCCGCCCAGCCCGCCTGAAAATGCACGTATTTTATGCCAAATCCAGCTCGTTTTGTCGTGCGGTGAGACGAGCACGGAGCCACGGAGAAAGGGGATCTGCACGGTCAGACTGCCGCTGCACGTTTTGCCCTTGTTTGGAAGCGAGGCAGGGACAGGCGTATCTTGTCTCGCCCTCCGTCTCTCGTCTCAGCGCGGCTACTGTCCGTTGCCTCGTTTACCTCTCTGGGGTTTAGCGGCCAGAGCCCAGAGCCCAGAGGGGAGGGCAGAGGGCAGCGCGGCAGGACCGCATGCTCCCTGCTGACGACGAGTCCGTTGGGCAGAGTAAACCTGTTAGTTTTATCTCTGCTCCTGTAGATGAATAATGGAGTGAGATGAGACGCGATGAATAATGGAGACGGGGAGAGGGGACACAAGGGCAGGTCAGGCCTATGAATAATGATAGCTCCCCCCAAACCTACACATTCCAATCCAGTCCTGCCCACCGACGAGCCTCGGCCTCAAGCTGATCGCTGGCACGTCCACCTCGATCGTTCTCTCTCTCTCTCTAGTCTCTCTCTGCAAGTCTTGCATCTCTATCTACAATCTCTTCAGTGTGATGACGAATGGCGCTGGGAAGAGTAGAGTACTGGCGTTGTCCCTAGTGCGTACAATTCCGAGCAGGAGCAGTAGTGCAGTGCTCCACTCTACTCTTTGCATAATGCATAGGTATTGTACACTGTTTGTCCTGAAATTTTGACCTAGTTTAAAGTTCGTTCCTCAAGTGCAATACTTGATAGAATACGTGCTCGGTGTCTAAATCGTGCAAAAACTGTTGGGAGGGTAAGTAATTTTTGGTCCACGTGGCACGAAACCGGCCTCAAAATGATTATATGACGGTTTTTGCACGGTTTAGACACTTCAAGTACGCATTCTATCCAATATTATACTTACGGAATCAACTTTAAACTAGATGAAGAGTTTAGAAATGAACAATCTACTTAATCTTAATGCATATAGCCGCAGTGCATGCTAGGTGACTGATTCCTGCGTGCTCGGACACCCTGTTGCAGTCTCCGGATCACCTTTTGCCCTCCGTCCTTTACAACACACACACAGGCACAGCCCACGTTCCCCTCTCCTCTTTTAAGCATCCCCACCCCCCACTTTTCCCTCCCCTTTCCACCTCCGTCCTTCGCTTCGTCACCTTCCTTCTCCTGGCTTTGCTTCCTCCACTAACCCATCAGAGTATTCCTTCCCTTCCATTCTCGAGCTCGAGGCCTCGAGCCCGCCATTATGGTATGATCTGAGTCCCTGAAGCCTGAGCTAGCTGCTGGTAAAGATCGGAGATGGCGGGCAGTGGCAGCTGCAGCTCCCTGCTTCGTGGCTTCGTGTCCCTCTTCTTCCTCCTCTTCCTCCACATTGGCCACGCCGGCTGCTGCTTCTCGCCCGGCTCTGCCGCGCAGGCGCACGAGGAAGACGACGCTGCGCAGGACGCCGACGGGAAGGGCGGCGGCAACAAGAGGAGGAAGATATCGCCGCTCGCGTTCTCCCCGTCTGTGTCCTCCTCTACCGTTGCCGATGAGAGGATCAGAGCCAGGCGCAGGCACGTGTCGTCTCTCGCCACCAACCTCCGATTCTACCTCCACCGCATCTTCTCCTCCTCCTCCTCCGCAGCCAAGAATGCTGTTCCGGCCGCAGAGGAAGAAGAGGCCGTGACGACCACCGTGTCCTCGCCGCTCGCCCAGTCCCTGCCTCAGCCTCCGGCGTCGGTGGTGCTGTCCACGCCGTCGTCGCCGTGCGCGTCTCCATTCCTGTCGCCACAGTCCCTCAGCATTACTCCCGTGCCGTCCTCGCCGCAGAAGCAGCTGCCACAGGCCACCAGGCAGTCGTCCCGGTCGTTCGCCCGCGGCGACGTGTTCCCGTGCAAGGTGTGCGGCGAGGTGCTGAGCAAACCGCAGCAGCTGGAACTCCACCATGCCATGAAACACTCCCTGTCGGAGCTCTCCCACCTCGACTACAGCATGAACATCATCCGCATGATCTTCCTCGCCGGGTGGAAGCCGGCCGCAGCCGGCGCCGTCGAGCCTCCGGCCGTCCGGCGCATCCTCAAGATCCACCACAACCCCCGTGCGCTTGCCCGCCTCGAGGAGTACCGCGACCTCGTCCGCGCCCGCGCCGCCCACCGCTGCGCGGGCGCCTCCTCTGGCGGCGCGGTGGTGGAGGAGCGCTGCATCGCTGACGGCAACGAGCGGCTGCGGTTCCACTGCTCCACCATGCTGTGCTCCCTGGGCGCGGGCGTGTGCGGGAGCCCCTACTGCTGCACCTGCAGCATCCTGCGCCACGGGTTCGCGGGGAAGCAGGCCGACGTGGACGGCATCGCCACCTACTCCACGGGCTGGGCCGCGCACGCGTCGCTGCCGGAGGACGTGGAGCGCGAGTTCGCGTTCCTCCAGGTGCGCCGCGCCATGCTGGTGTGCCGTGTCGTGGCGGGCCGCGTCGGCCGCGGCGCCGCGGACGACAAGGTGTCCTACGATTCCATGGTGCCCGTGCCGGCCAGCGGCGGCCGCCGAGTAGAGGGCGACGTCGAGCTGCTGGTGTTCAATCCCCGAGCGGTGCTCCCATGCTTCGTCATCATCTACAGCAGCTAGCCGCGCGGCACGTGCATGCAGCACTAGTGTATAGCCTTTGTTACTCTTGCTTGTCCCCTCTCCAACGTTAGGTGGCTGTGGTCACCGGTCACACACCGCGGCGAGACCTCAACTCAATTATAGCGGCAAAGTGCATGGCTCGCTCGCTCTTCTGTCCGGCACTTGAGAGGCTTGGCCGGGTCCGAGACTTTTGGCCGGATCGAGCAACCAGCACTCGGCATTGGCCGCTGCTGCACATTGCCTACCTCGCTGGATCGGATCGAGAACTTCCAATAGCGATGTGAATGTGATGATGTTGTGGCTACCATACGCCGCACCGTAGTCATAAGTTATGTAGTAGTGTGCACTTGGCATGTGTGTTTTTTTGTAGCTGTTACTGTTGTGGTCCTGTGTCGACTGTCAACTGAATGGTACATGGTCTTTGTCCTCACCTCTCATTTTGCTGTTGCTCTGCTTTCTCTGCCAATGGATTTGGATCTTCGCCTCTTATTCACGTACCGTGTGTTCACCGGCGGGAAAAATTTCCCTTCATTCTGGCGGAAGAGTATACCATAACGATCGACGACCTGGCAATGGCATACTTGGAAAGGTCAAGTTTTACCCCATGCTTTTACCAAGGTTGTCAAAATTGGTAGTGGAAGGAACAGTTCCTCGGATTTTATAAGCTGTAGTCATGTCAGGGATGGAAAATGCCACGCCATTCTTGATCAAACCTTACGGTTTTGACCGGCCCTCGGAAGGGAATTTGGTAATTTGCACGCAGACCAATTTAACTTGACTCCTGCCACGCTTGACACAGGAAGCCACGAAGCTCATCACTCTGTTGTTGTCACTTGTTTCCATCCAATCCATAGGTCGCTCTCCAACGACGTATACCACAAACAGCGTTAAGCAACAAGTAGATTGATTGATCAGCTCCGTTTTTCAGCGTTTGAAGTAGAAATCGAAGCCTTTTCACCAGCTTTCTATGTGGCAAACAGAGAGAGTTTTAGGGGTGTTTGGTATGATTGCAGTTTTTCTGAAAAACAGCTTTCGACGAGGCTGATCGGATGATCTAAAAATATTTGGTGTACGGCAATCTGTAGGTTGGTTGGAGCGTCTGAGTTTAGAAAAGTCTGAAATACCCCTGAGGCAAATGATGGCTTGTTTAATACCGTTTAATGATAATTGACAGCAATTAACGCCAACTAACGATAATTGACGGCACTTTACGACAACTACCGACAATTAACGACAATTTGCACAAAGTAAATCTTAACGACAATTGATATAATTCTGTGATTACATAAGTAATCAATTCAATGATTACATAAATAATTCATCTATATCAGAAAAAAATAAAAAAAAAGAAAATGAGCAATTAAAAAGAAAATAAAACGAAGCTGCCGCCGGCGGCGGCGGGAGTAGGAGGAAGAGGGCGGCGCCGTGGGAGGAGGAGGGCGGCACTGTGGGAGGGAGGAGGAGGACGGCGGCGCGGGAGGAGGGAAGGAGCGGACGAGCGGGTGCGACTAGGGTTAGGGTTTCGGGCTGGCGGAGGAGGAGAGGGATTTGGGGGTTTTGTTCATTGGCAAGGAGCGGGTAAATACCCTCGAACTTTAGTGGTAAAGTCGGAAGTCCATCCTGCCGAAGCTACGGGAAGTTGCCCCTGGGCGGTTTCCACACATTGTAAACGGTTTCTGGCTTTTGCAATAGCGGCTAGAGAAAACCGTACGTTTAGAACGGCTTCCAATTTTTTGCACTTTTTCTAATCGAAAAGTCGAAGAAGCAGCCGTCTTGAACATACCCTTGACTACATGCCTGTGTCCGGCCGGCATGAGCCTCAACGCTACCATATCTGTATTGGCCCTTGAGATCATTTGGACCGTAACTGCGCCGGTCACGAATGGGTGCTTCTAAGCTCTGGACGAGATTTTAGGTATCAGTTTGGACTTAATGGGCTTATTAAAGCTAAGGCCTTGTAAATTGTAAGCTCAGATCTAATGTACAATAGCAAGCGAACCTCCTGTGACGAGGCAGAGGACCCTCTCTCTCTTTCCTCGATTTTGGCATGTCTGCACGCATGTTGTAAGTAGTTGAGATCCTGATCTAGACGATTCTTTGTCCTCCGGTGACTACGATCGTACGAAACGGACGCCCTCGGGTGACTACCGTCGAACGAAACGGACGCAATAGGCATCCAATAGTCCATCTCCAATAGATCTGTTCAAATACCGGGCTAAGCTGGACTTAAAAAGCCTGGTCTAAAATAGACAGGCCAGAGCTTGGCTTGGCCCGGTCCGAAATTTGATTTTTGATTTAATTATATTATTTTAATATTTTTTGAATAAAAACTATTAATTAATTCATTTCCAAAATTAAATATATATATTTCCATTTTTAATTCCCTTTTTTTGGGATTTTGGGCCGGGCCGGACCTACTTCGGGCTGGTTTTTTAGTCTCAAGTTCGGTCCGAACAGGGTAGGGCTCGGGCCGGGCTGCCGGGTCGGGTCGTCCATGAACACCTCTAATCTCCAATGGGATGGGTAGAAGTGAACAACACCTGCACGGCAAACGGTAAAAACGTCGCACTGGTCAATGCGACCATTTCGAGCAAGCACCGGATATTTTTAGAGTGGTCGGGTCTACTAAGGGCATGTACAATGGTACAAACAACTGCTGTCTATATCAACTCTTCATGTCACATATAGACAACATTAAAGATAACTCATACAATGGAACAGACAGCTGCTGTCTTTTTAGTTGGCTTTATAGAACACATAATCTTTTAATGCTTTTCTCGTTTCTGGTGCTATAGTCGGCTACAGGATTGTAGACATCATCTTTCTCTCTCTTTATTCTCTTTCATCCACGTCAGCAAAAATTCTACGTAGCAGTGACTATAGACGACTGACATAAACTCATTGTACACGCTCTAAAGCGAAGAGCTATTGTATATCGCCCGATTCCGAGTCCCTTTATGTGTGAATACTTTGCCTAAATAAATATTTATTAGAGATTCCCGGTTCACACGGTCTATTAGTTACTTTAATTTTATATTGTTTATTCATGTATGAAGGGATACCTCCTCGTTTATAAAGAATTTTTGGCTAATATAGCACATTTTCATCAGATTTGCAGGATAGCCTGTTGTTGCAGACGGCCAGTGCGCAACGCCTCTCTCGCAAGACGAGGCCTACCCCGCCCGCCCCATCTCCACGTCAGCTGTTGCCGTACGGCTACCGTGCGGCAACGTCCCTCAGCCCGCCACGTGTCACTAGGTTTAGTGTCGGCCGAAATTAATTAGGGTTTCACGGCTGCTTGTAGGAATTTTAAAATATAACAAATGCGTTCAAAAAATTATGAAATTTTATGTGGAGCCTCCCGACACAATGTACTTGCTTGTGTAAATTTTCCATAATTTTATTCGTTTAAAAATTTTCTCGCTATTTCGTATAAGTGTCCTGTTTGTGCGAGAACAAAAAAATCAATAGAAAATCATGCCATGTGTTGTTTGCATAAACATCTGAATGAGGTCATCCCTCCATCTATCTTTCTTTTCCACCGAAAGCACAAGCAATCTTGTCATTCCGTCACCTCCATCTATTCCATCAAATTCTTGTCTCCACGTCTACTCCATCAAATCCTTGTCTCCCCAGAAATGCACGGCAATTAATTAGTGCGCGCGAGATAAGGATCCCCTCCCGCGGCGGCTATAAATTAAAGTGAGCGAGTGCGATTTTATTTCACAGTCGCTCACTCTCTCGCTCGCTCTTCCGCTTATTTATTTCGTAGTCGCTCGCTCTCTTGCTCAATCCATTATATTTTTGGGACATTTCAGCGTTATTAACCGCTGTCGTTCGCAGATAGTTTGGTCGTAATTTTTAATTTACACTGTTAATTAGTTACGAAATAATTAGTAAATTAGTGTATATTAATTTGTAGTGTTAGTTTGGTCGTAAAGCGAAATCAAATAATAAGAAGTGCATTCACCGAAGAATAGAGGAGCATAATCTAATTAAGCTAGCTTATCATGTTGCTTATCACCCCAGGAAAACTACTCTGCAATTAAAAAGCTAGCATGTTTAATTTACAATCTTTTATGGTCATTAGCTACCTTCTCACTAATATTCCCTCTATTCCATGTGTTGCAAGCCATGTCTTTACCGGCGCTTCTGGAACACTTCTAAGATAAGGACCATCGGTGAAAGATGTGGATTGCCGCTGACGCGGATGGGCCTCCGCCCCTGGTGCTTCGGGGGAGAGGGACTATTGGGAGCTGAACGATCGCTATGTCCCGATCCTCTGGGACACGGGATTGTTGCCCCTTGTGAGGCTGGTGTCCGTCGGACGTCGGATCACCCTAGACGTCAGCTTGTTATCGGCACTTGTCGATAGGTGGAGACCCAAGACACACACCTTCCACTTTCGGTGAGGTGAAATGACAGTCACCCTGTAGGACGTCTTGCTCTTGATCGGCCTCCCGATCCGGGGTGAGCCACTTGTTCCGAGCTCTCTGGGTGTGGACAGGAAGGCTGAGCTGGAGCAGCGGTTCGGCCACCCTCTCACAGAGCGTGTACGTGGTGTACCCCAGACTTGGCCGAGGCAGTTCAGTCAGTGCTCGCCGGGTGCACCTCACGAGGTCGTTAGGACGCATCTCGTTGCTTACCTTCTCTAGCTCTTTGGTTGGGTCTTATTTCCAACCACACAGGGCGTTTTTTGCTACCCAGCTTCGTCCGCGTCGCCGAGTCTTTGGTAGATGCGAGGGCTAGGCCGATGCCTCAATACAGCTGGGGATCAGCCGTCTCTTGCGCCACACACCAGGGTTGTGTGATGCTCTACGACGCTCTACCGGTGGTACCCCGAGCCTGACCGTCTGCTACGTGCTCCTGCAACTGTGGAGTTGAGAGCACTTCCCTGTTGGGCGGCCGTCCATCGAGATAGCGGTGCACTCGTATCCCGTTCCGCATGACCAGATAGACAGGCCCACTATGGGCTTACGGTGGACTGCTGGCCATCTGCGTTGGGCCAACACAAGACTAGCAAGGTGCTACTCGTTGTACGACAACGAGTTTGAGTCGTTGCGCGAGAGCAACATTATATGGAATCTATGGTATCCACAGTTCGTGCACACAATAGTGCCACACGGACTGTCCGTGCAATGCATCCGGGACGTTCAGCTGTGGACGACGGACTGCCACCTGGTGTTCGCACATATGATGGAGCCTTACGTGCTGCGGCACATAATGTGATAGATTGGTGAGCACCAGGTCGTGCCCCCAGACGGTCAACCCCTGCCGTGAGCCATGCACCTGTCAGTCAAATTGCATCCGAGTAATGTTTACACTTCTTACGTCTTCTTTTCTAACATCAATCCTTATGGAAATGCAGATGAACGAGGCAGGGTGGGTATACTCAGGATTGGCGCCTGATCCAGCATGAGTGGACTACGACATAGACGTAGAGGGCGCTCTTGGATGTCTTGCATGCCACGTGTTTGTACGACCCTGAGATGTACGGTGCGTACATAGAGTGGTACTTGCCACGGACGGGCGCAAGACTCACCATTCCTCCACTGGAGCACCTGGAGCAGGTGATAGAGGAGACACACTAGTAGACCCTCCACCGCGCGTACGATCGTCACAGCGCTTTGCGGCGTGACGACACCATAAGACACTTACAACCTCTGGTCGTTTGATTGACGATATTCGTACTCTTCATTAATGAACCTGTTATGTATGTCACTACAGTTGGAGCGGGCACACAACATCTTAAGGGCATCGAAGGCTGCCATCGACAACCTAGACACAACCCCGACGGGATATAAAAAATTATGAAGTACATCTCGGCGCAGTCAAAGAAGCTGATAAAAACTTGAGCTGTGGTCGTTCGGCGGACAACGTCTTGCGCATTGGGCACCAAGTGGGGGGACGTGCTCACCCGCTAGGTCACCACGGCCTAGCGAGTTCGGCCGGCGTTGTAGCATTCCCTATCGGTCATCCGTGACCCAGGTCGGTGGGGAGGTAAGTTATGTACAAATCTATGTTTAGTTTTTTTAATTATGCCTTATGTTCTACTAACATCATGTTGTTCTTCCGCCGTAGGTCCGTCGGGATGAATCACTTCTGCTATCCACACCGGTACACAGATTGGCTCTCCCCCTCGGTCATCTGCACTACACATCCAGGAGGTACGAGGTTCTCAGTTTACATCGGGAGTGTTTATTTGTAGTAACATCGTTCCATCTTGTAACCTTTAGTTGGCCGTGGGGGTGACACCTTGTTCACATCGACTGATGATGAGGATACGGGCTTCCCAGCTCATGATAGGGAGCGATTACAGTGCCGATTCTGAATAATGGCGACCAGGGTTTGGAGCGTCTGTGAGCGAGATCCTCCGGAGTTCGCGTGCCCCACCGTACGTTCAAGGCTAGAGCTTCTCTGGGTACGTGGGAACCCCGTACATCCAAGGCTAGAGCTCATCCGCGCAACCGGAGTTGCAGGCATCGTACCCCGGTAGTGAATTTTTCTAGTCCGTCACTTATGACTTATTCGGAGGTGTCCCCAGGTCGGCATGTCTTATCAGGATGACATGAACGCCTACCAGACTCTACTGGGCCAGAATCAGCCTACTGGTCCACCTCCACCAACTGAACGGTCTACGTACTCGCTCGAAACCAATACACGCTCTCCGGACCGGTGGACGTATTCCACGAGATTGCCCGACACAAGACCAGGACACGCACGCAGAGGCAGCCGCCACGAGCAGAGGGTAATGGCTCAGACGAATGAGCCATATTGTATCAAATGTTATACGATTATGTTTTCGTATATTCGTATTCATATTTTGTTTTGCTATATTTGTACGCGTATTTTGGTTGTTATGTGTGTACTCCTACGTCATATTGTATATCGACATCTCCAATGGATAATGGTCATGTTTTGTGCCCTGAACATGCATCGAAGGTGCTACTATGTGATGAGGTGAGCTCACTAAGAAAAGTGATTGCCGCGGACGTGACCACACTCTGCAAAGTAAGACGTGACCACACTCTACAAAGTAGGGCATGGTCCGATGAGGTAGCTTTGCGCAACGATGTGACCCAACGAGATAGCTTTGCGCCGCGATGTGACCCCATGAGGCAGCTTTGTGCATTGACGTCACCCAATGAGGCAGCTTTGCGCAGCAACGTCACCCAACGAGTCTGCTTCGAAAGGCGCGTCGCATGGATGTGAAACACACCCGTGCCTTATTGCAATGGATCCGCTACAGCTGTGTCCACTCTTTCTATAAATACAACGTGACTCAGCCAGGAACTCCACACCAACAACACTACCTAGAAAACATGGATAAGGAGAAGGAATAGGAGCACATCCGCGAGCTTTTGAAGGACTGTGTGTCTCCCCAGGAAACCGCCGCTCGCTACAGAGCGTTTAGTCAGCAAGCTTGTTGTAGGGACCCAAAAATACAATTCTGGACCCTCTGTGTATAATGCACTAGTCCAGGATCACACTAGTGCACACAGTGTCAATATAGATGAATATTGATCCACACGAGACAAAATAATATAATAAACGAGTAATTTGAATAACAAATAACTGTTGTAACCTTATGGTCGAGTTTACATTTATTAAGCCTCACAGGGCTGTCAATAATGAACTAAGCAACAACAGAACAAATTAAACTTCAGCGGAAACCCATCAATTCGCCATAGGCAACCGACTGGGATCAAGACCTAGCGATCAGCACCTTCGTAGAACTCCTCCTCAAAAGCGGGCGAAGTCTCCTCCACTTATGTTGATTGATTATAGCAAGTATGAGTACACAACCATACTCGCAAGTTATACCATAGAATGCAATGTATACATGATAGCTTATTCCAAAGGAATGGCTTATGTGGTTCTTTTGCATAAATGCAACATTTGCAATTTAATATGAATAATAGATTAAAACACAATTTAAAACAAATAAACAATATTAATTTAACAATTGTTTTCACAAAGACACAAAGCCTAAATAAATTATTCACACAACCATATGACTTAGATCACACAGCTCCCTTCCCAAACGTTTTATGAAAATCTACCCCTCGTGTGAAATCCCCGAGCATGTCCATGACCGCGGACGCGGCTATTCGAACTGGGTCTCATGAACGCCTTCTCTAGATGTTCTTCAATATGCTTATTCATTTCTACTAACTCATCGGCTGGCATCCGATATGGTTTCTTAGAGATTGGTGTTGTTCCCGACACTAGATCGATGACAAACTCAATGTCATGGTCCGGTGGCATTCCTAGCAAATCTTCTGGAAACACATCTAAATATTCTCTGACAATAGGCACATCCTCCAAAGAAACGGTATTCAGGCTATTGATTAACAGATATCCAACACGCACTGAGGTGGCTAGAAACTCCACCTTCTTCCCGTTGGTATCCTCAACTGTTACGACTCTTCGACCACAATCTAGCACAACTTTGTGCTTTGATAACCAATCCACACCAAGGATAACATCTAAAGCTTGGGTGTCTAAGACAATGAGGTTAGTTAGAAACTCAACTCTAGCTATGAGTAACTTAGCTCCTAAATATCCCACTCTAGATGATTGGACTAACAGAGTATGCTTAAGATGCATACCTTTCAAATTGTTTTTGTTTACAAAAACTTCAGAAACAAACGAATGTGAAGCTCTAGAATCAAATAAAACTGATGCAGGTACTGAATTAACCAGAAACTTACCCAGTACGATGTTAGGTGCTTCCTGGGCTCCTTCTAGAGTGACATGGTTGACATAGCCTCTGACAACAAACTGCGGTGTTCCTCCGGATTGACCGGCAACTTAAGAGGTTCCTTGGTTGATGCTTGGTGCTGGTGTCTTGGCTAGTGTAGCTCCAAGGTTGAAGCATACTGGAGTCACTGTTCCCTTCTGAGGACAACGGTTGGCGAAGTGTCCTGGCTGACGGCAGGTATAGCAAACTCTAGCTCCATTCTATTGATTGCTTTCTGGATTGGGGTTGATGGCCTCAGGGTTGCGAAAGTTCTGAGCAGTTGGACGAGGTGTTCTGGCAGGTGCAGGTGCCCTAGAAGAGTTCTGTGATGGAAAATGAATGAATTGTTAGGGAACTGTTCTCGCTTTCTGTTGAGCTTGACGACTCCCTTGCCGAGCCATTCTACGCTTGCGGTTGTCCTCGAACTCTTTGTGCTTATCCTCAATGATCAAAGCTTTATTGACTAGCTCTTGGAAATCTGGAAATGTGTGAGCAATCAGGCTGACTTGTAATCCAGTATTAAGTCCTTTCAGAAAACGACTTTGATGAGGCTTGTCACTAATGACGTCTTCCGTGGCATAGCAGGCAAGTTGAGAGAATTTATTGAGGTAGTCGATCATTGACATGCGTCTTTGCTTGAGGGCACGAAATTCATCATTCTTTAGATTAATAATTCCTTTTGGCACGTGATACTGGCGAAAATCCATTGAAAACTCTTCCCAGGTAATGTTTTGTGGCATCTCATACGCGGCACGAAAGTTTTCACACCATTGGCAGCTATACCTTCCATCTGATGGCTGGCGTATAGAACCTCCTCATGATCGCTGCATTGGGTGACCAATAGCTTCCTCTCGATGACACGAAGCTAATCATCGGTTTCAACTAGTGAGACGTGCCCAGAAAAAGGTGGGTGGGCGAGTTCTCATGAACTCTGCAAGCTTGGATGGTCCATGATGATTATGGTTGACTAATGCTGCGTTGTTGTTGTTGTTCTGATTATTGTTCATATTTTGCATCTGGTTCATTATCATGTACATCATCTGTGTTTGAGCTGCCATGAACGCTCCAAAATTCTGCAAATCAATTGGAGGCACTTGCGGTGGGACTGCTCCTGCTGGTGTCTGCTCATTCTCTTCTGACCCAGGGGTTCTGGATCCACTGGCAGCAGTGTGATGAGTCTGAACCATCTGGCGAATGCTCCATGGGTTAGATAAGGTAGTAAGCACATGATAAGTTAAGAACTAATCGAGGGGGTAGATTAAACCCAACAAACATAGCTTCAAGAAATCAACTGAAATACTTATATTAATAGGGGTCTTAGCATGGCTGCAACAAATGCCTAAGGACCTTTGCAGCTCATACTCGCACACGAGAAAATATATGAACCTAACACACAAACTCCCGTCTAAAAGGCGACACTACTAATCTTAAACTGACGTGGCTCAAACATACTGAGCCTCGACTAACTTAACCTAAACTTGAGCGATCTACTTGATGAGATAACCTCCACAGCTACGACGGTGCTCCCCTGCTGTAGACTTGGAACTACGCGGGCATCCTTGCAAACTGGTCTTAGTGCCCCGGGACCGGTGCAGTAGGAATCGATGTCCCTGGTGTAGGCACAACTTGCTCCTCCAGTGCTTCGGGCTCTGCTGGCACCGTGGCCTCTTCCTGATCTTCCTCTGGATCTTCTTCTTCAGGGTCTTCCTCGTGCTCATGCTGGCCGTAGAGAGCTCCTTCTAATGTGGCGATCCTCTCCTCTGCCATCTGTAGAGTCTCATAAACGCACTCCAACACTGTGGCAGCCAACTCCAAGGATTCCTCCTAAGTAGCAGCAAACTGAGAAAGATGTACCAGGGTAGCGTTGTGCTCTCCCTATGTAGACGGGTATCGTGCAGGAAGGTCCACTGCGGAGGCACGAGGATGATAGCAGAAGACGGTATCCTGAAGCTCAGGAGCGTAGATGTTGCAGATCTTCAAGATGGCAAGGTGCGAGGACTCTTGAATTCCTTCTGAAAAGACCATCCTCCGAACAGAGATATTCAGAGGACGGCTTGCTTTAGTGTCCTTTCGAGCGTAGATGGTTAAACGACAAAGCACTCCACGGCTTCGACCGTTCACCACCTAGTCGGTGCCCTTGTACATTGGTCGGTCGAATCCTCCGAGCACTTACAAAAGCTTCCCTAGTTCTGCAGCAAGTCCTTCCTTGCGCTCACCATAGTTCTGGAAACGCGACATCTGCTAAGACAGACAGGAGGGTAAGAGCCAAATTAAAATAGTGAGAAGGAAAATTTCAGAAATAGTTGAGTCAAGAGAGACATAAGAGAAGTTAAGGAGTTTCATTAATCTTGCAAGTTAAGTTTGATTTAGAAAATAGTTTGGACACTCTAAAGACGACCGATCTAATTAAGGTCAAGACCTACAGTCAGTATGGCTCTGATACCATCTCTGTCGGGACCAAAAAATGCAATTCTAGATCATCTGTGTATAATGCACTAGTTGAGGATCACACTAGTGCACACATTGTCAACATAGATGAATATCGATCCACACGAGACGAAATAATAGAAAAACGAGTAATTTGAATAATAAATAACTGTTGTGACCTTATGGTCGAGTTTACATTTATTAAGCCTCGCATGGCTGACAATAATGAACTAAGCAGCAGCGAAACAAATTAAACTTCAGCGGAAACTCATCGATTCGCCTCAGGCAACCGACTGGGATCAAGACCTAGCGATCAGCACCTTCGTAGAACTCCTCCTCAAAAGCGGGCGAAGACTCCTGCACTTCGGTTGATTGATTATAGCAAGTATGAGTACACAACCGTACTCACAATTTGTACCACAGAATGCAATGTATACATGATGGCTTATTTCAAAGGAATGACTTATGTGGTTCTTTTGCATAAATGCAATATTTGCAATTGAATATGAATAATAGATTAAAACACAATTTAAAACAAATAAACAATATTCATTTAACAGTTGTTTTCACAAAGACATAAAGCCTAAACAAATTATTCACACAGCCATATGACTTAGATCACACAGCTCCTTTCCCAAATGTTTTATGAAAATATGCCCCTCGTGTGAATTCCCCGAGCATGTCTATGACCGCAGACGTGGCTATACGAATAGATTTGTTTAACAGTATGCAGAGATTGTACACTTTACCCACACGATATAACCAATATAGCTATCACTAATCATAACCAAACCTTTCGGAAACTTCATCTTAAAAATTGACACTCCCGATGTGTTTTACTGACGACACTAACGCCCACACAAGAAATTAGTTCATCGCACACCGTTGGACAAGGAAGCGGCGAACCGTACCACGATGCGAGTCACCATGGAGACAAAAACACACCTCCACCCTGGCACAAAGCCTAACTTACTACCTGAGTAGTCAATGTCGAGACTCCATAACTTACTAAGTTAGGCCCGTCCCATACCAGGCATGTGATCGTATAGTTGTGGCTCAATTCAATGGCGCACAAAGTTAAGTCCTTAATTAACAAGGCAGGACATCCAATTTCTAACTAAGTAATCATAATTCAAATCTCAAGCACCGAGCTCCACCATATCACAGAGTTTCCACCACTTGTCTCAGTCTAAAACTTTTCCCACCCGGTTGGTTAAGTGCAACACATGCCATCAACGAGTAATAGCACACATCACACACAATTTTATCACAAAGTTTTATAATCACTTAGTTAGATTCATATTTGCAACTTACATGAAATGATGACCCATGGCATGACTAAGCAATCTACTCGTATCTTACTAACCCACATTGGTGCTATGATAATACTAACTAAATAATAACCAATCTAGGGTGACAAAAGATCATGACATAACAATAGATAAGATGGACATAAACGAATTGGATTAATAACTAAACCCAAAAGCATTTAAATAAATACTTAAAGTAAATGCATTAATTGAATCAAAGTAATTTTGAAAACTGGGTTCCTTATGATCAAAAGTACAACTTGCTTTGGAATAGATCTTGGTACTGATCTTGGTCTTGGTGAACTCCTTCTTCTTCAAAATTCCCCGAAGTATCAACGTCTACTCGCAAACGAAGAAAATAAACAAAATAAATAAATAATAGAGAGAAAGCAAACTCAAAAAATTAAAGAAAAATCTCAGTAAAATAGAGCTCGAATTTATATGAATTTAGAAATTTGAATGGGCTTAATCGAAGTTCGGATGAAGAAGATATGGCTTTTGGAAGTTCTAAATCTAAAGATAAACCTAAATTATAATTTCTGGAATTTCTTGATTTATTTTTTTACTGGAAAATCAGATTATGACGCAAGCATGACATCATCCCTAGTTTTTCAGCTAAAAGAAAAAAAAGAAAAAAAAAGAAAATCTCCTAACATGTGGGACCCACACGTCATTTAGATGGCTCACAGTGGACTGGATCGACCGAGCTTTGGATCTGGGGTTTGGATGAACTGCGCAAGTGTGCGCTGACATGGCGTACATGTGGATGACATGCAGGCTAAAGCAATGACGTGGCTGGTGAGGTGGTGCTACGTGGACGTCCACGTCAACTGCTGACATCATCACCTCGGCAAACCTTCAGACTCTGGCGACAACGGCGCACAACGACGGCGAATGCGCGCAATAGGTAGAGGAGGTTATTGCGAAGCTAGTGGTACTGGACTTGGCTTTGGAGGTTGTCAGAGATCGCCGGAATTGGCGAAGAGGCGTAGTGGAAGGTACGGGTGTTGTCGGGGATGAACCACCGTGGCACCTCAGGGTCATGGAGAGGTTCCTGAGGTAGCGACGGCGACGGGAACAGCGAAGGCACAGTCCACAGAGGTGGAGCATCAATGGCAGCATCGGATTTTGGATTTTGGGTTTTTGACTCCGAGAACCCTAGATTGAAATTGCGTCGGTTCTCAAGCTCTTGGGTCGAAATTGGATGGGATTTTGGGATGAGCGAGCCAATGCGCACCCCCGAGGCCATTTATAGCGCGAGATCAGGCCAGGATAAGGAAACCCCAAATCAGGATATTTTTAGACTCCGCGGATTTTAGAGATAGAATCCGTTTCGGGATATGATTGTTGCAGATATGGGTGCGGGAGAATAGGGGATCAAATTTGGCATGTTTTCTCGAAGGGTTTTAGTTGAAGATTTGATTTTGTCAGGTGGATCTTCAACCCTAGCCATGGCGGACCTGAGCTTCGATGCGAGGAGGACGAAGCTGGAGCTTGACGACGGTGACGTGGCACTACGGGGCCCACCGGTCAGCGGCGAGTGTGACGCGCGTGGGAGCTGGGCTGCAGAGAAGGAATGGGCCGGGGAAACAGGGGAATAGGCTAGGCTAAGGGAATAGGAATGGGCCTTGGGCGGAGATTCGACCCGATTCATATACTGAGATTTTAAATAGGTTTTCTATTTTAGAAATAGCATAAAATGCAAATGGCAATTAGAAAATAGCAAATAAACTCGAAACAATTCTAGAAAAACTAGAAAAATATATCCAAGCACATAGAATCCAAATAAAATACTTTTGACAATTTTTGATGTTGATATTATTCATATTAAATTGTTTTGATACTAAAAGTCCAAATTAAGCTTTGAATTAAAATTCAAATAGACTCTTTGGTGAATTTTCCAAATACTAAACTATTCAAAAAGATTTTTAAAGCTCAGAAAATTGGGATGTTACAAACCTCCCCCCTTAAAGAAATGTCGACCCCGAGATTTAGGCTTGCTAGTGAAAAGGCTAGGAAACTCGGCTTTCAGTTCTTCTTCACGTTGCCACGTTGCTTCTTCTGAGTGGTTGCTCCACTGAACCTTGTAAAAACAAACGGTATTACTTCTGGTCCGACGCTCTGCGACATCCAAAATTTTGACTGGTTGCTCTTTATAAGTGTAGTCTTCTTTTAACTCGATTGAATCCAAGGGGGTTTGTTTTGTCAGCATGCGGAGACGCTTCTTCAACTGAGAGACATGAAACACAACATGCACTCCTGATAGTGACTGCGGCAGTTCAAGCTGATAAGCAACTTCTCCTCGACAACTCAAAATCTTGAACAGACCAACATACCTAGGGGCAAGCTTCCATGTGGTATGAAACCTTTTGACACCACTAAGCGGGGTAACCCGAAGATAAACAAAATCCTCTAGTTCAAAGTTGAGATCACGATGAAGGCTATCAGCATAGCTCTTCTGTCTGGACTGAGCTACCTTTAATCTTTCTCTGATCATAGGTACTTGTTCTTCTGCTTCCTGAATAATATCTGGTCCGAATAACCTACGCTTGGCTGTTTTTGACCAATTCAGAGGGGTTCTGCATGTACGACCATACAAAGCTTCAAATGGTGATATCTGCAAACTGGTTTGATAATTGTTGTTGTACGAGAATTGGAAAATCCCGCAACCAGATTTAGACCGCTAATATACCTTGCTGTCAAGACATGTATATCACCAAAATATAACCCAGGATGTTTACATGCAAGCCCGTCTCCAGAAAGCTATCCATTGTCGCTGTTTAATAGAACATAAGTAGGGAAAAGTATAGTATATTTGGAATACCCCACAACCTCCTCTAAACCGCTAATGTACCTTGCTGTCAAGACATGTATATCACCAAAATGTAACCCAGGATGTTTATATACAAGCATGTCTCCAGAAAGCAACATATTGTATATTGATGTCTCCAATGGAGTTGTAATGTAGCTTTTTTTGCACACATTCCAAGTCACATGAAATCATGAAACCCTAATTTCTGAAACCTAAAATCCAAATTTTCGCGACGTCACGTCCAGAATTCTCGAGACAATTCCAAAACACATATAGAATTGTTGAAATAGTGCACAATCAAGTCCACTGCGTGAGGAGCCTTGAAAAAAAATTCATAATTTTTGGAGCTCATTTTGTACATTTACAAATTCGTACAAACAGTACATTTAAATGAAATTGCGAGAAAAAATATGAATGAATAAAATTATAGAAAATTTACACAGGCAAGTACACTATGTTGGGAGGTTCCACATAAAATTTCATAATTGTTTGAACTCATTTGCTATATTTTAAAATTCTTACAAACAACAAACCCTAATTGCAGCCGAACCCTAACTTGGACAGTGGCGGACACGTGGCGGGCTGAGGGCCGTTGTTGCACGATGGCTGTGCGGCAACGGTTGCCGTACGGTGGCCATGCGACAACGGTTGACGTGGCGGTGGGGCAGGCGGGGGGAGGCCACGTGGCGGCGGGAGACGTTGTTGCCGCAGCGGCTATCGCGAAGCGGTTGCCGCCAAAGGGCCGTCAAAGAACTGATGCGATGTGGCGGGTGGGGAGAGGCCACCGCACGGTGGCTATGCGGCAATGGTGCTATATCTGCAAATACGGTTCATGGGTGGTCAATACTGCAAATACATGGTGAAAAGGTGCTATATTAGCAAAAAAAAATCCTTTATAAAGGGGCCACGAGTTTTCATTGTACGCCCGATCAACAAAGAGAGAATGTTGGGACTACATATTGGTGTTATTGTCTATTGCTTATTATTTGAGGATTGAGAGCTTTGTTTGTCGGCAGCGCGACCTCGATTACTGAAAGCATCTAGGCCCCTAAAAATTGTTTTGGTAATTAATGACAATATGTGAATATGGGATTAACGTATTTATTGAGAATGTACAAGGTTAAGTCCCATCGGCGTTCTTGATGATCAGAAATTGCACGCGAAAGGTTTACATGAAGATCTTACGACTCAAAGGCAAGGTACAATAGTCTAGGATCTTTTGATTTTACCGGTCTTAGGTGAATTGGTTTGAAGACCGGATTATAGGCTAGACAACCGTACTATTAAGAGGGTGCAAAACTTGAGTACCTTGAAAGTGAGCGATGCCTGGCCGCTCAAATCTTAATTGGTTAATCTTGGTTTTGTTTTTGGTGTTGCCTCAATTTAAGTTTGTTGATTTTCTATTGAGGCCGGATGACCGACTTTAATCGGCGGATCGACCGCATTGCCGGGACCAAAACGGCGGTCAACATTTTCCAGTGAGGTACTGTTTTCTGTTTTTGGTAAATTCCTCTGGCCCAGACTAACCGACGGCTTTGTCTTGGGATCGACCGCACCGGGTCGAGGACGCGTCAACATTTTCGAGAAGGTTTTCGGTGAAAAATGCCAGTCGGATCGACCGCAGTAATTGTCCGGATCGACCGCACCGGTCGAGGACGCGTCAACATTTTCCAGAGAAGGTTTTCAGTTGAAAAATGCCAGGCCGGACTGACCGCAGGTAATTGTCCGGACTGACCGCACCCGGTTTTGGTTGCGGTCAGCTTTTTCCAGAGAGTTCCTAAACGAACTGCGTTTTAGTAAATTTGGGTCGATGGCGTGCTTGCTTGCGGACCGACCGACCCTCTCAGAACGGCTCTATTTCATTGCATTAAATGCGTAACGATCGTAGATTACAAGCGAGGCCGGATCGACCGCACTGTGGCTGTCATGGACCGAGGCTCCTTGAAAAAATTGGGAATTTCGTGTCCAACGGCTAGTGGAGTGGGTGGAGGCTATAAATACCTCCCCAACTGCCACTAGAAATGTGGTTGAGCCTCATTTAACATCTCTTGAGCCCTTTGCATTGTTTCCTACTCATTTGAGAGCATTCATTTCCATTTGCAAAGGTAGTTGAGGTCTTTCCAAGAGGATTCATTGAGTTTGATAAATTGTGGCATTAGAGAGCTTTCAAGTGAAGAATTCTTGCTCTATTACTCTTGGAGATTGCCGTCTCCTAGACGGTTGGGAGTTGGGTTCGGTGATCTTCTCAAAGGAGATTGTGAGAAGGCCCGGGCATTTGTGAAGGTTGGAGCTCGCCTATCCGGAGAGGAGAAGAGCTACCTCTAGTGATCGAGGAAAGGCTTAATTCGTGGAGCCGGCTTGAATTGATCAAGCTCCCTCAACGTGGATTTAGTGAAGACCGGCAAGTCTTCGATACCACGGGAAAAACTTCCTTGTGTTATTGTGGTTATTTCTAGTCTTTACATTTCCGCACTTATAATTCTAGCTTGTCTATTGTGATAAATTGCTTAGCTAGAATCATATCTTGTTTAGTCTAAGTTAATAATTGAATAAACTTGTTAATTTGTTAAAAAGTTTAAAAACCTCCTATTCACCCCCCTCTAGTCGGTTATCCTTGATCTTACAATTACACAACACGTTATCAGCACGATAACAATCTAAGCTAAAGCTTCCCGCTGATAACAATCTAAGCTAAAGTTTCCTGGTACATTGCTTTGATCCAAGTTTTCGATTCTAGCGGTAATGTTCTTTTTAGTAGATTAATTTTTATTCTACTGTTCACTATCGTCGATCCCGCCGGCGATTTCAGGCGTCACGCCTCAGGCGTCAAGATCTTCTTCCCAATTGCCGCACCGCCAGACGCCTCTACATATCTTGTTGCACCACCGCCATCCGGGTGTCGCCTCTACGTCGCGCCGTCGTCGGCCAATCGAGCCAACCGGTCATGCGCCTCCGCGCACTCGTCGCCGGACTCCACCGAAATTGGATCGGGTATGCCTTCGCATACCTTCGTCGATTGCCATCGACGAGCCGTCCGACTGTGCGCCTCCACGCAAGATCGCTGACAACCACCATCTAGGTAACGACAGCACGCCTCCGTTGTGAACCGAGCCTCGGGTGCCACCTCTGCATGCGCCATTGGGCCCCACGGGGCAAGGACCTCGCCGTTGGGCGAGGTGTGCCATCCGCTGCCTCCGCGTTGCACATCGCCAGCCAAATCGACGCCTTTGCGTCGTGACCGCTGCCGCTGCCATACTCCTCCATTGTCGTCGCCTTTGTGTCGCTCCGTCGGAGAAGAAAAGAGATGTGACAACCTTGATGCCTTCGTGCCATGGTCACCGTCGTCCGCCTCCGTGCCCGTATCACCGTCTCCATGGCAACGCTGGGCCGAGGCTGCCTCTGTGTCGCAACACCTTTCGTGTTAGGACAAAGTGGACACGACCGTTGCCGCCACCATCATCTGTGGAGAGGATGAGGTGGGCCACCGGGTGTACGCCACCACCGCATCGGTCTGGAACTAATCGAGCCACGCAGTCGCTGCCGCACCACTCACACGCGTTGTTGCCGCTATTTGCTTTGCTGTCGCCGTGCGCACCAAAGCTGCCACCACACGTCTTCGCGTGCGTGCGCGCTCGGGCTGAGCCGTGCTCTAGTTAGGGGAAACCCTAGTAGACTAGCTAAGAGGGCCGCACAAAGGCCCTATTTGGGTGATTGATTCTGGCCCATAAGGCCCGGTCGGGATGGGATCTGACTAGCTTGGCGCTTTTGTAGAAAAATCCTTTGTTTTTTTGGAATTAAGTGCATGTCCTTGGTTTATTAAAATTTGGTCTTTCTAGACTAAAATTTTGCAAAGAGTACCATGTAACTTTTGGAATAAAGTATCAGTTCTTCCACTTGGTGGAACTTTGCAAATTAAACCTTGGAAGTTTTTTGGTTCTTTTATTTAAGTTTTTTTGTGATTTATTTAAATGCCAAAACTTGCTTTTTCTATTAATTTGTGAGTGTAGCAACTGTTTTATGCCTAGAAAATTAGTAGAAAACGGATAGAAAATTACTAGAAATTCATAAATTTGACATTTACTACTCATGCAAGTCGTTTTATTGTTGTAACACATGCTTGCCTCATGCGGTACATGATGTATCTATTCATTACCTTATGGTAATTATATTCGTTGCTATATAGTGCTATAGGCAACATGGTTGACGTCGCAAAAAGGGAATTTGATGAATTGGCAGTTGATGGGAGCAACTTCCTAACCTAGGCCGTGGACGTGGAGTTCTACTTAGCCTCCAAAGGGCTAAGTGCAACTATTATTCATTACAGCAATACTAATAAGCCCCTTGAGGAAGACAAGGCTAACGCCATATCCTTCCTACGTCATCATTTGAATAAGAATACCAAGAATGAGTATTTGGTTGAGAGAGATCCTTTAGCCCTATGGGTTTCCCTTCAAAAGAGATATAATCAGCAAAGGGAATTAATGCTCCCACAGGCGGAGCATGATTGGATAAGTTTGCGCTTTTAGGATTTTAAATCTGTAGTGGCTTATAACTTAGCACTTCATAGGATAATTTCTCGTTTCAGGTTATGTGGAAGAGATTTTGTAGAGGGACAGCTGATCAAGAAAACCCTTTTCACTTTCCATGCTATAATATGGTGCTAGCACAACAGTACAGAGAAAAGAGGTATGAAAACCACTCTGAACTGATAACAACACTTATAGTCATGGAAAAGCATAATGAGATCCTCACGAGGAATAATAATGCTCATCCTACGGGAACTCATGATGCACCTGAGGTGCATAACATTCAGAAAAGGATGAATGTCGGTGGAAAGGGAAAGGAGACCGAGGGAAAGAAGTCTAAACCATTTGTCTTCAAGGCAAAAGGTAAGACATGAGGAAAGAAGAGGTCTCCAATGAAAGCACCAGGTAACAACAGACAGTACTATATGTGTGGGTTCAAAGGGCACTGGGCAAAAGGTTGAAAGACACATAAGCATCTGGTGGAGCTCTATCAAGAGTCTCAAAGGAACAAAAGCTAGAATAAACTAGAAGCTCACTTTCTGGAAGCACCAATAGGAGAGCAAGAGGAGAATGAAACACATCAACAGATAGTAGAGGATGAATCAGACGATAATGCTCTATATGATGACAAATATTCTCCTCTACTAGATGATGAGTTATTAGATATTCATCTAGAAAAGGGCCAGGAGAGTCCTAGGAATTAATTTCCATTATCCCCTCAAATTTAGAAGTCAATTCATGATGTGTTTAGGATGGTGTTACTAAATTGAACATCAACTTTTGTCAATCCTGAATTAGTCATCAATATTACTACTAGGAATTAAAATTGCTTCTTGTAATATTTATTTCATGAAATAAATAAAGTATTTTTAGTTCATTTGCATGTCTTATGTTTGCATTTATGCGTATGCAATGTTTTTTCATGCAAATTATTTATTTCCCGCTTATAGTTGGCGTACAATCGAGGGAGAACATGAACTCTGTCTTCAGACAGTTGTACCACAAATTCTATCCTAAGAGATATGAGTATTTTCAGACATTCAGTTCTAAGACTGGGAATATTATGACCATAGCTGATAACTGTGGTAATATTGTGGGTACTGGAAGAGCCCCGATAGTCATACCGAAGGGAACGAAAATAATCATTGAGAATGCATTACTGTTCCAGGACTCAACTAGAACTCTACTAAGTTTCAAAGATATCCGGAATAATGGTTTCCACATGGAAACAGAGGAAGAGAATGGTTTTGAGTACTTTCTCATCACTAAGAAAGAGGGATATCGGAAAGAAGTAGTGGGAAAACTCTCTATGTTCTCCTCCGGATTGTACTACACATTTAATAAACATGATGAATAATATATTGCGATGAACGTCCAGGTTAAAGACCCCGAACTATTTAGAATGTGGCACGAACGTCTGGGTCATCTTGGCGACAATATGATGTGCCGGATACTACAATATTCTACTGGTCACAACTTGAAGTCCAAAGATATCCCTGATCTATCACACTTTGTTTGTGAAGCCTGTGCAAAAGGCAAGTTGATTATGAGACCCTCATATCATAAGATCAATGATGAATTGCCTGATTTGTTTGAGATGATTCATGGGGATATATGCGGACCTATAGAGCCCATGTCTAGGCCATTCAAGTACTTTATAGTACTAATAGATGCATCCACTCGGTGGACGTATGTATTTCTATTATCCACTAGGAATCACACCTCTGTCAAGCTAATTTCAATAATTATTGCACTAAGGGCAAAGTTTCTGGATCATAGGATCCAATCCATAAGAATGGATAATGCTGGAGAGTTTACCTCAAAAACATTTAATGACTATTACATGACCTTAGGCATAACAATGGAACATCCAGTCTTACATTACTCAGATTGGACTTGCTGAATCATTAATCAAGAGGATCACTAGACCCTTGTTAATGAGATCTAGTCTACCAACTACGTGTTGGGGACATGCCGTATTACACGCATCAGCATTAATACGACTCTGGCCATCTGCATTGTCACCTTTCCAACTGGCGTGTGGGAAAGAGCAAAGTATTTCATATATGTGTAAATTCGATTGTGCCGTTTACATACCTATCTTACCTCCTCAGTGTACATTAATGGGACCCCACTGTAAATTAGGAATTTACAGTGGGATTTGAATCTCCATCTATAGTAAAGTATTTGGAGCCCATCACAATGGATTGGTTAAAAGCAAGATACACTGACACTATACTTAATGAAAAACTATTCCTAGCGTTGGGGGGGGGGGGAGACCCCAATTTGGAATACCGAGAACTATCATGGAATGATAGTAATCTTCATAATAATGACCCACAAAATATGGACTCTGCACAAAAGGTTCACAGGATAATAGATTTGCAAAATCTTGCAAAGCAACTGCCAAATTCATTCACGGATCATAAATGAGTTACAAAATTACATATACTAGTGGTAAATGCACCTGAAAAGAGTAGGACCATCATGGTTTTTGGGTTCTACATTTGACTCCACCACTCTTAGTAAGAAGAGGGGAGACCTCCTGGGTCAAATGATTTGAAACCATGGAGACGTCCACAAAAGAGATGTATTGAATAGGGGGAGAAACTCCATAAACCGAACATGAATAAGAAACGTTCAACGGACATTACACCCCGAGTGAAGACATGACGGATGGTGCCACATACAGGAGCGGAGGGGGAGGCTCCCCATGTTTGAGTACATGGACGTGTGACTAGTGAAGGGGGAGTGCACTCGTCGACACTAGGGCAATGGAATAGCCAGACTAGACTATGCCATTTTGGGAAATAGTGGAGAGTTGATAGATTTAAATAAAGTTCCAATTGAATTGGGCAAATAGTTTTCCACAAACTATGTGAAAACATGAGAAGTCTTTCATAGACAAATTAGTGCTAATAACAGTTGCTTCATCTCAAACATTATCTTCCATATTGAATCAGATCCAGAACCAAAGATGACCGCGGAATGCAAGAATCGTCAAGATTGGGATAAATGGAATGAAGCAATCGAGAATGAACTAAACTCGCTTAATAAGAGGAAAGTCTTCGGACTTGCGGTTGAAACACCTCATGATGTTATATGTGTTAAACATAAGTGGGTGTTTATAAGAAAGATGAATGAACATAATGAAGTGGTGAGATATAAAACGAGATTAGTAACACAAGGGTTCACGCAGATACCTAGCATCGATTTCAATGAAACTTACTCTCCTCTAATGGATGACATAACGTTTTGATACCTTATAACTATGACAACAAGAATGATTTTGAAAATGAAACTTATGGATGTCGTGACTACATGTTTATATGGGGCACTAGCTTCAGAAATCTTCATGAAGATTCCAGAGGGACGAAAAGTCCCATGTATGAGAGAGAATGAACATCACAACATTTATAGTGTTAAGTTGCAAAAGTCACTATACGGGTTGAAACAGCCAAGTCGTATGTGGTACAACCATCTGAGTAAATTGCTTTTACAAAAGGGATGCATAAACGACGAAGTTGTTCTTAAAGAAATCCAAGAATGAATTTTGCATAATATCTGTGTATGTTGATGACTTGAACATAATCGAAAACACGAAAGACATTCTCGAAGCGAGCTCATACTGAAAGACGGAATTCAAGATGAAAGATTTTGGTGAAACCAAATACTGTCTTGGGTTGTAGATTGAAAATTTGCTTGGAGGCATATTTCTGCATCAGACCACCTACACCAAGAAAGTGTTGGAGATATTTTATCTTAATAAATCTCATCCACTAGGTACACCTATGATCGTTAGGTCGCTAGAAGTGAAGAAAGATCCATATGGACCTAGACGAGAGAATGAAGATACATTATGGCCCGAAACCCCCTTATTTAAGTGCTATTGGAGCATTGTTATACATTGCAATTATACCAGGCCTGATATTGCATCTATAGTAAGTTGTTTGGCAAGATATAGTTTTGAGCCTACAAAGGGGCATTGAAATGGAATTAAGGTAATCCTCAGGTAATGTAACGTCCTGTTTGTCCTGAGTTTTTGAAAAAATTTCAAAATAAAAAGAACCATTTTGTTTTGTTGAGAGTTCAAAGCTTAGTTTGAGATTTTCGGAATTGAGGTGTTTAAAATGACTAAGCTAAACTTCAATTAATCCAAAGTTGGTTCCCTATGCATTTGCTTGGTCTCTGGTCTGTTCGGACCTTTCCTTTTCCTTTGGAATTCCTCTCTGTCCAGATCTCCTCTTCCGTTTTGCGCTGCCCGTGCCCTCCTCTTTTTTTTGTATCGCCCGATTTGTATCGGTCAGTTCCGCTTAGCCGCGCCTCTCCTTGCCCTCTGGATCTCCTCTCTTGGATCTCCTCGTGGTATTTTGCAAAGACCACTTCCTCTGGTCTTTTGCGAAGACCACACTTTTTGGTCGAGACCACCTCTTGTGGTCATGACCTCCCCTTTTGCTCAGACCACCCTGTTGGTCACCCTTGGGGTCTTTTGCAAAGACCACCCTCCTGGTCCAGATCACCCTTGGGGATCAGGACCTTCTTTAAACTTCCCCTTGTGGTTTAAACCTCTGAGGTTTAGACATCCCTCCGTGGTTCAGACCACTTCTCTGGTTTAGACTTTTCTCTTGTTTGTTTTCTCTGGTTTGGACATGCCCCTCTGTCCAGACCTCCCTTCGTTTGGATCCAAGGGTCCAGACCTCCCTTGTGCTTGGACCTCCTCTTAATCTCTCTGGATCTCCCCTTGTGCCCTTTTGCTGGGACTTTCCTTTAGTCCAGACCTCCTTCAGACCTCTTTGTTGGTTTGGATCTCTTTTTTTAGGGTTTAGACCTCCTTTTGATCTAAACCATCTTCTCTGTTTAGACCTCCTTGTGGTCTAGACCTCTTTCTCCGTTTGAGTCTTCCCTTGGTTGTGACCTCCCCTTTTGGGTCACGACCACCCCCGAGGTGTTCCAAGCTCGGGTGTGTGTTTCAAACATCCTTAATCTCTGAAATCCAAATTCGGGTTGAATTCCCCTTTCTCTCGGACCTCCTCATGTTCATTTGAACCTCCTGGTGTTCACTTGGACCTCCCTCTTGTCCTTTTGGATGTCCCTCCTGACCGTTGAGACCTCCCTTTGATTCATCTTAACCGTCGGGATCTCCCTTGTGTTTATCCTGACCATTGAGACCTCCCTTTGATTCATCTTAACCGTTGGGACTCCCTCACGTCCGTTCGAGCCTTCCGCTTGATCCAGACCTTTATCGCTTTTGTACCGTTCGATCTGTGTTGGATGGCCCAATCGCTTTGCCCTGTTCGATCGAGATCTGACGGCCCCAGCCTTCTCCACGTTTTCCTTGCTATCGCTACGCTCCCTTGGTTTTGATCTGACCGTCAGGACCTCTCTTGGTTTTGATATGATCGTCAGGACCTCCCCTCGTTTGAACTTGACCGTTCAGGACCTCCCCTTCGGATCTCCTCCGTTGGATCTCTTTTTTTGGGTTTGAACCTCCCTTTCCCTTCACGCGGTCCAAACCAGCCTCGCGCCCTTCCTACTCGTGGACCGTCCGATCCTTTTTGGATGACCCGATCGAGTGTAGCGTTCGGCTGGTCCAAATGTTTCACTTCCTTGTGGACCGCCCGATTCAAATTGGACAGCCCTGCTTCGCCGTGCCTTCAACCTCTTGCCCTCAGGACCTCTCTTGGTCCTTTTGTAAAGACCACCCCCTTAGGCTGTGACCTCCCTCTGAGGCCGCGACTTCCTCCTTTGTCGTTTTGCCGCGACCTCCTCCCTGTGGTCTTTTTGCAAAGACCACCTCTACGGTCAGGACCACTTCGTGGTCATAACCTCTGGTCTTTTTGCAAAGACCGCCATTGCGGGAATGATCTCCTCAGGACCTCCTTGTCCTCAGGATCTCTTTGCCTTTGGGACCCTTGGTCTTTCTGCAAAGACCACCTTTGCGGTTGAGACCACCCTTGATGGTCACGACCTCCTTCCCTGGTCACGACCTCCCTTTGGTCGCGATCACCCCCCTTTTGACTGAACTGTTTCCCAGTTTGACTGGCTCTGTATGTCAGTCCTGCTCACTTATATTTCTCCGCCACATAAGTCCCTTGTGCGTTTAATGTCGGTTGAGTCACATTAAATGCGATCACTTACGTGGTCACTTGCGTGGCACCTTAATCTCCCTCCTTGTTCCCTTCTTTTCCAGCACATCCTGTTCCAGCTATCCTCCACCAGATCGGTCGTGACACTTGCCCTGACTCCTACCTACCTTTGACCCGTATGTCTCTCAGTCTCTCAGTGGCTCTCTCTTTCATCTCTGGCTATAAAAATAGCCTTAGGGAGCCTTCTTTCATTATTCCTAGCCTCTTGGCCTAAGTTTTCTTCATGCTTGAAGCTTCACCAAGAAGAGCAGGAAGGAAGTGGGGCCGCCTCATCGCCAAGAAGGACCTTTTGGAGCCTACGTCACCAACTTGCTACCTCAAGAGTTCGCCGGAGCGCCCTGCCAACCTCGATCACCGTAGCTGTCCCTCTGATCTCCTCCTTTTTCCGTCTCTTTCTTGGTTTTGGTGAGTTTCCTTGTGTCTAATCTTTTCTTGTCCATACGACCACTTTGTGTGATCGTATTCTTCTCACGACTACGTTACGTGGTCGTGTTCTTTTTACGACCACGTGGAATAGTCGTGTCTTCCTCAGAATCCCCTCAGGATCTCCTTTGGCAAAGACCACCTTCATGGTCTTTGTCGGCTCTTTTGCAAAGACCACCCTGGTGGTCCTTGCTGGTCTTTTTGCAAAGACCACCCTCCCGCTCATGGCCGCCTCTTGGTCTTTTTGCAAAGAACACCCTCTCGGCCATGATCGCCTCTCAGCCATGTCTTGGTCTTTTTGGAAAGACCACCCTCTTTCGGGTTGGACCTCCCCTCTCGTTGAGACCTCTTGCTTTTCTAGTTTTTGGTTGAGATTTGCTTAAGTTCTTTTGAGTCTTTTAAGTTCTTTTGTCGAGAGTTGCTTTATTCATTTGGTTTCTTTGTGAACATGTAGACCCGGCTTGTTGCTGAGGAGTTCGTGGATCCAGCTACCTCAACCGAAGATTTGCTCATCAACAGAGGCAAGTCGTGGGACCTTTGATCATCTTGAACCCATTTTGCAAAAGTATTTTGCTTTGATTTAAACTTGTATGGCTATTTGTATAAAAATGGTTTGGGCAGTAGCTAAATTCCTATTTGACAAGTATGCCTCCTTGAATATTTGTGCTAGACATGTTGACATGTTTTCCCTTGGACACCTTAGGATGGGTACTGTTAGTTGGTCTCTTATTGATATTGCCAACCTGGGTATCGTGTTTGCTTAGCTCTGCTCTTGTAGACGTTGGTCTCACCAAGAGTCTTCAACGTTAGTTTACCCCCAGCGCACTGGTTATGGCTTGTGTAGTAGCAATCAGTGTAGCTGATTAATATGAATTGTGGCCCTGTGTGTGAGCCACGGCATTTGTTGCCTTGCAACTAAAATTTGTTGTGCCAAGGGTTGGGTGGTCCTTTGGCTGGGTTGAACCCAACAATGTTAAACTTGCTTAATGAGCTATGAAACCGTGGCTTTGCCACCTCTGTTAATTGTTGTTGTGCTAGGACTGGGTGGTCCAGTGGCCGGTAAGAACCTCAAAACTGTTTTATGCTCGGGCGGGAAGGCATGAAGTGAGTAGTGGGTGCTTTAGGGGCTAGTCCCCAGTGGAGCCACATTGGGTCATGGTAAGTCTCGCCTGAGCAGCCAATTAAGGACTTCACCTTGTGAGCCATTAACCTGGGCCATACCGTGCAACCACATGTCCAAGATGGGGTGGACCTGGCCAACTAATTAGCAATGTGATGGATTGGTTCTGTTGTGGCTAAGAATGGTGCAAGAGGGGGCCAGGTTCCTTTTCAGGACGGCGAAACCTTAGCGGGCAGAATTGATTCAGAACAGAGCTTTGTAAAGGCCTTGTGATAATCTCTTAGTCGCACACCTCGGAAGTGTGTGAGCGGACAGTATAAGATGATTATCTCATGTGGGTAAAGTTGTACACCTCTGCAGAGTGTAAATCTATTCGAATAGCCACGTCCTCGGTTATGGACATGCCTGAAGATTTCAAACGAGGGGTAGACTTTTCTAAAAAAAATTGTGTTCCCCAGTTGATTGTGGATATCGGCGAGTATTCTAGGTGGCTCCGAGTGCTCGTGATGTCCATAGTTGGTCGTGGAGGTCTTGGGACCCCTAGAGTGGTCCAGGGTGCTCCAGGGTGGGTGCTCTGGAGAGGTCTTGGAGCTCTAGGGTGGCCGTGGAAGAGGCCCTGGTCGTGGGTGCGACCAGGCCTTCCTTGAGTGGTCGAGGGAACTCTGGAGTTGGTGCTCCAAAGAGGTCTTGGGAGTGAGTGGGTGCTCACGACCTCCTTTGAAAATAAAATGTACTTATGTATATCTCTTTTAACTTGAGCTTTGCAATCTACTTATGATATTCACTGTCAAATATTGCTTTCTTCAAACTAACCCTACAACTCTCCGTTGTCAAGCCGTGCATAAATAATTATTTGCATACATTTTCGCCATGGCTTGCTGAGTACATTCAAAGTACTCATGGCTTGTGCCCTCTATTTTAATTAGCAGAGGAAAGAGATCCAAGAGGTCTTGTACTCTTTGATGGGGACCTCTTTTGAAGACCTTGCACATAGGAGACGTCCTCCACTCGGTAGCTTATTGGCTTGCCGAATGGCCTCCACGTGTTTTTGTTTCTGCTGTAGGTTTTTTTTTGTTGTTAGCCCTGCGTGGCACCTTTGTAAACAAGCTTGACCATAAGGTCTTTTGTTAATAATATTAATTTGTCTGCTTCATCTTTGAGTTTGTTGTATGGTTGTGATGTCACCAATGTAAGTCTGTGCAAGCTAACTTACTGATCCAGGGACTAGCTCATGGTGCACAGAGGCTAGGACCTTCGGGCGGTCTTGGAGGACCTCCGGGTGGACCTTCGAGTCCTCCTGGGGAGGTACTGGAGACCTCCTGGTGGTCCTGGGAGACCTCCTCGGGTGGTTTTGGAGGACCTCCCAGGCCTCCAGGTGGTCCTGTCGGACCGCCTGGGAGGTCCTGGGAGTTATCTCCAGGAGCTCCCGAGACAGGTCCTCACATGTAACTTAGGGGTACAATTGATCTTCGACTAATTTATCCCAAGGGCCAAGGGTCAAGATATAAGGTTGAAGGGTTACCCAGACGTTGTCAATTTTTCTGATCCCCACAATACCAAGTTACAGACTGGATACGTCTTTCTAAGTGGTTTTACAACTATCTATTGGAGATCTGTAAAACAACCGATTGTTGCTACGTCAACTAATCATGCTGAGATCATTGCACTATATGAGACAACTCAAGAGTGCATGTGGCATAGAAGACTAATTCACTATATCCAAGAGTCTTGTGGTGTAGAGGTGGATAAAACTCCTACAGTCGGTCCTCCACGAGGATAATACATCTTGAATTGCACATATGAATAATAGCTATGTCAAGACGCATATGACAAAACATATATTTTTTAAAAAATAATATTATTTTAATAAAAATTAAAAAATAAATAGATTTTTTGTTGCAAAATTAGGCTATTGTCGCTAGTTAGAATGACAAAATTTCCGTATCGCCATTCCAACTGGCAAGAGTAGCCCTAACAGGGCTCTTGTCACGAATTGAACCAGCGATAGGGCCCTGTCGGCAGTTCAATTGGTGATAGAGCCCTGTAATTTTTTTATTTATGTGTATAGAATTCAGCCTAAAAATTTGGTGTGTTTCAGGGAAGTTCATGATGCACTCTGGAATTCTGAATGAGTGGACCGGGGCGCACAGAAGGGATGCAACAAAAAAGCCCACTACAAGTGCTGACCAGGACCCCGAGGCATTGCCACAATTACCCACAGATGGTCCTGGTGTGACGAGAAAGGCAGAGGCGCAGGTGAAATACTTCTCGGACTAGATTGGGCACGAGTCTAAGGAGAAGTGGTTGCTGCTACATGACAAGGATGGTGCTTGATATGGTGTCATGACAACCAATCTAGCCAAGTTGTAAAATTAGGTCATGCGCGGCACCAGGTATCTCCCTTTGGTTGCTATTGTGGAGGCAATTCTTCGCGGTACCATAAAGTATTTTGTTGACCGTAGCAACAACGTGTTGCTTTCCATGGCAAATGACAGAGTACTGTACTCTACAATGATCACCAAGTATATGGAGGAGAAAAGAAAGAAGGGTGAGATTGTCGGAACCCCGGATATGCAACTCCGGGACACTCTGTGCATACTGAACTAGTCCCATGATCAGTAGCTAGCTCACACAATTGCAACATAGATGAACTCATATCCATACAACAAAATTTACGATGAAGCAAACAAATTAATATTACTAAATAGCAAAAGGACCTTACGGTCAAGGTGTTTATAGAGTTTGCCACGCAGGGCTAAGGACAACGGAGTACAACTTGCAGCAGAGAACAAAAACAACTAGTGGCGGTCATTCGACATGCCCACAGGCAATCGAGTGGAGGACGCGACCTAGTTCGTATGGTCTTCGAAATACTCCTCTTCATAGAATACAGTGCTCCCTGGGTCTTCTTCGACGACTAATCAACAAAGGGCGTATAGCTGTGAGTACATAAAGTACTCAGCAAGTCGTAGGGAATAATATGCGCGTAGTTGACAAGGATAGCTTTATGTTTAATTTGTGGAAAGTAGTATTGACCGTAAATACAGTAAGTAGGTCGTAAAACATGATTTGAACGATTAAAACATAGGTAATCCAGTTCTTTGAAACAACTCACGAACATCCTGTTCGTTTCCCAACCAATGACCACAACCAGGTCGCTTCCCACGACCAGATCTCCTATTCGCAACCATCCACAACAACATTTGGAGAAAAATCTACCCATCTCATGAAATCACTAGGCATTGTCCATAATCGGGGACACGACTATTTGAATAGTTTTACACTCTACAAAGGTTGTACAGCTTTACCCACATGACACGACTTCTCTAGTTTGTTTGGCGTCCGTCGATACCACCGCTCACTACCTTGGGTAAGCAGTATAGAGCATGTGACAAGGCCTTTATAAAGTTCTGTTTTAACTTAGTTCTGTTCGCTAAGGTTTTGCCTCCGACTGGCTTCACAATTCCCAATATCCACCTTACAAAACAACATCCCAGTTGACCGGCCCCCTTTTGCGCCAAGTGTGAATGTCTAACCCATGTTTCACACTTCCACTAAAACAGAACCAAATCAAAGCATTGCTAATTAGTTAGCTAGGTCCACCCCATCCTAAACATGTAGTTGCACGATATGACCCAGATCAATGACGCACAAAGTTAAGTCCTTAGAGACTACTCAGACGAGGCAACCACATCCCAAGATTCTCCCCTTTACTGCATGATCACTCGCCCGAGTATGAAATCATTTTTTTGTTCAACCCAACCAAATGGCAACCCTTGCCATGGCACCACAAATTTTAACAATGGTTGCCATGTCACAATTCCATATTTCATTTAGTCAAATTTATCATCATTGAATCATGAGATCGAGAGACCATCGCATAACTAAAGCATGACTAAGCATAATACACACCCATGTTGGTATTACAATAATATCCAACTAAGATTACCCAACCTATGGTGTCCAAGGGTACATGTCAACATGTCATTCACAATTATTCAAGGAGTTATACTGCCAAGTAGGCATTTAACTATTCCCAAAATCATTTTTATACAACTAGCCATGCATGTTGATACAAAACAATATAATTTTATAAACTGGGTACGACATGATCAAAGATCCACGACTAGCCTTCGTTGAAGAGTTGGGATGCTTCGGTCGAGGTCGTCGGGTCCAAGAAATCTTCCGAAACGCCGGAATCTATACGTGCGAAAAGAGCCAAATAAACAAAACAACTCCAAGTAAAATCCAAAAACTTCCAAACTAGAACCAAAAGAAAGGTACATAATTAAGACGAATTTAGAAATTTGAGTCACTCGAATCGGAGCTCGAACGAAGGAGAACGAGTCATCGGAAAGAGGTTCAACTGGTTGGTAGACTTCGACTACCTGGTTGAAAGGAGGTTCGACTACAGGTGGTCGAAAGAAGGGAGGATTTGACTACCCGACGTGGTCAAAAGGAGGAAGATTCGACTACTCGACGTGGTTGAAAGGAAAGAAGAGAGAAAACAGAGCACGGGAAACTCACGAGAGAGAGAGAGAGAGAGAGAGAGAGAGAGAGAGAGAGAGAGAGAGAGAGAGAGAGATTGGAGGAGGACGGCGAACGGCGAACAACGGTCGAAGATGGCGTGGGCACTCTGGCAAAATCTTCGGCGGTGAGAAGGCGATGATGCTAGAGGCGAAACAAGGGTGAGAGTGAGAGAGAAAGTAAGAATGGAGGGGAAAACAAGAGAAGGGCAAAATAGCTCCTTGGGGCTCTATTTATAGAGGGAGGAGGGGGACCGGGAGACAAGATGGAGCGGTAGGATTCACGGCGGCGCAGTATGGGCACACAGCCAGCAGGTGAGGGAGGGGATGGGGGCAGGTAGGGGAGGAGACAAGAGGGCGAACAAGCACGGTGGAGGTGATGACATTTGATGAGTGAGGACTTTTGTGACGGCCGCGACGCGACGTGAGGAAGGAAATGGTGAGTAGGGGGCTGACAGGTGGGGTCGGTCGAAACCAAGAGGATCGTCGAAACCGAAAGACTGATCGAGACCGAAAGACTGGTTGAAACCAAAAGGATGGTCGAAACTAAAAGACTGGTCGAAACCAAAAGGATGGTCGAGACCAAAAGACTGGTCGAAACCGAAAGGGTGGTCAAGACCAAGAGGATGGTCGAAACCAAAAGGACGGTGCGGGTCGGTGCGCAGGGAAAGAGATGACCGACGGGAATTCGGAACAAACAGAGAAAGGGAATCTTAAACGCCAAAGAACTCCAACAAACTCGAAATAAACCAAATTGAATTAGTTGAAGTTTGATTAATTCATATTAAATCGTTTTCAATTTTCAAAATCTCCAAGTTATGCTTTAGCAATGCAACAAAACCAAATGGTTATTTTTATTTTGAATTTTTTTAAAAAGCCCTAAAAATTGGGATGTTACAGAGATTCACCGGACATTTAAGATGGGCATAAGGGAGCTTCACTTCGAGATACTATGTAGGGAGAAAGGATGTCGCGGGACGAACCGTGAGAGGATCATCCACAAGTGCGCGCTACGCCGCGCTAGTTGCGTATGCACCTGCAAAGATCCTCTTCTTCTGTATAGGCTATGCTCATATGTCATGGCTGCATGTTCGACGGTGACACAACATCTCGGTCAGTTCCTTTTCGAATATTTCACCAAGGAAGAGGTGATGCAGACCTAGAATACATAGCTATATGATTACAACGTGGTTGACCATTTCACTGACCATCCTACCTGGGAGCAACTGATCTGGGCCACGGACATTGCTAGGTTGAAGGGAAAGGTTGACTGGCGACATGTACAACATATCTGAAATGACAAGGACAAAGCAGAAGCTGGACGTCGTATGAAGAAGTGCTCAATTTGCAACTAGTCTGGGCATACCTTCAAGAACTGTCACACAAGAAATGCACGGGATGAAGGAGAGATCAGCAGTCCGGACAGCGCCGAGGGGACCTTACCTGTCCGACACACTCAAGGCAGGCACCGTGGAGGTTGACTTGGTGGACGTTGAGGTAGCAGCCACTGGAATGGTTTGTCTTGTCGAAATATGTTGTGTTGAATGTTTTGTAACATCATTGTGATTTGTCAAAAAACTATGTGATGACGTTGTGCTGAATGTTTTGTAACATCATTGTGATTTGTCGAAAAACTATGTGATGACGTTTTGCTTAAAAATATGTTGTGCTAATATTGTTTCTTATTACTGTTTCATCTATTGCTTATTATGTCGTGCATCCATTTGTAATGTGTAACTTATCTTGTTTCCGAAACCACCACCATTGTCTTCGTCGGCGGTGCTGTTGGTGGTGGTAGTTTAGTTGATTGGTGCTGTGTGGCAGTTCGGATGCTTGAGTGGAGCGGTCGGAAATAAGCAGTAAAAAAAAGTACAAAATTAAATAAAATAGTACCAAAATTTTAGGCTGAATTCTATACATATAAAAAAATTACAGGGCTCTGTCGCCAATTGAACTGGCGATAGGGCCCTGTCGCTAGTTGGAATGACGAATAATAGCCTAATTTTGCAAAAAATATATATTTATTTTTGTAATTTTTTTATTAAAATAATATTATTTTAAGAAATCACAAAACATATACTCCCAAAACATTTTATACCCATATGAGTAGTAGAACAATGAGAATATAGAAATACAAAAAAAAAATCCAAATAAGTGAGAATCATGCGTATTTGTTTACTCATACCTTGCCAAGGCCAAGTTTTGAGAAACCTGTTCGTAGGGATGAATAGATGTTGTACTCGTTTTCCCTTGTTTGAGTTTTGTCCTAGTGAGTTTTCTCATTTGAAGGTTTTCAATGAGGTAGTATATGCAATGGCAAGAATACGAGCTATATACTCTTTTTAAATATGTAGTTAATTAATTGTAGTCACTTAGGTGTAAGTAATTGCGAGCGACAAATGTGTAGTTCCTCGCTCGCTTTGTCGCTCGTAGTTACTTGCACCTAAGTGACTACAACTAATTAACTACACATTTAATAAAGACAATTCATACGATAAAAAATTACCGGTTAATATGGCCACTAATGACGACACTAAACATTTAATAAGATTGTTTAACATGTAATTTATGATACAGAGAGTGAGTGAAGAGTCTCGCACGCTTCCTCGGAACTAATAGTGCGAGCCAGAGGAAATCGCATGCCGCTAATGACGAGAGGGAGGGAATCGCGCGGAACCTTATTGTTTAGGTGTTATTAAATTTATGATATTTAGTTAGTTGCGATAAATTAGGCCGCAATGAACTAGTCGTTGTTATGTTAATCGTACGTGTTTTTTAATGGCCTAGTTAATTAGTTACGATTTAATTAGTCGTAATCAGTTAGTGTTAGTTAGTTAATTAGTCGTATTTAATTAGTTGCAATTAATCGGTTGTAGTTAATTAGTCGTGCTGTAGTAGCCATAATTAATTTAATCGTAGTTAGTCGGTCCTAATTAATTTAGTTGTTGTATAAAGTTGTAACTTAATTTCTAATTCATTTGCTGTAATAAATTAGTCTGAATTAATTAGGAGGTTAGAAATACCTGTATTAATTTGGTCACAACTAATTTAATCCTACTAATTTATTTGCTATTCATGCTGAGCTCGTGGCGTACTAATTTAATCCTACTAATTCATTTGCTCTACTAATTTATTGTTCATGCTGAGCTCGTGGCGTACTAATTTAATCCTACTAATTCATTTGCTCTACTAATTTATTGTTCATGCTGAGCTCATGTCGTATTAATTTATTGTTCATGCTGAGCTCATGTCGTATTAATTTAATCATACTACTAATTCATTTGCTGTGCTGTGCATACTACGACAGAAAGGAGCGCCGTCCCTCTAGCGGACGTACCCTCGGCTACCGTCCATCCTGCGGACGGACGCGCGGGATCACAGGACGCGTGGCCTTGGTTGTTGTGGACAAGGCGAAACCGTCCGTCCCTCAGACGGACTACAGCGACGCGCGTATGTCCAAACGTGGGCGAGACGGACGCGCGGGATCCGTCCGTGGGTGGCGCGGATTAGCTGACGTGGTGGCACGGGAGCCGTCCGTCCCACCCACGGACGATATCAGGCGCCACTTTTGCAATTTACTCGTGAGGGTGCCATTCCTGTCATTGCATGTCTGATAAGCGCCAAATAGGCAAAAAATTCGGCCCGATTATGTGTGGACATTTTACCTAAACAAAAGCTTCATTAGGGGGTTGTCGGCCCACAAGTCTCATTAGTTAGTTTAGTCTCATATTATTTATTCATGCACGAAGGGAGACCTCCTCCTATATAAAGGGAACATGGACTTTCATTGTATCCATAAGTTTACGGGTAAAGAGATCAATAAAGAGATAAAACTAAGTCTATATCTTTATGTTTTTGTCTATTATGTCGTCGACGGTGTAACCTCAGTTATACAACAAGAGCCATGTTTACTGATCTGGCGAGAGAGTTCAGTTCAGAATTTCGGATGGTTTTTGCGTGGACTAGTCGGTACCGTCTCCAGACCGTTGTCACCGGCTGCTGCTGACGGGGTCGAACCGTGCACGGTGCCCCGGCCGTTGACAATTCTTAGTCGATTGTCACTACCATTTCTCACACACACAAAAAAGTTTTAACGCCAAGACTTTGGAGTGCGGGCGGAGCAACACGTTCCTCGTTCACGCTCTCGTCGCCGTCGGCGCCCGCCTTTCTCATGGTGGACGCGCAAGTGGCCGTCTTGTTTATCTCGCGGAGAGACGGCAACAAAATTGACACGGATGATCGAAAACCGCGGCCTACCTACCGCGCTCGTCCCGTGGAGCGACGGGCGCGCGCACGTTTCCGGGCAGCTTCTTCGATTCGCGCACCGCATGTCCCACGCGGGCGGGCGGAGAACAACACACACAACCCCGTGTTTAACGTTTGGCACGGGCGCATGGCGACGATGAGGGGCCGGGTGCGTCCGGTGCGCACAGTGCGTGCGCGTGCAGCTGTGTCGCCCTGCTCCACCCCCACTGTACGTAGCCACGCGCCGCAGACTAAGACGTGAGTGGGCCGTTCCGCTCGACGGGCTGTGCCCCGTGAGATCGCCGTGCGCGCCCCGACTCCGCCGCTGCCCGGCGCTGAAGTTTGAATAGACTTACTCGGAAGTGGTTGGTGGGGGCACCGGCACGTCGCGTTCCATCAGGAACGCAGGATTGCCCCCACGTCTCTGACTAGACATGACATCAGATTTGGTTTAAAATTTACATATTTTAGTCTTAATTAATAAAAGAAAAATTTATCCTTACAAAACGGGACGATGTCTATCTTATCTTACTAATTAACTGATTAAAAAAAGTTTACCCTACACAGCGGGACGATGTCCTTTCTCACATGCGTGAGTTGGCCTCTCCCACCCCTCTTAAATTCCTCTTCGAGGTGCACCAACATGTGGACCCAACCTGACAGGGATATGGTCTCGTCCTACCATCCCCTGTGACTCGTGGACGTATCTATGCCCCCACTTCTTCCGCAACCACTCAAACCGTCGCCGTGCTACCTTTTCTTCACATGCACACACTAAATCGTTGTCCCACTCCTTCATGTCTCGCGCTGCGACTCGCCACCTGTGCTTGTCTGGTTTTCGCTTCGTGCCTCAGATATCCTGACCCCATCTGGCACTCAGTCCGCCGATTGCAACGTCGACGTGCATGAAAATGAGGAGATCCGACAGCATACGAGGCGGCGATAGGAGGAGGTAGCGGGGAAGGGAGACGGTGTCGGGGACGAGAGAGGGCACCGGGAGGGAAGGGAGGAGAGGAGGCGACGCTACCTTGGAGGAGAATCGACGACGTCGGGGAATGGAGGGGAGGCAACGACGGCGCACGAGGAAGAGGCAAAGACGAAGACGTCCTCCCCTTGCCACGCCGCTGTCTCGAGTTCACCGCACTGCGTTATCTTCATCCAAATCCTCCCCTGCGTCATTGCCGCCTCCTGCTCCGCGCCGGCCGAGCAAGCATCGCCGCCTCCTCGCTTGCCACCGCGACGCCACCACCACCACCACCACCACCACCACCTCCTCCCCCGACCTCCCACCTCCTTGCTGCGATATGCCTAGTGAAGGCTGTAGAGGTCAATGGCCGTAAGAACCGAATCGTGGTTTGGGTTTAGGGTGGAAAAAGGTGGTCATTGACGCGTATCCCTCTTATTTGTCAGTCGACAATGATTGGAAATAGACAATACGTCGGGGAGGGAAGTCATCGTTAACTTCAACTTCTAAAGATAAATAATCTATGAGCTCAAAATTTTAATTTTTAAGTAGTAGTAGGTGATGCAATAGGCGGAGTTAATGTTTTTGTTTATTTATATGTAAAAAAATTAATATTTATTATACGGTTTAGAATCCTATCTGCTAATATATATTACTCTCCTTTGAGATTTCGTTGTAACGTAGGTAATATATATTATTCTCCTTTGAGATTTCGTTGTAACGTAGGGGCACCCCATCCTTTGAAATCATTCTCGCAGTGCGCCTGGATCCAACAACCCAACTCTCTGTCCCACCTGGCTGGTGGCTGCTAAGTTGAACTTCGCTTGGTGGCGATTTTCTCGCTATATATACGCGCCCTCCCATTCGCTTTCTCCGAGCATCAAATCAATGGAATCCCTCGCCGCCGCCGCGTTCTCACCCTCCCGCCTCGCCGCCCGCCCGGCCGCTGCGGCGGCTGCCCCGGTTAGAGCAAGAGCGGTGGCGGCCGGAGGGTGGAGGCATGGGAAGCGCGGGGTCAGGTGCTGCGCCGGGAAGCCGCGCGCGAGCGCGGTGATCAACGGGAGCGTGGCGGCGAAGGCAGAGGAGGAGGACAGGAGGCGGTTCTTCGAGGCGGTGGAGCAGGGGAGCGGAAAGGGCAACCTGGTGCCCATGTGGGAGTGCATCGTGTCGGACCACCTCACCCCCGTGCTCGCCTACCGCTGCCTCGTCCCGGAGGACAACATGGACACCCCCAGCTTCCTCTTCGAGTCCGTCGAGCAGGGGCCCGAGGGCACCACCAACGTCGTACGGCCTCACCTCTCTCCTGTGCTCGCCTCTCCAATCTGCTCCCTTGTCGATTCTTATCCTTGGCAATAACTCTGTGGAACTGGATTGGGTTGAAGGGTCGTTACAGCATGGTGGGTGCCCAACCGGTGATGGAGATCGTCGCCCAGGAGCACAAGGTCACCATCATGGACCACGAGAAGGGCCAGGTGACGGAGCAGGTCGTGGACGATCCTATGCAGGTACCCAGGAGCATGATGGAGGGATGGCACCCGCAGCAGATCGATCAACTCCCCGACTCCTTCTGCGGTGAGCGACCAAAGTCAACATGGGAAGAAGAAATGAGGAAGATTTGATGTTGCCAATGATGAAATGCTCAATAATTGCATTTGGTTTCTTTGTTCGCGATAGGTGGATGGGTTGGATTCTTTTCCTATGATACGGTCCGCTATGTCGAAAAAAAGAAGCTACCTTTCTCCGGTGCTCCCCAGGACGATAGGAACCTTCCTGATGTCCACTTGGGGCTCTACGATGATGTTCTCGTCTTTGACAATGTTGAGAAGGTTCTTAATTCTTCAATACCCATTCCCTGCACCTTATTCTGAACAAAGTTAATTTTTCTTTGGCTGTCAGGAAGGGATATTGTCCTATAATCAAAGTTCATATCATTTGACATTTTGTTCACCTCTATCAGTAGAAACACCTCCTTTCAAGGGCAGACGAAAAATTATAGTAGTATGAAGCACACTATACTGAGTCTGAAACTAAATCGCACAAACCTGTCATTTGTCATTGCTGCATCTTGTTTTTGGTTATCAGCAATAACAAACTGAGACCACATCTCCAAAACCTGTTGCTCCTTGTTCAGTACTATGCAACTTATAAGGCAAAATAACATGTATTTGTTGTTCGTGCATTTTAACTTGCCACGCCTTGTGTGAGTGAAAACTCGCAGAAAATTTGTATTCATTTCAAATTCTCTGACTCTGTACTTGTTGCAGAAAGTATATGTCATCCATTGGGTAAATCTGGACCGGCATGCATCTGCTGAGGAAGCATACCAAGATGGCAGGTCCCGGCTGAACCTGTTGCTATCTAAAGTGCACAATTCAAATGTGTAAGCTACGCTGTGCCTATTCCTTAAATCCTGTGCTTTGCTAATTTTTGTTGAGTGCTCACACCCTCTAGATCTATTTGATTTCCACTGCAGCCCCTCACTATCTCCAGGATTTGTGAAGCTACACACTCGGCAGTTTGGTACACCTTTGAACAAATCGACCATGACAAGTGATGAATACAAGGATGCTGTAATGCAGGCTAAGGAGCATATTATGGCTGGTGATATTTTCCAGATTGTTTTAAGCCAGAGGTTCGAGAGGCGAACATATGCCAACCCATTTGAGGTTTATCGAGCTTTACGAATTGTGAACCCTAGCCCATACATGGCATATGTTCAGGTACATTTACATTGTGATCTGATCTTCTGGTTATCTGTTTTAACCTGATTATAAGAGAACATTGAGTACTCTTATGGATATTGTGCCCACTTTGAACACTGTTATGTGCACCTTTGAAGTTCTAAATATTGTCCTTTTACCATCTCTTAGGCGAGAGGCTGTGTCCTGGTAGCATCTAGTCCTGAAATTCTAACACGAGTCAGGAAGGTATGTCAACCCTCTTATTGCTATTAGCCAGATTGCCTCATTATCCTTTCACTAATCTACACATCTTTTTTCAGGGTAAAATCATTAACCGACCACTTGCTGGGACTGTTCGAAGAGGCAAGACAGAGAAGGAAGATGAAATGCAAGAGCAACAACTATTAAGTGATGAAAAACAGTGCGCTGAGCACATTATGCTCGTGGACTTGGGAAGAAATGATGTTGGCAAGGTTTGTATTCCTTTTGCCTAGGCTCTGGATTCGCATAATTAAAAGTCTGTCAGATCTACATCGAATTCTGACATGAATACAATATCCTTTCCTTTTTATCGAGCCATCATGGCATAAACTTGACAGCTTTGTTAGGCTTCAGTTACTGCCACTCTCCAGAACTTATAAAAGGGAACATGTTAGTCTTACTACTGCTGCAGTATTGCAAATTTTCTTATGTGTACTTCTACTTGACAGGTCTCCAAACCTGGATCTGTAAAGGTGGAGAAGTTAATGAACATTGAGCGGTACTCCCATGTCATGCACATCAGCTCAACGGTTAGGCTCTTCTCCTGTTGTCTGAGCAGTGGTTCTTATGAGTTATGACATCCATTTTATACTGTGGCAGTTTCGACTTAGCTCCTTTCACTATTCTCTTGTCACATTTGATGATCTTAAATTAGGCATGTTTGTTGCGTTACTATTATTTCCTTTAGTATTCAGGGCTAAGTTGTTAATTGAGACCAACATCTTATTCTGCTAAGGAACAATAGAGGTTTAGCTCAGTACATGAAAACTTTCTGCCAAATTACATTTTTCAGTTCATCAAAGGAACCTGCACATGTTGTTTCTAATTAACTTATTGGCTTGTTTTATGAACATTTGCTGGTTCTGCAATTTCGGCACTTTTATGTTTGTTTTCCGATGTGGCCTTATTCAACAAACATAAGAATGTGTAGGTCAAATAAGCTTGCACCGCAAATGGCATCTCTATTATAATTTCTAAGGTTGATACGATATGTGTTTACTGACCAGTAACCAGTGACCATTTGATAAGCACTTGGTTTTCATAATAGAACATTTTTCTCAAAATTGTATTATGAAGGCTATAGTTCTCTGTGAAAATATGACATGTTTCTCACTATGAAATGCCCTCTGACATAAGCGTGTATGGTGAGGAATTCTAGCCTCTTGCAGTATGTTGAAAAATAATGTAATTTCTGTTTGAATGCTTTGCAGGTTAGCGGAGAGTTGGATGATAATAACCAAAGCTGGGATGCCCTGCGAGCTGCATTGCCTGTTGGAACAGTTAGTGGAGCACCAAAGGTGAAGTCTTCCTTCGAATCACCTTATTTGGATCTACTGTCCAACCTTCGCTTTTCTCTCTTTTTGTCTGTAACATGTTTCCCAAATTTATCCCTCTCTGAAGAACATTTGTACTTCATGTAGATCATTTTATCTTTCCCCTTTTATCAGCACATATTATTAGCATCTGGTGTGAAAACACTATTAGCATATTGCCAGTCTAGACTCTTTATACGTTTCTACCTTAACTGCATAGCATTCTGTTGAATTTGTCTATTCTTTCTTGTAAACTCCAATCACATTGCTTGGTGGAGTGCGGTTGCACGAGCATGTGGTCTTGGGTTCGATCCTCACCCATGTAGGGGTGAGCACACCCTAGTTCAAAAAAAAAGTTGCTTACATCCTGCACATAGTACTCAGTTTTAGTTGCCAACCTATTTTTAGCTATTCTCCATTCATCTCACTTTTACTATTCTTAGTTTGTTGTTAGTTTACCAATCAGGGTTATGCTAATGTTCATCTCCCTCTTCTGAAAAAACTGTTGCTTACTAAAATTTCATTTGACATAACCAGGTGAAAGCCATGGAGCTGATAGATAAGTTGGAAGTCACAAGGCGAGGACCATACAGTGGTGGCTTAGGAGGGATATCATTTGACGGTGACATGCTTATCGCTCTAGCTCTCCGCACCATTGTATTCTCAACAGCGCCAAGCCACAACACGATGTACTCATACAAAGACGCAGATAGGCGCCGGGAGTGGGTCGCTCACCTCCAGGCTGGTGCGGGCATTGTTGCTGATAGTAGCCCAGACGACGAGCAACGCGAATGCGAGAATAAGGCGGCAGCTCTAGCTCGGGCTATCGATCTTGCTGAGTCGGCTTTTGTAGACAAGGAATAGTGTCATGAGTTGTTTCTGTTAATTCCTGTTCATGGTTCTTCACTCACTGCATGTTAGGAAGAAATTTATCATCAGTGGGTGGAGAAAAGCAATAAGCTTTTGTTGTCCTGCGAATCGAATAAATCTGGAAGTTATGGTTGTGGGATATAATTAGTTTTTTTGTTCATTAGAAAGGTAGATGTTTTTCGTTCTTATTGAAACCTGGAAGTATTTAGTTGTATTGTTAGTGCGTCCTCTTTAGTGCATAGTTATGCTAATATTTCCCCTATATCCTCAGTTGAGTTGCACATTCATTATATTATTGGCATGCATTTTACGGAAACAAATATATGCATTGGATTCATATGTAGGAACAAATACAATGCATGTATGAAAATTATACTAAATGCCGACTACATTTGCCAAGTGTATAACTAAATGTGGCAAATGTACCACTTAATATTTTAAACTTCTATTGTTAACTATACCCCAAGTGCTCGATAAAAAGATTATATACCGTACGCAGTGAACTGTCAGTAATTTTAAGCACTACAGGTTGTATGAATAGTCTCGTAACTCACTTCTTGAGACTGCTCGTTGTTACCGAGATTTCAAGAAAGTTTTTCTGATATTAAGTCCCAATTCACAAGTACATTTTCTCGGTGAGTTAGATTGCGTTCAGGGAATTTTCTGGGGGAAAACACTAACTTTCACAGTTGAAAGTTAAAAAAAACAAAAGCGCTATAATATTCTCACAAATGATACCCCGGCGGCAGATACTTGAACTTTTTTTTATTATTAATTAGCTTTTTTTTAAAAAAATTATTTTAAAGTTAACCCCGTGAACTTTATTTCTAATTCTGACCTCTTTGGTCATGCCACCACCCATGACGTGATAAAACAACATTGTCACGCCATAGGATAAATCCGCCAAAATAGCGCTTTTTGTCACGCTATTAGTCGTGGCGTGACCAAACAACACTATCACGCCACGGGAAGTGACGTGACAAGAACTTGCCCAGATACGGGCTGGCGTGACAGTGTTATTTTGTCACGCCACGGGTGGTGGCGTGACCACAGGGGTCAGAATTGAAAATAAAATTCACGGGGGTTAACTTTAAAATAAAATTTAAAAAGGGTTAATTAATTAAAAAAAATCCAGATACTTGTTTGTTTCTTTCTTAATGGAATGACACCCAGTTCTGTTGCATGTTCTAAAAAAACAATCACCATGAACAAAAAGTTCTGTGTATAAACTGTTTGAATAAGGTATTAGAATAGAATATGAACTCTTTTATATTCTTTATCAGCCTTTTGTATTTCCTTATCTATATAGGGTATATCTCCTTGTACACCTTACATATATTGCCCATTGGGCCTCTGAATACATACACACAATATTTATAACATGGTATCAGAGCGAGGTTAGGGTTAGGGTTTCTTCTGTCAATCATGGCCGGGCGCCACCGACGCTATTCCCGGAGGAGCAATCTCAATCCTGGGGGCTGCCAACTTCTTAGCCAGAGCCCCTCCTCGTTGAACTAGCAGCATCATTGTCGGCCTCTTGTCGTCGCCTGCCCGGATCTCCCGGTCGAATTCGTCGTCGCGCGGGGAGATCCACTGTTGATCTTCCCCTGCTTGAGCCACCGCCACTGTCCTCTTTTTGGATCGCTGCCGCTGCTTGTCTCTTCTTCGTCGAACCGGCGAACCAGGCTTCCTCTTCGTCGCCACCCACCTCGTCATCAAGGATGTCGATGTCCTTGTTCTTACCGCTGACCAACTCTGGGAGTGCCTCGTCGTGGTCGCTTCCCGACTAGTCCGGCCTGGCTAGATCAGTACGCGACCGCCTCGGATCAGACTGTCCCCGCTCGGATCCGCGCCTCCTCAGCCCTGATTCGACGCCGTCGGCTCCACACTTTCCTCCACGCCACCAGCCTGCAGCCCCTAGATCAGGCCGCCGCAGCCTCAACTTGCGACGCCCGGATCCCCCGCGCTGGTCTCTGATCCTACTGTTGCTCTCCTTTCTTGGAGCGCCAGATCCCGCCGCCTTTCTTGGAGCGATGCCGCTTGGATCCTTTGCGTCTTTCTCGGATCCTGTTCACTATTGAGTCGCTCGTCAGCGATGTGCTCACCACTGTGTCGCTTGTCCACGACGTGCTCAACCGCCTCGGCTTCCTCGGCCTCCTCCCCACTGTAACGTCCCAATTTTTCGGGCTTTTTGAAAATTTTCAAAAATAAAAATAACCATTCGATTTTATTGAATCGCCAAAGCTTAATTAGCAATTTTAGAAATTAAAAGCAATTTAATATGAATTAATCAAATTTCAACTAAATCCGAATTTGGTTTATTTTGAGTTTATTAGAGTTCTCTGGTATTTGAATTTCTCTTTCTCTGTTTTAGCCGAATTCTCATCGGTAGTTCCTCGCCTCTCCTCCTCACTGCCCTCGACCTTATCGCCTCCCGTCTTGCCATGCGCACCACAGCACCGCCTTTCCCGAGCTACTCCCTCTCCCCTACCTTTCGTAGTCAACCATCCTCTCATAGTCGACCACCCTCTCGATGTCGACCATCCCCTTGATGTCGACCACCCTCTTGGTTTCGACCATCCTTTTGGTTTCGACCATCCTTTCGGTTTCGACCACCCTCTTGGTTTCGATCATCCTTTTGGTTTTGACCATCCTTTCGTAGTCGACCACCCTCTTGGTTCCGACCATCCTTTTGGTTCCGACCATCCTTTCGGTCTCGACCATCCTCTCGTAGACGACCACCCTCTCGGTGTCGACCATCCTGTTGTAGTCGATCACCCCCTCGTTGTCGACCATCTTCTCGTAGTCGACCACCTCTCGTTGTCGACCACTCTTTCGGTGACGACCACCTCTCGGAGTCGACCATCTCTCGTTGTCGACCACCCTTTTGGTTTTGACCATCATTTTGGATTGAACCACCCTTTCGGTTTTGAACCAACCTCTTGGTTTGAACCAGCCTTTCAGTCTCGACCAGCCATTCGGTCTCGACCAGCCCTTTGGTCTTGACCAAGCCCTTCAGTCTCAACCAGCCCTTCGGTCTCGACCAACCCCGCTTGTCTCCTCCCCAACCTACTCTCGTCTTTCCCCAGTCACGTCACGACCGTCGCAAAAGTCCTCGTGCATTAAATGCCTTTACCTCCGCCGTGCTCGTTCCCCCTCTTGTCTCCTCCCCTACCTGCCCTCGTTCCCTCCCTCACCTGCCGGCTGTGCGCCCATGCCATGCCGCCGCTCCATCTTGTCGCCCGGTTCCCCTCCTTCCTCTTTAAATGGAGCACCAGGGATCCCTTTTCCTCCTCTTATTTTCCCCTCAACTCTCCCTCTCCCTCTCTCTCGCGCCCTCGTTCCGCCGTGCTTCGAGTTTCGTCATCGCCGGCTGGAGCTCGCACCATCGCCTCTCGCGCCACCGCTTCTACCGCCGCCGTTAAGGCTTCTCCGTCGACGTGGTCTTCGCAGTTGGCTTCACAAGATCGTGGCCTACCTAGTGCGCACCTCCTCGCCACCACCTCCGTGACATGTCGGTGCCACCTCGCCTGTCGCCTACGTCAGTGCCCGCGTGGCAGCCTGTGTAGCCCCTCCCTCCTCTTCTACCCACGTCAAATCATGCCCTAGAGCTCCTTGAAGCAATCCCCTCACAAAACTTCAGTTTTGTTTCACAGGATCCGCCGTATTTCCTCTTCTCCTTCAGTCCCGGCCGACCCCTTCATCGCCGTCCTTCTTCACCTTCGACCGTGAGCTTCCCCTCCGCCATTCGCCGTCCACTAACCTCCTCCAGTCTCTCTCTCTCTCTCAGTCTTGGTAAGCTCCCCGTGCCCTATTCTCTCTCTTGTTCTTTTGGCCGCGTTGAGCAGTCGAATCCTTCTTTCGACCACGTTGAGTAGTTGAAACCTTCTTTCGACCACGTTGAGTGGTCGAACCTTCTTCCGACCAGTCGAACCTCCTTCGACCAGGTCGCCGAAACCTTCCAACCAGTTGAACCTTATTTTGACCAGTCGAACCTCCTTCGACCAGGTCACCGAAACCTTTCGACCAGTCGAACCTCCTTTGATCAGGTCGCCGAAACCTTTCGACCAGTTAAAGCTCCTTCTGACCAGTTGAACTTCCTTCTGACCATGTGTTTTCAAACTTTCGATAGCCCATTCTCGTCCATCTGAGCTTCGATTTGAGTGATTCAAATATCTAAATTCATCTAAATTCAGTACCTTTCTTTTGGTTATAGTTTGGTAATTTTTGGATTTTATTTGGGATTATTTTGTTTATTTGGCTCTTTTCGCGCGTATAGATTCCGGCATTTCAGAAGAGTTCTTGGACCCGACAACCGAAGCATCTCAACACTTCAACGAAGATTCTGGCTTCTCTAATGAATTCCTGTAATTGTCTACCAAAGCAACTCAAGCCTTCAACGAAGGCAAGTCGTAGACCTTTGTTCATGTCGTACCCAGTTTATAAAATTATATTGTTTTATATCAACATGCATGGCTAGTTGTATAACAATGGTTCTAGGAATAGTTAATACCTACTCGACAGTATGACTCCTTGAATAATTGTGAACGACATGTACGCTTGGACACCATAGGTTGGGTAATCTTAGTTCGACATTATTGTAATACCAACATGGGTTCATATTATGCTTAGTCATGCTTTAGTTATGCGATGGTTTCTCGATCACATGATGTAATGATGATAAATTTGACTTAATGATATATGGAATCGTGGCGGAGCCACTATTGATAAAATTTGTTGTGCCATAGCAAAGGTTGTCATTTGGCCAGGTTGAACCAAAAATGATTTATGCTCAGGTGACTGGGCGGTGGTGAAGGTGGGTACAGAAGCACATTGTGATGCGGAAAGTCTCGCCTGAGCAACAACTAAGGACTTAACTTTGTGCGCCATTGATCTAGGCCATATCGTATGACCACATGTCTAGACTGGGATAGACCTAGCCAATTAATTAGCAATATTTTGATTTGGTCTTGTTTGGGTTGTTAAGTGGCGCAAGAGGGGGGCGTGAAGGCGGATCCTTAGTGAGCAGGACCGAGTCAAAACGGAACTTTGTAAAGGCCTTGTCACATGCTCTAGATTGCTTACCAAAGGTAGTGAGCACTGGTATCGACGGATGCCAAACAAACTAGAGAAATTGTGTCATGTGGGTAAAGCTGTACAACCTCTGCAGAGTGTAAAACTATTTGAATAGCCGTGTCCCCGGTTATAGACAATGCCTGGTGATTTCACATGAGAGGTAGATTTTCTCAAAATGTGGTCGTGGATGGTTACGAGTTGTTGGAATGATTTGGTTGGGAAGCGATCTGGCCGTGGTCGCTGGTTGGGAAGTGAACAGGGTGTTCACGAGTTGTTTCAAAGAAACTTGATTACCTATGTATTAATCTTTCAAATTACGCTTTACAATCTACTTACTGTATTTACTGACAATACTACTTTCTGCAATATAGCCATAAATCTATCCTTGTCAAGCCTTGCGTGAATACTATTTTCATACATTTCTCTATGACTTGTTGAGTACTCTAAGTACTCACGGCTTTGCGCCATTTGTTGATCAGTCGCCGAAGAAGACCCGGGGAGCACCGAGTTCTATGAAGAGAAGTACTTCGAAGACTATGCGAACTAGGATGCGTTCTCCACTCGATTATCTGTGGGCATGTCGGATGGCTTCCACAAGCTTGTTTTATTCCACTGAAAGTTTACTCTAGTCGTGGACCTGGTCGTAGATCTGGTTGTGGACCTGGTCGTAGATCTGGTCATGGACCTGGTCGTAGATCTAGTCGTGGATCTTGTCATAGACCTGGTTGTGACTTTAGCCCTGCGTGGCAAGCTCTATAAAACCTTGACCATAAGATCCTTTTGCTACTAAGTAATATTAATTTGTTTGCTTCTTAGCTACCTTGTTGTATGGATATGATTTCGTTGATGTTGCAAACTGTGTGAACTAGCTACTGATCATGGGACTAGTTCGGAATACACAGAGGGTCTTGGAGCAGCATATCGTGTCCTTCTCTCTTGTCTTCTGTGTGAACCAACTTTCCCCAGCTAGGTTGTCCTGTCCTTCTTCCTTGTTCTCTCTCGTCTTCTGTGCTTTTCCCTCTCACCTATCGTGCTTTCTTCCTCTCATCTATTAAACCTGGGAAGATTTATTTCAAATGGTTCAGCCCCGCAAGTCAGCGAGTTCCAGTGAACCAGGGGATCCCAACGTCAGAGCAAATCTCAATACGCCACCTCCACCGGCCGCAATAGTAGACCAAGGCTTGGGTCAGTTCATGGCAGCTCAGACTCAGTTAATGAATGCCATGATACAAAATATGAATCAAATGATGAATTGACAGATTCAGGCTGCTGCAGCCCTAGTCAACATGATGAACCAGTAGAACCAGACTGTTGCTACTCTTATGACAATGATGAACTAGAACCATAGGCCGTTGCCATGCCGCCACCACCCCAACCTATCCGCAGTTAAAGTTGGTGGAGTTTCTGAGAACGCGTCCATCTACATTCTCCAACTCCTCCAAAGCTTTGGACGCTGATGATTGATAGCTGGAGGGCACCGCAGTAGAATGGTGGGAGAGTTTCTGTGCATCCCATGAGAATCTAGAAGCTATTACCTGGGCCGAGCTTTCAACAACTTTTCGCCACTCCCATGTCCCAGAGGGTATAATAGAAAGGAAGAAGAATGAGTTACCAATGATCCAGCCACCAGAAGTATCTCATTTCGATGACATGAGTCACGTTCTTCCTGAAAGTCACCATCCAGAGAAGAACGCTATCTGTTACAGATGTGGTGAACAAGGGCACTTCGCCTGCGATTGCCCTCAAATGGAAAAACCAAAACAGGATAATTATTGTGTTAACCGCAATAGCATAGGACACTATTTCTCCAGGTGTCCCAAGAGAGAGCTGATCCAGTATAAAGTCTGTAACTATTGTGGTAAGGAAGGGCATTTTGTCAAGCAATGTCCCTTACATAAATAAGAATTCTTGGCACCACGAGCAACTTCGACATTGGAAGTCAGATAAGAAGAACCTCGGATGTCACACCAAGCCGCAAGGATCTTTAAGCCCATCATAAGAAGCTAAGCGGACCATGACATTACAGAAGAAGCTCAAGCTGAGCAGATGCAATTGTGGGTTTGCCCACTGAACCAGTCTAAGGATTATGCCTGTATCCGTTGTGGGGAGATTGGGCATAGTGCTAGTGAGCACGAAATCAATTGCTCAAACTGTGAAGGAAATCATCCACTTGGAGAATATCCAATAAACAAGATTACCTGTTACTTATGTGAGAGTAAAGATCTTTATCCGGCCCAGTGTCCTTTAAAGACAACGTTGACCTCTATATTACAACAGCAGCGTGAACATTTTCCAGCCACTATCATCCAAGTCGAGGAAGGCACGACCACGGGTACTTCTACCAAGTTATCCCAAGAATTAGAGGAACCAAACTTCCATAATATCAATCATGAGGCACTCTATTTAGAATCTACCTGCCATCAGCAGGACAATTGTCACAAGAGGAAGATGGTGAATCAAGAACAAAATGTTGTAAGAAACTTTAAGACTCATGTGATTCAACCTCAACCCAACCAAGCACCAACAACAATCCCACTCATGACTTTGGGATCAACATTACGGCCACCGATGCAGATGTTCCCCGACAGCAATGGTGGCCAATCTCAACAGAACAAAACCTCCAGGACAGGAGTACACTGTTTTAGGTGCCAGAAGATGGGACATTTTGCCAATGAATGCTTGCAAGAACATTTAGCACTCACTTCAGACAACATTCTAGAAGCTACTCTGATCACAATAATAACACCAGTAGCAGGTGGTAAAAACAACAGAAGATGCATGACACAGTTGCATAAATACAGAAGTTTAGTCTTGTCAATGCCTCAAGAAACAACCATAAACCAACTGGCCAGCTTGTTACTCCCCAACACATCCATTGGAGGCCCGTCGTGGCAGAACTCCTCTCATGGTGTAGGAATCACGTGTTTCAACTACCATAAGACGGGTCATTATGCCAACAATTACCCACTGAAGAAAGCTTCATCAACAGAACATCCACTCTCAGGAATCGATTGCTTTAAGTGCCACAAGAGGGATATTATGCTCGCAGTTGCCTAAGAAAGCGAGCCTCGACACCAATTCCATTCAACTTGGGAGCTACAATAGCCAGAACCACTACACCAGGAGCAGGCCAAGAAACAACTCAGATTCCAAGTCAAGCCACCAGGACCCCCACTTCCTTCTACAAGTTTCCAAGTCAAGCAAGTCACTGTAGAGCCAGTCCAATCAGCTCAGAACGTCGTTCCTGGTAAGTCTCTCGTTAGTGCAGCGCCAGTTGCAGTGTTATTTTTGCTCAAAAGACAAAGTCACTTGGAAGATTGAGCAAAGTCTGAGTTCCTGAACCTATTCTTTAGTCAGCCCGAATCTCGGGGTTGAGATTCTGTTTAAGTGGGGTAGGTTTGTAACGTCCCAATTTTCTGGGCTTTTTGAAAATTTTCAAAAATAAAAATAACCATTCGATTTTATTGAATCGTCAAAGCTTAATTTGCAATTTTAGAAATTAAAAGCGATTTAATATGAACTAATCAAACTTCAACTAAATCTGAATTTGGTTTATTTTGAGTTTATGGGAGTTCTCTGGTATTTGAATTTCTCCTTCTCTGTTTTAGCTGAATTCCCGTCGGCCGTTCCTACTCCCGCCTCCTCCCTCACCAGCCCTTGACCTTGCTACCTCCTCGTGCGCCCCTTTGCCACGCCCTGGCACCGCCTTCCCCGAGCTGCTCCCTCTCTCCCACCTCTCGGTGTCGACCATCCTCTCGTAGTCGACCACCCTCTCAGTGTCGACCATCCCCTCGTAGTTGACCACCCTCTTAGTTTCGACCATTATTTTGGTTTCAACCATCCTTTCGTAGTCGACCACCCTCTTGGTTTCGACCATCCTTTCGGTTTTGACCATCCTTTTGGTTTTGACCACCCTTTCGGTGTCGACCATCCTTTCGTAGTTGACAACCCTCTTGGTGTCGACCATCCTCTCGTAGTCGACCAACCTCTCGGTGTCGACCATCCTTTCATAGTCGACCACCTCTCGATGTCGACCACTCTTTCGGTTTGAACCACCCTTTTGGTTTTGAACCACCCTCTCGGTTTGAACCAGCCTTTCGGTCTCGACCGGCCCTTTGGTCTCGACCAACCCCGCTTGTCTCCTCCCCCACCTACTCCCGTATTTCCCCTGCCGCGTCACGGCCGTCACAAAAGTCCTCACGCATTTAATGCCGTCATCTCCGCCGTGCCCGTTCCCCCTCTTGTTTCCTCCCATACCTGCCCTCGTCCCCTCCCTCACCTGCTGGCCGTGCGCCCATGCCACGCCGCTACGAATCCTGTCGCTCTATCTTGTCGCCTGGTTCCCTTCCTTCCTCTTTAAATGGAGCATTAGGGAGCCCTTTGCCTCCTCTTTTTTTCCCCTCAACTCTCCCTCTCTCTCTCGCCCTCGTTTTGTCGTGTTTCAAGTTTCGCCGCCGCCAGCTGGAGCTCGCGCTATTGCCTCTTGCACCACCGCCTCTACCGCCGCCATCAAGGCTTCTCCACCGGCGTGGTCTTTGGCGTTGGCTTCGCAAGATCGTGGCCTACCCAGTGCGCACCTCCTCGCCACCACCTCTGCGCTACATCGGTGCCACCTCGCCCGCTGTCTACGTCAGCGCCCGTGTGGCAGCCTGTGCAGCCCCCCTCCTCTTCTACCCATGTCAATTCATGCCCCAGAGCTCCTTGAAGCAATCCCCTCACTCAACTTCAGTTTTGTTTCATAGGAGCCGCCACATTTCCTCTTCTCCTTCAGTTCCGGCCGACCCCTTCATCGTTGTCCTTCTTCGCCTTCGACCGTGAGCTTCCCCTCCGCCGTTCGCCGTCCAGCGACCTCCTCTGGCCTCTCTCTTGGTCTCGGTAAGATCCTTGTGCCCTGCTCTGTCTCTTGTTCTTTCGACCGCGTTGAGCCATCGAATCCTTCTTTTGACCGTGTTGAGTAGTCGAATCCTTCTTTCGACCACGTTGAGTAGTCGAACCTTCTTTCAACCAGTTGGACCTCCTTCGACCAGGTCGCTGAAACCTTCTGACCAGTCGAACCTCCTTCGACTAGGTCGCTGAAACCTTCCGACCAGTTAAACCTCCTTCCGACTAGTTGAACCTCCTTCCGACCATGTGTTTTCAAACTTCCAAGAGCCCGTTCTCGTCCATCCGAGCTTCGATTTGAGTGATTCAAATCTCTAAATTCATCTAAATTCAGTACCTTTCTTTTGGTTCTAGTTTGTGGTAATTTTTGGATTTTATTTGAGATTGTTTTGTTTATTTGGCTCTTTTCGCACGTATAGATTCCGTCGTTTTGGAAGAGTTTTTGGACCCGACAACCGAAGCATCTCAACACTTCAACGAAGATTTTGGCTTCTCTGAAAAATTCCTGTAACCGTCTGCCGAAGTAACTCAAGCCTTCAACAAAGGCAAGTCGTAGACCTTTGACATGTCGTACCCAGTTTATAAAATTATATTGTTTTATATCAACATGCATGGCTAGTTGTATAAAAATGGTTTTGAAAATAGTTAAATACATACTCGACAATATGACTCCTTGAATAATTGTGAATGACATGTTGACATGTACCCTTGGACACCATAGGTTGGGTAATCTTAGTTGGGCATTATTGTAATACCAACATGGGAGCGTATTATGCTTAGTCATGCTTTAGTTATGCGATGGTTTCTCGATCACATGATTCAATGATGATAAATTTGACTTAATGATATATAGAATCGTGGTGGAGCCATTGTTGATAAAATTTGTTGTGCCATGGCAAGGGTTGTCATTTGGCCGGGTTGAATCGAAAATAATTTATGCTCGAGTGAGTGGGCGGTGGTGAAGGTGGGTGCGGAAGCACATTGGAATGCGGGAAGTCTCGCCTGAGCAACCATTAAGGACTTAACTTTGTGCACCATTGATCTAGGTCATGCCGTACGACCACATGTCTAGACTGGGATAGACTTGGCCAATTAATTAGCAATATTTTGATTTGGTCCTGTTTGGGTTGTTAAGTGGCGCAAGAGGGGGGGGGGCGTGAAGGTGAATCCTTAGTGAGCAAGACCGAGTCAAAATAGAACTTTGTAAAATGCCTTGTCATGTGCTCTAGACTGCTTACCAAATGTAGTGAGCGGTGGTATCGACAGATGCCAAATAAACTATAGAATTCGTGTCATGTGGATAAAGTTGTACAACCTCTGTAGAGTGTAAAACTATTCGAATAGTTGTGTCCCCGGTTATGGACAATGCCTGGTGATTTCACATGAGAGGTAGATTTTCTCAAAATGTGGTCGTGGATGGTTACGAGTTGTTGGAATGGTTTGGTTGGGAAGCGATCTTGTCGTGGTTACTGGTTGGGAAGTGAACAGGGTGTTTACGAGTTGTTTCTAAGAAATTTGATTACTTATGTATTAATCTTTCAAATTGCACTTTATAATCTACTTACTGTATTTACTGACAATACTGCTTTCTGAAAATAGCCATAAAGCTATCCTTGTCAAGCCTTGCATGAATACTATTTGTATACATTTCTCTACGACTTGCTGAGTACTCTAAGTACTCATGGCTTTGCGCTATTTGTTGATCAGTCGCCGAAGAAGACCCGGGGAGCACCGAGTTCTATGAAGAGGAGTACTTTGAAGACTATGCAAACTAGGATACGTTCTCCACTCGATTGCCCGTGGGCATGTCGGATGGCTTCCACGAGCTTGTTTTATTCCGCTGAAAGTTTACTCTGGTTGTGGACCTGGTCATAGATCTGGTCGTTGATCTGGTCGTATATCTGGTCGTGGACCTGGTCATAGATCTGGTCGTGGACTTGGTCGTGACTTTAGCCCTGCGTGGTAAACTCTGTAAAACCTTGACCATAAGGTCCTTTTGCTACTAACTAATCTTAATTTATCTGCTTCTTAGCTACCTTTTTGTATGGATATGATTTCATCGATGTTGCAAACTGTGTGGACTAGCTACTAATCATGGGACTAGTTTAGAATACATATAGGGTCTCGGAGTTGCATATCCGGGGTCCCGACACTCACTACCCCTACCGACCCTGCCTCGAGGTGGACGAGGACATGGCGTCGAGCTGAGAGGAGAAATTTTGGATAGGGGGAAGGAGACGAGGACAGTGCTAGGGGAGACTATTGCTCAGTATGTGCTTATTGCCTTTCAGGGCGTGTGTTGCGCGTGCTGGTTGCGCTTGCTTTGCTGGTTGCACGTTCTTTGCCTCTGCTGCCTGTGTGTGTGTGCTGCTCTCCTTGGATGCTGATCTGTGCTGTTGTGTGTTGCTACTGCTGGTGGAGATTGATTTTCACCGAGTTGTCACAGCCAAAAGACTCGGAGAGAGACCTGTGATTTGGTCTGATGCTGCTGCTAGTTTTGCTAGTATCTACTGCTAGCTATCCTTTGTGTCGTTTTCTTCCGCTGTGTCCATCTAAGTCCGTAAAACTTTATCTTTTAGTTTCGTTTAAGGTATACGAGTCCACAAATTTATTGTCAGTTATAGAAGCACAAAAATTCTTTTTGCATGGCAGCAGCCGCCGCTCTTTTCTTCGAGCCGCTGCAGATCGTAAAAGTCGTTATGATGCCACTGCTTCTCTCTTATCTGCTGCCCCGAGCTTCTAAGGCCACCGCGCTTCTTTCGTACTACGCCTCCATTGTGTTTCTTGTGCACTGCGCAGCCACCGTCCTGGGTTTCGATCTGCGCCACCATGCTTCTATCTATTCCTCTTCGGTTTGATTTGACAGCTTTCTCTATTTTTGTTGGTTTCATTATCTTCTTCGTCGTGCTACCGCGATCGACTTTGCTCCCGCACCGTGTGCTTTATGGACTGTTGCACGACACCGGATGGGAGAAGATGTTTTGTCGATATATTTTTTTAAGAGCTTCATGCTATGATGACATTATCAAGACTCGAACTTTGGATTTTCCCTAATGTGTTAACCATTTTCAAATGCAATGCTATTGCATACGCTTTGCATTTGAGGGGGAGGTGTTAGAATAAAGTATTAGAATAGAATAGGAACTCTTCTGTAGTTCTTATCTGTCTTTTGTATTTCCTTATCTGTATAGGGTATATCCCATTGTACACCATATATATATTGGCCATTGGACCTATGAATATATACACACAATATTCACAACATAAACCATTTCCATAAAGCAACTATTTATGTCCCAACCATATATTTACGCCAGCAGTTTATCCAAGATGAAAAAAAGGTAAAATTACGTCATTAAAACTGTGACCATTATGTGACTATGTGACATTAGTGCGTTATATGTATAGTGTTAGAGATATATGTCTAAGTATGTTATTCCCCATTGTTATGAGGGGTTTTGTGCATATTCACCACCTGTATTTGTGTATATATACTGGCCCATTGGCCTCATATTGAATACAAGCAATATTCATAACATGGTATCAGAGCCAAAACTAGGGTTAGGGTTTCTCACGTGTCTCACGTGATGCCCGCTCGTCGCCTGTTGCCTCTGTCCCTTTGCTTCGTTCGTGTCGCCTCGTCGGCCTCTCGCCCCATCCATTGCTCCATCATCCGTCGTCTCGACTTCTTTCTTGCGCTGATCCCATGTCCCCGCTCGGATCACCATCACGGACGCGTCGCCCGCCTCACGGAGTCTGTCGACCGCCGCCGCCACCACCAGATGGTCGCCGCCTCTCTTCGCCCCAAGCCGCCGTCGATCTGCGAAGGTCGCTCGCCATCGGACGGCTCGGCGCCGCCGCCATGCCGCCGCTCTCTCGCCGTGCTTTCGCCAGCCGCGCCGCCATGCACGACTTCTCCGCCCATACTTGCTCCCACCAGTGCCAACGCCGCCGCCTCTCTGGAGCCGCCTCTCTGGGAAGCCCTAAGGCGTGTGCGTCTTGGTGTGTTTAGCTTCGAACGGCCGAGGCCGAGCCGTTCTAGTTTTTAGCCGGCGAAAAAAAAGAGAGAAAAAACGTCGCTCTAACCGCCAAGCCGTCGGCGCCGCTGTTAGACCGTTCCCTTAGGTCGCCAGGTCGGCCCAAAGACCGCCTACCAATGGGTACTATTTCTCTCCCTCGTTGCCCGGTGATCTTCGATGGTGTTAATTACACCGACTTCGCGTCTCACATGCGCATTCATATGCGTGGTCTTCGTCTCGGGGCATCCTCTCGGCGATGTCATCGCCCGCTTTGCCCTACTCCTCCGACGGAGTTTACGCTGTCATACGCCCTCGACAAATTAAAAGGCTGCTCTCGAGGCCGCCACTTTGCCGATGACAAGGTCGCCTCTGCCTACCAAGAGGCTCTGGATTTCTACAAGGATCAACTGTCCGTCTATACTCAGTGGTACGACGACGACGCTTCGCCGCTTCTTTGTTCTCATTGCTAGTGTCGAGCCTTAGTTCTCTTCTGAAGTTGTGGAACTCTCCTCGGCCTTCGAGATGTGGACACACCTTCGTCAGCGCTACGAGCCCTCTGGTGATGCCTTGTACTGTCTGTGGTCCGCCAGAGCACTCTTCACAGCAGGCGATGCTATCGTTGGCGCTTTTTACGCCAGAGCTCTGCATCGGCGTCGGTTGACTCTCTTCGATCTTCTTTTGTTGTCGCTCGTGTCCGTCTTAGCCTAGTACGCGTCTTGACTGGAGTTTCAGCGGGTCTCTGAGTTCCTTACTCGCCTTCGCCTGAAGTTCGGCGAGGCGTGCCCGGCTCCTTGCACGGCACCCTCGTGTCACTCTCTGGAGGCTCTTCCGAGATCTGCGTGAGGAGACTTCGCTTGAGTGGTCTTTGGTCTGCTTTGCCACTCCCTCGTGCTTCGCCGCTCATCCACTGCTACACCGCTCGCTTCCACGCTTGACATCGCCTCCTCCAACGGCCGCCACAGGCGGTGGTGGCCGCCTCCATCCGGAGGTGGCCGTCCTCATCGCTTCCTCTTTGCGACAAGGTCGGCCACATTGAGTCCCGGTGCTATAAGAAGAAGCGGCATCTTTCACGCCGTTCTTCTACTAGCACCGACATCGGTGCTTCTACATCGATGCTGCGTGATCGACTACTTCAGCAGCTTCTCTCGAAAGCGAGAGATAGCGGACTTGGCCGCTTGCCGCCTGTGTTCTCCTCGGCAGTTCTGCAGGCTCACTCATCGACTCTTGACCGAGAAATCACCCTCTACACAACGGGCATCTCCCGTGGATTCTTGATTACGAGCATCTTTTCACATGACTTCGATGCTTCCACTCATCCTTCATTACACCTCTTGATTCTCTGTTAGTGTTCTCACCGTTGATGGTACCTCTCTTTACGTCTCGGTCGAGGATCTCTTAGCAACTCATCTTTTCATGTTCCTTCTGTTGCTCATGTTCCTCGCCTTACCATGCAGCTTCTTTCTGCTGGGCAGATTACTGATCTTAGTTGTCGGGTCATTCTCGACTCTAACTCTTGTTGTGTTCAGGACCGCCACACGGGAGCTCTGGTTGGTTCTGGCCCTCGGCGCCTTGACTCACAGCGTCTCTGGGAGCTTGACTGGCTTCACCTTCCTTCCGCTGCCACCGTCGCCGCCAGTCTCTCGCTTCGCCACTCAGTCTCCGGCTCTTTCCAAAGAAGGCATCACCGTCTTGGCCATCTGTGTGGATCTCGTCTGTCGTCTTTAGTTAAGTCGTGGTCTTCGGGTCTGCTCAGAGACGTGTCTTTAGATTGTCGTATGTAAGTTAGGCAAACAAATTTCTTGACTTCCTTATTCTCATAGTGAGTCGAGATCTCGGCGTCCTTTTGATCTTGTTCATTCAGATGTTTGGGGTCCGGCTCCCTTCGTTTCGAAAGGGGGTCATCGATATTATATCATATTTATAGATGATTTCTCCCGCCACACTTGGATATATTTCATGTCTTCTCGTAGTGAGGCCTTGTCTATCTATAAACAATTTGCTACTATGATTCGCACACAGTTCTCCACTCCTATTCGTGTCTTTCGGGCTGACTCTGCCGGCGAGTACCTCTCTCGTCACTGCTTGAGTTTCCTTCTTTGGCGGGGCACTCTCGCCGATTCTCTTGTCACGGTGCTCATGCTCGAGAATGGTGTTCTTGGCGTAAGCATCGTCACCTCCTTGAGTCGGCTCGTGCTCGATGATTGCCGCCTCTATTCCACCTCACTTTTGGGCCGAAATCGTTTCCCTCGCCACCTATCTCGTCAACATCCAGCCTTCTTCGCTCTTGAGTATGCAATCCTTTTGAGCATCTCTGTGGTCTCCTTCGACTACTCGCCTTTCGTCTTTTTGGCTGCGTTTGCTCGTTCTTCTCGCCGAGAACGTACCAAATTGACCGCCGATCTGTTGAGTGTGTTTTTGGGATCTGATGCGAGCACAAGGGCTATCGGTGTTGGGATCCTGTTGGTCGACGGATGCGGATTTCTCGGGATGTGACTTTCGACGAGTCTCGTCCTTTCTACCCACGTCCTGTCTCTCCTTCGGTTTCCTCTGAGGAGTCTCTGTCCTTTTTGACCTTTCCAGATACACCTATATCTGTTTTGCCCTCGTCCACCCGTCCCACTGAGTCTCCACATATTCCCCCCGTAGCCTCTCCGCCGTTGTCGCCGCCTGCTTTGTCTCCTGCGGCTCCTCAGGCTCCCCCCACTACACTCGTCTACACTCGTCGTCCTCGTATTGAGGATCTTCCAGATGAGCCATCTTCTTCTGATGTTCCATCTTCTTCTGATGCTCCATCTTCCTCTGATGGGTCATCTTCTCCTCGCTACGCTCTTCGCGATCGCCAGTCGATTCGGCCTCCTGCCCGTTTTGCCTTTCTTTGGCGCAGACTACTTGTGAGCTGTCTCCTATCGGGATCTTGTTGCTCATCCCGAGTGGCAAGATGCCATGGCCGAGGAGATTGCGCCTCGGCGTCTTGGTACTTGGGATCTTGTTCCTTTTCCATCTCGCTCTCGTCCTATCACATGTAAGTGGGTCTATAAGATTAAGACTCGCTCGATGGCTCTCTTGAATGCTATAAAGCGCGTCTTGTTGCTCGTGGCTTCCAAAGAGAGCATGGTCGTGACTACGACGAGACTTTTGCTCTGTGGCCCACATGACCACCGTCTCGCTCTTCTTTCGGTGGCGTCACTCGCCATCGGGTCTGCATTCTCGGCTTGATGTCAAGAATGCCTTTCTTAATGGTGAGTTGCGTGAGGAGGTCTACATGCATCCGCCACCGGGTATTCATTCTGAGGGCATAGTCCGCCGCCTTCCGCCTCTCTATGGCCTTAAGCAAGCCCTCGTGCTTGGTTTGGCGCTTCTCCTCTGTGGTCACTGCTGCGGCTTTTTAGCAAGTGATCATGATCCTGCGCTCTTTGTCCACACTTCGCCTCGTGGTGGGACTCTTCTTCTTACAGATGTTGATGATATGATCATCACGGAGATGATTCTCGAGTACATTGCCTTTGTTAAGGCTCGTCTTAGTGAGCGCCTTATGTCCGATCTTGGTCCTCTTCGTTACTTCCTTGGGATTGAAGTTACTTCCACTTCCGATGGTTTCTTTATGTCCCAAGAGAAGTATATTCAGATCTTCTTGATCGCGCCTCTCTCATCGATCGGCAGATTGTTGAGACTCCCATGGAGCTCAATATTCACCTCAAACCCTCGATGGCGAGCCTCTTTTGATCCGACTCGCTATCGTCATCTTGTTGGGAGTCTTGTCTACCTTGTCATTACTCGTCCTGATATCACTTATCCAGTTCACATTACGAGTCGATTCGTTTACGCTCCCACTCAGTCCACTCTGACCACCTTCTTCGAGTTCTGCGATACCTTCGTGGGACTATCTCTCGCCGTCTCTTCTTTCCACGCTCGGCTCGTTCTGACTTGAGCTTATTCGGACGCTTCTTGGGCGGCGATCCCTCGATCGCGGGTCTATCTCTGCTTCTTGTGTTTTTCTTGGTGATTCTCTCATTGCACGGAAGACAAAGCAGATCATGGTGTCCGCTCGAGTCGCAGAGGTCGAGTTATGAGCTATGGCTCTCTTGACAGCAGAGATTACTTGGCTACGGTGGTTACTTGAGGATTTTGGTGTTTCAGTCACTACACCAACTCCTCTCTTGTCTGACAGTACAGGTGCTATCAGTATTGCCCGTGATCCTGTGAAGCATGAGCTCACTAAGCATATTGGTGTTGATGCTTCCTTCATGCGGTCTTGTGTGCATGATCAGGTGATTGCTCTTCAGTATGTGCCTTCCGAGCTTCAGATAGCGGATTTCTTCACGAAGGCCCAGACTCGAGCACAGCATGGCTTCTGCCTCTCCAAACTCAATGTTGTTGATCCACCATGAGTTTGAGGGGGGGTGTTAGAGATATATGTCTAAGTATGTTATTCCCCATTGTTATGAGGGGTTTTGTGCATATTCACCACCTGTATTTGTGTATATATACTGACCCATTGGCCTCATATTGAATACAAGCAATATTCATAACATATAGTAGCTGTTCAGCCTGTTCTTCACCACATCCTCCTCACATGGTGCAGTTTTTTGCAGTCTCGAAGGCACTCTATTCTGGCAATATGCATCCCTACACCAGGCATAACAGAACAACATGTGACAACCTTTGTCAAAGTGAACTACACTTTCTGTACAACAGCAATTCACAGCAATGCCCATCACATCCTGTGTAGTTCCTGAATCAGGATGAATATGGATCAGGGCTTCAAGTATATTCTGCTCAATTTTGTCATATCAAGAAAAATTGTATCAGCACTCAGCACAGCAAAACCTCATGGCAGTGTGTGAGCCCTCTAACGGTGGCGAACAGGCTTGCAAGCCGACAGTCCACCGCCATCACCTAGGTGACACCTCGATCGTGCTCAACTGATAGCTGTTCATGTCTCTTGCCTGTGTACTGTAGGATTCAGCTGGATTGCCTTTGGTGCTTTGACTTGAGGATGTGTCCAGTGTCAAACCCCCCAAACTACTCATATGATGACGGGGTTCTTTCAGCACACCCGGAGGGACTACGTTTTGCAGATCGATCTCTGTTTGGTTAGACAGCATATGCACCACCTGCTTCATGGATGGCCTCTGCTGCGACGTGGCTTGGGTACACAGGAGTGCCACCTTGATGAAACGAAGCATCTGCTCCTCTGGGTATTCTTCCAGGTCTGGATCAACAATTTCCAAAAGTGTTCCTCCTTCTCGCAGCTTCCATGTCTGCAGTTTAGCCCATGTTAAAATTTTAATTATTTTCCATGTAGCGACTAAAATAGGCATACCATCACCAACATGTGATGTGAGTCTGTCATGGGAAAAGCTGGTACTCTTGTGTGCATATCAGCATATGTATGATCCTACAGCTGTCAATAGTTGATGCAAGCATGACAATTGCGATTGGTACTATGGGGAAAGGAGAGGGAAAAGTGAGTTACCCATTCCACAAGGACAAGCATATCATGCCCCCAAGTCGATTTGCTGCTGCTTTGACCACTTATTACTTCAAGAAGAAGCACCCCAAAACTATATATATCTGCTTTCTTGGTTAACTGTCCCAACAGGGCATACTCTGGTGCTAAGTAACCCCTGCAGGAGAAATTATATTCCAAAACATAAATACATGTTTGGTAACTTGGCTCAACTGGGGAAAAAGGTAACTGAAGGCAGCTGGCTAAAATGACTATGCTTTAGACAAACTAAAATAAATACAGTACAATATTTGTATGGCAAAAATCTACATGAAATACGCATAACTCCACTATAAAAGATTAAAAGTAAGTAAACACAACACAATATTTAAAGAGGTACTTACATTGTTCCAGCAACACGCGTGCTAATGTGAGTGATGGTATCAGGAAAAATCTTGGCCAGTCCAAAATCTCCAATTTTAGGAACTAGTTTCTTATCAAGTAAAATGTTGCTAGCCTTGATATCACGGTGGACAATGCGTGGTAGTGCTTCCTCGTGAAGAAATGCAAGGCCAGAAGCAGTTCCGATACAGATAGCAGCTCTTTTTTGCCAGTTCAATGGAATACACCTATTCTTTGGTCCTGATCACAAATGTAAAGTTAATACACTGGCAGACTTTATGCAAGTAAGATTCCAGTATTGAACTTACCAAGCAAAGCATTTGCCAAACTGTTGTTCTCCGCATATTCATACACCAGCAATCTGTTAGTCCCTTCGACACAGCAACCAATCAGCTGTACAAGGTTGGGATGCCTAACGTTTGATATGGCATTGATCTCTGCCAAGAATTCGCTACTTCCTTGCTTTGATTCAGCTGAAAGCTTTTTAATTGCAATTTGAGTGCCATCTTTCAGGTTTCCCTAAGTGAAGGAGAACCTTTGTTATTAATTCCACATTAGCGGATTGATTAACCGTAGTTCTTTCAAAAGAGATTTTTTATAGTAAAAGTAACAGGCTGTGATAACAGAAAGGCCATAAAGTAAGAAGAAAAGATGATGCATAGAGCAAGTCCAGTGTCTCACCTTATACACCACTCCAAAACCCCCACGGCCAATGCAGTTCATCATGTGAAAGTTTCGTGAGGCGGCCTTCAACTCGTTTAGGGAGAAGACTTGTACATTCCTTCCGGCTCTTGATAACACCTGGCCTGCACTTTTTCAGAGGTGATATCATCATTGGCAGTTCAAAAAAGATAAGAATAAAAGAAAAGTCCGCACAAAAGTGCACTGAAACATGATAGTAGTCATTATGGTTGAGGTCCTGAGGCTTGAGGGTATCATGGTTATGACCAAAATCCTCACATGCACATGATTAATTATAACAAGCATCTTTGTGTATTAGTTCAAGAAATAGAGGTAAAAAAAGTTATCTTCGTTATGATATTTCCCAATGTGTTTGGTCAAGATATAATTTCCGACAGGACCACAGGACCCTTAATGTAGGAAATGGCTCGGTCAACCCTCAGCTGCAGACGATACAGCTTACAAGAAATAAACGCAGAAGAACATCAAGGGCTGGGTTTGTTTGGTGTATTATTTCGGGTTATGTTATGATTGTACACATAAAGCATATGTTGCAGAATGTTTGGTGTGTTAGGCCTAGGCTTTTTGTCTTCAAAAGAACACCGTGCGAATAACACTATTCTATGTATGAAAAAGGCAACACATATTTAGAGGTTTCTCCAAAGTAATTCTTCAAAGGCACCCCAAATTTCTCATCAATGAATCCCTTTGGAGCACTCGCATAATTGAGAAATCTTGTATGCAGACTCCAGAGAATGGTTTGCTCCACACTTGCATTGCACAGTTCTACTGTACCCCGGAGCAGCATGGCTAAATAGGTTAATTTGCAAAAACAAATTCAGTCTTCATTGATCATTAGCTCACGGAATGGAACCAAATGAAACATACCTGAACGAGGAGACGACGCCGCGGCTCGACCATTTTGATCTCGCCTCGACTTGGAGCCGCCCCACAAGCAGCTGGCGGAGCTCCCCATGTGCCGAATTCCGTGGCCTCCTTGAAACGTTTATGCGAAGCCAGTTCTAATTTGTGCGCGGAACTGTCGAGAGGACGAAATCAACCGTCCTAGCATGCCACATACACAAATTTACTCCACTCGATCGCAACAGTCTACAGAGGGGGAAGAAACAGGGTCTCTCAAAACCTAGATAGAATCGTGATGCAGCAACCAGATCAGAAACCCAAGAAGCAATCATGGCGAGGAGGAGGAGAGCTCCAAGGGAGTTAGTTAATTACCTGATCGACAGACAGATGGGACGACGATAGCTGCAGCAGAAGCAGATAGCTCAAGCGCTCGGTTCTTGTCCCCTCCTATCTCCCGCCCCGGCGCCCGATGTTTTTGCGCTGGCACCGTTGCCGCGCCGACGCCGTCCGGTGGTCTGGTGGACCGAGACGACAAAGAGGAGTAGTAGGCGGCCGAAACCGGCGCTTCTTACCTGGTCAAGCCTTTCTATCTCACTGTCCCGACTCTCGCTGCCTCGCTCGCTGGGCGTCGCTTTTGCTCGTTTATGTGGCAGCGCCGCGCGGTCAGACGCACTGGCTGGACCACCCCCAGCGAGTCCACATTTCGCTCCGCCCAACCAACCCCCAGCGCGGCACGCGACTTCCGGCACGCGAATTCCATTCAGCGATTGCGTGTGCACCCCGGCAGAAGGTGGGTGGCGCTGACCGTGGCACGGGGGCGCGGCGCGGCCGACGGCTCGGATGCGCTGCGCGCTCCGTTCGTGTCGCCGTGTGCTTCCGCGGCCGTGCTTGTGCCCGGGTGATCTGATTCTGATCCGAGGCATCGCGGCCGCGCCTCCGAGTCCAACGTCTCGCGTCCTCCGTACAAGCGGTCACTGGGAGAATTTTGTCGGGAGATGTTTTTCAGCCCTAGTAAAAAAGGTCTAATGATGCGTGGGCATTGAATGTTTTCGAGACAATTATATGTTCCAGGAGGCTGCACTAACTGTAGATTGTTTTTTTCTTCTACTGTAGTTAATCGTTTTCAAAGGTCTAAAAAAGGCTTGGAGCAATTATTGTAAATGGCAGGTTAGGGTTGATACCCATACAAAACGGCACGACATGTGCGTAACTGATTACCTGGAGTACATTCCACACCGTCAGGGGTTTTTTTTCCCCTAAACGACACTGTTGCGCTACTTTTTTTTTTTTTTTTGCAAACTTAGCGTCACTCGTGTTGTATTGCTAAAAATAGCAGCACAGATGTGTCTCCGTTCGTCACATGTCCTCCACCATTCCCCATAGCTTAGACGTGCCAAATTCCGTGCCCTCATAGCCCGGATTCGTGTGCGCTCGACACGTGGCTGCTCCGGACTCTCCTTGCCCGGACAAGGCCTTGCCCGCGCATCCCTTGCCTGGACGCGGTGCTGCCGCACGCCCCTGGCCCGGACAGCGTGTGTCTGGATGCGTGACGCCTGAATCGTCTGCCCATGCCCCGGATGTAGTCGCTGTCGTGCGCCCATACCCCGGATACAGCCGGCAATGCCGCATGCCCATGGCTCGGACGTGCCGCGTGTCCCTCGTCGGGGCCTCCCTGCTCTGGTCGCGCTACCTTTCCTGTGCGCCCTGCTTTATTCCATGTCGCATGTCCATCTTTCATGTCGCACACGTCGCGCACGGACAAGACTTTGTTCGACCCCCTCACCCAGCGCCGCCACATGGCCCGCTCCGACACTCCCCGCGCCCGGCAGCGCCTCCGGATTTCCCGCCGTGATGTCTGCGGGAATTGCCTTCGCGTGGCTATAAATACCGGAGTCGCTTGCTCTCGCCCTCACTCTCACTCATTCTCAATTTCGTTCTCGTTCTCGCGCTCATCGCTGAGAACGCTGAGAATAGAATAAATTTTTTTAGAGATTAAAGTTTGGAGCAGTTCTTAGGACTATTTTTTGTCCACTGCATTTGTTGTTATTACTGTAGTTGTAGTTAATTAGTCTTAATCAACTAGTCCTAATTAATATCGTAATTAAATAGCTATAAATAATTTAGCCGTACTTTATTATTGCTTATTATTAAGAGGTAATAAATTAGTCATAACTAACGATCGCTAATTAATTAGTGCTTAAAATTAGTGGTAATTAATTAATCGTAATTAATTAGGCTTTATTATTTAAGTATGAATTAGTTAGTGGTAAAAATTAGTGGTAGTTAATCAATTGTAATTAATTTAGTGGTAATTAGTTAGACATAATTAATTTAGTGGAAATTAACTAGTCATAAATAATTAGTAGTAATTAATTTAGTGGTAATGAATGAGTGGTAATTACTAATTAAGTAAATGTTTGAGTTATAGTTTATTAGTGGTAATTACATTAATACAAATGAAGTGTCAAATTACGTGGCCATAACTAATTTGTTGGTAATTAATGACTCGTAGTTAATTAGTGGTAACTAAATAAACGTAATTAATTACGTATGTGTGTAGTAAATAATTATTAATTAATTAATAGTAATTAATACAAATGGGAATTACTTAGATGTAATGAATTACTCGTAAGTAATTTTTGACAAGTAATCAATTTGTTGCTAATTAATTAATTATTCATATTTAATTACTCGTATTTAATTGATTACTTGTATGTAATATGTGGTTATTATTTGTGTCATGGGTAATTAGTGATTTAATAAATTACTTGTAATTAATTAGTATTAATTAGTTTAGTCATATTTAATTAGTGCTAATTACATACCATGTTTGTTATATCGCGTACCGTAAATCAGGTTGTTGTGGCTGTAGGTAATTTTGAACATGCAAGACTTGGTAGTGTTTTATGGTGACGGTCTCATACGGGCAGTGGCGGAGCCAGGAATTTAGCGATGGTGGTGCACACTTTGAGGATAAAAAATTTTGTACGACACATAAGTAATTTCACAAGTCCAACACAATTACATAAAAGAGTTTGAAATTAGTTAATAGTGCAATACAAATAGTTCAAATAAAATCTTACATGAATAAAAGAGTCCTAAATAGCTAATGGAAATCACAACACCACACGACGGAATCTCATTCCTTGGAAACACTTAATTATATCATCATCACTAGCCTTCGAGAAGATATCTCGTTCTATAAAGTGACTAAACAATCATTCAATACTTGATTGCCCATACTATTTCTTAACTTGTTCTTCACAAGATTCATCGCCGAAAATACTCTTTCAACGCTTGCCATTGCCACCGGTAGGAGCAATACCAATTGGAGAAGCAAGTACACCAACTTGTAAATGTCATGTTTTCTTGTTTCAACAAGCTTAGTAGAAAGCTCATCGAGATTCTTTACACCTTTAAATCTATCATCGCTTCGCATATCATCAATGAAGTTACCAAGTTAGAAAGAAAGTCTCATTAAATCCGTGCTTGAAAAATCATGGACTAAAATTTGGCAAGGCTAAGCACTTTGTCCCTATAATAAGAAGCAAATGAATTCATAGGATTTAAAGTAGACATGCAAACAAGCAACTCCATATTAACCTTACAAATCGATTGTCAAGCTCTTGGAGAACATTATCAATGATGCCAAGATACGCTTCTCTTCTAAAATGATCATTATTTGTTTGTTTTGGGTAAAAACGTGATGATCTTCCATAAGGCACATATCTACCATCTAGCTTAAGAACTTTGATGCCATATTTAGTGCAAAATGATGTTACCTTTTCTTGAAGGAATTCTTCCCACCCATCACACCTTATTCGTTGCATCTATCCGTAGCCAAATTAACAAGTGCCGTAGCATTAATAATATCTTGGTCTCTCTTTTGCAAAGACTGAGACAACTCATCTGTGTATCCAAGTATGACAAGCATCAAGTGTGCATTGAAAATAAAGTCAAATGATTCAAAGGCTCCCACCATAGCATGTATTTTGGCAATCATTCTTCTGTGAGGAGTTTTTTCCAAGCTGTATGAGTACTTTGCAGATTGTTGAATACATACCAATAATGTGCAAAATAGTTCTATAATGTGAACACCAACGAGTGTCACCGGGTCTAGCTAACCTCATCTCTTGATTTAATCCACGTCCACTTTCTATCTCACCAAATTCTAGTGCTTCCAAAACTTCTTAAGCTCTAATATCTCGAAGCATGTCATGACGCTTACAAGAAACTCCAATAATATTTAGCAAGTGAGAAACATGTTAAAAAAAGCACACACAATCAGAGTTACCCTTGCAATAACTATGAGAACTAACTGAAGTTGATGTGCAAAACAATGGATATAATAAGCAAAAGGAGGCTCTTTCATAACCAATGTGTTCAGCCCTTTAATCTCACCTTTCATGTTGCTAGCCCCATCATATCCTTGCCCACAGATTTGAGCAAGAGTCAACTTGTGATCAACAAGTAAGGACACAATTGCATTCTTAAGTGACAAGGAAGTGGTATCAGCCACATGAATTACTCCAAGAAACCGCTCACATACCCGTCCCTCTTTATCAACATAACGCAAGCAATGAGCAAGTTGTTCTTTGTGGGATACATCACTAGACTCATTAGCTAGAATTGAATAGTGATCATCACCAATTTCTTCAATAATGTGCTTGGTAGTTTGGATGGTATAACAATTAATTATATCCGTTTGTATATCATGGGCAATCATCTTACAATTCCCAAGGGCATTGCTTAAGACAACCTTAGCAACCTCCTCATTGCTATTTGCAAGCCATTCCAAAAGTTCAAAAAAAATTCCCCTTATTGCTAGAATTTGCACTTTCACCATGTCCACGACATGCTAGGCCTTGACGCAAAATAAACCTCAAGCATCTAATTGAATATGTCAACCTAGAAATGTAAAGTTGTTTGCCCTCTTCGGTTTGTTTCCTAAGAGCTTGAGCAATTGATATTCTAGGTTTAACAAAGAAGTTGTATTTCTCTTGAGCTCGATTATGGACACTTCTTATACTACCCACATGCTTGTCAACTGAGTCATACCTATTCCAATTTCAAAATTCTCCTTTAACAAAACTGTCGCCTCCCACATTTTTCTCCTTGAACAAATAACAGACAAAGCAAAATACAGCATCCTTCTCGACACTATATTCAATCCAATTGTAATTATCAAACCAACTAACATTGAAGCAGCGCCTTTTACCTGATATTCCCCTTACGGGAAAATCATGTTGACGAGGTTGGCATGGGCCTTTAAGAATAAATCCTCTCTGAACCGCATCTTGATCATTGATAGGTATCCTTTTGCTGGGATCATGTGGAAGAAGCTCAACATCATAACCCAATTCATCACTGTCATTGCTGGTTGCTTGTGCTTCACTTTGCGATTGGGGTTGAGATTGAGATGATGCATTCGCAGATGAAATTGAAGAAGCCACAACCAAAGCCAATTCATTTCTATTTATACTTGCTTTAGTTCCTCCTCCTCCTTGAGTTTGGGTAGTTTTCACTTCAATAGATTTTGGCTTGACTGCCTTGCCATCTCGAAAGAAAGAAATGATATCTCTATTCCTTTTCATTTCAAGGATTCAACTTGCCATACATATACAAATCACAAGAAAAATTAAAGAACAGAATAGATTGATGGCATTTAGATTGGGCAATTGGCGAGCAATGTTACAGCTTGCAAACCCAACCAAATTATGAAATTCATCCCTCTAACCAAGCTAACAAATAAATCATTAATTTACCAAGGAGGTAAACGGAGCAAGTGATATGAACAAGCAAAAGAAAAACTAGAGATCCAGTTTTACATAGACATACGAATCAAGAACATCATAGAGACCAATGGGCCATACAAATTACAAGGCAAAAATAGGGAATAGTTAGTAGTTTAGTACTAGATCCAAGCGTCTGGGGACGTGACGAGGACCGCAGCAGTGGGTGCTAGATTCCTCCTTCCTCCAACTGTCGAACTGGGAACTTCCCTCTCCCTGCGAGGCCCGAAGCCGACCAGCCGAGCAATGGCCTCTCGTTTCTCGACGCTCTCATCATCCTTGGTGGCGGCGGACTACCGAAGGAGGAGGAGAAGCAAGGAGGGCTGGAGGGCAGGAGGCGGTCGGTGGGAGCATAAACCTAGAGCATGCTAGCATGGGACTGTGGGATTAGGAGGGAGGGAGCCGTGTGCGCCTGCTTGTGTGGTGCCTGCCCTACCTGGTGGCTGGCTCAGTTGGCCGTTGGTGGGCTGAAATTTTCCCAGCCCAAGTGCCCAGTAGAACTGCAGAACTGCTGATACTAGTTAAAAAAAATTTGCATTTGTTTTTGGGGGTGCCTGTGCACCAGGGGCACCCCCCTGCGTACGGGCCGGATATGATGGGTTGGACCTGATGAGATGCCAGTACAAGGTGGCCTGGGCAGAGGGGCTCGATGCGATGAATATTCACGAGGTTAGGAGCTGCATCTGGAGGGAGTTCGGCACGGAGCCAACGACGAAGAAACTTGTCATCGAGGGTATCACCTACACGAATAGGGGAGGGTAGGGCGTATGGGAGCTGGTCAAGGTGAATGGAAGCATAGCATGGGACTAGTACGTGCATATTGCTTCCCAGCCCGAGGCGGTGATATACAAGAAGCCGATGGTGTACGTGAATTTCGTACGTAGGGCGCTGGAAAACCTTGATGATGTTGGTGCCTCGGGGGCAATCGCAGGAGGAGCTTGAAGATGGTAGCATAGAATGTGCTGTTTTGGAGGAAGTCCACGAGAAGACTTGTGTATAATTTTGTGCAAAATGAGGGGGCTGGACTGTGGTGGTCGGCTCGCATTGACTGCCACGAGTATCTACCAGACTAGCCTCTCGGGTTGGAGTTCGTCGAGGATGCCAACCCAGGATCGGATGGTAGCGAGGACACACCCCAGGGTGGTGGTCCAACCGGTGGAATTGTGTCATCAGAGGTGCTTTCTGTGGCATCGAGACTTGATGATATCACGGTGCGTTCGTTCGTACTGCCACAAGAAGAAGGGTCCCAGTGGGGTTTTGATGTCGACACCCTCTTAGATGGGCAGCACTTCCCTAGCAAGGCGGCTGTGCAACAAGCTATATCACGATATGCCCTGTCCATCAGCTGTGTGTACTGGGTGCACCGGTCTAACCCAGGATATTACAAAGTGAAGTGCATAGTGGAAGGCTGCCCTAGTAAGGTCAGCGCTCACCGAGCAAAGTTTTTCAGCTCAGTCTTCACGGTCAAGGTGACGACCGGACTGAACACACTTGCGAGCTTAGCGAGCCCCTGCGGTAGCATCGGAACGTGACTTCCGTATATGTGGCAAACCTCATCAGCCACCTAGTTACGGAGGATGTGTTTGTCTCCCCCCAAGATGTTGCTATCAGAAGTCACCAATCTGGTTAGTTATCCAGTAAAATACAACAAGGTCCGACGAGCCAAGCAGAAGGTAATTGAGTCCATGTACGGGACATACGAAAAGGCGCACAACCTTGTGTTGAGACTTCTTTACCAGATTGCCGAAGCAAACCCCGACACGTACATAAACAAGGTTGAAAGAGAAGATGCTGATGGAGGCCCCAACTGCTTCATACTGTCGTCAATGCCATAAAAGGCTTCAAGTTATGTCGTCCTATGCTCACGATGGATGACACTTTCCTCACGGGGAGGTACAAGGACACCATTCTCATAGCGGTGGTGGCCGACGCGAATGAACGGTTGTTCTCTTTTCTTTATTCTCATGCTCAATCATTTAATTCTCTTTCTTTATTCACAATCATCAACCATCTTTCATTCTATGCATCTCTACACTACAGGTCCACATGTACTTCTTTTGCGTATACTGGTATAGCATGAGTGTTCACCTGTTGATGATACACTTTTAAGCCCATCCTCCTCAAGGATCAAGGATCTCCTCCACTCCCGTAAAGTTGTGATCAACATGATTGCCTTCTCATATGCAATGATGCTTATGAATGCACAAATATTCATAGTTTCATCAACATTACCATTGTCCAACAATATCATATCCAACAATAAAGAATAAATAATGACCGTTAACATTACTTGAAATTAAATAAGTAAAAACACAACAATGTAATGCTAATAAATTGTAAAGCATACAGTGATCAACCAATGACCATTGTATACCATACACTTGCCTCTTATCCTTGTGACGTTGGAAAGCGAAATGATGGCAATGCACAAGAGTCCCCACTCCCTAGACAAAAAATTCAAAACATATCTCAAAACCTTGACGTTATAGCACCAACACCTTACTCTAACCGTCATCGCACGCCTACACCAAATTGACCTTTTAAACCCGAAACTATCGAACACACTACCCGCTATTCCAGTAGTAAAACGGTCATATCTTACTCATATGAACTCCAAATTTATCCATCCAAGACTTTCTGGAATCCTCACAGAACAACCTACATTTTCCTCATTATGATGAAACCCTTATTCTACCGTTTTCTACCCCTTTGCTTTACCCGAAGACCGTTCCATATTATGTCAGAACAACCCATTTCACAATTTTATATCTTTAATTATAAAACTTGAAAATATATGAATAATATGTGTTCTTGAAACTACACAAGATTTCCTACAATTTTTAAGTTTACATAAATATTTAATTTTACCAATTTTTACACGAAATTGACCCAACTACACGACGTCTGGCATCTACGTCCGGAATCTGGACAGCAACTTTCCGGAGGCTGTATCTTTTTGCTCTCTACTTCGTTTTTAACAATCCAGACCTTCTTGGAAAGCTAACGTAATAACCTAACTTTTATATTATTACACCAAACTTTAATTCCGAGCCTAAATATCCCTAATCGTCCCCGCAATATTCTGCCCTAATCCTAACAAATTTGGACAGAAAGTCATCTACTCTTCCCATTGACCTAACATTGTACAAACTGAATAGCGATTAACCTAGGAAAACCCTACAGGTTTCAGATTGTTACCCTTGGAGATCGCGACGAGGATCACCGATTTCCTACGAGATCCTCATCTCTTTCTTCCTCTTTTCCCTTTTCTCCTTCATTCTCCTTGCTGCTCTCCCCCTTGGCTGATCTCCTTCTTCCTCCCAACAAGAATGGGGTAGTCGGCGAGGCAAGGGGCAACCTTCAGTAGGTGGCACAAAGAACAAGAAGAGGGCGCTAAAGGCGATGGCATTTAGGCAAAGCAGGGCGGGGGTGTGCGCAAGGGGGAAGGGAGGCAGCAAGGTGGTGGCTCAAGGCAGGGCTAGGGTTGGTTGCGTCCCCCGAGGTCCCTTATGGCCAGCTCCCCGTTGGGCCGAATCGCCGTGGGCCGAGAGCCTGCGGCCCAGGTTTTCCACTTTAAGCGAAAAACCCCCTTTTTAATTCCATTACCTAATTCAATTATGCTCTCTAAAGCGAAACAAGATATTACACTCGCTGTCGTCTCCGAATTTATAGCCGCCCAACGCAAACCGCGGTCGGCCATGAAGCGACGGGAGGAATCGGATTGCCTCCCACGCGCGGTTTGCATGCATGCATAGCCAAGACAGTGAGGTGACAGGGAATAAAGTGCGAACATTCGGCGCGGAAATACTGACATAGAGGCAAGTCCGAGGCAGGAAGGAGCGGACGAGCGGCAGCTGGCACGTCCGGGCGAGAGGGGCCGGCAGAGACTGCTCTCCGGGCGACACTCGGATAGCCAGCGCGCGTCTGGGCCAAGGGCGTCTGGGCTACACACGTGTGGACACGCTATTTATTCGAAGCGGGTGTCTTGGCGGTACCACGTCTGGCAAAGGCGCGCGAACAAGACCTTGTCCAGGCGAAGAGAGTCCGGAGTAGCCACATGTCGGGCGCACACGAATCCGGGCTATGGGCACTCGGAATTTGGCGTGTCCGGGTTAGGGGAGAACGGTGGAGAACACGTGGCGGACGGATGCATGTCCATGCTGCCATTTTTGGCAGTATGGCGTGAGGGGCACCAAGTTTGCAAAAAAGTGGTGCTACAGTGTTATTTAGGAAAAAAAAACTCCCAAGCGAGTATATATAGGTCAGTGTAGTTATCCTTAAACTCGTCGCTTGGATCACCGATTTAAGTTCTCAACATAGTGAAAAATTCGCACGAACAATGAACCGGTGGTTAAGGGGAATTAAACTAACGTGCCACACGTCAATCGTTGACCAACACGCTATCGTGTGTTCTGGTACTGCAGTTCAGGAGAAACAAGTGACGAGAGTGATGATGTGCGCTCACATTCTTAATTGAAATGCTAAGCGCATGCTTGATTTGTTAAAATGTTCACGTCACGCGTATAATTTACTTGGATTCTCATGCTCGAGACTTCTAGGAGCTGCATTTACCTTTCATATGCTTATTTTGTTGTTTTCGGGAAGGTTACGCGTATGGGATTTTCTTGCTTTTTCTCTATGTACTAGTCACCGTCCCTTAATTTCCGATGTTTTCCCTTCATAAATTCATTCTTTGCCAAAATAAAAATAAAAATAAAAATCACCTGCTTGTATCACAGTCGTGTTTAAAAAGAGCACGACAGAGAAACCATCTTGGCGCGCAATAGTTGAAGGCGGCAAGCTGGCCCGTTTGATGGTGACACAAAGATGAATAATTAGTAGCAAATTTAAGGCCAACAATATTTTTTTCTGAATAAAAAAATGGTTCGAATGTAACCAGACAAGAATAGTCAACTCCACATCAAAAGTAATTGAATACCGTATTGTCTTTTTTTTAACGGGGGATAATCCCAGCTTTTGATAGAAAGCAAAATAACAGAGTCTTTTACGGAACAACAGAAAGTAAACTGCTGGGAACACCAGCTAGCAAAATCAAACCACTAACAGACATTAAACACTACCACCACTGAAACTATCCAATTACAGATTTTGAAAGCAAACTAGCTCTGATTACAAAAGATCTTGGACCAATTTTCGGCCAACATTAGAAAGCAGTTCATCTTGTCTTTATCACCGTTTTTTAGGACACTCCAATGCTGCAAATAAGATAGAAAATTGAAGATCACTTCTATTGGATGCTTAGGGAAATGCTTGTCAAAAGCCATTCTGTTCCTACATTTCCAAATATTCCAAATCGAAGCTGCAAAACTAAACAGAACAAGATTGTAATCATTAGCTCCTCTATTCTCTAACTAGTTCATTTGGAAATCATCTAAAGAACTTGGTATCCTCTCCTAGCTTAACATCTCCTTCATGCCGAGCTAGAAGAAATTAGCCAGAAAGCAAGAAAACAGAACATGGTTAAGGACTTAAGGGTTTCTTTAGAACCACACAACACACAAATATTATCCCTTTTCCACCCCTTTTTTAAAAGTTGATCAAGAGTTTGAACTTTGTCATGATAACATAACCACAAAAAAACTTTAACTTTCAAAGGAAGATTACTTTTCCCTAACTTTTGTAATTTCCTATAGATCACACCATAAGAGCCAAATGTCTATATAAAGACTTAACAGTAAAAATACCATATTTCTCAAAACACCAGATCATTTTATCCCTATTATTATTAAGCTCCACATCCAAAAGATAGGTCTTTAGATCCTCCCACTGGAAAGCTTCCTCAATGCCAAAACTTCTCTTAAAAGTAATATTCCACACACCTTTCACCAAACTTTTAGCCACACTCAAATCAGGAGTCTGACAGATATGGAAAAACTTAGCATACTTGATCTTCAAAGGGCAATCACCCAACCAAATATCTCCTAAAAAAGACACATTACAACATCTCCCGTTTGAAAAATTGCACCCTTAAAAACAAGTTATTAACCTTCTGAATACTTTTCCAAAACTATGAACCATTAAGCCCTTTAGCATCTCTAAAAACTCCCCTAGGAAAGTATTTAGCTCTAATGATTCTAAACCAAAGTTCATTGTTAGCAAAATGAATTTTCCAGATCTATTTAACTAAAAGACAGTCGTTCATCAACCTTGTGTTAATAATACCTAACCCACCAAAATCCTTGGGTCTACAAACAGCCCTCCAACCCATCATATGATACTTGAACTTATCACTAGCACCTCTCCAGAAAAATCTTGCTCTAATAGAATCCATTTTCTTATGCACCCCTCATTAAATCTATAGAATCCCATAGTGTACATGGGAAGACTACTTAAGCTGCTATTAGCCAACACTAATCTACCCCAAGAGGAAAGAAGCTTGTTTCTCTAATTGTCAAGTCTCTTGTTCAATTTGGTAATCACATTTTCAACAGCTTTCATCCCAATATGTCTATCTCCTACCATAATGCCCAGATATGTCATAGGAAGCTGAGCTAGTTTGCAATAAAAAATGTTTGCCACTTTGTTAGCCTCCTGATCCACCCCAACACATAAACATCACTTTTGTGATAATTAATTTTCAAACCTGACATCTACTCAAAACAATAAAGCAGAAACTTAAGATGTAAAAAATAATCATCCTCACATTCTACCGTTATCACAATATCATCTGCATATTGCAGAATGGGCACCCCACTTGGAACCAAATGAGAAATAACCCCCTTCACTAGCCCTTTGTCGTGAACTATGTTAATAATCTCTGCCAAAGCATCTGCAACTAAGTTGAAAAGGAGAGGTGAGAGAGGATCCCCTTGTCTCAATCCTCTGTAAGTTCTGAAATAAGGGCCAACCTTACCATTGATGTTAATACTAACTCTTCCTCCCCTCACAGAGCTCATAACCAGCTTAACCGAACTTTCAGAAAAACCTTTTCTCAACATCACTTCTTCCAAGAAACTCCAATGAATCTTATCATAAGTTTTCTCAAAATCAAGTTTTAGGATTACCCCTTTCCTCTTAGAACATCTCATCTCATGAACAATCTCATGCAGAGCTACCACCCCATCCAGAATGTTTCTACCTTTGATAAAAGCAGATTGGCTGTCATTAACAATTCTATCTGCAATCACCCCCAGCCTGTTAGCTAAAAGCTTAGTAAGAATTTTAAAACTGACATTAAGCAAACAAATAGGCCTGTATTGTCTAATGCTGTTGGCCTCTTTGAGCTTAGGAATTAGAGTTATCGCCCCATAATTAAGTCTTTTCAAATCCAGAACCCCATTGCTGAAATCTTTAACTAACTCAAGAAAAGGCTTCTTAATCACACCCTAAAACTCTTTATAAAAGAGATTAGGAAAACCATCTGGACTAGGAGCTGAATTAGTTGGCAACTCCTTAATAATCTTCCACACTTCATCCTCAGTGAAATTCTGAAGCAAAAACAAATTGTCACTTTCCATAACTTCAAGCTTACTGCTCTAGACCTCCTCAGCCAACCCCACATCATGATCTTGATCAAAACCAAAAAGAGATTTGTAAAACCCATCAATGTGATCTCTTAACTCCTTCTTACTTCTTAAAAGGGACCCATCATGAAGCAAACTGAGAATACCTTATTGTCTTGCTATGATTCCTTACTCGGTTGTTGTTTTAATACAAGGTAAATTAGATGCATACACGTGAACCACCGCAACACGCGCTACACTTATCTTGACTAATAAAAAAAGTACCCCACCCAGTAGGACGATCCTCCCACGCCTTCATCTGCGCTGCCTGCTCATGTTCTCCTCTGTGCGCCGACGCATCATCAGCCTCCCTCCTTGAACCGCTTGCTCACTTCTCCAACCGCTCCCCACGACACTCTCCTTCTCCTACAGACAACACAACAACACCTCCAGTGTCCATCTCTATCCCACCTCCGCGCCCATCTTCGTGCCCTCGCCACGCCCATGTTGCCCTCGTCCTCTTGACGACCACACCCTCCAATCTCCAGCGTCGTCCTCTCGACGACAACTCCACCCACTCCTGGTATGATTAATCGGATAGGATTTCGATGGGAGGAGAGGCTGCGAGGTCTCCAGCCGGAGTGCTCGAGGATAGCGTAGATATGAGCGGAATGGACTCAAGGGAGCGAATCGTCTTCTAGCAACCTCTGGTGAGGGCGATGACGGACGACGGAGTACTACCAATAGAATTTGTAACTGCCCACCGGCTGAAAGATCACAAGCAGAGTATGTAAGTGTTCTGTCAATAGAATTTTTGTATCTAAGTTGTTATTTCATTATTCTTCTTGATGTAGAATTTAGATCCGGGAAAGGTTGGCATTGTTCTGTAACTTGGTTCCTAAAACTCCTATTATTTTGCTGATATTTGTGCAGGGTTACTATAAGACCACATTAGAATATCTAATTTGGCCAAGCTTTACTAGCTTGTGTCACGACTGTGTCCATTCCCATGGTTGAATGTGTTTAAAGTATCGCCAGTGTCATGGATGGTTGATGCAAGATATATGTTGGGAGCCAAAAATGTAATTCTGGACCCTCTGTGTATACTGCACTAGTTCAGGATCACGCTAGTGCACACAGTGGTAACATCAATGAGATATCATTTCTATACACAAAGATGACTAATAAATAGGCAAATAACAATAATTATCAGAGTAACAACCTAAAGGACAAAGCACATCATTAATGCCTCAGAAGGCGAATAGCTCAATGAAGCTGTAGCGGAAGGTAACGGAATAACTTCAGTGAAGCCTATCCGTATGCCCACAGGCAATCGGCTGGGGTAGCGCGACCTAGTTCTCCATGATCCTTGAAGTAGACCAGGTTGACCGACAATTCCTTAACTTTATCTGAATGATTATAGCAAGATTGAGAACACAGCTGTAATCAACAAGTTGCACCATAGAATGCAAATATAGATGATGGCTTATTCCAAAAGAATTAGCTTTTGTGGTTATTTTGCAATAAAGCTGTATTTGCAATTGAATACAAATAATAGATTGATAGCGTAATTCAAAATAAATAAACAATAATAGTTTAACAAGGATACAAAGCCTATCAATTTCTTTCACATAGCCATATGAGTTTAATCACACAGCTATCCCTTCCTAGTTATTTTTATGAAAATCTACCCCTCGTGTGAAATCGCCGAGCATGTCCATGACCACGGAGGTGGCTATTCGAATAGTTTTAATCTCTGCAGAGGTTGTACACTTTACCCAAAAGATATAATCAACTTGTATGGAGCTAATCACAACAAAACCTTTACGAAACTTCATCTCAATCAATTGACACTCCCAGTGTGTCTTACTGACGACACTAACGCCCACACAGGAAATTAGTCCATCACACACTGTTGGATAGGGAAGCGGCGAACCGTCCTGCGATGTGAATCGCCACGGAGGTAGAAACACACCTCTACCTTGGCACAGAGCTTAACCTACTACCTGAGTAGTCAATGTCGAGATTCTGTAACTTAGTAAGTTAGGCTCGTCCCATACCAGACATGTGGTTATACGATAAGGTCTAGTTCAATAGCACACAAAGTTAAGTCCTTAATTGACCAATGCGAGACTGCCAATTTCTAACTAAGCAAAATTCATATATCCCAAGCACGGACAACGACACTATGGCCTATTTCCCCACAACGGGTACATGCACAATCTTCTAACTTATCTGGTTGGTAGCATTTCAACTGACAACAGCCAGATCGAATGTAGGACATCGAAATAGCAGGTTTGTCTTATCACACCTGCTTGATGTCGCATGATGTTGACGAAAAGCAGCGGTGAACTCTGACCAAGTGATGGTCGACTTGTCCTAATGGGCAGCATGAAAGTTTTTCCATCAATATAATGCAACTCCTTCCAATTGATGAGCAGCATAGAGAACTTTCTCATTATTGTTGCATTGCACAACAATTAGCTTCTCTTCTATGGTGCGAATCTAGGATTCTGCATCCATAAGTGCAGTCGATCCTTCAAAGGCAGGCGGTTTGGTCATTATGAACTTTACAAACTTGGACTGAGGGTGTGCCGTTGGGGTGACAATGAGTTGTGCTTCATTGCAAACCTTAATATTGTCCAATGGTTGCGTCATCGCTTGCATGAGCTGATTCTAGGTGACAGGAAATTGATTCAGGCTCTGATGTGTCACTACTGGCACTAAAGATAGTTGTTGGTTATTGTCTGCTCTGGTACTGACACTGGTGATAGTACGACGACTTGTTTGATTATTCTGATTCAACAAAATGATTAAAGTAGTGGTGGTCTGATTCTACTGTGTCATCATGTTGTTTATGTTCTGCATCATCGTGTTCATGAGTTGAGTATGAGGTGCCAAGAATTTTCTCATGATCAGATCGCTACTCCACGTCTTGATAGCTATCGATTGGATCGACAATATCTCGAAATGCACAGACGGTCTCAAGATTACTGACATGGTTGGCTTCACTGGAGCTCTTCATCTACTGGTTGACCAGGGCTAATAGATGACAGGGAAAAGCACAAGGTAAGGGAAGACAATCTACTAAGGGGAGTAGGTTTAACCCAAGGAACACCAGGGAACACACAGATAGTCGAAAAGCTATTAAGAGGCATAAAACTCACAACCAAACTATACACAGGAGAAGGAAAATGAAAATCTAACTATCTAGTCGACTTACACTTCGACTTAACTGGGTGACTTGGCTCATCACACGAGAGGAACCAACGCTCATTTATCCTATATGGTTGGTCTGAAGAAAACTCAAACTGGTCACGGTCTTCATCAAATGTTGACTGCTTGTGATCCTTGCAAGCGAATCTTGGAAAAAGACAGGGGAATGTACAACTTCTTCTTGGTCTTCACTTCTTACGACGAACCTGTCTTGAACATTTGGGGAGATATCGATACGTTGTTGTTGGTTGAATGGCCTTCGAAGAGTTTTATGAAAATAGCTCTTGGCATCCAACATGACATTTGGCACAGATAACAACAACTATAGAAGTTATGAGGAAAGCGAGTCCAATTTAATACTCAAAACGGTGAGGAAGAATATAGATGAGAAAGGAATATAATGGAAGAGTGTAGAAGCTGTAAAAGATGAGACTAGCACATCATTAAGATTTTCCATTTGTAAAAGATTTTTTGATGGCCTTCCTAAAAATGACCATTCTAACTAAGGTTACAACCTACAGTCGATATGGATTTGATACCACTTCTGTCGGGACCCAAAAATGCAATTCTGGACCCTTTGTGTATACTGCACTTGTCCAGAATTACGCTAGTACACACAGTGGCAACATCGATGAAATATCATTTTCATACACAAAGATGACTAATAAATAGGTAAATAACAATAATTATCATAGTAATGACCTTAAGGTCAAAGCTTACAATTAATGCCTCAAAAGGCGAATAGCTCAATGAAGCTGCAGCGGAAGGTAATGAAATAACTTCAGTGAAGCACATCCATATGTCCATAGGCAATCGGCTGGGAGTAGACCTGGTTGACTGATGATTCCTTCAGTTTATCAGAATGATTGTAGCAAGATTGAGTACACAGCCGTACTCAACAATTTGCACTACAGAATGCAAATATAGATGATGGCTTATTCCAAAAGAATTGGCTTCTGTGGTTATTTTGCAATAAAGCTGCATTTGCAATTGAATACAAATAATAGATTGATAGTGTAATTCAAAACAGATAAACAATAATAGTTTAACAATTATTTTCAAAAAGGATACAAAGCCTAATCAATTTATTTCACATAGCCATACAAGTTTAATCACACAACTGTCCCTTCCCAGTTGTTTTTATGAAAATCTACCCCTCGTGTGAAATCCCCGAGCATGTCCATGACCGCGGGCGCGATTATTCGAATAGTTTTACACTCTGCAGAGGTTGTACACTTTATCCAAAAGATGCAATCAACCTGTACGAAGCTGATCACAACAAAACCTTTCCGAAACTTCATCTCAATCAATTGACACTCCCGATGTGTTTTACTGACGACACTAACGCCTACATAGGAAATTATTCCATCGCACACCGTTGGACGGGGAAGCGGTGAACCGTCCTGCGATGTGAATCGCCACGGAGGAAGAAACACACCTCCACCCTGGCACAGAGCTTAACCTACTACCTGAGTAGTCAATGTCGAGATTACGTAACTTACTAAGTTAGGCTCGCCTCATACCAGACATGTGGTTGTACGATAAGACCCAGTTCAATGACGCACAAAGTTAAGTCCTTAATTGATCAAGACGAGACTACCAATTTCTAATTAAGAAACCATAATTCATATATCCCAAGCACGGAGCTCCACCATATCACAGAGTTTCCACCATTGGTCTTAGTCTAAATCTTTTTCCACCCTGTTGGTTAAGTGCAACACATGCCATCAACGAGTAATAGACACAACGCACACAGTTTTAAACAAAGTTCCATAATCACTTAGTCAATTTTATATTTGCAAATCAGATGACAATGAATGACTCGTTGCATGGCTAAGCAGACTATTCATATCTACCCAACCCACGTTGGTGCTATAATAATACCAACTAATAATTAACCAAACTAGGGTGACAAAAGATCAGGTTAATACAATAGGCAAGGAGGATAAAATCAATTTCTCGGAATATTCTATTCCAAAAATATTTAGAAAATGGCTGAGTGTATGACATGTGGGACCTACTAATATTGATGAATTTCTAGAATTAAAATAATTCCAGAAATAAGGTAGAGAGAGCGACATGTGGGATCAATAAGATAAAGGATTTTTCAAGAATTAAATTAATTCCTGAAAATAGGATTAGGGGTTGACATGTGGGCCACTCGTCCATGGACCAGGTCCACAGAAATATGCTAGCCCACGGTGGACCAAGCTCATGAACAGGGTTTGACCAGGAGTTGACTGACATGCGGGATCCGCATGTAAGAGGGAGAATATAATTAGGGTTTTTAATTGAGTAGATGACAGGTGGGGTCTACATGCAAGAGAGAGATATATATATTTGGTTTGGATTGAATGAATGACAAGTGGGGCTGCTCAACAGAGAGAGAAAGAATTACAGAGAGAAAGCAACCAGAGAATTCTGTGTTGGAAATTACTGTATGTGCAATGTCTAGAGAAAACATAGGACAGAAACTCCACCATCAGTTCATGGCGCAAGGTTACAAGAGATAGCAAATATTTGGCACTGAGATAGGAAAGCAAAACATAGAGGAAGAAGGATGCCTGGCCTACACCTTAGAGAAAGAAGGGAGAACCAACAGAGAGCAATCACGTAGAAATCACATAACCAAAAACAACAGACATGAATAGGGACAGAGGGCACGACTGGTTCATGGCGTATGGAGGTGACGGTAATTGGAGGCGAACCAACTCCGGTAAACCAGCAAAACGGAATGGCGACGACGAACCGAAGATGATGACGTGGTCAAAACAGCAAAAAATGATACCATGCACCGGCGGCGAGGCGAAGAACGGCGACGATGGCGGCCTCACGGGCGCATGACGCTTCCGGCGATGCTCTGCGAGGGGGTGGGGTGCATGGCGTAGAACGTGGTGACACAAACCCAACGGTGGTGGAGTTGAAGGCAGGGGATCAACAATTGTGGAGTAATTGGCCGGAGAATGGAGACGGTCAAGAGGACAGAGAATGTTGGATTCTCGGTGCACGGTGGATGAAACTTGAATCTAAAAGATGGGGGAAAATAGGTATCGATGAGGGGCATGAAATGACGCGATCGGATTTTTGGAAAAACTCACCGAGGAGGTGTGGCACTCGACGTACGCGTTTCAGTGACATGGCTCGACTTGGCTGACGGTGAACCGGTAGTCTTCGGGTGAAGAGGATGGAAGCATGACGTAGAACGCGGCGATGCGAACTCAACGTCGTAGATGGTTCGGCCGAAGGACATTGTATGAAGGCACAATTCGCTAGAGAAGACCTTCGGTTAGAGCTCGGTCTTTTGCAGATTGTGATAAAAATAGATCGATTCGGAGGATACCAAATCAGGGGATTGGAAAAGGAGATCAAGACAGAAGTTTGAACGGGATCAGTTTCCTTTTATATGCACTGGAGAGGAAGATAGAAAATTACACATATAGGCTCGGAACTCTCTGGCTGTTCGGTTGGAGATGACAATAAACAGTAACCGACGTGTACTGTAGTAGCCGAGAGGAGAGAGAAAAGGAAGGGTTTTCGGAATTAAAGAAAAGGCCAAAAATCAAGGTGGTCAAATAAATAGCAAACAAACTCAGAAAATACCCAAAAATTCCTTGGAACACAAGGAAGCCAAATAACACTAGTTTTTATTTAATTTATATTTAGATTAGTCAAATTAAATATTTTAATTTTAAGAAAATTTCCAATTAAGCTGTATTAATTCAAATAAAATTGGTGAAATTTTTCAGAGACCTAAACTATTCAAAAGATTTTTGAAAAGCCACATTTTGGGACGTTACAATATAACATGTATGATCTTCTAATTTGCATATCAGTGAATACAAAATGTAAATATTGAGATGTGGTGCTTAGTAGTGTTAGGTATGCAAAAGTCGAAATTTTTATATCAGTCCATTTTATGGTCCGTTGAGTATTTAAGCCTATTGGTTTTCTTAACACACCTGGTTGCATATTGATTATCAGATCAATATTGTAGACAAACATATTCTTTCATCAACATTTTGTGTTTAGAATAAGAACACTAATAGTTTTAATGCATGAATCCTCTTGCGAAGTGAAGAAAGTTTTTTTAGGTTGTAAGATCGATGACTTAAACAAGGTATCACATTTATTTTATTCTTATAAACCTTCAATCAATATAAGTGTCAATCTTCGCTAATTGGGTACTGGTATTTGGATAAAACCACCTTCCCCTTTTGATGCTACAATTTGGTCCTTCATGTACTAAACATGATTGTTAAGAGGAATTATCTCTTTTGTGTTATAACAGTATGTGGAAGTTCCTATTAGTTAAACGACATACACATGCTGAGTAGAAATGCGATAATTATCTTCACTTTTGTGGAACACGCGATACAAAAAAAAACAAGTTGATGCATGTGGAGACAAACATGAGCTCAATGCATACCATGGATTTACTTTTGTTGGACAATTGATTTTGGTGTCAGTAGCTTGCGTATTATGCGGCAACATTATGCTATTAGTTAAGTTAATTTAAATCTTTATTCAGTTGAAAAAATAAATCTTTAATAAGATCATTAGACGATTCATAGATGTCTATAAGATCTTGATTTTTTTTGTGTTAACCTAGAAGCAATACTTTTTGCATTATCATTGTTTTGTTGTTCACTATTCAGATTATACCTGAAATAATACTTCTTGTGAATCATTATATGCACGCAGGAAGAACACCAAGTCTTCTAGCTCCATATCAGAAACTATGGTACGAACATGACGGCTTTTTCTCCATATTGCATATATTGAGGGGCTGCTTGGAATTTACTGGCTATATTATGTTGTTACATACTTACATCCTCTATTCAAAAAGATGTAAGAAGAAGGAAATGTAATATATTTTTGAACGGATGGAGTTGTTAACTATTTATCTATAACAAAGCCAGGTCATGCTCTACAGTAACTACAACTTCCACATGGCAGCATTTATCTTGGCATTTTGATTGTCTTCATTTTTCTGTAATTTGGGTGCAGTAGTAATCTGGCACACAGAAGTTGTGGTCTTCCCTAGGAACTTGATAATAAGGAGATCTAGGAAATTGATAATAAAGAGATCTGCTTGTGATCATTTAGCTGGTGGGCACCGCAATTATGAATTATGAAAGAGAAGCTATGCACTTGTAAAAATGCTAAATTCAAGTGGTTTGAACTTACCAAATGCACATCTGAACAAAGCTATGATGTTTTAGACTTAGTGTATTAATTCTTGCTTTTAGGTTGGTTGATCCCAGCTAAGTTGAGTTAGAGTAACCAAAAGTACTATTGTTGACCACTGCAACACCTAGTTTGGAGTATGTACTAGTGTGGATGTGTGCCGTCATGATCATCAAGGATGGGAGAACACCTTGGACAGTGTCGGGACCCAAAATATGCAATTCTGGATCCTCTGTGTATACTGCACTAGTCCAGGATCACGCTAGTGCACACAGTGGCAACATCAGTGAAATATCATTTCCATATACCAAGATAACTAATAAATAGGCAAATAACAATAAACATCGAGTAAAAACCTTATGGTCAAAGCTTACAATTAATGCTTCAGAGGGCGATAGCTCAATGAAGTCAGCAATGAACGCAAATGTATAAACTTCAAGAAGCCCATCCATATCCCCACAGTGCAATCGGTCAAGCGCGACCTAGTTCTACACGATCCTTGAAGTAGACCTTGTTGACCGGAGATCCTTCACTGCTTGATTTATTAAAGCAAGCATGAGTACACACCGTACTCGCAAGTCATACCACAGAAATGCAATTATAGATGCAGGCTTATTCCAAAGGAATGGCTTCTGTGGTTCTTTTGCAGAAATGCAACATTTGCAATTTGAATACAAATAATAGATTGAAAGCACAAGTAAAACAAATAGACGATAGTAATTTTATCAGTTGTTTCACAAAGACACATGTCCTTAACATGTTATTCACATAGCTGCATAAGTTACCTCACACAGCTATCCCATCCCAAGTTTTATGAAAATCTACCCCTCGTGTGAAATCCCTGAGCATGTCCATGACCGCAGACGCGGCTATTCGAATAGATTGATTAACACTCTGCAGAGTTTGTACACTTTACCATAAGATGCAATCAACTTGTACAGAGCTGATCATAACAAAACCTTTCAGAAACTTCATCTCAACATTGACACTCCCGGCATGCTTAGCCGCCACAGACGCACACCGTTGGATAGGGAAATGGCGAACCGCCCCAGGATGCGGCTACTTGGTAGTACACACCTCCACCCAATCCGATACAGCTAACCTACAACCTGAGTAATCAATGTCAAGACTCCATAACTTATTAAGTTAGGCCCGTCCCATCAGGTATGTGGTTGTACAAAAGGCCCAGTTAAATGGCGCACAAGGTTAAGTCCTTAACTGACCGAGGCAAGACTTCCAAATTCTAACCTATCATTCCCGCCAACATAGATCCACCATAAAGTATACCAGATCACTTGCCCCCGTCCAAAACCTTTTCCCACCCTGTTGATTAAGTGCAGTATATGCCATCAATGAGTAATAGCACATAGTACACACAATTTTATCAAACGGTTCCATAGTCACTTTGTCAAGTTTATTATTGCGACTCACATGAAATGATGACTCGTAGCATGGCTAAGCAAACTAATCAGATCTAACCAACCCACATTGGTGGTATAATAGCACCAACTAAATAAACCAAACTAGGGTGACAAAAGATTATGGCATACAATTAAACAAGGAGGTCATAAGAAATTGGATATTAACTAATCCCAAAAACATTGAAATAAATAATTAAAGTAAATGCAATAATTTAAATCAATATAACTTTTGAAAACTGGGTTCAATATGATCAAAGGTATAACTTGCCTTGAGATAGGTCTAAGTACTGATCTTGCTCTTGAGGTGTTCCTTCTTCTTCAAATCTTCTCGAAGTATCGACGTCTAAACGAAAGCAAATAAATAAAACAAATAAATAACAGAGGCAAAACAAACTCCAAAAATTAAATAAAAATCTCAGATAAATAGATCTGGAATTTAGATGAATTTAGGAATTTGAATGGACTCAATCGGAGTTCGGATGCAAAAGATATGGGCTTTGGAAGATTGAAATCTTAGAAAAACCCTAAAACTGGATTATTGGAATTTCCCGAATTATTTTCCAATTGAAAATTCTGGGTTTATGATGTCAGCGAAGGAATTCAGCTGAAAAGAATAAAAAGAATTTGATCTGATAGGTGGGACCCACTGTCATAGAGAGGTGCACCGTGGACCGAGTTCAAGGAGGTTGGCTCGTGTGGACTTTGGGTTGTGCCAACTGGCTGCTAATCAAGACATAACATGGTTGCCACATGGGATCAAAAGACGATGTGGCGGCTTGGCTAGCAGCTGATCTGGCACAAAGAGGAAACATGCAAGGAGGGCGGCAGCCATGGCCGGCGACAACGAAGCTTGGTGGCGAGGGCTACCGGAGACAAGGGAGGCTAGGTGAGTTACCAAAACGGGATGCCGAGGGTATGACGAAGCTCTGAGAGGCGATGGCTCGGCTCCAGCGGCGATGAGGTGGTGGTGGTGACGACTTTGGCGGCGGCGAGCTTGCGGGCGACGGTGAACTTGACGATTTGATGGCGCCCAAAGGAAACGGAGGAGAGCACCGGGTTGGCCAGACCACAAGGATCACCAAGAGCTACTTCGGGTGGACGGAGACCGAGGGCCGGCGAAGAAATCCTGCGAAGAAGCTTGCGGCGACGCCGACTTTCTTCGGTGAAATCCGACCAGATGAAGAACAAATTTGTGGCGGCGTTTTAGGGTTTTGGAGGAGGAAGACCGGGCGAGCAAATTGATGCAGACGGGAGGCTTTAAATAGCACGGGAGAGGAGGAGTTCCAAATGGAGCCGGCGGCGCTGCTTCGACGAGTTTGCTCTGGGCACGGGAAGAAGAGACCATGTTGAAGACGATGCACAGGCATGGGGCCACCGGTCGGCAAGGCAAGAAAATGGAAACGCAGTGCTTCTCAAGTGGGCTGACTCACTCGCGCAAAGGAAAGAAAGGACGCTGGGCTTCGCGAGTGGCTTGGCCCAAAGGAGAAGCAGATGGGAGTCAAGGCGGCCCAGGGCTGCGGCTGGATGCCCACGCGCTAGGAGCGGACAAGAGCAGCTACCCAAGGCAGCGCAAGGACATGGCAGGCTTGGTTGACCCAGGTTGACTCACTACTGGCTTTGCCAGATCCGCTTAGCCACGCTACGGAGAACACGACGCAGAGTAGTGGGTCGGTTCATTGAAAACAAAGGGAAAGGAACCGAAGTGGGCCAAGGAAAAAGAAATAGAATGGGCTAAATGAACGGATTTCGGCCCAAGAGGCAAATATGAGATTTTATATAATTTTTCTTTTTAGAAAATAGCAGCAAATCCAAATGGCAAATAGAAAATAGCAAATGCACTCGGAACAATTCTAGAAAAATCTAGAAAATATCCAAGTACATAAAATCCAAATAAAATAGTTTTGATAACAGTTGATGTTGACATTATTCATATTAAATTGTTTTTGATTTATGAAAGTCCCAGTTAAGCTTTATTAATTCAAATAAAATGGTGAATTTTTCCAGGGACCTAAACTACTCAAAAGATTTTTTTGAAAAGCCAAATTTTGGGACGTTACAAACAGGTCCTTGTGTTGTGACTTCTAAAGTTATGAGCTCAGCGGCTCCCTTGCCCCTCCATGTTGCTGGTGTTTACATGGTTGTAATTTGTGTAGCCAATTTAAACCGTAACTACTAGTTTGAGATAATATAAATATATCTTTGTTTCATAGTGTTATTTATGAAACAATAGTAGTTGTGGTAGTTTAAACAATAGAGTACTAGCTGGTGCTCAAAAGTTTGAGAACTATTTTGTAGGATTCGATATAAGGCAATGAAACACTTGCATTTACTAGGACATATATCTTTACTAGTCCATAAGCACTTTCAAGTTGTTTAGCTGGGATATATATGCTTTTAGGTTGTGTGATATTCTTGCTTTGAGGTTGTTCAGTTGGAATGACCCCCCCCCCCCAAGTTGTCTCTGAAATGTCCCTAAATCTTGCAATGTTATGTCTTGAGCATGCTGGAGCCACAAGTTATAATGGGTGATCCATGCATCTTGTTTGCTGGTTTGATGCTCGATAGTTTGGTTTGGCATGGTGTGGGGTTGCAGCAGCTTGTTTGCATTAGGAGAGGGATCAAGATGGAATTTGGGCGCACTAGGCTGATTGCTGGGAACAAGGGATGCCTATTATTCATTGCAAAACTGTGTCATGTTCATCATTCTTCTTTTCCTTTCCGCCCTAACAAATTTATACTTTTAATTTGGACAGACCAAACAAATATTAGATGATTGTTTGAATTAGGAGTTGTATGCAAGAATTAGATCTTTTTGTTTTTGACAAAGTTGGTACTTGCTATTTTAGCACTGTTGATCAACGAAATCCACACGCTAGATAAGTGCATGCAGAGGCTCGCCGAGGCAATCGACGCGGCCCCCATCCCGCTCTCTGGTGAGAGGGAGGCCGAGGTACGAGAGGCTGTAGCCAAACTTGCCACCGTGTGTGCCGCCATAAGGGTGGGCTTGAGCCACTAGAAAGGTAGGTCCGGGAGGTCTTCCACCGCATTATGCACAGCCGCATGGAGGGCCTCGACTCGCCCATGCTCAACGCCGATTGAACCATCAATAATTCACATTTGATTGCACGATGTGGTGGTGATAGGCAGCTCTCCTGTTCTTGATTTTTGCTCAGTTGTGATCGGGTAGTAGTAAGTATAAAATGTGTATTGTTCTGTAAAGGAAGGGGAAAGGAAAGGAGCGATCTTTGTGTAAAGATGATTCCTTCTTCCCATGTTTTGATGCTGCATTCGGTGTATATCATCGCATTTTTGTTAGTCATGTACGTGTGTGCAGCTAATTCTTGAGTAACTTGTGTTTGGAAAATCTATGAGGTCACAACGTGTAGGCACAACTACATTTCTTATCTTAGAAGCATTGCAGGGGCATTAGACGTTGATAGTTCACACTTGCTTTCTTGTGACTGGTTTTGACAAATCAGATGTGGTATGCTACTTTTGCTTCTAGAGAACGAATTACTAGATAGTTGAAACATCTACCTGTTGTGGAAGTTTATTGGGAATGACTTCTTTTTATATTCATAGTGGTATTTATCCTGATTTTAACATGTATGTAATGCAAAGACATTAGAATAAAGTGGGTGGCAGACTAAATCACCGTTACTTCAATAAGGATTATTCAGACAAAAATGGAGAGATGGGATTATGTTTCTATTTTGTAAAAAGCAATGAATTAATGAGTATTAACTGGTCTGGTAGGGTTCTCGGATATTAATTTTTTTCACTGACTTGTTAGATAGGAAGAATTGGTCTTAAGAACTAGATGATAGTACCTAATCAATTGTACAAGTGTTTTTGGTTCATGTGAATTTTATTTCATCATGACTATTAGTGTGTTCTACTCCAAAACATATCAAAGTACAATGTCCATCTTGAGAAGTCCTTGGTAGTTAGCATGTGTCTTGGCCTCTTTGGGCCCTCTGAATGTTCAAGATCATAGTAGTTGCTTGTGTTGGTTTTGTTTTGTGTGCAATATGTACACATTCCCCATCTAATATAATTCACTCCCTTGTATATTTGGAAATGAGTCATGTATTAACATGGTTCTTGAATCACAAGTTTAGATAAATCGATTGAGAATACAATTTTAATTCACGATAACATCTCATGTACGATTCTTTTTATCCGATGCAACACATGGGTATCTACCTAAGACACGATGATACAGGGAATCAATTCATTCATAGACATGTTATGTTTGGTTTACGTAAAAACATAATTAGTTCTAAGTTCGGACTGCGAATGTGTGCTTGACTTAAACTATTAGAATTGTTTGGTCTAACTTCAAACATGTACCTTGTAGGACCGGAAAGGCGACTAGAGAGGGGGTGAATAGACGCTTTCTCTAAATTTCACCTCGATCGAACTCAACACTACTTTCACTCTAATAGCTATAAAAGCTATGAAGATCTGTATACAGGCACAGCGGATGACCTGTGTTGAATCCGATCAAACCCCGCAGCAAAAGACCAAAAACCTCTCACAACCGCATACACAAAATCCAGAGCATCCTCTCACGGCAGAGCACAAGTGAACAACAAGAACAGCGTATATAAGTGTGTGCACTAGTATACAGTAAGATGATAGCTAGCAAAGCAATGACACAATTAAGGCAGTGTTATAACCCTCGGACTTGTATCTCAAATATGCTCTTGGCAATCACTGCTTTAATACCCAGGAGCATTGGTCCCTTGACAGCCCATACAAGACCGAATCAATCCACACATAGACTCTGCAGCCAAAAAGTCAAAACCAAAACAGCCATCACACTAATGATCAGACAAGCAAAAAGAAGGCCAAAATTTAATGCATGAACAGGATTCTGAAGGATGCACAAGAAATTGCCGAGAACTACAAGTTTTGTAGGTAGAGCAGGTCACCAAAAACTCTAGATTTTTGTGAGAATTCCAGCCGTCCGAGCCCAGTAGCATCCCGCTGGTCACCAAGACATACACGATAGGAAACAAAATCCAAATCAATTCGTTCAGGACAAGAAAAGAACAGCAGCAAACCGATGAACCAAATAACCAGCACCCAAGGCAATAATCAAAACCCAACAGTAAAATCGCTGGATCAAAGATTTCACTGCCTCCACACGAGACTACAGCCGAGCTCCTTTTTCACCGGAAAATGGCGCCGCCTGGACTCTGATTTCTACAGGGCTTTTCTCACGGGCGGATCTATCCAGGCGCTCTGCTGGCCGCCGCCCCAAATTTTTGTCTACCGAACAGGAAAAGCTTAGCTGCTGCATAGGGCAAACAAGCCGCCTTGCAGCAGGCTGTCTCGCACAGGTAAGCAAGCCAACAAGGAGATCAGGAAAAATGGCGAGACAAAAACCAGCGCAAATCAATGGATATTAAGACAGGACAAATAAAGCAGAACAAACAGGACAGCAATTTGGGGGACGCCGCTGCTACTACTTTTCTCCAGGGATGCTCATTTTCCAGCGGCCGCCAGGGGCTCTTGCCGCAGTCCAGATCTGGATTTTGCGGGACCTTCTACTGGCGCCGATTTTTCAACGGGGCAACAGGACTCTTCTAGCAGGATGCCGCCGCCATGAACCTGTCTTTTCTCAGGAGGACAAGCCGAGATGCTTGATTTTTAGCGAGGCCAAAAGCCGTCGCACCCACAGGAAACGACACAGCACAGAATGAGCCAACAAGCAAATCGCCGGATCTGAAGAACAGCAACAACAGAAGCAAGAACAAGCCGCATAGATCTGGTTTCGGTGCATTCAAAGAAGCAAAAGGCCGGCCATAAAACTAAACGCTTCACTCATAGGGCGCCGCCAAAGAGCTCTCGATTTTTGCAGCATTAAAACAAATCCAGTAACACTCAAAAGGGAGGACAACAAAAACAGACACAGCAATCAAATAGCTGCCGCTAGCACTGAAAGGAAATAAACAAACAAAACTTCTATCAATCCATCAAATCATACAAGGTGCTGAACTTCTTTCTACCAGCGCAAAAATTGGGGGCGCCGCCACACCAAGAATAAAAAACGCCCCAACTAAAGCCTCTGCATTTTTTGTTTTGCAGGGCAGAGAGGCCACCGCCTCAACTTTTTCTCAGTGGCTGCCTACTTCTCCAGCAGCCCTGAATGACCCATCTACAATTCCTTTTATAGGGCCAGCCACCAAACCCTAAAACCCTTTTAGAATTTGGAGTTAAACCTAATGGCTTCCGTTAAGGGCCAACAACAACGGAACACACACGCACGCATCTCAAAGCGTCGTCTTCATCGTCGATTGATCTAAACCACTTCACCATGCGCCGACCCGCGCCGCGGCTTAGTTAAAAGGTCACCAAGAGGGTATTTGGTCAAATTACCAAAATACCCCTTCTCGATCATTTTCAAAAGACCGAGTCCATCTGTTGAAGCAATCGCCTGCTTCGCCACGTGTAGGTTGATCAACGGCTCCATGTCGCCAAGTCTCTCCCGTCCGGATCCCACTGGCACCACTGAGCACTTGCAACGACTCATGGCCCGCTTGATCCAACCATCGACCAACCGTCCGCTCGGTCATCCTCGCCCATTCGGCCATGCTTGAGTCACTCGACCACCCGGCATCCTTGATCGCTCGACCTCGACTCTCCAAGATTAGTCCCGATCCTCCTCCATGACTTGACCGTCATTGACACGCAAGCCACCTACACAAAGAATAGACAAGCAAACACGAATCCGGGAACAAGTTCTTCACAACTTGACCCACGTTAGTCAAAACATGCAATATGCAACACATATGCATTATCAAACATGGATATGACCTATCCCAAAATCAATTCACCACTTATATCAACATTCAAGACAAAAGCGGCCGCATCCGCCACGACCGACAGATCCAAACTTTATCGAAAACTCGTGAAACATCAAACCAAAAGCCACATTGCCAATTGTTTCATCATCCTAAGATCATGGGCATATCCCCATGATATCCACATACCTAAATTTTCCAATATAAATATGCCTTTTTTTGCTTGCTTTGAATAACACTTTGAGATTTTATTAAAAACATTTTGAGCCATGGAATGTAATGCGGAATAGGAATAGAGAAAATTTTCAGTGTGAGATGATTCAGAAAGCTTTAGCTTTGTACATACGCTTCACACAATATAAAAATTATTCCGTTCAAAATATGAGATTTTGTCGCAACGCACGGGTACCCTACTAGTACATGCTTGAAATGACGGATAATCTAGGGACAAATCCGCACACTAACGCTTCTCTACTGAAGTACACTCGAGTGTGCACATATATATTGTAGAATCTGAACTCGAACCCAGATTGTCAGGTACGAAGTCTCACCCCACAAGGGCAGCTTTGATATAATGATAATGCCATTTGATATGTAAATACAAAATCATGATGATATGAAAGTAATTTCAATTATGAAACTAATGGTGCCATTTTTACCTTACATATTGTTGAACTAATTATTAACCATAATTTATGAAGTTTGTGCACACCTTAGAAAAACAATCTTACACAAGACAAATACTTCTATGTTTTATTTTGAGAAAATTCACAATATGCAACTGAATAACTACATGATTCACAATATGCCACTCATTATGAGGTTAACATGTGGGCTCAGGACCCATATATCAGTGAGACACAAGTGCCATATTATGAAGATTCGAAGTTATTTAGTGGCATATAGCGAATTGCCCATTTTTATTTTCGAGACGTACTTCTATGTTTTAACAAGCACATGAAATATCATGTCTAATTAACAATTCCAGCGCTATAATTTTGTCAAACCCCACATATATCGATTCGTTATGTATACTAGATGGTAAGGCGCGCTACGTTGTGCCCGCCCGTTAAATTTATGATATTTGGCAGGTGTTTATACGGTATTTGGTTTGACATAATGTAATCTGGCACGCAGCGCATGAAATATCAAGAGCATGCTTTATTGATTATTTTTGGGAGTTAGATGGATTAGAAGCAACTTTCTTCAATAAGATATGAAGTCGATAAAAGTAACCAGGCATACTGAGTGTCTTTGTACTGCTAATATGTGAGTCTGTTATTCACATGTTAAAGGAAACCAACTACTAGTGCTAATTGACAAAGCATATATTAAGCTAATATGTTATAGGAAACAAACTGCTGCTGCTAATTGACAAAACATACATTAAGCTAATCTCAGTGCATTCTGGATGTTGTGTTAGTGATTTACCTTTTTGGTAGCGGTCAGCCAAAAGAGTGATGAAAAGTTGAGGCAGTGGCTCAAATGTACCAAGCACACATAAACTAAGGGGCAGATGGCCAACATTACAGATAAAATTATATCATATAACAAGCAAATGATCTGCAAGCCTAATGGAATGGAAACAAGATAAATGGAAATGTTATGCATGCATAATGGAATGGAAAAGAGAAATAAAAAATAATCTATTGTTATCTAAAATTTACCTATGAAGGGTTGCTCTTTTTGTTGCCCCAAAGTAGCCTTTTCTTTTGTTCAGTGGATAAACGCCTAGTTCCAAATCCAAATGCAACAATGTTCCTATTCACTACAATAGAAAACATGGGGATGGTCAACGATGCAAGAAGAAGATCACATAACTCGAATTTGACAGGGAAAAGATTAACACCATGATCATATCACTGGACACCATCATGGAACCAGATTTCTCGTGTCAATTGTGAAATCAACATTTCTGATAGGTGCAAGCATCCAAGTGTAGAGAAAGCACAGAAGAATAAACCAAATCAGCTAATGGGAATACAAGTCCCGAAGATAATGCCACAATAGAAGAAAAATTATGGACAATAAGTTGAGGCAATGCTCACCTAATTCAGCAGCTTTCATAGTTGCAACTTTTGCTGCATTGACACTATTTATAGCTCCCTCCTCTTTAATTCCCGATGCACAGTTATCCAAGACTTCGTCTGGGGTCGAGTATGGATTGCAATATGTGGAATTCCATAATTTCAATGTGAGACTAAAGCAAAGTGTACAACAACAAGAAATGTTTGGAATTTAAAAGAAATATATACATTTCAAGAGGATGGCTTCCAACAACTTGAAAAAATAGGACATGAATTCGGACTTCTCAACACAATTCTTCTATTGTTAGAAAAAAGGATCTTCTTTGCCTAACTGAAAACAACAAATTCCTCATACAACATACAACCAGGGTTACCACCAAACTGCTCGAAGAGCACATCATCCAACAAAGGAACCCTACAACAGAAAAGGTTTACCACAAAAAGCAAGCACCAAGAAGACAACGAACATCCTAAGAGAACATAACATCCAGGAAGACCAAGGTCTAATATCTTCCAACGCGTCATCCACCACACCCTTGATCTGCAGCACATCATCCATAATAGCTTAACTTCTTTTCTTAGCACACTCTATAATGCTTCAATCTCGAGTCAGGCGATCTTAGTAGAGTCTTCCTTTGTGCCTCTGCAGAATCTTGAGTCACTCTATAATGATTTCTACAGTATGATATATGTAACCAACGATCGTCACATTTTACACCTTTTATTTTATGGACACCATGGAAGTGAATGATCAACTGTAGATGAAAAATCAAAGTTAAATCTGAGAAGTTAGAAGCGATTATTATTAATGTGTTAGTGAGATCCGTACCTCACTACGAGGTATTTGTCCTCCCATGTCTCTCCAACTTTCTTCCTGAGATTCCAATTCTAGCCTTGCAAAACTCTTCATGTCTTGTTCTATTTTGGTATGGATCATCATCCATCATCTACAATTTTGGAAATCTGAGCACAAACCACCAAAGAGTTACAATGAGTTTTTAGACAATACAACAAAAGGTACACTGAAATTGTGATGTAACTTGAGAATCTTAGATAGAGAGCTGGAAAGGTATGAGACCTGACCACTGAAACTCACCTAAAGCAAGTAAGGGGTATATTGTGATGGAAGGAGTACACAACAACAAATATTGAACCCACTAGTTAATAAATGCACTAGGTCATTGCCTCCAACAACTATTTAGATGATTCACCTGAGAACAGTTTATCCACAATGACCAATATTGATGTTCTGAACAATTTTTGTAAAATAGATATTCATAGTGCTACTCTTTTCTCATAAGTTTGTCTTCATTTTGTAGGGGGATGATTTGTCTAGGTCTCAATTTGGAACTCCATAATTGCTTTAAACCCTAATCTATCACCAAATAGCTAATTGGCAGAAGGTATTTAGAGTCCTCACTAAAATGGCTAACCAACATGGAAGATTTGAAATCCTGCTATATCAGCCACACTGACTGTTAAAATTTCAAATAGATTTATTTAGCTTTTCTAGTTAAGCACTTAAGCTACCATGTTAAGGCTCAGACAATCAATTTACCAAGGTAGGGATAAAACTGTGTACTTCTTTACCACCACTTTATTTACCAAATGCACCAATTACATCAGCAAGAATACACCAATAGGAGAAGCAATAATGTGAGCAACAGAAACACTATGAATCCAACAAGAGAGTGGAGAGGGTGGTGATGCTACCTCTTTGAGACGAGGAGGTGGAGACGGACCACCCTGCTGCTTTGGCGGTGTCGGTGGAGATGAAGTCGCAACGGCTGCAGCACGCTTTTGCAGGGCGCTCATTGCATACCCAGCTGCTTGATGATGTCCATTCTTCTTCGGCTTTGGTTGACACTTTTTCCCAGCGGAGGCTCCTCTTTGCTTCGGTGGTGGTGGCCACTTCATGGCGCGTCCAATGCACAGGCACACACCGAGCCTAGCTCAGCGAGACAAGCGATGCTACCAAGTAGCCACCCGCCGTTGCAAAGCCGCCGCGGCGCAAGGAGGGTGGGATGTTGGGCGGTGGTGAGGCAGTGTCGAATCTCGAGTAGGATCGACAAGAAATAGAGAGAGAAAACAGATAAACCCTAAAAGCTAAGAGAACTAATATTGGTACTCCATTCCATTTTTCAGGTTATATCGATTACATCAATTCTGACATAAAGAAGATAGTGAATTGCTTTCACCTGCGCATTTACTATTCATCATAAGCTAAAAAAAACTACAGCAATAACTATTTGAATCAAACTAAGTCATTGATCTTTTGCTAAAGCGGTATCGGTGAATCTCAATCTTACATTCTTCATAACGCCCCTTATCGTTTCCTCTTCAACTGAAGCATTCAGCTTCTTCTTCGCAGCAGTCTTGACACTTCTTCCCCCTCAATTCCCCACTTGTCCTTGAGTGTGAGCATTTGGAAACCATGATCAGATGGTTCGGGTGTAAAATTCTGGAAAGGTTCTCTTAATGAAATCTGCATCTTCCCAAGTTGCATTTTTTGGAGGTAAGTTTACCCACTGAACTAACCATTGCATCACCAAGACAGTACTCCTCAGCAGAGATCTTGTTTCTAGAACTTAAAGTGGCTCAATCTTGATTCCTCCATCTTCCCCAACTAATGGCAATTCTGGACTAGGGATGGCTTTAGGTCCGCAGTGCTTCTTGAGCTGACTGACGTTAAACACCGGATGTATGCCCACAATTTCAGGTAGTTGCAACTTATATGCTACCTTGCCTACTTTTTGCATCACCCTGAAAGGTCCATAAAACTTGCTAGTAAGCTTGAATGCATGTTTAAGTCCAAATGCCGCAGTTCTATAAGGTTGCATTTTCAGATAGACCATATCACCCACTGAAAATTGCCTCTCAACTCTTTTGAGATATGCATATTTCTTTATCCTAGCTTGAGCTTGACTTAAGTTATCCTTGAGTCTATTTAACATGGTCTGCTTCTCTTTTAGAAATCCCCTTGCTTCTTCATCCTCTGGTCCTGGCACCACAACTTCATTCATCAATGGTGGAGGAAACCCATAAAGTGCTTGGAAGGGAGAAACCTTCAATGAAGTATGGAAGGTGGTATTGTACCATCATTCTACAAGAGATAACCAAGATACCCTTTTCTTTGGTTCCAGAAATGCCATACACCTTAGATAAGACTCCACACACTGATTTACTCTCTCAGTTTGCCTGTTGGATTGGGGATGGTATGCAGTACTAAACCTCAGTTGCACCTTCAAAGCTTTAAACAACTCTTGCCATAGCTTGCTGGTAAAGATCCGATCCCTATCTGACACAATGGCCATTGGGAACCTATAGAGTTTGAAGATATTATCAATGAAAGCTTGTGTTACCGATTATACTGAATAAGGGTGCGATATTGGCACAAACTAGGCATATTTGGTAAATCTATCTACTACTACAAAGATTACCTCTTTCCCTTTTGAATTAGGCATTCCTTCTATAAAATCCATGGAAATGTGGGTCCATGCCATGTCTGGTACTGGTAAGGGCTCTAAGAGTCCATGATAATGACAATGTTCAGTTTTGGAGCATTGGCAGACTGCACATTCCTGAACAAAGAGATGAGTTTCTTTCTTTAGACCAAGCCAATCGATCAAGCTCTTGACTCTTTGATATGTTGCCACTTTCCCTGAGTGTCCCCCTACAGCTGAGGAATGAAGTGACCCTATGATGTTTTGTCTTAACTCAAGATCATCTCCTACATAGCTTCTGCCTTTATATCTGAGTACCCCTGAATGGTATGTATACCCAGACTTAGGGTTAGGAGTCAGTGATAATTGCTCTCTTAATTCTTTACAGTGAGAATCATTGAGGTAACTGTTCTCCACTGCCTCTATCCAAGTTGGTACTGCCATTAAGATTGCTCTTATTTCTGCACTCCTCCTTGATAATACATCAGCCACCTTAATTTCTTTTCCCTTCTTGTACTCGATGACATAATTGAATTCAAGCAGCCTTAGCATTAACTTGTGTTGAATTCCTTCTGAAACTTTCTGTTCAGCCATAAATCTCAGACTTTGCTGATCCATCTTGATCACCAATTGTGTTCCCAGGAAGTAATGCCTCCATCTCCTTAAAGATTCAATTATAGCCATGGACTCTCTATCATAAGTAGATAGAGCTGCTAATCTACTGCCCAAGGTTTTGCTGAAATAAGCAACGAGTCTTCCCTTTTGCATTGAAACTCCTCCAATTCCAATTCCACTTTCATCAGTCTCCACTGTAAAAGCTTATGCAAAATATGGTAAGGCCAATGTAGGAGTAGTGGTTAGATTGTACTTCAGGATCTCAAAAGCTTCATCTTGTAATTTTCCCCATTCAAATCCTCCTTTCTTTAACATAACATGCAGTGGCCTGCATATAACCCAGTAATTCTTCACAAATCGCCTATGGTACCCTGTCATACCTAGAAAACTTCTCAACTGGGATGCATCTTGAGGTTTTGGCCATTCTTGAATAGTAATAATCTTGCTAGTATCTATTGCTACTCCTTGCTCAGAGATAATATGACCAAGGTACTCCACTTGTGGTGCTGTAATAACACACTTGGAGAATTTTGCAAATAGCTTATGATGTCTCAATATCTCCAGTACAATTGCTAAGTGCAATTGGTGCTGCTACTCTCCTTTGCTATATATGAGGATATCATAAAAAAAGACTAAATGGAACTTCCTTAGATATTTTGCAAGAAATATTGTTCATAACTGATTGAAAGGTAGCAGGAGCATTGGTGAGGCCAAATGGCATGACAAGGTACTCATAATACCCCAAATAGGTGCTAAAAGCAGTTTTGTGTATGTCCTACTTGTTCATTCGCATTTGGTGATAACCTGACCTCAAGTCTAGCTTGCTAAAAACTGATGCTCCATTTAACTCATCCAATAAATCATCAATTACTGGTATGGGATACTTATTTTTAATAGTCCGAGCATTGAGTTTCCTGTAATCAATACAAACCCTCCATGATCTATCCTTTTTCTTGACTAAAATGGCTGGGGAAGCATAAGGGCTGGCACTAGGCCTGATTATTGAGGTTTCTAGAAATCTATGTATTTGTTGTTCCATTTCCTCTTTTTGCTGATGGGGTACTCTATAAGGTCTGAGATTGGGTGGGTCTACCCCTATTTGGATAGGAATGGTGTGGTCACAACTTCTTTCAGGGGGTAGTTCCTTAGGTTCTGCAAACACATCTTGATAAGACTGAATCAAGAGTTGGTATGTTGCACTCACCCTGCTGAAGTCTTGTTCTTTTTTCTTAGCTTGTAATTCGATCACATATCCAGTTATTCCCTTCCCTGACAATTTGTCAAGCTCATTTGAATCCAGCATCTTGAGGGTTCCAGCTAATGGGTTATCTTCTAGAGTTACTTCAGTTTCTCCTTCCTTCATGATTGTCATTCTCCTTGCTTTGAGATCTAGGCTAATTGGGTTGTGTTGATACATCCAATCACACCCTAGTATGATATCATAGCCTGTCAAGTGAATTATCTTGAATGGATTGCAAAATGTCTCTCCATTGATGCAGTAGTCAGCTTGTGGTATGTGTGATCCAATCATAATTGTTCCCCCTCCTGCTACCATAACCTTCTGAAGAGGGTTACTCATGATTTTACAACAAGCCTTAATAGCAAACCTCAAATCCATAAAAGGTATGAGAACTACCACTATCCAACAGAGCTACCCCTCTTTTGCTCCCCATACTGATTAAAAGAGTGTATGTGGTCACTTTTGTCACCCATGCATTGCCCAAATTGAAATTTGCATTAAATGTTCTTCTGGTTCAGGACTTGTTGGATCTTCTTCAGTACTATCTGGAGGAGCTTCCTCAGTCTCAGGAACTTGGTAATGTTCTTCTTTAGTCTCTGCAACCATCAAGTTGATGTTCTGGTATTGCTTGCACCTATGCCCCACAAACTATTTGCCTCCACAATATTTGCAAATGCCAGGGGTAAAAGGTGTAGGTGGTTTACTGGCAATCTCCTTCTTCTGAAAATTTTGATTGGTCCAGGCCTTCCCTTTAGCAGTAGTTCCATTATAACCCCCTTTTTGGTGTCCAACAGGAGTATTGTGAAAGCATCTCTTTGCCATAGCTCCAGCACCTTTTTCCATATCCTTGGCCATCTAGTAAGCCTCACACAAGGCTTGGGGTTTCAATGGTTTGAGATAATGCTTGATCTCCTATATCAACCCATTCACAAAGCACTTGACAGAATTGCTCAGTTTGCAAGGGATTTTCACTTTTGTACACTGCCATTAGCTCTTCAAATTTATCAATATACTCGGAAATACTTGAATTGTATTGCTTTACTGAATGGAAATTTTCCAACACTTCATAGCCACTATATTGAGCAAATTGGTCACAAATCATACTGCATAAGGTTGCCAGGGTGGTGGATTCCACAATAAGCCAGTGCTTTGAATCCAATTATCGGTTCTCCCAACCATGTACAGTTGAGCAAGATCCAACCTAGCTTCATTAGGAACATTGGCCATTGCAAAATAAGTCTCACTCTATCGGATCCACTCTAAAGGATTACTGCCATCAAATCTGGGAAAATCTATTTTAGGCCCCTTAGCAATATATTTATAAAAGTTGTTGATCCTTTCATTGCTCGGGTTTAGATTCCACAATCTAGCATGGTGATGTTCTCGGCTTGGGTCAAAATTGTTCAAAGTAGGGGAAACTGGGGTAGAAGGAGCATACATGTTCTGGCCTCAAAGTGCTGATGCTGTTGAATGACTAATAGAAGGATGATGTAGATTTACCTCTGGATTGAAGTGGATTCCTTGAGTACTGTTCACTTGGTTGAGTGTTTTGATTCTTCTCATCATCTCTAGTTTCACTTCATTGGGTGGCAATGGATCTGTTGGTGCTTCTCCATTTCTTACTTGATGTACACTGACTCCTTAGTTCGATTCATTATTTCAGACATGCATCTCCGAGAATCTTTGTAGCAAAGACTCCATCCTATTCATCTGGTGTTGTATCCCCATCAATTGTGCTTGCAGTTCTCCAATCTGTTGTTGAACCGCCTCAGCCATGTTCTTGGCTTCCATTGCTTCTTGTTGCACAGATGTCAACTCTGAACAATCTCCCTCAGGTCTTGCTGCTACCTTCGTCATATCTTCTTCACAGATCTGGAACCGGCTGCGGGATTTTTCTCAGGAACATGTCCCGAACCTTCACCAGTTTCCTTTCTCCTAGATATGATTCAACTGGGGATTTTACAGCGCTTTTGGATCGCCAACCCAGCTAATCTAGATCTATTCCCCTCCAAGGATTGAGAGGCTGTGATACCAAATTTGTCAAATCCCAAGTAGGATCGGCAAGAAATAGAGAGAAAACAGATAAACCCTAAAAGCTAAGAGAACTATATATTGGCATAATACTTTTGATGCCTTTTCCATTTCATTTTCTAGGTTATATCGATTACATCAGTTTTAACATAAAAAAGATAGTGAATTACTTTCACTTGTGCATTTACTATTCACTGTAAGCTAAAACGAAAAATGACAACAATAACTATTCGAATCAAACTAAGTCATTGATCTCTTGCTGAAGCGGAATCGATGAATCTCAGCCTTCCATTCTTCATAGCGCCCCTCATCATTTCCTCTTCAACTGAAGCCTTCAGCTTCTTCTTTGCAGCAGTCTTAATAGGCAGTCACGCCCAGGAAAAACCGCCAGTCCGCCACTGGATGTAGGTGAGGGCCAGTGGAGAAGCAGGAGCAAAAGGTGGGTTCTTTGGAGGATGGCACACCAGTTCTGGACGTCAATGCCCCAGACGCGGATCTGGAGGTCGTAGAGCACTGAGATACCGAACCTGGGATGCGAATCTGATTAGCAACCAAAGAGGATGGGTAGAGGGCTAGGAAAGCAAGACGATGCGAGAAATCGTGGCGGGGAAAAGGTGCCCTGGAGGGATTCTGATGGGGGTGGAGGCGTGGCATGGGAGGAGATAGAGAGGAGGCGAGGCGAGGGCGACGCGTGAGATGGAGGGCGGAGATGACGAGGGCGAGTGTGAGGGTGGATTGGGCGAATGGGGGGGGGGTGACCCGAGGGTGGTAGATGCGGAGACGGGGTGGAAGGATCGAGGCCAAACCACGATCTGATAGCTTTGCACCCATCTGATTCCAACCGTGCGATGATGATCTGACGGTTCATGCGCTACTACAGAAAGGGTCATCATAGACGGTTTCTGAACCGTCTGAATTTATGTATCTGTGATAACAGGTGGTTATCACAGACGATTTATTGGGTCATTTGTGATAAGTCACAACACAGATGATTTTGTACTATAAACCATCTGTGAAGGCCTACTATCACAAACTACTTCTACAAAAACCATCTGTGAAGTCCTACTTTCACAGACGGCTACTACCAACAATAGTCTGTGATATATCGGATATCACAGATGGTTATATGTATCAACCGTCTGTGATCGGAGACATATCATAGATGGTTAGTAAAAACAACCGTCTGTGATATTCGCACAGACGGTTGTTGGTAGTAGCCATCTGTGATTGGAGATATATCACAGACAGTTAGTAAAAACAACTGTTTGTGATATCTGCCATATCACAGACGGTTGTTGGTAGTAGCCGTATGTGATAGTAGTACTTCACAGATAGTTATGTACCAACCGTCTGTGATAGGAGACATATCACAGATAGTTATGTACCAACCGTCTGTGATAGGAGACATATCACAGATAGTTATGTACCAACCGTCTGTGATAGGAGACATATCACAGACGGTTAGTAAAAATAATGTTATATGATATCCTACATATCACAGACAGTTATTGGTTGTAGCCATCTGTGATAGTAGGGCTTCACAGATGGCTTATACCACAAAATCGTCTATGATAGTTCGTTCTATACCTAACTATTTGTAGGATCGTAATGGCAATCAGAAGGGAGGGTTGAATGATTGCAGCCAATTGACCTCCAAATCCAAACTCCTGCTTGTGTGCAAGAACTTCAGGAATATCTTGGATGAGTCTTGAAGAACCTCACAGCAAAGATCACCTCAGGCACACAGCAAGAACACCAAATCAAGAGACAAAGTTGAACGAATCTGAACTTTATTTATCAAACTTGATTTGTGTCTACAAAGTGCTCATCAAGCACCCCTCAAAGCCCCAGATTGAAGGACCTCTAAACCGTAGCAACGCAGCAAGAAAGCTACGGTCAAAAAACCCTATTTTCAGCCCGTAACTCCAAAGCTACGGCCAGAACCACCTTCGAACGGTTCTCTCCCCCTTCTCTATTTATACTCTAGAGTCCTATCCACGTCTAACACGACACCGACACGGACTCTATCTCAAAACACGTCCAGATTTGGAACTCCTTCCAAATCTGTCACCCTTCTCCAAAACTTCACGCCGCAAGCCTCCAGGACTCCTCCCGTAGCTTCAGCGCAAAACACCTTTGATCTCCACATGCTCCAGCGTGATCCAAACCACTTTGTGACATCCACGACCTCCTAGACCTCAGATCTCCCCATCCTAGTCCGAGTCAACCTCGTCACGAACTGTGATTCGTCCTCACGCTCAACCTGCACATGCACATATCAAAGAAACCAAATCTTGGCACAAGTTCTCCAACTTGACCATCCATTAGCTTACTCACACCCATAAACACTATCATGCGTCATGCAACAAGATAATGCTCACGAATTTAAACTATCCTCAGCCAAATCCTCAACACGACAATTTTACAGAACATAATCTAACTCTCGCCATATTTGCCCGGTACTACCGCTTTGCACGCAGTTGTACCTCAAACATCTTGGAACTATCGCTCTTCGTGAAATCTCAAAATCTTCCAAAAACACACTCTCTGGAAATTCCATACCGTTATCAAACGGTCATACCGACTAGCGGTATTACCGATGTTCAAAGCATGGTTATACCGTTCTGTGGTCATACCGCACCAAGACTACAGTTCTACCGATTTTCACTTAATAGTGCTTGTCAGAAACATACCGCTCAGCAAGAAATCCAATGTCCAAAAAGCAAGTGTTCTGGTTTTTCCATACCGCCAAAAACATAATTCAGATATTCTTGATGTGTGGTACTACCAAGAATTCCAAAAGGTACTACCGCACCTCTAAAATCATAAAGAACTTCGAACCAAGCCACGAGACACGTGGGCGCTCGGATGATTTGGGCGATTGGACCACGCTTCAAAACCGTCGGATTTAGGAGCCTTGTAGAGAAAGTCTGAGCGTTCCTCTGATTTCATCCGTCGATTTCAATCCAAAAGCTCACAATCCTTGAAGAGTTCGGCGGTCCAACATTCCTCTCAATATGAGCCGTTAAATCAGGATCTAATGGTTCGAGCAAAACACGCGTTCGGAACCTTGACGAACGGTACTACTGCATTACCGCAATTTGTGGTCATACTGCATACTCGGTTGTCAAGACATTACAAGCCGGTACTACCGCTCTCAAGAAAACCAGAAACTCCAAAAACAAGCCTTTTGGAAATATTAAACCGCCAACAAAAATGCGGTTGAACCGACTTCTTGATAATACTGGCATAAGCAACGCCGCAGACTACCGTTAAAATTGACAAAAGCTGATTTTCGACAGAATTCAACAGAGCTCAAAAGCAAGTCAGCATCTAAGATCCAAAGCATGTTCCAGAGACAATGTATTTATCTTAAAACACCAAGACTAAGTCTAACTTATTGTCAATGTATTCATCATCAAATATCATGACCAAAAACCTCCTAGTCTTATACTATTTTTCTGCTTTTCGGCTAGTCTCAAGAAATGCTAGCTATGCCCTCTGGAAACAAGCAAGCAGAGAACAGATAAATCACAGATAAGTGAATTACATCTCAAAATCAATTACAAAAGAATGTTCATGTATTGTTGCTTCGTTAGAGTTACAATCGAATTACAACTCAAAGTGAATTACAACTGAATGAATTACAAGTGAATCAATTGTTTGAACATGTATTAATCGGTGTCACCGGAGGGGTGAAACTCTCCTTTCGAGTTAATGATCTCCGCCTTGATTAAGAGGCAGAGCCATCGTTGAACCTCTGAGAGTTCATCCAGATCAAATGTACTTGATTCGATTGTCATGCCCTGTCGCTAGGAGGAGTAAAGTAGTAAGCATATGTATTTAAATTGATAATTAGGAAATAATTATTACGAGATTGGCAAACCACATGATCCTTATTCTTAGCTCCCATGATTTCCTGCATATAACGGCAAACATAGAATACACATACGTTGACTTGTTGTTGTTGGTGGTACTGCAAAAATCGAATTACATATATAGGTATAGTCAGTTCTAGAGACCAGGTTACGAAGTGTGATATAGGATTATTGTGTTGTAGTGGGTACCGGAAATCGCGTCCTGTGTTGCAATGTAGCGCTTGGTTCCTTGTGTGCCCCTCCCTTGGTAACGTAGGCGCTGAACGACTTACGTGATTCCAAAAAGTTATCCTCGACTATTTCAAACGAAGGAAGACTACAATAGAGTTACATATAGAGGAAATGAGCATACCTATCGAGTACTTTTTTCACAAGGGTGAAGTCGTGGTTGTTGTGGACTAAGGAATCAAGGTATATTGCCATGTTCCACCTTAGTACAATGACTAAAAGGATCCAGTGCCACCTACTCATGTATGCCGCTATAGTCATTAAACCTAAGTTCGTATTGCGTATAAAGTATAAATGAAATTTGTATAGCAAGTAGTGAAGCACTTACCCCTGGTTATATGGCACCAGTATGTAGTCCTTGTCACGGTGAGCAAGCAATCCCTTCGTTATGTACTTCTCAATGTAGGATGCATCTTGGGTGATGCATTGCTCAGATATCAATTGTGGGTCAAGGAAACTCACTGGTTCTCGCGATCGTCGGGCTTGTTGCATCATGTATCTATGCATAAGCAATGACTTATGATATTTATCGGTATTACATGAATGTAGAACATGATTATACACACTTACAGTGTCCAGCATTATAGAAGTGAGGCGTTGAGGGTGTCGAGGTTGAATAGTTCGAATATATCTTGGAAGCCCATGACGAAGTAGCCCAGCTTGTGGAGGAAACGGTTCTTCGGGTAGCTGACGGTGATTCTAGTAGGCCGGTTTTTTCTCCACTCGTTGGTCGTCTCCATGTACCAGGCATGCAAAGTCATGCAACCCATTCCAAGGCAGGGTAATAGTGTGTCGAAGACCAACGGCATTCTGAGGGAGAACATCCTGGGCTTGTGAGGCGCCTTAATCTTCTTCGATTTGGTATTAGTGCCTCGCGCGCTATTTGTCTTCTTGGGAGACGACTCGTCACACTTTTCTTGTTTCTTCGCCGCCGTCTCCACAAGAGCCGATACGGAGGCCTTCTGAAGCGGGGGTTGAGGTGGAGTCATCGAGGGATATGTTGGAGAGGTATGGTCGTGTTCCAATCGCAGCACTGTAGGGTCCAGGGCAATGTCCCTCTTGGGCCACTGGACAAAAGTGTGCACAACATCCCCTAGTGTTATGATGTCTTCGTTCAGGGCCTTCTCCAGTGGGAAGGCCATGAAATTGTCATGTACAATGTCCACCTGGACCTTAGCGTAAACCTGCGCCAGCTGGGCACCATGCAGTACTGTCCCTTCTTGGCACGAAAACACCATCCCCCACCTAGCCTCAATAGAAATAGACCCAACCAACCTCACTTGGAGCTTGCAGGGCGTGAGATTCTACAAAATGATACACAATTAGCTAAGGCATCCTACAAGTCTGTCTTTGGAGCATTATAGAGATGTCCAATACCTGGATCTCATCGATAGGTAATTGGGCGTCACTCTTTTCAGAAAGTGGCGTGGATGTGCAGCAACTCCGACGTTGAGGGGGACTGTCTCCCAAAATAACGGGGGCGTCTTGTGACTGGTTGAGGACTTGATTCATTTGTGCCATTTGTTTCTGCAATGTTATTATCTGTCCTTGAAATTCTGCACGGATCTCCTCTTTCAACTGGCCCTCGCGCTCGGCCTTGGATCTCTTCCTACTCCTATACGCCTCGGAGTCATGTGGGAATCCTTGCCTCTAAGGTACGTAAACCCCAAGGCCTCGCGTACGACCCGGGTGCTCCTTGCTTCCTAGGGTCGTAGATAGTATATCCTTCTCCCTGACTGCTTCGAAGGAGCCTTGGGAAGATTCGGTAGTCAATGTTTAATGTAAGAGGTTATTATGTTATTTTAGACCCTATGAAGTGATGGACTTATTAACAATTAGGTAGTTCAACATACCTTACCAGACGTTGGGACACTTCCTCATCTGTCGGGTTTGTGAAAGAGATGGCGTCCGAAGACATGGCTAATGACCTCGCTCTTAACCAGTTTCGAGTGCGTTCGTCTATGATCCCAGCAAATGGCAGGGAGGCCTGCCACCGGATTGCGTCCTCATCCTCCATCGTCCATTGCGGGATTTTACTCGCGTACCCAACGGTGCCGAGTTTGTGGGGGTGAGTTTCGTGTCTAGATAGCCTTGTGCGCCGAACTTTGCTCCTGAAATTTGGTCGTCGTCTTCATCCGCAGAAAGGTGTCCCATATATTCGCTGACACGAAATGATACTTCATGAAGGGCGTCTGATCCTTGTTCACGTACTACGTGACAAGCGTGCCCTTGAAGGTCTTCCACACTTTTCCCATCACGAGCAATGCCTGCCATCGCACGAGTCCCTGGACTTCTGCTGGGATCTCGAACGAGCTTGAAATTTTAGCCCACAGCTGGTCTCTCTCTACGTCCATCAAAGTCTTCCAGCTTGATGTGGTGATGGGGACTCGTTCCCTTCCAAGTATGCTGCAGGTAGTCCGGAATGCTGCAGCTGCTTTTTTGGGAAGCAGAGGGACCCTAGCGGTACTGACATCCGTGATGGTCATTATGCCCTCAGGCCTTTTCGATATTCCTCTGCCATCTCGCTTAGTGACCCGTTTCTTCGAAGCGCCAAACGCATTCGGCGATGGCGGCACACAATCTGTCAGAGCCCCAGATGCATTCGGTGACGGCGGCGAAGACTGTGCGGACGCCATCTCTGAAAATACATACCCAAAGAACTAAATTTGCAGGATTCCAATGACTAAAATTTTAGTTTGTATTTTAATGGAGAATTTCTCCTTGGCAACATATTAAATATAGAAAAATATATAAGTTACATACACATATATTTTCTGAATTGTTGTAAAAAAGCGGTTTTAGCAAATATTCTGAATTGATTCTAGCATAATTAATAATAATTAAAGCATATAATTGACAAAAATAACATACAAGCATGTAGTTTCTGCATATCGATTAAACATGAGAATATGCTTGAAAGATAGGACATGAAAACATACAAAATCAGCATATTGCTCAGATTTAGAATGTTTTCAGTTTGCTCTCAGATGTAGAGTTGCACAAGATACAATATTGGCCTTTCTCAATACTTTTGTCAAGATTCTTCACTAATTAAAAATGATAACAATGGATCAAACTATTAGCTCATAATTTAATGCTCTACTGGTTATGTCAAGAATTATCTCAAATAGCAAAGTTACTTTCAGTCCATAGAAGGTTATACAACTAACAGTGCACAAGAATCACTTGATTAAAACATAAACCAATCAGTAGATTGAGGATTAATCACTTGATAGAATAAACAGATCACTAATTTCAGCAACGTGAGCCACTCGGCTAACAGGAGAAAGCCAATTGACTAATAGAGGAACAGCAGGATCAGAATAACATGAGAAGATCAATCACAACCGAAAACAGAAAACAATAGAGCCAAGCTATTAGATATAATCTGACAATAGTAAGCAATCCTACCAGCTCAAGTTTGATTTGTTATCAATTTAATTTCACAATATAACAAAAATCATCACTGAGCAGTAAACTGAACCCACAACAGTACAATGCAATATCTCCTAGTACTAGAATTAACCCAAATTCAGATTTAGACTAGCACATCACATATATGCAAAGTAAAGCACTCCTGCAAATAGAAACAACTTACAACGCGGATGGCAATAGAAGCCACCGAGTAGAACCGGGCAAGGCACATCCAAAGATGCTGTCTCAGAAAACCAAGCGCCGAGTATTAGGAATAACCGAACAGTAAACCATGAGGTACAAGGAAATACCTACAAGCGCGGAGGACGGGGGAGTAGTAGGGCGGCGTCGGGGAGCAGCAGGGACTGGCGGCGTTAAGGAGATGGATGCACAGAAGCAGCAGGGACGAGTGGCATCGAGGAGTAGCAAGGCGACGTCGGGGAGCAGCAGGGACTGGCGGATACGGGCAGAAGGGCGGCGTCGGTGTCGGGGTTGGGGAGAAGGCGCAGTGTCGGCGTTAGGGTCGGGGAAGGGGCGGCATCGGCGTCGGTGTTAGGGAGAAGGGGAAGGGGCGGGCGAGTGAGTAGTTAAGGGCGCTGGGGAGGGAGACGAGTGTGTGAGGAGTAAGGTCCAAAACCCTAGCGGGGTCCTACTTATAAAGGGATATCAAAGACGGTTCCATAATAGAACCGTCTGTGATATGGTCTCATAGCACAAACAGTTCAATTTTAAAAACAGTCTGTGATAAGTATCACAGACGGTTCCATAGTAGAACAATTTGTGATATGTGATAATACCACAGACAGTTGTACTTTAAAACCGTCTATGATAATTATCACAGACGGTTTGTTCCACTAAACCGCCTGTGATACTTCTTTCTATAGCTATAAAATTTTCTATTTTTCATCTAGCCTCATGAAATGCTAGCCATGACCTCACTAGGTTCTTCCTCGAGCCTGATGCCGTCTCTGAAAGGAGGCAACTCGTAAAATTGATTGTACTCTTCCTCATCCATGACATTCTCAACTCAGACAATCATTCTTTTTCCATGAAGAACTACATGGCGGTTCTTATTTATCAAGTCTGATACATAAAAACTTGAACAACTTGCTTAGAGAGTATGAATGGTTCGTCCTTGTATCCGATACATTCGAGATCCATAGTAGTGACGCCGTACTTGTCGACCTTCACACCCTGTGGAAGTTTAACCCAATGGGCACCGAAATAGGGGGATCTTGAAAAGTACGGAGTTGAGCTCCCAAATCTCCTCTACGAACCCATAGTAGGAGCTTAACCCACGTTTCATTATGTTTGGCCCAGCGGTATTGAACTATTCGTGAAACGCATCTATGCGGACACCGCTGTTCTGGACTCTGCTATGCCTATCCTGAGCTATCGTATAAAATATGTACCCATTTATGTTGTATCCTTGCCATGTTACAATTGTAAATTTTGGCCCTTGTGCCAGCCATTGCAGCATATCATTACTTGATGACCTCCCAGTGAATCGCACCTTTAACCATTCATTGAACCGACAGTTGTGCTCTTTCATGATCCAAACCTCTGACCGGCCTGGATTCTGTTGGTATACCATATCTTTGTGCTCATCGATGTATGAGGACACTTCGGTCATGTGTTGAAAGACCGTGAAATGGACTTGAGCGTATGTATCTAGATCGAGAGTGATTGCTTTCCTTCCGAAGGTCTCGATATCCTCCAGCCGCCCCTCATGACGAGATAGAGGCACACCTATCGATTCCACCTGAGCCATGTAATCGACGCAGAACTCAATGACCTCTTTCGTTGCATAACCTTCGATGATGCTGCCCTCCGGCTGAGATCGATTCCATACATAGGACTTGAGAATTCTCATGTACCTCTCGAACGGGTACATTTGATGTAGGAACACATGGTTGCATATCTTTATCACTTTCACAAGGTGAACAATGAGATGGACCATGATATCGAAAAATGAAGGAGGGAAATACATCTCAAGATGATATAGAGTTGTCACCACCTCGGCCTGTAGAGCATCTAGTCCTTTGAGATCGATGACCTTCTGAGCAATTGAGTTAAAGAAATAAAACAGTCTCATGGTTGCCACTCGGACCTTGTTTAGTAAAATACTTCTAATTGTAACAGGAAGTATTTGTGTCATCAGCCCATGACAATCATCAGACTTTATACCAATTAATTTCAAATCTTCCATAGAAACAAGTTTCTTCATGCTGGCGGAGTAATTGGACAGAACTTTCACACCATGCAAGCTCTGGCACAGTTCCTTTCTCTCGGCCTTGGATAGAGTGTAGCAAGCTGGGGGAAGGTACGTTCGTACTTTATCGGTCTCTTTTGGTGCTAACTCGGTCCTTATGTGCATATCAATCAAGTCATGCCGTGCGTTGACACCATCCTTAGTTTTGTCACGAATGTTCAGTAAGAGACCAATCAAGCTATCACATACATGCTTCTCCACGTGCATGATGTCGATGTAGTGACGAACTTCTAAGTGCTCCCAAAAAGGTAAGTCCCAAAAAATTGATCGCTTCTTCCAGATGTTCTTCTGACGGGTCCTCAATTTACGTCCCTTTTCAAGCACGACATCGATATCCTTAACCATATCATAGTCCTATTTCCCTCTAAAAGCCCTTGTAGTTGAACCATCCTACTTATTTTCATCGAATTGTTTCTTCAACTTGTGATATGAGTGATACTTGGGAAGGAACCTACGGTGACGCATGTACACAGTTTTGCACAAGTTGTTCAGCCATACACTTTTGGTATCATGTAAGCAGTGTGGATATGCTTTGGATCCTTTTGTACTAAACCCTGACAGGTTACCAAGGGCAGGAAAATCATTGATGGTGCAGAACAACAAGGCGCGTAAAGTGAAGTTCTCTCATTTGTACGCATTCCATACCTGTACCCCTTCGTTCCACAGTGTCACAAGACCTTCCAGCAATGGTGCTAGGTACACATAAATATCGTTCCTAGGTTGCTTCGGCCCTTAGATAAGTAGTGACATCAAAATGTACTTCTGCTTCATACACATCTAAGGAGCAATGTTGTACATGCATAGATTAACGGGCCAGGTGTTATATCGGCTGCTCATGTTATCGGAAGGATTCATTCCATTTGTACTCAACCCAAACCTTATATTCCTAGGTTCCGCACTGAACTCTTTGAATCTACTATCGAACTTTCTCCACTGGGCAGAATCAGTAGGGTGTCTTAGCTTTCCATCTTTCTTATGCTCCTCCGAGTGCCAAAGCAGCAATCTTGCCTTCTTTTGGTTTGGAAATAAACGCTTCAAACGACAAATTATAGGCAGATACCACAATACCTTAGTAGGAGGTCTTTGCTTTACCTCGATGCCCTCGCCGTCATCGGAGTGATTCTTACGCTTGTATCGGGATGCTTTGCACACCGGACATATATGCATGTCTTCATACTCTTTACGGTAGAGGATACAATCGTTCGTACATGCATGTATTCTTTATACTTCCATTCCCAATGGACAAAGAACCTTCTTGGTTTGGCAGATGGTTCTGGACAACACGTTTCCCTTCAGAAGGATGTCCACTAGGAGACCAAACAACGCCGTGAAACTCTTGTTGGACCAACCATTGCTTCCCTTCAATTTCAGTAGTTCAAGCACGGATGATAACCTTGTGTATTCTGGCTTGCAGCCCGGGAACAAAGAATTTCTTGAGTCCTCCATTAAGCTCTCGAATTTACCAAACTTTCTCTCACTATAGTTCCCTTTTGCATCACGTAGCATCTGACCCAGATTATCATCGTGCGACCTACCCTCATCGAAAGCACAGTCCACATTCGGCATATCGTTGTCTCCCTCGACGATGTTACTACCTTCTGTATAATCAGCTCTTTACCGTGACTGGTCCAACATGTATACTTCTCTTTGAAACCCCTTCGAATCAAGTGTGCTTCGATATGCGCTGGGTTGGTAAACATCTTCAGATTATCGCAGTCGATGCATGGACAATACATAAATTTTATCCCCTTGTTCAACATATCCTACTTGGCAGATCTTCTAAAAGCAGACACACCATCAATGTACTCTTCACTCACACGGTTCTTAACGTACATCCAGTTTCGGTCCATCTATGCTATGCACGTAACAAATTAGTGTTAAATTAGATTAATGTTCCTAAAGTAGCTAGCTACGAAATATTCATAAAGCTATATATATATATATATATATATATATATATATATATATATATATATATATATATATATCATGTTGCTTGCATATGCATCATTTGAGTCTCCAACAATTATTCCAATAATTACATATCCGGTTTGCCCTATGGGCGAATATGCAAGCATGCGTTTCATGCTTGTTTGAGTAATAGCAAGGAGATTCCCCAATATCATGCTAAGAATAGCAAGGATTTCCAGAACAATATGTCATTCGTTTGATGAGAAATAAAAAGGAACACTACCTTAGATGACCAAGAACAAATAGATCTACGAGCACACTTGCAAATCTATGGTATTTCTTTCACCAAACGCCCCAGAGCCGGCCGCCTCCTTCAAAGCAGTCGCCTCCTTTAAAGCAGCCACATATCAGAGACAGATCTAACTACAGACAGATCTATCGGGACGATCAGATATTTAATGGCGTATATCACAGACGGTTCTTGTTAAGAACCGTCTGTGATTAGTATCACAGATGGTTTTAAATACAAACTTTCTATTTTTAGAACAGTCTGTTCATTATCACAAACAGTTTGTATTTAACACCGTCTGCGATACTTATCACAGACGGTTCTTAACAAGAACCGTCTGTGATATGCGCCATTAAATATCTGGTGTGGGGACCCGCATCGGATCTGTTTCAAGCCAAGTGATTGTGCAACACTTAACATGAAACATAAGCGATTTCGAGTGCCCGGATATGTGTCTCATGTTAGCTCCCAAGGATCAGTGGCTAACATGCACATATTGTAGTACACAACATTGTATTCATAGCCATACACAATATACAAGAATAATGGAATCGTAAATACAACATCGTTGAATAGAAACATAATGTACAAGTTTGCATAAGAGGGCCAATCGGCCAAAAGTAATTATCAAATGATAAATCGCAGCGGAAGACAAACTTAAAATAAAAAGGGAATAACCAAGTTGGCATGCCCACAAACCTACAAGCAACCAACTGGGATTAAAGTCGTTGCGTTTGAAGTACTTTACCCAATTTGAATGACTTCTCACCTGAACAAATGGATAATTTTTAAGTACAAAGTTGTACTCGCGAGACTTTTCAAGAAAAATAAGGATGCATGTAAGTATCAAAGGAAGGCTACTACACTAGTCAATTTTCAGCATAAAGCAAGTTTTGCAATTAGATAAACAATATAGATTCAAATTGCCATTTTTAAAACCTTTAGAAAACATTGTATAACAATAAGTAATGATCAACAACAGTATAATCTCCAACTATACTCATCACACGAATACACCATTCGTGACACAAATCATTCCATAACAAAATTAACACGCGAACTTCGCGTTTAAGATATCATTTCAAATATGAACAAACTAACATAATGACGTAACATTTTTAACCATAACCCAAACTTAATTTTCCATAAGCTAACTGTGCATGCTTTCCCACAAGTGATGTCCATAACCGGGGACACGGTTATTCGAATAGATTTAGTTAACTCTGCAGAGGTGTACAGCTTTACCCACACGATATGAATACCTCGCACTATCGCCATGCACTCTTCCGAAGGAGTGTGACTGAGATATCATAACGAGGCCGTTACAATGTCATGTCCTAACTATCAACCCACCCGAGGATCAGAATCCCATAGCAGACTAAGCGCCTGCACTACAGGTGAACCCCGTTGTGTAAGTAAGTCCCTATCAACAAGAGACCCTTAAGAGCACGTAAGAGAACAACATACATGCCCCCACCAGATTGACAAAAGAACAATTAAACAATAACAATAACAATTGTCAATCTGATTGTGTTCTGATAGCTAACACACAGCAAATTATTAAGCCAAGCCTTCGCCATTATCCCGGCGTGTGGTTGTACGCAAGACTTGGTTCATCACACCACAGACCGGTCTTCAAACACCCAGATGGGGCTACGTGAATCCGGGACCACCCTTCATCACCCTATCACCCGTCCAAGTCCAACACATAACAACAACCCATCAACAAGTTCATAATAATCAGATACGAAGATCTGGAAATTTTCCTCAAATTCAACATAATCAAATCCATATAATCCTCAAATTTTATTAAGATTCAATTCGATCCATCGGCCGATGGACTAGCTCCATCAACCGCTTTCGACTACAACTACTAGCATAGCTAAGCATCGTTCTACAAATTAGCAAACCTTCCCATATAACATATATCCTTAATCATTCAAGGTGAAAGGGTAATCAACATTCAAAGGAGGGCCAATGCAGCAAGTAGGGAATTAACTACTTCTACCCATGAACATACTTTTCAAAATAGCATGCAATTGAGAGATTAAAACCATACAAAATATTTTAAAATCAATAGGAGCAATATGATCAAGAGGAGGGTGCTCACACCTTGGCTGTACCACTTGTTCAATCTCAGTTTACAAACATGAATATGTTTGTATCGTCGAGATATCTATCGAAAGAACGATATTGCGATTAACACCAAATAAGCCAAAAATTCAAAATACTCAAAAATGTATGAAATTTATACAGTAGGTAGATTATGATTTTAGATGAAATTAGGTGAAAGATTCATTCCATTTGGATTTAGTATGTGAAAGTTATGGAGGTTTGAATCTCAGTTTTCTAGAAAATGCAATTTAATTACAACCGGTTACTGTTCATATAATTAAATTATTTGGTCACAATTTGTAGAGTAGTAGTGGAAAAAAGGATTACATAGATAAATAGAGAATAACATTATAAGATCAAAATAACTGAGTTTATCTCATTTGGAGTTCATATGAATTAGTTATACATTTTAAAGTTATCGACCTTTTTCTATTGAAAAAAAATAATAGAGTTAAGGATCATTTTACAAAACTATATTCTCTGCTACAAAGACATGTTTTAAACCTATTTTAAAATAAATTTCACTTAAAATTAAAATTATCAAAACTAGTTTCATCTATTTTGGATTTAAGATGAAATAGTTATGAATTTTTAAAGTTAAAAGCATTTTCTAATGTATAAATAAATGGGTTTTGGATCAATCTCCAATAACTATATTTTCTATGCCAGTGAGGTGTTTGAAACCTATTTGGAAATAAAGTTCATATAAAAATAAAATTATCAAAATTGGTTTCACTATTTTTCGAGCTAAATTGAATTAGTTATACATTTTTGAAGTTAAAAGTATTTTTCAGTGTACAAATTAATGTAATCCGAAAATCCTAAAGCATTTAATACTTTTTGTACTGAAAGGAATCCAGCCCCAGTCTATGATAGGTGGGGTCCAGTGCACAGTACTGTTTCTCATTTTCCAATTGAAATCCGGTTAAAACCGACAGGTGGGACCCACAAGTCATTGACTTGGTGCACGAAATAGTGTGTGGACCTTCAGTTCACAGCATAGTGCAAGAAGGTCTATGGGGGAATGTTACTATGCACTTAAAGTGCCTGGCCCACATGTCATTCAAACATTAGAGCGTTAAGACAGATATTAACTACTCTAAGCAATGATTAGCGCTAGGTTAAATGAGATTTGGTTAATTAACGGCGTGAACAGTGATTGTCTGAGAGTGCCACGCGCTCTCGCGCGCATGCACGGCGGGCGAGGCTCGCCGCCGGCGTGGCAGCGGGGCTCCAGACTCGGCGTCGACACGAATGGATGCGCAAGGAGAAGGCGAGCTCACCTAGGGTGGCGTGAGGTCCGATGGTCGCCGGAGTCGAGCGCGCGGCGGCCGGAGGCGGAGATGATGGGACGACGCTCGTGGTCTGGCTGCTCCAGTGGTCGAGAAAGCTTGGGAAAGAGCGCATCAGTGTCGCCTCGCCACCTTGAACATGAATCCGAACTCCATTAGGGCGGAGAGGCACTGCGGTGGTCAGGACACGGATGGCGGCGGCGTGGCAACGGAGCTTCATGGCGACATGCCTGGACTGACAATGAGAAGGGGTAGAGAGCTCAGGGGAGGAAAAAGGATGACCTCAGGAACCTAACGGATGCATTATATAGGGAGGAGACTCACCGGAGATGTCGAATCAGCTCAAGGCGGAGCTCGGTCGGAGCCGAGGAAGACGATGGTCGAGGGAGCTATTTCCTGCATCAAAGGCCGATTAAATCGGTGGGGAGACTCAAGGGGGCTAGGCGGAGCTCCTAGACAAGGTTAGAGGGGCCGAGGCTTACCGGAGGAGAAACCGGCTCTATGCGACGGTGCGGACACCTCCAGAGCGTGCACCCGTGATGGCCGGGACAAGGTCGCGTTCCACAAGCTACACGGCTTCGGAGTGACTTGAGTTAGCAAAAACGGAAGCGGTGCTGAAGTAGGAAAATAATGCACTGTCGCGGCGGCGCTTACCAGGACGGAGGAGAGCTCAAGGCCTCCTTCTCTCCCACGGCCGAGGAGAGAACTGAGGGGAGAGAGGGAGGTAACACTCGTTTTGTGCGAGATGGATGACAGAGGAAGAAGCGGCGTGAACCCACGGAGCTTCGCGAGTGGCCATTGGCCAAGGAGGGCGGTGAGTGACGGCGTTGATGGAGCAGCGGCGAGCATCTTGCGCTGGCGTGGCGCTGCTTCTGCGGCCTTTGCTGAAAGAAGCAAAAGCGCGTGGGGCCCGGCGTCGGCCACGCACAAAGCGAAATGGGCGCGGGTGAGTTGGTCCAGCCGAGACGAGTGGCGTTATGGGTCCGGGTCGGAGTAACAATGCTTGGCTCGGGTCGATGCAGACCACACGATGGAAAATGGGCGGTCCGGATGCACGGGAGGATCGGACTGGTCCGAACGGCCCAATCAACGCGGGCCGTTCGATCCAAATTTGGACGGCCAGGATTTGAGTGCGTTTAGGCTATTGGGTCAAGCCACGTTGGGTCGGGTCAGAATAGTGAACGGCTCGGGTCGGTGCAACAGTGCGACCCGAAGTTAAAATCAGATTTGACCAACTAGCAGAAAGTTTGACCGAGGCTCTAAAAATAGAAATACAATTCCTAAAATTCTGAAATTAATCAGAGGGGCTCCTGGGACATCCTAGTGTTCATAAAAATTATTAAATATTACTGTTCATGATGTATTTGCTAAGTTTAAATTCAAACTTGGAATAGGTTATTGATTTGAGTTTGAATTTTCTTTGGGTCAATTTAAGTTCCAAAAATTTTGGAAAAATTATATTTATTCATGATAAATATTCTATTATTTGAATAAATTATTTCTAGGTGATAATCAAAAGTTTTTGTTCTTATTTTCTTTTGGAACTTAACTTTAAGTTGTATGTTTAAACTTTGTTTGAGATTTTTCAAGTGCAATAAATGTTGCAAATGTTTCCAAAAAGTCATGCATGCTGATAATATGCATACTAATTATTATTAAATAACTTGGGGATGTTACATCTGGTCATCCCGACAGATATGTCTGTAGTGAGATTTGTCTCTGATATGCGGCTGCTTTCAAGAAGATGACGAGTACACCTAAGAAAGTAACCAAGCCCACCACGAAGCATGATTTTTTTTGGGGGGGGGGGGATCGTCCACGCAGCATGAGGGGGATGAGACAGCAACCACGGCCTACTTCATCAAACCTAACACCCTAGTGCCTGCTGCTGGAGAAGGTCTTGGCTGGCATGACCAGCCCCTACAAGTTCAAGAAGCATGGTTGCCAGGAGAGCACCAGGTAATCATACACTCTAGTGTGTCAGGCTCGACGAAGTAGGCCGTGGCTGCTGTCTCATCCTCCTCATGCTGTGTGGACGACCCCCCGAAAAAAATCATGCTTCGTGGTGGGCTTGGTTGCTTTCTTCGGCGTACTCGCCATCTTCTTCGGCATGACATGTCACAGACGGTTCTTATTAATAACCGTTTGTGATACGTTTCACAGATATTTATTAACAAGAACCGTCAGTGATATTCGATCTTCAAGCACAATTTTAGAACAGTATGTTAATATCACAGACGGTTTTAAACACAAACGGTCTCTGATTCTCTGATTATCACAGACGTGTATATTCTAGAGCCACCTATGAATTATCACACAGTTCTTATTTAAAAAAGTCTGTGATATGCAACTATATCACAGATGGTTTTATTTTAGAACCGTCTGTGATACATATTACAGATGGTTTGTTCCACTAAACCGTATGTGATAGTTCCATCTATAGCTAAACAATGTTCAGTAAACATGTTTTCTCATCTAGTATTCGCGGCACAACGGAGAATTGGTTTTCCGAGACAGCGCATTTCGCGTGCCTTGCCCGATTATACTCGGTGGCTTTGATACTATTTGCCGAAAGTCTAATGTGCTGAAATTGTGATTCCTTTTACACTATTAAACAAATGATCCTCTGTTAGCTGAAAGTATAATCGATGTTTATGAGATAATTCTTGACATATTAGTAAAGCATTGTTTGAGCTCAAAGTCTGATTTGCAGTTGTCATATTTAATTAGTGGAGAATATTGACAAAAATGATGAGGAATTATATCTGAATATTTTCTAAAACTATGCTAAAACCGCTAATTTTACGACAATATGCTTTAACTATGATTATTACTGCTAAAATTATATTTGAATGTTTGCTAAAACTGCTAATTTTACGACAAGTAGTTTAACACCTGTACAAAGAACTTGACGTACTCATGCCTAATCCTATAGCTGTCGCTGCAGAAGATGATGTAGTTGCCCCACCCTTCTGTCACATCGCAATTGGTGCTCGTGCAACGGTGGCTGTCCTCCGGCAGCACCAACACCCGGCCCTGTGGCCCGGTCATCTTCTTCCACATCGTCTCCCGGACCACGTCCGCAGCGAGTCTCCGGCATCGCCTGCACTCTCGGTTGGTCCTCTTGGCCGTCTCGCACCCTCCACAGGCCAGCCCGACCTCAACCCAGCTGATGTAGTGCTTCCCAACTTCATGCACCTCGCCAGTCGTGTAGAGGACGAGGCCGAGCACGTAGGCCGTAGCCTTGTGGCCGGCGACGGCCGCCCGGTCAAGGCACATAAGGCCGCGCTACATGTCTTGGTGCATGAAGACGAGCTTGAGGCCGACGATGAAGCGGGCCTCCGGGTTGCCAGTGCAGGACAGGTGGTTGACGACGGTGAGGTAGCGCTCGTTGTCCAGCCACTTCATCGCCTTCTCCCGCTCCAGCGCCACGCATGTAACATCCCAATTTTTTGAGCTTTAAAAATATTTTGCTTATTTAGTAGTTGAAAAATTCACCCTTGAGTTTTATTTGATTTTTAATTAAAGCTTAATATGAATTTTCAGTATCAAAACAATTTAATATGATTAATGTCAACATCAACAATTGTCAAAACTATTTTATTTGAATTCTATGTGCTTGGATATATTTTCTAGATTTTTCTAGAATTTTAGTGAGTTCATTTGTTATTTTCTAATTGCCATTTGGATTTACTGGTATTTATAAAATAGAAAAACTATTATAAATATCAAAAATTCAACTCGGTCGAATCTCTTCGTCCCAGCTCCTTTTTTCCCCACCACCTTCGTTCTCCTCATGCCTTCGTTCTCGTGTGAGCTCGCTCGCGTCTGCCATTGATGCTTCTAGAAGTTCTATTCGACAATGGCGTATTCAACCAAAAAATTCTTAGGCGATACGATTTCTGAATCCGTTGTTATCCCCGCAACCGATTCTACTCCTTATCTCCGTCCAAATTCATTTGAATTTCCTTATCTCGTATTAGATCCGACTTGGACTCCGCCGCTGATACGCCATCCCAGCCTCGCCCTTGCCCTATAAATAGCATCGTTGGGTTCGCCTTCTCGCCCTGATCCCAAAACCCCAAGCCGGCGCACGCCTCAGGCTCTAGAGCCGCCGCATAGGAAGTTTTAGGGTTCCGCCGCTGCCGCTCGTTTTCTTCATATTGCGCCATTGTCGTTATCGCCTCGTGGTCGTCGACCACGCCATCATCTTCGTTGTTGCTTGGGCTACCTCCAGAACCTCTCCACGTCACCGGAGCATCACTGGAGTTGGATCCCGACAAAACCCAAAGCTTCTTCTCCGCTTGAACCTCATCGTTGGCCATCACCGTTGTCCTCGACCACCCGATGAGCACCTCATGGGATTCGCAATAGTGTCAGCTACATGTTGGTATCACTCATCGTTGATGAGGCACCATCGCGCACCATTGTCGCCGGAGCCCGTAGCTTCCTACGACCAAGCAGTCGTAATCTTCCTATGACTAGGCATCTTTAATCTTCCTACGACCACCTAGGCGAAATCTACTACGACCTTGTGCAGTCGAAACCTTCTGACCAGGTGGTCAAAACTCCTTCCGAGTACTTGTAGTTGGAAGCATTGAATAGTACTCGATGTACAGTGCTCGATAATCAGTACTCAAATTCTTTTTTGAGTATTTTCTTTAGTTTTGATCTTCCGAGAGCCACATCTTCTTCATTTGAAATCCGATTGAGCTCATTCAAATTTCTAAATTCATCTAAATTTGAGCTCTATTTATATAAGATTTTTATTTATTTTTTGGAGTTTGTTTTCTTGTTGTTATTTATTTATTTATTTATTTATTTTATTTGCTTTGTTTGCGAGTAGATGTTGATTCTTCGGGGAACTTTGAAGAAGAAGGAGTGCACCAAGATCAAGACAAGTGCCAGGATCTATTCCAAGGCAAGTCGTACCTTTCATCATATTGAACCCAGTTTTCAAAACTACTTTGATTCAAATTAATGCATCTACTTTAAGTATTTATTTAAATGCTTTTGGGTTTTGTTATTAATCCAAATTGTTTATATCAACATTGTCTATTGTTACGTCATAATATTTTGTCACTCTAGATTAGTTCATTATTTAGTTGGTATTATCGTAGCACCAACGTGGGTTGGTTAGATACGAGTAGATTGTTTAGCCATGCCACGAGTCATCATTTCATGTGAGTTGTAAATATGAATTTGACTAAGCAATTATGAAACTTTGTGATAAAAATGTGTGTTGTGTTTCATTACTCGTTGGTGGCATGTGTTGCACTTAATCAATAGGGTGAGAAAAGATTTAGACTGAGGCAAGTGGTGGATACTTTGTGATATGGTGGAGCTTTCTGAATGAGAACGATAATCTTTATGACATAGTTAGAAATTAGAAGTCTTGCCTTGGTCAATTAAGAACTTAACTTTGTGCGTCATTGAACTAGGCCTTTCATACAACCACATGCCTGATGGGACGGGTCTAACTTAGTAGGTTATGGAGTATCGACAGTGACTACTTAGGTTGTAGGTTAGGTGCTCAGTGAGGGGTAGAGGTGTGGACTACCAGGTAGATCACACTACGGGATGGTTCGCTGCTTCCCTATCCAACGGTATGCATCGGACTAACTTTCTCAGTGGGTTAGTGCTGGCAGTAGAACACATCGGGAGTGTCAATGTTTGAGATGAAGTTTCCGAAATTAGTACTAGCTACACTAGTTATATCGTATGGGTAAAGTGTACAAACTCTGTAGAGTGTTAAACAATCTATTCGAATAGCCGTGTCCGCGGTCATGGACATGCTCGGGGATTTCACATGATGGTTAGATTTTCATAAAACCTTTGGGAAGGGAGCTGTGTGATCTAAGTCACATGGATGTGTGAATAATTTGATTAGACTTTGTGTTTTTTGTGAAAACAACTGTAGAATTAATATTATCTATTTGTTTTAAATCATTTTTAATCTATTATTTGTATTCAATCGCAAATGATGCATTTTTGGAAAAGAACCACATAAGCCTTTTACTTTGGAATAAGCCAACATGTATACATTGCATCTGTGGTATGACTTGCGAGTACGGTTGTGTACTCATGCTTGCTATAATCAATCAACAGAAGTGGAGGAGTCTTAGCCCGTTTTTGAGGAGGAGTTCTACGATGATGCTGATCGCTAGGTCTTGATCCTAGTCGGTTGCCTGCGGTGAATCGATAGGTTCCCGTTGAAGTTATTTCGTTCCGCTGCTTATTTCAATTATTGCCAGCCCTGTGAGTCTTAATAAATGTAAACTCGACCTTAAGGTCACAGCAGTTATTCGTTATTCAAGTTGCTTGTTTATTCTGGTATTTCATCTTGTGTGGATCAATATTCACCTATGTTGACACTGTGTGCACAAGCGTGATTCTAGACTAGTGCATTATACATAGAGGGTCTAGAATTGCATTTTTGGGTCCCGGCAGAGGTGGTATCAGAGCCATACTGACTATAGGTCTTGACCTGAGTTAGATCGGCCGTCTTAGAGTGTCCAAACTATTTTCTAAAGCAAAAATTAACTTGCAAGATTAATTGAGCTGCTTAACTCCTCTTATGTCTCTCTTGACGCAACTATTGCTGAAATTTTTCCTCTCCCCACTGTTTTTAATTTGGTTCTTACGCTTGTCTGTCTTAGCAGTTGCCATATTTCCAGAACTATGGTGAGCACAAGGGAAGACATGCTACAGAACTATGGAAGTTGTTGCAAGAGCTCGGAGGATTCGACCGACCGATGTACAAGGGCACCGACTGGATGGTGAACGGCGAAGCCGTGGAGTGCTTTGTCATTTAACCATCTATGTTCGGAAGGACACTAAAGCCAGCCGTCCTCTGAATATCTCTGTTCAGAGAATGGTCTTTTCAGAAGGAGTCCAAGAGTCCTCACGCCTTGCTATCTTAAGGATCTGCAACATCTACGCTCGCGAGCTTCAGGATACCGTCTTCCGCTATCATCCCTGTGCCTCCGTAGTGGACCTTCCTGCATGATACCCGTCTACAGATGGAGAGTGCAACGCCATTGTGGTGCACCTTGCCCAGTTCGCAGTTGCTCAGAAGGAATCCCTGGAGTTGGCCACCACAGAGTTGGAGTGCATCTACGAGACTTTGCAGATGGTAGAAGAGAGGATCACCACATTAGAAGAAGCTCCCTATGGCCAGCATGAGCACGAGGAGGATTGTGAGGAGGAAGACCCCGAAGAAGAAGATCCAAAGGAAGACCAAGAAGAAGCTGAAGAGCTAGCAAAGCCCGAAGCACCGGAGGAGCCAGTTGTGCCTACACCAGGAATGCCTGTTCCGGCTGCACAAGTTTCAGGGCACCAGGACCAGTTTGCAAGGATGTCAGCACAGTTTTAGGTCTACAGCAGGCAGGGGCACCGTCGTGGCTGTGGAGGTTTTCTCCTCGAGTAGTTCGCTCAAGTTTAGGTTAAGTCAGTGAGGCTTAGTGTGTTTGAGCCGTGTCAGTTTAAGATTAAGAGTGTCACGCTTTAGGCGGTAGTTTGTGTGTTAGGATCGTTTGTTTTCTTGTGTGCGAGTTTGAGCTGCAAAGGCCCTTAGGCATTTGTTGTAGCCATACTAAGACCCCTATTAATATAAGTATTTTAGTTAATTTCTTGAAACTGTGTTTGTTGGGTTTTATCCACCCCCTCAATTAGTTCTTACCTTATCTAAGCCACGGAGCATTCGCCAGATGGTTCAGACTCGTCACGCTGCTACCAGTGGATCCAAAACCCCTGGGTCAGAAGAGAATGAGTAGATACCAGCAGGAGTCGTCCCGCCACAAGCACCTCCAATTGATTTGTAGAATTTTAGAGCGTTCATGGCAGCTCAAACGCAGATGATATACACGATGATGAACCAGATTTAAAATATGAACAACAATCAGAACAACAACAACAACGCAGCACCAGTCAACCATAGTTAGCATGGACCATCCAAGCTTGCAGAGTTCATGAGAACTCGCCCACCCACCTTTTTTGGCATGTCTCACCGGTTGGAGCCGATGATTGGCTTCCTGTTATCGAGAGGAAGCTGCTGATCACCCAATGCAGCGATCATGAGAAGGTTCTCTATGCCACTCATCAAATGGAAGGCATAGTTGTCGAATGGTGGGAAAATTTTTGTGTCGCGCATGAGACGCCACAAAACATTACCTGAAAAGATTTTTCAACGGCTTTTCACCAGTATCATGTGCCAGAACAAGGGCGGAACTAGAGCGAAAATTACCGGGGTTCACCACTTCACCATACATATAACAACATATATAATTTTCAAGCAACACTATATTAAATAGTAATTTATGCAGCAAAAGACTGCAAAAGACTGGAGGTTGAGCTGAACCAGGGTGCATAGCTTTTAGGCTAGAGGGTGCATGCATAGTATATACATGATAATATCTGCTATTTTTTCTGGGGGACCCGATGTCCTGTGACATCGGGTGGGCCCAAGTACTTCCGCCCCTGTGCTAGAAGGAATTATTGATCTAAAGAAGGATAAATTTTGTGCTCTCAAACAAGGAGGCATGTCAGTGACCAACTACCTCAATAAATTCTCTCAGCTTGCCCGCTATGCCGCGGAAGATGTCGCCACTGATAAGGCTCATCAGAGTCATTTTCTGAAAGGACTGAATACTGGATTGCAAGTCAGCCTGATTGCTCACACCATTCCATATTTCCAAGAGCTAGTCAATAAAGCTTTGATCCTTGAGGATAAGTGAAAAGAGTTAGAGGACAACCGTAAGCGCAGAATGGCTCAGCAAGGAAGTCATCAAGCTTAGCAGAAAGTGAGAATAATTTCCCAACAGTTCACTCGTTTTCCATCTCAGAACTCTTTCAGGACACCTGCACCGCCTCAGCACCTCGTCTAGCTGCTCAGAACTTTCGCAACCCTGCGACTGTCAACCCAATCCCGGAGGCAATCAGCAGAATGGACCTAGAGTTTGCTATACCTTCCGTCAGCCAGGACACTTTGCCAGCCATTGTCCTCAGAAGGGAACAATGACTCCAGTACGCTTCAACCTTAGAGCTACACTCGCCAAGACACCAGCACCAGGCATCAACCTAGGAGCCTCTCAAGTTGCTAGTCAATCTGGAGGAGCACCGCAGTCGGTGGTCAGAGGTCATGTCAATCATGTTACTCTGGAAGGAGCCCAGGAAGCACTCATCGTCGTACTGGGTAAGTTTCTGGTTAACTCAGTACCTGCATCAATTTTGTTTGATTCTGGAGCTTCGCATTCATTTGTTTTTGGAGTTTTTGCAACTAAGAACAATTTGAAAGTTATGCATCTTAAGCACACTCTGTCAGTCCAATCGCCTGGAGTGGAGTTAAGCTCTAGAGTGGGATGTTTAGGAGATAAGTTATTCATAGCTGGAGTTGAGTTTCTAGCCAACCTTATTGCTCTAGACACCCAAATCTTAGATGTCATTCTTGGCATGGATTGGTTAACAAAGCACAAAGCTGTGCTAGATTGTGGCTGAAGAGCCGTAATAATCGAGGATATCAAAGGAAAGAAGGTGGAGTTTCTAGCCACCTCAGTGCGTGATAGACATCTATTGGTCAATAGCCTGAATACCGTTTCTTTGAAAGATGTGCCTATTATCAGAGAATATCCAGATGTGTTTCCAAAGGAATTAACAGGGATGCCACTGGACCGTAAAGTGTGGGGTAAAGCTGCACTGGTTACATCATGTGGGGTAAAGTGTACAAACTCTGTAGAGTGTTAAACAATCTACTCGAATAGCCACATTCGTGGTCTTGGACATGCTCGACGATTTCACACGAGGGTTAAATTTTCATAAAACCTTTGGGAAGGGAGCTGTGTGATCTAAGTCATATGGCTGTGTGAATAATTTCATTAGACTTTGTGTTCTTTGTGAAAATAACTGTTAAATTAATATTGTCTATTTGTTTTGAATCATGTTTTAATCTATTATTTGTATTCAATTGCAAATGATGCATTTTTGCAAACGAACCACAGAAGCCTTTTCCTTTGGAACAAGCCATCATGTATACATTGCATATGTGGTATGACTTGCGAGTATGGTAAAGTACTCATGCTTGCTATAATGAATCAACAAAAGTGGAGAAGTCTTCGCCCATTTTTGAAGAGGAGTTTTACGAAGATGCTGATCGCTAGGTCTTGATCCCAGTCGGTTGCCTGTGGTGAATCGATGAGTTCCCATTGAAGTTATTTTGTTCCGCTGCTTATTTCAATGAGGTTTAATAAATGTAAACGTGACCTTAAGGTCACAACAGTTATTTGTTATTTAAATTACTCGTTTATTCTGGTATTTCGTCTTGTGTGGATCAATACTCACCTATGTTGACATTGTGTGCACTACCGTGATCCCAGACTAGTGCATTATACACAGAGGGTCCAGAATTGCATTTTGGGTCCCGACAACGCGCCTCCCCTCGGTGCGCTTCTTGGACACCATGTACAAGGACTTGCACATGTCTCATAGGCTACAGAGGTCAGCCATGGGCTGAGGAGAGCTCGAGGCCACAAGGCCGACGATGTGGACGATGACATTGTGAGGAAGAGCGATGGCAATCACCAACCTCCTCGCCTTGGTCTTCACCGCCATGCTCCGCATGCTCACCATGGCACGCGACGGCACTATCTAGCTGTGTACGTATTCAATATCGTGCGTGCATGATACTACTAGATATAGAAGCATCCTAACGTCGGTGCGAGAGACAAAGAGACGCATCGTAACGTCGGCGCACGAGGCGAAGAGACGCATCACGCAGGAACGGAAGCAACATTGAACATATCACAGACACTTCAAACCACAGACCGTCTGTGTTATTCATGGACTTCACAGACCGTTTTTTATCTAAAACCGTCTGTTATTTGACAGACAGTTATTATTAAAAACCGTCGGTGATATTAGGAAACATGCGTCCATATCACAGACGACTTTATTGTAGAATCGTTTGTGATACAAATCACATACGGTTTGTTCCACTAAACCGCCTATGATAGTTCCTTCTATAGCTAAAAAAATATTCTGTTTTTCGGCTAGCATCAGGAGTAAATATGTATCACTTGTTTTTCACCATAGACATATAAAAGACAGTAAGATAAACATGTTATTCAGTAAACATGTTCAACATAGACAGTAACTTAACTTCAAACTAGAATTTTTTTAATCATTTTTTATTTACATATGGCCAAATTAAACAGTGTGGCCAGCCGCTTCTTACAAAATATTTTTAAAAATTAGAAATAATAAAAGATCAAGATTTTCTAGCGGCCCAAGTAGCCTAATATCCCTGTTATCAAAACTTCGTAGGCGACGTCGTCGGCATCGGACGGTTCAAGATCAGCGTAGGTAGCCTTAAACACTTCCAACCATTGACGTGATTGTTCGATAGTCGCCTAAAGATGCCACGCCTCAAGAACCAAGCAGAAATGCGCCCATAGGCTCTCTTCTCTTGTTTGAGGGGTCTCAGCTTGGTCGACTCGGTCGCCTGCCGCAACGATGTCGCATTCCAAGCGACGGTAATCCTCCTAGAGAGGTTCAACATCGTTGTGGAGGACTACGTCGATGGCGAGGTTAGCTCGCCGGAAGATACAGACCACCCGGAAGACATGGCAGAGGAGGTGATCAAGACGGCGGATCGTCGTCGTCACGTGCATCGGCATAACCTCCGCCGGAGGAGGGAGGACACTGTTAGCACAGTGTCCTTCCGCAGTTTTCACCAACGTTCGACCGGCGAGGTGCTCGTACAGGATGGCCAGGTAGGCCAACATTGCTGGTGTCAAGATTAGAGTGATGTGTGAGGAGTACAGTGGCGGATGATCATTCTTATAAAATAAGGAGTAACGTCAGCGCGCGAGACAAAAAGACGTATCGTAACATTGGCGTGCGAGACGAAGAGACGCATCGCGCAGGAGCCAAAGCGGCATTGAACATATCACAGACACTTCCAACCACAAACCGTCTATGATACAAAATTATCACAGAAGATTCTTGTTAAGGAGAGTTTGTGAATTATCACAGATGGTTCTAATTAAAAACCGTCTGTGATGTCTGCAATAATCACAGAAGGTTCTTGTTAAGAACTGTTTGTTAATTATCATAGACGGTCCTTAACAAGAACCGTATGTGATATTTAGTAATATCATGGACGATTCTTGTTGTTAAGAACCGTCTATGATAATTAACAAACGGTTCTAAACACGAACCATCTGTGATATTACCTCTTCACAGACGGTTTTTAGCGCAGCAAGGAACACAGACGGTCTCTAAACCAAAACTATCTATGATTGCATTTAATACTGACGGTTTTAGTCAACCGTCTATGATGAGGCGTCCTATTAGCCTTTTTGTAGTAGTGATGGCCGCCGAAATGGGACCTCCACGCAATTTAAAAATTGCGGGGGTTCTTTCGCAAAATGCCAACGTGGGGGCTCCTGATGCCAGCTTTCCTTGCGTGTATAGATAGTTAAAGAGATTAATGTAGTGTATCCTGTTAGGAAACCCTGGGCCCAGACCTTGTAGGGTTGGCCCATGATGGGCTCCTCATCCACCCTGAAGACTATTGTATGACCGTTTACAGAAGAGCAATAAAGAGAAGCAAGAAGTACCCTCATATCTCTGTGTTCAATCTACTATTCTGTATTGTTTGTTTTTGCATTATTCTAAGCGATTCTACACTTGTCTACGAGATGATCGTTTGGACTGGACTCACCAGCGATGGTTCCTCAACACGTTATCAGCACGACTATGCTCTCCGGCCTACACAGATTAAGAAGGTAATCGTCGAGAGCGACGCTTGTAGATCAAATCGTTTTCTAGATCACTTTCGATTTCAATTGCGACGGCCCCGCATGGTCACATTGGTTGCTCGCCCACCGCATGGCACCGCCGCCTTGAGCCGTGCCCACGCTGGCCCAACACGGCCACGTGCCGCCACCTCGAATCGTGCCTACATCGCCCAAGACGCCCACACGCTGCCATGGCTCCGCGCTTTCTCTCCAGACGAGACGTGCCTCAAGACGACCCTCGCCAGATCAAGCGCACAAGACGACACGGCCTCGCTACCCCGCATGGCCATCTGCTGCGTAGCATGCTGCCGCACGGCCTTCACCATATCGCGCATTTTCGCCCACGACACGCCACAGACGCCAGAAGGCCACAGCGTAACGCTATTCTTGACGCCATTATGGCGGGGGGAAACCCTACCTCCCTCTCCTTCTTTTGACCCGGCCGAAATGGGGCGAAGTGGGTTGGATGGGCCCGGCCCAAGTGAAAACCAAAAAAGAAAAAAAAATGGGAGAGAGAAAAGAAACTCCCGAAATTTTGCAAAAAGGCTCACGTAGTTCTGAAAATTACGAGAATTTTTCGTGGATATGGAAATTTTGTAGAAAACCCCCTGGAGTTGGGAATTTATAGGATTTTGTACATTCTTGCAGAATAATCCCTCAGAAATTGAAAAATTGTGCCATTTTTTCTCAGAACTGAAAATTAGTGCTTTAGCCCTCGGAATTTGCAGAATTCACCGAAAATTCATATTCCGGCAGAAAAGGGTATCAGGAATTCAAATTTTGAATCATTATGAGCATTTGAAGTATGCTTAACTTTGTTATTACTATTTCTATGCAATTTATGTATTGTATTTACTGTTTTGATTATCTGTGATTGTTTATATTGCTTTTAATCACTGAAAATAGTCGTAAATCATGATAAATGCATAGAAAAATAGGGGATCATGAACCGGGTGTTCGAAGAACATTATAAGAATTTTGCAACCATTTTATGCAAATTAACAGTAGTAATCTTTTGAACCCTTTGCATGAATATGGAGATGACTAGCATCACAAACTAGGAGTTCGAAGAGCTGGCCTCAGCAAGGCTAGAATTTGCACAGAATTTGTATCAGTTTTCAACTCTGTGGTAAGGTAATCACGGATGAGCAGAAGATTAAGAAGACTCTCTCTACCTTTCACCCGAATGCGGTGCAATCCGCATGCTACTATCATCAAGACGGCTACAAGGAGTATGCTAAATTGATTAACATCATGCAAGTTGCGGAAGCTCAAGATGATATTCTAAGGAAGAACTACATCTCATAGCCGCCTAGTAGCGATGTTGTCCATGAAGCCAATGCTAGTAGTTACAAGGTGAGGAAGCCTCTCACGAAGTAGTGGGGTAAGAAGGGTAAGGTCGTGGGTCGCACGTTATTGATGCGATGCTTTCCAGTCTAAGAAGAAGGGCAAATGACTGGATGAGGCACACCTCGCCATTGTAGCCACGGAGGATCCACACCCATTAGTTGCACTCATGGATGTGGTAGCCCACTAGCAGCCCCCATCACCCCTCCTTTGGAAATCAAAACGGCCGCAGCCGTAGTTGCCCAAGAGGAGAAGATCGCCATAGAGCAGATTCAGGCAGAAGTTTCTACATACTTCGCTGATTTGATCTAGTGCACGCATTGCACTTAGATCTTTTTACAGTCACTTGCAGTTTGTGATTGTGATGGAACTTTTAATAATGGTTGTAAGCTCTAGTAGAGCAAAGCATTAAATTCTTATGATGAGTCCTACAAGACTTAATTTTTCTCGTATTTATAATAGCAAGTTATGTTCTGGTATTTGAAGTATCAGAACATGTGTGGCGCCCTATAGAGGAAGTGTGCTTAGCGGATAGCGGCACAACGAATACCACCTTGAGAGAGACGAAATTCTTTCAGCTGATCGGCAAGAATGCTGGTAGTCTTACGACAATCGCAGACATCGATACTTGTATAATAGGCTCAGGTAGGGCCACAATTATACTCCCAACGGGCACACCATTGGTCATTGAAGAAGCCATGTTGTACCCATAATCGATTAGAACTCTCAAGGATATTCGCGTTAACGGTTTCCACGTAGAGATTGAAGAAGAGTATGGTAAGGAATACCTACTCATTACAAAGCGTGAAGAAAGTGAAAAAGGGAATTAGAACGACTTTCTTCATATGAAAACGAACTATACTACACTAATATTAAGGCACCTGCAGCCTATACTACCCTAAAAACCGTTTAAAACCTTTGAATTTTTCTATCTCTCGCGTGATAGATTATGCCACTCAGGTCTTAGGATGATGAGAAATATCATTAACAATTCACAGGAACATAATATTGATGTAAAGAATTTCCCAAATCAGGAAGATTTTGTGTGCCCCACATGTGCCACCAGGAAAATAATTACTAGACCTTCTGCTCTGAAAGTGAAGGATGAAGTCCCTGCATTCCTGGACCATATCCAGGGACACTTTTGCGGTCCTATACTGCCCCTATCAGGGCTATTTAGGTATTTTATGGTGCTCATCGATGCTTCCTCGAAATGGCCGTACGTATGTTTATTACCTACGAGAAACCATGCTTTTGCAAAGCTAATCTCGCAGATAATTAGAATTGAAAATAATTTTTCTGATCATCATGTGAAGTCCACCAGATGGACAACGCCGGAGAATTTACTTCGAATACATTTGATGATTATTGCATGACAATGTGAATTAAAGGTGAGCATTTCGTACTGCATGTCCACACCCAGAATGGACTAGCAGAATTGTAATTTACCAACTACATGTTGAGTACACGTAGTCCTACACGCAGCAGCTCTCATCAATTTTTAGACTGTCGGCAAATAACATCCATTCCCCTATGCAACTAGCGCAAGGGTCAGCACCGCAAATTTCTCATCTTCGCAGATTTGGTTGCAAGGTTTATGTACCTATACCACCCACGCAGCGAACTGCAATGGGCTATCTCCGAAAGTCCGGGATACACGTTGTTTATGAGATAGCATCCATAATCAGGTATTTGGACCCCATGACTAAAGATTTGCATGCAGCCCGCTTTGCTGATAGCACATTTGATGAGGATTGTTTCCCGTCATTAGGGGGAAAATCAACCCCTTGATGGAAAATATTGGGAAATAACGTGGCAAGCCATGGGAATCCATGCACATGACTCGCGTACTAGTGAAACAAATAGAGAAGTCCAGAAGATAATTGAAGTCTAAAAGACAATTAAAGTCTAGAAGATAATTGATTTGCAAGTATTAGCGAATCAACTGCCTGACCACTTTAGTAATTTAAAGAGTGTGACCAAGTTGTATGTGCCTGCACGCAATTCACCAGAGAGGGTTGAAATACCGAAGAAAGAAAAAAGTATCCTTAATCCCATCCTAAGGTCTCAGAAAGGACGAGAACTCTGGCCCCTCGAATCCGAGGTGACCAGGGACGCCTAGTGAAACAGGATAAGAAGGATTTGACACAGCCGATCACTGAAATTCCTCAGAACCAGAAGATGAGCCAATTGAGACCTAGCACCAGTATGGAACCTTTAAGAAAAGGCATACGTGGCACTAGTATGGAACCTTTAGGAAAAGGCATACCGGATTTGAACATTCCCACAAAGGGAGACATCATCATGGATGTGTGTGCACACATCGAATCTGAAAAACAAAAGGGACTTGCCCCCGCAATTGGAAGTAGTGGTGAGTGAGTAGAAGCATTAGAAGAATCGCCCCACGAAGAAATAGCTATAAATTATGTGACCACGGGAGAATCTATGAATAGAACAATAGCCAATGTCGACATTTACTTTGCAAAGAAAATTATCACAATCATCGATCTTGATCCAGAGCCTACATCATTCACTGAATGTAAGAAAAGATTAGATTGAGAAGATTGGAAGAAGACAATAGAAACATAATTATTGTCTCTGAATAAAATAGAGGTATTTGGGCTTGTAAGCCGCATGCCTCCCCATGTGCACCCTGTAGGGCATAAGTGGGTATTTGTTCGAAAGAGAAATAAAAATGAGTAAGGCTCGTTGCACAAGGTTTCACTCAATGTCCAGGAGTTGATTATGAAGAAACTTATCCCTCGATCTTGGGCGGAATTACCTTTAGATATTTAATCTCAATAACAGTAAACTTGAATTTAGAAATGAAATTGCTGGATGCGGTAACTACATACCTTTATGGAAATTTGGATTCAAACATTTATACGAAGATACCTAAATGTATCCCTGTCCCGAACCAAGACAGAGCAAATAGAAATCTGTATAGTGCGAAACTCAGAAAGTCGCCGTACAGACTTAAGCAATCAGGCATGATGTGGTATAATTGCTTGAAGCGACTTTCTATGCAAGAAAGGCTACACGAACAATGAGAATTGTCCCTGTATATTTATACGACGATCTCAGGATGGATTTTGTATAATCTCAAAGTACGAAGATGATCTGAATATCACCAGAACCCTGAAAGGTATTAAGAACGCAAGCTCTTACTTGGAGTCAGAGTTCGAAATGAAAGATTTAGGTAAAACCAAATATTGCCTAGGCTTGCAGCTTGAGCATGCCCCTGAAAGGATATTAGTGTATCAGTCAACCTACACTCAGAAGGTGTTAGAAAGGTTCGGTTTTGAAAAGGCATACCCTTCGAAAGTGCCAATGGTCGGAAGATCCTTGCAACAAGACAAGGACTCGTACAGACCTAGAGAAGAGGGGGAGGAAGTCCTAGGACCGGAATTCTCATACTTAAGTGCAATATGAGCACTTATGTAGTTAGCAAACTGTACTAGATCGGGCATTGCATTTGCTGTGAATCTATTAGTAAGGTATAGTGCAGAACCTACCAAAAGGCATTGGCAGAGAATGAAAGACAGCTTCCAATACCTCCAAGGAAACAAAGAACTTGATATATTCTACAGAAAGAACCAAGATATAACTATAAATGACAATATAGATGCCGGGTACCTGTCGGACCCACATACAGCGAAGTCGCAAACAGACTATGTATTCATGTGTGGTGGAACTGCAATTTCATGGAAATCGTCTAAGCAAAATCTTGTATCGACTCTGATGAATCACTCGAAAATCATAGCACTGTACGAGGTCTTACGAGAATGTGCTTGACTTCGACGGATGATTCACCATATCCAGCAGTCATGTGGATTGAATACTGCGCAAACCCCTACTATTATCTATGAAGATAATGCAGCTTGTGTTACACAAATACAGATGGGTTATGTGAAGTGTCCTCTCACAAAGCATATCAACCCCTAGTTCTTCTATGCTCATGAATTGCAAAAGATGGACGAAATTAAAGTACTGCATACTAAGTCATGTGAAAATCTTGTAGATTTATTCACTAAATCACTTCCAGCATCTATCTTTAAAAGATGCATACGTGGAATTGGAATGATGAGACTTGGAGAAGTGCAGAATTCCCGGGGGAGGGGGGGAATCTTCACGAACTCATTATTGAAACTTAATCACGAAGATTGAGTACCCAAAGAGTAAATCCTAGAGATTAAATGAAATTGGGTGGATTATACTCTTTTTCCCTTGACGAGTTTTCCTGAAGTTTTTCGGCTAAGGTTTTTAATGAGACAATTCGTGTAGCATAACAAAACGTGTTTCATATACTCTTTCTCCAAATTTTTTCCACTAGGTTTTTATAGAGTTTTGATGAGACATGAACATGACGGATGAGTACCCAAGGGGGAGTGTTAGGAAACCTTAGGCCCGGACCTTGCAGGCCTGGCCCATGATGAGCTCCTTATCCACCCTGAAGGCTATATAAAGGAGGAGACCCTCAACCATTGTATGACCATTTACAGAAGAGTAATAAAGAGAAGCAAGACGTATAGTCATATCTCTGTATTCAATCTACTATTCTGTACTGTTTGTTCTTGCATTATTTTAAGCAATTCTATATTTGTCTAAGAGGTGATCGTTTGGACTGGACTCGCCAGCGACGATTCCTCAATATATCCAATGGGTAAATGCTAAATAGATAGATACGGGTTGGTGGAGCATGTGAATGTCTGAAAACAAGTTTGGACACGGTTGGTCTAAAAAATGGTTTGGACACGGTTAGTTTTCTGTAGCCACGACCGTAAATGCATGTGTGAAAAATATTAGGATATATATTTGGGCAGTTTAACTCTGATTTTTGTATTTAACCTTTTTAAATTATTTTTATTTTTATTGATGACTCTCGCCTAACTTATTTTCAAACGTGATTTTTTTTTTTGCCACGCCGTTGGCCGTGCCAGCGTTGTTTGCCATGCTACCTTGCTACGGTTGTTGGTGTGGAAAAAAGGTCATTTGAAAATAAGTTAGGCGAGAAGTTATCAATAAAAAATATTAAATATTAAAACATGTTCTATGACTCTCAGATGATTTGGAGGTGAGTACAGCTTTACATAGTTTCATATCGCGGCTAAGTTTGGATATGAGCTAGTTGCATGCAATGCACCATATGTACGTAGTTGCTTTTATTCGTGTTACGTAGCAACTACCATATATAGTTCAATGTCTTGGGTTTGAATGTTCGATCAAGTTTATAGACAAAGAAATTATAAAAGAAATGCCAATATCGACCAGTCATGTTATCTAACATAATTTGATGCATAAGTTTATCCAAAAATTATCCTTAAGCTGCCTTTGGTCTGGGGCTAAGGGGTGGGTTACGGGTTTAGCTAGCAAGCCAAACACCGGTACATTAGGGAGGGCTAGCTTAACCTGGTTAGAGCCTTTGAAACCACAGTTATTGATTCTATTCCGAAGGCTATTTCAGTTTGTCTCTTGGTATAGATTGCGTCGGTACCGGTCTATTCTGGCATACCATTTCAGATTTTAATATAATAATATATATTTATTGATAAATATATATATGTAATTATATGCACATATAATTCACTTCAAATACATAACCATAAAATAAAAATGGCACATAGTTCAATGACTTTATAAATACAAAGGTTGTACATAGTTAAATAATACAATACGAGTTCATAATATTGAGTTGCATGCACAAACCAGTTCACCCAAAAGCGCTGATGAGGAAAGACGAATAATTCACTTATACTTCAATACTCCCCCTCACATGTAAACTCCCTTAGGCCTAAGATGTGGAATAGAAGTGGACTACAGTTATTTTTCTTTAATTGCACCAACTAGATCTTGAACTCAAGACCTCTTAGCTCTCATATTATATTGAGTTGAATGCACCAACCAATTCACCTAAAAGCTTAAACTGACGAGGAATGACGAACAATTCACTTGTAATTTAACAAATAACTTTATATATTTTACCATAGTCTAGCCTACTAGTCTAACATAATTTCACTTATCGATGAAGTAGTATTGGACTGGACCTTCCGAGCTGATTCAAAGAGTAGTCGCATCAATTATGCCTGGTATCGAAATTACCGGAATGACCAGAATGGGTTAGAATGGACTAGAATGACCGGTATTGAGGGCGGTACGGGATTGAGGCTATTGTGTGCCGCTTTGGGTGTCGGTATGACATGTTCCGGCCGGTACCGGAATGGAATTAATAAGCTTGTTTGAAACCCTAACATAAGATAAAGTTAACCCGTTAAAGGTGTAATAAGCTATCATAATTACTAATCCATATAATCTAGTCCAACAACATTATATATTGACCGGTTTGTTGCTAAACACAAAAACTAGGTTAGCCTAATATACTTGAGTTAAGGTTATTTAATCTAGTTATTTTTACAGGAACCAAATGGATGGCAAATAAATATCCATTACTACAATTCTATATTGACGCTACTTCAATTTATATTAGAAGTAGAAAAAAAATGCAGTGAGACGGGGTCTTATCGTGAGACCCTTCCTATTCACCATTCATCTCACCACCCCTCCCCTTGAATCCAGTGGCTCAGGAGGTAGGATCTCACAAAGGTCTTGTCCTATAAAATTTCCTTCCTAGAAGTATTAGTAGTTGTAGTAGAATGCAGACCATTGGCAACACTGTTGACAGGGAGACCCAGCCAGCCAACTTTTTTGGAGGTGGGAGACCTCCCAATAATTCAAACCAAGAGTCGTAGATCAGAGGAGTCCCAGTTGAACCATAATTAAATCGAATCAGTCGACTTGATCGAACAATAAATAATAGAAAAACGAAATGCAGCAGGAGCGAGAGAGAGAGAGAGAGATCCAATCCCACACGCACGCAGTCACAACTCACCCGCACATCGTCCTCCTCCCTTCTCCCTTGCTCGTGCCCAGCCAGCCCCGTCTCCTCCTCCTGCGCGAGCAGAAATTGAAGGGAATAGGAATAGTGCGTGCCGCCTGGGCCTCTCGCTCCCACAGCCGCCTGCCCCCCCCCCCCCCCAACCCAATCCAACCCTTCACATTATCCGCGTGCGCGGGCGTTTCGCCGCCTCGCCCTCGCCCTCTCGCGTGGCCGGCCGGGGCGTCGCCGTGCGGTGCTGGTGGTGGTGCCGCCGCGGAGTCGAGGCCGGCGATGGCGATCCGCAGGCCGGAGGCGGCGTCCTTCTTGCCCCTCACGCTCCTCTTCTCCATCGCCTTCATCTGCGCCCGCTTCCTCCTCGACCGCCTCGTCTACAAGGTACCGAATCGGCTCCTCCTCTTCTCGCCCCCGCCCCGCCAGATTCGCGTTGGGTTACGCGAGATCTCTCGCCTCCTCGTCTCCCCCAATGCTCTCCGCGGTGACGCGGGCGCTAGGTGGTGCCTGCCTGCCTGCTGCTGCTGCTCATTGATGTTGCTGCGAGTCTGTAACCCACCAATTTGATCCGGCCAATTTGACGAATCATCCATGCGCAAGTGATGCAATGCGCCCGGCTGTCTCCGAAATGGGAACGGGTCATTAATTGCCTTACTTATGGCTTCTGTTTAGGGTCAATGTGGACCTGTGGTTGGCCTTTACCTGTACAACTAGTAATGACCTGAGCTTGCGTGTTTGTCCTCATGCCTTCTGGTGGTTCAAGTACTCTGTGGTAAACAAATGTTTGGATCAGCGATTTGATGCTTACATATGGCTTGTACCTGATACATCACCGCACTTAATTGTTATCATCAATTTTGGATCCAGTGTGTAAAATCCACATGTAGTATGGCTGACCTATTGGTTTCTCTTTTCAGAGAACCATTGCAAGTCTGATAGCATGTTTTTAGCTAAAAAGTTGGACCAATTCAAGGTGATGAGAACAAGGTGAAAAGCTCAGGGTGGCGATGGGTGCAGGTGCAGGGCAGGGTGGGGGAGGCACAAGGAGAGTGGTGTCGTGCGTGCAGCATAGAAGTATTTACATGACGTTGTGGGCTAATGAATAATAGAACTAACCTTTTTATCTTTTCATATATTTGATAACTTTGCCCTGTAGAGAAAGTAATAGTCATATAGCTAGGCCCTTAGGTAATCTTTGCTTTATTTCTGTATATGTTTTTTTTTGTTTCTGTCCAAATTTTCTGAAATGTCAGTATGAACAATATTTTTGACATTCCAGAATAGCTATCAGTTTAACCTTCCCATCTTACGTTTGGCCTTATGTATATTTCATTTCAGCCACTGGCAGTTTACCTTTTCAATAGTAAGGCTTCTAAGTTGATGAACGATGAGGCCGGTAAAGGAAAGATTGTCAAGTTCTCAGAGTCCATTTGGAAGCTGACATACTATGGTTCTGTTCAAGCATGGGTCCTCTTGATAATAAAACAGGAACCATGGTCTTTGGATACAATGCAATACTTCGATGGCTGGCCGAATCAACCCATCCCGTGAGTGCGAACTGTTCGTTTATAAATTCCTGAAATATATGGGCATACTGGTGCGGCATGAGCTTTTTCCCTGATACATTACTTGGTTTCCCCAGTCTCATTGAAATTGAAGAGAAAGAACTTTACTGTCATTGTGATATATTATCCTCTGAACGTACTCAGAAGTATGACTTTCAGAATATTCCAGTGCATTTAAGTGCTTGATACTGCAGAAGGAAGATTAGTTATCTCGTAAATTGATAGCTGTGTCAAAACATCAACCACGTACTATCAGCACCCGCTTTCCTTTTTATTAAGTTAACATGAGAAGGCTGTATCAAAAACACTATTTTACCATGCATCCATATTTTTTTATGAGGATTAGCACAATACTCGATCAACCCCTGAGGGTGTTGCTACTCTATTACATTTTCGATATGCACTTGAAAGAAAGATTAATATGCATTTCTTACTCTCTTCATACATTGACATTAATAGGCATGAAAATTAGGTGGATTCCCACACCATTTTGTTGGCTATGGTCAAATGGTGTGTTAGTACTTCGTAGAGAGTTACCTAAATGTGGTTGCAAGTTATGATATGTGATCAACTTTGTATTGATTTTAACCAAAGGCAACTTTTGGACCCATGCATACAAGCTACAAAGAATCCGTTGCCTTGCCTAGTAACCATGTGCTCTACTGAATCCAACTGTCCTCTTTTGACATGTGTTCTTATAATAGCTTTCGCATCTTGATAGTGGAATCCTGCATAATTTCACCATTATCAGCTGTAACCATAAAAATTCATTGTTCCCTTATTCTGTCATCTAGTCTACTTCTGTCCACCACAGTTTTTCTAGGCATACCAGGGGTGAGGGGTGTACCTGGTGTGACCTTCCATTAAAAGGGGGGAATGCAAACTTATGATCTTGAGCGATTCATTCATTGTTTGATCAATGATCACGCGATGCTAGCAAAACCATGTTTCCGTGTTCATTCCCATGCTGTTCAAATGGTTAAGATTGACAGTTCTCATTCTCCTATTTTAACAGGAATTCTCATGCGATACACTCCCAGGCATACTTGTTTGTAACCATTTAACCTGTTCTTGGAGTGAAGTGATATTTTTCCTTGTTTCTAATCCATACGCTGCCTTCTCTCTCTCTCCCAGGTCCTCATTGACGCTTTTCTACATGTGCCAGTGTGGATTTTATATCTACAGCATTGGTGCTCTTATTGCTTGGGAAACCCGCAGAAAAGATTTTGCTGTAATGATGTCTCATCATGTAATAACATCGATTCTGATCGGATATTCATATCTTAGCGGGTAAATCTTTTTCGAGCCCCCTTTAATAATTTATTTGCTATATTTGCACTTGCACAACAACTTCTTTCCGTTATGTTCTGATGTTACCTGTTTATGGTCGTTGGTCATTATGCATTAGGAGGCAAAAAAAAATCATCAATTACTCATCACTTACACAAGAATTCAAGGATTGTGCAGTGTGCACTGAACTTTGGCAGTTGTCCAGATCTTTCTAGTTACCCAGTGAGAGAATTTACCTAGTGGTTTGATTCCTTGGGATAAATTGTTGAAGAACGGGATTATGTTAAGAAACCACATAAATAGAAAAGCAAAACTTATAATGACAATGAGAGACCAATGTAAATCTTGCTGTTGATTGATCTGAATTTCCAGTAAGCTGTCCTTAATTTAGCCTTTCTTCTTTGCAGCATAGCTTGTTCATGTCATCTAACAGTACATAGATGTTTCTGAAAATCGCTGTGCTTTGTTAGACATAGGGTACTACTTTTTTTTTTTCCTTTCACTTCTTTTCTTCTGATTATGAGCTTTCATAGGATATGGTTGCCTTTTGTATTATTAGTTCAAGATCAACATTTCAACACAACTCAAAGACAACTAAAGTTCTGTCTTCTTGCAGATTTTTCCGAATTGGGACAATTATTCTTGCTTTGCATGATGCGAGTGATGTATTTCTTGAGACCGCCAAATTGTGCAAATACACAGAAAAAGAATTAGGGGCTAGTTTGTTTTTTGGGCTTTTTGCTATCTCCTGGCTCCTATTGCGTCTGGTTTACTTCCCATTTTGGATAATCAAAACCTCAAGGTTTGTATCTACTTCTGTACATGATATCTTATGTTTCTTTTACCTTGTAAGGTTCAAACTTACCGTTCTTGTTCTTTCAATGTCAGTTATCAGTCCATCATATTCTTGAGGAAGTTGGATAGGTTCCCTTCAACCTTGTACTACGTTTTCAACACAATGCTTCTCACATTACTTGTGTTCCATATGTACTGGTGGAAACTCATATGTTTAATGATAATGAGACAATTGAATAATAAAGGACAAGTTGGAGAGGATGTTCGATCCGGTAAGAAATTTTATCTTTGGTGCAATCACTTGTGTCACTTGTGTGGTCGATTTACATTTAGCCTTTTCAGACGTGGTTGTTGTTATTAGGATATCTACACACTTGTTTTCTTTATCTTTTACCCTTCTCCTTCCGATGAATACAAGGTTTTGCCTTATTGGCACTTCCTACATAAAACAGGAGAACCCTGCATTTCAAAGTTAATTTAGGGAAAAGCCGCAGGGAAGGCCCCTATGGCATACATATTAGAACAATAAACCCTGTATTTCAATTTTGACTAGTTGCATGAATAGAACTGTCACAATATCGGATTAAAAGAATATCATATACTGATTGAAATTGCCTTCTGGCGGGTAGATATTTTAGGTGCCTCCTTCCATCATAATATTTGAACTTCCATTGGACCAGAAACTCTTTCAATGTGTTGTTTTAGCCGGTTCAAAGAAGGAGAGAGAAGATATTGAATCAATTCAATACATTGGAAAGGTCGATTCCAACAAAAATATTCCTCGAACCGGACTCTACATAGGAATCGATTCAAAGCATTAAACAACTCATATGAGACCAGTTATGAGAGAGTGCGGTTGAGAGAAGATTTTTTTTTTGTGGTTTTTTAATGTAACGTGGGTCCCAGTTATTAATAGGAATTGGATCAATACATTAGAGAAAAACAAGTTCAGTTCCTTGAATACTTACGTGGCATATCTTTGAATCAACGTCGGTTCAATACACTAAAGATACTCTAATAGCAAACGTATTCACAGTAGTTCTAATCATTAAATTATTGAATTTTGTCATAATGCAGATTCGGAGGATGAAGAGTGATGGGGAGATTCTTTGACAACTGTGATGCGCCATTTCTTTGCTGATACTTTTCTGTGACTGCTTTCCATAGTAGCTTAGATTGTTTTGGTCTTGGCAAGCCTGGGGTATGGATAAGAAAGTTTTATCTCTGTATATTGCCTTATGATATCAAACATGGCTAGACCAAGAAACGGAGCAGGTTCTATACATAACGGGTATAGCTAGCAACTTACTTGAAGGTCCCTTCATAATTTTTGGTTCATATTTCCTTGTTATTAGAAAAGGCATGAGAGGTCGTTTTCTGTAGCTATTCCCCAAAGCTTACCTTACCGACCCCTCTGTACCATGTTTTGTATACTTTCGACTATGAATAGGTTTAGTTCTAATTCATGGGAATAAATTGATTTTTGTTATCAGGAGTAAATCTCACTTGTATCTTAATGATGTGATGTGATGTGTCAAGGGTATCATGCATCTATATACCAAAAGCAAATGTTTTGGAACACGTGCAATCAAAATTTAGAAACTTTGATTATTAATATCTTTTTAAATATTTAGATTAGATACATGAAATTTATATGTGTAGATTCGTTTCGAAAAGTACTTTTATAGTATTGTAATATTATTGAGTTTTACAAATATATTACAATATTTAGTAGTGGTCAAAGTTGTATTTTGGAGATCGTGTCGATATCTAAAATGATTTTATTTTTGTGAACCGGAGGGAGTATAATTTTTGGATAGCATTGATTTATCTCGATTTTGGTGTTTGTATCAAGTCCAAAAGTACATATGCTCCTTTCTTTTGTTTTTTTAGCTAAAATAGCGCGGTTGCCATACGCAATAGCAAAACTAGCCTCCTGTGCAGCAAAGGCAAAAATAACACCATGTCCGTGCTCTAGACGACCGGATTTGCTGAGGACGTGACATATGGCGAATCCGGCCCCTAGGGGAGCGGCAATGTATTTTCGAGCATAGGGGTGCAGATTCTCTCTTCTAGAAAAAGTATTGTTTGTAGAAATTTCTAAAGATAGCAAATGAGCTTTAAAAATTATGAATTTTTTTGTGAAGGCTCCTTACATAGTGTACTTGCTTGTGTAATTTTTCTAGAATTTTATATATTCTGCATTTATCTTGAAAATTCCTTTAAGGCTACTGTTGGTATGAATTTCTAAATATAGCAAATGAACTCCAAAAATTATGTTTTTTTATGTGACGGCTCATGACACAGTGTAGTTGCTGGTGTAATTTTTCCAGAATTTTATATGTTTTACAATTTTCTCAAAAAATTCTTTTAAGGCTACTGTTTTTATGCAAGCGAAATAATTGATTTGAGGAAAATTTCAAAAACATACTCAAAATACTTTTCACATTTATTCTCAGTATAATTATCTCAAGTTTACATTTGTTTTGAAATTTTTTAACCCCTAAGGGACGGATTTGCCTTGTCCTATCCTCTGGGCCAAGTAGCCCCTCATCCTTTGTTTTTTTAAACTAAAATCTTGCTTTTGGCGTCCATAGATTCTCGCAAAAATATGAAAAATATTGTTCGATATGATTTTGTCACATGTAATAATACCCTCTCCTCTGACAATGAAAATTTGATCTGATGAGCAAGGGCGGGCCAGGCGGTCGACCACATGGTACACAACAATATTAAAAAAATATCATTAACATTAAACCGATAAATTAACAAAGCATGTCCTATTTGATCAGGGTACATGTGATAATGCTCCTCGGCTGTGCTGCGCTGAAATGTGATTTCATGTGTAAAAATTTGTGGAATTTTTTAGTACATGTGATAATACATTTTTGGAATGAAATTACGTGATTTCATCTGAAATTTTTTGTTTGAACGGTTTCATGACATCTTGGCTAGTATGCGACAACAAAAGTTTGATTTGATCAGTAGGGGCGGGCCAAGCGACTGACCACATGAAAAAAATTGTGGAATGAAAATCTTGGTATATGTGATAATATTTACTTCTTTTTTTTACCTTCATATTTACCTTATTTTCATCGCAATCTCTGTAAGGAAGATAACAACTGTATCGGAATATTGCCGTGAAGTCGGAGTACGATTTCCTCTACGTCCCAGTGGACTTCGGGTACTAATACTATTTTCCTTTGTGCTCCGAGTAGCACTAATTGTACTACTACTTTTACTATGTACGATTTGATCGCCCGATTTGTAACATCAAAAAATTATAAACTTGGGATAATTATACTGCGAATAAATGTAGAAAGTATTTTGAGTATGTTTTTGAAATTTTCCTCAAATCGATTATTTCATTTGCATACAAACAATAGCCTTAAAGGAATTTTTTTTAAAATGCAGAACATATAAAATCCTGAAAAAATTACACAAGCAAGTACACTGTGTCAAGAGCATTCACAAAAAAAAAATCATAATTTTTGGAGCTCATTTGTTATATTTAGAAATTCCTACAAAAAGTAGCCGTAAAAGATTTTTCGAGAAAAGTGATAACATATGAAATTTTGAAAAATTACACAAGCAAGTATATTGTGCCAGGAGCCTTTACAAAAAAAAAAATCATAATTTTTGGAGCTCATTTGCTATATTTAAAAATTCCTACAAACAATACTTTTTTGGAAGAGAGAGAATTCGCGCCTCTGGGTGGCGGAAATACATTGCCACGCCCTTAGAGGCCGGATTCGCCGTGTGTCGCGTTCTCAGCAAATCCAGTCCTCTAGGCATGGACAAAGTGCTATTTTTGCCTTTGTTGCGGGGTGGGTGGGGGTGGAGGCTAGTTTTGCTATTGCATATGTCAAAAGTGCTAAATGCGCCAAAAACTCCTTTCTTTTGGGGCTCCGGGAGAGGGGGGGCACGCATGGCGCCAATACAAGGAGGTTCTTAGTGAAGGCGTGCATGGCGTCACGGGGGAGCTCGTTTGGAGGTGTCAGCCCACCGGGGTCGGTTTGGGCTTGAACATTTTAGGGAGATTGGGAGGTGTCCAACCCTCAAACCGTAGGGCCATACTAAGATTGCCAAAATTTGCTATAAATTTTTTTGTTAAATTCATCTAAGGTTAGGTCATCAAAATTAAAGTCACATTTTGGTTAGCAAAGGAAAATCTTGCCACACTTTTTTAGTCATTGACACATAGGTAGAGGGTGCAATCGGAGCAGATACGGTCGGATATCACTCATCTTGTATCATATTCCGTATTTTTTTTCTCAGAGTTGGATACCCATTTCTCCATCCTGTATTCGCTCTGCGAGCCTTCGATCGGACGGATATTATCCGCTTCTTTTGTACCCCACACAGGACATTAGACAGTAGGGGTGCAATTAGAGTGAACATGGAGGGACTAATCGCTAAGAGGTCGAATGAAAAACAGTCAGTATCCCCTTACCTACTCAGATGCAGCAACCCACCTATCTGTTATCATGTTCCTAATTGAAGTCACAACAGACTTTCCTCATACCACCTAATATACGGGTACATACAGACGAATATTGTTCATCCCGTATCCTATTCCTCATTTTTTCCCCTCAGAGTTGGAGTCTGACATGAATAGTGCTAGATAACCATTTATCTCTTCCGTATTCTCTCCGCAAGCTTTTGGTCGGTCGGGAATTATCCGCTCCGTTTGCACCCCTGTGCATAGGACAAAAGGAATATTTCCACATGTGTGGCTACAAATCGAAAGGACGCCTAACTTGGTCAAACTTGTCTAACTTAGAGTGTGACAAGGCTTGGCAATGAACCTAACAAGCCCTATATTTTGACTTGCGCCACAATTAGGGACCTACCATTCGAAATAAAGTGCATCGAAAAAGATGGAAAAGAAGGAAATACAAGAGGGGATTATGACCATGGCGCAGATCTATGTACAACTAGTAGGGTGCCCGTGCGTTGCAATAGAACCCCAAAAGAGAGTGATACATATCAGTAAACGGGATCCTAAACCGCATAATAACTAGAGTAAATTTCACTTTGGACCATACAATTTTACCATGGTTTCACTTTGCAACACTCTTAGCAAATATTTTCACTTTGCACCACCTCTTCTTACAACGTGTTGCACTTTGCACTAGAGTAAGGATTTGGCCGCCTTCTTTGGTGCTCGCCAACGGTGAACGGTGGCACGGTAGGCGGCGATGAGACACGGGATGGAGAGAGGGGTGGTAGATGGAGCTAGAAAATGGATCGAAAGCAGAGAAGAATAGCTGGAGCATCGCCGGCAGCGGCCATAGCAACGGCGGCGATGCCAAAATGGCTCTCTCTCTTTCTATTTTTCGGGTTGCCGTCACCTCGCCGGTTGTGCCTTGCTGCCGACAAGCTCCCTACATATCTCCCATGTTTCCCTCTCGCTGACAGGACATTCCCTTGGTGCAAAGTGAAACAAAAAGTAAGCAGAGGTGGTGCAAAGTGTAAAGATTTGCTAAGGGTGGTGCAAAGTAAAACCATGGTAAGATTACATAGTCCAAAGTAAAATTTACTCTAACAAATATCAATTTTCTTTCACACATAAACAAAAATATTAATTCTGTATATTGCATCACCTACTACTACTATTATCTGGAAATTAAAATTTTGAGCTCATAGATTGTTTACCTTTGGAAGTTGAAGTTGATGCTGACTTACCTCCCCAACGTGCTGCCCATTTCCAGCCATTGCCGACAGACAAGGAAGAGAGCTATGTGTCGACTACCACCTTCTTTCACCCTAAACCCAAGCTGTGACTTGATTCTCGCGGCTATTGGCCTCTGCAGTCCCCACCAGGCACATCGCGGCGAAGAGGTGTGAAGCCAGGGGAGGAGGTGGTGGCAGCATTGCGGTGGTAAGAGAGGAGGCGGCGGCGATGCTTGCTCGGCCGACGCGGAGCAGGAGACGGCGACGCTGGGGAGGATGAAGAGGATGTGATGTGGTGAACTCAGACAGTGACGCGGCGAGGGAAGGACACCTTTGTCTTCGCCTCTTTCTCGTGCGCCGTCACTGCCTCCCCTCCCTTCCATGGCACCGCCTCTTCTCCTCCAAGGTACCACCGCCTTCTCTCCTCCCTTCCTTTCGGGTGCCTTCTCCCGTCCCGTCCGTCGCCGCCTCCCCTCCCTGCTACCTCCTCCTGTCGCTGGCGCAGCCTCCCCGGATCCCCCTGTTGATGGCCACAACGGCAATGGGAGGCGCTGAGGCGAGGATGGCTGCGTTGTGTGACATGGCGGTGGTAAGCGAGGAGGAGACGGAGATGCTTGCTCGGTCAGCATGGAGCAGGAGGTGGTGACGGCGCATGGGAGGATTAGAATGAAGAGGACGCAGTGCGATGAGCTCAAGACGGTGGCATAGCAAGGGAAGGACGCATTCGTCTCTGTCTCTTCCTCGTGCGCCGTCGCTGTACCGTCATCGCCTCCTCTCCTCCCTTCCCTCCTGGTGCCTTCTCCCGTCCCCGACGCCGCCTTACCGTTCCACTGCAAGGATTATCAAGAACATTGTATTTACCAATTGCTCACTAAACAACTTCTGCACCAGCATGGAGGCGCGCCGCCACACTTCCATAGGTCTACCGCCTTGCCGACTGCACCACTGTCGCAACCACGCGGTGCAGTAGATGTAGCTCCTCCACCAACTGTGTAAAAGGTCAGCTTCGGCGGATCGACACGAGACATAGGGGGTGGATTTGGTGGTGGTCTGATAGAGACTGGAGAGGGAGCAGATGGAGGCGCGCTGTCGCCGGATCTGGCCGCCAGGAGCTCGGTGGAGGCGCGCCACAACCAAATCCAGACGTCGGAAGTGCACCGCCGTCGATTCCGAATGCCATCGCTGGCTTCTGTCACGAGAGAGGACATGCGTGGTCAAGGAGAGGGCGACGCGATGAGCTGGTGAGGATGGGTGGGAGAAAAGGGGAGAAGAGGATGGTGGGAGAAGAGGTGGGAGACTGGGGAAGAGGATGGGTGGCTGGTTGGGGTGAAAAGAGGAGATCATGAGAGCTAGCCTTTTCAGTTTTCCCAGAGAATGTGGGAGAGGGATTGTGGGTCCGGCAAGGCACCGACTCAGCGCACCCGGTCATGGGTCCACCTCCCGTGAGTGGATGAGGAGAAGGGTTGAATGTTTATTTTCATAGCGGGAAGGGGAGTGGGACGATTTGTCCCGCTGCACGGGGTAAACTCTTTCATTTATTAGTTAAGATATGATAAGATAAGATGTGAACGGTGGATGTGATGGGCGGATGTGCTCCTAGGAACAAATATGCTTTTTTCGATTCTCCATTTCCTTGTAGATAGAATGTTAATATTGGAATCCGATTTTATTACCCTTTCCCATATATATTCGCATAGACTCTTTCCAATGGATGCGGCTTCCCTGTTCCCGTCCGCGCGTGCCCATCGGTGTTCCCTGTTAATCAAAGGTTCAGGTTTCGTTGGCGAATGGTGGGCCTGTATCTTATCTCGAAGAAACCGTATTTCCTTAATTGCTTTCTTCTCCGTCACAAACGGCATCCATCAGCAAAACGAAGGCATTTATGCCAGGCTCACCGTGCTGCCGTAGATGTTATTGCCGGCAGCATTTCTTTGCATCAACGAGTTTGAGGTTGTTTCTCCTCTTCATCGATCCAGTTGGATCATATTGTAAGAGCTGAAGGGCGGTTCCGATTATTGCTTTTGGTTGATATACTTGCTTGCATCTCTAAGTGCATTAGGTCCATCCGTGTTGCGGCTTGCGAGTTGAGAGTTGCCGCGTGAAGTCAGCGCAATCTGTCTAGGGACGAATGGACAATACGAAACCTATTGCAAACACCACGGCGCCCACCGGTGGAGTGTAGCACGAGATGCTAATCGATCCAAACCTTTTGTTTGATTCTTCTTTCTCTTCTTCGATCCTTTTTGCTGTCCTCCATTGATGAGTGGAGGTGACCAGGTGGGAGCACGAGGATCCAATAGAGAGAGAGAGGAACGTAAGCGTTATTTCCTTTTTCGATGAGGGGGCTGTACACCTGTACAGGAAATCTGAACCGATGATTAATCGGAACACATATGGCCACACGTAGACCGGAACAGGGAAGCCGCACCCCTTTCCAATATACCTAAACAATCCAAATTTTTGGACTAGAAAATACACTTACTATAGTTCAAGGATTTTATAATCACGAAGATACAAGTTCCTTCATTAGAAGATACGTGCTTCCCTGTTATATTTACCATCCATGCATGACCTGTGTCCCCTGCAATTCTTGTTGAAAAGATGCCTCGAACGAAGCAGGAGATGAAGCTGATCGACAACCTCAAGAAGCGCAAGGCGACGTACAAGAACCGCTAGGCGGTCGCCACGTCCACGGCGACGTCGTGCCTTCCGCAGTCACGGTCACCGCGCCGGCGCGCATGCCCGTTTCCGGACAACTTGTCACGAACTAGGATTCAGAGTAGATCGATTGGGGAAAAAATCTCTCAATCGGGAATCGACAGAGAGGAGGAACGAAACTATCAACTAAACCCTAGCTAAGAACAGATATTATGGCATTAATGACGTTGCCTTTTCTTCCATCATTAACTCGTTTAATACAACTTGAGTTCCGGTTGGAATTACCAAAGTGAAATCAAAATTACAGACGAAACGGAAATGAGGTAACAGTAAAAACTGAAACTTCATCTCAGCGGCTTCAACTGACAACTGAATGGGGACGTCTCGATCGTTCGATGTGGAGTGAAATGGTATGTAGAGATCTAGAGCATCGGTTCTTCATAACTCGCCATCGTTGCTCCCTTGCCTTGTTTCAGTTTGAAGACTGGATTTGCTATAGTCCTGACAATACCTCCCCTTTAACAAAAACATTGTCTCAAGGTTCAGCTACTGGAAACCAAGTGTGAATGGTTTTGGAATAGAAATCTGGAAAGACTCCTCTGATGAAGTCAACATCCTCCCAAGTTGAATCCTCCGATGGCAATTTCACCCACTATATCAACCATTGGGTAACCAGCTGCGGTGGTCTGGGCATGTGGCCCAAGTGTCCAACACCTCCGTCGGTTCAGTCTTGATTCTCCCTTCCTTGTCTACCATGGGTAATTTTGGGTCTGGAATAGCCTGCGGACCCAGATGCTTCTTGAGCTGACTGATGTGGAATACTAGGTGTATTCCTACTCCCTCAGGTAGTTGCAATCGATAGGCTACGGCTCTGACTTTCTGTAGAATCCGAAATGGACCATAAAATTTACTAGTTAGCTTCAAAGATTGCTTAAGGCCAAATGCAGCCAACCTATATGGTTGCATATTCAGATATACCATATCTCCTACTCCCAGCTTCCTCTCACTCCTGTTTTGATCAGCGAATTTTGAGCCCGTGCCAGATTATCTTTGATCTATTTGAGCATTGCTTCTTTCTCCAACAAGAAATCTCTAGCTTCACCCTCCTCTGGGCCGGGAAACGAAATTTCACTGATAACAGGTGGTGGATTCCCATAAAGTGCCTGATAAGGAGTGGTTTTGAGAGATGAGTGATAAGTAGTATTATACCACCATTCTGCGAGTGCCAACCAATAATACCACTTTCTAAGTTCAGAGAATGTCATGCATCTGAGGTAGGATTCCAAACAATGGTTCAACCTCTCGGTTTGCCCATCCGTTTGAGGATGGTACGCAATACTAAACCTCAGGGACACCTTCCATGCCTTAAAGATTGCTTGCCAAAACCTATTGGTAAAGATGCGATCCCTTTCAGTGACAATTGCCTTTGGCAACCCATGTAATTTGAACACATTTTCAATAAAAACTTGAGCCACTGTCTACATTGTATAGGGATGCGCAAGTGGTATGAAATGACCATACTTAGTAAGCCGGTCGATAACCACTAGGATCACCTCTTTCCCATTAGATTTAGGTAATCCTTCCACAAAATCCATCAATATATGTGTCCAAGCCATATCCAGAATTGGAAGGGGCTCTAGCAATCCTGGAGGATGAGAGTGTTCACTCTTAGATCTCTGGGAAACAGCACATTCGGTTACAAACTTCTGAATCTCCCTTTTCAGCCCTGGCCAAGAAAACAATCTTTTTGACTATCTGGTATGTTGCAGCAATACCTGAATGGCCTCCAATAGCCGAAGCATGCAAAGAGTCCAGGATTCTCCTCTTCAGAGAGGAATCATCACCCACATATAACCTTCCTTGATATCTGATAACTCCAGAGTGTAGTGTGAACTGACTATTTGGATCATTCTTGACTGACAGCTGACCTTGCAACTCCTGACACTGGGGGTCTGATTCATAATTTCTGCCAATTTCTTCCATCCAAGCAGGGGTAACTATGGTCATAGCATTGCATTGTTCTCTCCTAGAGAGTGCATCTGCTACCTTGTTCGCCTTTCCTTTTTTGTATTCAATTACATAGTTGAATTCCAAAAGTTTCAACATGAGTTTGTGTTGGAAGCCCTTAGAAATCTTCTGTTCAGTGATGAACTTCAAACTCTTTTGATCAATTTTAATGGTAAGTAGACTGCCAAGAAAATAATGCCTCCACTTCTTCAATGCCTCTAATATGGCTAAGGCCTCTTTTTCATAAGTAGAGAAAGCAACAACATTTACTCCCAATGATTTACTATAATATGCAATTTGCCTTCCTTTTTGCATCATCACTGCCCCTATGCCCATGCCACTAGCATCTGTTTCCAGGACAAAAGGTTCAGAGAAATCTGGTAGGGCTAATACAGGAGTTGTGGACATATATTCCTTTAATTCTCTAAAGGCCTTGTCTTGCTCATCTCTCCAATGAAATGTTCCCTTCTTCAATGCATCATGCAGTGGTCTGCAAATTACGCCATACCCCTTTACAAACCTCCTGTAATATCCATTCAAACCCAAGAAACTTCTCAATTGGGTCACACTCTCAGGTCTAGGCCAGTCTCTCACAGCCTTAACCTTGGACGGGTCAGTAGATACTCCTCCATTGATTATGTGTCCAAGGTAGTCAACCTGCCTAACAGTAAAAGCACATTTGCTTAACTTAGCAAATAAATATTCTCTCTGTAATAGTCTCAGCACCAACTCCAAGTGATTGAGATGGTCAATATAATCTTTACTGTAAATCAAGATGTCATCAAAGAAGACCAAGATAAACTTCCTTAGATACTCACTGATAGAGTATTCATAAGGGATTGAAAAGTGGCAGGTGCATTTGTGAGTCCAAAAAGCATCACTAGATATTCAAAGTGCCCAAAATAAGTCCTGAAAGTTGTTTTGAAAATGTCCTCCTCTTTCATCCTCACTTGGTGATAGCCTGATCTCAAATCCAGCTTGTAATTCATAAAGCAGATCCTCAATCACTGGGATTGGAAATATGTTCTTCACTGTTTGGGCATTGAGTTTCCTATAGTCAATGCACATTCTCCAACTACCATCTTTTTTCCTCACTAAAATGGCAGGAGAGGCATAAGGACTTTCACTTGGCCTGATTATAGCAGATTCCAATAATTGCTTAATTTGTTTTTCCAATTCACACTTTTGATGGTATGGAACTCTATAGGGTCTTACATTTGGGGGAATAGAATCTGGTTTGAGTGGGATGGAATGATCACATTGCCTGACAGGAGGAAGTTCAGTGGGTTTAGTAAACACTGACTGGTAAGTCTCCAACAACTTCTGCACTTGGGCAGGAATTGACTGATCTAGTTTGGTATCCCTCTCTTCTCTATATTGTATCATAAACCCCATCACTTTCTTACTACAGAGTTTGTTTAGTTGAGTGGCATTGATGAAATTTTCAGACTGGGTTGTAGTGAAATCTCTGAAAGTGACCTCTTGTTTGCCTTCCTTTCTAATAGTCAGTTCCCTAGTTTTCAGATTCAGCTTGATAGGGCTATGGGTGTAAATCCAGTCACACCCCAAAATGACATCATAAGACTGCAACTTCAAAACCTTGAATGTTCCCATAAACCTTTCCCCTTGTATGTTATACTCACAATTGGACAGATGCGCCCCCATATAGAGGACTCCACCCCTAGCTACTGTTACTTTCTGCAGCTCATTGTTTTGAGCAATACACTGAGCATTAGAAGCATACTTTAGGTCAATAAAAGTATGTGAGCTGCCACTATCCACTAGTGCCACACCTCTTCTTCCTTTAAGAGTGAGAATCACTGAAAAGGTTGCCACAGTAGGAACTCCTCTTAATGCTTGTAGGGAAATCTGCAATGGCTCCTCCTACAAAGGAGGTTTCTCTTCTCCTTCAATGTGATCTTCTAGTTCATCCTCCATGGCCAAATTCAATTCTCCAGTATCCATATTTTCTGGATCCATCACCATAATATTCAACACCTTCGATTGCTTACATGTATGCCCTGGAGTCCATTTATCAGCACAGTACGAACATTTTTCCAGGTTCTCTTGTGATGACCATAGGATAAACTGGTCTATTGTTTTTTTTTTCTCATTATCCTTGGTGTTTCCGTGTCTATTTACTGAATTCATGAAGTTATGTATCTGAAATCCACCCTTAATAAATCCTCCTATCTGAAATCCACTTCCTGAAGAAAGATTAGTTCTCTTTGCAGCATTAGCTCCCTTTTCCAAGTCTTTAGACATCCAATATGCTTCACAAAGGTTCTATGGTCTATGTGGTTTAATGTAATGCTTAATGTCTTCTCTTAATCCCTTAACAAAACATCTCACAAAGTAATCATCTTTTAACATAAGATTCTCACCCTTCATAATTGCCATCAGTTCTTCAAACTTATCAATGTATTGAGCCACAGTAGACCGTTGTTGTTGCAAGGAATGAAATTCTTCAATGATGTCATAGATGCTGTGAGCTGCAAACCTGTCACACAATCTGAGCTTCATCATAGACCAAGTAATGGGAGTAGATATGATTCCAGAACTTCTCAACCAATTATCAGCTCATCCTGTCATATATGAGGTGGCCAAATCACATATGTGCTCCTCCAGAACATTGGCTAGCTCAAAATATTTATCACGCTGCCTAATTTAGCCCAAAGGATTATCACCATCGAATATAAGAAATTCTAGCCTAGGACCCTTTGCAATTGATTTCAAGAATTCCATACTCCTCTCATCTTGGTTAACAGTTCTATTCATCTGTTCCCTAAACTCTTTTCTTTCACCCATTCCTCCAAACAGGTTCAGGTTCAACGTTAGTTACCTAATTGTTTCCTCTGAACTTTGGTGATATGGAATACCCAAAGGGAGAGTGGCTAGCATGAATACCTCCTTGCTGAGATTGATTCAGATCCATGTCAGCCAAAGCTTGGACTCTCCTCCTCATTTCTTCTTCTGCTTCAGTTCCCACATCTATCACCCGAGGATCATTATCTGCTGTTGCCGGTTTCACCAAAGAACGCAGGAGTTCCTTAATCTCATCCATCTCACCCGGCAATCCATTCATGTCGTTGTGGAGCGCTCCGATCTGAGTTTCCACTTGGAGTTTCAGATCTGTCATCTCTTGCCTTATGGTTGTTGATTCTGAACCTTCAGCACCCTCACCCGCTCCATCTCTCTTACCTCCTTGAGTCATCATCTGAGATCTAAGCGGTCAGTTGGGGATTTTACCACAGACCAAGTCTGGAACCCTTCGACGCTATTGATCTCTGCCGCCGCCGCCAAGGAAAGGATGCTCTGATACCACTTTGTCACGAACTAGGATTCAGAGTAGATCAATTGGGGAAAAATCTCTCAATCGGGAATCGGCAGAGAGGAGGAACGAAACTACCAACTAAACCCTAGCTAAGAATAGATATTATGGCATCAATGACGTTGTCTTTTCTTCCATTATTAACTTGTTTAATACAACTTGAGTTCCGATTGGAATTTCCAAAGTAAAATCAAAATTACAGATGAAACGGAAATGACAGAGGTAACAGTAAAAATAGAAACTTCGTTTCAGCAGCTTCAACTGACAACTGCATAGGGATGTCTCGGTCGTTCTATGTGGAGTGAAATGGTATGCAGAGATCTGAAGCGTCGGTTCTTCATAACTCGCCATCGTTTCTCCCTTGCCTTGCTTCAGTCTGAAGACTGGATTTGCTACAGTCCTGACACAACGCCTTTGACTCCCACTTCAACTCGTTGGGCACCGGCTCCATAGGATCACAGTACCACTAGCCTCCTCATGGCTTCCGGCCCCAGCCTGTTCCTGTCTAGCTGTGGTGCTTCGCCTTTCAGATGCCGCCTCCATGCCTCGCCTTTGAAATGCCGCCACTGTTAGCCATAATCTTGACAGGTTAGTTTTTGAGTCAATTAGTTAGTAGTTGCACGTGATAGCCAGTTGGTTAGTCTAGAGTTTGTTAGTATATACGTGCGTGCATCCCTTGGTTTGTTAAAGATAAGTGGTTAGCATATTAGATAAGCTAGTAGTTGTTGTGTTAGTTTGTTGAGTCTGCATGCAAAGTAGTTCTAAGTCCATAGAGTGAGGAGTCCTAGTTAAGCCGGTTGGTACGTGTGTACATGATTTGTGGAGTCTCACATTTTGTTTATTAAGCATTGATTCAGATCTATAAAAGAAACAAAACGCCGAGTAGCTCCTTGGCGGCAAAGAACAAGAGAATAGTCGTCTCTGTTTTTTGGTGTTTACCTCATGTTGAGCGCGTGAGTGCGTCCAAGCGTGCGTGTGTGTGCTAGCCGAAAAGCTTCTGCACAACATGAACTCCTTCCGAGCGTGAGTCCTCTTCGGCTTGGTTCCAACAAGTGGTATCAGAGCAAGGTGCGAGGAGGCGAGGTGCGAGGAGAAGCCATGCGGCGTGGCCGGGCAGCGCGAGGCTCGGTCGGGCGATGGCGGATGCGGCACTATGCCTCAAAGGGCGCGGCGGCGGCTCGCGAGGCACGGCGATGATGGAGCGATGGGTTCTCGTGGTGGTGGCACACGGCAACTAGCGGGCGAAGCGGCGGAGCGGCGGCCAGCGGGCGGCGGTGGTTTTTGACGCTACCTAGAGGCGACGGCTCGGGCGCGGCATGGCCACGGCGCAGCGGCTCGGCCCAAGGTCGCCGATGGCAGCAGGGGCGTGCGGAGCTAGGCAGGAAGCATACAGCAAGAGACGTAGAGGCACTGAGTCCGTTTTTTCATGGGCCCGTCCTATGTAAGTGCACGTAGAGTGAGTCCGTGCATGTTGTATGCGTGAGTTCTTGTGTTAGATGTGTCCACGAGAAAGCGTGTGTCCAGAGTACTCGCGTGTTCTCTTGTGTTAGTTGTGTCCACGAGAAAGCGTGAGTAATCAGGAGTGTGTAAGCTTCGATCTGAGTCTCTATCGTCGTCAAGTTGTGTCACCGGCGAAAGGCAATTGGAGCTGAGGTAGAGGTCGAAATCGTCGGCGAGGTGTGTCACCGGCGGTGAAGAAGTGAAAGACGTCGGGAAGTTATGTCACCGGTGGTATGGTCAGCAAGTGGAAGGTAAATCTTCTTTGAGATGCGTCAGAAGATTGACCTTTCAAATGCGGAGTAATCAAGTCCGGGACATTGAGGAGATGTGTTCGCCGTCCTGAGTCAAGTCCTTTGAATTGAGTCCGGGATGTTGAGGAGGTGTATTCGCCGTCCCGAGTCGAGTCCGTTGAGTTGTATCTAGAATGTTGAGGAGATGTGTTCGCCGTCCTGAGTTGTTGTGTCCGGGATGTTGAGGATGTGTGTTCGTCATCCTGTGTCGAGTATCAGTTAGGCAAGTCGTAGTTAAGACCGACTGCCGCAACAAAATTAGAGTCGGTGTGTCAAAATTAGGAGGAAAATTGTTAGCCATAATCTTGACAGGTTAGTTTTTGAGTCAGTTAGTTAGTAGTTGCACGTGATAGCCAGTTGGTTAGTCTAGAGTTTGTTAGTATATACGTGCGTGCATCCCTTGGTCTGTTAAAGATAAGTGGTTAGCATATTAGATAAGCTAGTAGTTGCTGTGTTAGTTTGTTGAGTCTGCATGCAAAGTAGTTCTAAATCCATAGCGTGAGGAGTCCTAGTTAAGCCGGTTGGTACGTGTGTATATGATTTGTGGAGTCTGTTACTTTGTTTGTTAAGCATTGATTCGTATCTATAAAAGAAACAGAAAACGCTGAGTAGCTCCCGAGCGGCAGCAACAAGAGAATAGTCGTCTCCTGTTTTTTGGTGTTTACCTCATGTTGAGCGCGTGAGTGTGTCCAAGCGTGCGTGTGTGTGCTAGCCGGAGAGCTTCTGCACAACATGAACTCCTTCTGAGCGTGAGTCCTCCTCAGCTTGGTTCCAACAGCCACCGCCGCCACTCACAGCACCATCGGACTCCGGTATGACTGGTGCCGGCTTCTTGGACTGCCTGCCTTATCCCACGGACGTCATCAATGGGGGCGCGGCAGCTACTGGGCTCTATGATGACCTTGGGCAGGGTTTTCATGCCGGTGCTCGGTATGATGATGATTTTCTTGGGCATGGCTTTGCTTCCGTTGCTGGGTACGATCTTGAAACCGAGATGAGCGCCGGCGTTTGGCCGGTTAGCAAACTCGATGATCCAATGGATGCTATCGCCTTCCAGCAGCAGCATAACTTGACAGGGCTACCTGGCAGTAGCAGCAGCTAGCTTTCAAGGAGGGTTTCAGAATTAGCTAGATGCTGGTTAAATGTTTCGTCCATATGCCATTGTGAATTTAGCTTAGTTTAGGCTCATGAATGTTATTAGCTTGCTGTTAATGCTAGGAGGTCTAGCGAGCGTCTTCTTGTGGATGGATAGATGGTTAAATTATGTAGTGTGTTGGGTATATGGAAGAAGGGTAACAGCTAGCATGTGCTATTCTGCTTATTGGCAAATCTCTTTGGCACTATAAATTATATTTTTGTTAAAAGCTAGCCCAGCAGTAAAGCAGGATTGCAAAGCTAGCAAGTTCCAAATTTGTGAATGAAGTTTTAATGCTCTTATGCTCGAGCTGTTTGCTTTCAGTTCCAACTCCTACGTTGGAGCAAAAACACACGGTCAACAGTGATCGAAGGCAAGAACATTACCCTAATATTCGAAATGCTTATTACTCAGCTCCCTAGTCAAATAGACATTGAATACATATCTTACCTTCTCTGGTTTCTTTGGAAAAAAACAGAGAGGAACACCTTTTCAAGAAGCTGAATGTTACGTGTGTCGTAGAGCTAGCTCACCGGCCCTATCAACCTGGTGAAACAATGCTGAGGCTATAGCAAATGCCCTGAAGGTAGCCCGAAGCCTGCGAAGGGTCAATGAAGGAAGCCTCCGAAGAGTGTCCCGAGGGGTACAGGAGGTACCCCGAGGGTGACCCGAAGCCTCCGAAGGGTCTCCCGAGGGGTACAGGAGGTACCCCGAGGATGACCTGAAGCCTCCGAAGGGTGTCCTGAGGGGTACAAGAGGTGCCCCGAAGGTAACCCGAAGTCTCCGAAGGGTGTTCTGAGGGGTACAGGAGGTACCCTTAGGGTGACCCGAAGGTCCCGAGGGGTACGGGAAGTACCCTGAAGGTGACTTGAAGCCCACGAAGGGTCTTTCTAAAGTAGCAACCGAAGAAGGCTCAAAGAGTATTCGGAGGAGATCCGGTAGGAGGAAAGAAAAGAGACAGCTGGACCAGAAGCTAAGCATAGGTGTAGGAAAAGACCCTGCAATCCCTACACTAGTAGTACTTTTGTAGGGGTGCTTATGTAACCTCATGCATCCTGCCATTTTGTCTATAAATAGACATCCACCCCCATGTAATATCCAAGGTTTTTTTAGAGTAATACACTATACATCTTAATACACTATACTTTTCCTGACAATCAGTCCCCTCTTTGAGGACCCTTCGAATATTCCGAGTGTACTAGGGGTCCCCCCCTCTTTTACTGTCTGGCCCTTTTGCTACGACAGTTGGCGCCGTCCATGGGGATGGCAGGAAAGTCACGAAGTACAAACTATAGCTCAAGCATGGCACCGCGGAAGAAAACCAAGTCCAAAACCTCGGCGGCCGAAGCAGCCACGGCAGCAGCAACACCTAGCACCCCGAGGGCAAAGTGAACTAGAACCTCCATAGCGGAGGCACCCCTCGCCCCGCAGGCGGAGGAGGAAACGAACAACTCCACGCAAGGAGCAGGCCAACTCGCCCTGGAAGCGGGCGCTAGTCAAGAGTCGTTTGTAGCATTGCAACAAGAGTTGGCAGATCTTCGTCATGAGATGGCAACCCTCCGACACCCGCCGACCTCAGTCCTCGCAGCTCTGCTGCTGCCCGAGCCAATCGTCGCAGCGGAGGCAATTCCCGAGCCTCCGGCCCTATTGCTTCGGGGGGATCCCAACTCCCTGTTGAGCGTAGGGCTGGAGACCGCCCGTTGGCCGCAAGGGTTTAAGATGCTGGAGGTCACACCATTCCAGGGATGCACCGACCCTTCGGAATTCCTCCGGGTTTATGAAACTGCGGTGGAGGCCGTCGGAGGTGATGACACTACAAAAGCGAAGAGTGTCACCCTCGCTCTTAGGGGCATAGCGCTGACATGGTTCTTCACCATTCCCCTACGCTCCATCTACGCGTGGGAGCAGTTGCGAGACCTCATCAGAAATAACTTTCAAGGAAACTACACGGAACCCAAGGATGCGATGCATCTTTTTGCAATAAAATAGGCACCAAGTGAATCCCTTCGCAGTTTTTTCAGAAAGTTCGCAGAGGTCAAGTGCCAGGTAAAAGGCGTCAACGAAACCACCGTCATAAATGCTGCCACCTGCGGGCTCCGGAAGGGACCCCTCTTGGAGAGACTAGCGCGCAAACCCGTCCGCACGGTGACGGAGCTCTTCGACAAGATGGAAGAGTATGCCCGGACGGAAGAAGACAGTGTTCGCAGAGGAATGCTCACCACCGCTCCAGGCCTAGCACCCTCAAAAGAAACGTCTGCCACCACCTCAGCCGGGACATCCGCCAAGCCACAAAGCAATGACTTCTGGCAAAAGGGCAGGGGAGTCTACCACGTGGATAGCGCGCTAAACCCCGAAGGAGGGCGACGCAGAGGTCACTGGGGCCGAGGCCGCAGGCGAGGTCGACTCCCCGCACCACCATCAGAAGCGACTCCAGAATAGTAGCAGGTCACTTTGACAAATCATTCATCGCTAGAGATCCAGAAATGGCAAGTTATCTCGCCGCGGTCTGCAAAGCATCAACCTACTTCCTACCGCAATACAAGCCATACCGGCGACAACGAAGAAGCGTATATATCAAGAAGATGGCTAGCTCCGGCCAACACCCTTCGCTAGATGTCTTTCACAAGGTACTGATGAAACCTTCGGCTTCGCTGGCACAAGGCTCCGCCGAAGAACATGGGGCTTCGCCTGGCACAAGGGGTCAATACCAAGAACATGGGGCTCTGCCCGAAGCACAAGGGGCTCTGCCCGGAACACATACGGTGTCACGCAGCGTGCTCCAAGTGGCAGAGGCCGACTGGCTAGACGTTAATACCTCGCTGGAGAAGAACCAGAAGATGAAGCCGAACAAAGCGCCCCAAGACAGAGCCAAAACTACCATATCCTAGGTGGGCTGCTTTACAAGGGGCGGTTCGCTTCCTTACTTACGATGCCTATCTCGGGAAGAAGGCCAAGTCTTCCTTAAAGAGATCCACGAAGGACTATGTGGCGTACATCAAGCACCTCGAAGCATCGTTGGCAAAGCATTTCGCCAAGGATTCTACTGGCCCACAGTGCTCCGAGACGCCCAAGACCTCGTTCAACGCTACCAAGGGTGCCACTGGGCCAGCAAGCAACTCAAGGCCCCCTCTCTCCCGCTCCAGCCTCTGCCACTAGTGTGGCCCTTCGCGAGATGGGGACTTGATGTCATCGGACCATACCCCACTGCAAGGGGTAGCCTGCGCTTCGCATTTGTTGCCATCGAATATTTCTCAAGATAGGTCGAAGCAGAGCGATGGTCAAAAAATCACTTCGGCCGCAAATTTCAACTGCTCATTTGGAGAACCATAATTTGCTTAAGATGGAGTACCGCGACATCGCTCCTGCATAACGGACCCGCCGACTCATTAGCCTTTCGAGCATTCTCGCCAAAACCTAGGATCACACTATGCTTCGCAGATCAAGAGGACACCCCAAGGCTAATGGAGCGATGAAGGCCAACCAATCTGCTAGAAGGCCTAAAGAAGTGCCTTGTCAGACTCCCAAAGGGAGTATGGCCAGAAGAACTCCAGAAGGCCCTATGGGCAATCCGCACATCCCCAATAAGGGCCACGGGCTTCTCACCGTTCAAACTCCTCTTCGGTGACGAAGCCATGACCCCTGCAGAATTCACCACAAAGTCTCTTCGAGCAATATCCGAACCAAACCCAGCAGAGAGGCACACCTCCCTCGATCTCCTCGAAGAGCACCGAGTCCAAGCAATCACAACCATGTCCAAGTATGGTGACGGAGTAGCCCGCGCATACAACCGGAGAATCAAGATATGCCCCTTGGCACCAGGTGATATGGTCCTAAAGCGAATTGCAAACCCCACAACTGTGGGCAAGCAGGAGACCAAATGGGAAGGACCCTACATCATCACTAGCAACACCCGCACCGGTACATTCCACATCGCTACACCAGAAGGAGAGCAGTTGGGCCACACCTGGAACGCGAAGACCCTTCGCAAGTACTATTCCTAGAATTGTAAAACCGGTTGCATCCCACGAATATGCCTACTACCGCTACAAGCGGACCGGGCATGTACAAAGCAACCTGTAACTTGTCACACATTTTTGCTCTTTTTCAATGAAAAAGCATCAAGAAACTACAGTGTATAAACAAAAACACCGCGCATGGCCTTCGGCCCTAGTGTACACCGATGCCTCCCACAGGCACGAGTGTATAAACAAAGACACCACGCATGGCCTTCGGCCTCGGTGCACACCGATGCCTCCTGCAAGCATGATTGTATAAACAAAGACACCGCGCATGGCCTTCGGCCCCGGTACACACCGATGCCTCCCGCAGGCACGAGTGTATAAACAAAGACACCGCGCATGGCCTTCGGCCCCGGTGCACACCGATGCCTCCCGCAGGCACGAGTGTATAAACAAAGACACCGCACATGGCCTTCGGCCCCGGTGCACAGAAGGCCCCAGTGCACGCTAATTCCATTAGCAACAACGATCGCCTTGACGACGACGATGCAGACAGAACCCCGTGCACTCGTCCAAGACCAAAGCGCCTGGGGACGGCCGCCTCGCCATGACAAAGTTAGGGCTCCCTGAGCCCTATCTAAAAAGTATGGGGAAGCGCGCGAGGCTTCGCCCCCGTAAAAGTTAGGGCTCCTCGGAGCCCTATCTAAAAAAGTATGGGGGACGGCGCAAGGCTTCGCTTCCCCCTCGCTAAAAAAAAGAGAGAAAGAGTTAGGGTTCCTTGGAGCCCTATCTAAAAAAGTATGGGGGACAGCACGAGGCTTCGCCTCCCCCTCGCCAAAAAAAAGAAAAGAGTCAGAGCTTTCCAGAGCCCTATCTAAAAAAGTATGGGGGACAGCGCGAGGCTTCGCCTCCCCCTCGTAAAAAAAAGTTAGGGCTCCCCGGAGCCCTATCTAAAAAAGTATGGGGGACGACGCGAGGCTTTGCCTCCCCCTTGCAAAAAAAAAGAGAAAGAGTTAGGACTCCCTGGAGCCCTATCTAAAATATATGGGGACGGCACAGGCTTCGCCCCCCTCAGAGAAAAGTTAGGCTCCCGAGCCCCATCTAAAAAAGTATGGGGGCACTGCTGAGGCTTGGGGCTCTCCGAGCCCCATCTAAAAAAGTATGGGGATGGTGCGAGGCTTCTTCCCCGCAAAAAAAAAAAAGAGAGAAGAGTTAGGGCCCTTGGAGCCCCATCTAAAAAGTATGGGGACGCAAGCAGGCTTTGCCTCCCCCGCAAAAAAAAAAGAGAAGAGTCGTGGCTCCCCAGAGCCCTATCTAAAAGTATGGGGATTCGCAAGACTTGGCGGCCCCGTAAAAAAATCGGCTCCCGGAGCCCCATCTAAAAAGTATGAGGATCGGTCAGGCTCGCCTCCCCTCGTAAAAAAAAGTTAGGGCTCCCCGGAGCCCTATCTAAAAAAGTATGGGAGACGACGCGAGGCTTCGCCTCCCCCTTGCAAAAAAAAAGAGAGAGAAAGAGTTAGGGCTCCCTAGAGCCCTATCTAAAAAAGTATGGGGGACGGCGCGAGGCTTAGCATCCCCCTCGCAAAAATGATAATATACCTCCCCGAACCCCTATCTTTAAAGACATGGTGCCACGACAAACAATAGTATACGAGGACAAGCACGCCATGCTTCTTTTATTACACTCTGCATAACAGTATCAAGACATACAAGGGATCGCTCAAAAAGCGATCTACTTAAACAAGACAAGACACCTCACCATATCAACAAGATACAAGCCATTACTCGTTACAAACCACACAACACAGCACGGCCATGATACACCTCTAAGGGACAAAGTCCCACTCCTCTCGGCGCGTAGCCCATTCCAGAAGCTCCTCATCCGAGGTGTGAATAGACAGTAAACCCGCGTACTCTCTCTCCGTAGCCACGTCCTCGAGTGTGGTGGATGAGCTGCTCGAAGCCTCCATGGAGGCCTGGGACCAAGAAGGTCCGCCAGTCGTAAACACCGTACTTCTGCACTCCTAGAAAGCCCGGATCTCTTCCTGAGCCCTCGCAGCCTTCCGTGCGTGAAACCGGAAGAACGCTCTCATTGAGCCCGCAGGGTCAGCCTTCTTCCAACGTTGCCACTTAGCACCGTGGCATATCACGCCCCGGTAGCAAACACGCAAAGGCCACTTTGATACAAGAGTTCGTTTATATTTCGAAGCACGCGTAGCAACAACACTTTTTATCGTATGACCCAGAGGCGGCCAAGGACCCCGTTGCGCAGCACGCTTAAACAAACATCGTTCAACCTGTGTACAATGCGAAGCTCAATTTTAAGACATCAATCAAACCAACTACAATCAGTAATGACAAATCACGGCCGAAGATTTCTCATTTAAAGAACAGAGGTCGTTACACAAAAAGAGGCCAATCTCCGCAGAACAGAAAAAGGTGGCTCCGATAAACAACAAACAAAAGCGGAGCACGCCAACTACAAAATATCCAAATCCTATCACTCTAAATAGCAAGCGGGGGGTTCACACCTTATCTTCGTGGGTGGACCCCGCTTGCCAGCTTCGGGAACCTCCATAGCTTTCCCCTTCTCCTGATAGCCCTGGGCAATTCGGAATGACCCCTCGGCAGCTTCATGTCCGCGCTTCATCCAAAAGTCCCACTGCAGGACTCTGCTCGCCTTCCGAATCCAGGGATGCGCAGCAACAACCTCCTCCGTCGTAGCCACGGGAACAAAGCCAGTGGCAACCCCATCTAGGTGAGCACACCCTGCCTTGTGAAGGGTCGCCAACCAAGTAACCCTCGCACAGTGGTCACCATAAGCGCGAGCAGCAAGCACGCAAGCTTCACAACCACGTCGAAGGCGCTCCATGGTAATATGCATCTCGGCCAGGCGGTGGCTCCTCTCTGAAGTAATGGCACCCAGCTGCGCCGAAGCACCCTCCTGAGCCTCCATGCATTCCCAAGCAGACTGACTAATAGCAGTTGATAGCTGCTTCTCATATTTGATATCCTCTTCAAGAGAAGCACGGACAGCTCGCAAAACCTTCACCTCCTCCTAAAGGGCAGTGCACTCCTTGTTCGCATCTGCCACTTCGCTTCGAAGTGTAGCATGTTCCGACTCCACCTCCGAAACATTTGCCTCCAAACCCTTAATTCTCTCAAGAAGGGTCTCCCGCTCGGAGTTCAACGCCTCGTTCCGAGCATGCTCCTCATTGACCCTTTTCTGAATACTCCCATACACCCGGAAGACATCAAGCTTGAGAGCTCGAGACAGCATCAAAGTCTGCCCACAAATCAAAATGTTACACACAAAAAACAACAAAGTGATATCAAATATGCGTAGTAACACGCCTTACCCTTGCAGCATTGGCCTCAATACCCGCAAACATGTCCTTCATCGGAGCGTCCTCAAAAAGCCCCAGCACAGATGAAGGCGCAGCAAAGTCAACAATAGCCTTGCTCGCAGCAGCGGCACCGGCTGTAACCTCGAAATCGCCAAGGCACAGTCGGTCCAATTTCACCGCGCCAACAACGGACGTCGCGCGCAGAACCGCAGGGTCCGAATTAGAAGCCGTCACCCCGCGACCTTCCAAAGCCTCTTCAATCTCCTCATTGCCACCATCCTCGCTTGAAACTGAACAACTAAAAGCTTGAGTAGCAGCAAACAAGCGCAGAGTTAGAATTAAATAAGGAAATATTACACACCAACATTCACCTTAGGCGAGGTAGGCGCATCACTAGGGACTTCGACGTTCCCTTCATCCCCGCGTGACCGAAGTCCACCACTAGAAGACTCCGTCGCATCCAAGCGCGGATAGCGAATAGTACCGACGCTATACGCACTTTGTGATACGGATAACCAAAGAACGGCGGTTCCAACAACCTCTCGCATGCGGTTTATCTCATTATTCAAGAGGTGCTACTGGACACTTCAGCACGCACCTCGAAAGGGTCTTGAACAACCTTCTTAACAGGCCTCTCCTCAGCAGCCTCCAAATTGCGCGAAGGAACACCGCCATTACAAGCGGGGACCGCGCAAAGAGGTTTCGCAGCAATCGGTCCCCCGAGTTCGACCTCAGGCACGCGAGAACGTTTTTTCTTCCGCCGGGTTGACTCGCTTAGGCAATTTAACCGACGATTGTAAGCGCGGTTCGGTGGTGGTCCTCACAACCGTGGCGCCAATGCTCCTTACCAGATACGGGCCAGAAGAACCTCAATACCGCTTCTTCGAAATAGGCAAAACTAGCAAAATAACCATGTTCTTATTAGAACAACCACCAAACTGAAACAAACAAAAACACACAAATGAACTTATACCTTTGCAGCCCTCCACACGCAAAGACGGGATCCCCATATCCGAAGCACCGAGTTCCAGCTTCCACTCTTTGGCCAATGGCCAAATCCCGAAAGCACAGAACTCCTCCACCAAATCTCGGGTAGAAAGACGCTTAGTCATATCAAGAAAAAGGTGAAGAAGGGCCTCCTCCCGGGAGTTTAGCACAATCTCCGGGGTAGCAACCAACTGAATCAGCCCGCCCTCGGAGCGAAGACCATCCTCCGCTGGACTAGTGTGATAAAACCATTTCGGTCTAATCAGATCCCAATTGATTGCTTTGGAGTAGAGGAACATACGCGCACAACATGGCGCCGATTGAAAATTTACACTCCCAAAGTTGAGCGTCTCGCCAAAGTTCTTCTTCTTCTTCGGCTGGCAGCGCCCATCATGAAGATCAGCGAAGAGGCGACCCTCACCCTCCTCAGCAACAACACCAGCAGACCTCAACATCCACTCAAAGACGCCAAATTGCGTCAGTTGCGCAAGCTCCACCCGGTACAATCGCAACACCTCGGAGACTAGATCGACATAAGGAATCCGAAACCCCGCATCCAAAAACGCAACAAAAACAACGGCTTCATCATCACGAGGCTCTGGAACCATCTCAGACCCAGGAACCCGGACTTTCGTTATATCCTCGAGCTTGCCCTCGCTAACAAGCGTCTCAAGAAAAAGCACGCTAACAAGAGACCTACCTAAATTACTAGTGTACTCCGGCTCACCACAGAATCCCCCACGCCTCGCCATATCCGAACACCACGAGAAGAACCTCGCACCTCACAAAGAACGCAATAAGAAAGAAACCAATATCACAAGAGAGCAATGTGAACTGATAGCGACACCAAGCGGAATGGAATGCATATTTATAGCTGCAAAACAACAACAGACAAAATAGCACACAAATCGAAGCGCCAACAGCCAATACAACACGAACACGTGTCAATCCTAGGAGTACTAAACGGCCACCCACTGCGCACGCCCTCCCAAATGGACGCCATCATGGCAAAAACGGCGTACAAAACCCCAAGAGACGCCGAAACAACCCTCATCAATGCAAAAACGGCGCACACAACCCAACCATCGACGAGACAAATCCTTCGAAAGAAACCAATCACTTCGCCAGGCTAAAGGGGATGGTGTGCCTGGACCCTTCGGGACGAAGGCGCGGTTTCAGCCCTGACGAAGCAAGGCATCGACCGCGAGGGGCTTGTCGTAGAGGCAGCCCACCGGCCCCATCAACCTGGTGAAACAAAGGCCGAGGCTACAAAGAAATGCCCCAAGGTAGCACGGCTGCAAGGATCAACGGCGAAGCCTCCGAAGGGTCTCCTGAGGGGTACAGGATGTACCCTGAGGATAACCCGAAGCCTCCGAATGGTCTCCCGAGGGGTACAGGAGGTACCCCAAGGGTGACCCGAAACCTTCGAAGGGTGTCCTGAGGGGTACAGGATGTGCCCGAAGATAGCCCGAAGCCTCCGAAGGGTGTCCCGAGGGGTACAGGAGGTACCCTTAGGGTGACCCGAAGGTCCCGAGGGGTACGGGAGGTACCCCGAGGGTGACCCGAAACCCACGAAGGGTCTTGTTAAAGTAGCAACCGAAGAAGGCTCAAAGAGTATTCGGAGGAGATCCGGCCGGAGGAAAGAAAAGAGGCAGCTGGACCAGAAGCTAAGCATGGGGGTAGGAAAGGACCTTGCAGTCCCTACACTAGTAGTACTTTTGTAGGGGTGCTTATGTAACCTCATGTATTCGGCCATTTTGTCTATAAATAGACATCCACCCCCATGTAATATCCAAGGTTTCTCAGAGCAATACACTATACATATTAATACACTATATTTTTCCTGACAATCAGTCCTCTCTTTGAGAACCCTTCGAACATTCCGAGTGTACTAGGGGTCCCCTCTCTTTTACTGGCCCTTTTGCTATGACAACGTGCATTCAGCCATCTATCAATGTGAGCTCAACGTGAGCTTAGGCAGAGAGATGACAAAATCATTAACTGAGTCTGATCTAAATACAAGGAAGGTCAGCCTAACAAAAACACCTCTACCGTTGAGAAGAGAAATGTTCTGGTTTGCGATTCTGTTAATTCGAGGAAAGAGGAAGGCAAAACTGGAATTGGAATCCTGGAAGCATCTCCAGAATACAATCACTTCCAACGGTTGCAGTTGCAAGCTATTGTTGACAAAACTGAACACCCTATATATGGTGAGTGTTTAGCACTGCATCTTGGACTTCTGTAGTTCCATATAAAAGTGACGAATACTTGTCTTGGAAAACTCTTTCATAATAAATTACGATTTTGTTAGGTTTGACTAATATATTAGAACAGAAATTGCTGCTCCAAATTGTACTTCGGATGCTGGCGATGCTCACATTAACAATTCTTTTTTATTTTTTGATTTGTGACCGGAGGACGTACCTCTTGCCATACAACTCCACAGCTAGAATGTAAACCACGGGAGAATTTACTAGATTCCATACAAATAAAAAAAAAGTGTTTTCCTCAACAAAGATGCCTTCCTGCACTGACCGAGCATTCTGTCTGGCTTAGGCTAGAATTTTCCCAGTTTCTTCACAAATTACAAACTAAACATGATAATTCAAATATAATACCACCAATATAATACATCCCAATTGTCCTTGCTTGGGGAGCAATAATATGTAGATGTCGCCTTGTGCACCCTCATTGGGAGAACTTTTTTTATTAATTAACATTTTTTAAAATTTTATTTTAAAGTTAACCTCCGACGTATTTTGTTTCCAAATCTAACCCCTTTGGTCACGTCACCATCTATGGCATGACAAAATAATATTATCACGCCACAAAATAAGTCCGCAAAATAGCATTTTTGGTCACACCACTGGTCGTGGCGTGACCAAACAACACTGTCACGCCGCCACCCATGGCGTAACAAGAGTTTGCCCTAGCGTAACAGTGTTGTTTTGTCACGCTATGTATGGTGGCATGACTAAAGGGGTTAGATTTGGAAATAAAATGCGTCGAGGGTTAACTTTAAAATAAAATTAAAAAAAGTTATTTAATAAAAAAATTCTCATTGGGACGTCGGAAACTCGAATTTTTTTTAAATAATATTTTTTTAAAACAAAATTACAAAAATATATAATCGCCCCAAAAATTACAGAAATGAGTTCCTGTCGCTAGTTGAAATGGCGACAGGAACCTGTCGCCATTTCAACTAGCGATAGGGACCCTGACCGCTCCTGTCGCCGGTCCAACTACCTATCGCCATTTGAAATGGCGATAAGGACCCTGACCGCTTCGTCATGGGTCAACTACCTATCGCCATTTGAAATGGCGATAGAATGTGAATATGTTCTGCCGCCATTTCAAATGGCGACAGGAACCTATCGTCATTTGAAATGGCGACAGTATGCCATGTATAAAATACCGTAAAAATCCTTCCAAACCTCATTTTAATTCCAAAAAGACAGAATCGAGAAGGAGATGAAGAGAAAGAAAGGTAGCGGCTACCGCTGCTCGTCATGAGGAGATAGATTCAGAGAGCAAAGGATCTAGTAGACCGGTCATCTTGTAGGTACATTTTTCGATTAGAATTAAGTAGATTAGCGAGTAGAATGAAGTAGATTAGCGAGTAGAATGAAGTAGAATATGGACATAGAATCAAGTAGAATAGCTTACATAGAATTAAGTAGAATAGATAATTGTAGCGTAAATTATGTATAGAATTGTAGTGAAAGAGCGACTAGAATCAAGTAGAATAGGACTAGAATGAAGTGGAATATCGACATAGAATCAAGTAGAATAGCGACTAGAATGAAGTAGAATTGCGACATAGAATCAAGTAGAATAGAAATTATGTATTACATTATATTTTTTGAAATTTGTACATGATGTCAAATTCAGAGAATAGCAACATAGAATTAAGTATAATATCCAAGAGAATTAAGTACAATAACTAATAGAATCAAGTAGAATAGGACTAGAATGAAGTAGAATATCAACATAGAATCAAGTAGAATAACGACTAGAATAAAGTAGACTAGCGATATAGAATCAAGTAGAATAACGACTAGAATGAAGTACAATAACGACTAGAATCAAGTAGAATAATGACTAGAATCAAGTAGAATTGCGACATAGAATCAAGTAAAATAGCGACGTAGTGTAGTTCATCGTATATTATTTGAGATGTGTATAGTGTAGTTCATCGTACATGTTTCGTACTTTTTACAATGTATGCACTTAATTTGTAGATATGGCGGACGGAGGCTAGTATGAGTTGCTTGACCCGGTGATTGATGCACATCACCGTAGCCGCCTCAAGATCTGCGTGCAAAGCAGGCGAGGCGCCGATTGAGCTTGGCGCTGCTTTGCGCACGCCTATGAGGGCATGGAGGTCGCACGCAGATCGGATTCCGAGGTACGATAGTTTTAATACACTCAATCGCGGTATGACTACTTTGGCGTATTCACGCTTATTCTTAATCGCTTTGACGCAGTTGAGAGCGCAGCCTCCTTACACTAGCGAGGATGGTGGAGGCGACTTTTGAGGATGATCAGACCGTGGTGGTGGTCGACGCCCAGGCGTTTTCCATATGACCGGCCGCCGCGTTGGTTGACCGAGGCCGAGACTTCTGGCGGCGATGACATCTCGGACACGTGGCGACCGACCTCCTAGCGAGGTTCCACGATGTCTTTGCCAAAGCAGAAAAGAATCTGCCGAAGTTCAAAGGCAAGACGGGCGACGTTGAAGTGGATCTGCCAGTTCTACGTAAGTATTTATAATTATTGTCATCTCGCTTAAATTTGTATGTGAACTTTGCTGCTAAATTCTACATTTCTTCTTGCAGCCCGAGCGTATGACGCCTGGCGCAGGGGACGTGGTTGTTAGGAGGCACTTTGAGGCCTACCTGCTATGGTTGTTCGTGGGTCATGTTTCGGGTCCCACGGCGACAAATACGACAAGCACTACGTCCCAGATGCACACGAGGTGGCCAACATGGAGATTGATGAGATCCCTCCCACGCTGGGTCCCCGTACTGCGTTTATGCGGACGCATCACAAGACTTTGGCGACGCGTGCCACCGCATACTAAGACAACTCCATCCTCTCCGGATGTCCACTACTTCTGCAGCTATGGTCCTTTGAGCGTTTCCAGATAGTTACTAACGGCAATATTCTCTATCGTGTCCCGAGCTCCACTATCACGTGGGCGTGGGTACGCGGAGTCGCTTGCAAGATATCTCCGGACAGCAGGTATGACCACCTTGGGATGATTATGTTTTTTTTCGTGTTTTCGGCATGATTACGCTTTGTAACATAATACTTCACAGAACGCCTTGGGAGGACAGTTCATTTCCGGACAACGAGGCAAACCTATCGATACCCATCGATTGCTTCTTTGATGACCTACGTGACACCTCGTTCAACTTGGAGGCTTCTCAGCTGCAAAGTGCTCCGCCACCGACACAACAGACACAGGAGGAGGAGGCCCCCCTCGCGACACCACCCTGACTACTCGTCTCGGCCGGCCACCATCCCTTTGAACCTCTCACATACTCGGACCGTCAGCAGCAGAGGCCAGGCTTACACGGGGAGTCATACCATGTAAATATTAATATATGAACAACTCTTATTATGCTAGTCTCATGTTTCAAATCTCTTTTTAGTACCATGTTTCAGATTCTATTCTTCCGTGTTATTCGTGATCATCGTAATATCACTTAGCTTCAGACTTACGAATAATTAATATCTCAAACGTCCTCGTAAAATTCTACGTAAATTCACCGCACTAGAACAACATACGATCATTATAAATTGTTATTATGAGATTAATAGATTTTGTACCGTTAAAATTTATAAAAATCATAAGTATGTAAAGTGGACTTGCAAATTAGGTTGGAGAGGAACCTGTCGTCATTTCAACTAGCGACAGAAACCTATCGCCAGTTGAAATAGCGATAGGGACCTATCGCCATTTCAACTGGCGATAGGTAGTTGGACCGGCGACAGGAGCGGTCAGGGTCCCTATCACCAGTTGAAATGGTGATAGGTTCCTGTCGCCATTTCAACTGGCGACAGGAACTCATTTCTGTAATTTTTTGGGGCGATTATATATTTTTGTAATTTTGTTTTAAAAAATATTATTTTAAAAAAAATTCTCGGAAACTCTATGGTGGCAGCCAAAGGGCTCTTGTTACAGTGTGTATATATGGGCAAGAATTCTTGAACCCAACTAGTAAAGCAACTCTATCCTTGTCTTTGAATTGCAACAACAATCTCGTTACAACGTGCACATCTGTCAGAACTTGTAGCTGCACAACGTGTTCGTAGGTAATATTGTTGAGTTTGAGTATGATACGAATTTTGTTTTCTACTTCAACTCATAACTATACTCCTACACGGAGTCTTTTATCTACTATCCCTGTAGTCCATAAGGAAGAGTTTCATTATAAACTAGCCGGGTGCCTATGCGTTGTAACGGATTCCAAATAAAACATAATATAAGTTATAAACTTAGAAAACCAATATACATAAGGTAATTACACGTAAAAATGAAAGTTTGATACATAATTTGCATCCAATCAATAAGTCACATAGAATCTTATCACAAACCACAAACACAGATAATCTAATTATCCACAGAAGATCCTTCAAGTATCGTATACATGTGTGAATATATTTATTCAAAAAAGATCCCACCAACTCAAGAGGAGGTAGATGACAGACTCACCACCACCACCAAGTCCTTCTTTTACAATAGTAAAGACATCTCCTCATATAATGATATTGCTTTCATGCACCCATGGTTTTTTTCCCGAAAGGGTTTTCCACGTAAAATTCATGTCTTCCATTTCTATTTTTATGTGCATTATTTACAACAAGTGATATCAGAGAACAGGAAATTCGAGGAACGATCATTCCCTCGTCTCACTAGTTGCAATTCGAACAAGCGTTGAATTCGATGTCGTATCCGCGTCGAAGACAAGGAGCAACTATTTCTTCACGCGAAATAAAGCAGGAAGCGCAGCAGGTAGATCACGAGGCGAGCACAACACAACAACATTGATTGCAAAGAAAAAGCGTCTAGGCAGAGCAGCTTTGATAGCAAAGAAAAAAAACCGAAAAGGAGCAGTAAGAGATTCCATCGGCTGGCTTTAGTTCGTGAATTCACCCCGGTGGAAATTGCTACGTACACACCAAATGAATTGCTAAGCACACACGAGCAAGCATACTAGCAACTCCAGTCTTCATTGCTTCGCGTACACAGAAGTGTACCCAAGATTTTGGGAATTCTTTGCTAAGTACACACATATTTGCATCAACAAATTTGGGATTTCTTCCGCGTGGCGACTTCAAAGTATGATCTTCTGCTGCTGGCTTGAGACACGGGGTTTTCTTTATGGCAAGTCAAGATGCGTGTTGCGTGGGGTATCACCTACCAGCGCCGGCGGCCTGCTGCATTGGTTCATTATAATTTAGGTTTGGTGTTATAATTTAGGAAGTTCTATTTCCTTCCATCTTTTAGAGATTGGCTCAGATTGTCTCTTTCCATATTTCAGAGATTATATTCCTTATTGTGATCCTTCCTACTTAGTTAAGCTATTCCCTATTGTGATCCTTCCATTCCTAATTAGTTAAACTTTCCTTTTCATCATGATGTAGCTAACCTATATGAGCCGTAACTCTTGTGTTATCACGGCAATGAAGAATTAAGAAGCTATTTCAATTTCTCTAGTTCATTAGTAGTAGATTAAACTTCTCTCTCGAGGCTTGGTAGACACCAATTTGGTATTAGAGACATGTCTGGGAGTGAGAACCCCGTTCCACCACCACGCATGGAGGACACCCTGCAGGTCATTGCCAAGCAATTGGAGAGCTTCGTGCAAGAGCGCCTAGATGATTGCGCGTTGATGGGTGATGTACTACGCAGGATTGTGGCCGTGGAAAAACGGCTGGTGCGGGAGGAAATAGCGGTGGCTGTGCCCAGCGCAAGCCAAGTTTCCACCTCACCACCTCCTGGATGCACACCGACACCACCATCCAGCTCTATGCCGCCCCAGCCGCCCAATTTTTTCCCCACAACACAACGGCCACCCTCCGTCTTCCTACAATCCCAGCAACCCTACTCATCACCGCCATCAACCCTCCCACATCACGTTCTGAATTACCACCCCCCACAACACCTTGTCCAAAATTTTTCCCTTCCCTACCCACAATTCCAGCAACCCTACTCGACCCAACCATCTCTTCGGCGCCCATATTTTCCACCTCCTCCATCCGGCTACACTCCCTCACTTGCCACCCTAGCCGAGCAACAGAGCCTGCATATGGGTGCTAGTTCGGTCGCGCCTAAATACCAAAAGCTCGAGTTTCCCACCTACGACAGCTCCATCGATCCTCTCGGGTGGCTCAACCGATGCGAGCAGTTCTTTCGGGGACAGTGCACGGTGGAGGTCGATGAGGTCTGGTTGGCGGCCTATCATCCGACGGAGGATGCACAAAATTGGTATCTCTAGTTGGAGTGTGACTACGGCATGTCTACATGGGAGCACTTCAAAGAGGCGTGCCACTTGCGGTTCAGACCTCCGGCCCGTAATAACCCTCTTGGTGAGCTCGCTTTGTTTACCTTTTGCATCATCCGTGGCAGACTACACCAGCAAATTCCTCGTGCTCTTTTCTCGCAATTGGGAGCCTCTATCACCCAGCCAGCAATGCTTTCTCTACACGGCTGGCCTTCCGGAGGATCTGTGCACGGATGTGGAGCTCCAGTAGCCAGTGAACCTACAGGCCGCCATCACTTTGGCGCGCGCCTATGAGCGTCGGCACTCATCGGCGGCTGCTCTGACTACCGCTTTGTCGGCAATGTGCCCACACCCCCCTGGTCGCGACTAGCGCAGCCGGCTTTCGGTCAACCACACACCACACCAACAACGGGCACTCCTCTAACTACGTCGGCGGCTACTCCAACACCTCCATCAACTCGGCCACTCCATCGACTTTCACCCCTAGAGATGGCAGAACGACGCAAGCAGGGACTGTGCTATAACTGCGATGAGCAGTATGTGCGCGGTCACAAGTGTGATTGCCTCTTCTACATCGAGCTCGATGACTACAAAGACAGCGCCGACAACATGCTCGTGGAGGACACCCTGGCTGAGCCATGCATTTCATGCAGGCCCTCACAAGACTTTGGAGTGTTTGTGTGGTAGAGACGTTGCAGGTGGAGGACTTCATTGGTGAGGAGCGCTTCACCGCCCTCATGGACATCGGCTCCACACACAATTTCCTCAGCTATAACATCCTCGCTCGAGTGGGCTTGATGCCAACCGCAACACCTAGCCTACGTGTCATGGTGGCCAACGGCGATCGGGTGGCCAGTGGTGGTGCATGTCGCGTCGTTCCCCTACACATCGGCGACTTGGAGTTTCAGGTGGACTGCTTCGCACTTCCTCTAGGCGACTTTGATGTGGTCCTCGGGGTCCAATGGCTTCGTACACTAGGCTCCATTCTGTGGGACCTTGATAATCTTTGGATGTCTTTCCGTGTGCACTACCGCATGGTGTCCTGGACGGGCTTGGCAGCTCCACAGCCTAGGGCACTTCATGCCATTACGAGGCATGACCCCGCCCTCATGGAAGATATGCTCCTGGAGTTCGAGGGCATCTTCGCTGAGCCGACTGGCCTACCACCGGTGCGTCGCTGGGACCATCGCATTTGGCTGCAACCAAACGCACCACCAGTGGCTGTACGGCCCTATCGCTATCCACAATTGCAGAAGGACGAGATAGAGCGGCAATGTGCAGCTATGCTGCAACAAGGGATTATCAGGGAAAGCGACTTCGCATTTTCCTCCCTAGTCCTCCTTGTCAAGGAGCATGACGAAACATGGTGTTTCTATGTCGATTATTGTGCGCTCAATGCACACACAGTAAAAGACAAATTTCCAATCCCTGTCGTCGATGAGCTATTAGATGAGCAGTGTGGTGCCTGTTTCTTCACCAAGCTGGATCTTCGCTCCGGATACCATCAAATTCGTGTACATCTGGAAGACATCACCAAGACAACATTTCGCACTCACAACGGGCACCAACTACTTTCCAAGCGTTGATGAACAACATCTTACGACTGTTCCTATGACGTTACGTCTTGGTTTTCTTTGATGACATTCTCATTTACAACTCATCCTGGTCGGAGCACCTCCACCATCTTTGCCTTGTCTTTCAGGTCTTGTGGGAACATTCGCTCTTCTTGAAGCGGTCCAAGTGCTCGTTTGCCACACTTACAGGGACTTATTTGAGGCATGTCATCTCGACTGACGGTATGGCCATGGGTGTTGACAAGGTGTGTGCAATGATGGATTGGTCGACACCACGCTCCGCACGTGGCCTCAGGGGCTTCCTGGGACTCGCGAGCTATTACCACAGGCTCATCCAAGACTTCGGCATCACAGCTACCCCGTTGACTGCTCTCCTTAAAAAAGAGGGATTCAAATGGTCCGAGGCGGCGCAAGAAGTGCTCGGCAAGCTCAAGGCTGCACTATCCTCGGCACCAGTCCTCCAAATGCCAAACTTTGGGGCTCCATTTATGGTGGACTACGACGCGTCGGGTTCAGGCTTCGATGCTATCCTTCACCAGGGTGTGGGACCCTTGGCATTCTTCAGCAAGTCCGTTGCTTTCCGTCATGCGAAGCTTGTAGCCTACCAGCATGATCTCATTGGGCTAGTCCACGCCGTCTGCCATTGGCGACTGTACTTATGGGGTCGTTTATTTATCGTCCGCACCGACCATTATAGTTTGAAGTTCTTATTGGATCAACGACTCTCCACCATTCCCCAACATCAATGGGTGACTAAGTTGTTCGGCTTTGACTTCACCGTGGAGTATCACCCTGGGCGCCTCAATACGGTGGCCGACACCCTATCCAGGCAGGAGGAGGGTGAACTTGTTTGTGATATGCCCTAGAGGCAATCATGGAGATGATTGTATCACGTCTATGTTTATGAGTTATTAAATAAATATTATTCTGTTCCTTGGATGAATCATTGGTTATAAGATTGACAAGTATGTGACTTGTTGGTGAAGCACTTTTAACTTATATGATGCCATTCTAAAAATATCTCCGGTCAGATGTCACTGGTCAGAACACTAGTGACTTATCAACCAATACATGTATTGATTGATGACCATGTTTCACCGGTCATGGATATAGGGATATCAAATCAATAATGTGAACACATGTTAGAGAACTTGGGGTTGGATTGACCCACCTTGAGACACTGTTGAGATTGTTATGATTTCATGTGTCATTAGTTGGTCTCAAGCAATGATGATGTATAATCCTTAGACCTGATATCAGCATGATTTTCTACATGCGTAATAGCACTCTTAGGGGCTGCTAAACGCTACTTTGTAACTGGGTAGTTATAAAGGTAGCTTTCTGGTATGCTATGAAATATGTAGAGGAATATGATTGGTCGGATATGGGATTTGCCCTTCCTAACATAACAGAAGAGATATCTCTAGGCCCCTCAATATGGTCGGATAAAGAAAGTGCATGGCCCTGCCACTAGTGGTCGAAGTGCTCGACCACGTAAAGTTATCTAACACTTGATCGAGAAAGTATTGAATAGTCCATGGATGACATAATATCTCACTTGGAGTTCAACCAGATATCATGAGGCAAAGGAAGAATACATGAGCAGGTCTTCCAGTTCAATCAAATACGGACTAGTCGTATGGAGATACGAGCTGGTCGTAGGCTGGTCAAACATGATCACTTACTGAGCATGAACTAGTCATAAGGAGTTACAGACTGATCATGACAATATATGAACTGGTCATATAGGAATACGAGCTAGTCGTAAGTGATAAGGACCTACTTGTGGATCATATTGCATTAAGGTTCATCCGATATAATTCGTGTGTATTCAAGAATCGTTATGTCCTTCTAGGAGCTGCTAACGACTCGTGATAGGAAAGGAGTTTCCGAGTCACAACCGATTACGCATGAACCTAACGGGTCACACACTTAACGGGTTGGAACAAACGTGTTCAAATAGGATCCGCCATGGGCACTATATAAGGAGAAGCTTGAGGCTATGGGTAAGTGAGTCGATGCGATACACTTGAGTTGTTCCACCAAAACCCTAGCCGCTATCTTCTTGAGATAGCCCTGCCATGCGAGTTGGTGCTAGCACACCGGCGTACGAAGTTCCTTCCCTGGACGTGTAGATACCGTAGAGGCACTACTGCGGTTCCTGTTGCGCTTGAGGACGATCTGTGATCTTTATAAGGAACTGCAGAGGTTGCTAGAGGAGATGATCGACTTACGAGGACGTTGGACGATCGATTACGACAACTACATCGACACACTCTTCGTTGGACCAGGCTGCTCCAACTCTTCTTCCACTGCACTGCGTGTCTGGTGGTAACGATCTATGATCTCTTCCTTGTATGGCATCCTGGTTTACGTTGTAGAATTTTTGAATTACCAGTTAGTGTAGCCTACCCATATTCCTTCAAAACCAACCACTGCCTTGGCATTATCTACACCGACCTTCTCCATTTTTGATTATTTGCACCCCGAGATTGCTGCGTCAACTGACTTATCCACGCTCCGTGCGCATATTCTTGCCGGTGAGCTGGGCGAACCATGGGCATGTGTAGATGACCTCATCCTCCATGACCGTCTGGTACATGTGCCGCCATCTTCGCCATCATTGTAGGCAATTTTGGATCAGGCGCACAGTGGCCATGAGGCTGTACAAAAGACACTTCATCGTTTGCGGCGTGACTTCCACATTTTGGGCGATCACCGCTTGGTCTAGGACTTGGTACGGGCTTGCGCTATTTGCCAGCGCAAGAAGACCGAGAATATGCGCAAAGCCGGCCTATTGCAGCCCTTACATTGCCATCTTCGGTTTGGGCTAACATTGCCATGGATTTCATTGAAAGACTTCCTCGTGTACACGACAATTCAGTAATTCTTACGGTGGTTGATCGTTTTGCCAAGTATGCACATTTCATTCCATTATCACATCCATACACGGCAAATTCAGTAGCTCGTTCATTTTTTAGGGTATAGTGTGTTTACATTGCTTGCCGAAATCTATTGTTAGGGATCGGGACCTGGTTTTCACCAGCAATTTTTGGCGTGGTCTATTTCGAATGTCTGGAGTATGCCTTCACATGAGTTACACATTCCATCCACAGTTTGATGGCCAGTCTGAGGCAGTTAACAAGGTGATCACGATGTATCTCTGTTGCATGACAGGGGATCAACCATGACAATGGGTGGACTGGTTACCATGGGTAGAGTATTGTTATAACTCATCATATCATTCCTCTCTCAAAGAGACGTCCTTCAAGGTGGTGTATGGTCGGGACCCTACTCCTCTCCTCGATTATGTTCCAGGGGAAGCCAAGGTGACCGCCGTTGATACCACTCTCTCGGATTGCGATACTTTCCTCAAGGAGGTGCATGACCGTCTGTTGCAAGCCCAACAATATGCAAAGAAGTACTATGACGCACATCACCGTGCATTGGAATTTGCGGTAGACAAGTGGATGTGGCTTCGTCTCCAACACCAACTAGCTTTGTCTGTTCCGGGACATGTCCAAGGCAAGTTGGCACCACGTTTTTATGGACCATTTTAGATTTTGGCATGTATTGGGTCAATTGCATATCGCTTGCTGTTGCCAAAGGGTGCTAGACTCCATGATATCTTTCATATCAGCATACTGAAGAAATTTCATGGCCCCCCGCCTTTTGTGTTGCCTCCATTGCTGCCTATTGAGAATGGTAGGGCTATCCCTTAGCCTCAGCACGTCCTGGATGCTTGCACACGCCGAGATGAACATCACCTCTTTGTGCAATGGGTCGGGACGCGTGAAGATGAAGCTTCCTAGTGTCTCTTGCAGACTTCCAGCAACAATGGCCGCAATTCAAGTTCGAGGGTGAGCTTCTAGCCGAGGAGGGGAGAGATGTTGCGTGGGGTATCCCCTACCAGCGCCGGTAGCCTGGTGCACTAGTTTCGGCAAGTTCAGATTTGGTGTTATAATTTAGGAAGTTCTATTTCCTTCCATCTTTTAGAGATTGGCTCAGATTGTCTCTTTCCATATTTTAGAGATTAGATTCCTTATTGTGATCCTTCCTACTTAGGCCTTGTTTGGTACAGCTCCTACTCCTAGCTTCTCGTTCGGATCTGGTGGAGCTGTATGAAACACTCAGCTTTTCAAACACAACTTGATTCTGCTTCTCGCGAGGAGCTGTCTTGAAAATGAACTAGCAACGAGAAACGACCCTCTCGAGGATTCTCGTAGGAAGCTAGCCTACTAGAAACAAAAATACCCCTCAAGTTGAGGGTTATTTACCCACCTTTTGCCACTGTGTATAAAAACACGTTTTTCCCCTTCCGTCGCCCCTTTAGTCCCCATCCTGTTGCCCCTTCGGTAACCCCTTCCATTCCCCGCACTCCCTTCCCTATTCGCATGAACCCTAGCCGCCTCCCTCTCTCCTCACCGCCACCCTCTCTCATCGTCGCCGGCCCGGTGCCCCACCCAGAGTCCCTCCCTCTCCAGAGCTCCTCGCCGCCAGCCTAGAGCCCTGCCTGGAGCCCTTCTCTCCTACTTTGATATGGAGAATTTGTGATGTTCTCATGTGGTTGCAGTTGATAACCACCATCATCTTTGGCACAATCAATGGGGTCATTAGCATTATTGCCTCCCTGCCACATGACTAATATGTGTTTCTTGAGAAGCTACAGTCTACTCTTGTGAAGTTCATAAAGGGTGTTGGAAGCTGACGAGGATCTAATAATCCTCATTTGATTATTTATCTATAATTCTTATGATGGATAATAATACCATCATACGGTTCTTGAGTATACCCCTTAATATTTATAAGGGAGAAACTGGGGTCGTAAGACCTTCTACGACTACTGCGTGGTCGTAAGTTCTTCTATGACCACCCCATAGTTGTAAGTCCTTCTACGACTCCCTCATAGTCGTAAGTTCTTCTATGACCATCACGTAGTCGTAAGTCATTCTACGACCATGTTAGCTATGACCACCCTATAATTGATTGAGCTTGCAGACAAGTAAACACAATTGATTAGGGCATCTAAACAGTTAGTATACACTGTTATTCTCTGGAATAATTGCATGATTAAACTCTCTGTTCTAATGATAACTGCCTGGAGACGTTACTACTCCAGCAATAATCTCTAGTAACTGCTTCATCATCTGAAGCGTTGAGGCACCCTTTTGACTGGAGAAACCGCCGCCCACTTTGAGCACTATATAAAGGGCGGAATCAGCAGACAGCAGGGGGCGGGGAAAAGGGTGCAATCAGGAGCACAAGACATTAGACTTTGGTCTTTCTCTTGATCTGTAACCAGCATACTCAATATAGCCACACAGAAGTAGTGTTGTTATTCTCTCCGGAGAAGGATTGAACCTATATAAAAATCTCTATGTCATTCTCTATACGTGATTTGAGTCTTGGAGACCCCCCGAATCAAACAATCATTACGTAAGATCGGTTCTAAAACACTAACAGTTGGCGCCGACCGTGGGGATCTTCTCGTCAACAGGTTTTCTTCATTTTTCTCAACTCTAATGCTTCTATGGCAGGAGAGTGGAATGAGGAGAACTGGTTCGACTTGGTCGATTACGCAAAATTCGACATGGATGTTGGCTTCAACTACGGACCGAGTATTGTTTCATCCGATGGTAATAACACCTCCAGAGATCATTCATCATATCCAGGAGACCATACCACCGATGGAGTTGAGGAGGGATCCTTATCCCCCACAACGTTACGTCCAACTGAGATACCAGTTTCCTCAGAGGGCAAGGGTCAATCCGACTATGATCAAGACTGCACCAAGGCAGGATCAGAGCATAACGAGGGTTCCCCCTCCAAATGTTCAAGTCCGTCCAAGACAGTCCGACCTGGCACGGCAAGTCCTTGAAACCATCATTCCGGAGCTTCATTAGCATCTGGTGTTCATCTCTCTCCGATTAGCCCCGCAGAGGATGGGGTCGAACATGCTTTTCCTGCGAGTTCGACCATCCCCTCGCAGGGCTCACCTGCGGACGAAGACGGTTATAACCCAGAATTCCCCTTCCTGGAGGGGCTTGCTCCAAGTCGCCAGACGGTGTCTTTTGACTACTCCTCAAGTGAAGAATCTAGACCCGCTATTATGAGTTAATGGAGTATTTTGGTGATTTATGATAAATCTAAATGTGAGACTAATATGTTTATTGACTATGATATTGTTTAGTCTTATTTGAATGAAAAGGTGAAAATCATGGAGGTATGCATTCGATATCATATTCTTATATATTATTGCATTCCTCGGATCCAAAATATAGGTTGAAGTCCACCAAAAGTTTAACTTGAATATGAGCATATGTTTTTATTACACATTCATGAATGCACACATTTAGGGCGAGTTCACTCTATGTTTTGTGGTTTCATTAGTACCAATCCATATTTCTTTATCCACATATATTTGGGATCTCTATGTTGAAACATATCCATTGAGTATACAAAACTTGTGTAGTTCATATATACTCATATTACTTTTATAGGATTTAATTGATATATGCCACTATAAAGGTGATGTTTCACAAATGTGCCACTGAAAAGTTTTTTCTTCTAAAAATGCCACTCCCTAATGTAAAGTTTTACACTAGGGAGTGGCATTTTTAGAATTAAAAAAATTTAGTAGCATATTTGGATCCATGAACTCTGCAATGGCATATATCAGATTTTCCCTACTTTATATTCAATTATTTGCAATTGTGTTGTGGGACTAATGTGTGTTCTAAGATGTTTTCAGGGCTTAGTCCTGGAGTTTGAATGATGACATGAAAAGAAAATGCAAAGATGATAAAAGATCGACATGGCTCAAGACAAAGGAGTCATGCATTGCATTTCGAAAAGCTTCTGGAAGAATTTCAGTGGAAATCGGTATGGCCGCATTTGGTAAGTGGTACTACCGATGTGCGGTAGTACCGGAGCTTATTTGGCGGAACTACCGCTCAGCAGCATGACCGCAATTTACTTGGTGGAACTACCACAACCCAGTGTAACCGATTTGGTAGCAGTACGTTTTTTTCCCGTTAGTGCCCTTTTGGACCTCAAGAAAGAGCGGTCGTAACGCCCTTGTGATCGGAAGTACCGGAGAGCGGAACTACCGCATGATCAACGGCGGTAATACCGCATCTGGCAATAATGGCTTGTTTAGAAGCATTATTACAGGTATATCTTGGTAATTAATGTTAATCATTGTAAGACTAACATTTTCCATGAGTTGAATAAATAGGTTATGTTCTAGGGTGATGAAGACTTCGGATGACATCATGAGTTGATTGTCATCAAGTCAAGGTTCAAGAAGAGAATGCATTATGTGTTGATACATATCAAGATATCGAAGAGGAGCTGATCATGAGTTGATCATCAAGTCAAGAGAAGACACATCATGTGTTGATGGATGTCAAGTAAAGGATGCATCATGGGTTGATGCATGTCAAGACAATGACTCGGACTTGAAGTGAAAATGTGCGTTATTAATCTTCAAGAAGATGCTCAAGGCAAAGGTATGACTAGCTAGGGCTAAGGATATGTACCTAGTATTTTACTGGTCTTGGTGTTTAGTTGGAAGACTGGATTGCTAGTATAGGTTACCGTACTATTAAGAGGGGTCTTGTCTAGTAGCTTGAGTGTTATCATGTGTTGATAGCTCAATCTCGCTTGCTCTAGCTCACCATGGCATGATGCTATTATTTACAAATGTGTTTTGCAAATAGTGGATGCTCATGCATCTAATCCTTGTAGCATATGACTATATTTTGCAAATGTGTTTTGCAAATAGTTTAAGTCCATGTACCTACTCCTTGTGGTATGATCTAATTTTGCAAATGTGTTTTGCAAATTGTTGGGATTCATGTATTTTTCCTTGGCATGGTCTAAGATTGCTTATTGCTATTTCTTTGGACTCAGACCATGGTAGTGGCTCTTTGGAGTTGTGATTTTTGATTTGATAAAATATGTTTGAGATCAATCAAATAGGTGGATAGTGTAGCCCTCTGAATAAGCTTTCCATAGAATCCAAGATCACTCAATTCTGAAATCGGAGTCAAAAGTTATGACCTTTTTACCGAGTGTCGTCGGTGCTGAAATTGGACTGCGGTACTACCGCCCGAGAGGAGAGGTACTACCGCAGAACGGTAGTTCCGACCATTGTACTGTGGTACTATCGCACTTAAGTCTTTAACGGCTAGTTTTTTATCCGTTAATGCACCCGTGCGACCGATGAACAGTAGAAAACGGTAGTACCGGAGTTTGTACGGCGGTACTACCGCAAATCCTGATTTTTGGGATTTCTGCTCCCAACGGCTAGTTTTTGTATGTGGACTATAAATACCCACCTTGGCCGGTTGAGAGATAACTCTTGGCATCCTATTTCACTCACTTGAGCTAGTGTAAGCTTCTCCTCTTAATTGTGCATGTGTTGCACCTTATGAGCAAGGAAAGAGGTCTCTAGTTATATGTGTTGCATTTAGAGGTGGATTTCGTATCCACTTGAGCTTGTGCATTCGTTGCACATGGTGAGAGTCAAGCAAGGGGCTTGGCTTGTTACTCTTGGTGTTTGCCAACACCTAGACAGCGTGGAGGCGTCGTGGACCGGTGATCTTCTAAAGAAACTTGTGAGAAGGCCCGGCGTGTTATGAAGGTTAGAGCTCACCTACCCGGAGCGGGAAAGAGCTACCACTAGTGGAATTGAGATGTTTGGCTTAATTCGTGGAGCCGGTCTAATTAGTTTAGGCTTACCTCAACGTGGATTAAGGGAGACCGGCAAGTCTCCGAACACCACGGTAAAACATCATTGTGTCATTGTGGTTTGCTCTCTAGTGATTTACTTTGTGCAATTTACATTCCTAGAATTAAATTGCTTCTATGTCTTTGTATGATTGCTATCATTATCAATAGACTTATATTGTTGGTGCACTTAATCAAGACTAGTTGATTTAGGTTTTAATTGAGCAAAACCGAATTGATTTACAATTCCGCATAAAACTTGGTTTTAACCAAAAGATTTTAAAAACCGCCTATTCACCCCCCTCTAGTCAGCCTCCTCGGCCCCCTCTAGTCCAACTGAGATACCAGTTTCCCCAGAGGGCAAGGGTCAATCCGACTATGATCAGGACTGCACCAAGGCAGGCTCAGAGCATAACGAGGGTTCCCCCTCCAAATGTTCAAGTCCGTCCAAGACAGTTCGACCTGGCATGGCAAGTCCTAGAAGCCATCATTCTGGAGCTTCATCAGCATCTGGTGGCCATCTCTCTCTGATTAGCCCCACAGAGGATGGGGTCGAACATGCTTTTCCTGTGAGTTCGACCACCCCTCGCAGGACTCACCTGCGGACGAAGACGGTTATAACCCGGAATTCCCCTTCTTGGAGGGGCTTGCTCCAAGTCGCCAGATGATGTCTTTCGACTACTCCTCAAGCGAGGAGGCCTCAAGTGCAAGTGGAGATCATCAACGGGAGGTCTTCGTCCTTCTCTCAGATAATGATCACTCTCTTAGAGACAGGAGTGAGAATGCTCTCCGACAATCACACACTGCGACCCCTCGTGGCAATGGCGAGGACACCTCCGGTGATGAACAGGGTCAACACTCTGATGAGCGTGAGGGAGATCCTTGAAATAATCGCACTCTATTGAGGCAAACTCGAGGATCAGATATGGACGATTCTGAGACAACCCGACAGAGAAGAATTACAGCTTAGAGATATCTACTTGGGCGCATTCAGTATCAGTCGAGGAGCCATCAAGAACTCTATCGCATCAATGATCTACTCAAGAACCCATCTCAGGAACTTGCCCGAATGCCCGGCTACGACCTCTTCGCCGAAGAGATCGCACGAAGGCTTTGAAGCACAATGGCCAAACTCGAGCATCCTCGTCAGCATCATCCCAGAAGTCGTAGCGGTACGACTCTATCAGCTACCAGTCATTCGAACAACTCACCATATGGAGATCGACGCGACAACAGGTTACGTCTTTCTCCTAACCTTAACTCCAGTCGGAGAAGAGTTCTTCGAACACCTGATGATCAACAAGCTCCCAGGAGAAGTGATCGTTCACCACTCCAGCCTAGAAATCAGCAACAACAGATAGAATACGAGGAGTATTTCCCTCGTAAGGTTGAGACCTACTACAGGTTGGGTCCACCCACAATCGGGTATCATCGCGTGCGATCACCTGGTGATATTAACCCTTATTTCCCGCAAAGAAGGCGTCAAGAAGTCATTACCGGGTGTCGGGCATTCTCACCCGACCTCCGAGCAGTTCCCTGGTCGCCTCGGTTTTGACCAGTGAACATGGAGAAGTTTGATAGATCTCAAAATCCCATCAAATTTCTTTAGATCTACACGACCGTTGTGCAAGCAGCAGGAGGACGAGACCATGTAATGGTAAATTACCTTCCTATTGTGGTCGAGGGATCTACTCGATCGTGGTTGTTAAATCAACCACTCGAGTCGATCGAATCATGGCAACACCTCTGCGACCTGCTACTGGCCAATTTCCAGGGCACCTACCATCGTCCTGGGAAGGAGGACGACCTACACAGGATGAAACAAAATGACCACGAGACTCTACGCCAGTTCATCTGACATTTTAGTTAGGTTCGAAATTCCATACCTGAAGTTTCTAATTCTTCTCTCATCAGAGCTTTTAAGCAGGGAGTCTGTAATAGAAGGATCATGGAGTATATCACTTTAAATCCTCCTGCTACTATCGTCGAACTCTTTGAGATGGCCGATCGATATGCGACTGCTGAAGCAGTCGAGTGGAACAACACCATTGATCGAGATGATAAAATTCCTCAAGAAGTGAGCGAAAGTGACAAGAAGAAAGATAAGAATGTCAAGAAATCCAAGAACAAGGCGAAGGGTCAAAAGCCTCAAACCAACAGTTCCAAGGAAAACTTGGCCGTAAGCGATAAGAAGCCTCAAGGCTCCAAGCCATACTCTGATCGAGGTAATGACAAGCGCCCCGAAAGGAAGAACAACAAGCCTAGGTGGTGCCCTTTCCATAAAAAAGGAAGGACATGACCTTCACAACTGTCGGGTTTCCCAATGAAAACTTGAGGACTATTACAACGGCAAAGGACCACTTCCTACCCTCGAGCAGGTAGGGTAAACGAGTGGTCGTAAGCAGTCGAACGACGACGAAGAGATGCTATTCCAAGATCCTGAGCATACCATCGAGTATATTTATAGGGGATCATCGGCATACGAGTCAAAATGATAGCTTAAAACTGTCGAACGTGAGGTAAACTCCATTGACCCTCCTCTTGTCAATAAATTATCGAAGTGGTCGGAAATCACCATCTCTTTCAAGAAGAGTGACTGCCTGATCCCTTCTACTCGACTAGGTCGGTTTTCGATCGTGGTCGAGCCCACCATCAACAACTGTCGAGTAAATCGAGTGTTGATTGATGGTGGTAGCTCATTAAACATCTTGTTTACGAGTACCCTAGAGAGGTGCCAGGACCAAGGTAAGACCGGTACGATATTCTTTTCAGGGGATTGTACCGGGGTCTTCGGCCAAACCCATTGACCAAGTTTCTCTTCCTTTAACATTTGGTTCTCCCAGCAATTTCAAGACAAAGAAAATATCCTTTGATGTGGTCGACTTCGATACGGCATATAATGTCATACTCGGACAACCAACTTTGGCAAAATTCTTAATGGCTACTCATTATGGGTATCAATGTCTTAAGATGCCAAGTCTCAAAGGAGTGATCACAATTCACTGTGATAAAAATATGGTGCATACGTGTGCCATCGATCCCTCGAGATGGTTGGCCAGATACCAACTCGAGAAGAAAGCAAGGAGCAGCCTTCGACTAAGCAGTCGAAGTATAAACCTGTACCAAAGCCGAATGACTAGGTCAAAGAGGTTCCTTTGGATCCAGAGGAACCCTTGAAGACTGTTCGCATCAGGGATACTTCCGACCCCAAATAGGAAGACGCACTCATCACTTTCCTTCGAGCTAACGCAGATGTCTTCGTGTGGCAATCATCCGATATGCCCGGAGTCCCAGGGAGATGATCGAGCATAGGCTAGCTTTACGACCTGACAAGATACCCGTAAAACAAAAATTACAGAGATTTGCACCTGATCGACGAGATGCTATCCGATCAAAATTGGACAAGCTACTTAAAGCAGGCTTTATAAGAGAAGTCGGCCACCCAGAGTGGTTGGCCAACCCTGTAATTGTTAGGAAGTCTAATGTCCAGTGGCGTATGTGTGTGGACTTCACTGATCTCAATAATACTTGTCCAAAAGATGATTTCCCTTTACCTCATATCGATCAGTTGGTTGATTCTATTGTCGGTTGTGAAACATTAAGTTTTCTAGATGCATATTCTAGTTACCATCAGATTAATATGTGCCTAGAAGATGAAGAAAAGACCGCATTTATTACTCCATTTGGAATAGTTTGTTATTTCAAAATAACATTTGGTCTAAAAAAATGCTGGCGCTTCTTTTCAATGCTTGATGCAATCGACTTTTTCACCCCAACTACGCCGAAATTTGGAAGCCTATGTTGATGATCTAGTCATAAAAAGCATCAAGCGACTTAATCATGTTTCCGACTTGCAATAAACATTCGACAACCTCAGAAAACATCGCCTAAAACTCAATCCTGAGAAGTGTGTATTTAGAGTCTCTTCAGGAAAATTCCTTGGATTCCCTGTCTCTGCATGAGGAATCAAAGCAAATCCCGAAAAGATAAAGGCCATCATGCAAATGCGCCCTCCGACCATGAAGAAAGAAATCCAGAAACTCACAGGATGCATGGCGGCTTTAAGTCGTTTCATTGCACGACTGGGAGAAAAAGGACTACCTTTCTTCAAATTTCTAAGAAAGCACAAGGGTTTCGAGTGGTCAAAAGAGGCAAACATTGCCTTTGATGATGTCAAGAGGCATGTTACAAATGCTCTTGTTTCGGTTTCTCCGAAACCGGAAGAGACACTCTTAATTTATCTAGCTGTCATGTCATAGGCAATGAGCGCAGTACTGGTCGTAGAATGTGAAAACATCCAACAACCAGTTTACTACGTAAGTGAAGTTTTGCACAGGCCTAAGGAGCGTTACCCTTAGGTCCAAAAACTTCTATATGTCCTCCTCATGTCTTCGAGGAAACTACAACATTATTTTCAGGCGCACAAAATAATTGTACCATCTGAGTTTCCCTTAGGAGTGATCCTCAGAACAGGGAAGCAGCGGGACGCATGGCAAAATGGTCAATAGAACTTGGGGAGTTCGACCACCATTTCGTGTCCCGAACGACCATTAAATCCTAGACCTTGGCAGACTTTGTCGCCGAATGGACAAATCCTGAACTTGTTCAGGATCCCCAGTATGATACCCATGACCAGTGGATGATGTACTTTGACGAGTTACTTACTTTAAGTGGCTCGGGGGCTAGGGTGGTCCTGGAATCTCCTACTGGAGAGACCTTAAAGTATGCTAGTCAATCAAACTTTTAGGCCACTAACGTGGCAGAATACGAAGGTTTGCTGGCTGGCATACGAGCCGTGAAAGCACTCACGATTCGACGACTACTCTTGAGAGGAGACTCTCAACTAGTCATGAATTAGGTCGAAAAAGAATACCAGTGCCCTAACCCGACCATGTCTCGGTACTTATCGGAAGTTCAAAAACTTGAAAAGCATTTTTTCAGTTTCGAGGTACAATTTATCCCTCAAAAGGATAATTTCCTCACAGATCAGCTTGCTCGTATGGCTTCTTTCCGATCATAAGTACAAAAAGGAGTCTTCTTGGAGCAGCTCCAAAAGTCGTCTCTGGCCGAAACACCAAAGACAACTCTTATTGAGATAGCCTCTCTAGAGTACGAGGATACACGGACGAATCCCATCTACGAGTATCTTCAGACAGGTACAATACCCGATGATGATCTCGAGGCAAATTGCTTATCCCGAAAGGCCAAACTGTATACTTTAGTCAAAGGAGTCCTCTATAAACGAGGCACTCAAAGGGTACTCATGCGATGCATATCGCAGAGAGAAGGATTAAACCTCCTTCACGACATACACAGGGGCATCTGTGGAACTCATGCTTCCTACAGAACGCTGGTCGAAAAGTCCTTTCGACAAGGTTTCTACTAGCCAACAGCCCTGACGAGGATATAATAATCCTCATTTTATCTTTTATCTATAATTCTTATTATAGGTAAATATGACGTTATGTGGACCACGAGTGTACCCTTAATATTATGAGGGAAGAGCCTAATGGGTGGTCGTAAGTTCTTCTCGACCACCCCCATAATCGTAAGTTATGCTCGACTACCCCAATAGTCGTAAGTCTTGCTACGACTACCTCATGGTCGTAAGTTCTTCTACAACTAGGTCAGCTCGACCACCTTATGATCAAATAAACCTCTGAGACAAGTGGGTCTTATTGATTAAGGGATTCAAACAATCATCATCTGTTGTTATTCTCATGAGTAATGACACGTAATACTCCATTATCTACGGTATATAGTTTGTTGAGCAACGTGGAGGAGTTAATACACGGTGATTATTACCAACGTCTTGCCGTTACGGGGAGGTGATGGCGCGCGCTTTATCTGGAGTAATTGCCGCTCCTTCACGTACTATAAAAGCGGCAATCGAGAGAAAGGAAGGACAAGATCAATCGGACCATCGGGAATACAAGCACTATCTGTAATAGTCTTAGTTTTTCCCCGATTGTTCGAATACACTCAATACCATACACACACAGAGTAGGGTTGTTATTCTCTCCGGAGAAGGCTGAACTCAGTATAAAAATCCTCGTGTCGGTCTCTCTGCGTGATTCCATTCTAGGAGACCCCGAATCAAACAATCTTTACGTAAGTTCGGTTCTAAAACACCAGCAGTTGGCGCCGATCGTGGGGATCTTCGGTAATCTCTTGTCAACATACTCTCTGTTTTCCAAATCTCATGCACTCATGGCGGAGAATGGAGCGAGGAGAACTGGTTCGACTTGGCGGTCTGTGACGTCGACATGGATCTGGATTCGATTCTGAACCAAGTGATGACTCATCCTATGGCATTCTTGCCTCAGGGATCTTCCACAGATCCAGAGACAATGTCGCCGGCGGAGTTGAGGAGGATCCTTATCCCTACAACATGCGTCCGAGAGAGAATCTACCCTCTCAAAGGACAAGGGTCAATCGACCGGGACCACACCAGTGGACTCACGACACGACGAGTTTTTCCTCGAAGTGTCCAAGTCCCCTAAGGCGGTCCGACTTGGTGAGGCAAGCTCTGGAAGCCACATGCAGGACTTCACGGCATCTGGTGATCCTCTCTCTCCGGATGGCGCTAGAGAGAGAGCGGGATCAACCATGCTTTTCCTACAAATTCGACCATCTCTCCGCAGATCACACTGCCGACGGAGACGGTTATAACCAGACTTCCCCTACGGAGGATTACTCCAAAATCGCCGAGATGGTGTCTCTCGGCGACTCCTCAAGCGGAGAGGCCTCGGCGCAAGTGAGAATCATCAGCAGAGGTCTTCGTCCTTCCTCGGATCAAGATCACTCTTCTAGAGGCCGAGATGGAGACCCTTCCGGAAGATCACACACTGCGCCCCTCGTGGCGTTGGCAAGGGCGCCACCAGCGGCGACCACGACCAACACCTTCATGAACGCGAGGGAAATCCTCGACATTCTCGCACTTCATTGAGGCGATCTCAAGAGTCCGACATAGAAGCTCTTGAGGCTATTCGACGGAAGAAAATTGAAGCCCGAAGAATGCATGCGGCGCATCAATATCGATCAAAGGAAGCTCAAGAACTTGATACATCAATGACTTGCTCGAGAATCCAACTCAAGAGCTAGCAGAGCACCGAGTTCGACCTCTTCGTTGAAGAGATTGCACAAAGGCTTGAACACGATGGCAAGGCCGAGCGCCTCGCCGACATCATTCGAAGTCATAGTACGACTTCTTTGGCTACGGTCGATCGAACATATCACCACGGAGGAATCGGCGCTTAGATGAAGTCGCATCGATCACCTACTCGAGAAATGTCTTTCGAGCGGTGATGATCAACAAACCCCTCGGAGGTGATCGCTCACCATTCCGACATGGGAATCTGCGGAAGAGATAAACTACGAGGAGTATTCCCTCGTGGGGTGAGATCTATCATAGGTCCCGGTCAACCTATTCTCGGGTATCGCCGAGTACGACCACGATGATATCAACCCTTCTTTCTGCAAAGGAGGCGTCAAGAAGTCATTCTTGGATGTCGGGCATTCTCGCTTTGATCTCCGAGCCGTTATTGCCACCTCGTTTTCGACCGGTGAACATGGAGAAGTTTGATGGTTCCCAAAATCCCATCAATTCCTTCAAATCTACTGGCAATTTGTCTCGAGCGGCGGGAGGAGAGAGCATGTAATGGCAAATTATCTTCCAAGCGTGCTCGAAGGATCCGCTCGATCGTGGTTCTTGAATCAACCACTCGAGTCGATTTACTCTTAGCAACACCTCTGCGACCTTCTATTGGTAAATTTTCAAGGCACTTACAATCGCCTAGAAAGGAGGATGACTTGCACCGGATGAGACGAGAATGACAACGAGACCTTGCGCCAATTCATCAAGCGCTTTAGTCGGGTTAAGTAACTCAATTCCTAAGTTTCGATTCATCGTCATCGAGCATTCAAGCGAGGAGTCCGTAGTAGGAGAATAACGAAGACATTGCTTTAAACCCACCTACTTACATTTTAACTCTTGAGATGGTGATCGATATGCCACCGCTTACGAGGCGGTCGAGTGGAACAATACAATAGATCGAGAAGACAATACCTCTCGAGAGCCAAAGCGACATTGGTAAGAAGAAGGATAAAAAGCAAAAAGTCCAAGAACAAGGCGAAGGGTCAAAAACTCCAAACCAGCGGTTCCAAGGAGGTATTGGTGTGAATGATAAAGAACCACGCACATCAAGCCGCACTCGACGAGAGGCAAAGGTAAGCGCCTGATCGGAAAAATGATAAGCCTAGGTGGTGTCCTTTCCATAAAAAGGAAGGGCATGATCTTACATAGCTAGGGTCTTCCAGCGAAGATTGAAGACTACTACAGCGACAAGGACCACTTCCACTCTCGAGCAGTGTAGGTCAAACAAGTGGTCATAAATCTTGAGATGACGAAGAGGAGATTGCTGTTCGGGATCCGCAACACACCATCGAACACATCTACGGGGATCATCGGCATATGAATCAAAGCGACGACTTAAGGTCTGAGCGTGAGGTAAACTCCATAGATCCTCCTCTCGTCAATAAATTACGAAGTGGTGGAAGTCACTATCTCTTTCGAGAAGAGTATTTGCCCGATTCCTTCGACTCGACCAGGTCAATACCCAATCGTGGTCGAACCCACCATCAACAATTGTCGGGTCAATCGAGTTTTGGTTGATGGTGGAAGCTCGTTAAATATTTTATTTACAAGTGCTCGGATGACATGCAAGTACCGGGACCAAAGTAAGACCGATGCGATACTCTTTCCATGGGATCGTATCGGGATCTTGACCAAACCAATTGGTCAAGTTTCTCTTCCTTTAACATTTGGTTCACCAAGTAATTTCGGAGACGAGAAAATCTCCTTTGATGTGGTCGATTTCGATCTGACATATAACGCCATACTCGGACGACCAACTTTGGCAAAATTCCTAATGGCTACTCATTATGGATATCAATGTATTAAGATGCGAGTCTCAAAGGAGTAATCACAATCCATTGTGACAAGAAGATGGCGCATACCGCGATCAGTCGATCCCTCGAGATGGTAGGACAAATACCAACTCGAGAAGAAATCGACCGACTAGCAAGTCGAAGCCTAAAAACTGCACCAAAGCCGAACGACAAAGTCAAAGAGGTTCCTCTCGGCCTTGGGAGCCCTCGAAGATCGCTCATCGAGGATACTTCGACCCCAAATAGGAAGACGCCCTCATCACCTTCCTCAGAGCTAACGCAGATGTATTAGCGTGGCAAGCATCCGACATGCCCGAGTCCCGGGGAGGTGATCGAGCCGCGAGCTAGCTTTACGGCCGACAAAGTACCGTAAAACAAAAATTGCGGAGATTTGCCCCGATCGGCGAGATGCTATTAAATCGAATTGGATAAGCTACTTAAGCGGGCTTTATAAGAGGTCAACCACCTAGAATGGTTGGCTAACCCTATAATGGTTAGAAAGTCAAACGGCAAATGGCGTATGTGCGTAGACTTTACTGATCTTAATAAAGCTTGTCCAAAAGACGATTTTCCTTTACCTCGTATCGATAAGTTGGTTGACTCTCTGCGCAGTTGTGAAATGTTAAGTTTTTTAGACGCATATTCTGGATACCACCAGATCAATATGTGTCTAGACGATGAAGAAAAGACCGCATTTATTACACCATTTGGTATATTTTGCTATGTCAAAATGCCATTTGGTCTAAAAAATGCGGCGCTTCTTTTCAACGCTTGATGCAGCAACTTTTTCATCTCAATTAGGCGAAATCTAGAGGCCTATGTTGATGATCTAGTTGTCAAAAGCATCAAGAGACTTAATCATATTCTTGACCAAGAAAAACGTTCGACAATCTCGTAAAACATCGCTTAAAACTTAATCCTGAGAAGTGTGTATTTGGAATCTCTTCAGGGAAATTGCTTGGATTCCTAGTATCAATACGAGGAATCGAAGCAAATCCTGAAAAGATAAAAGCCATTTTAGAAATGCGCCCTCCAACTACACGGAAAGAAGTCCAGAAACTCACTTTGGGTGCATGGCGGCTTTAAGTCGTTTCATCGCCGATCGGGAGAAAAGGGACTACCTTTCTTTAAACTTCTAAGAAACACGAAGGTTTTGAGTGGTCGAAAGAGGCAAACGCTGCCTTTGAGGATGTCAAGAGGTACCTTCTGAGTGCTCTATTCGGTCTCTCAGGCGGAAGAAACGCTCTTGGTTTACCTAGTTGCCACGCCACGAGCGATAAGCGCGATGAGTGGTCGTAGAACGTGAAAATGTACAGCGACCGGTCTACTACGTAAGTGAAGTTTTACGGACCTAAGGAGCATTACCCTCGGGTCCAAAAGCTTCTATATGCCCTCCTCATGTCTTGAGAAGCTGCGGCATTATTTTCAGCGCACAAACTAGTCTTGTTGCCTGAGTTTCCCTTGGGAGCGATCCTCGATTAGGGAAGCAATGGGCGCATGGCAAAATGGTCGGTCGAACTTGGGGAGTTCGACATCCATTCGTGTCCCAAACGGCCATTAAATCCCAGATCTTGGCGGACTTTGTCGCCGAATGGACAAATCTGAACTGTTCAGGATCCCGATCTGATTCCCGACCGAAGGGCGATGTACTGACGGGTCGCTTACTTTAAGTGGCTCGAGGTCAGTGGTCTGGTATCTCCTCTGGAGACCTTAAAGTATGCCATACAATTAAACTTTCGGGCCACTAATAATGTGGCGAGAATACAAGGTTTGCTAGGCGGTATCGACGTGAAAAGCTCTCGATTCGCCGACTACTCGTGAGAGAGACTCTCAACTAGTCGTGAATCAAGTCGGCAAAAGAGTACCGGTGCTCTAACCCGCAATGTCTTGGTACTTATCGAAGTCGTAAGCTAGAAAAGCATTTTTAGGTTTGAGGCACAATTCATCCTCGAAGGATAATTTCCTCATGAACCGACTTGCTCGAATAGCTTCTTCCCGATCTGAAGTACCAAAAGGAGTCTTCTTGGAACAACTCGAAGCCTTCTCACAGTCGACGAGCCAGAGACACCTCCTATTGAGACAAACCTCTCTAGAGTACGAGGATACATGGATGGTGCCCATCTATGATTATCTTTAGAAGGGTTACATGCCAAGGCGATCTCGAGGCGGATCGCTTATCCCTAAAAGCCAAAATGTATACTTTGGTGAAGGAGTTCTCTATAAGCGTGGTACTCAAGGGGTGCTCATGCGATGCATTCCGCAGAGCGAAGGATTAACACTCCTTCACGACATACATGGTGGCATCTGTGGAAATCATGCTTCCTACAGAACGTTGGTCGGCAAGGCTTTTCGATAAGGTTTTCTTGTGCCAATGACCCTATCACGATGCTAAAGAGTTGGTTAAAAAGTGTATCGATGCGGTTTCATAGCGAGCAAATACACCAACCAGCTCAAGCATTACAAACAATACCTCCATCTTGGCCTTTTGCAACCTGGGGTCTTGATATCCTAGGACCGTTCCCCAAAGCTCCGGAGGTTTGAGTTCCTTTTGTGGCTATTGATCGTTCACAAAATGGATTGAAGCGAACTCGGATCGGGATAACAACGGAGCGGCAAAGCGGTTTATGATGAGATCGTAATTACTCGATTTGGAGTACCGAGTCGAATAATTACAGATAATGGTAAGCAATTTTCGGCGCAAAATTTCGTGAATTTTGCGACGAGTTGGGTACCAAGTTGTGTTATGCTTCGTGGACCATCCCCAGAGTAATGGGGCGTCGAGCGTGCAAGCGGCCAAATCATGAGAGGAATTAAGACTCGAGTTTTCGACCCGGCTCGTCAAGCGCTCGGGGCTTGGGTACAAAAGTTACCCTCGTATTATGGGCGATTCGTACAACTACCGATCAGACTCTGGAGAAACACCTTTCTTTCTAGTCTTGGTCTTTGAAGCCATGCTTCCTCCTAACTAAAGATACGGTCAACACGAGTCTAAACATTCATAGACTCCAACTAGGAACAAATTGAGCGAGATGATATTAATCTACTTGAAGAAAGGAGAAACCAGAGCCCTAATTAGTTCGGCGGTCTACCAACAAGCCTGCGAAGATACTACGATTGTAAGGTCAACCTCGCAGCCTTCTTTGTAGGTGACTTAGTATTGAGGCTTTGCCAATCCAAGTCTAATCGGAACAAACTTTCTCCCAAGTGGGAAGGTCCTTACACGATGGTCGAAGTTACTCGTCGTGGTCTGATGCGATTGGCAATGGAAGGCGGCGGAGTTCTCTCAATTCTTGGAACATCGACCCGATTCACGCAAGTTCTATGTGTAACCAATCATTAGGACAATAAAGACTCGGGTTTTCTCTATCTCTATTGTCTTACTTTTGAGTAGTGCTTTCATAATTTTTCGACTATGTTTCAAACACCCAGTTTTCTTTACACTGGTCGAAAGGCAGATAACATCACCTAGTCGAAGCCTCTCCTCTCTGCATGTGGTCCTGCCCACTAGAAGGAGCTTCCTAGTGTCAACTCGTTACTCGCTTTTGGTGCCAACACAAAGAACTCGGGTTTTATTTAGTCGAAATTTTTTTTGAAGGCCAACTCCATTCACCTTAGATTATTTCTTCACTTCATTTTTGAAAAATATTCTAAGCGAGTGCACTTTTAAGATTTATTCAAGCGCCTTTGGTGTATTCAATTAGTCTTAACTAAGTCGGAGGAAGAAACACATCTAGTCGAAGTCTCTCTCTCTCTGCGTGGTCACCCACTAGAAGGAACTTCCTAGCATCGTTCGGTTTCCAACTCTTGATAACAGAGGCACTTATTGAATCCTCCAAAGAAGCGAACGAATTTTTGAAGTTCTCTGGATGTTTGTTTAACTCAAGTTCTTTGTTCTCGAGTTAATTAATCTAGTCGGAGATGTTAACATTACCTAGTCGAAGCCTCTCCTCTCTGCGCGTGGTCACGCCCACTAGAAGGAACTTCCTAGTGTCAATTGTTACCACTCTTTCGACCAGTGCATGACAATTGCGGCCAAAAACTACAAGTTAAACAAACCTCTCTGTTTTCATAAACCCTTTCTAAAGACTATTTACTTAGTTTGTCTAAACAAACTCAACAAATAGTCGGGGGCTAGGATAATTTGATTTCAATTCTTAGTCTTTAAATTCGTTAATTATCTTTTGAGTTACTAACTACTCGACAAGATGATTTGCAGGAGACAAGACTATTTACTTAGTTTCAACAAACTAAGCAAATAGTCGGGGGCTAGGATAAAGTCATTAATTTGACTTCAATTTTTAGTCTTTAAATTTCGTTAATTATCTTTTGAGTTACTAACTACTCGACAAGATAATTTGCAGAAAACAAGATGGATCGTATATTACATCAACAAAAGCTTGTTTTTCACAGGTTTATTACAAGCTACTCCAAAGAGGGAGATCCCAACTGCATCTCCTCTGAAACTTTCCTACTAACCGATTGCATCTCCTCCATCGACGCGTCTTCCTTCGCTTCAGAGCGATCGAAGTCGGCCGAGTGGTTGCACATTAAGGTTGGGGTCATGAGCTTTAAGTTTTGCTAATGCATAACTTACTGCAGTTTCGACCGCTTCCTTTATCGATTCAGCTTGGTTGGCCTTCAGAGTAGTCACCAGATCTTGCAAAGTCCCGACTTGATCCCCAATAGTACTTATGTGAGCGGTTATCGTATCATCTTGAGGAGTCTTTCCTCACTATGTAGCTCACCAAGCACATTGTTCAGGAGCGTGATGTTGCCTTGAAGTTTAATCTTCATTGCTTCCATCTCCTGTTGGGTACGAGTCGAAGCCTCACGAAGCTTTTTGTTTTCGACCACTTGTTCTGAAAAGAATAAGACTGGTCAAACAAAGATAAACTCCTAGAGGAAGTAAAACAAAAATAATCACGGGTAAAAGAATTTCTTACCCACTAGTCGAGAATCCAACTTCTTGACCTCTTCATTATGGGAAGCAACGGTCTCAGCATGCTTTTTCTCCCATGATCTAATGTCCTCTGCATTCTTCTTTGCAATAAGGGCCAGTGCAGTTATAAATCTTGGTTTTTTTCCGTGATTTCAGTCTCGAGCCTTCCCAATTCAAGATCCATTCCTAGAAAAGAAGTGGGAGTAAGAAAAGGGAAATAACTCGTAAAGGACTGCAGGTAAAGAATTACTTACCTGATATTCGAGTTCTCAGCGTCTCAAGATCTTGATCTTTATTTTTGGACATACGAGTAAGCTCGTGAATGACTGAAGTTTTCTCTTTGACTTCATTCTGGAGCTTTCTCATCTCATCTTCTTTTTCTGAAAAGAAGCGAGAGTTAGATAAAGATCAAAGTCGTAGCGCCTTAAGTTCAAGACTTCTTCGCTTATTCCTTCCTGCAATTTCGCGTTTGCAGAGTTGGCTTCTTTAAGTTTCCCCAAAAGGAATTCTACTTTTTCCCATAGCTTTTTTGACTCCTCTTTTTCATAATCGAGCGAGTCGGCTAAGGTCTTTGCGTCACTGTTCAACCTGCAAAGGATAAAAGTGAACATAAGCATTGGTCAATCGGTTGTAAGTTCTTCTACAACCATCGACCTAGTCGTAAGTTTTTCTCGACAAAATCTCATGGTCGTAAGTTCTTCTCGACCATCACCTATTCAGAAGTTCTTCTCGACAAAGCCATCGGTCGTAAGTCTTTAACGACCAGATTACCTTGTCGTGAGTTTTTCCATGACAAACCCGTAAGCACTATATAAGTAGTCAAAATGATTATGAAAAATAGTGACTTACCACCTCTCTACTGCTTGCGAGTTCCTCTTTTTCTGTCGCAGACTCTAGAAGTTGTCGATGATATTCACCGACAACGGCGATTTGCTCTATGGCTTTACGCAAAAGACAAGACGGTGAGAAATAAGAGAAGATTATACTGTATGTATAAGTATCATCAAATACTTACATTCATGGTTGATCGAGCAAATATTGAGTAAACCGACTCTTGGTGCTTCAAATACTCGTCCACTCTCTCAACTTGGTCCCACCAAACCTTCTCAAGGCGCCATTATCAAAAGTGTTCCCTCTATTGGGAATGTCTTTGGGATGGGGGACTTCGGTGGCGAGATCTAAAGGCAGAAGACCCCACTATGGAAGCAGGGCCAAAGAAATCAGAACAGAAGTTGAAGTATTCTTCATCTTCCGATTCTGAAATTGTAGTTTCTCTTTGAGTACCAGGAAGGAGGTCTGCAACGATTTCCTTCCCCGCACGGTGGTCAGGCACATCACCACCTTGGGCAGAGGCTTCTGCGACTTCCTCTGCGGGTCCTACGACCACGTTAGTGGTCATGGTGACTATCTCAGTTGTCGTAACCGCTGCCTCAATAGGTGTAGCCGCTACCTCGATAGTAGTAGTGCAACCTCGATGGTCATGGCGGTTACCTCGGTGGTTGTAGATGCCACCTCAGTAACTATGGCCGCTGCCTCAGTGGCCATAGCTACGACTTCAGCGGTCGTGACAACCGCTTCGGGAGCCACGACTTCTTCTACCACCTGGGCCGAGGATGATCCATCGACCACTTCCCTTGTTGTCTCTCCAGCAGCTGGAGAGGTAGCAATAGGCTTCTCAACGGAAGCATTCTCGGGGGCTGAAGGAGTCGGGCTAAAAACAACAAAGGGAAAGTAAGTCAGGTTGTGAAAAGGAACAAGGTAAATGCTGTTCTTACACTTCAGTATATTTCACATACCTCTGTACCTTAGACCTAAACGGGAATTTTGGAGTCACCTTCCCAACAGAAGATTTCTTCTTCTCTACGACCACGTCTGGTCGGAGTTCAAGTTGAAGAATAGGCTCAGCTACGACCACGTCTGGTCGTGGATTTTGGATAGGAACCACTCTAAGAGCAGTCTCAACCACTCTAAGAGCAGCGCTGCCCTCAGCCAAAGGCTCTGCTGGAGCGGCATTGTCCTTCACAAAAGACATAAAATCTTTCCAGATCTCCTTTTCTAGGTGCCTGACAAAACCAGGGGTGGCAGAAACTGCGAAAGATTTTTTGTCATAATAGAAGGGTACCTTGGCCTTGCGAGGTTTGCGCTTAAGAGGTTCGATTGCCGACCTCCTCGGCAACCAAATTGCCCTCGGCTTCAATTGCGCTATATGCGCCACATGCTTTGTAGAGGATCCGGTCAAGGGCTAGAACTCGAGCTTGCTCCTCCCTTGTCGGCGCTCTTGTAAGTCGGCGTCTCTTGGGCCGGAGGAGCGAGCCTTTGTCTTTGTCAACTCGCACCGATGGTTATCAAGATAGCTTCTTCGTCGTCCGACGATTTTCCATACCTACTTTACGTAAAGCAAAAGCAGAAAAAGAAGAATTACTAACCGGTCGTAAGACCTTCTCGACCGATATCAAGTCGTAAGTTTTTCTCGACCTTTCCTCGATCGTAAGATTTTCTACGGTCACTACTAAGTTGTAAGTTTTTCTACAACATTTCTCTAGTCGTAAGTTCTTTCTCGACTATAAAGTCCTAAGGATAAAATCAACTCTTGATTACCTTTAGGCGAACCATCCTTTCCTCTGCGGATCTGACCGCAAGGATCTTAGGAACCGCCACACTAAGTGGTGGAGGCTTCTATAACGAGTCGACTCTAACGTCAATCTCCGGTGAAAGATCTGCTCAAACAGATAAAGGCATTCTTTAAACAACTTTGCAGAAGACCAAACCGAGAGCTAAGTCGAAAATTCACTTACCCTCGTTGTAATCCTCGGTCTGATCAGTTGGCCCGAGTATCTCCACATAGGAGATACTCATTTCTTCAAGGACTAATTAGTGTGTGATGAAATCTTTCACCACATGCCATCCGGTCAGCCCTCCTTCTTCAAGTCCTTGATAGCTTGAATATAGGGAACAATCCGGCTGATATCTTCAGGAGTCGAATCCCATGAAGATTTCTTTTCAGCAGCCTTCCCCACGAAAGAGAGGCTATCTTCTGAGGTGACTTCCCAGTAAAACCACCTCTTCCTCCATCCCGGCCATGAGGACCGAGTGAAACTCTGAATATACTCCCTCGACTTCCAGTCGTGGAGTTTTAGACCGCAACTTCCAGCAATCCCGGCTTGCCGAGCCATTCCATAGTAATATTGGAAAAGCTTGAGGTCTGCCGGAATTCCCAGGTACGCCTCGCACAAATATACGAAAACGCTCAGCATGGTGATGGAGTTAGGACCGAGGTTCACTAACTCCACCCCAAAATGTTCAAGCACAACGGTGAGAAAGGGGTGAGCAGGCAGTCGAAGACCACACTCCTGATAAGCTCGAAGGCGGAATTTGCCCATTCTCCCCCAACGGCCAATGCTGCCCAATCGCCGGAATCCATTTCACAAAAGTCTTCTCTGGAATCTTCCTGGCGACGACTAGGGCTTGAATCTTCGTCGCATCCATCTCCGACTCTTCCCACTCGGAAACTTTCCTGGCCATCTCTCTCGGAAACAGGAAATTTTGGGTTGAAAAAGAGGGCACAATTGGAGTGGCGACGGAGAAGGCAAGAACGACTCGGCAGCGGAGAAAGCGAGAGCTTGAAGAACAGGGGGAGTAATTTGGGGGAAAAGTAAAAAACCAAGTTTCACCCCCAAAGAGTATTTATAATCACAGTACTTTGAGCCGGGGCGTGACATTCAAGGGTCGCCACCGTCTCGGGACCGCTTCAATGATGACAGGCTAACGGCGTCGTTTGAGATTCCCAGTGTGTCCGCTCGAGAAAATCAGGTTTGCGTTTACACCTCAAGCGAAATTACTTCCTTGGTTAGATCTTTTCAACCAAAGGAAATGATAATCGGAAAGTTCTTTCTTCCGATCACTATACTACGACCACCTCGTGATCGTAGGAATGCTTTTACGACTACTTAATAGTCGTAGGTAATTTTCTTGACCAAGCATATTTCTGGTCAAAGTAGTATACAATCGAAGAGTTTTTCCTTCGACTATTTTTCTACGAACCTCTCGTGGTCGTAAGACCATCTATAACTCCTTTACCAAGTAAGTTGTTTTCACTTGAAGCTGGGGGGCTAGATGACGAGGATATAATAATCCTCATTTTATCTTTTATCTATAATTCTTATTATAGGTAAATATGATGTTATGTGGACCCTGAGTGTACCCCTTAATATTATGAGGGAAGAGCCTAATGGGTGGTCGTAAGTTCTTCTACGACCACCCCCATAGTCGTAAGTTATGCTACGACTACCCCAATAGTCGTAAGTCTTGCTACGACTACCTCATGGTCGTAAGTTCTTCTACGACTAGGTCAGCTCGACCATCTTATGATCAAATAAACCTCTGAGACAAGTGGGTCTTATTGATTAAGGGATTCAAACAATCATCATCTGTTGTTATTCGTGGAGTAATGACACGTAATACTCCATTATCTCGGTATATAGTCATTGAGCGGCGTGGAGGAGTTAATACACCGGTGATTATTACCAACGTCGCCCTGTTCACGGAGGTGATGAGGCGCTTTATCTCGAGTAACCGCCGCTCCTTCACGCACTATAAAAGGCGGCAATCGAGAGAAAGGAAGGACAAGATCAATCGGGCCATCAGGAATACAAGCACTATCTGTAATAGTCTTAGTTTTTCCCCTGATTGTTCAGAATACACTCAATACCATACACACAGGAGTAGGGTTGTTATTCTCTCCGGAGAAGGCCTGAACCTGTATAAAAATCCCCGTGTCAGTCTCTCTGCGTGATTCCATTCTAGGAGACCCCCCGAATCAAACAATCTTTACGTAAGTTCGGTTCTAAAACACCGACAAGCCCTCTATGATGTCAAAGAGCTGGTTAAGAAGTGTCTACAATATCAGTTTAATAGTAGACAAATACACCAACCAGCTCAGGCATTACAAACAATCCCTCTATCATGGCCTTTGCGACCTGGGGTCTCGATGTCCTAGGACCCCAAAAGCCACAGGTGGCTTCGAGTTCCTCTTTGTGGCTATTGATACGTTCACAAAATGGATTGAAATTGAACATATAACTGGGATAACAATAGAAGCAGCAAAATGATTCATGATGAGAAGCATGATTACTCGGTTTGGGGTCCCAAGTCAAATAATCACAGATAATGGTAAACAATTTTTTAGCATAAAATTTCACAAATTTTGTGACGAGTTGGGTACCAAATTGTGTTACGCTTCTGTTGCCCATCCTCAAAGCAATGGGGCAGTCGAAAGAGAGAATGTCCAAATAATGCAGGGAATCAAAACTCGAACCTTCGACCAGCTTGTCAAACCCGGGAGTAACCCCCCAAATCCTCTGTGCATTTCTGAACTAGTCCCATAATCAGTAGCTAGTTCACACAGTAAACAGATATGGTAACATCCATAAATCGCACAACTTTATTAATAATCAACATAGTTTATTACAAAAGAGGCTTACAAGCCAACAGTAAAGAACACAACAGAAGACGAAGAAATAGTGGAGTCCAGCTGATCTACCACAGGCAATCGACTGGGGCAGCGGCCTAGTATTCGAGATCCACACCGGTAGCAAAGTCCTTCTCCTCTGAAATTTATTTGCATGAAGCAAGGATGAGCACAACTTCCGTGCTCGCAAGTTACACCTAATAACAGATTATAATGCATGCAAGGATATATCAAAGGAAGGCTTATTGGTTGAATTTGCATATAGCAGTATTTTTCTTTAAATACTTGTACTAAGTTCCAAAGTAATTATTCTATAACTAAAATTCATTTTTTAAATTCTCAGTTTTATAGTCAGATAACATTCACATAAGAATGGTGAAAGATACCCTCCTATCACATGGCTTCTTGTCCAATTCCCATTTGGATAAAAATCCAAAATCATTTGTGTCAAATCATTTTGAAATCAAAACCGAAGTCAAACTTTGAGTGGCTTTGCTGAGTATGTCCATGACCGTGGACACGGCTATTTGAATAGTTCTACACTTTACAGAGGTGGTACAACTTTACCCACATGACATGAATTCTCTAGTTTGTTTGGCATCCGTCGATACCACCGCTCACTACCTTAGGTAAGCAGTCTAGAGCACGTGTCAAGGCCTTATAAAAGCGCCATTCCACCGCAGTTCCCCCTCACTAAGGTTTCACATCCCCCTTTAGATAGAAATCCACCGGGTTCATAGAGCCCCCTCTTGCGCCAGGTGGGAATGTATAAAAGTCGGTCGTGAGAGACACCCACACATCCGGAAGGAACAACCACGGTGGAACATTGCAAATTAGTCAGCCAAGTCCCCTCCCCATTCTCAGGACATGTGGTAGTACGATGTGGCTTAGCAAAGGAACGCTCAGAGGCCGGTCCTTAACTGACTTGGACGACTTTCCACAAAACCCATGGGGCTCAACCCTAACCAGATTGAGCCTGTGTATCAACATGCACCATCCAAACAACCATTTCGCCCAAGTACAAACCATCATTTTATTTTAATTTAATTTTTCAAAGTATTTGTAAAACTCCCATGACACACCAATGCCAGGGATACAATTTAAACATCATTTGATTTTTGGCTGAAATTCCCGAAATCAAACATCTTTGGGTTTAAGCATTGCTAAGCATAATTTTTCTCAAAATGTTCTAGTTCATACTATTGCATAAACTAGATTTTCATCTAAGGTGACAAGGTATGAATTATTTCAATATCAAGATTGGCAGTACAAAGGATTTAGGCATAACTATAATTTAAAACAGATATTTAAATTACATTGAATAGAAATAAGCATGCAGTAATAATTTAAAATAGAATTTAAATAATTTAAAATAATGGGATCAAATATGATCAAAGATGTAACTTGCCTTGCTCAATTAGTTTCTCTCAAACGGCATCGAAATCTGACTCTCCGAAGTCATCGAAATCTATACGCGAAAATAAGCCAAATTCAAACAAAATTCAAATGAAGATTCAAATGAACTCTAAATTAAATAATTTTAGTTTAGTTAGCTAGATATTTAATTTATATGAATTTAGAAATTTTAATCGACGAAATCGGAGTTCGTATGAAGGAGAACGAACCCCGGGAAGTTTACAATTCACATGAAATGAAGGAATTTGGAATTTCTGGAATTTTGGAATTATTTTTCGTAAAAGAAATCGAATTATGGCGTCATGATGACGTCATCGGGCATTTTTCTTTACGGTGAAAACTTGCCACGTGGGCGACACGTGAGCAGATGACATGGCGGCCACATGGGCAAAATTGGCGACGTGGTGCCGGGTGGCACCGAGGTGGCAGCCATGTGGCTGGGCCACATAGGAAATGGCCGGCGGCGGCTCGGCCGCGAGCTTGTCAGTGAACGGTGGCAAGATAGCCTCCGGCGAGGGCGGCAAAAGAAAGAGGGAGATGCGGGGGTTTTGGGGCGCACGTTTTGGTCACCTCAAGAAGCAGCAATGGCCGGCGGCGAGATGAAAAACGGCGGCGAGGACCGGGTCGTGGCGACGCGAGGGTTCGAGCGTCGCTCCGGCGAAGGCGGCGCGAGCACCGGGTCGGCGAGGTTGCGGCGATGCTGAAGGTGGGGAGTACTTGGCCGTTTCTCCACGAGAGGCGGCGCTAGAGGCGGCGGTGTCTCTCGGCGGCCGGTGGTGAACTTCTTCAAATCCGACGAATATAGAGTGGGGGAGGATGGGTGAGTGAGGGGGGAAATGATGAGGAAGGAAGGGGGCGCACCATGCCTCCTTTTATAGGGGCGGAGGAGGCCGAAGCGAGGAGATCGCGCGCACGGGGATCTCGGCGGCCATTGCTCCATTCCGGTGAACGCGTGCGAGATTAAGGGAGAGATGGTCGAGAACGGACATGGCGATATATGAAGGGCGGGTTTAATGCGCACGCGGGCGCGAAAGAAGGGGGAGGAAACGCGATGATTGCGAGTCGGTGGCGCTTCTGGCGAAAAAGAAGGGAGGAACGCGATGATTATGAGTTCGTTGGCGCTCTAATGGCGGCGGTGTGTGGTGCGGTTGCGGGAGGAAGAAAGATGGAAAGAAGATGGGCGCAGGGCCTACATGCAGTGACCGAAGAGAGGGGAGGGGCGGAATCGTTGGATTTAAAGCAGGCAGCTGAGATTACGCGGGGGAGATGGAGACGGCTGGCCGTTGGATTTTGATCCAACGGTCAAGATCGAGCGGGTGAAGAGGCTAAGTGGGCCGGGCGAGCGCGCAAAGAGGATAGGCTGGAATAGTTTCTGCCCAACACTATTCACGGAGATTGAAATAGGTTTACCAATTAAAATAATTCTAGTAATTCATTTAGGCTTTAGAAAATAACAAATAAAATCGAAAAATTCTAGAAAAATTCACAGAAATTTCTAGAGTTATTTTGGACTTAAATAAAATAATTCCAATTTAAAATTGGTAATAGTTTTTGCAATTAAATTTGTTTTGGCTTTAAAATAATTAAGGAAAAGCTTTTAAAATTCCAGAAATGAATTAAATTTTTATTTTTCAACTTAAACCAAATAAAACTTCAATAAATTTTATTTTTGACTTTTGAAACTTCAGAAATTCAAATAAAGCAATAAAACTCTTTCAAATTTCAGAAAATCTAATAAAATAATAACTTTATTTATTTTTATTTTGGTAACATAACTTTGGGATGTTACATCGCAGAGTTCTGCTTTCTCCTATCGCAGCTGCACAAGTTGTCGGTTGTATTCCGCAATAGTGACAATTTGTTCTAGAGCTTTCTGCATAAAAAAAAAGACAGTTAGAAACGAGAAAAGCCACATATGTAAATGTTGGGCTGCAGGTACTTATGTTAATGCTCGTTCGAGCAAATGAAGAGAATACTCTTGTAGGGTTCTTCAGTTCATCGATCTCTTGAACTCGGTTCTACCACACCTTTTCGAGATGCTCGTCATCAAAAACATTCCCCCTATTAGAAAATGTCCCTAGGGTGGGGAACTCGATTACGAGACTTGAAAGCAGAAGAACCCACAACGGAAGCTAGACCGAAGAACTCAGAAAAGAAGTTGATGTATTCTTCTTCTTTTTTTAATTCGATGATGGCAACTTCTCCTTGGGGGCCAAGGGGAACGTCTACGACGACTTCCTTCCCTGCACGGTGGTCGGATAATCCGCCACCTTGGCCAGATGCCTCTGCCGCATCGTATGTCGTTTTCCTCTCTACCTCCGTGACCACTACCGTGGTCATAGTCACTTCGGCAGCAATGGCTTCTTCCACCACATAGACAGTGGATGACCCTTCGACCACCGCCACTGTCATTCCTCCGACTGTCGGAGAAATAGCAATGGGTTCGTCGACAGGAACATCCTTGAGGGTTGGAGAAGTCAGGCTAAGATTACAAAAGGAAAAACACGTAAAATTGTAGAAAGCAAAAGGTCAATATTGTTCTTACACTTTTCTCATTTTACATACCATCGTTTCCTAGATTTGATCTTTAATCCAGAAGAAATCTTCCCTAAAGAATATTTCTTCGACTTCTTCTCTTCAACCACGTCTGGTCGAAACTCGAGTTGAGGAATGGGATCAGCCATGACCACGTTTGGTCGTGGGTCTTGAGTGAGAACTGATGCTTCTTGGACCTCCTGACTCTCCGGATGGCCGAGACTTGTCTCGACCACCCTAAGAGCAACACTTCCCTCGACCATAGGACCTGCTGACGCAGCGGTTTTCTTCACAAAAGACATAAAACTATTCTAATTCTCCTTTTTCTAGTTGCTTGACAAAGCCACAGGAGGCAGAAACTGCGGAAGTCTTATTATTATAGTAGAAGGGTACCTTGGTCTTAGGAGCTTTGCGCTTAAGAGCTTCGACCACCTTGGCTTTCTTTGCAGCAACCATATCTGTAGCGAGTTTCTCAAAAGATCGGATCGAAGTAGCCGAACTCAAGCTTGCCCCTTTTTGGTCGACAGTCTTTACAAGTCGCCGCTTTTTGGACAGAGGAGCCTTGACTTGCTCCACATCCGTGCCAACGATCATCAATTCGATCTCTTCGTCATCTTGACGGTCTTCTACGCCTACTTTCTGCAAAAGTCAGAAAAATAAATATTACTAAGCGATCATAAGTCCTTCTATGACTAGCGCCTAGTCGTAAGTTTTTCTACGACAATCCTCTAGTCGTAAGTCCTCTTACGACTAGTACCTAGTTGTAACTTTTTTTGCGACAATCCTCTGATCATAAGTCCTCCTACGATCAGTACCTAGTCGTAAGTTTTTCTGTGACAATCATCTAGTTGTAAGTCCTCCTACGACTAGTACCTAGTCGTAAGTTTTTCTATGACAATCCTCTGGTGGTAAGTCCTCCTATGACCAATACCTAGTCGTAGGTTTTTCTATGACAATCCTCTAATCATAAGTTCTCCTATGACTAGAACCTAGTCGTAAGTTTTTCTACGACTATAACATCCTAAAGATGAAATCAATCTTTGATTACCTTTAGACATTCCATCTTATCCTTTGCGGACAAGGCCACTAGAATTTGAGAAGCCACCACATTAGGTGGCGGGGATTTCTTACAAATGAGCTTGACTCGAACATCAATTTTCAATTATGAGAGATCTGCAGGAGTAAATAAACTTTCAATAGCTAAGTTCGAAATCAACAGAAAGAGAGCTAAGTTGAAAATTTACTTACCCTTCTCGTAATCTCTAGTCGGGTCTTTTGGCCCCGAGTACCTCCACATGGGATGAGCTCTTTTCTTCAGAGGGTTAATGCGGCGCGTGATGAAATCTTTCACCACGTGCCACCCGGTGAGCCCCTCTTCCTTCAAGTCTTTGATAGCTTGAATGTAAGGGGCGATCCGACCAAGATCCTTGGGAGTCAAATCCTAGGAAGAAATCTTCTCGGCAGCATTCCCAGCGAAAGAGAGGATGTCTTCACTGGTCGTCTCCTAGTAGAACCACCTCTTCTTCCATCCCAGCCATGACGACTGGGTGAACATCTGAATGTACTCCTTTGACTTCCCATCGTGGAGCTTCAGACCACAGCTACCAGCGATTCCCGCTATTCTGGTCATCCCGTAGAAATACTATAATAGCTCCAAATCGGCCGGAATCCCCAGGTAGGCCTCACACAAGTATACGAACACACCTAACATCTTGATGGAATTGGGAATGAGGTTCACCAACTCCACCCTGAAGTGTTCAAGTACAAGTGTGAGGAAAGGGTGAGCAGGCAATCAAAGGCCACACTCACAGTACGTCTGGAAGACAGGAATCTGCCCAATCTCCCCCAACGGCCAATGTTGCCCAGCAACCTCAATCCACTTCACAAACTCCTTGTTCGGGATCTTCTCAGTAGCGACCAAAGCTTTCATCTTGGCCGCATCCATCTCCGATTCTGTCCACTGGGAAGCGGTTCCGGCCATCTTTCTCAAGAGAGGGAGATTTGGATTTGAGAAGGTCTCTAGAGGGCGTACGACTGAAATTTTTAACAAGGGAGAAATAGTGTTGTACATAGTATTTACAAATAGTATTAAATATTGTTCAAATAGTGATAAATGGCACTATTCACCCTAATTAACCGCCGACCGAGCCTCGTTCATGCCTCCCGTGCGTGGAGGACCTTCGTCCATTCGTCCTGCGTGCAGATGAGGACACATGTTGCCTCTTGGCGAGTTCGTGGTGTAATTTTTTACTTTGATTTTCGGTGAGGGCTAGATTTAATATTGCCACGCCAAATAGTGCCAAATAACCCAAAAACTAGGGCTTCTCGGTCTTAAGAAAGAGGATTTGCCATGAAGTTAGTAGAGGCTTCCTACATAATTTTTCTTGTGTATGTTATATCATTTTTTTAGAGAATGCCGACAATTTATTGATCACAAAACATTGTTATAAAGAGTCTTCCGAATACACTCCGGTACATCATTGCGAATAAAAGAGCTAACAGAGTGTTGACAAGATCTAACTAGAGTATGTGCCGTCACATTCACCATACGACTAACATGACAAAAAACAACGGAAGAAAAGCCCTCTGCCATAGACTTGATATCAAAGATAACTGCATCAACAGAGGATCGGTCCCGCATTGACAAATTCAACCGTTGCACCACAGACAAGCAGTCAGAAGCAAGAATGCCATTTTGATATCCTTCATCACGAGCAAGGGCTGTTGCACGACAAAACGTCAATGCTTCTGCTAATTTCAGTGTAGTGATACCATCAAAGCGCTCGCTGCAAGCAGCCAAGCATTCTCCAATGTGGTTTCAGACTACCACGTCAACCCACATCCGACGAGAGTAAGCAAATATTGCTGCATCGATATTAATAAGGACCGTACCTGCTGGCGTCGGAGTCCATTTAGGGACTGAATGTAAGGACTAACGCCTATGACCTAGATCTGGATTGAAGATATGCAATAATATCCACTCAACAAAGGCTTTAACTTTCGCAGCCACCCTTCGAGGATGCAACAAACCTTCATCGTTTCGTGCACCATTCCGGGCCTCCCAAATATGCCATAGAGTAACAGCAAGAACCGTTGCCTCCCGAGTCAAGGAATGTCCCAGGAAATCGAACAGTCACTGCTTAGCACAATTCAACATCCTACGGCAGAGATGGAAACCATACTCCAATTTCACTTCACGCCAAACTTTACAAGCAAACTGGCAAAAGAGGAAGGAATATTTGATACACTCCTCTCTTCCCCAGAAGACACATGTATCATTCGCTAGGATATACCTCCGTTTCAACTGGAAACTACACGGGAGGCAGCCATGTGCGAAACGCCACAACAGAATTTTCATCTTGTTCGGTGCCTTTATAGCCCAAAGTGACTTCTAATGTTTTTCATCTGCGCCATACGCCGAGGAGAGACCACACCCGGAGCTGCTTCGAGAGGAATAAAAGCTCTCAATCTAAGCCAAAAAATATGCAGAACGTACCGTGTAAGACCTATGTCTTTATGTGGTCATGAAGCAAAATCCTCAGTGCCTTGTCTACTGTGATAGGCACCTGGATAATCTGATCAGTCACCTCTTTAGGGAAGATAGACCGAACTAGATTAATATTCTAAGAATCATGCTCCTCCTCCTGTATAAAAAAAAAATCAACAGTTTAATCCACAGATAGGAGCACCAGCCGCTGAAATTTGGTGCACTGCCGGGTATCTCCCAAGAACCAGTGTATGTTATATCAGGTTACTGCTCCAGCAACATAGCGTCATAACAAACTAGCCTCTCCGAACAGAGAACATACGCTAGAACTGAGTCCTCGTGTGCTCCACCGCACCCTCCCGATGGCCGCCGCCGCCCGCCGCCTACTCCGTCCCACCTCATTAGCTGCCATGTCCAGCACCCGCCGCCTCCTCTCCTCGACTTCCTCCGCACCTCCCCACCGCAGCCCCAATACCAACTCCACCGTTGCCTTCGACTGGTCCGACGACGACGAGAAGCCCTCCCCACCTCCACCCGCATCCCCGGCCAAGAACTCCGATATTCCGCCACCCTACGACCCCTTCAGCAAGAAGCCGGCCGTCGCCGAACCGGCCGACCCCACCAACCTCCAGGAAATCTTCCACCGGATGCGCACCGAGGGCCTCACCGACTACGCCATCAAGATGTTCGACGGATTGTCCAAGGACGGGCTCACCCACGAGGCGCTGGCGCTCTTCGCGATTATCAAGGACAAGGGCGCCATGCCCGACGTCGTCGCCCACACCGCCGTCCTCGAGGCCTACGTCAACGCCGGCCCGGCCCACTGGCGCGACGCCGTGCGCACCTACGACCGCATGCTCGCGTCCGGGGTCGCGCCCAACGCGTATACGCTCGCCGTGCTGGTCAAGGGGCTCGCGGCGAGCGACCGGTGCGCGGAAGCCGGCAAGTACCTGGTGGAGATGCTCGACCGCAGGATGCGGCCCAATGTGGCGACGTACCTGGCCGCGTTCGAGGCGTATGTGAGGATGGAGAAGATGGAGGAGGGAAAGGCGCTGCTGGAGACGATGAAGGGGAAGGGGTTTATGCCGGCCGAGGAGGCGGTGCGCAGCGGCACGGTGAAGCGCGGGCATGTGTTCAGGGGCGTCATGAACTTGCTCTTTGGCAAGTGATAATGGTACACATTGTTTCTTGATGTAGCAAATGTTGTGTCAAATAGAATTGTTGGGTTGCGACTTCCCAGGATTATACCTGAAAATGAAAATGTGTACTTTTGCCGAGAACTTGGTTAATGTTCCATGGTTTGTGTCTCCTGCGATTAGTCTTTGAAGTTTGATTTATATTTTGCTTTTGAATAGCAAAGTATGCATTTTGATGAGTTCTGGAACTGATTTCGATTAACTGTCGTGATGTTTCAAAATAGTATTTAAGGTATTTAGAATGCGTATTGTGTAAGATTACCTCTTTTGCGTTGGACTACCATTGCTTTTCCCAAGGGAGTATAGAGCAGCGGGCAATGGAAAAAGATGGATATAATTATCCCAACAGCCGGCACAGATACTATCCTTATCCTTTGGGTATTACAGACTAGTATTGCTTTTCAAAGCAGTAGAGAATTTTCAGGTGGGGCTTACCCCTTCACTGTAGAGTTCTCAAGAAAAGAAGGGCAGTAGAGAATGGAAGAAGAAGAAAAGGTTGGATTAACTAAAAAAGATCGAACAAATCACTCTACAGGCATATGCATCTTAATTATCCTGTGGCATTTACACAACTAAATAACAAAGACTGTAGTATGCATCTATTGTGATGGTTTACTTATTTTAAAAATAGTATACTATTCTATGGAGAATTGGAGACTTGTTCTTAATGAAGATTCATCAGATGTTTCCATTACTATGTCACCGAACCTATTCTGTTCCACTTAATCAAACCCCTTTGTGATGACATATCTCTTGAGAATTGAGACAAGTTGAAAAGATTTACTCCCTCTAATTGCAAATATAAGTCATCATATTATGTTTGACCATTGGTATATAAAAAAGTATCTAGATTGACCACTTGGAATTAGTATTACTAGATTCATCATGAAATAAACTTTCATAATTTTTTTTTTATTATTTGCAACTATATATTATAGAAATTAGTGGTCAAAGTGGTACTTTGAAGACCATGTTAATGCCCAAGACTACATATATTTGCAATCCTAGGTAGTGTATATCTTGTCCTTGTTTCGCTCAGTCTCTGCCTTAATGTGCACTCTTGAGTAAGGTCATACCCCGGTAAATGACATACTTTTCCTTAGTTCTGGGGTAAAGTATGACATTTGCTATGGAATGGTCGACGATCTGCTATGCTCTACTTGGTTCGGCATAAGGGGGGTGTAACTGGGAGTGTTCTTGCAAGGACCAGCGAGCTTGTGGTGTGACAATTTGGGAGCCACCTACCTTCAGCCAATCCAGTGTTCCATGCTCACACTAAGCACATTGAAGTTGAATTTCAATTTGTTCGTGAAAGAGTGGCACACAAAATGCTTGAAATCAGATTCATTTCTTCCCGTGGTCAGACTGTTGACATCCTGATGAAACCAATTGCAGTTCAATGGTTCGCAGCTCTGAAGCACAATCTCAACCTGACAGAGAACGGTTGAAATTGAGGGACGGTGTTAAAGTAATTTAGATTCTGATCATGTAATCTAACTTGTTTTCTGTTGTTACGGTATGAGTTGTAGATAAAATTTTCTACCGAACAACATCTGTTGTAATCGCAACTGATTGTGTTGCCGTGACCAATACTGTAGCGCGTCTGGCTCGCTGTTATACATACTCTGAACCCAACTCGGTTTGAGATGTGGGGTCCAATTAACTTTTACAGCTTTGCCAGTGGCCGCGGGAAAAGAAGGGAGAAAAGAGCTGACAGGTCAAAGGAAGGTGGAAGGAAAGAAAAAGGGTGAAAAAAGTCGCTGAAGTGGGTCTCATACACTGGATTTAATGGAGACTTGCACAGCTTGGGACGGTTAGACACCAAACACATTCTGATGAGAAGAAAAGTACAGAGAGCAAAAATCTCTACTAAACAACAGATTTGACAATGAAGACATGATTAAGGGTCTAACAACCTAAAACCATGTTTGGTAGGAGAGGATAAAATCAACGTAACAAAAATTGGTTTTTTCCTGAAACTAGTTAGAGTTTTGTGAAAAAACTACTACCACCTATTTTTAAGAAAACACTAGTATGGTGCACATGCGTTGCGACGGAATCCTATATTTTGAACGAAACAATTTTTATATTGTGTGAAGCGTACGTACAAAGCTGAAGCTTTCTGAATCGGCTCTCACTAAAAAATTTTAGTAGTCAGGAATGTAAAACAATTGAGCATTGAATTTCATGGCTCCATTTTTTTTAACAAAATTTCGAACTGTTGTTCAAAGCAAGCACAAAACACATATTTATATTGAAAAATTTAGCCACACATTTGAAGTTAGATCAGATAGTTCTAATAGCTTAAGTCCTGTGCATATTTGCAGTTAGTACTCGGAAGCAACGATGTTTTTTTAGGTAAACCAACCATAACATGTCCATGAATAAATTGATTCTCCGTATCACCGTGTCCTAGTTAGATACCCATGCGTTCATCGTGTCCTAGTTACAGACTCGTGCATTCATCGTGTCATAGTTGGATACCCGTGCATTGCAACGGATAAAAAGAATAGTACGCGAGATGTTGTCGTGAATTAAAACGGTAACCTCAATCGATGTATCTAAACATGTGATTCAAGAACTATGTTAATACATAACTCATTTCCAAATATACAAGAGAGTGAATTATACTAGATGGGGAATGTGTACATATTGCACACACAACAAAACCAACACCAGCAACTGCTGTGATCTTGAACCAAAGTTATCATTCAAGGGCCCCAAAGAAGCAAAGACACATGCTAACTGCCAAGGACTTCTCTAGATGGATATTTTACTTTGATATGTTTTGGAGTAGAGCACACTAATAGTCATAACAAAAAAACACTTACACTTGTACAATTGATTAGGTACGATCATCTAGTTCTTAAGACCAATTCTTCCTACCTAACAAGTCAGTGAAAAAAAAATCATATCCGAGAACCCTACCAGACCAATTAATACTCATTAATTCATTTTTTTTACAAAAATAGATACATAATCTCATCTCTCCATTTTGTTTGAATAATCCTTCTTGGAGTAATGATGATCTGGTCTACTACCCACTTTCTTCCAATGCCTTTGCATTATATGTGTCTTAAAATCAAGAGAAATACCCCCCCCCCCTATATAGAAAGATGTCATTCCCTATAAACATCCACAACAAGTAGATGTTTTAACTATCTAGTAATCCATTCTCTAGAAGCAAAAGGAACATACCACATCTGTTTTGTCAAAACTAGTTACAAGAAAGCAAGTGTTGAACTATGAACGTCTAATGCCCCTGTGATACTTCTAAGACAAGGAATGCAATTGCGGCTGAACATTGTTGTGATATAAACATGCAAAATCATTCTACTACATGCTTCCATACCTTTAGCTTCTCTCTCCACCATGCCGCTCTTATGGCTCATGACCTTAGCTATTAGCACCATTGCCACTGTTGCACTCCCACCACCGAATCTGCATGTCCCTCGCTTTTAAGTTATACCATGGCATAGTTCAATGGATTTTATGCGGATGAAATGTGCTCCAATGCAAGAAGGATTAAAAGCTTATATTTATCCCATGAAAACAACATCAACCACTAAAACTCACTAATCCAGAAAGTTCAGCATCTGCATATGCGTGTTCCTGAAAACTGTAAGAGAATGACTTCAAAATTTCTAAATAACCGCAGACCATAAATGCTTATGAGAAAGCTCAACGGGTAGGCCATGGCGAAAGATTCCCATTTAGAGGCAATGGTGTTCAACGGGTAGGCCATGGCATGTTTGTCAAGCTAGCAGAGGCATGTTTCTTGAACGTAACTGTAGGAAGAACAGTCAACTGAACAATTACTCAACCATATATCTGAAATGAGAAGTTAATGAGCGTGCATATAGTGTATGGGGGAAAAAGTTTTGTTTCATCGGATGTTGGAGACTTACACGTGAACATTACTTCCCCAGTAACTCTTTTAGTTACAGCTGACACTATCCAAAAGTGCACATGGGATTGTTCCAGTGACTTCTTGTTCTTATGCCAAAAGATGACAATCATCTACATCTATGTCACTATAGTAGATATACAAGTATATATTAGTTAATGCAGCAGAGATTTGGTTTCAATAGATAACGTAAACTCTATGGTGCGCGGCTTCTCTCTGTTGGGATTTCCCAGGAGAAACTCACGCCTACACAAGGAAGAGAAACTTAAACAAACACAACTCAGTTTTGGTGCTACTCTGCCGCACATTTTCTCCTGTCTATATTGCTCCTTATATAGCTATGCTTTTACATACTAGCATGTAACACACGTCTGACCAACTTAATGGCGGTTCTCACGCCACTAAGCTAGTGCTCCACTACTTATGCATGCATGCAATTAAATGACTTAATCAACTATCCTGCATGCCATGTAAACAGTCCCATACACACATGCAAGACTGATTCTTTGGCGCATGCAAACATATACTCACACATACATTTAACTACTTTGCATTGCATGTAGACTCCTCATCTTCCTGAGCTGAAGGCTCCTCATCTTCCTACACTGAAGGCTTCTCATCTCCACTCGCGTAGTATAGCACTCACCACCGAAGACTCGGCCAACTACTAGGCCAACAAATAACATGTATGGCTAATTCCAAGTAACACATACGTGCACTCAACTCTGGTCACGATCACTCACTACGACTCGCTAATCACCCGCTACGCCATGCTACACGTTTCAACTAACTTGGACTCTAGCCACTATACATGTCACACTCAATCAAAATAAACAAAGAACACATAAACAACAAGATTAGTTCCAACACACACTCTCTCTCTCTCTCTCTCTCTCTATATATATATATATATATATATATATATATAATAATAATTCCATGTATAGTCCAACCAGAGGAATGTCCAAATAAATAAGTTCTAGTTCGCATCAAGAATGTAGCCACCTATACTGTGAAGTAAAGTAAAACAATTGGGTTGTTGTAGTGTTGACCATCCACTAATAAATCTAGGGTTTGAATTCAACCTGATAACCAGCTTCCAAAACCGACCCAAATTTCATTGGATTAAAAAGAAAAGGATAATATTGCAGCATAAACTGCCTATTTGAGGAAGCCTCACCTTGCAGTCGCCAGCGAGCAGATGAAGCAACCGGGCTTGGAGTAGAAGAACAATACTCTAATGGGACCATGATGCAAGCCCCGCCATCAAAATCCAACCAAGAAAGGAATAGGCGAATAGCTAGTGGAGAGGGAGGGTCCATCACTGCCTTGATCCAATGTCATCGTCGGTCGTGGAGCATCGAAGCACAGTTGTTGGTCATGGACCCCTCAATCCATTGCCCTAGGTTCCCCACTGCCTCGATTGAACGTTGTTGCCGGCTGTGGTATTGAACTGCATGGACGGTGGGGTTAGGCGAGGGAATTAGAGGTGGAGGTCAATCTAGGTGGTGGCGACGGCCTAAGGTCTCTATCTTTGGCCTTGTTTGGCTAGTGGGGAAATATATCCATAGGAGAAACAATCTAAGGGGGGATTAGGTTGATCCCCCTCCCTCCACCCAATCCTCTCCCACCTTGGATCTAATCCCTTGATTTGTTTGGACAAATGGTTGGATTGGTAGGGATTGCATATATTAAAAAATCCGAAAGCAAAAAAAGAATATAGAAAATTCCAAAAACAACATAAAAAAATTGGAACAATTTATGAAAATTTCGAAAACCAAACCAGAAAATTTGAAAAAAAAATAGAAAATTTTCACAAACAGTCCATAAAATTCAAAAAACTAAAAAGTGCAGAAAATTCGAAAAAATAATCATAAAAATTCAGAATAAAGTATCTCATACAAAAAAGATGTCCACTGTCCTTGCAATACATGACAATGTGCATGTCCACTGTCTAATATCATCACAAGATAAAAGTATTTCATATTACACATAGTCCCATACAAAAAAGATTGCTCATCTAATTTCAATTCAGGAACTCCCCTTCAATCAGCGAATCATCAAGCTTTGCATTCAATATTTTTCTGAAGAAGAATTTTGAAAGATAACAGAATCAATGGATAAGCACAACCATTACTAGCACAAGCTAAAAGCGAAGCGTGCAGGCTTAAGCTGGTGTAATGTCATTTCCTGGGGCACTTTGAGACAATGAGACCATTCATTCATTCAAAATTAATCACGCTACCAATTAAGCACATGTTAGCTAGCTGCTAGCTTAATTTGTCAGTACGTACTTGTAGCTTAATGAGTGCAATAGCAAAAGTATCAAGTTTCTTAGCTAATGATGTAAATAATCACAAGTAACATATATGGAGTCCCAATACCATTTCCTATACTAAGTTGATGAAACAACTTAATACTGACCAGATACTGACTTCTCATGTAAAATGATTGTCCTATGGACTATGCTATAATAATAGAAAAGATAATATTCGAAACCTCCAGCACAATGGAAGTAAGCCCCAACTATCCAAGCATGATCAGCATCACCAGTTGATGTCCAGATGGATATAGCTTTTGTCCAAAAGCAGTGATTCAAAAAACTATATGAAACATTAAAACCAGAATTTAGAATCACTTAACATAATTAATTATTTGATAATAAAGATACTACTATATCAAAAAAAATATAGTTCTTAGTAAATGGCATGCATCATGTTAGTAATGCTATGGACAACACATTACCTCATTATAGCTAGTTCTGCTGGCTTAAGTATCCGTCGCATCTCCTTAAAAATATCTATTGGTTTTGTCAAGTAGTCTACACTAACCTAGAAACCAAAAAATAAGTTCCTATCAAATCATATAAACAACTAGATAGGTGCCCAAAAGTAATATTAGTTATATGTCTTATGACATACAGATAGAGCAAAAAGTCTACTTTTTAGCAAGATTGAATTTGTGGTGTAGAAGATACTGTACCACATTGGTTATGACATCAAAAGTGTTATCATCAAAAGGAAGCTTCGGGTTTACTGAGTATTACAATGCATATAATGCTAGAAGCAACCCTTACCAGCTAATAGATGAAAATGACCTTTGTTGACCTCAAGCTTACAGATCATGTTAATATATGAAAATGACAATAAGCACAAATGGAAATAAGAAACAACAAACATTGGATGGAAGAAACAAGTTATCCACATACCATCACACTTCTCAACCACATGAGACGAGTAACAGGTTCTGCACTAACGAAAATCTCTCTATGTCACCAAAGGCTTTGACTTTCTCTTCATTTGATAGATCTTCCATTGTGTTCAAAACACTAATGCAACTCCTGATAGAGAAATCATCAACACGTCTTGCATTAGCTCATTCCCTGGCTAGCTCTGAAGCCTCCTCCTCGGCTTGCTTTATTCTTATCTCTAAATACCTTTCCATCATATCAGCTACATTCCCATCTTGCTTGCGCTTTTTCGCAGCCTTTTCTCCTTTATCTCTTGAGTTAGTATTAGTCTTCTTCATAACCTTTTCCACTTTACCTCCTGAGGTAGCATTACTCTGCCTTTGATGAAGTTCATGTTGTATTGCACTCGCCGTATGTTGACTTGGTGAACTCATGTCATTGCACTCATTATAATGCGAGTCTAGAAAAAGGTTCTTAGTTTCAACATAATCATCAACATTTTCTACTTGTGTGAGAATAACATGTTGTGATGGCTCAAGAGATGTGAAGTGCATGCTACCCTCAGTTGTTTGTCCAACGCAAGAAAGTTAAAGTTCACTAATACGGAATTTCTTAGTTTAAGCTAAATGAAATATGTCTCATAAGAAAGTTTACCATCATATAGATCTCCCAAAGCATCGAACAGAGGGAAAGGTTTACTGCGGAACTTCTTAGCTCTAGGATATGACTGCAGAATGTACGAAATGATATAATTAATTATGACATTAGCACATGGCACACAAATTTAATAGTGAACGGCAAAAAATTGGTGTAAATATATTACCGTGATGATGTTGGCCCAAATCGGTGGATCAGCAACTATCATGCAACGATTTTCATCCCAAGACGCACCACTCTGTTTTCTTGCATCTTTGATCATCTTATAGTCCCTTTTTAGCTCCTTTTCTTTATCTTGTATTTGTTGCCTTTTCAAATTCACATATGAATGCTTCTCACGAAATTATTTGACAATCTTATTCCATGCTTCACTCGACAATCCGTTGTCGCCTCTGTAAGAAGGGTTGTTGAGCTCATGGAGCAGATCAACTAAAGCCTTTTCTAACCCAGGATTCCACGAGGCTCTAGACTTATCCACTGCAGGCAAAATTAGATCAAAGTAATAAGAAAGTAGGCTCAATTATAAGCATAATTGCATAAACTATAAAGTAATACCTCCTGGTGTCGTTCCCTTTGGTGATGCTTTCTTCTGTGCATTACTAGCTTGCAACAAATTAAATTTTGGAGATCCTCTTGAAAACATCATGACTGTAAAGTAATATCTGATTGAATTTATTCAAATAAATAAACAAAGAACTGTTTTTCCTTTCAAACATCCAACATAACTACAAATTAGTAAAATGGAAAATTGGGTGCAAATAAAACAAATACATCCAACTTAATTACATCCCATTAGGAAACAAAACATTGTTTTGCTACTATGGCTGATTACGAACATAATCTCCCCACATCTTCTTTGCAATTATATCTCTAAGTGAATCCACATCGCTCTGATATTCATTGTCACCTCCTGGAAGATCGACAAACTTTTCGGATGGTATATTGCTAGGCTGGTTATCTAACCACCCCTCATCGCCATCAAGCATTTGGATCATATTATGGGAAACTGCTGCAGCTGCTGGAATCTTCACTTGGTTCTTTATACGATGGAATGTGCCTACTTTGAGGATGGGAAAGCGCTTCTTTAGAACTCCTAAAGCCCTTTCTACGTGATTTCGCAAGCTTGCGTGATGATGATTAAATAACTTCTTGTAGTCTCTTGGTCCACGGTGACCACGTCCAAACTCCTTCAGGTGATATCGAACACCACAGTAAGGTGCAAAGAACGATGGTGTGTTGCTTCACGATCTGTGGACTCGGTCTTTTGGAGAAGGATCGAGAAGGGGTATTTTGGTAATTTCACCAAATACCGCCTTGGTGACCTTTTGGCTAAACCGCAGCGCGGGTCGGCGCATGGTGAAGCGGTTTAGGTCAATTGATGATGAAGACAGCGCTTTGAGATGCGTGCGTATGTGTATCCCATTGTGTGTTAGGGTTTAATGGGTGCCCTAATGGAATATTCTCTAGATGCTTAGCCTCCATATAAATAGGGGTGTTGTTGGCTGCTTGGGGGCTGCTGAAGCCAAGGGAGAAGCCAGCCAAACCCCATTGGTGAGATGCCCTATTTTGTCTTAGGGTTTTGAAGAAAAAGAGGAGAGCTAGGTTCTAGGGTTTGGATTGAGAGTTTGTGCTCACATGGTGAGCTTTGTCCTCCATGTGGAGTGGCTATAAACAACAATCATCCATCTCAAATCAATCCAACCAAATCTCTTGAGATGAGTCTCTTTGTATTCATCCTCCCTATTTGATGTTTTTGGGGCTTTTCTTGATCCAGAAGTTTTTACTTAGTTTTTCCTCTTGATCTTGCTTGCTGGGATGTGTGGGGTATGATCTAAGGTCATCTTGATAATCATCCACCCACGAGCAAGCTTTTGGATCTAAGTTTTGGTTTTGCCCGGTTTTGGTGAAGAAAGGGTGATTTTCGGGGGTTTTGCTCTTGAGAGCTTTTGGCTTGATTCTTTCTGTGATTGAGAGTGCTAAGATGTATGGGAGACCATGTTTGCTCTTTTGTGATCTTAGCTGATCTTTGAGCATGGCGACTAGTGTACCGACTTGTGAGCGCTTCTTTGCATTTTGTCGTGGTTCTTTTGCCGTTGATGTCCGTCATGACAAGAGGCTTGAACGTACGATTTTTATGTGGTCGATTAAGAAGCAATTCACCTACGATATTTGTGGCTATCCCTTTTGTTTTGATTGTCCTAGTTTTAGGGATGAGATACGCCTGGAGCCCGAGGAAAAGGAGCCCGTTGGCATATGCACAGTAGCTTTTGAGGATGAGCAAGATGAAGAGCATTTTGAGGATGATAGTGATGAGTCTTTCGAAGACGATCTCCTACTCAAGCTAAGCAAGGTGAGCAAAGAAAAACTCATTGATGGCTTGATTTCATATGAATATAAATTGCATACTCTTAGGAATAAAATGAAATTGCTAGAAAGAGAAAAGGATGATTTGTCTCATGAGCTCTCTGAATTGAAAACATCCATGAATGCTTATGATTCATTGCTTGTAGACATGGAGAACTTGAATAATTCTCTTGCATGCCTAAAATCTGAAAATGAATTGTTGAAATCAAATGCTTCTATGCCATATGATTCTTGTGTTGCCTTACATCATGAGCTTGATAATGCTAAGTTAGAAATAGGCAATCTTAGTTCTATGGCTAGAAATAATTGTGATTCTTGTGTAGGCATGCTTGCTAAAATTGAAAAGTTGAAATTGACTAATTCCATGCACCTTGAGCAATTAGAGAATGCTAGGGCTGAAATTATTGATATCAAAGCTAGGCCTTGTAGCATGTGCTTAGAATATGAAAAATTGCTTAAGGATGGTTTAGTCTTTTGCAAGAATTGTGCTCGTTTAGAAATTGAAATTGATGACTTGAATTGCATGCTTAATACGAAAGCATCATTAATTTCTTGCACATCTTGCATTGATTTGAAGAGCGAGATTGAGTCATTGAAGAAATTGCGCGATGATATGAGCGCCAAGTCATGTGACTCTTGTATTTGCCTTCACTCCGAGATTGATGTTCTCAATATTTCTTTTGCTTTTTTGCACTCGGAGTTGAAGTCTTTTTGTGCTAAACGTGAGTCATTTGATGTTGGTTTTTGTGCCATCGCTAGCTCTTCTTTGGGAGGTTCGACTCTTTCGAACTCTTCTTGTGTTGTCCAAGGGACTTCCAAAGACAAGGGTATTTCTTTCTCAAATGGTACTAAAGCTTCAAAAGAGAAGTACCATTGCACCTTTTGTAAGAAGAATGGACACACTTTTGAGTTTTGCTTTCGCCGTATGAAACATGAGCGTCATCGTACCTCTAGGAACACACATAGTCTTTCTCATGGCATGTGTGAGTCTAGTGCCGATACAAGGACGATTTATGATGTTGCTTCTTCCAGCTTGTCCCAAAAGACTTCTTCTTTGAGAGACAATGGTGCTTTGTCCTCTCGGACCATGTCTACTAGTAGACCTTTACACCATTGCTCATTTTGTGGGTAGAATGGACATCATGTGGATTTCTGTTTTCGGCGTGCAAAACATTTGCGTCGAGCTCATGCTTCTAAGTCTCCTAGTGGGCATAGTCTTTCTCATGACATGCACACTAAAGAGCCAAGCACGAGGACTCGCTTTGTTGATGGCTTCTTTGACACCTTTTCTAGTGGTGTTGGACAGCATCGTGGTCTTGGCTTCCATGGTTTTGCTTTTAGTCCACGAGCTTCCACAAGGCAGGATTTCCGCCGTTTTCCAAGAGGTGGACCTCGTTTTGTTCATCGAGGTACACACCCACGGTGAGGATGTGTGAGTTCTTTTGATGCTTCTGTTGGTTCTCATCTTGGTGCTTTCAAGCAAGGTCATCGCCGCTTTTCCAGAGATGGACCTCGTTTTTCTCATCGAGTTGTCCACTTGCGGTGTGCCTCCAAGGATGGTGTTGGATCTTCTTGCATAGACCATCATCTACATCATGCTAACTCACATAATGGTTTGACTGCCTCTAGTGGTGGTGTGTCCAAGGTTTGGGTTCCCAAGCATTTACTCTCTAACCCTTCGGGATCCAAGACTTGGACACCTTGCCTTTCTCGTGTGTAGATACCGAGAACGCGGGTTGGAGAACATGGACTTAATCGGTTATATTCTTTTGCTTCATTACATGATCGGGACACTTGATGGTTCTCCACCCTCATGATGGCCTCCAAGATGCATGTGCTTTCATGATCGACGTCTTCACATGTTTTGGTGAGCTATCTTTTACCTTCATGCATTTCCTTTCATGATTATTCATACTTGGCATATTGTGCTTATCTTTGTGCTCACTTGTACCATATTGGCATGTGATACTCTTATGATATCCTTCTTCATGCCTTTACCAGTACCTTGCTTATATATCCATGTATTATATTGTTGTTCATTGTTTCCATGGTTATGTGAGCTTGGTTTTGTCATCATGAACTTGTGCTGTCTTGTACCCTTATTATCTTGCTCATGTTGATTCTTGCTTATGTATCCATGTATTAAACTGTTGTTCATTGCTTCCATGGGTATATAAGCTTGGTCTTGTCTTCATGAGCATGTGCTATTTGTACATGATTTATCTTGCTCGTGTTGATGTTTGCTGTATGTATCCACATGTTCACTTGATATCCATGTTAGCATACATCATTCATGGTTTGCTCTTAAAATGCTTTATGCTTACATGGTTTTTGTGCCTTATGGTTAATTGTGGATGCATGAGTATTGTCATAGCTTTCACTAGCATGCTTTATCTATAATTGTACATATGATGTGTGATTTGCTATGTGCTTGTTTGCTTGCTCCTATGCCTTATTGTGGATTAAGGATAGTTTGAGCTTTGTCTTGTCTTGGATAGCATGTGCTGCAATTGATTTGTTTATCTTCATGTTCTTGTTCTAAATTTTTGATTATATGCTTTTATGAGCTTTGGATCATTTGCTGCTATCCTTGCTAGTCATGTGTCTTGGTACTGTTTTCTCTAGATATTGTTTCACTAACCTAGTACCAAGGCATAGACTTTTTCTGTCTCTGTGGTGTAGTCTTTCATTTTAGAAGAAGAACATGTGGTCCAACAAGTGATACCATCTCAAGCTGTTGGTTCTTCTTCATTTGTGCATTAAATGCTGGCTATTACTTCTTGGAGACGAAGGAATTTGAGATGAGGATGATGGGTGAGCGCAACTACCTTCTGAAGCTTCAAGGAATGGATCTTCATCCATCATGACTACATCTCACTGCCAAGCAGTGCGACTCGGGTTCGAGCTTCTATACCTTACTTTTATGTATGGTATCTCTAGTCTACCTTGCATACCATCTGGGTTGTGTCAGGTGTTAGGCTTGTCGAGTTCAAGGTAGATAGGAGGCTCTGTCTTAGCACGTGTCCTTTCTAGATACTCTTCTTATTCCATGGTTGTTAGGATGCACTCTTCTTACAGCCTAGGTCAAGCTTGTCTCCCAATCACTAGTCTTAGCAGGTTTTGAGCTGCCTGTAAGCTTTTTAGTGTTGGTGTTTCGCTCCCTAGCCTTTCGAGTTGCTTTCCCTAGAGATCGTGTGGAGTTTGAAGTCTTTGTGCTAGTTTGTGGAGTTCAAGGCACCTTTGGCAGATCTCCTCTCAAAGCTTTTAGACCCAACAAGGTTTGCCACCTTGAGAAGCGAGTTAGGGATAATTTATCCCTATGGGTTGGTTGAGGGGGAGTTGGTTCGGTTCTGAACTTTTCTTGTTCATCTGAACTTTCCTTGTTCATGTGAACTTTTGTGTGGATCTTTTCTGATACCTTCTTCAAGTGGTATCTTCTTCGGATCCTTTTGATCTTCTTGATCTTTTAAAGCTTTTAAAGTCTTTTGTGCATCTCATTGTACCCTATTGCATTCATATGAAAAATCCAAAAAGATGCATTGTAATATAATCTTTACTGCTCATCTTTTAAATTGATAAAGCTTTGCTTATTACTCTCTTGAGCTTTAGTATTTCAATTCTTGCTCAAGAGCGTGTCTAGTTCTTTGACTTGCTAGAATTATCATGCTTTTACATGTGCAGCAATGTATTTGCTAAATGAGCTAGAACTTTAGAAATAACTTGAATTAAAAATTGTAATTTGTGGATCTTTTAGCTAGTTGCACAATTAGTGATCCTTTTGTGACATTGGTCCTGTCAAAATTGCTTTGTTGGCTTTGGAATCTAGAATTGAACATCTTTGAGCTTTCAGTTCATTTGAAGAATCTAAAACAGCCCTTGCGCAAAATGAAAAATGATTTCTTTTGTGCGAAAAAACTGATCTCACCAATTCTTTCTCATGAGACGGCTTGCCATTGTACTAGGCATGAACTCAGGGGGAATTTTGGATGACCTAGACCACTCTTTTAAGCTTTTTGTGCTTGAGATAGTCGCAGCAAGGCTTGAGATCTAGCACATGGCTAAAAAGCAAATTGTCAAAATTGGTTGAAGCTTAGGAAGAGGTTGTGGATGGCTCCTAATCCAGGACCTTCTTTACTAAGATAGACCTTTAATCAACTTAAATATTCATTGCAAATGAAAAACAGTTGAAAATTGGGCTTTTGAGGTATTTTGAGCAAAATGATTCAATTCAGAACTCTCTGTCTCTAAAATGGTCTTTGCTAGTTTCTGGATCTCACATTGACATTCTGACAAGGCCATTATCACTTTAGGATACCTGTTGTTGAACTTGCTAATTTTGAAGCATTGTTTACTTTAATCCAACAACATGTAGTATTTACAGCTCATTAGCCTAGATTTGCTATATATGTCTTAACATGATCTTGCTAGCTTTGTCAGGCTTGTTGTATCTTGAGTAATGGTAGAAATGCTAGCCTGTTCAATTGAGTAATCTCCAAAGCTTCTTTTACCTAAACATTGAAAATCAAAACAAAAATAAAGCCACCTCATTGCATTTCATGCATGCTCTTTCTTTTGCTTCTTCCTTTCTTGTGCATTGTCTTCTCTGGATGAGAGGAAGGTATGATTCCTTGATGAATCCATTGTCAAAGGGGGAGTAGATTTAGCAAAAATGTAATGTTAATAAAGAGCTTGTTGGTTAAGGGGGAGAAGTTTTGTAAGAGTGAGAAGTTATGAGCTTTTTGGAGAGAATTGGAGAAATTTAAAATTTAAAATTCTCTCTAGAAAAATGATGATCATAGTGAGGGGGAGCATTCATATTGCATTCTTTTGGTCTTATTGCCTTTTCTGAACTTGAATTGCAAATCTTGAAGCCTCACAATGATCTAAGGTCAAATAGAACAATTATTCTTTCATATGGACCTTAAGTGAGATTTTTGTCGATTCTCTGGAATTGGAAGCTTTCTTGCTTTCTTTTGCTGTATCTCACTTGCCCATGCAATTTTGAAGCCAGCTTGGTCATTTCCATTGCTTTCTCTTGCTAATGGACCAAGTTGTGCCTTTGCGCGAAAACGTCGAGTATTTTAATTTTCAAACCTCAAACTTACATTTTCTGAGAAATTGCCAATGTGTTCATCAAGGAGGAGATTGTGGATATCATGGGGATATGCCCACGATCTAAGGATGACGAGACAATTGGCAATGGCGTTGAGGGTTTGCGGAATCACCCGTTTTCGGCGTTGCTCCAATTCTGTCAGGCCTCTGGCGGTCAGACCGGCCATGGTGGCGGTCAGACCGGTCATGCCTTGTGTGGTTTTTCTGGAATGGTGGCTGGCGGTCAGACCGGCCGAGGTGGCGGTCAGACCGGCCACTTTATGAACTTTGGATTTTGGAGCTGGGCCAAAAATAGAGGGTGTAGGCAAGTGAGAGGGTTCTTCTGCACTTGGTCCCATAATTTTTGGAGCTTCCAGGAAAAAGTTATATTCAATTGAAAATTCCAGAGAGGTTCGGATTTCCTTGAGAGGAATTTTGGCTAAGTCCCAGGGGGCGGTCAGACCGGCCTTGTCTTGGCGATCGAGGCCGAGCGATGCGATCGACCGCCAAGGGTGGCGGTCGACTGTTTCAGCTTGTTCATCGGCCAACTCGGTGGCGATGATTGTTTTGTTAGGTCGAGTTCATGGGTGTCATTGCATATGTGTTGCATGATGCATGTTTTGACTAACATGGGTGAAGTTGTGAAAAACTTATTCCCGAAAACGGTTTATTGGTCTATTGCTGTGCAGGTGACTTGCAGGTCAATGACAGTCAACGGCGAGGAGGATCGGGACTAAGCTTGGAGAGCTGAGGTCCAGAACGATCAAGTATGCCGGGTGAGGTCAGGTGACTCAAGCGGGGCGCAGGATGGACAAGGATGACCGAACGGGCAGTTCGGTGCGACTGGTTGGATCAAGCGGCGCGGGAGTCGTTGCAAGTGCTCAGTGGTGCGGTGGGATCCGGACAGGAGAAACTTGACGACATGGAGCCGTTGATCAACCTACACGTGGCGAAGCATGGGATTGCTTCACGATCTGTGGACTCGGTCTTTTGGAGAAGGATCGAGAAGGGGTATTTTGGTAATTTCACCAAATACCGTCTTGGTGACCTTTTGGTCAAACCGTGGCGCGGGTCGGCGCATGGTGAAGCGGTTTAGGTCAAGTGATGATGAAGATGGCGCTTTGAGATGTGTGCGTATGTGTAACTCATTATGTGTTAGGGTTTAATAGGTGCCCTAATGGAATATTCTCTAGATGCTTAGCCTCCATATAAATAGGGGTGTTGTTGGCTGCTTGGGGGCTACTGAAGCCAAGGGAGAAGCCAGCCAAACCCCATTGGTGAGATGCCCTATTTTGTCTTAGGGTTTTGAAGAGAAAGGGGAGAGCTAGGTTCTAGGGTTTGGATTGAGAGTGTGTGCTCACGTGGTGAGCTTTGTCCTCCATGTGGAGAAGCTGTAAACAACAATCATCCATCTCAAATCAATCCAACCAAATCTCTTGAGATGAGTCTCTTTGTGTTCATCCTCCCTATTTGATGTTTTTGGGGCTTTTCTTGATCCGGGAGTTTTTACTTGGTTTTTCCTCTTGATCTTGCTTGCTGGGATATGTGGGGTATGATCTAAGGCCATCTTGATAATCATCCACCCACGAGCAAGCGTTTAGATCTAAGTTTTGGTTTTGCCCGGTTTTGATGAAGAAATGGTGATTTTCGGGGGTTTTGCTCTTGAGAGCTTTTGGCTTGATTCTTTCTATGATTGAGAATGCTAAGATGTATGGGAGACCATTCTTAGCCATCTTGGAATGATTCCTCCCACGAAATCCTCCCAATCACTATTTTTGTATTTGACCCGTTTTTGGAGCACCCTCCGTTCAATCTGAAAAAGATAGGAACTTTGGCATGGATCTATGTGATCCTTGATTGGAATAGGTTCCTATTATCTTAGAGAAGGTGTGTCTCAAGTTTAGCGGAGTTTGGTCTCATAGATTAAAAGTTAGACCGATTTGAGTTTCGGTTTTTGGGCTGTTTGGGCTGTTCATTGTCAGGCTGGCGGTCAGACCGCCAATATCAGATGTCAGACCGCCCCATGGAGAGGTCAGACTGCCGTTCTGAGAAGTCTGACCGCCCAACTCTTTGTGAACTTAGTTTTTGGTTGTTTTGCTTCGGAGTTTTGATTGGATTCAATACAAGTCTTCCACTGTGTTTGTATATTGATCTTTATAGCTTTTATAGCTATTGGAGTGAAATTAGTATTGAATTCAATTAAGGTGAAAAAGTGTTCGTGCTCCTATTCACCCCCCCCCCTTAGTCGCCTTTCCGGTCCTACACAAATTCAGCAAGCATACCTACACAAGAATCACAATCATTTCTAGTCATGGATTTAAAATTGCCTATTTCTAACTTAGCATTATCAAGCTCATGATGTAAGGAAATACAAGAATCACATGGCATAGAAGCATTTGATTTCAATAATTCATTCTCAGATTTTAGGCATGCAAGAGAATTATTCAAGTCATCCATGTCTACAACTAAGGAATCAAAAGCATACATGGATGTTTTAAATTTGACAAGCTCATTAGACAAATCACCATTTTCTCTTTCTAACAATTTTATTTCCTTTCTAAGAGCATGCAATTTAAGATCATATGACAACAAGCCATCAATGAGTTTTTCTTTGCTCACCTTGCTTAGCTTGAGTAGGGGATCATCCTCAGAAGAGTCATCATGATCATCCTCAAAAAGCTCTTCATCATGCTCATCCTCAATTACTACACAACATATGCCAATGGGCTCCTTCTCCTCGGGCTCCATGCGTATCTCATCCCTGAAACTAGGAGAATCAAAACAAAAGAGATCGCCACAAATATCGCAGGAGAATTCCTCCTCAATCGACATCATAAATATCACACGTTCAAACATCTTGTCACGACGGACATCAATAGCAAAAGAACCACGGCAAGATGCAAAGTAACGCTCACAAGTCCACATACTAGTCGCCATGCTCAAAGATCGGTAAAGATCACAAAAGAGCAAACCTGGCTCTGATACCACTTGTTGGACCGAAAAGGCGACTAGAGGAGGGTGAATAGGAGCACGCTCACTTTTTCACAAAGGTCAGATTCAACACCAATCTCACTCCAGTAGCTATAGAAGCTATTAAGATCAATCAACAAGTACGGCGGAAGACTTGTATTGAATCCAAACCAAAATCCCCAAGGCAAAAGATCAAACGAGGTTCACACCCTAGAAATTGGTCTGACCGACGTTGAATGGGCTGTCGATCACGGCCGGTCTGACCGGGCTTCTGGCGATCGACCGATTTTGTCCGAAATGTAAGAACAAATCGAAAACTCAAACCTCAAAACGATCTAACTTTTGATCCGTTAGGGCAAACTCCACGAAACTTGACAAACACCTTCTCAAAGATATTAGGAACCTATTCCAATCAAAGATCGTGAAGATCCAATCCAAAGTTCCTATCTTTTTCAGATTGAACGAAGTGTGCACCAAAACCGAGTTAAAATCGAAATATGATCTAGAGACTTGCTTGTGGGTGATTGATGATCAAGATGATCCTAGATGGGTTCCCACATGTCACAGCAAGTTAGATCATGGCAAGAGAACAAGCAAAAAACTCGCGGAACAAAGAAAGACCATAAATCACCAAATAGAGAGAAAGAAAGCAAATAGACTCATCTTTGAGGGAACTTTCTTTGGATTAATTTGATATGGTATTGGTTTACAGCCACTCCATCAATGAAGGACAAAGACTCGATACATGAGCACGAAATCAAATCCAACTCTCTAGAACCCTAACCTCCACTAATCCTCTCCCTAAGAAAACTAGGGTTTCAAACATAATGAAAGGGTTGAGAGAAGTGCAGCCACCTCCCTCCTCTATTTATAGTGGAGGCTTAGACCTTCTAGAAGCATTAACCCTAATGGGCTCCCGTTAAGGCCCAACACAAACAGGTCACACACACACGTATTTTAAAGCGTCGTCTTCATCTCCTCTTGACCTAATCCACTTCTCCACGCACCGTCTTGCGCCGAGGGTTGGCAAAAGGTCACCAAGGCGGTATTTGGTAAAATTACCAAAATACCCCTTCTCGATCTTTTTCGAAGACCGAGTCCCATCTTCGTGAAGCACCTCCCATACTTCGCCACGTGTAGGTTGATCCAGCAGCGCTCATCATGTCGGCAAGTCTCTCCCATCCGGCTCCCACCGAAACCACCATGGCACTTGCACCGACCCCCGTGCCGCTTGATCCAACCCGTCGCACCGAACTGCCCGTTCGGTCATCCTTGTCCTTTTTGCGCCAGGCTTGAATCCATTGACCTCACCCGGCATCCCCGATCGTTCTGGACCTCAGCTCTCCAAGCTTAGTCCCGATCATCCTCGCCGTTGACCATCATTGACCTTCAAGCAACCTGCACAACAATAGACCAAGAAATTGTTTCTGGGAACAAGTTCTTCGCAACTTGACCCATGTTAGTCAAAACATACATCATGCAACACATATGCCATGAAACCCATGAACTTGACCTAACCCAACAATCATTGCCACTAACCTAACCCAAAAATCATCGCCACCAGTTGGCCGATGAGACAAGTGAAAACCAGTCAGACCGCCACTTTGGCCGGTCTGACTGGTTTCACTTGTCTCATCGGTCAACTGGTGACGATGATTGTTGGGCTGATTTCACTGTTCATTAGCCTAGAGGTCTGACCGCCATGTATTGAGAGGTCAGACCGATTTCTAAAGGTCAGACCGATTTCTAGTTGGAGGTCAGATCGCCCAACTCTTTTAGGTTTTGAGTTTTTATGTTTTTGGTCTATTTGCTTCGGGGTTTCGATTGGATTCAATACAAATCTTCCACTATGCTTGTATATTGATCTTCATAGCTTTTATAGCTATTGGAGTGAAAATCGTATTGAATTCGATCAAGGTGAAAAAGAGATCATGCTCACCCCCCCCCTCTAGTCGCCTTTTCGGTCCAACAAGTGATCTCAGGCATATCCCCATGATATCCACAATACCATATTCACATATTATCATTAATTACCAAAACTAGTTTTAGGGGCCTAGATGCTTTCACCCTACCATCTTTAGCCTTCCTAAGCAAATAATGATCATTATAGATAATAGGCTTAGGGGTGATACCTTTAAGACAATCCTTACTAAAATGTCCATTTTCTCGGCAATTGTAGCAAGTTGGGCTCTTAATTCCCCTTCTTGTCTTCTTCTCTTGCTCCTTGCCGGTTCGCCTCTTCTTTGAATGTCTTGACTTGACATCCATTTGATTTAGGCACACAAAGGCATTGTGGCCCTTCTCATTGCATCTAAAGCACTTAACATTCTTCGTGTGTCTTGCATTGTGCCTTGTCTTACTATTCTCCTTCTTGGGAGTGAAGTCAATTCCACTCTTGTCTTGCAAGCTTCTTTGCTTGCTCAATATGTCATCGAGAGTGGCCTTCTCTTTGAAACTTATTTCCAAGTCATTTTTCAGTTTGGTAACTTGGTCCTTGAGCTCTTTGTTTTCCTCTACAGGGTTAGTCTCAACAAGCATAGAGTAAGTAGAAGCATCTATTTTTGAGCTACACGGATTATCTAGCAAATCATCCCAAGAGGTGGATATGGTAACCTTAGATGAAATGCAATGATTAGGAGCTATAAATGGCATATCATCTAATAAATTACATATAATGTCTATATCCACCTTGGACTTGATGAGATCCTTGAGAAGGAGAGTCTCATAAGCTTCTTTTAGTTCATCATAAGAATCCTTGAGAGAAAGGAATTCTTTCTTCAAGACTTTGAATTTTGACTTCTCCTTGCCAAGGTATTCATTCAAGTCCTCTAGCATGTCCATCAAATCATTATATGAAGGCTCATCATCATCATTTACCTCATTATTACCTTTTGCCATGAAGCATGTAGACATGTCAAATAGTGATGGAGCCTTATTTGTATTTGAGAGGTTTGATAGATCATCCTTTATGGCTAGCCCGGCAAAATATCTTCTTTTGCCATCATTCTTCTTTTTTATAACAATTTGGGCTCTACTTCATCTTCCTCACCATAAGGACACTTTGAAGCAATGTGTCCCTTTCTTTGACAATTGTAGCACCTTCAAGTCTTGTGGTGCTTTTCATTTGAAGATGTGCTTGAATTTTTATGTGAGCCATGTCTCTTCATGACATTTCCATTTTATTCATGAGAGTGACCATGTTTTCTTCGGTGTCATCATCTTTCTCATTTTGATTCCCATCTTCACTTGAATCATATTTGGCCTTGAAAGTAAGAATTCTTTTGCTTGAAGTTGAGGCCCTCTCCTTGAGCTCATCATTGTCTTTCTTGTATATCTCATTTGAGATGATATTGCCCAAAAGGGCAGTAGGAGTCATCCTTGGCAATTCGGGTGAATTGAGGAATAAAGTCACCAAAGTCTCGTATTTGTCCGGTAGCGCCCTAAGTGTCTTGTGCACAATGTCGAGATCGGTTAAATCATAAGATAGGCATTTGAGCTCATTTACTATGTTGTTCATTCTAGAATACATATCATTAATGCTCTCATAAGGCAACATGGTAAATGACTCATATTTGAGCTTCAACCTATGTAATTTAGCTTCCTTGACCGTGGAGGTTATCTCATGAATTTCCGTGAGAGTTGTCCAAACAACATGAGCATTCTCAAGATTGCTCATTCTATTAAACTCCTCCACACTCAAAGCGCAATAAAGAGCATTTAAAGCTTGAACATCGTGTTGTAAGTTTTGCTCTTCCCGTTGAGTGGGGTTTTGTGGATCAATTAGAGTAGCAAAACCCGCATCAACAATTCTTCATAGGTTTGGGCCCATGACCTTAATATAGATGGTCATTCTAATTTTCTAATAAGCATAATTTGAACCATCAAAGTGTGGTGCTCTACCAATAGAGAAACCCTCACTAGCCATCCTTTACTCTCTAGGCGGTGAAGCCTAATAAAATGAGAGACCAAGCTCTGATACCACTTGTAAGATCGAGGAGATCGACTAGAGGGGGGTGAAAAGGCGGTTTTGAAGACCTTTTAACTAAAACCGAGTTTTATGCGGAATTATAAATCAATTCGGTTTTGCCCAATTAAAACCTAAATCAACTAGTCTTGACTAAGTGCACCAACGAAATAAGACTATAGATAATGATAGCAATCATACAAAGACATGTAAGCAATTTAATACAAGGAATGTAAATTGCACAAAGTAAAACATAAGAGAACAAACCACAATGATGTTTTACCATGGTGTTCGGAGACTTGCCAGTCTCCCCTAATCTACATTGAGGTAAGCCCAACCAAATTGGACCGACTCCACAATTGAGCCAACACCTCAAAGGTAAGTTCAACCACTTGGACCGGCTCCAACATGAACCAACACCTCGATCCACTCGGGGTTGCTATTCCTCCACTCCGGAGATGGCGAGCACCAAACCACTCATAACCGTCTGGGTCTTCTCACAACCTTCTTTGAGAAGATCACCGACGCAACTCCTCCAAACCATCTAGGTGTCGGCAAACACCAAGATTAACAAGTCGGAGATGCTCACTTGAACTAATCAAGTGTCTAAGCTCAATGGATACACAATCCACTACCTAATGCAACACATGCATTTAGGGTTTGCTCTCTAAGCTCACTAAGTGCAGCACATGTACATAAGAGATGAGAGGGCTTGTTCTTTGCTCAAAGGAATGAATAGCACCAGCAACAACCTCTCCCAAAGCAGGCCAAGGTGGGTATTTATAGTCCACATACAAAAACTAGCCGTTTGGAAGAGAAACTGCTGAAAATCAGCGAAACACGGTCTGACCGCCAACCAATGGCCGGTCAGACCACCCATGCTCCAACGGCTATAAAACTAGCCGTTGGACCCACACCCGGTCTGACCGCCAACCAATGGCTGGTCAGACCGCCAGAGGGGTGATCAAACCGCTCCACAAAGCAGCAAGCCAAAACTAGAAAACATCTTCTCTGGAAAAACCTGATCGGGTCACAAGACCCGGAGGTCCGGTCAGACCGGCTGACACATGGCGGTCAGTCCGACACCCAAAACCAGAAAAGCACATCTTCTGGAAAAAGCTAACCGGGTCACTTGACCCGGAGGTCCGGTCAGACCGGCCAACACATGACATCAAACCGGGGTCCCACCGGTCAAACACGGCGGTCAGATCGCCAGAACAAGAAACCGTCACACAGCCCGGCCAAACTTTGCACGACCGGTCAAAACGCCCAAAAGCCTGCAGTCAGACTGCCAGAGCTGAGAAACAAGGATTTGTGCATTCCGCTTCAACTCAATTTGCAAAACATATTTGCCGATTGATATGCGATGCAAACAAGGGTTAAAGGCGAGGTTCTCAACAAATTGCAAAACACATTTGCTAACTTTTAGAATCACACCACAAGGAATAAGGTACATGGACTTAAACCATTTGAAAAACATATTCACAAACTAAAGTCACATGCTACAAGGATTATGCATGAGCATCAACTATTCGCAAAACATATTTACAAATATTGGCAACATGCTAACGAGAGCTAGAGCAAGCATAACGAGCTATCAACACATGACACTCTCAAGCTACTAGTCAAGACTCCTCTTAATAGTACGGCAACGTATACTAACAATCCGATCTCCAACCAAACACCAAGACCGGTAAAAGACTAGGAACACATCATTAGCCCTAACTAGTCATACATTTGCCTTGCACATTCACTTGAAGCTTGATGACGCACATCTTCACTTCAAGATCGAGTCATTGACTTGGTAATCATCAACACATGATGATTTCCTTTACTTCAAGTTCTTGACTTGAATATACTTCAACCTATGATGCACTCTTTCACTTGACCTCCATCAACACATGATGGGTCTTCTCTTAACTTGATGATCAACTCAAGATCATCTCCTCTTCGAGATCTTGATACACATCAACACATGATGCATACTTTACTCTAAGCTCTTGACTTCAATATCATCAACACATGATGATCTTCTACACTTTGGGGTCTTGACTTGAACATCATCAACACATGATGATTTTCTTCATCCTGAGTCTTGACTTGATGACAATCAACTCATGATGTCATTCAAAGTCTCCATCATCATGGAACATAAACTATTCATCCAACTCATGGAAAATGTTAGTTACAAATGACGATTGTCATTAATTACCAAAATACTCCATTAACTCATAATAGTGGATCTAGATTCTTCACCCGTGTTGGTGCTCGTGTCGTATTCCATCGAGCCCTGCTGAGCCGTCGGTGACGGCACCACCACTGCCACAGTGCCGCCCTGGTCGCGCCGTCGCCACCCGGAGGACCCTCACCCCGTCGGCGTCGCATGCCTGAGCTACCGCCCCCCTGCTCTGTTTCTTTCTTCCTCTCTTTCTCTCTCTGACCTTCGGGTCCCACACATCATATTCTATTCATCTTTTGTCTCACTAACCATCGGGCCCCACTTGTCAACCTCTCTAACTATTTTTCACTCACTATCAATTTGGCCCAACATGTCAGCTTCTTTTTATGTAATGATTTATTCAACCCCTCTCATTTTTCAGCAATTTCCATTTCCGACAAACTTCCGAATGCTCGTTCTATTTCGTACGAACTCAGATTCAGTTGATTATTCTTCCTAAATTCATAATCTCTATATCAGCACTAATGTTATATTTTTATTTTATTATATTTTCTGTTATTTATTTGTCTCGTTTTGCGTGTATAGAGTCCAACGTTGTAGAAGCCAGCTTAGACCAGTCTGCAAGAGTGACTCCAACCATCAACGAAGGCAAGTCATAGACATTTGATTGTGTTGTACCCATGTTTGCAAAAGTATATTGTTTATCAACATGCATGCTATTTTTATATCAACTGTTTCTAAGAGTGGCTAATTACCTAATTGACATTATACCACTTTGAGTATCATAAATGCCATGTATCCGTTGTCACCATAGGTTGGGTTGTTATTAGTTGGACATAATTGTAATACAAATATGGGTTGTTGACGAGGATCTAATAATCCTCAATTAATTAAGTTATTTATTTGTAGTATTATAGATGATAATGTCTCTTATACAACCTTCAAAGGTGCCCCTCAATATTAACAATAAGGGAGATCACACACACTTAGTGGTCGTAAGCTTTTGTACGACCACCCTATATGGTCGTAAATTCTTCTACGACCACCTATTGATCGTATGTCTTACTACGATCACTTCATAATCATAAGTTCTTCTACGACCACTCTATCAATCGTAAGTCTTACTACGATCACCTCATAGTCGTAAGTTTTACTATGATCAGGTCATCTACGACCACCCTATGGTCGATAAAACTTACAGATATGTGGGTCCAATCAACTAGGGATATTGGTGCGCTGTGTTTAATACACACAGTAGTTAATATGTGATATTATTCCTGAAGATAACTACACGTATTAAACCTCTGTCTCTGACATAACCGCAAGGCAACATGGGGGGATATGTCTCTAACAATAACCTTCCTTAAATGTGTGCATTGTATCAAACGACAAGGCACCTCTTGACGTGCACAATTGCCAACCCTTCATGCGCTATATAAGGAGTAAAGTTGGTGGACAGAGGAGGAGAGGGGATCGAGTGATCAAGCGATCAAGAGATTCGACAGCTAGAACAAAAGACGGAAGTCATCAAACCCTAGTTCTAGTGACTTCCTTCTTTTTGTCAACACAATCAATATACCAACACAGGAGTAGGGCTATTATTCTCTCAATAGAAGGCCTGAACCTGTATAAAATTTCTGTGTCCTTTTATGTGTGGTTTCGCTCTAGGAGAGCCCCCAACATTCATTCATAAGATTGATACTAAACCATCGACAGTTCTCACAAATATGCTTAGCCATGTTGGGTTGTACAATGGACTCATTCACCTGATCAACCAAGATAAATTGACTTAATAAGATATGGACTTGTAGTGCGATGTCACTCCTATAAAATTTGTTATGACATGGCATAGGATGTCATTGCTCTTGGTTGAACAAAATGATTTCATGCTCAAGTAAATGATCGTACAGTAAAGGGGGTGCAGGTAGCACATTTGGGATGAGGTTGTCTCGCCTGAATAAACACTAAGGACTTAACTTGGTGCACCATTGAACTGGGCCACATCGTACAACCACATGTCTAGTATGGGATGGACCTGGCTGATTAATTTGCAACGTCTTGACTTTGGTTCTGCCATGTGGTTGTGTGGGGGTCCGCGAGGGATGAGAAGGCTCACATGGCGCAAGATGGGGGCTGACTAGGTGCAATGTCCATCGGTGGTGAAACCTTAGTGGGCAAAACTTGGTTAAGACAAAGCCTTGATAATCACTTAGTCGCACGCCTACGGAAGCGTGTCTTGGCCGACATATTAAGTTGATTATCTCTCGTGGGTAAAGCTGTACAACCTCTACAGAGTGTTAAAACTGTTCGAATAGCTGTGTCCTCGGATATGAACAATGCATGGGGATTTTACACGAGGTATAGAGATTTCATAAAGTGTCTGGATGCTAGAATGGTTGGGAAGTGAACGGGTAGTTCACTGGTTGTTTCAAAGTAATTGTTTAGTTTATTTGTTGTATCTTTTCAATTATGTTTTACAATAAATATATTTATTGTATTTACTGTCAATATTTGTTTTCTGCAAAATAACCATACAACTATTATTTTGTTCAAGTCTGGCATGAATATTAATTGCATATTGTTCCCTACGACTTGCTGAGTACTCTATGTACTCATGACTATATACATTGTTGATGAGTTGCTGAGGAAGAACTCAGAGTTCTACGAGTAGGGGTACTTTGAAGACTATACGAACTAGGATATGCTCCCCACTCGATTGTATGTGGGTATGTCGGATGGCTACTACGAGTTGTTTTATTTTCCGCTGCGAGAGTTCTATTTGTTTCTTAAACCTTGCGTGGCAAATTATATAAACCTTGACTATAAGGGCCAATGCTACTGTTAAATAATAATTTACTTCTTTCTTAGCTATTTCGTTGTATGGACATAATATTTATCGATATTGTATTGTGTGAGTTAGCTACTGATTCATGGGACAGGCTCAGAATACACAAAGGGTCTTGATTTGCATATTCGGATCCCGACAACTAATTTTTCGTGGGTAGTAGCACAATGGATCAGAGCAACTCCCTCCGTATGCAAATATTTGATAATTTTGACTTTACTATTCAAACTTTGACCACTAATTCTTTAGCAATAAATATGTAAATACTTATAGATATACAATATCATTAAGATATTTTTGTGATAAATCCAACTATATGATTATCATCTTCCTAAACTAAATATTTTAAAAATTATGATTCATCAAATTTTGAATAGTAAAATCAAAGTAGTCAATTATTTGAAAACGGAGGCAGCAGCTTATATGTTTTAATCTTTCTGGCAAAAAAAAAAATTACAGGTCGCTCAGCTTTTTGTATGGCTCCGCCGTTGTCCTGCATTTCTCCCCAATGTAGCCCCCGTCAAGCCATGAAATAATAATAATCGGACCAACAGGCAACAAGAGAGCACTTGATTTGCTGGGCTTGGAAGATAAGTCTTTTGGGGGCTTTTCGCTAACCACCAAATCATAATGGCCGTAATCCGCCCGCAGATAGCCGACGATTGGGTTACAAGATGTAAAGTGTGAATCGCGAGAGAGAGAAGAAAAAAAATGTAAAGTGTGGATCCAAGAGTCCAACGCTTGCTATGCGTGTACGGCAGTTAAGAGCATGTATAATAGGTTTATGTCAGCCGTCTATAGTCACTGTCACGTAGGATTTTTGCTGACTGGATGAAAAAGAATGAAGAGAGAGAAAGATGCTGTCTACAATCCTATAGTCAACTGTATCACGAGAAACAAACAAAACATTAAAAGATTGTGTGTTCTATAAAGACAACTAAAAAGACAGCAGCTGTCTGTACCATTGTATGAACTGTTTTTAGTGCTATCTACATATAACATGAAGAGTTACTATAAACAGCAGCTGTCTGTACCATGTACATGCCCTAATTTGACATATACAGTGGAATTATGATTTTTGCAAACTAATAACTATGGGTTGCTGCCGTTTTGCACTTTCATGCTCACTTCACCTAAAATGCTAAAACAAGACACAAATTTAAAAGCTGCAATTATACCAGAACTTCCATAGAAAAAGAGTTTAGACCAAAACAATATCCAACTGAAAATAATACAATACAATCTACTTGCTACTTTATAAAGGCACATTCACCAACTGTTTTATCGAACACTTAAAAACAGCAGATTTTGAGTGCGAACTAGCACTTTCTATATTTATGTGAAGAAACAAAGGGCAGCTGTCCTTTGGAACAGCTAAATTCTCACATAAAAAGTACAAGTACTCCCTCCAAGTACTCCCTCCGTTCACAATTACTTGACGCTCCTCAATTCAAATCAACGCTAGCCAACATATATATATATATATATATATATATAATTGGAGGGAGTATCTCTCAAGCAAATAAATGCAACTTGATAAGACCCGGTGTAATTATTTTATTTTGACAATGTTTCAAGTTCTGCACCAATCACTCTCGAATGTACTGTCACGAAGAAAAGTTCCACAACAGATAATAACATTATTTGTTTTACAAGAAAATTGCACCGTAGATCTTTGAACTTGCGAGGTTCTGTCACTTAGTTTCTTGAACTTGTATTTTACTTTCTCAGCTCCATGAACTTGCATTTTACTTTCTTAGCCTCTTGAACTTACGTTGAAGCGAAGTTCATCGGATCCAATGCCGACGGCTTCGTCCCCTCTGAGTCCGGCGGATTCGTCGCCGCCCCGTTCCGGCCGCGTTCATCATCCCTGTCACCTCACGCCAACAAAAACGGATTCTTCGGGTCTGGGGACGCACCGAGCTCGCGTCTTCGCTGAAGCTCCACTGTCACAGCTTGTCGTCGCCTTCGTCCTTGCCTCCTTTGAGTCGACCGTGAGACAGAAGTACATTCCCAGTGCCAAAGTAGGGCAACGTACTTCTCTCTCTCTCTCTCTCTCTCTCTCTCTCTCAAGGTTATTCGCCAGCTCAGCCTTTGCTTTTAGCAAACAGTCAAATGGACTTCGTGCAGGGTGAGTAGCTTCTTCTCTGACACTGGGAATGTATTTTTCTCTCTCTCACATAGTCGACTCAGATGAGGCAAGGGCGAGGGCGGCAGCAAGCTGGGATGGTGGAGCTCCGGCGAAGATGCAAGCACGGTTCAACTGGCGACCAGAAAGTGAACAGTCTTCCTATCGCCAGATGAACTAGCGACAACTCCCTGTCGCCAATTGAACTAGCGACAGGATCTCATGTATAAAAACCCCAAAAAATCACTCCAAAGCTTATTTTAATTCCAGAAAAAAACAAGAAGAGAGGAGGAGAGGGAGAGAGGAAAGGTAGTGAAGCTCTGCTAGTTCGTTGCGGAGGAGAGAAATTAACAGAGCATTAGATCCGGACGGCCATCTTACAGGTATATTTTTTTTGCAACTTTGTACATTATGTTAAATTTTGTAGAATTAAGTATATCATTTGAGCTATAGCGAGTAGAATTAAGTAGAGTAGCGAGTAGAATTCAGTAGAATAGCGAGTAGAATTTAGTAGATTAGATAATTGTAGTCAAATTATATACTACATTATTTGAGCTGTGTATAGTGTAGTTCGTCGTACACATGTTATGAATGTTACAGCACTCGAACGATTTAGGATAAATCTGTAGAAATAGGAAGATGCCTATTACAAACATGTAAAAAATAATCTCAGCTTTATTTAGCTTCTCATTTGTGCGTGGTAATTATATTGTTAATGTCGAAAATTAATTTAAAACTACGAAACTAGGAAAATAGGAAGAACTTTGTTTATTATTTATATTTGCACTTGAAAAATATTTAAAAATATCCTCTAAATTGGGAAACTTTATTACAAATCTGTTTAAATTGCTGAGTACCTTAAATTTGGTTTACATTTTTGTATGGTAATTATTCTGTTAACGCCAAACGTTATTTTTAAAGTAGGAATTTTGGTTTTTATACATGTTTCATAGTCTTTACAATGCATGCACTTAATTTTTAGGTATGGCGGACGCAGGCCACTATGATTTGCTTGACCCGGTGATTGTCGCGCATCACCGTAGTCGCATCAGTACCATGCTCCCCCTGAGGGTGAGGCGCCGATTGAGCTTGGCATGTTGCAGCTGCGCACGCCCATCAGGGCATGGAGGCTGCACCCAGACTGGGTGTAACATCCCAAATATGGGTTTGTATTTCAAATGTATAAAAATGAGAAGAATTTAAAATTTTTGATGCATCTTGTTGATTTTTGTTTTTTTCTAGAAATTCTTTCGAAGGTTTTGTGCATTTTGAAAACCAAATGCATTAATTAATAGAAACATAATCCTTTAAGACTTTTAAAACAAATCTTATGAACAGTCCATGGAAATAATTTTCCTAGGTTCTGGGTCATCTCCGTGACTCCTCTAAAAAATATCAAAATGTTTAGAATTTATTTTCTATTTTAAAATGGCTAGTAAAACCAGTTAATCCTTGGTCAAACACCTAAACCAGAGACTTAAAACATTTCTTTAGAAAAATTTATTTCTCTAAAAACTCTATAAAATTTACACAAGGATCTTCTCTATGTCTTAAGACTCCCCTAAAATTTTCATGATTTTAGGAGCTTGGAAACTCTATCTTTGATTTCGCAAACCTCTTAGCCTTTTGAAATCAACTCGGTCAACCCAGTCGAGTTGACTCGACTTGTTTTCGACCAGCCCTCTCGTTTTCGACCAACCGCTCGATTTCGACCACCTGCTCGATTTCGGCCACCCAACTCGTTTTCAACCAGTTCTGATCAAACTCGTCTAACCAGACCCCTCCGACCAGGTTCTGATCAGCCCTGCTTGTCAGCCTCCTCCTCGCCTGGTCAACGTCTTCTTCGCCGCGCCCATGCCGCCAGTGCTCGCGTGTGTCACCGCTGTGGCGAAAGTTGTTGCCCCAGCGTGAATCCCGCCCCTTTTTCCTCGGCAACGTGTGCGTTAATTGCCCGTCTTTCCCCGCACCCACCCCCTCTATTCTTTCTCCTCTCCCACCTACCCTTGTCGCTCGTGGGCGTCCTTGAACCGAGCTCACTCCGCTGGCCTCTCCTCGCAAGCCCTCCTCCTCGGTCTATATAAAGCCTTCTGGAGCTTCCTCTTCGCCTCTTTTCACCACCCGAGCTACCCTTCTCCATCTTCTTCCTTCTCCAAAGCTCAAACCGAGCTCCAAGACCTGAAGTTCAAGCTCTGGCCATGGCAACACTGCCTCCGAGCTCCCTGGCCACACTGAAGGACTTGGGCTTCCATCTTCATGACTTTCTATACCATCTTAACCTCCTCTTTCTATCCCTCACCTTGTTTCTCTCCCTTTTCAGCCAGAGCACCGGAAACGCGGAGCGTCTTCTTCATGTCCGACGACATTCAGTTCACGACCATTGCATCCCCTTGCTGTTCTGGCCAAATCGGTGAGGCTCTTACCTATTTAGCTGAGTCACCTCGCGTTCCAACCCCTGAGATCTTTTGCCCTCACTCAATTTGAATCTTCAACCACAGGAACCGACATATTTTGGGTTTTCTCATCTCCGGCTGAAAACAGTCCCTTTGTAAGATCGAGGAGGCCAACTAGAGGGGGGTGAATAGGCGTTTTAAAACTTCTTTGGCTAAAACCAATTTCTAATGCAGAAGCTAATACAAATACGGTTTTGCATAATTAAAGCCTAAATCAACTAGGTTCGACTAAGTGCACCAACAACAAGTCTAATGATAAATATAACAATCAAGCATAGACTTGTAAGCAATTCAATTCTAACAAAGACAATAGCACAAGGTAATGAATAACTATTGCAATCATACACAATGAATAAGTAATTTAATTCTAGGAATATAAATTGCACAAAGTAAATCAAGCATTCATACACAATGAATGTAAATGCAATAGTGAGACAAAAGATATCACACCACAAAGACACGTCGATGTTTTACCGTGGTGTTCGGAGACTTGCCGGTCTCCCCTAATCCACGTTAAGGCAAGCCCAAACTAATTGGACCGGCTCCACGAATTGAGCACCCACCTCCGAGGTAAGTCCAACCACTTGGACCGGTTCCAAACCGAACCAACACCTCGCTCCACTAAGGTTGCTCCTTCCTCCACTCCGGAGATGGCAAGCACCACACCACTCACAAATCGCTCGGGTCTTCTCACAAGCTTCTTTGAGAAGATCACCGACGCACGACGCCACCACGCCGTCTAGGTGTTGGCAAACACCAAGAGTAACAAGTCTACAACTCTCACTTGAACTAATCAAGTGTCAAAACTCAATGGATACTAAATCCACCATCTAATGCAACACATGCACTAGGATTTGCCTCTCAAAGCTCAACAAGTGCAACGCATGCACAAATGAGAGTAGAGGGCTTGCTCTTTGCTCAATGGAATGTCTAGGGGCACCAGCAACTTGCTCACACACGGCCAAGGTGGGTATTTATAGCCCACACATAAAAACTAGCCGTTGCGGAAAAGTCTGCTGAAAAATCAGCACATACGGTACGACCGCCAACTAGGGTGTGGTACGACCGCACTTCCTCCAACGGTTATAAAACTAGCCGTTGGGCACCGGTGCGTTACGACCGCCAACTAACATGCGGTACTACCACTTGGTCCGGTCGTACTGCTCAAGGAGCGCGGTACTACCGATTCTCAAGGGAGTCGTCGAACCAAAATACACCAGTACTATTTTAATTGAATCGCCAACTGGAAATCGGAACAACCGATGTGCGGGCATACCGCACCAAAATCCGGTCGAACCACAGCGCGGTCGAACCGCCCATAACACGACGGTACAACCGATTTTCCTGAGAAAAGCAGCAGTTTGCATCCAAAACAAATTCAATTGCAAAACATATTTGACAATTAACAAGTAATGCAAATAAGGGTTCAAAGGCAAGATTCTCAACAAGTTGTAAAACATATTTGCCAACTTTTAGAATCACACCACAAATTGCACTCCGCTTCAACTCAGTTTGCAAAACACATTTACCACCAAATTGACGCGCGATGCAAACAAGGATTCACGTGAGATTCTCAACAAGTTGCAAAACACATTTGCCAACTTATAGAATCACACTTACACCGTTTGCAAAACACATTCACAAACCAAAGTCACATGCTACAAGGATTATCCACGAGCCACAACTATTTGCAAAACACATTTGCAAATATTGGCAACATGTTATGGTGAGCTAGAGCAAACACAATGAGCTATCAACACATAACTAACTCAAGCTACTAGTCAAAGACCCCTCTTAATAGTACGGCAACCTATACTAGCAATCCGGTCTCCAACCAAACACCAAGACCGGTAAAAGACTAGGAACACATCTTTAGTCCTAGCTAGTCATACCTTTGCCTTGAGCAACCACTTGAAGCTTGATGACGCACATCCTCACTTCAAGTCCGGGTTCTTGACTTGAATGCTCATCAACACATGATGAGTTCTTCACTTGACTTTCATCAACACATGATGAAGCTTTGCTTCGGGATCTTAACTTGACGCTCATCAACACATGATGACATCCTTCACTTGCTCTCCATCAACACATGATGGGCCTTCTCTTTGACTTGATGGTCAACTCATGATCATCTCCTCTTCTTGAACATCATCAACACATGATGATTCCCTTTTCTTGATATGCATCAACACATGATGCATTCTTCACTCAATCTTCATCAACACATGATGCATCCTTTACTTCAAGCTCTTGATCTTCAATATCATCAACACATGATGATTTACTCTTCTTCAAGAATCTTGACTTGATGGTCAACTCATGATCATCTCTTTTTCTTGAACATCATTGACACACGATGATTTCCTTCACTTGACTTCCATCAACACATGATGGAACTCCTCTTGACTTGATGACAATCTTCACATGATGTCATCCCAAGTCTTCATTATCATGGAACCTAACCTGCTTATCCAACTCATGGAAAAAGTTAGTTCCACAATATGATTATCATTAATTACCACATCATACCATTAACCCATAATGGTGAGATAAGATATCACAATATTTCCTCTTTGGTAATTGACGATAATCACTTCAATAACAAATAATTGAATGTAGATTGGTATGAGTATATAAGCACTACATAAGTTGTATATACTCATATGAATATATATAATTACACAAGTTATATATACTCAAAAGATATATGAGCACACGTCTCATATACACACATGAATATATTAACTACACAAGTTATATATATTCAAGGATATGTGAGTACACATGAACTATGCAAGTTATGTTATACTCACATATAAGTATATTTAGACTACACAAGTCTTATATACTCACGTGAATATATTAACTATACAAGTTAAATATATTCAAGGATATATGAACTACACAAGTCTCATATACTCATATGAATATATTAACTACGCAAGTTAAATATATTCAAAGGATATGTTTCAAAGTAAAGATCCCAAATATGTGTAGAAACAGGAATATGGATCAATACTAATGAAACCTCAAAATATAGAATGAACTCCCCCTACATGTGTGCATACACGAATGTGTAATGGAAACATATGCACATATTCAAGATAACCTTTTGGTAGAGTTCAACCTATATTTTGGATCCGAGGAATGCAACAAAGTATATATGAACACAAAGTAGAATGCATACCTCTTTTGTTCTTGATATCCAAACGAAACTAAATATGAGATATAACAATAAGAGAGTTAGTCTCACAAATAGATTTGTCATTATAAATGCATACCTGTTTGGATTTTCCTTTTGTTTATCCAATGAATTTGATTTGTCATTAATCACATGCATGCCTTCATGATTATCACATTTATATCCAAATAAGACTACACAATATGTATATCAATGAAAGTGTTAGTCTCACAATTAGATTTATCATTAATCACCAAAACTCCATTAACACATAATGGTAGGTCTAGATCCTTCACCCTTTCATCCCCAACTCCGATAAGACGCTCCACTTTTTAATTTTTTGCTTTTGATACCATCTCAGAGCCATGCCTAAGCTTCTCGTACCATTCGTTTCCCTCCTTGTAGCTCGAGCCAACCTCTCCTCGGTGAAGCTCCATCGCCGCCTCGGTTCTTTGTCGTCGGACCATCTCCGATGAGCTCCTTGACCACTCTCCACTCTGGTATGGCCCTAGTCACCTCCAGTGCTAGTGCGCGCGTTAAATGGCACATTGTGTGACCATGTCACCGTTGCCGTTGTCACCGTAGCTCCACCTCCGCTCCAAGTTGTCATTGCCGCTGTCGCCCTTTAACGGCACCAAGCTTCTTCTGACCTACTCTGACCTCTTGTAACCATCTTTCGACCACCTGTAGTCAAACCCTCCTTCCAACCAGGTAGTCGAACCTTCTTTCGACCACCTGTAGTCGAACCCTCCTTCCGACCAGGTAGTCGAACCTTCTTCCAACCACCTGTAGTGGAACCCTCCTTTCGACTAGGTAGTCGAACCTTCTTTCGACCACTTGTAGTCGAACCCTCCTTCCGACCAGGTAGTTGAACCTTCTTCCGACCACCTGTAGTCAAACCCTCCTTTCGACCAGGTAGTCGAACCTTGTTCCAACCACCTGTAGTCAAACACTCCTTCCGACCAGGTAGTCGAGCCTCCTTCTAATCACGTGCAGTCAAACCTCCATCCGACCACCAATTTGTTGGATTTTCACTTCTGGCAGATATGGTTTAGGCTTTAACTTTCGCATACCAACTCTGAATCGAATAATCTTTTTTTTGAAATTCATATTAAATCAGAATCTACCTTCTGTATTAATTTCATAATTTTTGGAGACTTTTGGAATTTTGATGTTTATTCGGTGTTTTTGCTTTGTCGGTACTTATTGTTAGATGACGATGATTCGAGGGTGCAACAGGGATGATCATGTGAATGTCCAGAGTACCAGCAAACAAAGGCAAACACCCATTCCATTGATGCATGTTGATCCTATTACATTCAAAAATTATTATCTTGTTTTGCAACTGTATATATGCATGCTTTATTTGTCAAGTTATGTTTGTCGATTAGATGTAGCTAATCCTATTGCATGAATTCCCTAAAATTATCATCCCCTGCCACTAGCCTAAGTTAATAATTCCGCTGGTGAATTAGAGCCTGGTGGATGTTATATGGTCTATTTATGCTTATTCGATGTTATGGTTAGCAATACTTATCTTCCTGTATATTGGGCGATTGTCGACTTGTCGATGACCTTGATCACATAACTCATTTTTATTATGTTATATCCAACACCCTGTGCTATTATATTTGGAAAACTAAAACTAAAAATAAATTTTTTTTGACTTGGGCACATAGGTTGGATGGTGTGCTGTTGGGTGTGTACTTGGTGCCCGAGTCAACAAGGACCGAATTACTTGTGCCACTGTACAGAGCATTTTTGTGTGTAACCACATGAGGGGGATATGGGACCACTCTTGACTTAGTACTTTGGTGTGTGTTAGCTTCGACTCACAAGTGATGGTTGTGTGTTGTGTTTTAAAAAAAATGTGTTGTTGTTGTTGGGTGTGTGGGAGTGGGTTCATGTCTAGGTTCTCCACACCGAGGAGCATCGGTAGTTGCTTCGGCTGGGCCGATGTCTCCGACACAACGTATGGGTTTCCATCCATACGGGCGACTCGTAGTTAATACATTATATTGGAAAACGTCTCGTAGGACTTAGCTCTGCCGACATACCTTAGGAAGTGTGCTAAATACTTGGCATAAAGAGCGGTCTGACATGTGGGTAAAGTTGTACACCCCTGCAGGGTATAAACTATTCGAATAACCTTGTCCTAGGTTATGGACACGCTTGGATACGCCCCGTAAGAATTAGACTCAACATTTTTAAATTTAAAACTTAAAACTTGATCGGTGGTATTGAGAATGGTTTCTCATGCTATTTTTGTGTGCTGCGGGGCAGCCACCTATAGATGTTTTGTTGATGTCTAATGTTATTACTCGCTGTTATTTAAAGTATAAAAAAAATGTTTGCTCACTTGCCATTTGAATCTACTACATTGTATTTAAAGTGAAATATTGCTTTGTGTTGAAAATGAACCCTATAGCTTTCTCCTTTGAGTAGAACTTGCATGTAGCTATGTATAGGCTTGGTAAATTCTTGCGGAGTACATTCGTGTGCTCACTACTTGCTTTTATTACTAATCTGGACAGCAGGTGTGAGATAGAATCGGGTAAGGGAAGATTGAGCGAGAACGTCGATTTGCTATGGTTTGAACCCAGTCGGTTGCCCTGCGGGTTATGGAAAGCCATTGGGACTTTATTTATGATTAATTCATGTTTTTATTTCAGTTTAGTTACTGTTTTCCACTGCGTACTTGTTATTTCATCTTGTTTTTGGCCGGTCGGCCCTTTTGTATGAAACTGAACCTTGTATGTTCATATGTTGTAAATTATGAAGTTTCAATATTGTAAGAACTTGTGTATGGATTGATATTGATATTTGTGATGGTGTATGTGTACCACTCCTGGGAGGTACATAATATACCGAGAACGGGAAATTTAATTTGTGATGCTAGGACCAATTGGAGGGTTAAGCATTACAAGTTAAATAGTTCGGGTTCTCACACTGGGTTCTGAGGTACGTGTAGTTCTGATCTTCATGCACTCAATCACGGTCTAACTACTTTGCGTGCAGTCACGTTTGTTCTTAATCGTTTCGACACAGGTTGAGAGCGGCATGCCTCCTTCCACTAGCGATGATGGTGGAGGCGACGTGGGAGGACGACCAGGACCACGGTCCTGGTTGTACGTCTAGGCGTTTTTCATACGTCCGAGCCCTACTGACGGCGCTGGTTGACCGTTGAAGGCCAGAGACGCACACGTTCCACCTTTCGTGCGGGGAGATGGCGCCGACCCTTCAGGACGTCACCTTCCTGACTGGGTTGCCCTACATTGGCTTCCCTATGGCGGCGTACGGCATCCCAGCCACGTGGAGCACGGACCTTCTAGCGAGTTTCCACGATATGCTGCCGTCGAGCAGTGGGTATACGGAGTTCAGTAGCCCGCACGGGCCGACGTTAAGGTGGATCTGCCAATTCTACATAAGTCTTCGTAACTATTGTTCTCTCGCATCAATTCTTATGTGAACCTTCCTAACGTGTGCATGTCTTCTTGTAGCCCGAGCATATAGTGAAGAATGCAAGCAACATCATTGTTAGGAGGCACTTCGAGGCCTACCTGCTATGGCTGTTTGGGTGGGTCATGTTTCTGGGGTCCCACGACGACAGCGTCGACAAGCACTACGTCCGGTATGCAAGTGAGCTGGTGGATTGGCCGGTGGATGAGATCTAGTCCTACGCCTTGGGTCCGGCCGTGCTGTGCTCGACGTATCGCGCACTGTGTGACGCGTGCCACCGGGCCCAGGACAGCTCCATCCTCTCCGGATGCTCGCTAATTCTGCAGTTGTGGTCCTTTGAGTGCTTCCAGATCGGACGACCACAGCTGGACTTGGGAGCGTACGCGGTCAGCTTATACACTGAGGACGACGTCATGGACTGGCCGACCATGGGCACGGTGTGGTGCCGCCGATGGGTTAGTTTCATGATCATTTATTATTTTTTGTAATGTAATCACAATTTCGGGTGATAAGTTTCTGTTGTCATATTCCACAGGTCACCTACACGCCGATCACTTCGCAGGGGTCCTACCTGGAGTACGTTGCGATGTTCGATCAGCTAACGGATGACCACGTCATCTGGACACCGCACACTCAGGAGAGGGTGCACGCGCGCGCCCAAAAAACTATCGAGACTGTGCACACGAGACTACGTGTACTAGTACACGCGGAGGTTCTTGGTGCATGAAGTCTTCGTGGAGGAGTACCGGGTGCAACGGGTCATGCGCCAGATCAGGCTACGACAGGAGGTCCAGCCCCGTGGGGGGACGTGGGTGCTGGCGCACGTCCATGCGTAAGTTCACGTTTTACTTTTTTTGTACAATGTACGTTACGTGCTGACCAAATAATTGTCTTGCCGTCCACAGGTACACTAGGAAGAGAGTATGTGGCACAGTTTCCTGGTTGGATAAGATATCCTCTTGGGTTGAGGCTTGGATTAGCGCCTGCGACGACCTCCTCCAAGAGGATGCTCCCTACAACCCTGGGACGTACGAGGAGTACATGGAGTGGTACGTCAATTGGACAAGGCTACGACGTCCGACACGTACCCCATCCAGCCGGACTCTGCATTCCACCGCTTCGTACGTATTGAACGGTCCTTAATTCATATTTAATTTGCAAGATTTAGGCTTCCAACTTGTTGATTACTTGTGCAGACGGATCTACACTGGGAGGTTCTCGAGTTGCCAGCCTCCGCGCAACAGATGACACTGGGGGACACCAGAGAAGTCCTGCAGCGGATCGTGGAGAAGGCAAGACGAGGCATCCAGATTGCCATTTGTCGCACGCCGAGGGACCCAGTGGACCGACCAGTGCAAGGACAAGGGGTCAGCCAAGGTGGTTCACGGCCACGGGCTCCTACCCCGGACGTGGCGGGCGTGTTGTCGTGGCACCATGGTGGGAGCACCGTGGGACATTTTGGAGGTGAGCATGAGACATTCACTTTCGCTTCTTTATTTTGAACCGCACTAGTTACTAATGGCGATCTTCTCTTGCAGGTCTTTTGCTACACCGGCATGCGAGGCAGGAGTACACGGAGTCGTCGGGGCACGCCTTCGTGTCACCAGGTATGACCACCTTGCTTGCTTGTGTAACGTCCTTTTTCGTGGTTTTCGCCATGATTACATGCGTAACATAATGCTTCTTTATTTCGAACCTCACTAGTTATTAACAGCAATCTTCTCTTGCAGGTCCTGAGCTCCACCAGCACGCAGGGCAGGAGTACGCAAAGTCGTCGGGGCATGCCTTCGTGCCATCAGGTATGACCACCTTGCTTGCTTGCGTAACGTCCTTTTTCATGGTTTTCGCCATGATTACATGCGTAATGTCATGCTTCATAGATCAACCACCGCCTTGGTAGGACGATTACTTGTCGCACGAAGAGGCATACTCTGGGGACTTCTTCTTGGACCAGCGTGGCACCCAGTTCTTCGTGGGGGCTTCTCAGCTGCACGGTACACCGGGACCAACCCAACCGATGCAGGACCCCCCGCCCTCGCGACACCACCTCAGGCTACTCGCGTCGGTCAGGTAGTGAGGCAGCCTGATCCTCTGACGTACTTGGACCATCGTCGAGCGAGACTAGGGGCGACACGCGAGGTGCACCCCAAGAGGGGCCGCTAGTAGATATTTGTTCCTCCAAATATCAGTCATGCCATATAAATATTAATTTCTGTAAAACTATTATTATGCTAGTCTCGTGTTTTCATAACTCTTTTTTGCGTGCAAACCGCGACCACATGAAAGATTCTGCATCGAGACACCCTACACCACCCTCTTTCTACGCCTTCACTCCCTCTTACTTTTCAGAGTAACAACACCAGTTAGCTTTGCTCAGCGACATGATCCGACGAGTCAGCTTTGCGCAGCAACATGACCCGACGAGTCAGCTTTGTACAGTGACGTGACCCGACGAGTCAGCTTTGTGCAGCGACGTGACCCGACGAGTCTGCTTTGTGCAGCGAGACGTGACCTAACGAGTCAACTTTGCCTAGCGACATGACCCAACGAGTCAGCTTTGTCCAGCGACATGACCCAACGACTTAGCTTTGCACAGCGACATGACCCGACGAATCAGCTTTGTGGAGCGACGTGACCCAACAAGTTAGCTTTACGCAGTGACGTGACCCGACGAGTCAGGGCTGCTGCCTCGTGGACGCGATTTTCCTTCAGCCGAATTACAATTCAGCCATGTACGCAGTGCCGGCTCGGCATATAAGTACTACCCCTTTCACGATGGGTTCTCCTGCATCCAGACTTCAACACAATCTCACTCAGATGGAGAAGCACTTGGAGGAGATCCGCGAACTGCAAAGGGAGTATGCGACCCAGGAGGAACAAAAGGAGCGTACCAGGAGGCCACCTCCCCATAATAACGCCCACGGAGCAACAAACCCTACCAAAACATCCCAACCGAGCATTCGTCGCAACACCTGCATGAGGGGGAGACACCGCCCCTCTGTTGGCTCAGCCTGGGCATGCGTTACTGGGCTTACGCGAACTACTCTTGCGACTATCCCGACCGTCGTTGGCACACAAGTCGCTGTCGGCAGCCGGTAAGGACAGGTAGCAGTATATTCCCCTACCATTTCTCTTTCAAAGTTCGTACTAACAACCTCTCCCGTCTACCTGTAGTCCTCGGATCCGCTGTATGGCTACCACAAGTGGATCAACCTAGAGATCCACCAACACGACCAGTGAACTCTCGACTACGAGGAGTGGGATGCCAATAGGGACCACGAGAGGAGGGAGGAGGAGCGTTGCACCGAACAGCACAACCAGTGTATCCGGCAGGAGACGCAGGCCCATCTCGAGGCATGTAGGTGCAGGGAGCGCGAGGCTCATGAGAGGGAGCACGAGAAAAAGAAGGAAATGGCGGTCGAGGCCAAGGCGGCTGGCGAGGAGTACAACGCTAAGCACGCAAGGAAGGGCAAATGGCCTAGGTCCACACAGTAGTATGACCCTCTTCGTCCATATGTCCCATGCATTTCTAGTTCCCTAAAGGCATACATGTACCGTCCTTGGTTCGTTAGCCTACGTGCCATGTAACCCCTCTTGTCGGATCAACTGTTGTGTTGTTATTGTTACGCCATTTGTTCAAAATTGTGCACCTTGTGTGAATTCTCTAGCGCATCGCAATATAACTTACCTTCCTACTTATTAATCATTAATACCTCAATTGTCCTCACAAAAATTTTCATAAATTCACCGCAGTACAACAACATACGACGATCACAAAATGTTATTGGGAGTCTTAACATATTTCGTACCGTTCAGAATCTACGAAAATCGCAAACACACCAACCAGCCTAGGGTTTAGGGTCCTGTCACCAGTTTAACTGGTGACATCTCCCTATCGCCAGCTGAAATGGCAACAGGAAGTTGTCGCCAGTTGAAATGGCAACAAGTAGCGACAGGGAAGCGTGACCCTATAAAAACCCCTTCAAACCCTAAAATTCGGCACATGACTTACTTTTATTCAGAAAAAAGAGAAGGGGGAAGATAGAGGAGTAGAGAGGAGGAGAAAAGCTAGAGAAGCGTTGCCCATCCGGTTGCCCACCTGTCGGGTAATTTTTTTAACCGAATGGATTATATAGCTTTAGATGTACGGTTACGTAGTACAGTATGTTTTACATAATACTTTTCAGTGGGTAGTCTAGTTTTAGATATGTGGTTAATCGTGGAAATGATCTTTATGGTGCAGTGTGTCAAATATGTCTGACGTCGCCAATTTCAAAATTTACTACGGTCAGGGGACTATTATGGAGGGTCCCGAGGGGATTGATTTGCGTTATTTCCAATCGGCGACCGTGCCCCTAGTAAGACCAGAGCAGCGTATATGGGGGCGTTGTGATGTAGTTGTTGTTTCACACATTCCAAGTGGATCGTGATGTGTACGATCTGACATTGAGTTGCCTTGACCCCCCCCCCCCCCAGCAGCACAACCCACATATTGGGAGTTAGTGCAACTGAAGGGAATAAATTCATGGCAGTCATATGTACCCATTGCGAGGGAAGGAGGGTGGAATTTGGTCCTTGTAGCCCAGGCATATGCCAAGCCCACTCCTCCATCCGCGGTTGAACAAGAAGAGGGTGCTGACGCCGAAGAAGAAGTCGGGGACTCCAACCACAGCGCGATGCACACAATGGCTGAAGCTCCTGGAGTTGTTGATGTTGTCGATGAAGACCCTGCAGAAGTAGCTCCTTCGGTCAGGCAAGCTAGTGGTCTTGCTAACGAGGGTGAGGAGGTGGAAGCAGTAGTGCAAAGGATGGATCTCGAAGACCGGGACTGCATGGCATTGTCAGAAGATGAAGGTTCCGACGACGAGGATGATGTGCACCAGCAGGTGGTTCCATCCGAGTGGAACACATACCAGTTCGACAACCTCGTCGTCAAGGAAGGCTTCTGTGTGCCATGGGAGTACGGCCAGATCGAGGTTAGAAAAGGAGCTATGTTCAAATGCAAGGAGGCCATGTAGAACGCGGTCAAATTCTAGGGCTTATCGGTGCGACGCACATTCAGAGTCATCAAGTCTACCCCAAGATCCTACGACGTGAAGTGCGACATAGAGGGGTGCCATTGGCGAGTGCACGCATTTCAGCCTAAGTGGGACACCTACTAGAAGTGCTCTATAGTCGTCCCTCACACATGTGTCATCGCTGAGTCACTGCAGTCCCACAGGAACCTGTCATCAGGCTTCATCGCCAACCTCATGTACGGTGAGATTGTGGATAATCTAGATTCTGAGCCACGATCCATCATTCGGGCGATTGAGGCAAGGTTCCAGTACACAATCAGCTATGCCAAGGTGTGGAGGGCAAAACAAAAGGCATTGAAATCAAGGTTCGGTATGTTCGAGGACTCCTACTACAACCTCCCCAGGCTACTTCGAGTCATACAAGATAGGAATCCCGACACTCATGTCGGCATTCAAGATTCCACACATTAGAAGTGGGCCAATAAAAAGGTACTACGGCAAGCATTTTTTGCCTTTGGTCTATGCATCAATGCATTCTGGCACTGCCGTCCAATCTTGTGCGCCGATGGTATATTCCTGGCTAGAAGGTACAAGGGCTAGATACTGACTGCAATAGCGACGGATGGAAACAATCAAGTTTTTTTCGTGGCATTTGCTTTCATTGAAAGCAAAAACACAGACAACTGGTTGTGGTTCCTAAAGAATTTGAGGATTTCTATTGTATAGGGCCGTCCAAACGTATGCATTATACATAATCGAAATGCGGGCCTACTGAGTACAATAACTCAGCTACAACAAGGAGAGAATGTACCACTTCCGTGGGCAGATCTACAGAGCAGGTGGTGCATGAGGCACTTGGGTACAAACTTCTACAAGCAGTTCTGCAACAAGGACTTGATGAACCTGTTCAAGCGGCTATGCAACCAAAACCAGCAGCGGAAGTTCGAAGCACTCTGAAAGATTCTGGATGAGCGGACCAAAATGCACAGAAGGGAGGCAGTGAAAAGGGCCGCCGCAAGCGCTGACCAGACCCCCGAAGCATTGCCACAGCTACCCACAGATGCTTCCAGATTGACAAGGAGGACGGGGACGCAAGTGAAATGCTTCTCGGACTGGAATAAGCACGAGCCTAAGGAGAAGTGGTCGCTGCTACATGACAGGAGAGGTGCTCGATATGGTGTCATGACAACCAGTCTAGCCGAGTTGTACAACTGGGTCATGCGCAGCACAAGGTGCCTCCTTTTGGTTGGTATTGTGGAGGTAATTCTCCACGGTACGACGAACTATTTTGTTGACAAAAGCAACAACATGTCGCTCACCCTGGCAAATGACAGAGTACTCTACTCCGCCATGGTCACCAATTATATGGAGGAGAAGAGTAAGAAGGATGAGATGCACCGAGCATTCAAGATAGGAACAAGGGAGCTTCGTTTCGAGATAATATGCAGGGATAAAGAACGCCGCGGGACGAACCGCGAGAGGGTCACCCACGAGTGCACACTACGCCGCGGTAGTTGCATATGCACTTGCAACAAGCCCCTTCTTTTGCATAGGCCCTACTCCCATGTCTTGGCCGCATGTTCGACCGTGGCGCAGCATTTCGGCCAATACCTCTCTGACTATTTCACCAAGGAGGCGGTGATGCAAACATGAAGTAGAGAGATGTATGATTACGTCGTGGTTGACCATTTAACTGGCCATCCGATCTGGGAGCAACTAATCTGGGCTGCGGACATTGATAAGCTCAAGAGAAAGGTTGGCCAGCGACAGGTACGGCGCATCAGGAACGACATGGACGAAACAGAAGCCGGACGTCGTACAAAGAAGTGCTCCGTTTGCAGGGAGTCTAGGCACACCTTCAAGAAATGCACTACGAGAAATCTTCAAGACGAAGGAGACATCGGCACTCTGGACGTCGCTGCGGGGACCTCATCCAGTCGCCCGACTCGAGGCAGTCCATATGGGGGACATTGAGTTCGCGGCCACAGGAAAACACGGACAGTTGTAATATGTTATTGCCAATGTTCTGAATTATCATTGTTATGACGTTTTGCTGAATGTTATGTAATATCAGTGTTATTGGTCGTAGTTTTGATATAAACTAAGTGTTATGACGTTTTGCTGAATGTTATGTAATATCAGTGTGATCTGTCGTAGTTTTGATAGTAATGACAAATTCACATTTGTTTTCTTATATAATATGCAGTGCATGTATATGAGCAATGTTATGTAAGAGGTCATTTCTCCAAAGTTCTCCACCGTGTATGAATTCCTGGGCGCATTGCAATATCATTTACCTTCCTTCTTATGAATCATTGATACCTCAATGGTCTTCGTAGAATTCTTAAAAAATTCATCGCACTAGAATAACATACAACGATCACAAAATGTTATTGCGAGTCTAACAGATTTCGTACCGTTGAAAATTTACGAAAATCACAAACAGACCAACCAGTTTAGGGTTTTAGCTCGCTCACATGGGATTCCTAATGACGACAGTAGAATCCGCCATGGAATCAAATAGCGATGGGAAGTCGCATCGCAAACAAAGGGTCAATAGAAATCATATCGTCGATTCAATCGACGACAATTACCCATCACCAATAACTGGCAACAGATAGCCATTTTTGTAATTTTTTGGGTGGCTATTTATTTTTGTCATTATCTTTTAAAATAATATTATTTTAAAAAAAATTCCCACGACCACATGTTCTCGTCGCAATCTGCAAGTGAAGTTGAGCTCTGTTTATCTGCCAATACTTGCACACTGAAGGCTCTTTTTCAAAAAAAAAAAAAAAATTGATCAGCTCTTAAGTTATCCAAAGATAGAGATAGACAACTGATTTCTTCATTGTGTATTTTTCCCTTTTGTTTTGCAAATTTCTTTCATAATCAAAGAGTAGTGTACAATGCCCAGTATGAGACGAACATGACCAGGGAAAGCACATGATTCATCTTTCTGACCCAATTTCCTCATAACCCCATTCATCTCTGCATCCTAGTCAAATTTTCTGATCAAAATAATCAGAGCAGCATGACGAATTACAGTCTTGTCTTGACCAAGTCAAGACATAGAACAGTAATGAAGCAATCATTCTGACTGAAAATTATTCAATCAAAGAACCAAGAACACGATTCTGACACAAAAAAAAAAGTCCAATCTTGACCGCAGACATTGGAGCTGTTCAACGACCGGAGCTCGCTGCCGGGGAAGATCCCGTCGGGGCTCTTCAACTCGTCGTTCGACAAGGAGCCCGGCGCGGAGTGAGGGGAGAGGCGGAGACGGGGGAGGCCGACGCGCGAGCTGGCGAGGAGCTCCGGGACCGGCGGCGACGATCGGGACGGCGGGAGGCGCGGCGAGGGGGTCAAGAGCGAGGCAACAGGATTGGGAAATGATGGGAAAAGTGAGGAAAACTAGATTTATATGCAGTGGCAAAAACTTGAGGGCTATTTTGGTAATCGAGGGGTTGGCCTAAAGTCGCTCGTAATTGGGATTATAGAACAATATGGAACTATTAGCCCTACCAAACAGGTACCTGGTAAGCTATGGCCGATAAAGCAGAATTATAAGCCCAGCCAACTAGACAATGGGATCCCCTTAAATTCTGCTCGGTAAAAATTAAGCATGCGAGATGCGACCTCACGTATTTTTCCCAAAAATTGTGCCATACGCAACAATCACACTATAAACGACTAATAAAGAAGTTGTCTAATCCAAAGTCCAAAGCATGCACTTCTAATTATAAATTTGCTGCAGTAAACCCACCATAAATGGTAGTCTTTTCGATCCAGTGACATCTCATAGTGATCCATAGGTGCTACAGTTTGACAATAGATCGATGTATAAACACAGCAGTCTCTCGGAAGATACTCAAGTGGTACATAAATTTTATTCTACATATATATCTCCATGCCAAGTATCTTCGAGGACTGGCACAGGGGGCACAAGCTCAGCTTGCTCTCGCACACTTTGCATAGGCAGAGATGCCGACAAGGCAACAAGAGCATGCATGCCTCACTTGATTTACAGACCCTACAAGCCGTCAAATCCTTGGGGTGCCTGTTCTTCGATATCAGTTGCAAATTGACGGCCCCACCATTGCAACAGGATGCTGTGTCATCTACCTCGCTATCACCACAACCTTCTTTGAAATCCTTGCTTTGATGGGCACATACCTGTTCCAAGTTGTACTTGAGTGCATTAATCATGCTCTCATTGTACTTGGCCCTTTGCTGCCATGCACCAACTTCCATTGCCAACTGTTTAATCTGGTCCTCAAGTTCAGAGTTCCTTTTGTTAATGTTCTCCACTTCTGCCTCTTTATCCCGTATTTTTCGGAGTATCTTGTCCTCAACAGAGGCCAGGGCTTCAAATTGCTTTGCCTGAACTTTCTCCAATATAGACTGCCTCAGCCGCTCACTCTGCCAGTCAAACAAATTTAGTTAGAACACTAAAATATTGTGAAATAGTTAATACCAAGCTTACCTTTTTTAAGAGTATTGCAGTATTAATTCAAATAAAATATATCTCTAAGGAAGTAAACCCAACTAACAAAAAAACTAACTATTTCTATTTCTATTTCCCAGCTACTAATGCACCCGCAGGTCCAGCCATTAGGACTGACTGTACTTGTTTATCAGGGCCTGCAATACTTGCTCCGCTACCAAGTGCATCTTTTTCTTTTGATGTTCCACTAACTCCTTTACTTTCTCTGGTTTCTTTTGGGGAATTGTAAAGGTTTCCTATTACCAACATCATTTCAACGGAATAAATGAATGTAGGCAAGTATTATTTAATTCGTTAGGCATGATCCAAACTGATATGCTCACTGGCCAGAGAAACTTTCTTTCGTCATGTAAACACAAACTGGATCATGTCGCTGCCAAATAGAAAGTTGACACTTCAGCTGAAGCACATGCAACAAAAGCTTCTCCTTTTTGCTTGGTTTGGTTTACATACAATACCCATACCCTCTTTTTCTTTCTTCCCTTCACTTTGATTATTAAAATATACGATGTGATACTAAAATAAAAGCAAGCTCTACATTCCTATTACCTAGCGATTAATTGCATCAATTAGCTTAATATCCATGTATTTGATGTGAGCTAAGAAACCCAACGCTCACGAGTCATGAAGGAATGGAGTTTAGCGAGTATATGTAAATGAATAATTTGACCAATGTTGAAGATCAGATATCATCGTTTGCAGGTTAATCGATAACTTAAAACTCCAAATTGAAGGAAGCAAATCAAGAATAAACAACTGGAAAATTTGTCTAGTCAACTAAAGAAACAAGAATAAGAACTAAGAACACAGCCAGTATACAGATAAGACCTTGATTTTATAATTATTTCATCAAATGAAAATGTGTTGCAGTTTTGATCATTGAACAAGGAGAGGGCATACAGTAATGTAACAGGCAGACCATGTTAACTAAGACAAAAGATGCCGAGCTCCATTTCTACCAAAATTATGTTTCATTTTGCTTGATGTACTAGAGCCCTAATGTCTTGTGACACCCTAGCCCATTAGTAGCAAGCCCAAGTGCTCCTATGTGTGTAGTGGTGGTAGACTGGTAGTGGGTTAGCCCCACATTGGAAAGTTAATGTGAACTGTACTGGCATATAATGCTTGAAGGTTCAAACGTAGTAACTCCAAGGCAATCCTTTTGAGTGAAGCAAGATGAAAGCCCGAGTTGCTAGGCATGCATAGGTCCGTCCTGCATGGCGGTGTAAGGGCCAGGTTTTAGTGCATTTTGGGCCCTAGGGTGATGCTACACACATATATCCAAGCACTTCATCCCTGGACAACGGTCTATCAGAAAGGCTACGTGTCTACTGGGCATCACCATATTACGTTTGACCTCGTGCTCAGCAACCAATTAGGGAAATTGGCTGCTAGATTGGACACAAAAATGAGGGAATTACTTCAGTACTCCACCTAACAAAATTGGCAAAGATCTTAAAGCATAAGTGGTTATTAAAGAGTACGTGAAAAAAATCTGCAATATTGGTAATTAGTGAGGTTTCCATTATTCCAAATCTAGCTCCAAAACCAGTGTGTTTATCCCTCTCTGGCCAAGACACTGAAAAGGAAAAATCAGTGCTCCAACATGAAAGCACTAAAGATGTTTAATCATTCATCATTCCTGCCCTCCTAGTCTATTAAATGTTTTATTGGCCAGTGAATGCATATGGATCGATATTGTAGGGATGAAATGATTGATGAACACTGCGATACTGATCCAATGTTTTATTTTTTTCTTGTGGGAATGGAAATGATCAAATGAAAAACACGAGATACTTTTTTTTCTAGAAATATGAACAATGGAAGTTTAACCCCCTAAGGAAGCGCTTTATGAAGCTTCTCGAAATTTGATTGATTTATTTCTTCCTTTTCTACATGAGGAAGAGGGCAGTAGTTTCGAAGAAAATAAAAACAGGTTTACTCCACCCCTTTTAACCTTCCAAAAAAGATTAACTAATATAAAAAAAACAAAACAAAAAAAGAATTCCATCTATCCCCTACTGGCAGCAGGAAATAAGTGGCAAGCAACCCAAAGATCGCGTGGTCAAATAGATCTCTCTCATAGAAGAAGAAGAAAAGGGTTGATTATGTATTGCCATGGCCTTGTCATCAAGGAAGGTCAAGAACTCAAGCAAAAATTTGAAGACGAAGAAAGAAAAGAGAGATGAAGTCTGTTTCTATGAGAAGAAATATCAAAAGTGCCGTTCAACTAAGTAACCGCTAGAAGTAAATAAGTAATATTCACCCTTTATTATCTTCAAAATTCGTGAAATATTCTTTTGGTGGAGTCGAGTGCCGAAGCACTTCCCTCAAAATGATCATTTGTTCTTGGAGACCTGCCACTCATCACGAGCCGCATGGTCTTCGTGACAAAGGCAGAAACGACCAACATTAGCAAACGTAGAGAGACTATCTATGTGCAGTGCATACTCAACATGTACAACTAAATGGCCTGCAAACACTAAGCTTCATTAATTTCCCCTACAAAACCTCACCAACTGATCGAGAGGACCTCATGTAACACATAGAATTGCACAACTACCATTATTACCGTATTAGCAAATCTCAGAAAGTAAAAAAGGTTCAAGAGTGCGTGACCTGGGCCTTGATGAATCGGTCCATATCAGCATCGAGCCGCTGGACCTCACGGGAGATGTCATCATCCAGCATCGGCAGCAGGAGCAGCGGCGAATCGCCCGAGGAGTTCCCAGCCCCGGCCCCGCCGCCGCCGCCGTGGCGCCGGTCCTCAAGTGAGAGCGCCAGCCCCGTCGACACCGCCGAGCCCGTCTGCAGGAAATCGATGGACGACATCTGCGAGTTCTCCCCCAGCAGCTCCTGCTCCCTCGGCTGCCTCCAGCCCAGCCCCGCCGCGGCCGTCAGCCCCACCGCGTCCACCACTACACAGAACAGAGCAAAAGCCCTCCATAATCAGCGTCAATTCAAGCGGAATTTCAAGAGGCGAAGAGGTCCCGTTCGCGGAGAAAGCTTACGATGTGGCTGCGCGGCCTGGTCCGGGAAGGCGGGCGGCGGGTTGAAGAAGGAGAGAGGCGCCGGGATCTGGCCATCGACCGGCACCGGCAGCGGGTTCCTGCCAACAATTGCGGCATTAGAAAGGGAATTTTAGCGCGATTCTTACCATAGGAAGAGGCGTAGAAAGGCCGTGCAAACGGAAATTGAAGTCAAGCGCCTACCTGAAGGAGGGAGGCACCGGCTGCTGCTGCGGCGGCGGGGCCGCGGGGTGCGGCTGCTGCAGATGGTGGTGGGAGAAGAACGCCATGGCGAGGACGGGGAGGAGGGTGGAGAGAGGGGAAAGGGACAGGTCAGAGAGAGGGAGGGAGGAGAGAGAAGGCGAAATGGGGCTCTCTGCAGTAGTGGTGGCAAATAGACAGAGATACAGGGATATGGCTTTACTTCAGTGTGGTTCAGCGGTTAACATGTGGGGTCATAAACCGTGGAGCCCATAAGTCAGTTCCATATTTGTTTATTTCATGTGCGCTACGGGTTTTCGAGAGAAAATTTGCTTAAGACCCCCTACACTTTTTGCTACCAGTCTTCAACGCTTCACTGGAAAATTAAGTTATTACCCTATCATAATAGTATCACCCTATAATATGGGGAGATATCGGAGAAAATGAGTACTTTTTAAAGATGGTGCAAATTCCACTAAAAATGTTTGTGCAAGTTTTCAAAAAAATTCAAAAGTATTGTTAGCTATAGCCTATAGGTAAATGTATGATCTATATCGATGCAATATTTCAAAAACAGTCTCGATTCAGTTTGCGAGATGCAAAAAGATAAATACTATAATTTTGTATAGATATAAATCGTGTCTTTACCTATATATGACTATTTGTTTTAGATTTTTGGAAAATTTGTATGCTTGATTCTACTATAATTTGCACCATTTTCATTAAAAAAAACTCATTTTCACCTAATATCCCCCCTATAATATTCGTCTAGAGAGAAAGGCACCAACACTGTACTTTACAACTCGTATATATCAAAATGTACCTTGGCTACCCTACGGCCACTAAACATCTACCATTTGGTCGTATAAACCCTAGTGCAACTAAGATCACTGTGCATATGAGATCTCTGGTCGAGCCGTTTGATTTGGTGTATGCTCCACCGGGCTCAACGCCTCGACCCGAAGCCCTGCACATCCCCGTTAGATCTGAGTAGGGATAGCAATTGTGTCCGATTATCTATGTACCTGCGGACAATTGTCCTAATGAAGCCAGATATGGAAGGCTGTTTTTACCCACGGGCATAAAAATGGGAGCAATTCTCTGCCCATCGGGTAAACGGGCGCGGGTATGGGTGAGCTCTACCCGCGCCCGTCACGCCCGTTTACCCGTCAACCCAAACTGACAGGTGGGGCCATCCTCTCATCGATCCATCTGTCCATTAGTCGTTACCCCGACGGTCTGACCCAACCCCAAAGGCCAAATCGGCATCGCACTCCCCAACCTTATTCCCCCGTCCGCCCACATCTTCTGCGCCGCCAGCATCCGCACGGCCCTTGCCCCAACACACGAAGAAGCGCCAAGCGCCTCCTCACACCCGACCGCGCTGCCACCATCCTCCCTGCTGCTGCCTCCTCCCTCCCAACAGCCTCGTCCCGCTCGGCCGATCCTTGCCCCAACACGCAAAGGAGCGCCTCCTCACACCCGGCCACGCCGTCACCTCCAGATCCAGATCGTCCAGGCCACCGCCTCCTCCCGCTCGGCCGATCCTTGCCCCAACACGCGAAGGAGCGCCTCCTCACACCCGGCCACGCCGCCACCTCCAGATCCAGTTCCTCTCGGCCGTCTCCTCCCGCTCGTTGAAGTTCCTCCCCGCCCGCGCCACCACCTTCCGCTTGGTGAAGTTCCTCGGTGAGTTTTCTTGATTTGTGAATCGGTCGCCTCCTCCTGCCTGGTAGCCATGTACTGATTTTAAGTATGCAGAGATCAGATGCAATCTCATAGCATTTTGTGAATCGGTCGGCAAGAATACTGTTGTCTCGTGCAATGCAAGATCATGGATTGTTCGATGAACGAATCAGAAAAGAAAAGGAGGGCTTGTATAGCCTTGTACTGATTCAATTTTCTGTGGTGTTCGAGTACATTAGTTGCATAAATGTTAAAACAGAAAGGCTCTAGATCAATTTTCTGTGGTGTTTGAGTACATTAGTTGTTGTCTTGGCGAACTTGACGTGTGAATTGTGATGAACTTGATTAGTTGTTGAATGTGTGATGCATTGTTGATGTTTGAATTGTGATGAGCTTGATGTGTGTATTTTTTATGTGTGACGAGCATGCTCATGGCGATGGGTACCATGGTGGTCATGCATTGTTCGCATGTAACGGGCATACCATGACGGCAATACCAGTACATGCAGCGATGGGTATAAGCGAGGTTCTTCGCTCATCGTCCTTCGCGGGCATACCCGTAAAGAAAAATCGGGGTCGCAGACATAGATATAGACAAACATTACCCGTATCCGTCGTACCCGATTACTGTCCCTAGATCTGAGGTTCAGCAAGCCCAACCATGCAGATGGTCGTGCGCAAGCAACCCGAATGGAGGCACAAACTTTGCTGTTGAAATGGCGTTACGACCCGCAACAGGTCAGGTACTTCTAAGTCTGGATCTGCACTCCTGAGATTGTGTGCAACTGGACTGGCTCCCTGCTTGTTGACGCAGACAACGTCTCTGGTGAGTCGGAGTTTCACTAAGATATCGTTGTTTTTCCTAGGGAGGCTTAACATTTACTCCACTGTTTCACAGTATTTGTGCGCATATATCAAGGATACACAAAAATTAAGTACTCGTTCATAAAAACAAGTTGTTTTGGATATCGACACGGTACTCAAAATACAACTTTGTCAGCTAATTACTATTGTAATATATTTGTGAAACCCAACAAAATTACAATATTATGAAAGTATTTTTCGAGACGAATATATGTATCTAATCTAAATATTTAAAATGATATCGATATTCAAAGTTTCAAAAGTTTGATTGCATGCATCGTTTTTTGTGAACCGGAGGGACCGAGGGAGCCATATTTAATATAATTGGATCATGTTTGCCTCCATTAGACAGACATAGCACTGCCCATGTAAGTATGGTCTAATTCTATTAAATAGTAATTAAATAGTGTATGTCTGTGAAACGGAGGTAGTAATACGAATTATGGAGATGATTTGGAGTTGTCAAAAAATATAAGGGTCTATTTTGCAAAAGATCACCTTCAAGTTCCAAGACATTCGTAGATCCGGAACAAAACGCAATGATATTTGAAAATTTCCCAGTTTTCAACTCAAGTTGATAGAAATGTTAGACCATTCTTACATTTTGTTTAGGTAATATCGTGGAATGTTAGAAATGTTATAGTATTAGCAAACTGCCGAATGAACTCGCAGTCTGGATTCAAAAATTTTCACGGTACAACGCGAGAAGGTTCTATCTAGGCTCATAGCACAAGCCACAAAGAACACGTGCATATGGAAGATAAATTTTATGGGAGAAGGTCTGGTGAGGCTCCTCTCCCACGACCGTCCGACCGCTCTCTCCATACACACATGCTATAGTGTATATCTGATGATCTGACGACTGTGGAGGAGGGGTCTTACAAAAGCCCTCCTCTATAGAATTTTTTTTGGTGCATATGTGCATCCCTAGGTGCTAAGGTAGAATTTGTTTAGCACTAATGCCAACGAATGAACAAGTGCTAAGCCTGGATTGCATGACACTGAAACAAACCTTAGAAGCTGATGCTATAGTCAGAAATGTTGAACAATTCTTTAGCTAAATATCTGACGTGGTGCTAAGGGTTGAAATAAAAGTAGCTAACAATATTCTTGTAGAGAGATAGGTGATGTGTTTACCTTAGCACCTGCTTTAGATGCTAAAAGATATGCATGCTCTAACAAGATCATGAAAGACGATTGTTCCGATTATTTCCTGCAGAATGCTCTACCACCATATCTCGTATACCGGTATACGATTCATGACTTCATGCAGCGCAATTCATTAAGCTGCGGAAAATGTGCACATACCCAGTATCACCAGCTAAGGCCAACGATGAATGCAACATACAAATCACACCAAAAACAAGCTACAGAAATAGGTATACTACGAAAAGGGATCCTCTGCTCTGCATTTGATTAAGGTGCATCGGCATTAGAGCGAGCTCTATCGTACAATCGAAAATCAAAGTACATATCAACCACTACAGTGATTATGCTGCGGCATACTGTCGACCTTATCACAAAACATTGTTCACACGGTAAACCTCTACGGTACTGCAGAGGATCCAGATCCGTATGTTAAACTCTTGACAACGTCACAATGGTTTTACTCAGCAGAAAATGAAAATTAATCTGTAACAAGAGTTCTTATGTGCTTAACCAGCACAACCAGCGAAGCATGTGTATTCTTCTGTTAAGCAGTCATAAAGATAGTTGTGCACACATTAGCCGCAGCATGATCCACAAGCAGGGAGAGAACCTGAAATTAGTGAGTTTGGTTAGAGAACTTAAATCCACCGCGCTGAAAAAGGATACTATGGGTGTGTTTGGTTTGGCTGGGTGAACCAGGGTGGATGGTACATGATGGATAGGGATGGTATGATACAACTTATGTATTTGGTTAGTGGGATGAGATAATTCAAGATTTCATTTGGTTGCTTGAATGAGATGGTACCGGATGGTTCAAGATGGGGTTTAGTTTGAGGGATGAAGTTAAATGAGTTGTATACACATAGAAATATTACCACGATTAATTATTGAAATATTAGCATGATTATTAAGTTTACATTAATTACAAAAAGGAGTGTTTAACTAAATTAATTATTTGAACTATCCACTAATTGGCATGAGCCACTGATCAATGACGTATACACAAAGAGAGAGAGGGTAACAGAGAGGACACTCTTGTCCCTGTACCGCGTGGTTCGTCCGTTTTTATGATACCGTTCGGTACAACATATTTAGGGAATATTCTCATAATCTTTATGATCCCATCCAGAAAAAGTTGGTTTGGTTAATTCAATCAAACACAGGAACAGAGATATATTTAGAACAATCCCGTACATGTATAGCCCAATACACCAAACTAAGCACACCCTGTAATATGGAATTTGAGTACTTACTGTGATCATTAGATCGGAGGTCAGTTAGTGTGCGAGGACCACGGGAGCCACCTCCACCACCACCACCCCCATATGGGCCCCGCCCAGAACCACCACCAGGTCCACCATCCCATTTCTTACCAGCACCATATCCTTTCTTGTAGCTGTCTGTTTTTTCCACCTGAAATATAAAGCACGGGAATTAAATTGTGGTTTTAATTTCGGAAGCACATGGAACAAAAGGAAATTTAATGATAACAAAACAATTTGGGTAATACAATTCTGGTTACTTACTGAGAACATCGTGAGAAAGAACATTCTGATGAAATTCACAACAGCCTTAAAGAAGTCAGAGATTATGCTTAGTCGCCATATTGTCCGCTTGTCTTTCACAACACCTGAAAGATACATGAAGAATAAAATGAGCTTTCCTTTGATTGATGGTCGATCCAATAGAATGTTATAAGTTCATGCTACGTCCTTCATGATTCATGAAAGTCAAGAGTACCTCGTACACCTTGCCAATTTCTCAGGAGTGTACCATATTACAAACTTACAAACAAGGAAATTTGATGCAACTAGTGAGGAGTTTATATGAATAACTGCATAGTGTTAAAAATATATAACAAACAAGTTAAAATATTGCAATCATTTGATGCTTCACCACAATGACTTGCTTTCTTTAACTTGAAACATAATATAATTTTGATGTCCCAAACTGCAATTTTGGTTTTGGCAAAGATGCATAAATAGTGACCAAGTACATTCAAAAATGCACCTCAAAATTTTCTTGTACAAGACATGATCTCCAGGATACTAAAGAGTAAAGACTACTTCGGGCAATCAATTGTTATCGACTTTTGAATTCTAAGACATTTTCTCTATAAGAACATCTAGGAAATTATGTATCTTTCTTCCTTTCAGCTTGTAGCTACAAATGGAGGTGTAAATAAAATATTAGGAAAGTGCATAAGCTCGAGAAACTCAGAAGTGTGCTGTGGGGCCATGGAGATGTTACTTATAATTTATGAATTTACACTAAATGAACTAAGAACTTAAGACAACTATTGCTCACTTTGCTCACTTCCTTTGGCCTGTGGACAGCTGCCTATTCCCCTCAAATTCTTGTATAATCTCACTTCTCCTATTCTGTGGTTCAGCCACAGCGTGGTATTTAGAGATTCGATTCCCTTGAAATGGAAAGCGATGTGGGCGCAGTCCAAATACATAGGCAGATACTTATAATGGTGAAGTGACAGACCAGTTCAAGAAGAAAAAAACTAAATCCACATTAGATTACTAACTACAAAAGCTCAAGGGCTATTAATCTCATATAGGGAATACCTGTCACATTATGCCACGAAATATCATAACAGATTTGGACCTCCTCAAAACACAAACTTATCAATATTGTCACACTTCGTTCTATCTTCATTCTTCATCTTTTTTGGAAATTAAAAAACCTACATTTTCAACTAACTGAACATATAGAGAGGTCTTGATAAATGGACAATTTGGGTCAATGTTCCCTTAACCAACACCTAGTAGCATGATTTCATCTCTTGAAATGAGTCTCAAGTTTATAAAGGAAAGAACTATAGTTTTTGTGGGTAAAACCTCAGCATGGTGCCGCTGAGTCAATAAATCAGACCTATAGTTGTACTTTGCTCAAAGTATCTAGTATAAGAGAATATTTTGACAATCATGGTACCCAAAATTCTCTTTAATCCAAAAAACAACTGGTGTTATCCTGCTCCTACATTATCCAAAAGGACATCAAGGACCTTCTATCTACTTCAGGCTTATTAAGGCGTCGCTTAGGCGACGCTTAACGTAAGGCGGTCCCGGGGTGTCAAGGCGTCGCCCCACCTTGCCGTCGCCCGTGCGGCGTTGGAGAGCCAGATCCGAGCGGGAGGCGGAGCAGAAGAGGCCCTATGCGCCGGATTCAGGCGGGAGAGACCTCGGGACAGCTCAGGCGGCGCTGCGAGCAGAGGATCCGAACCGGATCCAGGCGGGAGAGAGCTCGGGCAACGTCAATGCCGGAGCCGGGGAGTGGGAGGAGCAAGGGAGGCCGGCCAAGACGCCGGGGAGCAGGGAGGCCGGCGCGTCGGGGGAGCAGGGGAGACCCTCCCTTCTCCCCGTCGTTCGCCATTAGCAGTCGTCGCCTTCACCTCCATGTTGTTCTCCCACTCTCCTTCCTCTGAGCCCTCTTCTCTCCTCCGTTCTCTCCCTCGCCCCTTTCCTTTCAATGGCAGTGGCAGCTGCACAATGGGATACCTTAGGTCTTCCCCACTCCCATCTGATACTCGAGTGGGTTGATTGGTTGGGCTGGGCCGGCCCAACTAGTGTTTGATGTCTCCCTCTATTCAACAGCAACAAGTCAGCATGTGTGTGTTGGAGGCCTTTTGCTGATTAGTCCTTCAGTATCTCTCTATTTCCTGCTGGATGCTATCAAATGTTGCTCCTTGACGTCCTGCAACCTTCGCCTTAGGATGTGTAAGGCATCGCCTTGCCTCGCGTCTTGCCGCTTAAAAGGTGTGAGGGGGGTGGGTCACCTCGCCTCGCCTTACCGCCTTAATAACCATGATCTACTTGAAGAGGTCCATGAAGTTAATGTAAATGAAGACCAAACAAATGGTGAATCATTGCACTATCCACATATGCAAAATTGCAACACGCATTATTTTATTCACTGTGTTTTTGCTAATTGGAAAAATCCCTCACACAATTAATTACACGCATTGCCTCTTTAACGGTTCGGTGGAACCTAGCTAGCTTGTTGGGTGCTATAGTACTTTGTGGTGCTAATGTCATGTACAACAATGCAATCACTAATGCATTATCAGTATATGGACACGGTGGTTTGCTGACTACAGTCTAAGATTACTTGGCTGAGCATAAAAGCATGGCCAAGAATTCAATTCTATGGCTAGTTTCCCCCCTAGGCGTCCAAAAAATCGGCATGTATGACAATTGAGAGGTACCTATACTATTTGAGAACTAGTAAACCACGCCCTGAGGACTAAGGAAGCAAGAACATCTTGGGCAAACAGTCAAAATGATACCCTACAATAAAAAAAGGGTGCAGGAAAGATTAATCATTGGCATTCCAGAGCAGCCATAGATGTTTTAGCATCAACTTCGTACATCTCCTTATCCCAGCTGTCTACAATAAAGTACCCAGGTTTCACTAAGGTCAATATTTTTTCAAGTGATTCCTATAACAAACCACTAGCTGTGGATACTTGTCTGGAACAATGAAACACAACAGCATGCTGCACTCGATGCTCTAGCGTCCGAATCTACACGAATACATGTTTAACCCGATAGCTACTACAGCGATATGATCATACCAACCATCCAGGTTGAAATATTTCACAAATAGGGCATGCAAACGAGCTCACCGTCACAAATTCGCAGATCGAAACTTCCACGGCAAGAAGAGTTCAGGGACAGATCTTACGGAATCTACCGAATCGGATAATCGGATTACCTCTCTCGACGTAAGCCATGGTCGAGCCGGCTGGATCGCCCTTGCCGCCCTCTGCGATGGAATCTAGGAGGAATTTAATTTAGGATCAGATTTTGGCTCCGGGGAGAAGGGTGTCGAAGGGAGAAGGGGATTCGCGAGCCTTCTTCCGCCTTGCGCGTGGACAGACCGACGGGCTCGACCGCTCGAGGGTCGCGGGCCTTGCGTCGTTTTAATTGGCTATTGACTCGAGGACCCGAGGATTTGTGTGTGTGGGGCCGCATGTCAGTGGATCGGGTTGTCACCGTGTCGGTGAGGGTAGCAACATGCCAGGACATAAGGCGCCACGTCAATTGAGCTTTGTGAGCCGTTCGATCGAGGATCTGTGGCTGACTATGCGTCCAAAGATGGTTCCCCTCTTACATCGAGTTCTTTTTATTTTATTTTTTTTAAAGTATTTTAAAGATAACCTCTCTCTAACTCTATTTCCAATTCTGACTCATTTGATCACGTCATGACCCATGGCATGACTAAACTGTGATGTCACACTACCAATCGCGGCGTGGTCAAACATGTCACGATAGCTCCCCGAGCCAACACACGTCTGTTTTTGGACTAGATCATGTCACGCCAATAAGAGTGGCTTGACAACACTCATTTTTTCCGCTGAGGTCCGTAGCGTGACAAAGTGCTTTTGTCATGTCAGACGTTGTGACATGATCAAAATGGTCAGAATTGAAAATAAAATTAGGAAAATGGTATCTTTAAAATATTCGTTTTAAAATATTTAAAAAAAAGATTAAAAAAGAACTCTCTTACACATTAGACATGTTCGGATAGGAGGGACGGCATTGGAGCGATGATAATGAGACTAGCAAGTTAGGATAGGCACGAAGCTGTCACGTGGCTAGATGGTTATACGTGTGTGTGCATCTATTTCACTAGTGTTTAAGTTTCAGACTCAGCGTTAGTGTTCATCAATTTTGGGACTTCAATGGGAAAGCGTACAAGTACAATGGAAAAGCATGCGCCCGCAATCTGTGAGTAAAAACCTGAATTTTTATGTATGAAGCACGCCAGAATTTTTTTTCTGAAACTTGAACTTCAATGTAAAACCCTTCAAACTCTTACGAAGAGTCTGTATGAAACTTTCCTGGAACTATTTTGAAACATGGGCTTTTGGTATGAAAGTCAATCACCTGAAGCTATTCGAAAACTCCAACCTGCTTTGAAACATCGTTGAAACACTCTGAAACTCCAACAGGCGGCGAAGTTTTTGTGAAAGTTGCTTGAAACTCTGTTTCTACATGAAACTTTGTGAAACATATGCGTGAAACCTGCTCTAAACTTTGAAACTTTTTTGCAATTTTTTTACCTGAAAATTGCTCTTGAAATTTAAAACTTGTTGAAACTTTTGATACTTGTGAAATCTGTTTTATATGCTGTTGAAACTCACAAATTTGTTGAAACAAGCTTGAAGCTCTCGAAACTCACCTGAAAGTCTTGAACCTGCTGTCCCGTTTGGGACGTATTATGGGAACTAGAGCCTGGCGCGCGCGTTTAACGTGCGTGTAGGAAACGTTAAGTTTTATTTTTTTAAGATGTAGAGGTTACGTCTAGTATTATACATGATTGCGAAGATAGTTATACATATATAGTATGATGTAAGATGTATTGAGCAAACAAAGAGAGACAAAGGTAGGTCTATATGCAACAACAAATAGTTTTAAAAATTGGACACTTTTAATTCGTAGTTTTCTAAAAGATAAAAGGCAGAAGGAGCATACTGAAATTTAGAATTTGTTGTCTGAAACAAGTATAGCGAGTTGAGATGAAGATGTGTCTAATATGATCATATAAAGGCAGGTCTATATGCAACAATAAACATTTTTAAAACTTGATAGTTTTCATTCAGTGTTCATAAAAGATAAAAGGCAGAAGGAGTATACTGAAACTGAGAACAAATTGAACGAAACAAGTCTATCGAACTTCGATTCTGCGCAGCTACATATATAGGAATTTCATAATATTACAGGACAAACATAGAACAATTGATGCATTCTTAGAGTCTATTATGTAAAAGTAAGAAGAGTGGGTGATGTAGTAGAGAGTACAAAATGAAGGAGTTCATAATATTACAGGACGAATATAGGACACAACATGTGTTCTGAAGAGTATATTAAATAAACGAAAAGCAGTGGATAATGTAGCAGAGGGTACAAAAAAAGGGATTTCAAAGGTGGAAGCAAAACGGTAGGTATGCTATTGCACCATTTTCTGACGAAGTGACTGTTCAGAGATCTGTTGCAGATTAGTAGGCTAATTTTGTAAGAGGATAAGGAAATAAACAAGGATATGTATAGACGATGGTATAGATAACATACCTGGAGCTAGTTGTTGCTTCCTGCATCCTGCCTACTCCTTTTTTAAGTTCAGTAGCAGACATATCCTTGGATGGTGCCGATCTTGTGCTGCAAAATTGTTGTGAATATTGTGAGGGCAGAGCATAAGAAGTTTTAGATAGTTAGGTGAGAAATTCCGCAGTAGTAATCACATGGTAATGAGCAGGAATAGGAATTAACAACAATTCAGATTCTAGCCTCTTGTGTTCTTAAACAAGCAAACATCTGTTATTGCAGGGCTTATCCAACACTATGACTATGCCTATGTGATAATATTATGTCAATAATAATGAAGTTTTTTTACATATATTTGTTATCACATAACTATATACATAATAGGATGGCGATAAAGCGGCACTGATTTGCTTGTACAATGTGCTAAATCTCTATATCATGTTTCATGTTGTTGTACTTATAAATGTTGCAAGTTCTAAAAAGAAATAAAATCGTTTGTTACAAATTTGTATGAATGCGAGCCAAAAAAAACTACGAAAACATATTGATTAATTCTATAAGACATGTTCGAAACTATGTACGACGAATCTTGTAACCATCAAGAAATGAACGCATTAATATACCTAGATAATAGAAAGTTAGGTCTATTGATAATTATAAAACTATGGTGGAGGATGCATAAAAGTATCCCCTGATTGTAATAATTTATATAGCAAATTGTCTGTGTACTCAATGTAAACAGGAAAATAGGAAGGTAATATTGGGTGAATTAGATAATAATAGTCTAGGATACTTACATCGATTGTTTTGTTTTTTCAGGACTATGAACGATATCTATTTCGCTGTTGAAGGAGGAAGTTTATTGTAATACTCCGATTATATTCCAAGGAAGAGTGCATGCAAAAGAAAAATTAAACTTTTAGAAAGGGGTTTTTTGTCGAAAATCCGCCAACCTGGGCCTTGGGCTTTGGCCCAGGTGGCCCATGTGTGGCCGGCCAAAGGGGGGCACCACCCTCCCCCACAAACCCTAGCCGCCCCCTATTCCTCCCCTTCTTCTTTGCTTGGCCGCCACTCCTATGCCCCACTCCTCCTGGCCGCCGCCCCTCCAGCAGTTCCCTGGCGCCCCCACCTCCTCCCCAATCGAGGCTTCCTGCTGTTTCAACTCCCCGCACTGCCGTCTTCCAACGCCACCGCTTCCCTGCATTGGTGGCCAGCCGTGGAGGAAGAAGGAGGGGAGGGAGAGAGGAGAAGAAGAGGAGAGGAGCACCTCACGGAGGATTCAGCGGGCGCTCGCGTCTTTAAGGGTAACGATCGCCTCCCCGCTGGTTGGATCGAATTAGATTCGTAATTGCCATGATTAGGAGATCGTTGTTCTGCTGCGATTAATTTCAGAAATATGTTCAATGCTTGCTCGTCAGTTTTCATGTATTTAAATTCCGAATTGGAGGATAGCGTCTCCTAGAGATTTGTGGGGTTTGACTTCAACTTTCCATAGATTTAAAGAACACCCAATTCGGAGTTGTGGTCGAGAAGTTGCGTTGGTTTCATTACTGCTGTACAGAAATTCTGACGAATATTAGCAGTCATTTTGTTTATTAAATAAGAATGTGTTAATGGCTGATTCAGGGAGTTCACCCAACACGATTGTCGTATAAAATTTCTTAATATTTCCAGATTATTAAAAATCATGAATTTTAGTTCAGCCATTTGAAAGATATGAATTTTCTTGTACTGTTGTTTAATCTGTCTATCAGATTATAACTTTAGATCTTCAACTGAATATTGGACTCAGATGTTGGTAGAATCAGAGGATCTCACCAACTAAGTTATTGTAGATAACTTTATTATGATTCCAGGAAGATAAAGTTCATAAATTTTGGACGATTGGAACGAAAGTTATGAATTTTTGAAGTTCTTGTTGTAGTCTGTCTTTCTGTTGTGGGTAGTAGAGAAAGATTAATCTATTAGCAACCTTTATTGCACTTTGGGAAAAATTGCAATAAATTTATTGAGGAAGCTAGTTCTCTGTAGTTTCCAGAATGGCTTAGAACATTGAATTTAGATGTACCAATTAAGAGATACGAAATTCCTAAGTTGTTAATACCGAAGATGACAGAACGATCTTCGGGGTTAAAAACAAAGGCTTAGATGGGTTATCATTCGGTCACCTGAGAAGTTGTAGCTATGTTTGTGTAGATTATAGGAAAGTTGGATTCATGACTTTTGGAGTTTTGACTCAAAAGTTATGGATTTTCCTTTAATAACTGTCGGTTTGGACAGATTGGGATTTAAGAGTGTATCGATTAAGTTTTTGGTTGCGATTAAGGCGATTGATTTCATTTTGTTCCATTGCTATGCTGAGCACTTTTGAACGTTATTCTTATAATGCTTTACGGTTGTCAGGTGGTGGTGAGAACCGGGGTTAGAGCATTCCTGTCACCGTCTTCTGTCTTGCGGTTGAGGCAAGTACAATGTGGATTGTATTGACTGTTATTTGTTCGTATTGCTTGATGCTCATGCTATGATTAAATTCTATGGACTACGAGAAGATTCTAATAATTCTTGTTTCCTTCCATGGATGGTAATCCATGCTTCTTGAGATTATGTCTTTCATATCCATGTATTCGTTCATTCATTCATTCATGATTCACCCACGGGAGTGGGAAGTAAAGTCTCATCATTTCAATATGGGCAAGTAAGACCCATCATTCCAATATGGGCAATTTGGATCCCCGTTTTGAATGTTTCTTCAAATGGGTCTTGGATCCCCGCATTTTGGATAATGCGAGCATGAGTGAACACCGACGGGTGTTCACTGGCTATACCGGTATAAGCAGAAGAGAAGAGCATGCATTTTATTCTTGCATAAGATTTCTGCCATTCTACACACGTATTTGAATATTGTGAATGTTGTGTTCTTGTTTCAGTATTTTTCATATTATTCTGTTATACTTGCTGAGTCGTGAACTTACTCTTGTTGTGTTGTTCTTTCTATGTGCCTCTTGAGGCAGTGACATGTGTGGGAAGGGGTAGTCTTGATGCACATCACACTTACACTATCCATGGAAAATTAATTAGTTCATTTAACTAAACTTCAAGTTCATGATAATTCTTTTAGTTCAGACTGTGTTCATTCTTCGTGATGGTTGATTCACTTGTGTTCATGGATGAACTATTTAAGCTTTTAAACATCAGTCATTGGTTCAATTGATTCTATAGGATTGAATAACTTGATTGATTGGATTAGACTTACATCCTCGTAATACTTATGATTCATAATGCTTTAGATTTAATTGTTAAATATTTGCTCCCATTGTGTAGTATAAATTGTTGATTTGGATTTGGATGATAATGGGAAAGATCTATGCTTAGATTAATTATCTTTGATAGATGCCATTCTTTATATTGGTTATTTGTTCTTAGTGCTAGATCATGATGTTTAGTAATGTGTTCTTCGGTTGAATGTTTTGCTAGAAGTTGTTAAGAAGTTTGGAATAAAATGATTCAGTAGAGTAGTTTAGTAACATCCTAAACTCTATGTTAGGCTGGGATGTTACATTTATTTTGGAGGATTTCCAAATAATGCATACACTAAGCAACCAAAAAATCTATCCCAGTGACAAAATCATTATAGTAAGCTACCTAAAAGACCCAACTAAATCATGCGAATTGGCGATAACATAGATAAAAAAATACAAGAAGGTTACGAAGCCTAATCGGCTCTCTGAGAGGTCGTAATGCGACTCTCGGCCGTGACAATGGTAGCGGCGGTTGCATTCACCCGTGTCGTATTTGTTGTGCACGGCCTCATCTCGCTCCCACTCTACATCCAAAGCAATAAGAGTCACGAAACTAAGGCGGTAGCATGATTATTTCCGCTCCACGCACCAAATCACACCTCCGAGATCCAAACTTTATACTGAAAGAAGCATGATTGATGCTTGCTTAATCGAGATCACTCCAACCAAAGAGATCAGATCACCGTGCAAGGTCGAAATTACATACTTTAATCAGGAGGAACGATCCAGTAGTAATAAATGGATTATCACAAATACAAATCCTACACAGTCTAGACAAAAACGACACAAGTTTTCACAGAACAGAGATCCCGTGGTTAGGCTTACCAGGATCCAATCGCTGCAAGAGATGAAAATTTTACTCTCGAATCGACCCAAAGAAACCCCAGGAAAAGACCAAAAGACTCGATTTTCCCTAGAATTCCCCGACCTTTCCGCCTCCAAACACCAAATTAGGATGTTAGGACGAGATATTTAGGTCCCAAACCCGGAAAGGAGAAAGTATGAACATAATAAATAGCAGCTGAACGAAACATAGAAACAGAACGATATATGTTTCGCTGCTAAAGGAAGAAGTTTGTTTTAGAGGACTTCCAAATAATGCAACCACTAAGCAACCAAAAAACTATCCCAGTGACAGAATCATTATAGTAAGCTACCTAAAAGACCCAATTAAATCATGCAAGGTGGTAGTAACTGTTTGTGATATGCCCTAGAGGCAATCATAGAGATGATTGTATCACGTCTATGTCTATGAGTTATAAAATAAATGTTATTCTGTTCCTTGAATGAATTGTCTGTTATAAAGATCAACAAGTATGTGACTTGTTGGTGAAGCTCTTTGACTTATATGATGTCGTTCTAAATGTATCCCTGGTCAGATGTCACTAGTCAGAACACTAGTGATTCATCGACCAGCGCATGTATTAATTGATGACCATGTTTCACCAGTCATGGATATAGGGATATCAAATCAATAATGTGAACACATGTTAGAGAAAATGGTGTTGAATTGACCCACCTTGAGACACTATTGAGATTGTTATGATTTTATGTGTTATTAGTTGGTCTCAAGCAACGATGATGTATAATCCTTAGACCTGATATCAGCATGGTTTCCTACATATGTAATAGTGCACTTAGAGGTTGACAAACGCTACTCTGTAGCTGGGTAGTTATAAAGGTTGCTTTCGAGTATACTATGAAATATGCGGAGGGATGTGACTGGTCGGATATGGGATTTTTCTCTCCTAACATAACAGGAGAGATATCTCTGGGCCTCTCGATGTGGTCGGATAAAGAAAGTGCATAGCCATACCACTAGTGGTCGAAGAGTTCGGCCACATGAAGTTATCCGACACTCGATCGAAAAAGTATTAAACAATCCATAGATGACATATTATCTCACCTGGAGTTTAACCAGATATTGCGAGGCAAAGGGAGAATACACGAGCAGGTAGTTTAGTTCGATCAAATACGGACTAGTCGTATGGAGATACGAGCTGGTCGTAGACTAGTCAAACATGATCACTCACTGGCCATGATCTGATCGTAAGGAGTTGCGAACTGGTCATGACTAAATATGAACTAATCGTATAGAGATACGAGCTGGTCGTAAGTGATGAGAACCTACTCGTAGATCATATTGCATTAAGGTTTGTCTGATATTATTTATGTGTATTCAGAAATCGTTATGTTCTGCTAGGAACCGCTAATGACTCGTGGTCGAAAAAGAGTTTCCGAGTCACAACCGATTCGCATGAACCTACAGGATCACACACTTAACGGGTAGGAACAAACGTGTTCGGATAGGATCTGTCATGAGCTATATATAAGAGGATGCTTGAGGCTGTTGGGAGACACACGTGTGAGACGACGTGAAACGTTCCACCGAAACCCTAGCCGCCATCTTCTTGAGAGCTATACCGTGAGAGTTGGTGCTAGCACACTAGCGGACGGTGTTCCATCTCTGGATGTATGGATACCGTAGAGACGCTACTGCGGTTGCTGTTGCGCTCGAGGACGATCCACGACTTCGCAAGGAATGCAAGAGGTTGCTGGAGGAGACAATCGGTGCCGAGGACGCTGGACGATCGACTACGACCACTACATCGACGTGCTCTATGTTGGATCAGACTGCTCTAACTCTTCTTCTGCTGCACTGCGCGTTTGGTGGTAACGATCTATGGTCTTCTACTTACATGGCTTCCTGGTTTACGTGGTAGAATTTTTTGAATTGCTAGCTAGTGTAGCCTACCCGTATCCCTTCAGTGGTACCAGAACCATCTTGCGTAGTTTTTGATCTAGATCGATCACATATACTTGATATGTGGCAGTAGTAGATTGGATCTATTACTGGTCGAGTCTGGTAACCTAGATCGGTTCATATGGATGGAACGATCTAGGCACTGGTCGATAAGATCGATTGGTTTTCGACGTTAGTAGATGGGTTTGCGGGAAGTATAAACTAAGAGCACTAGATGATTTATTGCGCTCGTTTATGATCTCATTGCATAATACTCCTATTGGTCGGAATTTTGCCATTGGGGATATGCCGTGATGCGTGGTCGTATTAAAGCGGTGATCAGATTGGATTATGTGTTCATGTCGCCTGATAGAATTGGATTCTATGCATAACACCTTTTGCAGGGATTGATGTGAATAGTATGGTCCATTGTGTATGTGATGCATGTATGGATTTTTCATGGCCTGCGTGTCATGCTGTGAGATAGTCATCGAGCTACATATTATTGTATAACGGTCTGCGTGTCGACATATGATGCTTGATATTATCGTATGTAATTCATTACTAGCTTTTAGGAGTAATTGCTTAGTAGATGAAAGCGGTCGGAGATTTCAAGCATGATGGTCGGAGGACAGAAAGCATGGTGATGGAGATCGTCATGTTGAAGGTCATACTATTTCACAGTTTAATATGATTATCTGTGAATGTTTATTTTGTCCCTGTCATGCTATTTATCATGTTTTATTATTAGATGTTTTAACATGGTAGAGTAGTATCCCTCAAGAAAATTTAAGTAAATTTGATGTATTTCCAATTGATGCGCCTATCATGATTTTGATCGTTAATTGGTAGGTCTACCAAAGTAGGGTACCATTAACTATCTTAATAAGATGATGTGGGTGTCAGACACCCACATGCATAGTATTGGTTTAACTTGACAAGGCTATCACAACAATTTTGGGCCTTGGGGCATAATGTTGGTCGCCGGGGCATAGAGATGCCACCTAGCAAACAAGAGTCATATGTGATATTATTGGCAAAGGGTTATCTACCTAAATCACTAAGTTTCTAGCAGTGATGTCAAAGCTCACTAGGACTTAATGATATTTGGATCTTGTACCCACTATATGATGTTAAAGGGAAACATGGTTTAGAACATATAGTAGGAGTATCTTTTATTAACTATTGGTGATTTAGTTCGACCAAGTACGGACTGGTCGTATAGAGATACGAGCTGGTCGTAGACTGGTCAAACTGGTCGTATGGAGATACGAGTTGGTCGTAGACTAGTCGAACATAACCACCAACATGAGTGTTTAATATAAGATCTTACATAAACATAGTGCTAAAAATTTGTATATATTTCTATTGTAGATCATGGCACCTACTACTTCTTCTGCACCTACCTTTAATTGATATATATTCTTGAGAAAGAAAAACTGAATGGAACCAACTTTATTGACTAGTTTCGTAATATGAGAATTGTTCTCAAACAAGAAAAGAAGGAATATGTTCTAGAGGGTCCTTATCCTAAGGAACCGAATGTCGATGCTACTTGTGCTGAAAAGAATGCTTATGAGAAGCATTGCAATGACGTAGTTGATGTGCACTACCTCATGCTTGCCACAATGAACTCTGAGCTTCAGAAGCAATATGAGACCACAGATGCTTACAATATGATTGTAGGTCTGAAAGGCATATTTCAGGATCAAGCAAGGGCAGAGAGGTATAATACCTCCAATGCATTGTTTTCTTGTAGGCTTTCAGAAGGTAGCTCGGTCAGTCCTCGCATGGTCTAGATGATTGGTCACATTGAGAGCTTAGAAAAGCTTGGTTTTCCTCTTAGCCAAGAGTTGGCTACTGATGTAATTCTTCAATCGCTCTCTGTGAGTTTTGAGCCAGTTATATTGATTTTTCATATGAATGCCACTTCTCCTACATGTTCTTGGGTATTTGATACTAGGTTGGTTGCTCATATTTACAATTCCATGCAGGACTGATAAGGAGCAAAAATTTGGCAAGAGGCGAAGTTGATCTTCGCGTGAGCAATAGAGCAAGAGTTGCTGCATTAGCTATTGACACTTTACTATTAGCTTTACCCTCAAGATTAGTTATAGAACTAAATAATTGTTATTATGTTCCTGCCTTAAGCAAAAATATTATTTCTGCTTCTTGTTTAGGAAAAGAAGGTTATGAGTTCAGAATAAAGAATAATTGTTGTTCAATTTATTTTGAAGATATGCTTTATAGCCATGCTCCATTGGTGAATGGATTATATGTTTTAAATCTTGACGATATGTCTATCTATAACATTAATGCTAAGAGACTTCGACCTAATGATTTGAATCACACTTTTATTTTGCATTGTCGTCTAGGTCATATAAATGAGAAGCGCATGATGAAGCTCCATAAAGATGGTCTTCTAAACTCATTTGATTTTAAATTATTTGAAACATGTTAATCTTGTTTACTTGGCAAGATGACAAGGGTGCCTTTCACGACCAAAGGTGAGAGGTTGAGTGACCTATTGGCCTTTGTACATACGAATGTATGTGGTCCGATGAGCACTCCGACCAGAGGTGGTTTTTAGTATTTCATAACTTTTACCGATTACTTTAGTAGATATGGTTACATCTACTTGATGAGGGACAAGTCGGAATCCTTTGAAAAGTTCAAAGAATTTCAGTATGAAGTACATAATCAACTTGGTAAGACAATTAAATATCTATGATCTAATCGTGGAGGAGAATATTTGAGCCATGAGTTTAGTAATCATCTAAAGAAGTGTGGAATTGTTCCACAACTCACTCCGTCGGGAACGCCTCAATGGAATGTGGTGTCTGAACGACGGAATCAAACATTGTTGGACATGGTTCGGTCAATGATGAGCCAATCTGATCTTCCATTGCAATTCTGGGGATACACTCTAGAAACAGCAGCTTTCACTTTAAATAGGGTTCTATCAAAAATAGTTGAAACGACACCATATGAGATATGGACCGGGAAGTATCCTGGATTGTCTTTTCTAAGGATATGAGTTTGTGAGGCATATGTAAAATGTTTGACGTCTGACAAACTCACACCCAAGTTGGATAAGTGTTTCTTTGTGGGGTATCATAAGAAAACTAAAGGATATTATTTTTATAATCGGGTTGATAACAAAGTATTTGTTACCCGAAATGGTGTCTTCTTGGAGAAAGAGTTTCTTTCCAAAGGAGTCAGTGGGAGCAAGGTGCAACTCAAAGAAATTCAAAAAACATCTTAAAATGTTTCAGCTCCTACTGAACCTCTACAGGATGAATAAAATGTTGTAGAACATGTAGATAAGGCATCAGCCCCACATAGATCTAAAAGGTCACGTCAATTGCCTATAAGGTATGGGCATGACGTTTTATTATTGAATAATGATGAGCCTAAGACTTATGAGGAAGTGATGGTGGACCCAGACTCTGAGTCATGGCTTGAAGCCATGAAATCCGAGAAAAAAATCTATGCATGACAATCAAGTTTGGAACTTGGTTGATACACCTAATGGTGTTAAAACTATTGAGTACAAATGGATTTTTAAGAAAAAGATAGATATGGATGGAAATATTCACATTCATAAGGCACGACTGGTTGCGAAGTGTTTCAAACAAATTTAAGGTGTTGATTATGACAAAACCTTATCACATGTCCCTATGCTTAAGTCTATCCATACCATTCTAGCTATTGCTGCATATTTCGACTATGAGATATGGCAAATGGATGTCAAAACGACTTTCCTGAATGGAAACCTAAGTGAGGATGTGTACATGACACAACCTGAGGGTTTTGTCGATCCAAAGGAAGCTAGAAAGGTATGCAAGTTTAAGAAATCCATCTATGGATTAAAGCAAGCATCTCAGAGTTGGAACATTCATTTTGATGAAGTGGTCAAAGGGTTTAACTTCATCAAGAATGAAGAAGAACCTTGTGTTTACAAGAAGGTTAGTAGGAGCAAGCTTATGTTTCTAATATGGTATGTGGATGACATACTACTGATCGGAAATGATATCCATATGCTTGAATCTATTAAAACTTCATTGAGAAATAGTATCTATATGAAAGATTTAGGAGATGCAGCATACATTCTTAGCATAAGGATCTATAGGGATAGATCTAAAAGGCTAATTTGATTAATCCAAGATATGTACATAGACAAGGTGTTGAAGCGATTGAACATGCAAGATTCCAAGAAAGGTTTCTTGCCCATGGCACATGGCATTAATCTTAGCAAGAGTCAGTGTCCTACGACCACTGATGAGCGAGACAAAATGAGTAGAATTCCATATGCTTTGGCTATTGAATCTATCATGTATGTTGTGCTATGTACATGAGCAGATATCAGTCGGATCCAGGTGAAGGTCACTGGATAGCAGTCAAGAATATTCTTAAGTACTTGAGAAGGACTAAGGATGCATTCCTTATTTATGGTGGTGAGGAAGAGCTGGTCGTAAATGGTTACACCGACGCTAGCTTCCAAACCGACAAGGATGATTTCATATCTTAGTCTGGGTTTGTGTTTTATCTTAATGGATGAGCAATAAGCTGGAAAAGTTCCAAGCATGGAACGGTTGCTGATTCCACAACAGAGGTTGAGTACATCGCGGCTTCCAAAGCTGCAAAAGAAGCCGTGTGGATTAGGAAGTTCATTAATGAACTAGGTGTGGTTTCTAGTGCTTCCAGTCCAATGGATCTCTATTGTGATAATAGTGGAGCCATTACGCAAGCTAAGGAGCCTAGATCGCATCAAAAGTCCAAACACATACTTCGACGATATCACATTATTCGTGAGATCGTTGAGAGATGTGATGTGAAGATATGCAACGTGCATACGGATTTGAATATTATTGATCCGTTGACAAAGCCTCTCCCGCAACCTAAGCATAAGGCGCACACAAGAGCTATGGGTATTCGATGCCTGTATGATTGACTCTAGTGCAAGTGGGAGACTGTTGGTGATATGCCCTAGAGGCAATCATAGAGATGATTGTACCACGTCTATATTTATGAGTTATAAAATAAATATTATTCTGTTCCTTGAATGAATCAGCAGTTATAAAGATCAACAAGTATGTGACTTGTTGGTGAAGCTCTTTGACTTATATGATGTCGTTCTAAACGTGTCCCTGGTCGAAACACTAGTAACTCATTGACCAATACATGTATCGATTGATGACTATGTTTCACTAGTCATAGATATAGGGACATCGAATCAATAATGTGAACATATGTTAGAGAAAATGGTGTTGGATTGACCCACCTTGAGATACTATTGAGATTGTTATGATTTTATGCGTCATTAGTTAGTCTCAAGCAATGATGATATATAATCCTTAGACCTGAGATCAGCATGGTTTCCTACATGTGTAATAGTGCACTTAGGGGTTGCCAAACGCTACTCTGTAACTAGGTAGTTATAAAGGTTGTTTTCAGGTATATTATGAAACATGTGGAGGGATGTGACTGATCGAATATGGGATTTGCCCCTCCTAACATAACAGAAGAGATATCTCTGGGCCCCTCGATGTGCTCCGATAAAGAAAGTGCATGGCCATACCACTAGTGGTCGAAGAGTTCGACCACATGAAGTTATCCGATAATCGATCGAGAAAGTATTGAATAGTCCATGAATGACATATTATCTCACCGAGAGTTTAACTAGATATCGTGAGGCAAAGGGAGAATACACGAGCAGGTAGTTTAGTTCAATCAAATACGGACTAGTCATATAGAGATACGAGCTGGTCGTAGACTGGTCGAACATGATCACTAACTGGTCGTGATCTGATCGTAAGGAGTTACGAACTAGTCATGACTAAATATGAACTGGTCGTATAGAGATACGAGCTGGTCATAAGTGATGAGGACTTACTCGTAGATCATATTGCATTAAGGTTCGTCCGATATTATTTGTGTGTATTCGAAAATCGTTATGTTCTGCTAGAAACCGCTAACGACTCGTGGATTGAAAAGAGTTTTCGAGTCACAATCGATTATGCATGAACCTATAGAGTCACACACTTAACGGATTGAAAAAAACGTATTCGGATAGGATCCGTCATAGACTCTGTATAAAGAGGATGCTTGAGGCTGTTGGGAGACACGCGTGAGACGACATGAGACGTTCCACCAAAACCATAGCCGCCATCTTCTTTAGAGCTATACCGTGCGAGTTGGTGCTAGCACACCGGCGTACGGTATTCCATCCTTAGACGTGTGGATACCGTAGAGGCGCTACTGCGGTTGCGCTCGAGGACGATCCACGACTTCACAAGGAACGCAAGAGGTTGCTGGAGGACACGATCGGTGCTAAAGACGTTGGACGATCGACTACGACCACTACATCAACACGCTGTACGTTGGATCAGACTACTCCAACTCTTCTTTCGCTGCACTACGCATCTGGTGGTAATGATCTATGGTCTTCTACTTGTATGGCTTCTTGGTTTTCGTGGTAAAATTTTTGAATTGCCAGCTAGAGTAGCATACCCGTATCCCTTCAGTAACATTGATAAAAATCATACAAGAAGGTTCTGAAGCACGAACCGGCTCTACAAGAGGCTGTGTGCGGCTCTCGGTCATGACAATGGCAGCAGCAGCTGCATTCACCGTATCGACACTGTTGTGCACGAGCCTCATCTCGCTTCCACTCTACATCTAGCAATAAGAATCACGGAAACTAAGGCGAGCACACGATTATTTCCGCTCCACAGATCGAATCACACCTCTGAGATCCAAACTTTATACCCAAAAAAGCATGATTCAGTCTGCTTGCTTAAATCAGATCACTCCAACCAAAGAGATCAGATCACCCTGCAAGGTTGAAACTACATACTTTAATTAGGAGGAACGATCTATTAGTAATAAATGGTGACGAGGATCTAATAATCCTCATTTTATATTTTATCTATAATTCTTATTATGAGTAAATATGACGTCATGTGGTCCCTAGGTATACCCCTTAAATTTACAAGGAAGAAGTCTACTAGGTGGTCGTAAGTTCTTCTACGACCACCCCCATAATCGTAAGTCTTGCTACGACTACCTTATGGTCGTAAGTTCTTCTCGATCACTACCCGATCGTAAGTTATTCTCGACTACCTCATAGTCGTAAGTCTTGCTCGACTACCTTATGGTCGTAAGTTCTTCTCGACCGAATGTCACCACGACCACCTTATGATCAATAAAACCTACGGTAGTGGGTTCAATTGATTAAGGAATCCAAACGATCAACATACAATTTGTTATTATGCGAAATAATGACCGCATATACCCCATTATCTCGACAAGTAATCGCGTGGCGTGAAGGAGTTACCATCCCGATAATTCTTTAAAGCGTCGTGAATTCTTCGATTTGATGAGGCGTCTCTTCAGTAGGGGAAAACGGCTATTCCTTCACGACTATATAAAGGACATGGTCAGAGAGGGAAAGAGGACAGAGCAATCGAGGCGTACACACACACTATCGAGGGCTATCAGGAAGACAAGTGCTATCATCTGTAATAGTCTTAGTTTTTCTCTTGATTGTTCAGAATACACTCAATACCATACACACATAGGAGTAGGGTTGTTATTCTCTCCGGAGAAGGCCTGAACCTGTATAAAAATACCCGTGTCAATCTCTTTACGTGATTCCATTCTAGGAGACCCCCAAATCAAACAATCTTTACGTAGATCGGTTCTAAAAGCAAGCGGTTAGCGCCGACCGTGGAGATCTTCGGTAATCTCTTGTCAACATACTCTCTTTTTCCAAATCTCATGCACTCATGGCGGAGAATGGAGCGAGGAGAACTGGTTTAACTTGGCGGTTCTGTGACGTCGACATGGATGCTTGGTTTCAATTACTGAGCCGAGTATCGACTCATCGATAGTGTTGCTACCTCAGGGGATCTTTCCGCAGATCCGAGGAGACAATGTCGTGATGGAGTTGAGGAGGATCCCTATCCCCACAACAAGACGTCCAACAGAGGAATCAATCCTCTTAAGGACAAGGGTCAATCCGACCAGGACTACACCCAGGCGAACTCACAACCTGACGAGTTTTTCCTCCAAGTGTCAGAGTCCCCTAAGGCGGTCCGACTTGGTGAGACAAGTTCTGAAGCCATAATTCGAGGACTTCACCAACATCTGGTGGTCCTCTCTCCGGATGACCCGGAGAGAGCGGGATCAAGCATGCTTTTCACGCAAATTCGATCATCTCTCGCAGATCACACTGCGGATGGAGACGGTTATAACCCAGAGTTCCCCTACCTGGAGGGGATTACTCCAAGTCGCCAGATGGTGTCTCTCGACTACTCCTCGAGCGGGGAGGTGAGAGACCATGTGGAGGTCGTCCCGTATGTGAGTGATGAGTAATTGACAAAGTTTAGGATAGTCGAGTTTGGGTTGAGTGGTTCGGAGTCGAGTCGTTGCATGGCGCAATTGGGCTCTGTCGGACTTGGTCAAACTTGGTCGTATGGGATTAGGATGCATATTCCGATGATTCGACAGGTTTGGACTTCATATGTGGTAAGTATGATGGTATTTACGCTTTCATGTATCGGCGGTGCTATTTGATGTGTTTCTTGTACGTGTATTGCGGGACATCGGGTGGAGTCGTGGCGAGACACATTGGACCGGACTAGGTGCAGTGGCGCCGAGGTCGAGCGGTCGGGATGTGTCGAAGGCAGCGTGGACTCGAGGTGGTTGCGAGGCGTCTTGAGACAAGGAGCGCTGAAGCTTCCGGAAGGTGCGGGAGGGCGAAAGCAGAATTTCGCAAAGGTCGCACAAGCGGGGCGAGCTCCGTTGGATTTAGCGGGCGTAACGGGGAGGAGACCCGTTAGCCAAGGCTATATAAAGGATTGGAGGGGCTGCATGCCTTCTGATGGATTATGGAGGGAGTTAGGGTTTGCTAGTAAAAGAGGCTTTGTGAGGTTGTTTCTCCTTTGCTCTTTAGTTGTTGAGAGTTGGTGAATATGGATAGGCAGTTGTCTCCTTCGTAGCTTTCTCCTCCCTGTATGGGTTGTGTTCTTGAGATGGGGATAGGTGAGGATTGAGTGGAAAGTCTTGTAATCACTTTCTTGTTCTAATGTCCAGGCGTATGGGGACTCCTCTATATTCCTCTTGACCTAATGAATGAAATCTGAAGTTTGTGTCTCGAACTCTGTTACGCTCTTCGTTACTCTCATTTGATGATTTCTTGATTTTGTGAGTTTTCTTGTTGTTTCTTGTTGGGAAGCCTCAAATTGGGTTCCTCTATGATGGAGTTAGTGCCACAAGATCATTTGATCGATTTCTAGAAGCAAACTTGGTTTAAATCTCGATTTCAGTTTTGGCCTTCCTCAGTTCATGATTTCGGTTTCTAGGATTTTGAGTGAAAACTTGATTCCTTGGAGAAATGGCATGAAATTTGATCTGGATTATCCATGGCTATTGCTAACATACCCTCAAAATTTCATGACCAAAGGATCAGCGACGGAGGAGTAATTTGATTTTTGGTGGAAGTCTGACGTTTTGATTTTTACACTGGTTTCTTTGCTTTCGGCCTGTGTGTGTCTTGATGTTTTAGTTAGTTGATTCTTTGCTGCGATTTACGCTTGTTGCGGCATCGCTTCTCTGTGTTTAATTGATTGCGATCCTTTTGTTTGCTTCTTCTTTGTATTTGTTTTAGTGCGTGTGTGGGCTGCTTGAATCCCTTAAAAAGCGCTATGCGGCGGATCTTTTTCTTTTTCTTTGTTGCGGGTGTTGATCTGCTGGTTGATCTGGCCAGTGGCGTGCAGTTCTTTGATTTTGGTTGCTGCGCCCGTAGAATTCAGATCTGATGGTTTCCTGTGCATGCTTGTCTCACTTGTTGATTTGTTGCGTGCTGATTTTGTTGTTCCAACTGAGATCTTTGTCTTGGTCAGTAGTTGATCGCTTATTTGGTACATCGATTTGTCAAATACCAAGAAAAAACAGAGGTCAGAGAGCTGTAGAGCGATCCACAAAATCTAGAGCCTGGCGCAAAGCGATAGTGATTCTTATCTCTCTGCATTTTTGGTTTTGTTTTTTACTTGTGTGCTGCCATCAATGATGCTTGGGAAGTAGGATTGGCATGACCAAAGCAAAATAATATCTGAATCTTGATGATCTACAGTTCGTGTTTTTCTTTTTGCTGATCTTCAACCATTTTGCATGCAGATTAAACAGTGGTATTTTCAGTTGAAATTTTTACTGGCTGGTCTCTGATTTATGCTGAATTTTTCAGTGTCACATGCGTTCCAGGTTTCAGCAGAATTAACTTTCTGTGAATTACTTTGTTTTGCTTCTTTTTGAAAACAAAAGAAAAATCAGTGTTCGTTTTCTCGGGGGCGATTTTTAAGAGAGCGACATTCACCCCCCCTCTGTCGCCATTTCGGTCCTACAATTGGTATCAGAGCCGGTTAACTATTTTCAATAGATCTTAACCGGTCTCAAGAGCCGTGGCGATGGACAAGTACTCGACCAAGCGCTTCGCTTTCGATGGCATCGATTACCCTTCCGGAAGAGCCGAATGGAGACATACATCCGTGCCTGGGGTATGCCATCTGGCGAAAGGTCAAGGTTCGATTATTTGTTCTGCCGATGAGAACATCAATCTGGGAACATGGTCGATGTTGAGGCAAATGCAAAGGCTAGGAACATCATCATCCGGGGTTTGAGTCGTGGCGAGTTTGACGCAAGATATCTCACTGTCGTCCGCCTCGACATCTGGGTGACCCTCGGCGCATACCATGAGGGCACCACCCAGATCAAGACGATGCACGACAGACCGGTTCAAACGAGAATACAACAAATTTGAGATGCTTCTTTGGTGAGTCCCTAGATGAGTGCTTCATGCGTTTTCACAAGATCTTGAGCAACCTCCGGCGGTCGGTCTCACATACCCGACTTCGGACAACGCTCGTCGATACTTATACTTCTGACACTCGTCTGCGCGTGTGGGAGATGAAAGTGACTACCATCAAGGACACCACAGACCTCTCGACCTTGACTCTTGATGCGGTAGACTCGCGTCTCAAGACTCACGAGATTGACATTGTCTCGAAAGTCGAAGTCACGATCGATGGCCCTAGTCACCGATCCCGATTAAACCGGTTCTCTTCTTGATTCGTTGTGTGGTTTCTCCTTGTCGCTCTCGTGGCGTATCGATGATCGCTAGAGCACTCGAGGATGAGCGGTGGCCCTCCTAGCTCGGAAGTTTTCTCATGCTTACAAGAGGAGGAGGGACGAGAAGAGGGAGGACACGTGATTTGCTTCGAGTGTGGTGGCCCCAACCACATCCGAGCAAACCGCCTCAAGCCGAGAAGGGCAAGAACGACTACGGCGGTTCGGGCAAAACGACTACACCGACAAGAACGCAACAAGAAGCCTCCACTCGACGCCCAAAGAAGAAGAAGTTCATAACCGGCAAAGCCAAGAAGCTCTTCCACAGCGTCCTCACCGCCTTGACGACCTCGACCTCGGCGAGGTGGAGGGATGGAGCGACGATGACGGACGGGTGACCAAGAGCCCAAGGATGGCGGCGGCGACTTCTCCCAAGATGTGCTTCATGGCCCTCGAGGGCGAACTTCGGCGACAATGAAAGTACTCAACACTGACGAGGTAGATCCCACCTCGAGCAGCTCAATCATGCTTTTCTTAAGCTAGGAGGTTTTCATGCTAAAGCTAAGGCTAGGTGTCTTTGAGTTAGAGAAGGAAATAGATAGACCATCACTAGAGATTATTGCTCTTACATCCGCCTTTCTAGTGATGATTGTGATACATGCTCTACTTTCTTTGGTTGATATGGAGAAGTTAAGGACCTCACATGATAGTGTGTCCTCCAAACTTGATAGTGTTAAGGTGGAGAATGTTAGTCCTTCTTTGAGTTAGAGTTGAGTAGGATGGTCATTACCCTACTTATTCTTGATGAGACTACTTCTCCCACCTCATGTGAGGTAAGGACATTCTTTGCTAGAGGATCTTATGCCATGCTCCTTGATCTGCCTGAGTCTTGTGAAAATTGCAATAACTTGAAGATGAACTTAAAGCAGGCGGATCATAAAATTCTTTGAACTACAAGCTTCTTTACTTGGCCGAGTGATTCATGCTTGAACTGCCCTAAGTTAATCGTTGAACTTGAAGTGTCTCCAAGCAGTTTCAAGATATGATTGATCATGAAAGGAAGTTGGCTAAGTTTGCTTCTAAGGACCTGTTAGCTCACCATGCATTAAGTGTAACAAACTAAAATCGACTTGATTGCTTTGGATGATAAATGTGAAGCTAACTAAGGACCTTCTAGAGAAGCCACATTGTGTTTGCAATATGATTGTGGAGAAGGGGAGAAGCCCGGTGGTAAGGATGAGATGCTTAGCAACGTGAACCAAGCGGCTAGCGATGGGGATCGTCCCTTGAGTCGGTTGTGCTTGCACAAGCCATTCTTCCCTCTCGCTTTGGTTCTTCTTTTGCTCCCTTACCTTCTTTGTCTCTTCTTCCCCTGCTCTTCTTGCACCTCTCTCTTTCGGAGTGTCGGTGACTTATGAACACTCTCGAGAGATTTGTAGGAGGCAAGAAGAAGCTCAATCTTATTCTAGACCAATCTAAGATCTGCAGATTTAATCGTGGTCTAGGATATGACTTCTTTGAGGACATGAGGAAGCATCCACCGCCGTGCTCGGACCCATAGCACTGTGTGATCGAGACCGAGCCAGGGACCGAGAAAGTCCATTTCAAGTCGGCGGGCTATGTCGAGGGATTTCTGACAATGAGGTAATTTCACATCTTTGCTTCTACCTCTCGAAGGTGAAGTATCACTTGCACCTTCTGTCGGAAGGATGGACACACGATCGTCGATGCTTGGTAGCGCCAAGATCGTAGAGAGACCATGTTGAGTCTCTTAGGAGCATTGAAGTCGGCCCGGACCTTGAGTGCACCTAAGACCAACACGAGGTCTAGGCTTGTTTCTTCGATGGGTTTGTGCGAAGATCGAGGACTTGGTTTTTCGAGTTTTTGGTTTTCGTCCTCATCTTTGCTTTCGATCGTGACTTCCGCGTCTGAGGGTAGATCTCGTTTTCCCCATCGAGATAGCTACCATGGCGTGTTCGATCTGTTGCGGTGCTCGACTCGCTCCTTCAGTAGCGATCGGACTCGAAGAACGACTTGGTCTGCTCTTAGACCTTCTGCTGTGAGTGACAGAGAGCGTGGGGTAGATAGAGGTCGATCGGGCTTGACTACTTCATCACGCCGGCGTGTTACTCGATATTGGGTGCCAAAATCATCGTTGATTTATCGATCTTGAGACTTTACTCTCTGTTTGACTCAGTTAGCGGGTAGGGAAGGAGAAGGTTTGGCTTGTAGACTCGGTTGTTCTCGTCATATGACCGGAGACTCCGTTGGTTCTCCTCCTAGCCCGCTCTCGGTGATGAGGCGATCACCTTCGAGACGCTTCGTGCAGGCAGCGTCATCGCCAAAAGTCTTGTCGCGTATTAATGCTTCTTTTATTCTTAAGGATGTTGCCTTGGTTAGTAAGCTGCGGTACAATTTGCTTTCCGTTTCTCGACTTCTGGATGACGGTTTGAGGTGAGCTTTAAGAAAAACAATTGCAAAATTCTTGATTCTTGGGTAGTCCGGTTTTGCGGATTTCTCGTTATGGGAGGATCTTTCGTCTTTGAGTTCTCTGAGTCTTGGCGATCCTCTCGGTGTTTAGTTGCTACGAGTCCCGCGATCTCTCTTTACGGCATAGGAGACTTGGTCATATTGGATTTGACCATTTGACCCGAAAGTTAGCGACCATGATCTCATTAAGTGGTCCGCCAAACTCAAGATGGTCAAAGATCTTGTTTGCACTCCATGCCAAGACGCGGCAAGATGGTTGCCGCTTCTCATCCTCCCACCGCATTACTATGACCGATGCAAGACAATTGCTCCACATGGACACGTTGGACCAAATCGAAATCTTGATCGGCGGGAGGAAGTGGTATGTTCTTGTTGTGGTCGATGACTTCTCGAGGTATTCTTGGGTGTTTTCTTAGCGTCAAAGGATGAGACGTTTTCACTTTTCCGAGGTCTTTTAGTAGGCTTCTGTTGAGCTTCACGGTGCCTTCGAGCGATCCATGATGACAATGGCACGGAGTTCAAAATTCCTACTTTGAGAGTTCGTGGTGAGGCAGTGTAGAGCACCGTTCTCTTCTCCATCGTCCCTCGGCAAAATGGCGTTGTGGAGAGGAAGAACCGTACCTTAGTCGAGATGGCGGGCGATGCTTGATGAGTACTCTACAGAGGAAGTTTTGAAATTTGAGGCCATTGCATTGCGTGCCATGTTTCAAATCGAGTTTTCTTGGGCACTCTTGCAGCACTTCTTATGAGTTGAGATCTGGTAAAGCCAGCGTCTCTCATTTTCGTGTGTTTGGTTGCAAGTGCTTTATTTTGAAGTCAGGGAACCTAGATAAGTTCGAGTCACGTTCTGTGGCGGTATCTTTCTAGGCTACTCGACTTCTTGGCGAACTTATAGGTGCAGGCTGCGAGTCTAGCGAGAATGGTAGAAACACGTGAGGTGACCTTTGACGAGGCGGTCAGGGGACTAGGCGGATATCTCGAGTTCTTTAGAGCGGTCCGAGACCATCTTTGTGGATGATGAGGACGAGGAGACGATGGTTGTTTACGATCCAGCTCCTCTTCCTCCTTGAGATGCCTTCTTCCACGGCACCTCAAGGTGATCGACCCTGCCTTCCGTTTCCTCCGGAGATAGTGGCTCTGTCCCTGCCTCGTCTGCACACGAGGTAGAGGCCACTTCTTCTTCTTCTCATCCAGGACCTCCCCGACATATCACGAAAAGGCATCCTTGAGCGAGATGATTGGAGACCTTTTTGGCGTGTCACACGCTCTAAGTCCGCTTTTCTCATTTCTGTCTCCATTCGCCTTTGTTGCCTCTTTTGAGCCCAAGGATGTTTGTCACGCCCTTTCTCGATGAGTCTTGGGTCAATGCCATGCATGAGAATTAGAGAACTTTGAGAGAAACAAGGTGCAGTCGCTTGTTGAGCCCCCACGAGGCCACAATATCATTGGAACCAAGTGGGTGTTCAAGAACAAGCAGAGTGAGGATGGGGTAGTCATCCCAAACAAGGCGAGATTAGTAGCTCGGGGTTTTCGAGTGTTGAGGTCTAGACTTTGAGAGACCTTTGCCCTGTGCTCGACTTGAAGCCATTAGAATCACTTGCCTTTGCGGCTTCTAAGGGTTTCAAGCTTTACAGATGGGCGTGAAGAGTGCCTTCCTCAATGGCCTTATTGAGGAGGAAGTCTCGTCAAACGACCTCGAGTTTCGAGAACCCCAAATACCCAAACCATGTCTTCAAGCTTTCAAAAGCGTTGTATGGACTTAGCGGGCTCCCGAGCTTGGTATGAGAGGCTTAAGTCCTACTTGTTGAGTCATGGGTTTGAAATGGGTAAAGTAGACAAGACCTTGTTTATCCGTAGGCTTGGTAGTGACTTTCTTTCGTCCAAATCTATGTCGATGACATCATCTTTGGCGACTCTTCTCATACTCTTGTTTCTCGGTTCTCCGATGTTATGAGCTCGAGTTTGAGATGAGCATGATGGGCGAGTTGAGCTTCTTCCTTGGTTTCGGATCAAGCGGACTCGGGAGGTACTTTCTTGCATCGAGGCAAGTACACTCGTGATCTCTGGCAACCGACATGAGTGATGGTAAGCTGTGTCGACTCCCATGGCTTCTCTGACCTATCTTGACCCGAGATGAGGATGGCGAGCCAGTTGATCAAAAGGAGTTTCGCAGCATGATTGGCTCCCTCTTGTACCTCACTGCCTCGAGACCAGACATACATTTTTCTGTGTGTTTGTGCGCTCGTTTTCAGGCTTCTCCTCGCGTTTCTCACCGCCAGGCGGTGAAGCGCATCTTCCGGTACCTTCGAGCTACCATTGACTATGGTATCTGGTACTCTTCCTCATCCTGTCTTTCCTTGAGAGCCTTCTCGGATCTGACTTCACTTATTTGTCAGAGGATAGATAGGAAGAGCACTTCCGGCACCTGCCAATTTCTTGGCACTTCTCTTGTTTCTGGTCTTGAGGAAGCGGTCCGGTGTTACCTGATCCACGCGCAGAAATCGAGTTCTTTGCGGCCCTGATTCTTTGTAGCCAAGTGCTCTGGATGACTTCGACCCTGCGGGACTTTGGGTTAGTTATCGACAGTGTTCCACTCTTTTGTGATAACACTTCTGCGATTAACATTGCCAAGAACCCAAAGCAAAGATTCGGGACCAAGCACATCGATATCGCTTCCACTTCCTTAGAGACCATGTAGAAAGGGCGATATAGTGCTCGGTTTGTGGAAGTGACCACCGGTTGGTGACATTTTCACCAAGCCATTGGATAGTTCGAGGTTTTCACTCTGCGAGGAGAGCTTGGGGTGGTTTGTCCTTATGGATTTGTAGTGAGGGAGCTTTGGGTTTCTTGCTTTACTATCTATTGCATTGCATTTTGGGTGCATTTGGGATTAGTCCTCCTAGCATAGATTAGAGTGCTTCTTTTGTCTAGTTGTTTAGATTTACGCTCTTATCTTGTGATTCTAGGATCTTGCTTATTAGTATTACTTATCTCACTAGGTTGAGCTCACTCACTTCTTGTAGGTTCTAGCGAGGTTGGGCCACCCTCGGGTAGGCAGTGCGTGTTTGCTCCTAGGTGTGTTAAGTGGGCGCTTGATAGTCCTAGAGTCATATGGGGTAGATGAGAGTCGATCTGAGCCATAGTATTCTCTATATCTTATCTATGCTTTAAGGATCCTTGTTTTATGTTTTCTTTGCCGACTTCTCGATTTATTGTTTTGGTTCAAGGAGTTCATTTGGGAGCTTACGAGCTTAATATTGACATAACTCAACTTGAACTAAAAGTTGCATCTATTGTTGAGGGGCTGGATCTTACGCATTCTAGCATTCTCGCATTGTAATATAACTACATTGAGCCTTGATTATTATCCCGCTATGACATGTTTACAATGCTTTACACCTTGCCATGACTTGTGCTTATTTGCTAGATTTATCATGACTTCATATGTGTAGCCTAGCTTTTGCCATGATAAGTTAATTAAAATTGCTCAACTTAAACTAAAACTTGTCATGTTAGCACTCGAGATTAGTCTTTCTTGAGCTATCCTTTTATGATTCATGCCATGTCAAATAGGTTTGGGTAGAGTGATGAATCTATATTGAGCCTTAGATTGAAATTGTTTTAGTCTCTTGATGATGCATGAGTTAGTACAACTTGTTAAAAGGCAAAAGATCTCTTTTGTGCGAAAAACCGATCTCACCAATTCTCTCTATGAGACGGCTTGCCATTGCACTTGGCATGAACTTAGGGGGAATTTTGGGTGACCTAGACTATCTTCTTAAGCTTCTCGCTTGGAGTAGTCGCATAAGGCTTGAGACCTAGCACATGATAAAACAAAAATCTGGTTGGAAACCACCATGAATTTCAAAAGAAAATTTGTTTCATGTGTTCAATGTGCTTAAAGCCACAGAAAGTATCAAGTACTTTAACCAATGTTTCAATCTTGAGCATAGCACTCTATTTTGGTCTCAATTTAAGCTTCTTAGTTCCGCTTAGCTTATTGACATGGCCTGCATCATCCTTGGATATCTCTAGCGAGACTTTGCTCATTGATGACTTGACTTGCTCACATAATGTACCTCATTTTCAGATTGTCATCTATGTGTTCTAGCTAGCTTATACATATCTTGTCATGATCTAGATAGCCTTTTTATTGAGTTATGGCTTGGTGTATTACATGTTGGTCATTATGGATAATTCTCATGGCTCAAAATGCTTAAATAAACAAACTTCAGCCATTTTCATCCATTAACATGTCATATTCTCTCTATTGCATCTTAATGCGTTTATTGCCAAAAGGGGGAGAATAGAGAAGAAAAAGTCTGTTGGGAACAGTTTAGAGCTTTGAAGATCAATTTGCTCTTTCAGTTGTTGCTCTAGCGTTCCTTCTGTCGACATGGTCATTAGTTTCACTCTTCTTCTTTGGACCATGTTGGTTTCTTCAAACTCAATCTCTTCTTTGCGTTTTTTCGGAGTTTGTCAATATACTCATCAAGGGGGAGATTGAGAGACCATGTGGAGGTCGTCCCGTATGTGAGTGATGAGTAATTGACAAAGTTTAGGATAGTCGAGTTTGGGTTGAGTGGTTGGTCAGTCGTTGCATGGCGCAATCGGACTCTGTCGGACTTAGTCAAACTTGGTCGTATGGGATTAGGATGCATATTAGATGATTCGACAGGTTTGGACTTCATATGTGGTAAGTATGATGGTATTTACGCTTTCATGTATCGAGCGGTGCTATTTGATGTGTTTCTTGTCTGTGTGACTGCAGGACATCGGGTGGAGTCGTGGCGAGACACGGTGGACCGGACTAGGTGCAGTGGCGCCGAGGTCGAACGCAGTCGGGATGTGTCGAAGACAGCGTGGACTCGAGGTGGTTGCGGGCGTCTTGAGACAAGGAGCTTGAAGCTTCGGAAGGTGCGGGGAGGCAGGAAATTCGCAAGGTTGCACAAGCGGGAGCGAGCTCCGTTGGATTTAGCGGGCGAACGGGAGGAGACCCGTTAGCCAAGGCTATATAAAGGATTGGAGGGGCTGCATGCCTTCTGATGGATTATGGAGGGAGTTAGGGTTTGCTAGTAAAAGAGGCTTTGTGAGGTTGTTTCTCCTTTGCTCTTTAGTTGTTGAGAGTTGGTGAATATGGATAGGCAGTTGTCTCCTTCGTAGCTTTCTCCTCCCTGTATGGGTTGTGTTCTTGAGATGGGGATAGGTGAGGATTGAGTGGAAAGTCTTGTAATCACTTTCTTGTTCTAATGTCCAGGCGTATGGGGACTCCTCTATATTCCTCTTGACCTAATGAATGAAATCTGAAGTTTGTGTCTCGAACTCCTGTTCTGTTCTTCGTTACTCTCATTTGATGATTTCTTGATTTTGTGAGTTTCTTGTTGTTTCTTGTTGGGAAGCCTCAAATTGGGTTCCTCTATGATGGGTTAGTGCCACAAGATCATTTGATCGATTTCCCGAAGAGCAAACTTGGTTTAAATCTCAGATTTCAGTTTTGGCCTTCCTCCGTTCATGATTTCAGTTTCTAGGATTTTGAGTGAAAACTTGATTCCCTTGGAGAAATGGCATGAAATTTGATCTGGATTATCCCATGGCTATTGCTAACATACCCTCAAAATTTCATGACCAAAGGATCAGCAGCGGAGGAGTAATTTGATTTTTGGTGGAAGTCTGTCGTTTTGATTTTTCTGACTGGTTTCTTTGCTTTCGGCCTTTGTGTCTTGATGTTTTAGTTAGTTGATTCTTCTTTGCGCACGCTTATTCTGTTCGCTTCTCTGTGTTTAATTGATTGCATCCTTTTGTTTGCTTCTTCTTTGTATTTGTTTTAGTGCGTGTGTGGGTTTGCTTGAATCCCTTAAAAAACCGCTTGCGGCGGATCTTTTTCTTTTTCTTTGTTGCGGGTGTTGATCTGCTGGTTGATCGGCGATGGCGTCTGATTCTTTGATTTTGGTTCTTTGCGTAGTAGAATTCAGATCTGATGGTTTCCTGTGCATGCTTGTCTCACTTGTTGATTTGTTGCGTGCTGATTTTGTTGTTCCAACTGAGATCTTTGTCTTGGCTGTAGTTGATCACTTATTTGGTACATCGATTTGTCAAATACCAAGAAAAACAGAGGTCATGGCGCTGTAAGCGATCCACAAAATCTAGAGCCTGGCGGCAGCGATAGTGATTCTTATCTCTCTGCATTTTGGTTTTGTTTTTTACTTGTGTCTTGCCATCAATGATGCTTGAGTAGGATTGGCATGACCAAAAAATAATATCTGAGAATCTTGATGATCTCTGATTCGTGTTTTCTTTTTTTGCTGATCTTCAACCATTTTGCATGCAGATTAAGCAGATGGTATTTTCAGGTTGAAATTTTCTTGGTGGTCTCTCGATTTATGCTGAATTTTTCAAAGTCACATCGTTCGTGTTTCAGCAGAATTAACTTTCTGTGAATTACTTTGTTTTGCTTCTTTTTGAAAACAAAAGAAAAATCAGTGTTCGTTTTCTCGGGGGCGATTTTTAAGAGAGCGACATTCACCCCCCCCTCTGTCGCCATTTCGGTCCTATAGGAGGCCTCGAGCGCAAGTGAGAATCATCAACGGGAGGTCTTCGTCCTTCCCTCAGATCAAGGTCACTCTTCTAGAGACCGAGCTAGGGACACTCCCCGAAGATCACGCACTGCGCCCTCTCGTGACAATGGCAAGGGCACCACCGATGGCGGACAGGACCAACACCTTGATGAGCGCGAGGGAAATCCTCGACATACTCGCACTCCATTGAGACAGTCTCAGGAATCTGACATGGAAGATCTTGAGGCTATTCGGCGAAAGAAGATTGCGTTCGAGAGAAGAATCATTTGGGCGCATCAATATCAATCAAAGGAAGCTCAAGAACTCCAGCACATCAATGACTTACTCGAGAACCCAACACGAGAACTCGCCGCGCCAGACTCACGATCTTTTAAATCGAAGAGATCGCACAAAACCGGGCCATGATGGCAAGATCGGAAGCACCTCGCCGACATCATTCAGAAGTCGTATAATCTGATCGCTTCACTACCAGTCGATCAAACATATCACCACGGAGAGATCGGCGCAACAGCAAGTCGCATCGATCTCCTACTCGGAGAAATGTCTTTCGAACGACTGATGATCAACCAACCCCTCGGAGAGGTGATCGCTCACCATTCCGACATGGAAATCTGCAGTAGCAGATGGACTACAAGGAGTATTCCCCTCGTAGGACCGAGACCTATTATAGGTCGGGTCAACCTGTTACTGGGTATCATCGAGTACGACCACCTGATGATGTTAACCCTTCTTTCCTACAAAGGAGGCGTCAAGAAGTTATTATCGGGTGTCGAGCATTTTCGCCTGACCTCCGAGCTATTCGCTGACCACCTCGTTTTCGACCAGTGAACATGGAGAAGTTCGATGGATCCCAAAATCCCATCGAATTCTTTCAAATCTATACAACAATTTGTCAGAAGCGGCGAAGGAGAGAGCATGTAATGGCGAATTACCTTCCAAGCGTGGCAGAAGGGTGCGCTTTCGATCGTAGTTCTTGAACCAACCACTCGAGTCGATCTATTCTTGGCAACACCTCTGCGACATTCTACTGGCAAACTTCCAAGGCACCTACAATCGCCCTGGGAAGGAGGACGACTTACACCGGATGAGATAGAACGACAACGAGACCTTGCGTCAATTCATCAAACGCTTTAGTCAGGTTCGTAATTCAATTCCGGAAGTTTCTGACTCATCTGTCATCAGGGCTTTCAAGCAAGGAGTTCGTAGTAGAAGGATAACAAAAGATATCGCTTTGAATCCTCCTACTACTGTCGCCAAACTTTTTGAGATGGCCGATCGGTATGCGACTGCCTCTGAGGCGGTCGAGTGGAACAACACAATCGATCGAGAAGACAATACCTCTTGAGAGCCAGACGAAGTTGGTAAGAAGAAGTATAAGAAAGCAAAAAAGTCCAAGAACAAGGTGAAGGGTCAAAAACTCTAAGCCAGCGGTTCCAAGGAGGTCTTGGCTGTAAATGATAAAGAGCCACGCACCTCCAAGCCGCACTCCGACCGAGGCAAAAGTAAGCGCCCCGATCGGAAAAACGACAAGCCTAGGTGGTGTCCTTTCCATAAAAAGAAAGGACATGACCTTCGCAACTGCCGGATTTTCCAACGAAAGCTCGAGAACTACTACAACGACAAAGGACCACTTCCCACTCTCGAGCAGGTAGGACAAACGAGTGGTCATAAGTCGTCAGACAACGATGAGGAGATGCCATTCCAGGATCCGCAACATACCGTCGAGCACATCTACGGGGGATCATCGGCATACGAATCAAAGTGACAGCTTAAAGCTACCGAACGTGAGGTAAACTCCATAGATCCTCCTCTCGTCAATAAATTACCGAAGTGGTCGGAAGTCACCATCTCCTTTGAGAAGGGTGACTGCCCGATTCCTTCGACTCGACCAGGTCGGTATCCGATCGTGATCGAACCCACCAACAATAATTGTAGGGTCAATCGAGTTTTGGTTGATGGTGGCAGCTCGTTAAACATCTTGTTTACGAGTGCCCTAGACTAGATACAAGTACCTAGGACTAAGGTAAAACCGGTACGATACTCTTTTCATGGGATCGTACCGGGGTCTTCAGCCAAACCTATTGGCCAAGTTTCTCTTCCTTTAACATTTGGTTCACCAAGTAATTTCAGGACAGAGAAAATCTCCTTTAATGTGGCCGATTTCGATACAGCATATAACGCCATACTCGGACGACCAACTTTGGCAAAATTCTTAATGGCTACTCATTATGGGTATCAATGTATTAAGATGCCAGGTCCCAAAGGAGTAATCACAATTCATTGTGACAAGAAGATGGCGCATACCTGCGACCGTCGATCCCTCGAGATGGTGGGACAAATACCAACTTGAGAAGAAAGTCAGCCTTCGACCAGCAAGTCGAAGCCTAAAGCTGCACCAAAGCCGAACGACAAGGTCAAAGAGGTTCCTCTGGACGCATGGGAGCCCTCGAAGACTATTCGCATCGGGGATACTTCCGACCCCAAGTAGGAAGACGTCCTCATCACCTTCCTCCGAGCTAACGCAGATGTCTTCGCATGGCAAGCATCCGACATGCTCGAGTCCCGAGTGGATCGAGCGAGCAACTAGCTTTTACGGCTTGACAAAGTACCAGTAAAACAAAAATTACGGAGATTTGCCCACGATCGACGAGATGCTATTAAATCGAGTTGGATAAGCTACTTAAGCGGGCTTTATAGGAGAAGTCAACCACCAGTGGTTGGCTAATCTGTAATGGTTAGGAAGTCAAGCGGCAAATGGCGTATGTCGTGAACTTCTTGATCTTAATAAAGCTTGTCCAAAAGATAATTTTCCTTTACCTCGCATTGATCAGTTGGTTGATTCTACTGCAGGTTGTGAAATGTTAAGTTTTTTAGATGCATATTCTGGATACCACCAGATCAATATGTGTCTAGACGATGAAGAAAAGACCGCATTTATTACACCATTTGGTATATTTTGCTATGTCAAAATGCCATTTAGTCTAAAAAATGCCGATGCTTCTTTTCAACGCTTGATGCAATCGACTTTTTCATCTCAACTAGGCCGAATCCTAGAGGCCTATGTTGATGATCTAGTCGTTAAAAGCATGAAGAGACTTAATCATATCACTGACCTACAAGAAACATTCGACAACCTCAGAAAACATCACTTAAAACTCAATCCTGAGAAGTGTGTGTTGGAATCTCTTGAGAAAATTGCTTGGATTCCTAGTATCTATACGGGGAATCAAGCAAATCAAAAATATAAAGGCCATTCTCCAAATCGCCCTCAACCACAAGGAAAGAAGTCCGAAAACTCACGGGGGTGCATGGCGGCTTTAAGTCGTTTCATCGCATACGACTAGGAGAAAAGGGACTACCTTTCTTTAAACTTCTAAGGAAACACGTGGGTTTTGAGTGGTCGAGCGAGGCAAACGCCGCCTTTGAGGATGTTAAGAGGTATCTTCTGAGTGCTCCTATTACGGTCTCTCAGAGGCGGAAGAAGCGTTCTTAATTTACCTAGCTATCACACTCTGCAAGATGGCGCGATCTTGGTCGTAGAGCGTGAAAACGCATAATGACCGGTTTACTACGTAAGTGAAGTTTTACGGGCCTAAGGAGCGTTACCCTCGGGTCCAAAAGCTTCTATATGCCCTCCTCATGTCTTCGAGAAATCACGGTATTATTTTGGTAGCACAAAATAGGCATGTGCTGTTTGAGTTTCCCTTGGGAGCGATCCTCCGAATATGGAAACAATGAACGCATGGCAAAATGGTCGGTCGAACTTGGGAGTTCGACATCCATTTCGTGTCCCAAACGGCCGTTAAATCCCAGATCTTGGCAGATTTTATCGCCGAATGGACAAATCCTGAACTTATTCAGATCCCCATCTGATTCCCACCCGATGGATCGATGTACTTTGATGGGTCGCTTACTTTAAGTGGCTCTGGGTGAGGTGGTCTGGTATCTCCTCTAGGAGAGACCTTAAAGTATGACATACAATTAAACTTTCAGCCACTAACAACGTGGTAGAATACGAAGGTTTGCTAGGCGGCATACGAGCTGCATGAAAGCGCTCGATTCGCCGACTACTCGTGAGAGGAGACTCTCAACTAGTCGTGAATCAAGTCGGGAAAGGGTACCGGTTTCTAACCCGACAATGTCTCGCACTTATCGGAAGTCGTAAGCTAGAAAAGCGTTTTTAGGTTTGAGGCACAATTCATCCCTCGAAAGGATAATTTCCTCACAGACCAGCTTGCTCGAATAGCTTATTCCCGATCTGTAGTACCAAAAGGAGTCTTCTTAGAACAACTCCATAAGCCGTCCCTGGTCGACGAACCAGAGACACCTCCTTTTGAGATGGTCTCTCTAGAATACGAGGATACCTGGATGGCTCCCATCTATGAGTATCTTCAGAAGGGTTCCGTACCCGAAGACGATCCCGAGGCAGATCGCTTATCCCGAAAAGCCAAAATGTATACTTTGGTTGAAGGACTCCTCTATAAATGAGGTACTCAAGGGGTGCTCATACGATGCATTCCGCAGAGCGAAGGATTAACACTCCTTCACGACATACATGGTGGCATATGTGAAAATCATGCTTCCTACAGAACGCTGGTTGGTAAGGCCTTTCGACTAGGTTTTTTGTATGCCAATACCCTGACGATGCTAAAGAGTTGGTTAAAAGTGTGTCAATGCCAATTTCATAGCGAGCAAATACACCAACCACTCAAGCATTACAAACGATACCTCTGTCTTGGCCTTTTGCGACCTGGGGTCCCGATATCCTAGGACCGTTTCCCAGGGCTCCAAAAGGTTTCGAGTTCCTTTTTGTGGCTATTGATACGTTCATAAAATAGATCGAAGCCGAACCTGTAACTGCGATAACAACAAAAGCAGCAAAAAGGTTCATGATGAGATGCGTAATTACTCGATTTGGAGTACCGAGTCGAATAATTACAGATAACGGTAAGCAATTTTCGAGCGCAAAATTTTAGGAATTTTGCGACGAGTTGGGTACCAAGTTATGTTATGTACATGCCCCATCCCCAAAGCAATGGGGTAGTCGAGCGCAAGCGGCCAAATAATGCGAGAATTAAAACCCGAGTCTTGACCCGACTCATCAAGCTCGGGGCTTGGGTACAAGAATTACCCTCCGTATTATGGGCGCTTAAATGCGACTACTAGTCGACTCTGGTGAAACACCCTTTTCTTGTCTTGAAGCTTAAGCCATGCTTCCTCTGGAACTAAAGATACGGTCAACACGAGTCGAAACCTTCAGTGACTCCAACCAGGAACAACTTCGAGCGGATGACATTAACCTACTCGAAGAAAGGAGAAATCAGGCCTTAATCCGTTCAACAGTCTACCAATAAGCCCTGCGCAGATACTACGATCGTAAGGTCTAACCTCGCAGCCTTGCTGTAGGTGACTTGGTATTGAGGCTCTGTCAATCCAAGTCTAATCAGAACAAACTTTCTCCAAAGTGGGAAGGTCCTTACACAGTGGTCGAAGTTACTCGGCGAGTCGAGACTGACCGCAATGGAAGACGGCGAGTTCTCTCGAATTGTTGGAACATCGACCAGTTACGTAAGTTTTATGTGTAACCAACCATTCAGACAATAAAGACTCAGGTTCTCTCTACCTCTATTGTCTTACTTTTGAGTAGTGCTTTCATAATCTTTTGACTCTATTCCAAACACTCAGTTTTCTTTACCTTTGGTGAAAGTCGTAACATCACCTAGTCGAAGCCTCTCCTCTCTGCCGTGGTCACGCCCACTAGAGGAACTTCCTAGTGTCGACTCGTTACTCACTTTTGCCGTCAATACAAAGAGCTCGGGTTCTATTTGGTGAAATATTTTTAAAGCCGACTCTTTTCACCTTAGTTTATTTCTTGATTATTTTGAAAAATATTCTAGCGAGTGTACTTTCTTAGATTTATTCAACCGCCTTTGGTGTACTCGATCCGTCTCAACTGGTCGGAGGAAGAAACACATCTAGTCGAAGTCTTTCCTCTCTGCACATGGTCCTGCCCACTAGAAGGAACTTTCTAGCATTGTTTAGTTTCCTACTTTTGCTACCAGGATAGACTTATCGAGTCCACCAAGGAAGGGCGAACGAATTTTTTGAAGTCCTCTAGACATTTGCTTAACTCAAGTTGCCGCTCTCGATTTAATTAAGCTGGTCGAAGATGGTAACATCACCTAGTCGAAGACTTTCCTCTCTGCACGTGGTCCTGCCCACTAGAAGGAACTTCCTAGTGTCGATTCGTTCCCACTTTTTCGACCAGTGTATGACAATCGTGACCAAAAACTACGAGTTAATCAAACCTCTCTGTTTTCATAAACCCTTTTTAACACTATTTACTTAGTTTGTCTAAACAAACTAAGCAAATAGTCGGGGGTTAGGATAAAGTTATTAATTTGACTTCAATTCTTAGTCTTTCTTTCGTTAATTATCTTTTGAGTTACTAACTACTCGACAAGATGGTTTGCAGGAAACAAGATGGATTATATAATACATCAACAAAAGCTTATTTTTCACAGGTTTTTACAAACTACTCAAGAGGAGAGCCCAACAAGATCTCCTCCGAGACCTTCCCGCTAGCAGGTTGTATTTCTTCCATAAGGCGACTTGCTTCGCTTCAGGCGATCGAAATCGACTTCAATTGGTGTACATTAAAGTTGGGGTCACGAGCTTTAAGTTTTGCCAATGCATAGCTTACTGCACCTTCAACCGCCTCCTTGATTGACTCAGCTTGGTTGGCCTTCAGAGTGGTCACCAGCTCTTGCAAAGTCCCGACTTGTTCCCCAATAGTACTTATGTGATCAGCTATTGTATCATCTTGAGGAGTTTTTCCCTCACTACATAGCTCACCAAGTATATTGTTCAGGAGCATAATGTTGTCTTGAAGATTAATCTTCATCGACTTCATCTCCTGTTGGTTACGAGTCGAAGCCTCGCGGAGTTGTTTGTTTTCGACCACTTGCTCTGAAAAGAATAAGACGGGTCAAGCAAAAATAAACTCCTAGAGGAGGAAAAAACAAAAATAATCATAGGTAAAAGCATTCCTTACCTACTAGTCGAGAATCTAACTTCTTGATTTCTTCATTATGGGAAGCAATGGTCTCAGCATACCGCTCCTCCCATAATTTGATGTCCATTGCATTTTCCTTAGCAATGCGGATAGTCTGGTCAAGGATCAAGGTTTTTTCTTGATCCCTAGTTTCGAGTCTTCCCGATTCAAGCTCAATTTCTGAAAAAGAAATGGGAGTTAGAAAAGAAAAAGAACTCGTAAAGGACTACAGGTAAAGAATTGCTTACCTGCTCGTCGAGATTTTAGCCTCTCAATTTCTTGATCTTTATCTTTGGCTATACAAGAAATCTCGTGAATAACCAAAGTTTTATCTTTGACTTCATTTTGAAGCTTTCTCATGTCGTCTTGTTTTTCTAAAAAGAAGCAAGAGTTAGGTAAAGATCAACAACATAAGCAGTCTTAAGTTCAGCACTTACTGTTTAGATCTTCCTGTATTTTTACAGTTGCTGAGTTAGCTTCTTGAAGCTTCTTCAAGAGGTCTCCTACCTTTTCCCCTAGTTTTCTCGACTCCTCTTTTTCATAATCGAGCGAGTCGGCCAGGGTCTTTCCGTCGCTATTTAACCTATAAAGGTTAAAAGTAGACATGAACACTATCTAAACTAGTCGTAAGTCTTTCTACGACTAGCACCTAATCGTGAGTTTTTCCACGACAAGCCTCATAGGCACTGTATAAGTAGTCAAACTCTAAAACGACTACGAATAACAGTGACTTACCACCTCTCTGCCTGTTCGCAGAGTTCCGCTTTTTCCTGTCGTAGCTCTATGAGTTGTCGGTGATATTCACTAACAGTGGCAATTTATTCTAGAGCTTTCTACAAAAAGAAAGACAGTGAGAAGCAAGGGAAGACCATGTATATAAGTACCCTTAAATACTTACATTCATGGTCGACCGAGCAAACATTGAGTAAACCAACGCTGGACTCTTCAGCTCGTCTATCTTCGCGACTTGATCCCACCAAACCTTCTCAAGACACTCATTGTCAAAAGTTTCCCCTCTATTGGGAATATCTTTGGGATGAGGGACTCAATCGCGAGATCTAAAAGCTGAAGACCCTATGATGGAAGCAAGCCCAAAGAAATCAGCACAGAAGTTAAATTATTCCTCGTCTTCTGATTCTGTAACTGCAGTTTCTCTTTGGGTACCGGGAGGAACGTCTTCAACGACTTCCTTTCTAGCACGGTGGTCAGGTACATCACCACCTTGGCCAGAGGCTTCTATAGTTGCCTCTGCTGTCTCCACGACCACCTCAGTGGTCATAGCTACTACCTCAGTGGTAGTAGCTACTACCTCAGTGGTTGTGGTAACCACTTCAGGAGCCACGACTTCCTCCACTACCCGGGCTGTGGATGATCCTTCGATCACTTCCGCTGTCATCTCTCCAACCGCTGGAGAGGCGGCAATGAGCTTCTCGATAGAAGCATCCTCGGGGGCTGAAGGAGTTGGGCTAAAATCAACAAAAGGAAAGCAAGTCAAGTTGTGAAAAGCGAAAGGTAAATGCTTTTCTTACACTTTAGTTTGTTTCACATACCTCTGCACCCTGGACCTGACCAGGAACTTAGGAGTCATCTTCCCGACGGAAGATTTCTTCGACTTCTTTTCTACAACCACGTCTGGTCGGAGTTCAAGTTGAAGAATGGGCTCAGCCACGACCACGTCTGGTCGTGGATCTTGAACAGGAACCATCTCTCTGGTCTCCTGACTTTCCGGATGGCCGAGATCAGTCTCGACCACTCCAAGAGCAGCGCTACCCTCAATTGTAGGCTCTGCTGGATCAGCATTGTCCTTCACAAAAGACATAAAGTCTTTCCAGTTCTCCTTTTCTAGTTGCTTGACAAAACTAGAAGTGGCAGAAACTACGAAAGTTTTCTTGTCATAATAAAAGGGTACCTTGGCCTTGTGGGCTTTGCGCCTAAGAGGTTCTTTGGCCTCCTCAGCTTCAGCTTCTTCAACCTCGGCTTCTGCTGCAGCCGTGTCTGCCGCAAACTTTGCAGAGGATCTGGTCGAAATAAAGGTACTCGAGCTTGCTCCTCCCTTGTTGGCGACTTTTATGAGTCGACGCTTCTTAGTCGGAGGAGCTGAGTCTTTGTCCGTTGTCATCCCTGCATCGATGGTTATCAGTTCGACCTCTTAAATGCGTCTTGGCGGTTTTCCATACCTACTTTCAGAAGAAAAATGTAAAAAGAAGAATCAGCGACCGGTCGTAAGATTTTCTCGACCGATATCGATCGTAAGCTTTTCTCGACATTTCCTTGATCGTAAGATTTTCTCGATCACTACCTAGTCGTAAGTTCTTTCTACGACTATGAAGTCCTAAGGATAAAATCAACTCTTGATTACCTTTAGGCGCTCCATCTTTTCCTCTACGGATAAAACCGCAAGGATTTGAGGAACCGCCACTCTGAGCGGCGGAGACTTCTCACAAACGAGTTTGACTCGAACATCAATCTCTGCCTGTGAAAGATCTGTGTAAACAGATAAAGATATTCATTAAACAATTTTGAAGAAGACCAAACCGAGAGCTAAGTCGAAGATTCACTTACCCTCTTCGTAGTCCCTGGTCGGGTCTTTTGGCCCCGTGTACCTCCACATAGGAGGTACTCGTTTCTTCAAAGGGCTAATACGACGTGTGATGAAATCCTTCACCACATGCCATCCAGTCAGCCCCTCCTCTATCAAGTCCTTTATGGCTCGAATATAGGGGCAATCCTACCGATATCCTTGGGAGTCGAATCCATGAAGAATTCTTTTGAAGAACCTTCTCCTCCAAAGTAAAATTTGTCTTCTTGGGTGATTTTCGAAAAACCACCTCTTCCTCCATCCCGCCACGAAGATTTAGTAAACATCTGAATACACTCCCTCGACTTCAAGTCATGGAGCTTGAGATCGCAACTTCCAAAAATTCAGTTCTTTGGGTCATTCCATAATAATATTGGAAAAGCTCGAGGTCATGGAATTCCAGCTCGCCTCACAAGTAGTACGAATACACTTAGCATAGTGATGGAATTAGGACCGAGGTTCACTAATTCCACCCCAAAGTGCTCAAGTACGAGTGTGAGAAAGGGGTGAGCGGGCAATTGAAGGCCGCACTCACAATATGCTTGGAAGACGGGGATTTGCCCAGTCTCCCCCGACGGCCAATGTTGTGGCTTGGAAGATGGGGATTTGCCCAGTCTCCCCCGACGGCCAATGTTGTGGCTTGGAAGACGGGGATTTGCCCAGTCTCCCCCGACGGCCAATCTTGTCGAATGAGCGCAATCCATTTCACAAGAACTTTCTCTGGAATCTTCCCGGCGTCGACTAGGGCTTGAATCTTCACGCATCCATCTCGACTCAGCCCACTCGAAACTTTCCTACCATCTCTCTCAGAAGGGGCAGGTTTTGGATTAAGGAAGACCTTCGGAGAAGACACGATTGGGTTGGCGGTGGAGAAGGCACGATTGAGTTGGTGGCGGAGAAGACAAGAACTCGATGAACAGCGAGAGCGATTTGGGGAAAAGTAGAAATCCAAGTTTTACCCCCGGTAAGTATTTATAACCGTATGCTTGGGCTGAAGGCGTGGCGTTCCAAAGGTTGCCACCGCTTTGGGAACCGCTTCAACGGACAGACTTGTGGGAGACATTTGCGATTCTCTAACTTGTCCGTTTAAGAAAATCAGGTTCGTTTTTACACCTCAAGCAAAATTACTTCCTTGGTCAGATCTTTTTGACCAAATGAAATATTAATCGGAAATATTTTTCTTCCAATCACCATACTGCGACCACCTCATGATCGTAGAAGTTTTCTACAGCTATTTAATAGTCATAAGCAACCTTCTTGACCAAGCATATTTCTGGTCAAAGTAGCACACAAATGTCGAAGAGTTTTTCCTTCGACCACCTTTCTACGACCCTCTCGTGGCCGTAAGACCATCTATGACTCCTTCACCAAGTAAGTTACTTTCACTTGAAGCTGGGGGGCTAGATGACGAGGATCTAATAATCCTCATTTTATCTTTTATCTATAATTCTTATTATGAGTAAATATGACGTCATGTGGTCCCTAGGTATACCCCTTAAATTTATAAGGAAGAAGCCTACTAGGTGGTCGTAAGTTCTTCTACGACCACCCCCATAGTCGTAAGTTTTGCTACAGCTACCTTATGGTCGTAAGTTCTTCTACGATCACTACCTAGTCGTAAGTTATTCTACGACTACCTCATAGTCGTAAGTCTTGCTACGACTACCTTATGGTCGTAAGTTCTTCTACGACCAGGTCAGCTACGACCACCTTATGATCAATAAAACCTACAGGCGAGTGGGTTCAATTGATTAAGGAATCCAAACAGTCAACATACACTATTATTATGCGAAATAATGACACGCAATACCCCATTATCTCTGACAAGTAACTGCCAGGCGGCGTGAAGGAGTTACCATCCCGATAATTACTGCAAGCGTGCGGTCGTTACTGGATTTGATGAGGCGTCTCTTCAGCAGGGGATAACGGCTATTCCTTCACGACTATATAAAGGCAACGGTCAGAGAGGGAAAGATGACAGAGCGATCGAGGCGTACACACACGCTATCGAGGGCTATCAGGAAGACAAGTGCTATCATCTGTAATAGTCTTAGTTTTTCTCCTGATTGTTCAGAATACACTCAATACCATACACACATAGGAGTAGGGTTGTTATTCTCTCCGGAGAAGGTCTGAACCTGTATAAAAATACCCGTATCAATCTCTCTACGTGATTCCATTCTAGGAGACCCCCGAATCAAACAATCTATACGTAAGATCGGTTCTAAAACACCGACAAATAGATTATCATAAATCCAAGTCCTACACAGCCTAGATGAAAACGGCACAAGTTTTCACGGAACAGAGATCTCGTGGTTAGGCTTACCGGGATCCAATTGCTGCACGAGATGAAACTTTACGCTCAAATCGGTTCAAAGAAACCCTGGGGAAAGACCGAAAGCCTCGATTTCCCCCAGAATTCCTCGTCCTTTCCGCCACCAAACACCAAATCAGGACGTCAGGGCGAGATATTTAGGTCCCAAACCCGGAAAGGAGAAAGTATGAACATAATCAATAACAGCTAAACGAAACATAGAAACATGAATCTATACGAAACAAAAGCAGCATGAACAGAACAGTAAGAAACAAAAGTGAACAAACTCGTGATTCAGTCGGAGAGAACGAGAATACACAGATCTAAAACGTTTAGAAAAGGTAAACACACAGAATCTAAAATATAAGAACTAGTACATAAACACAGGGACATGCATACGCCACTAGCCAAGAGCCAGCTGAGCTTCGGCCCTGTTGAACGAAAACATGCATATCGACAAACTGGTTAAAAAAGAAGGCCACAAAATCAGAAATCCAAGAACGGATACGAGAACACGGGGATAAGCATAAACCACCTGACGAGAACAGGTAGGATAAGAAGAAATAGACCAAACCGACGGACAAATGATCGATGAACAACCTAAGAAATAGATCGGACGAACAAGAGAACGCGCCGTACAATCCTACGGCGAATAAATAAACCGTCAATGTGGCCCGCCTCTCCAGCCCCCAATCCGGACTCCATTTACCTTTTAAGATAAGGGATACTGTGCTGTAGCAGCACTCAAAAGAAAAGACACCTGATGAATAAACAACCGGACCCTTAGTCACCTGATAAATTGAATACTTGAAGATTTGTGCGACAAGGTCGAAGTCCTAGAAGTCTGATTCCTACCTCTCAGTTTTCTTCCGTGTGCCCAATTGGGGACTAGCGTCAGTCACGCTAAAATCGCCAAGACAGGTTCGGTATCCTCATGCATCGTTTTATGCTTGTTGACCTGTACATCTTGCATCACTGTCCAGGCAATGAAAACATGCAACTCCCAAAATCGAAAAGTACCAGATTCCTTAGCTATTCTGAACCAAAAGGCACCTGCCCCCAAACAATCACACTGGCTCATGCAACTTCCATGCACGTCGAAACATATTCCCGGAGCAAATCCATTAAGAATTTAAGATCACCCTCTCCCGCAGTATCTTCCTCTGCATGCAAACCGAAACCTCTGCCTGCACCCCATGGAAGAGAAGAAGCCACAGAGACAGAGAGGGCGCGATGTCATCGTGCAGTACCCGCACCTCTTCTTCGCGGCCTTGGCGCTGGCCCTTGTCGTCACGGACCCGTTCCACCTCGGCCCGCTGGCCGAGGTCGACTACCGGCCGGTGAAGCACGAGCTCGCGCCGTACAGGGAGGTCATGGAGCGCTGGCCGAGGGACAACGGCAGCCGGCTCAGGCTCGGCAGGCTCGAGTTCGTCGACGAGGTGTTCGGACCGGAGTCCATCGAGTTCGACCGCCAGGGCCGCGGGCCGTACGCCGGGCTCGCCGACGGCCGCGTCGTTCGGTGGATGGGGGAGAAGACCGGGTGGGAGACGTTCGCTGTCATGAATCCTGGCTGGTAATTAAGCACAGTCTAAGCTTGCTCTTTGCAAACCATCCCTCTGTGTATGGGTCGTACTAGCTAACTTCATAGCAACATATGTGCCATGATTAATGTTCTTTCTTGGAAAAGGTCGGAGAAAGTTTGCGCTAATGGAGTGGAGTCGACAACGAAGAAGCAGCACGAGCACGAGCAGTGGTGTGGCCGGCCTCTTGGGCTGAGGTTTCACAGAGAGACCGGCGAGCTCTTCATCGCCGACGCGTACTACGGGCTCATGGCCGTCGGCCAAAGCGGTGGCGTGGCGACATCTCTCGCGAGAGAAGCGGACGGGGATCCGATCCAGTTCGCGAATGACCTCGACATCCACAGGAACGGCTCGGTATTCTTCACCGACACGAGCATGAGATACAGCAGAAAGTGAGCAGAGTACTGATGACTAGATTAAAATGACTTGTTCCCATAAGATTGGTTGACAATAATAGCTATGCAGGGAACATTTGAACATTCTGCTAGAAGGAGAAGGCACTGGGAGGCTACTCAGATATGACCCAGAAACCCGTGCTGTTCATGTTGTGCTGAACGGGCTGGTCTTCCCAAATGGTGTGCAGATTTCAGAGGACCAACGATTTCTCCTGTTCTCCGAGACAACAAACTGCAGGTACAGACCTGAGTCTTTTTAACACGCATGATCCAGTTCGAAGATTAATTAGAAGTTCAGAAATTGCTAATGGTTCACATTAACATTGCACATATATCGATCACCCTAGGATTATGAGGTACTGGCTGGATGGTCCAAGAGCCGACCAGGTAGAGGTCTTCGCGAACTTGCCGGGGTTCCCCGACAACGTGCGCCTGAGCAGCAAAGGGCAGTTCTGGGTGGCGATCGACTGCTGCAGGACGCGAGCGCAAGAAGTGTTCGCGCAGAGGCCGTGGCTGCGGACCATGTACTTCAAGCTGCCCCTGACGATGAGGACGCTCGGGAAGATGGTCAGCATGAGGATGTACACCGTCCTCGCGCTCCTCGACGGCGAAGGGAACGTCGTCGAGGTGCTAGAGGACCGGGGCGGCGAGGTGATGAAGCTGGTGAGCGAGGTGAGGGAGGTGGACCGGAAGCTGTGGATTGGGACCGTGGCTCATAACCACATCGCCACGCTCCCCTACCCCTTTGACTAGCGGAAGAGTGGCTTAGTTGGGTTTTAGAGCGAGAGCATGTATTAGCTTATGGTTTTGTTTGGGTTTGTCTATTGATGTGAAGTTGACGGTGAATTCTTGGGAAGTGGAATATTGTTAAGTTGTGGGACGCACTATTACAGAAAAGGTCTTTATAGACGGTTCAAAAACGTCATCACAGATGGTTTTAGCTAGTTAATAACCGTTTGTGACTGAAACCGTCTGTGATGACTTTTCTCTATAAAGCCTCCGAGCAGTAGCTGCTTGTGCCTATAAAACCGGTATTATATATAATTGGATGTCCTAACGCTCTCCTGGCAGCCATGCTTCTTAAACTTGCATGGGCTCGATGAAATTGCCTATGGCTACTGTCTCATCCTCCTCATGCTGCGTGGACGACCTCCCGAAAGTGGCTGAGGGATTACGAACAAGATACACACACACACACACACACACACACACACACACTAGGAAGAGGTTTGCTCTGAGCGGATTATAAAAGAACTATTCAAATAAAAGTACTATTCAAATATAAATGCAATAATAAAATTAAAATATTAAAACATGCAAGAATATAAAAATATCTTGCAATGCGATAATTAAAATATAAAATACTGTTATTCAGAGTGATATGGTTATTCGAATGTTATATATTCAGGAATATATGAGATATTTGCTCTGAGTTATGAACTCTGAGCTTCAGAATATATTCTCAACTTATATATTCGGATAACCTTCAGATATATTCAATATATATATTCAAAGTACCTTCAGATATATTCAAGAATATAGCACCAAGATTGTCCTTGATATTTAGGTGCTTATGGTATTATGAATATTTGATGGATATGATATTCTGAATATAATATTATTTTACTATTCTTTGTTGAATATATTATTCTTTGAGCGATTCGTGAATATTCAACAAAGATTCATGAACGATTCGAGATCTAAATAGTAATTTTGACAGGATCTTACAGGTTGGCGAGACCAATATGACAGCCTGTTTGTGCAGCAAAAGTTGTGTAATCCTACTCAGTACTCACCATATATCTCACTAATTTGCTTCAGAAGTAGCTAACTTTCCCCTAGACAAACTTAGGTGTGTTCATATCAGGCAATTTTTATCATCACTCCAGGCAGTTCCACTCGAAGGGAACACTTCTCCCAGCATACCCACCACCCTAGAACGGCAATCACTCATATGCCTAAAATGGGAGGAATTTACAGATGCTGCAGAGGTTTCTCCTATAGAGTACCTAGCATAAACCTTGCTCCATATGAACAATCTAAGAACTAATCTGAGGGATATGAAAGGAAACTACTTCATTTCCACAAACTAGTTTACATATGGCTTTCCCTTTCGGGAACCCCCAACTATCTACACAAAGATAGGGATTACCTTAAGCTAAGGTATTTACACACGATGACTATATGTTACACTGGAAGAGGTTTATTTAAGTGGCTAATTAGGAAGAGGTGTTGTGCTTCTTTGTGTCTTTGAGCCTTCGTGTTTTCTCTATGCCTCCTCTTGTGTCCTCCTCCAAGCCTTCGTCTGGGTCTCCTTTTACAGTCGTAGAAGGATGAACAAGGTCTTCAGGATTCTTCTACTTGAGATGCTGACTGGCTCATAGTAGTTGATAGCTATCTACACAGGCTGGCTTCAACTCTATCATCTAGAGCTTCCAAACCTTTATTATATGTACATGCATTCATGAAGAATGCTACATAGCATGCTTTGTTTTGTCTTCAAATGCCATGGAATGATTGGCATGCCAAGCTTCATTACACCATGTTGGAATGGATAACTGATGGCATGTGCAGAACTATGCCATTTTGTCTTCTGCTGCTTAGTATACGTGTCTCTTCTTTTGGAAAAGTCAAGCCACGTTGCTGCCTTCTGGAGTCTTCTGATATATTTGTAGTCTTGAAATGAAGGTCTTCAAAGTGTAGTTGGATATTTTTCTGATATATATTGAGATATATAATATTAAAGGAATATAGATATTCTTAGATATTCAATTATTTGTGACCTATAAGCTACAATCTCATATCTCACATTTACTCTCATTTTATGTGGCTATACTCTCTCTTACTCTCTTTTTATGTGGCTAAATTCTCTCTTACTCTCTTTTTATGTGGACTTTTTGTGGAGCATTCTCTCTTTTTCCTCTCTAACTCTCTTATGTGGCTATCCTAATATATTTGTGGCCTTTTTGAGGAACTTCAAAAATATTCAGGATATTCTTACGCACAAATTTATAAATATGGTGCTGTATAAATTACCCTATCAATATTGGTGTACCTTTATAGGGATATATATATATATATATATATATATATATATATATATATATATATATATATATATTTCAATATATTTTTAGTATGGATCTTGCCCATGCCTGGCAATATCCATATCTATATCTGAATATGATATTTCAAACTTATCATTATAATTCTTTTTATTTCTTGAGCTTTTCATTTAATTCATTTAGAATATCTTCTTTCATATCTTTTTTCCATTGTGGGTATTTTTTTAATTTTCTCATTTACCTTCGTTTCTATATACGATCCATGTAATGGATCAATTCCTTTGTCACAATATCTTTATATGAAATCCTCTTGGTATACCTTCTTCTTTTATATTCATTGAGGAGGTGATTCTATAATTTTCTTATTTTTGTCATTCTAAATTTTTGAATATATTCCTTAGCAAATGGCTCCATATAGTAATTTATTCTTAATATTTTTCTGGCCTGAGTCAAGGCTTCTTCGATATTTATATATTTTTTCCAGGATATTCCACCTGATAATTTTGAGTCTATTTTTTGAGATATAATTTCTTCAAATGATATATATATTCCAGGTAATTTACCTTCAAAAACTACATGTATAGGTTTTAATTCTATAAATTCAGAAGTTTCATCAACAGGTTCTGCCTTTACTTTGTTTAGCATATGCATATATTCAGCAAGACTATTTAATGCTGAGAGCATATAACCTTTATCATCTCGCTTGTTATTATATAAAAACCAGAAATTATCTAATATGCATTCTTGTACCTCATCAATGATTATATGATCCTTAGGTTTGAATTTATATGAATTTGGTGGAAATATTTTAAGCTTATTATCGGCTCCGAAGTTGCAGAACTCAGTCCCATTATGGCTCATTGATCTCTTCATTCCTGCAAAAGAAGATATTATGTCAGGCAATTCAGTACCTTTGCTAGAAATTCCAAATTTCAGGTTCAGGCACTTTATTTCTTCCTTTGCATCAGCAAGAGTAAGATCTTCTGCTTCTTCATTTTTATACTTCACGGAATGCTTCTTGGTTGAATCTGATATTAAGGGCCTGTTTGGTATAGCTCCACTCCAAGTTTTTGCAGCTCCAACTCTAGCTTCACTCTTGGATCCACTCCTATGAGAAGTTGGAGCAGTCCGAATTGGTGTTTGGTTAGAAAATTAGCTCCAACTCCAAAAATAAGAAGGATCATTGTAAAAAGACTGCACTACCCTTATTTTATGACTTGCAACCTTTTTATTGCTCAATTTATAACAGTTTAATAAGTTGATTTTTGTCATACCGTGTGCTTTTATTTTTTTATTTTTTTTGGCCATGTTATGCCCTGTAGTGCCATCTTTTTCACCCACATTCAAATTTTTTACTTGAAAAAAAGTAAATACAACATACCAAGTTCATAACAAAGGTTATAATTCAATGAGTATCTTCTCTAAAAAAATTCAATGAGTATCATAACAAAACTTCATAAGAGAGGCAAGGAGACAAGAAATGTCGTTCACAATTCTCCTCATCTTTATTAATCAAATCTACTGTTCCAAGTCCGAAAACCACTACATCAAACGACAACAATGAAACGAATAAAACATTCAAGGGCGGCTCGCCCAATTCAGCTTGGCACGATGTCATCCATCCATTTAAAAGTTTTAATCTCAAATAGATCTGAGAATCTAAACAAAGACAAGTCGATAGATATCCTCCACCGTCTAGCATCAAATTTATCATGAAGGAATCTAGTTCCATCAAGCAAATACAAAGTTTTACATCAAATAAAATTACGACAAATTGGCCATGTCCTTGCCGATCGCCCGATGGCATCAAAGATTTCACCGATGGCTAAGATGAAATAAATGTGGAAATATAGTTAGTGCTTCTTAGACGAGATCCATCTCCTCAATATTTGCCGCGAGCCGCACCTTAGCCTCGCTCAATAGATCATCTGGAACACAGATGCCGGTGAGTAAAGAAGTTCGATTACAAATTCATATCACAAATCTATGGACAGTTTTTTAATGTCCCAACCTTGATGCTAACGATTTGATTCATCACATATCGACTCAATTCCAAATCAAAAGCTTTGTCCTTCGCTTCATCATGTACTCCATAAATGCCGCATTGAACAAATTATGAGTGAAAATTTTGTGCGAGCGGTAGTAGCCTTTTCGTATGTTGACATCAAGTGGCGAAATATATAAAAGAAACGTCCACCGACTAACATGTTTTGGTTTGCTTTGTTCATTCTGACCACTTGACATAAGAAGTAATCTATCACCTACCTTTTAACAAGAAGAATTTACAACAATCTGTTTCAAGAAGATCATCTAAGCTAAATACTTCGGCCTATTACATTGCAACCACGAGATTTCTAAGTAGATCACTACCATTAATATTCATGTAGTCAATACCAGTAAAATTTTGATATCAAATACTATAGAGTTTAAAGGAATGTACTCACAGAAGCTTCTTAGTGACTAATGCAATGGTGAGGAAGGAGAGGAGCTGAGGACTGAGGAGGGCACTACTGCACAAGGTGGATCACAGAGCACTTTGGAGCAGGTAGGCGGCAGTGTAGAGGGGTCATGGCGTCATGACGCCAACCGAGGCGGCCCGAGGAGGCGCTGCCGTTGGGGCTGGGGAAAAGCGGCCGGCCGGTGGCGGTGGAGTCGTGGGGCGGCGCCTTCTGCCTGGGTGACAGTGAGGACCGAGGAGAGGAGGCGGGCGGGCGGCCGGGCGGAGTCGCAGAGAGGAGGCGACGCCAAGGAGAGGAGGTGAGGCGGGGGGGAGGTGGCGGAGTCGCAGAGAGGAGGCGGCCAAGTGAGAGGAGGTAAGGCGGGGGGGCACAAGGAGGAGGAGGTGAGGGCGGGACGGGGCGGATTCACGGAGAGGAGGCGAGGCGGTAGGGGCGTGCAAGATTTATGAATTGGGAGGAGAATCTTTGGATCTGATGCAAGGGGTAGTTGAGGGCCATTTTGCGGGTAATTTCTTCTAACTTCTGTGGGTATTTTGCTTTGTTGGCCACTGCTCCTTATTTGGAGCAAGGTTTCACCTGCTCCCTAAAATTGTACTGAGGGCTACTCCGCTCCTGGTTGCTCCAACTCCTAAATTTTTGTGGAGTTACCCCGTTTGGCACAGCTCCACCTACTCTAACTAAGAAGCTGGGAGTAGGAGCTATGCCAAACAGGGCCTAAGAGTGGAGATTTTTGAGGAATTAAAGTGATTCCTGATTCTTGTATAATTGTTGTATGCACAGATTGTTGTAAGAATTTAAGACCTATTATCATATCTTCCTTTATTGCTGACAAATCTCTTATCGTGATTTCATTTATCATATATTTTGTATCATTTATATATATTTCTGTATTATATGCAACTTGGTTATGGAAGTTATGGTTTGCAAGATATGGCCATTTTTGTACCTCTGTCCAGAACATCATTTAATTTCCAGCAGTCACTTTGCGTGGCAGTTTGCGCATGGCTAAGTTCCGAATCAGGAATCCTCCCTATTATTATAATTGTAGTTTATTGTCTTAGCTTTCCATAGCCACCAAGATCACCAAATTCCGACATTCGGATCAAAAGTTGTGTTAGTTTTATTCTTGCTGTTCAGATTTCTGACGAGATGAATCTGTTGAATTACCTTCTAAAATATGTTTATGTTAGAGACAAATTCAGGGTCCCCATCCAACTAGAATATTTTAGCAAATTTCATAACCTTTCTAGAATGTTAAAGAATGACTTAATCGGAGATGTAGAACAATAGTTGTGTTATTTTCTTCTCTGCTGTGCGTTTCGTCGGGACAGACTCTGTCTCACATGTTCAGCTACTTGTTAGCATTTCGTTTTGGCCGTTTTGGGTCATATCGTCAACTAGAATGTTGTAGGTTGGTTCGTTAAGTTTCTTTAGGACTGGGCTCATCTCGTTTGAGTCCCGGGTTATAAGTTGTGGTCTTTTCCGTCTCATTGTCGATTTAAGCTTATGTGTTGGTGTTGACTGTTTTGGACTAAGTTTATTAGCTAGCTCTTGGGTGTTTGGGAATACGTTGTAGGACGTTAATGGAAGTGTCTTGTTATATATGGTTCTTATTTCGAGTATATATTGTGTAGGCGGAGAGGCTTCAGGTTTAGGAGCACCGCCATTGTCCACTAACGCGTCGCATCGCGGGAGGCAAGTACCTCAATGTTCCTATAATCATGAAATGTTGAATGCCTGTTGTTGATTTGTATTTCTAAGAACCATGTTAATATTTAAATGTTCGTATTCAATCCATATGTGTTACCTCCATGATTGGATAGCATGTCTTTTCAATGTTCACATGTCATACCATGCATCCACAATACATGTTTCAATCCACGGGAGTGGATCAATACATAAGACCCATCAAGTCCAGTATGGGCACGTAAGACCCACCATTCCAATGTGGGCAGTTTGGGACAACCGTACGAAACGTTCTTCGTACGGGGCTTGGATCCCCGTGATTTTGTTAAATCACGGGCTTTGGTGAACACCGACGGGTGTGTCACCAAAGAATACCGGATATGCATGTGTGTAGTCCCTTCATTTCATCCAAATCATTCATTTCATTCATTCAAGTGTTCGTTCTGTGCTTATTTCATACACTTCAGTGATGTTCACATGATCATGATTGTTATATGTATTATTCATTTACTGTACTTGTTGAGTCTCGGACTTACTCTTGCGTTGTTTGTTGTTGTTTTTAGGTGATCTTTGAGGTTGGCTCCATGGGGAGGGAATAGACACACACTACCCTTTCACTTCACCTTAATCAAGTCTAGGATTTTATTTTAGTTCGATTTAATCATTCATTATTGATGAACTGTAATAATAAATGTTGGTTGTGGCTGATAACTCTTCTCCGTTAGGATTGGTTAAGGTCTGTGCGTGAACTTAGTTCATCCTTTTGATATAGTTGCTTGAGATCAGATTATACTTCTGTGATGAATCTGATATTTGTTGATTTCACAATTGTCTTGATATTTATGATTGTTGGAACCTCCGGTATAGCTAACTATACAGGGGAGGTTCTGCCGAAATTTAGAATTTTATCGTCTGTTTTAACTTTGTTAACATGTTAGTTTAGTAGCTTTTCAGGCCCTTGTAGGACTGGGGTGTTACAGTTGGTATCAGAGCGGGCTTTAGGTAAGTGGTAATTAATCTATTAAAATGACACACTGTGCACAGTAGGTGGGATGGGTAATTCGTGGCTTCCGCATTTCAATTGTGATGATTTATCTGTTGAGTAATTGTTGAATTGTTTCTGTGCTTTTATTACTATTAAGCTCAATGTTTAGTTTTTATGCTTTGGTGTTCTTAGATGGTGAGAGGTAGTGGCAATGGTCCTGGAGCGGCTCGTGGACGTGGTTGTCCACCGGGCCGGGGCCGTGGCCGTGGTCATGGACGTGAACCGGCTGTGTCTTCATCTTCGTCTGAAGAGTCTTCGTCTTTGCCGTTGAGGGTTGCCTCGGCCTTCTAAACCGTGCAGCAGCTCAGGCCGCGTCTGTTGTTATCATTCAGAATCTTCAGAGGGAGAACCAGGAACTCCGTCGACAAGTGCAGGCAGCCCTTCCCGCTGCGGCTGCACTAGTTGTGGAACCTACTGCTGTAGCCATTCCACCCGAGGCTAGGATGAGTCTCCGTGAGTGGATGTCACTTCGTCTGGACACCTTCGACGGAGCAGGTACTCCGGTTCAGGCTGCAGATTGGTTGCGATACATGGAGAGGCAGTTCGGTGCCTTAGAGATGACTTCACTAGCAGAAGGCGCGATTAAGTAACCTTTCAACTGAAGGGTCAAGCCGATATCTGGTAGGAGGGAGTCCTATCTGCTAGGACCCGATCTGAGGACCACCACTTGGGAGGTATTCATGGAGCAGTTCAGGACAAAATTCTATCCGGATTCCTTTGTTGAGAGGATGGAGCAATCACTGTTGACATTTGTTCAAGGAAAGATGTCGATTAATCGAGTACGAGGCTGGATTCAACAATCTAGTCCGCTTTTTACCAAAGAAGGCCAATGATGATCGGGAGAAGGCCAAGAGGTTCCGCAGGGCCTCATTAGAATATCGCCACGTCCCCGGGGGCGACGGCTTATGCGATTTCAGCTCGTGGTCGAAAGGCTAGGGGAATGGAGCCGAGAGAGATCTTTCTTCTCGAGGCAGTCGCTAGTGGTCCTATCCTGCACGGAGGTTACGGTGGTGGCGAAATGAGTTTTGGTGGGGAGGTGGGCTATCTCGTGACTGCTCCCAAGAGGTTTCAAGTCGAGATACCGTCCCTATTCGTGATGGCGGCCTTCCTCTTGACGCCCGTTCTTCGTCATCCACACTTCGGATCGTCTGCTCCTGTCAAGGTATGAAATGCTTGGTGTGGTGGAGAGCACCGCATCGAGTGTTCTTTCAAAGGGACATGTCGTCAGTGTGGCCGGGAAGGCCACAAGTTGTCAGTATGTAAACAGAACCCAGCGAGCATTATCAAATAGGAGCCAGTCCCAGCAGCGTCTGCTTCCAGTGCTCCTCGGGCTTCAGTTCAGACCCTAGCTGCTGTTCCTATACCTCAGTTCTCTTCAGGATGGGCTCATTCGGCAGCATTTACTCTTGCGCCTCCTGCGGGGTTCTACTGGAACCCCGTTCCGTCGGCGCCACCGACGCTGCGTTCACCCATCGCATCTCCTGCTCACCCTACTCGAGTGTCGGTGTGTCTTACGCTCCAACCACCGGAGTTTACGCCATGCCTACTCCAAATGACTTTGGGCCGTCTGGCGTGGTGACAGTACTTTGCTAGTTGATTCGCATGATGCTTTAGTTCTCTTTGATTCTGGGGCTACCTATTCTTTTGTGTCTCTGGAGTTTGCTAGAAGGGCGAGTTTGAGGTTGCAGCGTATTTCTGAGTCTGTGGTAGTCAGTTCTCCAGGGGGTCTTATTTCTAGCTCTACAGCTTGTCCGGGCTGTTCTATCACTATTGATGATGAGAACTTCACGGCTAATCTTATGGTAATTCAGTTGTCACCGTTCGATTTTATTCTGGGCATGGACTGGTTATTCAATTACTGTGCCAAGATATGTTATTTCTGGAAGATGGTGACTTTGCAAGCTCCGTCTGGGAAAGAACTGGTGTTTCAGGGCAGTGCACCGTCTGATTCCTTATTCGTATTGGCTAGTCTGTTTCCCAGACTTCGGGCCTCAACCATTGGGTTGCTTTGGTCTCTCAGCGAGAAGGCTGATTCCTCACAGCGCATTGAGGAGATTCCTGTGGTGAATGAGTTTCCTGATGTTTTTCCTGTGGAACTTCCTGGGATGCCGCCAGAGAGGAAGGTAGAGTTCCGGATTGATCTTATTCCTGGAACTCGACCTATTTCAATGTCTCCATACCGGTTGGCACGACCCTTCCAAGAGGAGTTGAAGAAGCAATTGGACGATCTTTTGTCCAAAGATATGATTCGGCGTAGTGTTTCGCCATGGGGGCGCTGTTTTATTCACTAAAAAGAAAGATGGCGGTTGGCGTATGTGCGTGGATTATCTGGCTCTTAATCGAAGCTCTTGTGAAGAATAAATATCCTTTGCCCGCATTGAGGATCTCTTTGATCAACGAAGGAGCTAAAGTATTCTCCAAGATTAACCTTGATCAAAGTTATAACCAAATTCGAGTTCGGGAGCAAGATATCGAGAAGACGGCTTTCTCTACGAGGTATGGCCATTATGAGTACAAGGTTATGTCTTTTGGACTAAAAAATGCTCCTGCAGTTTTCATGGAAGCCATGAGCAAGATCTTTGCACCAATACCTTGATGATTTCGTTGTGGTATTTATCGACGATATTTTGATCTACTCCAAGACAGAAGAGGATCATGGTCAGCATTTGAGGTTGGTTCTCGAAGCTTTAAGAGAGAACCAATTTTATGCCAAGCTGAAGAAGTATGAATTTTGGATTTCTGAAGTTGGGTTTCTGGGTCATGTGATCAATCAAGAGGGCATTTCAGTAGATCCTAGCAAGATTTCAACAGTGGTAGAATGGAAAAGGCCAACCAATGTCAAGGAAGTGAGGAGTTTTTTGGGTTTAGCTGGATATTACCGATGCTTCGTGGAAGGTTTTTCAACCATTGCTAGACCGTTGTCTCAATTGACGCAGAAAGGTGTCAAGTTTCATTGGTCAGATGCGTGTGAGCGCAGCTTTTGTACTTTGAAAGATAGATTGGTGACCGCTCCAGTTCTTACTCTTCCCGAGCCTGGGAAGCGGTTCACTATCTATTCAGATGCGTCCATAGTCGGGCTTGGTTGTGTGCTCATGCAGGAAGGCAAGTTGATTGCCTATGCATCGAGACAGTTGAAGAAACATGAGCAGAATTATCCTACTCATAATCTAGAGCTTGCAGCAGTGGTTCTTGCTTTGAAGATCTGGCGCCATTACTTGTACGGCGAATCCTGTGATATATTCACCGATCATAAGAGTCTGAAATACATCTTTACCCAGAAAGATTTGAACCTGAGACAGAGGAGGTGGTTGGAGTTGATAAAAGACTATGATCTCACAATTCAGTATCACCCGGGCAAGGCGAATGTTGTAGCAGATGCCCTGAGTCGCAAGGCGACACCTCCTACTCTCAGTTGTCTTATTGCCGATTTTGAGCGTATGGATATCTCCTTTTGCTTTGCAGGTACCGTGCAGACTGAGACTCATTTGCTTCTTGAGTCAGCCACTCCAAATCGAGTACGGGAGGCACAACAACATGATCAGATGCTCCAGCGAGTAAGGAAACGCATAGATGAGGGCAAACAAGGCCACTTCAGTGTTGACGATTTGGGTGCGTTGAGATTTAGAGGTCCTCTATGTGCCACAGAGGCTCAAGTCAAAAATAAGATTCTGAGGAAGCACATCGTACTCCATATACCGTACATCTGGTGAGACCAAGATGTACAAGGATTTGAAGAAGAGTTTACGGTGGAAAAGGATGAAGGTCGACATTGCTCGAGATGTAGCATCTTGTGGAGTTTGCCCGGGGTCAAAATTTGAGCATAAGCGACCACCGGGTTGTTGCAACCTTTGGAGGTTCGGTTTGGCCATGGGATGACATCTCCATGGATTTCAGAGTTGGTTTACCTCGCACCTGAGAGGAAGGATGTTATTTGGGTCATAGTGGACCGGTTCAAGAAGTCTCACATTTCATACCTATTCGCACAACCAACTCGGCAAGTGATTTGGCTCCTCTCTATGTGCGAGATAGTGCGGTTGCAGGGGTACCCAAGACCATTGTTTACGATCGAGGCGCCAAGTTCGTCACCAAGTTCTGCGAGTTTGCAAAGTCGTTGGGCACACGGCCGCCTCGATCCGCTTTTCACCCCCAAACAGATGGTCGATCTGAGCGCACCATCCGATAATTTGGAGGATATGCTCGGATGTTGTGTTATGTCTTGGAAGGAGGTGGGAAGACCACCTAGCTTTGGCGAGTTCGCCTATAACAATAGTTACCATGCTAGCATTCGAGCGCACCGTTTGAGGTTCTCTATGGGCGGAAGTGCAGATCCCGTTGTCTTTGGGATGCGGTTGAAACAGGCGATTTGGGTCGATTTGTTCAAGAACCTGTGGCGAGTGGCGAGGTTAGGAAGAATTTGTTAGCTGCCCAGAGTCGATGTAAGAGCTATGCAGATGTCCGGCGAGATTTGGAATTCGCATGGGGGCGAGGTTCTTTTGAGAGTATCGCCTACCAAGGGTGTAGTGCGCTTTGGTACTAAAGGAAGCTTAGCCCGAGGTACGTTGGACCCTTTCAATCGTGGCACGAATTGGGAAATTGGCCTCCGCTTTGGAACTTCCCGAGTCTATGCGAGGCGTTCATAACGTGTTTCATGTATCCATGTTGAGGAAGTATTTGAGAGACCCAGAACATGCTATTCCACTTGAACCGTTGAGTATTGAGCAGGATCTCACCTTTGAGTCCCGACTGGTGAAAATTCTGGAGGAGTCAGAGCGGGTTCCGAGGAACAAGACTCTGAGATATGTCAAAGTCCTTTGGTCTCATCAGACTGAAAGAGAGGCCACTTGGGAGCTAGAGTCTCCCATGCGCGAGCAGTATCCAGACCTGTTTACTTCCGGTAAGTGTTAAATTCGTCGATTCTAATTCCTTGGCAATTCATTCTTGCGTTCCTTTCGCCGGTAAGAATTCGGGGTCGAATTCTGTTAAGGGGGGTAGAATGTAATACCTCAAATTTAATTAGAGGGAGTTAAGTCGGAAAAAGGTTTTAGTGTAATTTTCAGTTTGGAAGGGGGATTAAAGAGGAGGGCCTCTGGCCCAGAATACCTTGGATTTGGGGATGAGCCTGGCAGCCCAAGAAGGGAGGCGCCATGGGCCTAAGGCCCATGCGCCCCCACCCCTTTAACCCTAGGCGTGCACTCCTTGGCGCCTCCAAACAAAGAAAAAAAAATCAGTCGCTTGCCTTCCCCAATCACAGGAAGCCGCCATCTCCTCCATTGGAGCAGCAGCAGCTGGCCATCTCCTCCATTGGAGCAGCAGCAGCCGGCCATCCTTCTCCATTGGAGCAGCAGCCCATCTTCCTCCATTGGAGCAGTAGCCCCATCCTCCTCCCTTGATTCAGATTCGTTCTTGGTAGAGGTTGGTTTTTGGTTCATTGTTAGGGCTGTGTTTAGATTCAGATTTCTGTTCTCTGTTCATCATCGATTTTCGTTTAGATCAAGGCCGAATTAGAACTTGTGATCTCTTAGAGAGTTGTAGATTATTTCGTCAGGTTTCCATAGCCTCTGAGTTCATCTGAATCCGAGTTATGGTTTGCAAGATACGGCCATTTTTGTACCTCTGTCCAGAACATCATTTAATTTCCAGCAGTCACTTTGCGTGGAAGTTTGAGCATGTCTAAGGTCCGAATCAGGAATCCTCACTATTATGATAATTGTAGCTTATTGTCTTAGCTTTCCATAGCCACCAAGATCACCAAATTCCGACATTCGAATCAAAAGTTATGTTAGTTTTATTCTTGCTGTTCAGATTTCTGGCGAGATGAATCTGTTGAATTACCTTCTAAAATATGTTTATGTTAGAGACAAATTCAGGGTCCCCACCCAACTAGAATATTTTAGAAATTTCATAACATTTCTATAATATTAAAGAATGCCTTAATCGGAGATGTAGAACACTAGTTGTGTTATTTTCTTCTCTGCTGCGCGTTTCGTCGGGACAGACTCTGTCTCACATGTTCAGCTACTTGTTAGCATTTCGTTTTGGCCATTTTGGGTCATCTCGTCAACTAGAATGTTGTAGGTTGGTTCGTTAAGTTTCTTTAGGGACTGGGCTTATCTCGTTCTGAGTCCCAGGTTATAAGTCGTGGTCTTTTCCGTACCGCTGTCCAGTTTCACTTATGTGTTGGTGTTGACTGTTTTCAGACTAAGTTTATTAGCTAGCTCTTGGGTGTTCGGGAATACGTTGTAGGACGTTAATGGAAGCGTCTTGTTATATATGGTTCTTATTTCGAGTATATATTGTGTAGGCGGAGAGGCTTCAGGTTTAGGAGCACCGCCATTGCCCACTAATGCGTCGCATCGCGGGAGGCAAGTACCTCAATGTTCCTATAATCATGAAATATTGAATGCCTGTTGTTGATTTGTATTTCTAAGAACCATGTTAATATTTAAATGTTCGTATTCAATCCATACGTGTTACCTCCATGATTAGATAGCATGTCTTTTCAATGTTCATATGTCATACCATGCATCCACAATATATGTTTCAATCCACGGGAGTGGATCAATACATAAGACCCATCAAGTCCAGTATGGGCACGTAAGACCCACCATTCCAATGTGGGCAGTTTGGGATAACTCATGACGAACGTTCTTCGACGGGCTTGGATCCCGTATTTTGTTAAATGCGGGCTTAGGTGAACACCGACGGTGTGTCACCAAAGAATACCGTATATGCATGTGTGTAGTCCCTTCATTTCATCCAAATCATTCATTTCATTCATTCAAGTGTTCGTTCTGTGCTTATTTCATACACTTCAGTGATGTTCACATGATCATGATTGTTATATGTATTATTCATTTATTTGTACTTGCCGAGTCTCGGACTCACTCTTGCGTTGTTTGTTGTTTTTTTAGGTGATCTTTGAGGTTGGCTCCATAGGGAGGGAATAGACACACACTACCCTTTCACTTCACCTTAATCAAGTCTAGGATTTTATTTTAGTTCGATTTAATCATTCATTATTGATGAACTGTAATAATAAATGTTGGCTGTGGCTGATAACTCTTCTCCGTTAAGATTGGTTAAGATTTGTGCGTGAACTTAGTTCATCCTTTTGATATAGTTGCTTGAGATCAGATTATACTTCTGTGATGAATCTGATATTTGTTGATTTCACTATTGTCTTGATATTTATGATTGTTGGAACCTCCGGTATAGCTAACTATACAGGGGAGGTTCTGCCGAAATTTAGAATTTTGTCGTCTGTTTTAACTTTGTTAACATGTTAGTTTAGTAGCATTCCAGGCCCTTGTAGGACTGGGGTGTTACAGATTCTTGTTATTCCTGACATGTCTGTAGACATTTCTGCTTTATTATTTTCTATAGTCTGAATTAATTCAGGATAATTTATGAAATATTTACTATGAATAATATTTCTAGTGCATCCAGTATCTACTAATGCTAAGATATTGAATGTAAGGTTTGGTTTTAGTGTTACCTTTACTGGTATTCTTATTCCTGAAACTTCCTTAAAATGTATTTTGACCATATTTATATCACTACTTATTAATGTCTGTTCTTTAAATTCAGTAATTTCTGCATATTTATTTTCTTGAGGATTTTTTGAGTTTATATTATTCTTTAAATCTTCGAATTCTGCTTCTAGGTTATTTATTCTATTTTCTAAAGTTCTTACTCTACTATTCAATATTCTTTCATCTGGTTCTGATTCTACTTCTTTTCTCCATTTTTGATCTTTTGCTTTTAGACATGCAGCACATGCTTGCTTTAAACATAAACTACAAGTTGCTCTATTATCTTGGCTTGGGTAGTATATGCAAAAGACACATTTTATATTATAATCACCTTTTCCTTTAATCCAATCATGATCACAGTTTACTAGATCCATCATTTCAATTTTTAAACCAGCTAATTCATCTATTAAATCTAATTCATTATCACTTGAATCATATTCATCTTCACTATTCTCAATTTCTTTAGTTTCTACTATTGAATATATAGATTCATCATCTTTTGTTTCAATATCACAGACTAATATATTTTCATTTACATTATCTACCATTAGAACTCTTTCTTGCTCTTCATAATTACTAGAATATCTTTTCTGATCTTTATTTGGGCAAGTTGTACTTATATGATCAGGTGAATTGCATATAAAACATCTACAAGTCTTATCATATATCTTTCTAGGATTGTAACGCCTTACATTTCTTTTTTGTAAATATGGTATTCTACTGTCTGATTTTCTTAAGAAAAACCTTTTCTTTGTTTTATATCCTCTATTTTGAGGTTTATAATATTTCTTTTTACTAGGTCTATCTTCACCATATGTCAAAGGTATTTGAACTATCTTATTGCAGAAATTATAATCTGCATATTTCATAGATCTATTAGCTTGTATATTTATGCATATTTTCTTTAACCGCTTAAAGACAAATGTTATAGCTTGAGATATATTAATAACTGCATCTCCAGCTCTTTCTTATATTCATCAAATATCATACTTCCTAAAGGATCGGGTAATTTATGAAAATATTTTTCAACTATACCTCTATTATATCCTTGTTTAGCAAGAGTGGCATTGTATAAATAGTGTTGTGAGAATTCTTTTATTCCTTTCCAATTTGTTAAAGATAATTTTTCTATTTCTCTTAACCTTTCATTCTGCAAAGTAGAATATCCTAATTCTGGGTCTTCAGCTATAATAATATTTGATATTAAATTTGCAAAGTTATAAGGATTACTACCTGCTCTTTTTAATTCATTATATTGACCATGATTTTGTTCTACCCATTGTTCCCAAAGAACCTTTACAGATTCTCCTAAAAAGGTTTCTAAATATGTAATCATATCTTCAACTCTATTTCCTATATTATGTTGATTTTGTATATATTTTTGAACTATCAGACCTTTCCATATGCTTATTATATTTGGCCAATCTATGGGATCATGTGCAGCTAAATTTAATATTGCACCATCACTTTTATGGTTTTGAAATTTTATTGCCTTTTCAAATTCCCTTCTTTTAGATCCCATATATCTATATTGACCAGGAATATAATTGTATGAACTATCTTCTTTTTCTGGAGGCCATGTTCCTGCTACTCTAGAGGGTCTCTCCATTTCTTCTTCCTCTTTAACAGAACTTTCACCATACCTTCTTTTCTTTCCTGCTTCCATTTCCATTGCTTCTATTGCATTATCAAGATTATGCAGACTCATTTCATCTAAGGTTTCTATAAAATCCTTATATTGTTCTGAGGCATTTATAGTTTCTTCTTCAGTATATATTTCATTTACTATTTTATTATCTTCTTCGTAATTTTCTAAAAAATGTTTTTCATTTATTTCCCATTGCTCTTCTTCACTTATAACAGCTTTGCTACTATTTTCCTTTATCCTGGCATATTGCCTTTCAGATTTCTCTATGGCTAACGCCTTATCTTTTTTTAGTCTTCTTAGCCTATCTAATTCTCTAATAAAATAGAGCTCCTTTTCTCTTAGCTTAGGCCAATCACTTGTCCAGGTGTTATTGTACTCTTCTTCTACAAGTTTTAGGTTATTTTCATAATGTTTTATTTCACTATCTAAATCTAATTTGTCCATGAATTCAGAAACAATATTCCTATTATTACTTTCTTCTTCAGATATAACAGATTCTAGATCTTCTAAAGCTCTTGCTTTATAGTTTATAAACCTAATGCTAGTATTTCCCTTATTATTCTGATAACTTATATAATCATTTGGTTGCTTTAAAACCTTATTTTCTATTAAATTACTTATATTCCATTCTTCACCTGCTCTTGCTTCTGATTCTATTTTTAAGGGACTCATAAACTTTATACCTTTAGATTGCATGCTCTCAATTACATCGCTAACATTTACTTTATATTTTGAACCACTCTTATTGGTTAATCTTCCTATAAATTCTATGCTTATTAAAAGATTTGTACCTTTGAAATCTTCATAACCTTTGGTCTGGAAACCAAAGATCATTTTATCTATAAATTCTTTTATAGGCATCATTAAATCTGGGGCTATATAGGTTATTAAGCTATTTTCATTCATATCACCTTCTGGAAATCCTAGGGCTGCTTTATTTACTGTATCCCATCTTTTGTCTAATAAGGTTATTAAAACTTTCGTTCCTAATTTCTTTCTAGTCATTCCTTTGATTCCTATAATATACATACCTTGGTGAATATATTTATAACCTGAATATTTTAACCCATTTTCTATTTGCTTGCTAACAATTCTTAGTTCAACTGGTTCAGTTCGAACACTTAGTTCTACTTCTCTGGATATTCTATACAGACCAGTTTTACTTTCAAACATTCCCATATGATATATCTGCTGAGGTTTTATTTTTCTTAATGTAGCCTTTTGATATCTTTCTAAGTCTTTTTCTACATCTATGACTTCTTGCAGATTATCAACTTCTTCACCTTTACCTTTCAACTTATCTATTAGGGTTAAAGTTTTAGTATCTTTATCTATTATTTGGAGTGTGTTATCCTTTCTACTGCTGCCTTTAGATAGATCCATTTTTCTGAGTTTATAGCTCTAGCAGAAGCAACTATTCCGGATGAGGCTAATACTAATTCAGAACTATTTTCTTTGTTATCAATTTTATTCAAAATCTGAACTAATAATTGGATGATGTTATTATTTTGCCTTATTATTACCTTAGAGTATTCTTTGGGTGAATTGTAGTTTGAAAAACCGATTGGATGCTCAAGATAACTTTCTGTTTCTTCTAAGGCCTTGCTATATTCAGTCATATAACTCAGAGAGGACTAAGGTCTTAATTTCTTCTAGCAAATTCTTAATTTTAAAGGCTTCTTGATCTAACTCCTTTAGGTTCTCTAAGGGTCTTATGACTTCCTTCCTAGTAGAACTAGACTCTATTCCTTTGTATTAGTCTACTTCTTCTTTGATATAATCACAGTTTTGCAAACTTTTATTCTGTTGGACCTTATTCTCTTCTAAAATTCGTAAGACTAAATTTAAAATTTTATTTATATGGAGATATTGATCAGTTAACTGATTATATTTTTTATAAAACTTTTCTAACTTAAATTCTAAGTCTTCTTGCTTTTTATTCCAAGTTATATAAAAATTATAAATTAAATCTACAAGCAAGTTTAATTGGCTACTAGAAGTATGCAACTATGCTCTTCAGTGGGGTTTATTCTGCACTTTATATTGATATTATCCTGTGTATTGATAATTTTACCTTCAGAAATAACTTCGTTTGAATATTTTAATTTTTCAATGATGTCTTTAACCTAACCTACCAGGAAGAGGTTTGCTCTGAGCGGATTATAAAAGAACTATTCAAAAAAAAGTACTATTCAAATATAAATGCAATAATAATAAAAATTAAAATATTAAAAGTAATAAATAATATAAAAGCATCAAATAAAATGCTAAATAAAAATATAAAATACTGTTATTCAAAGTGATATGGTTATTCTAATGATATATATTCAAGAATATATGGGATATTTGCTCGAGTTATGAACTCGAGCTTGTAATATATTCGCAACTTATATATTCGGATAACCTTCGATATATTCAATATATATATATATTCAGAGTACATTCAAGTATATTCGAGTACCTTTAGATATTTTATATTCAGAGTACCTTCGATATATTCAAGAATATAGCACCAAGATTGTCCTTGATATTTAGGTGCTTATGGTATTATGAATATTTGATGGATATGATATTCTGAATATAATATTCTTTTACTATTCTTTGCTGAATATATTATTCTTTGAACAGTATTCAGGGAATATTCAACAGTATTCGTGAACAGTAATGAATAGTATTCGTGAACAGTATTCGTGAACAGTATTCGAGATCTAAATAGTAATTTTGACAGGATCTTACAGGTTGGCGAGACCAATATGATGGTAATTGTTTGTGCAAAGAAAAGTTGTGTAATCCTACTCAGTACTCACCTTATATCTCACTAATTTGCTTCAGAAGTAACTAACTTTCCCCTAGACAAACTTAGGTGTGTTCATATCGTGCAATTTTATCATCACTCCAGCGCGTTCCACAAGGAACACTTCTCCCAAAGATACCCACCACCTCGAACGGCAATCACTTATATGCCTAAAACGGGAGGAATTTACAGATGCTGCAGAGGTTTCTCCTATAGAGTACCTAGCATAAACCTTGCTCCATACGAACAATCTAAGAACTAATCTGAGGGATATGAAAGGAAACTACTTCATTTCCACAAACTAGTTTACATATGGCTTTCCCTTTCGGGAACCCCCAACTATCTACACAAAGATAGGGATTACCTTAAGCTAAGGTATTTACACGCGATGACTATATGTTACACTGGAAGAGGTTTATTTAAGTGGCTAATTAGGAAGGGGTGTTGTGTGTGCTTCTTTGTGTTTTTGAGCCTTCGTGTTTTCTTGTTGTGTTTTCTCTATGCCTCCTCTTGTGTCCTCCTCCAAGCCTTCGTCTGGGTCTCCTTTTATAGTCGCAGAAGGATGAACAAGGTCTTCAGGATTCTTCGACTTGAGATGCTGACTGGCTCATAGTAGTTGATAGCTATCTACACAGGCTGGCTTCAACTCTATCTTCTGGAGCTTAAAAACCTTTATTATATGTACATGCAATAAGGAAGAATGCTACGTAGCATACTTTGTTTTGTCTTCAAGTACCATGGAATGATTAGCATGCCAAGCATCATTATATTACACCATGCTGGAATGGATAACTGATGGCATATGCAATGCCATTTTGTCTTCTTATCATACGTGTCTCTTCTTTTGGAAAAGTTAAGCCACGTTGCTGTCTTCTGGAGTCTTATGATAAATTTGTAGCTTGATGGAGTCTTCTGATAAATTTGGAGTCTTGATATGCAAGTCTTTATTGCGTAGATGGATATTTTTCTGATATATATTTAAGTTTATAATATTTGAAAGAATATGGATATTCTTAGATATTCAGATATTTGTGGCCTATGACTATTCTCTCTCTCTCTCTCTCTCTATGTGGCTAATCTCTCTTTTTCTCACTTACTCTCTTTTTATGTGGCTAATCTCTCTTTCTCTCATTTACTCTCTTTTTATGTGGATTTTTTGTGGATAATTCTCACTTCTGAGCATGTTGCGTGTTTTCGTACCAAAGGGGAGTTTGGCCAGGTACATTGGTTTGTTTTCGACAGTTGCAGAAATTAGAAAGTTGGTGTATCGCTTTGAACATCTCGGGTCCATACGCGAGGTACGCAACGTCTGGTATGTTCCGATGCGTGCAAATTCTGGAAGAGTCAAAACGAGTTCTAAGGAACAAAACTTTGAAGTATGTCAAGGTGCTTTCATCTCATCAGTCCGAGGGAGAGGCCAATTGGGAGCTGAAGCCTCGCATCCGCGATAAATATCCGAATTTGTTCATGGCGGTTACGTGTATTCTGTTGTTAATTTTTAGTTGTGGTTTTCTTTCGTGTAGATAGTTGCGAGGATTCGGGGTCGAATCCTATTTAAGGGGGGTAGAATGTAATACCCCGTTCAATCTTTAGAACAATATTTGAATTTCAACTGTTTTATCAGGAATTAAAAAGGGATTTCAAAATTTCTCTTGAAGGAGGATTAAATCTTGGGCCAAAGGCCCATAGCCTTGGCCCATTAGGGGCAAACAAAACCCTAGGGGATACTGTAGCTACAGTACCACACCACCTATTACAGTAGCGCCGCCGCTACAGTAGCCACCCATCCCTTGCTGCTGTCCAAGAAGAAGAAGAAGGAGGGAGGGAGAAGAACCCTTCGGGTGCCGCCGGCCAAGGAGAAAAGAAGAGGAAGAGAGGAGAAGAAGAGGAGAGGATCATCTTTGAGGCTTGATCATCGTCTTCTTGCGGGTCTACAAGGGTAACTAAGTGTTTTTCCCGCTGTTTGTTGTTGATTAGAGGCGAATTTGATGATTTGGGTTGGATCGTTTTGCTGCCAATTGACGTTCAATTCTGTCCAGTACTTTGCGTGATCAATTTTGGGTTATTAGAGACAGAATTCGAGATGTCCATCTCCTAGAGATAGTTAGATAATGTTTTTAGCTTTCCGTGGCCGCCAGGAACACCTAATTCCGACATACGGATCAAAAGTTATGATAGTTTCAATCTTGCTGCCCAGAATTCTGACGAGATTGATCTGTTAATTTGTCTTTTAAGTTATGTTTATGTTATAGGAAAATTCAGGGTTTCCACCCAACTATATTGTTTTATAAAATTTCATAATCTTTCCAGAATAATAAAGAACGTCCTAATCGGAGTTGTAGATCAAAAGTTGTGATCTGTTCTTTACTGCTGTCCGATTCGTCTGGACAGAATCTGTCTTTTAAGTTTAACTGCCTGTTAGCATTTGTTTTTGGCCGAATTGGGTTATCTCGCCAACTAAAATGTTGTAGATATATTCGTTAAGTTTTGTTAGGAACTGGGCTCACCTCGTTCCGAATCCCAGGTCAATAGTTATGGTTATTTCCGTTCTGCTGTCCAGATTCGATTCTGTGGTTGTGTTGCCTGTTTTCAGAATAGGGATTATGACGATTTCTTGGGTGTTTGGGAAGGTGTTGTAGAACGTTACTGGTAGTGTCCTATACCATGTTGTTCTTATTTCGAGTACTTACTTGTGTAGGCGGAGAGACTTCGGGTTTAGAGGCATCTTCATTGCCTACTAACGTGTCGCAACGCGAAAGGCAAGTACTTTGATGTTCTTATGATTAGTGAATGCTGGATGCTTGATGTTCGTATTGTGCTTTTCTGTGATTCATGAGAATATTCAAAGTTTATGTTCCTTTCTTATGTGTTAATTCCATGTGTAGACATGATGTCTTTCATAATTCATATTTCAATACATGCATCCATTTTCATGTTCCTTCCACGAGAGTGGATTATAAGACCCATCAATTCCAGTATGGGCATGTAAGACCCACCATTCCAATGTGGGCAGATTTGGACACCCGTATGAAACGTTCTTCATACGGATTTGGATCCCCGCATTTTGTTAAATGCGGTTTAGGTGAACACCGACGGTGTGTCACTAGCTATCTGCCAGATAAGCATCGTGTGCGATCCATTCCTTTCATTCAATCCATTCATTTCATTCATTCATATATTCATTCTGTTATGTTCATATTCTTAAAAGATGTTGCCTTGTTCATAATTGTTGTATGTTCAATTATTCATTGTACTTGCTGAGTCTCGGACTCATTCTTGCTTTGTTTGTTTATTTTAGGTGATCGTTGATGATGGCTCTATTGGGAGAGAGTAGACATGCACTATTCGTTCATTTCACCATATTTCAATTCAATAATAGGACTTGGTTCTAGCCTTCATTCATTAATTGATGAACTGTAATAAATAAATTTAGATGTGGTTGATAACCCTCTCTATGTTATGGTTGATTAAGTATTGCTTGTGATCTTCGATCACCCATTGATATACTTGCTTGAATTCAGACTATTTTCATGCCATGGTTCTATTAAATAGTGATCTCTTTATGTCATTAGATGATATTATTCAAATTCTTCCGCATTATGGTTGTATGTTAGATGATTTAGGTGACACCTTGGCTTCCGAATAGCCAGGGTGTTACAGATATCTTTCTAAGTCTTTTTCTACATATATGACTTCTTGCAGATTATCAACTTCTTCACCTTTACCTTTCAACTTATCTATTAGGGTTAAAGTTTTAGTATCTTTATCTATTATTTGGAGTGTGTTATCCTCTCTACTGCTGCCTTTAGATAGATCCATTTTTCTGAGTTTATAGCTCTAGCAGAAGCAACTATTCCGGATGAGGCTAATACTAATTCAGAACTATTTTCTTTGTTATTAATTTTATTCAAAATCTAAACTAATAATTGGATGATGGTATTATTTTGCCTTATTATTACCTTAGAGTCTTCTTTGGGTGAATTGTAGTTTGAAAATCCGATAGGATGCTCAAGATACCTTTCTGTTTCTTCTAAGGCCTTGCTATATTCAGTCATATAACTAAGAGAGGACTAAGGTCTTAATTTCTTCTAGCAAATTCTTAATTTTAAAGGCTTCTTGATCTAACTCCTTTAGGTTCTCTAAGGGTCTTATGACTTCCTTCCTAGCAGAACTAGACTCTATTCCTTTGTATATTAAGTCTACTTCTTCTTTGATATAATCACAGTTTTGCAAACTTTTATTCTGTTGGACCTTATTCTCTTCTAAAATTCGTAAGTCTAAATTTAAAATTTTATTTATATGGAGATATTGATCAGTTAACTGATTATATTCTTTATGAAACTTTTCTAACTTAAATTCCAAGTCTTCTTGCTTTTTATTCCAAGTTAAAAATTATAAATTAAATCTACAAGCAAGTTTAATTGTCTACTAGAAGTATGCCAACTATGCTCTTCAGTGGGGGTTTATTCTGCACTTTATATTGATATTATCCTTTGTATTGATAATTTTACCTTCAGAAATAACTTCGTTTGAATATTTTAATTTTTCAATGATGACTTTAACCTAACCTCGATACCATACATACATACATACATACATACATACATATACATACATACATACATACATACATACATATATATATATATATATATATATATATATATATATATATATATATATATATATATATATATATATATATATATATATATGTCGGTTTTAAAGGCACGAGCATTCACTGTTTGGAGACTTTCTAGAGAAGAGATTAGGAATGGAATGGTAGGACGTACCTGGGACGCAAGGGAGGAGAACTTGATCGGCATGAACACAGTTACACAGACAAAGGTGAAATGAATGGCGAGAAGCAACGGATGATATTCTGACAAAATGACAAATCAACAATAAGTCATAACATACATATCACACATTTTATACATCTATTTTTGCAAATCATCAATCATACATATCAACAGCTCAGGGTACACCAAGCAAGTGTCCATTATCAATAACAGACAACACTTGACACTTCTGAATAAGTCATAACTCATTATAATATAACATATCAACAACCCATACATATCAACAACCCAATAAGTCATAACATATCAACAACCCATACATATTAATAGCAGAGACAACACTTGACACTTCTGAATAAGTCATAACTTATAACAATATAACATATCAACAGACAACAACCAATACATATCAATGTTAAATACTTCAATAGCAGACAACACTTACACTTCAATTCACTTATTCAAAGAATCAAAGACAAGTGCACAACTATTCAAATCTGAGGAGGGGAGCTGCACTGCTAGGGGGAACAGAGAAGGAAGGGCAGAGCAAAGAAGCAGAGCAGAAGAGAAGGACTGAGGGGAGCCAAAGGCGCTAGGGGAGTCATTGCTGAGAGTAGAGAAGGGAAGGGGGCAGAGCAGAGCAGAGAAGGGACTGAGGGGGAGCTGCAGCGCTAGGGGGAGCTACAACGCTAGGGGGAGCAGAGAAGGGAAGGGGCTGGCGGCAGCAGCAGCAGAGAAGAAGGGTCTTCTTGGCGCTAGGGAGCGAGAAGAGAGGGGACTAAAAAGACACCAAGAAATGACACACCCAATAGGTGATAGATCTGTCTTACCTCGACATCGCCAGTGTCGGTGGTGAGATAGCCCAGTAGAGGTCGGGAAGGCGCACCAACAAAGAAGAGCGGTGTAGGGGTGCTACTGGCGTCGGCAATGGGTCGAGCGGTGGCGTCGAGGTCGGGGGCACTCGAGTAGGCAGGGGAACATACGAAAGTAAGGGCACTGGAGAGTGACGAGTTAGAGCAAAAACCCTAGCAGGCTCCTAGTAATAAAGACATATAATAGACGATTCTATTATGGAACCGTCTGTCATATGAGACATATCACAGACGTAATAGAACCGTCCGTCATAAGCAAGAATGGAGTTCGCTTGGATCTACTCGCCCTGACATGAAGAAATTACATGTTTATATGTCAATTTTGTCATTGAAATACTGCTGAAAATTTGCTTTAACTATGATCGATACATATATCACATAGATCAGATATAATAAATTTGTTAACCACTAAACCGTCGACTGTGATAAATAGTTAATTCAACATATAATATAGTAACTTCACCTCCAAACTATTTTTTTTTCATTTTGAAATTTACATATGGTCAAACAACGTGGCCAGTCGCTTGTTACAAAGATTAAAAAAAGTAGAAACCTAAATAAACAAAGTTTTTCTAGTGGCGAAGATAGGCTGCTATCTCCGTTTTCAAAACTTCGTAGGCGGCAGCGTAGGCACCGGATGGTTCGTGATCAGCGAGCGAAGCCCGAAATACGTCCACCCATTGACACGCTCGTTCGAGTGTCTCCCGAAGACCCTCGGACTGTTGAATCAAGAAGAATTGAGCCCATGGGTTCTCTTCCCTTGCTTGAGGAGTCTCTGCATGGTCGACTCGGTCGCCCGCCACCTCGATTAAATAGTCCAAGTGACGGCAAGCCTCCTAGAGACGTGCAACGTCGTTGTAGAGGACCACATCGATGATACGGTAAACTCGCCGGAAGTGGGAGATCACCCGAAAGGCGCGGTGGAGGAGGATGTCAAGACGGCGGAAGGTGGGTGTCACCTGCTCCGGCAAATCCTCGGACAGAGGAGTAAAGACACTGTTGAAACAGTGTCTTTCCGCAGCATCTGTCAACGTACGGCGGGAGAGGTGCTCGTACAGTATGGCTAGGTGGGTGTAGGATCAAGGATAACCGACTAGAGGGGGGTGAATAGGAGGTTTTTAAACTTTTTAACAATTTAACAATTTAGTCAATTAATAACTTAGTCTAAACAAGTTATACTTCTAGCTAGGCAAATTAATCACAATAAACAAGCTAGAAATATAAATGCGGAGAGTAAAGACTAGAGATAACCACAAAGACACGACGATGTTTTTCCCATGGTATCGAAGACTTGCCGGTCTTCACTAGTCCACGTTGAGGAAGCTTGACGTCTCAAGCCGGCTCCACGAATTAAGCCTTCCCTCAAATCACTATGGTTGTTCTTTCTCTGCTCCGGAGATGGTGAACACCGAACCACTCACAAGCTTGCACCGGGCCTCTTCACAATCTTCTTTGAAGAGATCACCGTGCTCCACCACCAACCGTCTAGGAGTGCGGCAACACTCCAAGAGTAATAGACCAAGGTCCTCACTTGACGGCACTCAAGTGCACATGGATCAACTAGGAGAATGAATGCACTTGAATGTATCTCAACAAGCTCACAATGAATGCACAAGAGTGTTTTGAGTGTTGAGTGAATGCAAGGGCTCTCAAGGCTCTATGAATGTCAAATGGGCACTAGCAGCCTTGACTTGAGCAGTTGGAGGGTATTTAAAGCCCCCACAAACAATTATGACCGTTGAAGTCGAAACCCAGCAATTCAGGCAAAATCGGAATGACCGAAGTACAATTTGCGGTATGACCGCACTTCTGACTGAGCACAGTCAACGGCTAGAACAGTTACTAAAAAAAGGAAATACTAGCCGTTGGACACTCAATCGGAACGACCGCAGGCAAACGCGCAGTACGTCCAATTTGCCCCGGTCGTACCGTTTCTTCGAGCGGTACGACCGTTTGTAGGGTTTCACGATTGGCTTAAGATTTGCAATGGTTCTGAAATTTTTGTACCGCCATATAAAAATCGGAATGACCGCAGGCCGGTACGACCGTTCCCTAAGTGCGGAACGTCCGATTTCCAGATTGAGTTTTTGAGCAGATTTGCATTTGTTCTGTTTTTATTGAACCACCTCACAAATAACGGAACGACCGCACAACGGTACGACTGTTAGCCACGAGTGGTACGACCGATTTCCATGAGAGATTCTGAGGCAATTTGCAACACTTCTGGTTTTATTGAACCGCCAACTAAAATGCGGAATGACCGCGATGCTTGATCGACCGGTTAAGGACCCTATCGTTCGCTTGAACACTTAATTGGTCGTTCTTCAAAATGCGGATTACCGCCAAGTAAAGTCCCATCATACCTCACTGCAGATGCGACGACCGAAAGTATAATCACAGTACTACCGATTTTGGATGTATACTTAGAACTTTTCAATTTAATTTCAAGTTTAAATTCAAATGCATGCATGATCCTAAATTGATCCATATGGCACAAGAACATGCTATCAAGTTACTAGCCATGATCCCTCTTAATAGTACGGCGTTTATCCTATAATCCGGTCTTCCATCCAAAACTCCTAGACCGGTAAAATAGAAAAAAAAAGAGATCCTAGACTACTTGTACCTTGTCTTTGAGCCAAAAGATCCTCGTGTAGTTCATTTGCATGCCACTTTGCATCAACACGTTCACCGATGGGATTTAACCTTGTAAATACTCAATAAACATGTTAATCCCATATTCACATATTGTCATTAATTACCAAAACAATTTTTAGGGGCCTAGATGCTTTCAGTGGGCCAACAATGCCGACGACAAGGAAACAGAGGGAGCCATTTCTGCTTTAGAAGTATAGAGTTATATATATGTGGGGATAATCATCTTCGATGCAGATGATCCGTTTTATAAAATAAGGAATAAATTCGGCGCATGAGACGAAGAGACACATCGGGGAGCCGAAGAGGCATTGATGCAACAAAGAGACGCATCGGCGACGAAGAAACTCACCGGAGCTGAAGCAACATTATCTCAGGCAGTTATAATTAAAAACCGTTAGTGAAGTCTACAATTATCACAGACGGTTCGTGTTTAGAACCGTCTGTGAAATATCACAGACGGTTTTCAATATGAACCGTCTGTGAAATCTATAATTATCACAGACAGTTTTCAATATGAACCGTCTGTGATATTACCTCTTCACAGACGGTTTTTAGCGCATCCAGTTACATAGACAGTCTCTAAACAAAACCGTCTATGGTTGTGTTTAATACAGACGGTTTCGATCAACCGTCTGTGATCAAGCGTCTAGTATTAGCATTTTTGTAGTAATGACAGGTCCTATAAAAAAGGCAAAATTGGTCTAGTACCATCACGAACACAGCAGTTCAGTTTAATACCCTAAACCCTGTTCATTTTAATACCACCGTCCCTTCGTTCCATTCCGCCAAATACCACGTCCGTCACGATCTGCCGTTAGCTCCCATATGAAATGACCAAATTACCCTCAAGAAAATAGGTTTTGCTGTTAGCTCCTATATGAAATGACCAAATTACCCCCGTGAAATACCAACTTTCATCCACAACCATCACTAACCCCATCCCCTCTACGAACGCCACCGCCATCGCCCGCAGTGTCCCTGCGGAGCCCATCACATCGCCTTCTACCGCTGTCCTGGCCGCCGAGCCGCCCGCGCCGCGGTCGCCTTCCCCTCTCCATCAACATCCCGAGGCGGCCACGCCTGCGACGGGGGTCGGGCCGCCTTCTCTGGTCGTTCCGGCGGCTTCGCTTGCCCTTCCCCCTTCTCTGGAGGCGGTCGTGCCTGCGGCGGAGGTTGCGCCGCCTTCTCCGGCCTCGTCTCCGCCTTCCGCGCACCTTCCATCTCTGGAGGCAGCAGCCCCTTCTTCGCCGTCCCCACACCATCCATCTCCGGAGGCAGCAGCGCCTTCGGCGCCGTCCCCGCGCCGTCCGTCACCAGAGGCAGCAGCGCCTTCGTCGCCGTCCCCGCGCCGTCCGTCACCAGAGGCAGCAGCGCCTTCGTCGCCGTCCCCGCGCCGTCCATCTCCGAAGGCAGCCACACCTGCGGTCGGTTGGGCTTGGGCCGAGAAGAGCCAGCCTACTAGTAAAACCGACCAGAGCCGCACCAAATATAACCGAACGGAAAACACCCAGCAGGGTTAGCGACTCTGAGTCGAGACTCGAGAGGCGGCCAAACCGAGCGGACGCCATGGATCGCGAGTGGGGCTCGAAGCCCGGCAGCGGCGGCGCCGCCACCGCCCAGAACGAGGCCATCGACCGGCGGGAGCGCCTCCGCCGCCTCGCCCTGGAGACCATTGACCTCGCCAAGGACCCCTACTTCATGCGCAACCACCTCGGCAGGTACTCACCCCACAAAAAACCCTAGCTTCTTCGGACTCGCGCTGGACTCGCGCTGCCTATCGATTTGCGTTGCTTTGCTCGATCCGCTGATTCCGCTCTCGGTTTTGTGTGTCCAGCTACGAGTGCAAGCTGTGCCTGACGCTGCACAACAACGAGGGGAACTACCTGGCGCACACGCAGGGGAAGCGGCACCAGACCAACCTCGCCAAGCGCGCCGCCCGCGAGGCCAAGGACGCGCCCGCGCAACCCCAGCCCAACAAGCGCAAGCTCGCGCCCCGCAAGTCCGGTGCGTAAAAAAAATCCTTCCCCCCATTAAGCTGCAAATATTAGTATATAATTGTTGTGACTTCATCCGGTTCCATCAGCTAGGGTCCGCTGTTTTTGTTCTGCAGCTGCTTCGACTATGTTTGGTTCAATTAATTACAGCCTTGAGCCTGCTATTGAGCTAGGCTTGTTTGGGGTGTTTAAAGAGTGAAGCAAACCTTGGTTCTCTTTCTTTCTGTTATTATGGAATTTGACGCTTAGAGGAATGTCGAATCAATGGATTGTTGGTTCTTGTGAAATTTCTGGTGGTGTTTCAAGTTTCATTTTGGCGTGAACCAATGATTCCCTATGGATATTCAATGATATAAGCATGATGCTTACGGTTGCGTGTAGTATGGATGCATAGCATAGCGGATCTGGAGAGTAGTTAAACTTTGTCCTATCAACTTGCAATCTTGTAGCACACTTTCTGCGGCTTTCTGATAATTTGACTTAATAGCATGAGACGAAAAAGACCAAAGTAGAACATTTTTTGGGATGGATAGCAGGAACATATACACATATACTATACAGGTGAACATTAGCCACATAATAGCTTAATCTTCATTAGCTTAATCTTCATCTGCATGATTGTCATGGTGTATTAGGCGATCACAGGGCGTTACAGGCACCTTGTCCACTAGTCAACTAGGTCGTCGCCTAATTGTCGCTTGAGCGGCATGAGGCGACGTAAAGGCATGCATTAAACAACAAACTATAGAGGTCAACACTAGAGAAGAGAGCAGCAGAGCAGAGAGCATCAGCGACACTACACCTCTACACACTACACATTATCCTTCTACACACTCCACTTCTACTTCTACACCGCTACACTTCTACACCAGTGAAGAGCAGCAGAACAGAAAGCATCAGCAACAGAGCACACAGCAGAGGGTAAGAGCAGAGAGCAGATCTGGGAGAAAGGGGAACAGGAACAAAGCAGAGCAGATCAGGGAGAAAGGGGAAGAGCAGCAGAGCAGATCTGGAGAACAGAGATGCAGATCGAGCAGAGCAGAGAGAACAGAGAACACAGAAGAAGAGTAGGGGAGAAGAGGAAAGGGTCGTACCTCCAGATCTGGAGACAATCGTCGAGGGATGGAGTGCTGGATTCGAAGGAGGCCTGCTGGAGGGACGGCCAGCGGCGGCGGCGGCAGCGGCTGGGCGCCTTTGCATTCAGGAGATGTTTAGACGACTCCGTGACAACCATGTTCATTTGTCATTTATTGTTTAGATGTGTCCTTAACTACTTCTCTTCTACCATTAGGAAATAAGATAATTGGGACCAGCTGCTACTTTGTTTATTGTAGTAACTAGTAACACACATGACTAATTAAAGTATTTTCTACTAACAATATCATGCTGTGTTTTTCCCCAGAAGTTTATTGCTGGGAGTTTTCTGCCTTTTCTGGATCAATTTTTGAACACTGACGATGTAGTGTTCTCAAACATGGTGTCCACTGTTAGGGATAATACTAACACATTAATAGGCAACAATGTAAAGTAAATACCCCATTCCAATAATCGAAGAGCCCTGGATGAGCTAAAGGGAGCCTAGATCTTTTCTAAAATTGATCTTAGGCTGGTCGGGTTATCGCCAAATCCTGATAGAGAAGGGCACACACCTCAAACCAGTGTTACTTGGGCACGGACACAGGTGTCGGAATTCGACTCGGATTTGGGTGTCTGATTCGGCAAGCTCTAGAAAATAGGATTCATCTAATATATATTCTTTTATCTTTAAAAATTAAAATAAAGTGATTTATGCAATGAAATATTTAATTTAGGTACACTACCACAGCACTATATAACTGCCCCCAAAAGATCCTAGACATAGTTGATATCACATAGTCACAAGAAAGACCAGCTGCACACCACTCACCCTTTTAAAAATGGTAGCAAAAACTGTCCAATGCCTCGTTCGATGTAAAAATGAATAAAGAAGTACCACAACTGAGCTCTCTCGCAGTTCCTCTAGCCTTCTTCTCCTTCTCTTCCTTCTCATCAGACCAGCCTCACTCTCCTTCACATGCTCCTTCGACCAAGCATTACCACTCCACCCCTGACTCCCCCTCCTCTAATAGCTTTCTAAATCATGCCAGAGAACCGGCATCTCTTTCCTCGCTTCCTTCTGCAACAGATCTATCTAAACACCAGCTAGTTCTTTCCTTTTGCTCCTCAAGGACTCTCCATGGGGTGTCTGATACATGTCGCAAGGAGTCTGACATGCGTCGACACAGGGATACATGTCGACGTGGCCAAAAAAAATGGACTCGCGTGTCCTGGTAACACTGGGCTCAAACACCCTTCAAAACTCACCATGGACAAATTAAATATAAGGCCACACTGTTCAGTCTTACTTTATTAATGCTCATTTGGAGCATACAGCATAAGCATGCATGTTTGAATAACTTCTGAAAACTTCCTGTAGTATAGCAATTTTCTGGTCCCAAATGAATATTTAATAGGGCATACAAATTTATAGTGGTCTATAATTTTGGCTGATTATTCAAATAGGCTTAATTTTTTTTGCTGACAGTTCCTGGCAGGGATAGAAAACCCTAGTACCAGTGCAAATCCCGGCCGGTGGGCAGTACTGGTAACCGGCCTGGTTACCGGAAATCCCGGAAAGTATCCGGATGAAATTCGCTTGAATTTGCTTAAAAACCTGCTGAAATTCGAAAATTGAAATTTGAATTTGCTAAACCGGAAAGAAACCGGCCCGGATGAAATTCACTTGAATTTACTTAAAAACCTGCTAAAATTCGAAAATTGAAATTTGAATTTGCTAAACCGGAAAGAAACCGGCCGGTTTTGTTTGTCCCGGTCCCATCGGTAAGACCGGTTACCGCCGGTAACCGGCCTGGTTTTTTCCCCCTAGTTCCTGGAATGCTCAAACTTCAAAGATGATGAGTTTCTTGTTCGATATTCTATTTGTCTTTAGCTTGTTCTCCGCACATAATTGTATTTTCTTGGACGCTATTCTCATGACTACCTTTCCTTCCTTTGCAGTTAAGATTGGCAGACCTGGGTATAGAGTAACCAAACAATATGATCCTGACACGAAGCAACACTCATTTCTTTTTGAGGTTAGCATTCATCGTGTTTGCACTCATGTGGCATTTCAGGTTACCCATACAGGATTTTACATGTGAATATTGTGAAATCAAGATCTATTTAATTTAATTTCCAATCTGCCCATGTCTAGAGAATAGAGATAATTTTTGTGTACCTCTTTTCATGCCATGTAATGTAGGCCATCTGAGTTACATATGCCAAGGATCTTATAGTGGTACCAGTTAAGTTGGTTCCCTTTTCCATCTTCAATTTTATTGCTTATACTAGTACGTTTTCTTATATAGTTTTGCTTACCCTCACTTTGGCAAACTAATTTTATATTGTTATCTGGAGTCTTATCTTCTTATAAAGTAGGCTTATTGAAGAACTATAATATTCAATATAGTGATGAATAGTTGAATACCATATTAGTTTACCCACAAATTTCTGGGGATGAAATTTATTTCCTTATCATTTTCTTTTGTAATGAATATTTCAAAATTTTGTGGACTGGAGTGATAACTTCTGACATTTTGATTTTAGATTGGTTACCCTGAAATCGAAGAAACTAGCAATCCAAGGCACCGTTTCATGTCATCATATGAACAGGTAAAGCTGGTCTCCGAGCATGATCAGGCCTAATATATGGTTCTTCGCTGTTGTACTCTCCCATGTGCTAATGTGCTACTATTATTTGTACAGAAAGTCCAGTCTTGGGATAAGAAGTATCAATATCTACTTTTTGCAGCGGAGCCCTATGAAATCATTGGCTTTAAGGTGCATCTCTTGCAAAATTTTGCTGCTAGGACGTCAGACCCACTGGCCAATGAATATTACTAACACCGTTCATTGTTGGCAGATACCAAGCACGGAGATTGACAAATCAGCAGAGAAATTCTTCTCCTACTGGGATCCGGACAAGAAGGAGTACATGGTGAGTTTTTTTTTTTTTTTTTTGTATACAGGTTTTTTACCGTTTCATTTAGCTGGCTTTATAGGCAATCTTGATTTCACAACCTACACTCTGTTTTTGGCTACAGCTGCAGCTATACTTCAAGTCAAGACCAGCAGAAGCTAACAGACCACCGCCAGCTCCGGGGACTGTCCCAAATGGGACAGGAGGTCCTGGTGCTCAGCCAAGGCCACCGCCTTCAACAGTTCTACCACCCCCGCCACATGCTCCGCCACCCCCACCACCTAACGCACCTATGGGGATGCCCCCTAGGATCCCACCGCCACCAATTGGGGGTGTTCAACCTCCACCGCCTCCACCTCCGGTTGCAAATGGTCCTCCGCGATCAATCCCACCTCCACCTGTTTCTGGTGGTGCAATGGCTAACTTCACTCCTGGAGCAGCCCCACCACGTCCTCCAATGCAAGGCTTTCCTGGGCCGCAGCAATAGGTGACCGAGTGCCAGCAATTGAGATCAGGCTGGAAATGTTGAACACTTTCCTGGCTTGCTTTATTATGCTTTTTGACCCAATCTTGTATGTTACCATATGCATTACATGGTTCTCTCAGACTTTTCTATATTGATCTTGTTGGATTTTTAAACGAAGTACATCTCCATCTAGAAATAGCAAGCGCATTTGTACTCATAAAGTCCCTTTGGATCCACTGTTGTGGGCTCGTGGCTTTCCTAGGTAAGCAGAATACCGTGCCATGTATACGGAATCAGTGTGTGGATATTTTTTAGTTCTTTCAACCTGCTGGTTAGACAGAGCGTACCACAATGCTCTTGCTACACCAACTGATCTGTTGGTCTTTCACTCTTCGGTTTCGTCTTCCTTTATCGATCTAGACAGTAAGCAGTAGCACATAAAACCCCCAACCCCAAGCTCAGCCTACTACTCACTACACAATTTAAACCCCGAACTCAGCCTAACTGGTACAAAATTAAATCGGAACCTGCAGTGGAGTTTAAATCGAACCTGTAACCTCCTGCGTAACCATACGACTCACGGGCAACCTGGGACCGCTTAGACAATCATATAACTTATTCTTACAATTCTTTTCCTTCGTTAATCAATTATGTAGGCTGCATAAACATCCGCTCAAACGGTGATAAATGGACACGGCCAGACAAGACAGACCAGTTCGCCAATGTGCCAAATACACCTCTGAAGCTTGTTGCGTTCATTACACTTTTATGTCATTCAAGAGGTAGCAACAAAAACCCCTTGAAAATGAATTTCCTACAGGTTAGAACTTAAAATATAGTGTTACAACGTTCGTTGAACACTTCGTCCTCCTATGTTCGAGTTCTCGCCAAAATCCGAGCAACTGCCGACAATACATCATAAACTCCAGTGCGGTCAATTCTGCTTTTCGTGACCCACTTGGTGCAAAGCAGCGGTAGCAGGACTAGGAATGACTCCACCAGATGTTGGTCTGGAGAATTAATCACAGGTAATCATTAGATAACTTGACATAACAGCATAAATTGTCGATGATGACACAAATGCATGCCATATACAACAAGATCTACTTACAGTCCAACAAAGACTTTGAACGCGTCATATGTTGCCCATTGCGCTCCAGTAAGAGTGCCGACCATAATAATACGGAGTGGAAGGCCACGAGTGAAAAGGCCCCACATCCCAAGGGTTCTTACAGCCTGAAAGTGCAAATCATTGATTAGAACAATTCGACAAAATTATTAATACTATAGTTGAATACCATCTGACAGTGAGACAGGTGTAAGCTATATAGTTTAATATATTTATGAGATTTTTATTTATTTATTTGGCATAGGACTTGCAACTTACATCTGCCACAGTGGCTCCCTTTGCATTGTTCAGGAAAGACACCAGGTTGTCTGCAGGATGAGAGATAGCAGCACAGAAGACTCCAGCAATGTATCCCCCTGCAAAGCTCACTGCTAGCTGGAGTGGCTTACTGCATTGATCTTTTGGCTTTGGAACGGCATGCTTGTAGACCATCTCAACAATGGTCTCAAAGCAAGCAAATTTCATCATAGTATCTGCAAGGTGTTGGAAAAAAATAAGTAGGGTGCACAACTGAACATAAGAAGGTAAAAAAAGGGAATAACATGGCTGCACAAAGTGTGTTAACATGACTACATTGTCTATATAGCATCTTAGAGGAGAGTGAGCCTTGCATAACCCTGTTGAACAATCAAGTTATTCAGTCTCATACTCTCATCCATGAACACCGTTCAACGATCTCTTTTTTCTGTCATTCACCAATTGTTGTCATCCTTTTCATTCTTTTTAATGAATAGCACATTGACCAGCAACTACCCAACAAAACACATGAAGAATTGAAGTTTTCACTCATAGCTTTAACTTTAATAGTAATCAAGTTGTTAGGAACCGAAGTACCTCTTGAGGAAGAACGAAGATTGTATGAGTGAGAAGCTAGAATTAGACAGAATGAAGAAGAATTTGGGAGAAGATATTTGTATTGATTCTCATTGCTTGTCCCAAATACAAAACCTCCGAACTCTTTATATACTGCTAGAGTCGGATTGACTTACGATTATAACAGCCCTTCTCAGATACAACTCGAATTGAACTCTTTCTATCCTTAACTTTCTATATCTAAACTTCCGGATTCAACTTGCCTTTATTCCTGCGCTGGTATTGAATGCCTACGAAACTATCCGTAAAACTTCCCCCCTCTTTTTGAAACAACTTGTCCTCAAGTTGATAATCTGGAAATTCGCGTTGAAAATCCTCACGTGTAACCCACATTTCTTCTACATCGGACGTAGGACTAGTCTTCCATTGAACCCGTAATTCCGACACACCGCGATTAAGTCTGGCTCGGACGATACTAGCAGGTTGTAATTGTACATGTCCATGATGTAAGGGCGGTAACTCTGGAACATACTCAGGATGAATGCCAAAAAATGGTTTGAGATTGGAGACGTGAAAAACATTATAGATACTAACCTGCTCAGGAAGCTCCAATCTATACGCAACCTGACCAACTTTGGAAACAATTCGGCGTGGACCGAAAAAACGAGGACACAATATGCTATTGAGGTCCAGAGCAATAGAAGAAAGTTGTCTCTGATGTAACCTGAGCCAAACCCAATCACCTTCCTGAAATTGAAGTTCACGACGTTTATTATCCGCCAGACTCTTCATGTGTTGTTGAGATTGAAGTAACCTTAAACGAATTTCATGAAGGCATTCGTCACGGTCTTCCAATAATTTCTGAACCTCAGTTGCTTCAACTGAAGCCTCCTTTCAGTGGACCAACGGAGGAGGTTGCCGGCCATAAACTACTTCAAACGGAGTTGATTTAAGAGCTGAATGATATGACGTATTGTAGCAGAATTCAGCCCAAGCCAACCATTGCGGCCATGATCTCACACAATCTCCACATAAACAACGAATATACATTTCAATTGTCCGATTAACCACCTCAGTTTGTCCATCCAATTGCGGATGATATGTTATGCTCATGTGCAGTTTAACACCGGCTAAGCTGAAGAGATCTTTCCAGAAATGACTAGTGAAAATCTTGTCACAATCACTGACAATTGATTCCGGAAACCCATGTAATTTCACAATGCCGTCGAAAAAAACTTGCACGACGGACTGCGCTATATGCGGATGACTCAAAGTGAGAATGAGCATACTTTGAAAATCCGTCAACTACTATTGGAATGACTGTCTTGTTGGAAACTTTGGGCAAACCCTCGATGAAATCCATGCTAATATCAGCCCAAACATGATGAGGCACTGGTAATGGTTGTAGTAATCCGGCAAGGTGCATCTGTGATGGATTGATGGTTTGTGCTTCTGGCAAGTGACACAAGATCGAATAAACTCTTGAAGCAAACGTCGTCCTCCAGGCATGTAAAAACAGGCTTGTATGCGATACGAAGTTTTAGTGATACCTTCATTACCTACTGCGTGTGCAACCGAAAAAATCTATTGTAGGCCAGGAAAATCAGCTGGAACAAATATACGTCGTCGAAACAGCAATAGACCATCCAAGAATTCCCATTTGGCTGACAACGAACCTGCACTCCATTCATTGTACTTGTCAGTCCAGGATACATTAGACTTGAGTTGACAACACAGATCGTCATAATACGCAAATTCAGTAGTCGACAGAGCATGCAAAGTGACATCCTCATGCTGGCGAGAGGGCACACCTGCCACCACGTTATCCTTGCCCGGTTTGTATTCAACGCTAAAATCATAGCCTAGGAGCTTTGGAATCCTCTGATGTTGCGGCATCGTCGTCAAACGTTGATCTAGTAAATGTTTCAGACTATAATGATCAGTCCGAACACAAAACTTGTGACCACAGATGTAAGGCAGCCAATGTCGGACAGCGAACACGAGCCCAATAAGTTCTCGTTCATAAGCTGGAAGTTGAGCTTGATGAGAAGCTACTGCTTTGCTGAAAAACGCAATGGGCCGACCACCTTGTTGCAGGACTGCGCCAAATCCGGACCCAGAAGCATTGCAATCAATCACCAAATCTTTTGTGAAATCTGAAAGCTGGAGGACCGGCGTCGACGCAATGGTCTGTTTCAAAACGTCAAAAGCGATCGAAGCCTCCCCAGACCACCGGAAACTTTCTTTGCAAAGCAGTTTGGTAAGCGGTGCCGCAATATGCCCGAAATCTTGAATAAATTTGCCATAATAACCGGCCAGTCATAAGAAACCACGCAAGCATCGGATGTTGCGAGGACACGGCCAATTGAGCACTGCCGACACTTTCGCCTGATCCATAGCTACCCCGGCAGCGGAAATGACATGACCTAGATACAATATTTGCCGCTGTCCAAACGTGCACTTCTTGTGAAGGAAGAGCTAATGAAGAGTAAGCGTCTGTAGCACTTGACGAACATGGTGAACGTGCTCTATCAAGTTTTGCTGTAAATTAGAATATCGTCGAAGAACACGAGAACAAACCAACGGAGAAAAGACTGAAGTGTGGAATTCATCATCGCCTGAAAGGTAGAGGGAGCATTGCATAGGCCGAAAGGAAGAACCAAGAATTCAAAATGGCCGTGGTGAGTACGGGACGCTGTTTTCAGAACATCCTCAGGAAACATGCGAATTTGATGATAGCCGGACCTTAAGTCCAACTTGGTGAAGTAACAAGCGCCCTCCAATTCATCCAACAGTTTGTCCACATGCGGGATCGGAAATTTGTCCTTGATAGTGTGTCCATTGAGTGCACAGTAGTCCACACAAAAACACCAAAAATCATCTTTCTTCCAGACAAGAAGAACAAGGGATAAGAACCGTGACGAGCTCAACCGAATGATGCCCTATGACAGCATTGTGGAGCACTGGCGCTTAATTTCATCTTTCTGGATGTGCATAACGATAAGGCCGCACCGAGATGCCAGGCGCGTTGGGGATGAGACGGATGCAATGATCGCATGATCGGGCAGGGGGAAGTCCCGTAGGAGCAGAGAATCGATGTTCGAATTCGTCCATAAGTGTTGCCAGAGGATCATCGCTGGCAGTGGTTTGTAACATAGCTGCTGACCCCGGTGGATACTGCAGCCCCGTCCAAGTGATCTGGGTATCATGCGCCCAATATGAAAACTGCATCTCGGTGAAATTCCACAATACCGGCCCCAATGTGCTCAACCATTGCATCCCCAGGATGACATCGAATCCTGACAGTGGGATGATGTAGAAATCAACGACAAACTACGAAGGCTCAATCGTCATCGGTGTATTTTTGCAAATGCCAACGCGGTCCAACCGGTCGCCGTTGGCCACCTTGACTCGAAGTCCGCTGTGAGGTTGGATGTTGAGGTTGACTGCGGCCACACATTCTTTGTTGAGGAAATTGTGAGTAGAGCTTGTGTCAAACAAAGCGATTCCCTCGAATGTGCCGATATGCACCTTCAATTGCATTGTTTAGGCTATGCAGATACCAGTGACCGCTAGCAAAGAGATTTCCAGTTCCACGGCATCGGTTAACTGATCATTCGACATATCCTCAGGACTGTGGTCACCCTCGGGCTCCAACCAAAACAGTCATTTGCATCGATGTCCCTTAACAAATTGTTTGTCACAGATGAAACATAGACCACGTTGTCTGCGGTCAGCCATCTCCGATGTGGACAGACAGCGGAAAACTCCCGTGCGTGTTTCTGTGGTTGCAATGGCCGTGTTTGGCGCCGGTATTGTCGGGGGAGACGGGGAGACACGAGGAGGTGGTGGCAGCTAGGTGCGGGGCCAGGGCACCGGCCGAGTGGAAGAAGCCGTCGGCTCGCTGTTATCGGATTCGCAACAGTAGGGTGGAGGCGTTCATATGCGCGTGCCAGGTTCAATGTTTGTTGCAGGGTCGTAGGACTGGCTGATTCCACGTGCGTGCGAAGTGGTTCCAATAGCCCGGCGGTAAACAACTCGATCTGATGAGTACGAGATAAGTCGACGTTATGGCATAGGAGATCAGTGAATTCCTGCTAATATTGCGCCAAGGTTCCAGTTTGTTGTAGATGTTTAATAGCTCCCAAGGTATTAGTGTGAATTGCTGGGCCAAAACGCATCGAGCAATAATGTTTGAGCACTACCCATGGAATCTGCCCCTCATCGCGTTCTCGCTGATAGAACCAGGAGTGGGTCACTTCGGTGAGATGAAAAGTAGCCATCCAGACTTTATCTTCTTCAGGAATTTGATAAGCGCAGAAGTATTAATCACATTTAGTCAACCAGGTGATAGGGTCTACGGAGTCATCGTAGATTGGGAGTTCTAGACGGGGTAGGCGTGGCCGGTCCAGATGTATACGAGAGTCTTGACACGTTCTGTACCCCTGGTGTTCTTCAAATTCATCCCCGGCGCCACAGCGTCACTCATAGCCACCCTGGGCCCAATGAGTGTCGAACTTGTTAGTCGGTGGAAACCGATTGTCGAAAGTTGTCTCGGAGGTGTCGTCGACCGGGGAAGGAAACGGAAGCAGGCCTGCTCCGCTTGGCGCGTAGGGATTTGGGCAGGTGGGTTAGCTGTGGCGGGGACCGCCGGTGATCCTCGCAGGGTGTCGAACATCTGGCGCATCTCTTTAGCCAAACTGTTAAGACATTGATCGGAAGCCAGCTGGTGATCACGAAATCTTTGGTCGTTTGTAGCCTGGAGTTTGGTGATAGCCTGTAGTAGTTCCGACTGTGCGTGTTCCAATCGATCGAGCCGTGCGTCGGACGAGGAATCAGTCTTGGGTGGCATGGTGGGTTGGATCGGTGTCTCTGACACCAATTTGTTAGGAACCGAAGTACCTCTCGAGGAAGAACGAAGATTGTATGAGTGAGAAGCCAGAATTAGACGGAACGAAGGAGAATTTGGGAGAAGATATTTGTATTGATTCTCATTGCTTATCCCAAATACAAAACCTCCGAACTCTTTATATACTGCTAGAGTCGGATTGAGTTATGATTATAACAGAGCTCTTTCTATCCTTAACTTTCTATATCTAAACTTCCGGATTCAACTTGCCTTTATTCCTGCACTGGTATTGAATGCCTACAAAACTATCTGTAACACAAGTGTTGTGACAACTGTACCTGATCTGAACTTCTACTACAGGGTGCAATCAACTACATTGACCATATAAATTTGGGCTGCCTCATGGCTGTTACCATGATAATTCGGCCTACATCAAAGTTATGTTTCACAGTATTTTTGCATACTAGCCACAAGAGTAAGCAAATAAAATCAAGTAGGCCCATTCATGCGGGAGCAAGGGCTGCAAACTAGGTCTAAATTACAGACATTTGGTAGCACTGAAAATTACAGACTTCTAAATTACTTGGTCTCTAGAAAATTAGCAGTGATGGATGGTTTATTCAATTTCTTGGGCATATTATAATCATGTCAGCAGCATGCAACTTGAAGCCTTAAACACACTCAAGAATCTCCACACACAATATTAGCACATGAGCTACATTTAAAAAAAAAAATCTGAACAGAGCTAATAGAAGATTCCACTATCAAATGTTCAGCACTAATCCTATTTTTTTTGGCTCATCAGTATGCACTATTCAAGCCTTGGAAGGAAAATACAATGGGAAAAGATAACTGCTAATGAATTCGACTTACAAGGAACTTGGCGGCCCCAAAGAGGAAGTAGTCCTTTGTAAAGCCTGAAATTTACACACAGCATTATACGATGTTATCCAAAAAAATTATTAAACTAACTACACAATCTATTCAAGACATCCAGTATCTATACCCAAAGGCACCTTCGGATTGGACAAGCTTCGGAAGTCCATCGGTCAGGCACCGAGCAAATCCCGGCTGTGTCTGGACTCGAACCTTCACGGCCTCCATGGGGCAGAGAGCTACATCTGCAATCACCTCAGCCGACGCAGATGCGGCAAGGTAGATGAAGGTCTTCCACTTTTCAGCATGCTCGGGGCCAGCAATGTCCGAGTAACACTTCTTGAAGAATTCGTAAAACCCAAACTTGCACGCCCCCTGGCTGCTATACCCAACCAGCGTGGCCATCCAGCCTTTGAAGAACCCACCAAGACCTTGCTCTTGGAGTAGGACACCAAAGCCGGACGAAATGTCCCTGTACTTACTAGGGTCAACCTGCAAGAAGGGGCATGGAGGCAAGCAATTCCATCAGCCATTAGGGGGAGCAAGAAATTTGGACACAGTGACAAGGTTCTCAATCACACACCTGCATGTTGCACTTGACTAGGTCGAGCGGCGTGACAGCGAGGTGGGTGAGGCCGGTGCCGAGGAGCCCGCCGAGGGCGCATGTGGCGTAGAACAGCGGAGTGTGCAACTGAATCGCCATTTCCATCCCCACCTTCCCCTTCTCCCCTATCTCCCCACCCGACGCTCTGGGCCCCTTCCCCCTCCGATTGCGGACGGCCGCCTCCCACCTCCTCCCGAGCTGCTCGGCGTTGGAGGCGAGCGCGGCCAAGAGGCGGTCGAGGGGCAGCGCGGCCGGGGAGCAGCCGACCTTGTCGCGGCTCGCCATGTGGAGACGGGAGCAGGGGGTGAGACGGGAGGGCGTCGTCGTGGAGGGAGACGCGCGTGGTAGAGGGGAGAGGGGAGGGGTTTCTGGCGAAGGCCGCGGGGGCCGGCCTTCTTCGGCTTGCGTGCTGGGTCTCTCACTCCCCTCCTCTCCCCACCGCGCGCACCGGCGGCTAGTGAAGCGGCGTGCGTGCGGACCGTTCCGCGCGACGGCTGCTTTTTCTAGGCCGCGGACGCGAGATTCGCGTGCGACGGTGTCTCGCCGCACGGGCGCATGGGACAAAAAGCCCACGCCGCTGGCGCTGGGCGGTAGGCCCGAGCGTAACGGGAGAGCTGGCATATTCAGGCTGGGGTTTTTCCGCCTGGAGAAAAAGTTGCGACACGCGGTGGAAACTAGGCTGACAAATTGTGATTATCTGATACAGCGACATACTTGCAATGTCTATAATTCTACATGCGCGCACTTCGTACATACTACTTTGAACGTATCTAAAATCAAACAGTAGTCTACAACTGTTTGTAAGGCATGTGATGCCGCACGTGGGTTTACTTATTTGACCTACGGACTTCTTGTGCTGTTGTGCATTTGCTATTGCAGTTGATCTACTGCTTCGTTCTTTTAACTCTCGATGCTGATGCTGATAGTTTGACATGCTAGCAATCACATGAAACACCCATCAGAGAGTAATGCAACAAGCAGCACTTCAGATTAGAAGTCGCGCCATGTGCTCGGAATCTTTTCGGACTTTCGGTCATTGTATTGTCAACTTCCTCTCGCTTTTTTTTATTGGCAATAGAGATTTGAGAGTTCGATATGTCCATCTTCACTGAGCATCCTGGCAGGATCGGCTGTCCCTTTCTTCGATCGGAAACTGGGAAGGAAAACCAGCTTATGCCCAGTACAAGGCCCAAGAATGCTAGCTAGGTCGAAAATGGAGTTTTTGGCTTAAATAGAACCGTTGGGGCCTTTTTTTTTTTTACAAAAGTAGTGTTTTCCACGCCGTATTGCCAAAAATAGCACCGTGGACATACCGGCAGCCAACACATGTCCTATACCGTGCATCTGGCGCCCGGATTCAATCTCCACCGCATATCTGGTGCCCGAACCATCCTCCTCTAGCCACGTGACCGCCATCGCCGCCTCTAACCTAATGTTTTTGTCGTGTGTTGGCGCCAGACGTCTTGAAATAAGTACACCCCTAGCCCGAATTTCATAAAATACTTCTTCTATTCCGGGGTAGGGACGCACGGACAAGCCCTTGTCCGTGCTAGGGGCGACCGGTGGAGCCACGTGTCGGCAGCAGATGAAATCCGGACTAGGGGCGCACTGATTTCGCTCGTCTGGGCGCTCAGCGCACGGACAAAGCCTATCCGGGCTAGGGGCGAGCGGTGGCGGCCACGTGGTGGGAGGAGGATGGTCCGAGCGCCAGATATGCAGTGGAGGTTGAATCTGGGTGCCAGATACATGATTTAGGACACATGTCGACCGTCGGCACGTCCATGGTGCCATTTTTGACAATACGACGCGAGAAAGGCTACTTTTGTAAAAAAAAGTAGCCCCAACAGTGCTATTTAGGCCAAAAACTCTCGAAAATGTCCGAGAGCTATGATCAACTGAATTAGGTTGGGTAATCAGCAAAAAGGCCATTACTAGAGTCTGAGGTACAGACAGAGAGAAGAGGCAGGCTAAGTCTTGAATTTCTACATGTTAGTATCGTATTTAAAAGGTGCGTAAATTTGCGCGGCTAGATTTATTTCAAAGTTTATAGTATCAAATGATATAACTAAGATACTTGAGAGTATATCTTGTAGGCTATTTAGATTTTTAAGACATCATAAATATTGGAAACGACAATAGAAGATTGAAAGAAAATACAACTTGGGGAACGTAATTAAAGTATGAGCTTTGATGCAATAAAATCATTGAGCATAATAAGTTTGGGGGAGGGAATGTCGATGATCGCGACATGGGGTCCTCTATCGAGCTTACCGGGAAAATAATATGAGAGCACAATCTAGACAAAGACCTTTTATTGTTATGGACACAATGAATGTATAAGAATACAATGAGAATAGAGATGTACATATTATCACAGAACTTATGAGTTATATGATGAGATTATGCTACATAATACGTGGGCTACCCCCTTTACAGCTATTGCATGGGTGATAGTTAATGCCGCTAAAGACGCTTCATATCTTCACACGCGTTGCTCTGTTGAGCCTTGAACGGTCATGTCTCTTAACCAACTGTCGTAAGTTTCTATATGCACCAATAACCGATCTCACATTTAGTCATGTGGGAAACTGTCATGTCTTCTAACCATTTTACTGGCCAAACTGGTCAGGGATGACCCAAAACCGTATAGCTGGTCATGTAGTGTACATAACTAGTCGTATCATGACTCAAACTGGCCTGCTCAGGATGTGAAGAATGAGAACGCCTCCTTGAAGCTAACAACAGAGGAGAAAAGACCGGTCAATGTAGTCATTTCCCTAGTGGCTGCTAGACTAACTGGTCGGAAGATTGTCCACGGTTTCCTCCAGCACATGACCAACCCATTAAAGAAGAGGGCTCATTATGCTTGGATGCTCGAAGGGGTTGAGGATCCAACCAAAGACGGTTCGAGAGGTGTGCTACTCTCCAAGTTTCTTTAAAGCAATGTTCGACTTTGTAGTATAAACTTTACTAAGTCTATAATTTTTTTTGCTTTTAGTATTGCTAGAGGGGGAGTCGAAGAAAGGACTTCAACTATATTGAAGAATGTAAGAGATGGCTCAGAGGCCATTTCTTTCGACGACCAACCTTCTGTTCTAATTGGAGTGTCTACATAGTTCATAAACGAACAAATGCATGTATGTATAATTTTAACCTTAGTACAAAATTTTTTTGTTGCTATGAATGTAGTTGATAAACTTTTGTTTCTCTTTAGATGCATGGCAGAAAATGTGAGAACCCTAACAACTTAAATTAGACTAAACAACGATAAGCGATAATTAGTAGTAAATTAAACTCATCTAAACGAAAACAAAACATAAGCTAAGAATTATTTTGATCGCATCACCAAACAATTTCATACAAGATATATCCTCAAGAGTTCATCAACATAAATTACAATATGAATTATTACAACAAAAAATCAACATCGATACAACTCAGAGTCAATTACAAAATCCATCACAATCACTGACTTAATTACATCAGGGCAAAATAAAAATTACAACAGTTAATTAAACTACAGTCTTAATTATTGCATGCATATCACCGAAGCCTTCCTTGCATCCTTGTTCGTATATCGCCAGCCAGTCGACACCTTCCTCAGCCAATCCGAAACCCTACCCACGTTTCCATCGACCGCCAATAACCAAAAGACCAGCAGAAAACCAAAAGCGATAACGAAGAGTTGTATAAATGGATTCAGATCGTATGAAGATCATCGAGGTTCCCAAACCGACCTAGGTCAGTCGGCACCATCCCACTCTAGTGGGTTTCATCACCCAACAGTTATTAAAATTCGACACCCACGTTATACTGACTTATTTTTGTCGCAGAAAATCTGACAAATAGTGAATTATGGACCATTGATCCAAACCTTATAACCAGCAGCACAGCACCCACAGAGGGAGAAGGAGATAGGAGAAGGGTAAAAGGAGAAGTGCATAGGAGGGAGAGAGGGAGCTGCTCAGCCAAATCCCGCCCGAAGCATAGCAAGCCTCAGATAAAAAGCCCCAACCTTCACAACCAATGCCACACTCTGCATCCCTCCAACCAGCCACAACCAACAACAAGCAACAATAGCAAAGCCTCCCCATTCACAAGCCCTCTCACTCACAATCCTCATTCTCCATCACAAGCCTCATTCTCCACCGAAGGCAACCAAGAACAAGCAAGCAAAGCCAGCATCACCATCCTCCCACAGCCAATAGAGAGCAAGCCCAACATCACAACCCACCATTGCCACCACTTACAGAACACCCAAAGAGGAGTAGTAAAGGTGAAGAGGAGCACAAAGGAGATGGGGAAGACGATGGAGCAAGGATGACAGTAGCGTCGTTTGGAACCGTCATCAACCACAAGCTACCAAGCCAAGCCGACAAGACAAGGAGAACCAGAAGCAACCGAAGGGAGCACCATCATCCCCACACGGCCGGCATCACCACAGCGGCCACCACCACTACCATTTCATCCCAAACCGACCAAACCAACCGAGGTAACTCATCATTACCTCCCCCACTTTTCTTAGTGCCCCATCCAAACCACCCCATATGAACAAAAATATTGCACTGGGAGTACATATGATACCTCGGTGAGACCACGGCAGCACCACAACCGGCGTAGCTATGCGCGCCCGATGGCCACCGCACTCCCTGGCGTGCGGAAAGCATTGAGCCCTGCCATAGCAAGCCACGGTTGCAGCCCACCTCATCACCTTCACCATGCGTAAACAACAATCTGTTGGAAATTCTACCTGTGGACGCACACTTTCAAAGGTGAGGGAGACAAACTCACGGAGAGGAAGAACACACAGAAGATTTTTGCATAGCACTGCAACTGCCTAGTGCTACTTTTCTCTTTCTATTCTTCTATTATTTGGCTCAACAAATACAAACCAATTACAAGACCTTATATAAGCACACCCGGACGTGGCTACCACAAAATAACTCACACACTAGTAAATCACCTAAATGTAACTCACGCACTAACTCACGCCACTATCTCCTAATAACCTGTCCACTAAGAAAACTTCTAACATTACACACTAGTAAATCACCTGCATGTAACTCACGCACTAACTCACGCCACTATCTTCTAATAACCTGTCCTCTTAACTCTATGCAGTCCACTAACTCAACTAATGCATGATACACTGTATTACCACTTGTCCACTACTGCATGAAGTTGTCAAGATTAAGTCCAACAATTTCCCCCCTAATCTTGACATCACTTACTTCACAAGCCGAAGTCCGATCTCCTTACGCATCTCCAAGGAGTTTTGTCTTCTTCTTGCTGATCATACCGCCGGTGACACAACTTGTCGGCGTCTTTTGCTTCTACCTCAACTCCGATTGTCTTTCACCGGTACCATCGGCGACGGAGACTCGGACCGGAGCTTACATTAGTGAGTTCTTGGACACACCTACAAGAACCCACGCTTTCTCATGGACACAACTAACACGAGAATACACGCATGTACAACAGCTAGACGGGAGTACATGGAGAGGACACACTTCTATTCTCTTGTACTACTAAGCTCTTGGACACGCACTCAACTAATTCACAGTGGAGGAAACAGAAGAACGTCATGAGCACACATATAGCTTTTGGCACTCGACAGGCCCGGAGCTTTTCATGTGCTCTCATTTTTTATCCTCCACAATACCTCACGGTAGCTACGGATGTGACGTCTGAACCTGCTGCCGGACACCGCACCGCGTCATCGCTACCGCTGCGCATACTGCGTCGCTTCTGGCGTGCTCTCGTGACAACTGGCGGGCGCGCTCGGCCGCGTCGTGCACACACACACCGCAGTACTGCCTTGGCACCCGCTCCACGCATCCGCTCCCGATCGGCCGCGCCTGTGCAGATCGGAATGCCACTACCCTCGTGAAGGTGCTCACCGCACCTTGTGCACATGCATGCATGCCGTTATTCTTGTTGCTTGCTCCATTGCCTGCCACGGCCGCTTTCGCCATGCCGCCGTTGTCGAGGACGAGCCCACCGTGTGCCATCGCGCCACCGCTGCCTGGCAGCGCTGCGCCCGTCGTGTGCCGCACCGCCGTTGCCCGGTGAGCCATCACTGGCCGGGTAACATCACCTCACGTCGAACCTCGCTCTGATACCAATTGTTGGAAATTCTACCCGTGAACGCACACTTTCATGGGTGAGGGAGACAAACTCACGGAGAGGAAGAACACACAGAAGATTTTTGCGTATGCTTTCGCAATCGCCTAGTGCTACTTTTCTCTTTCTATTCTTCTCTCTTTTCTGTTTGGCTCAACAAATACAAACCGATTACAAGACCTTATATAAGCACACCCGGACGTGGCTGCCACAAAATAACTCACACACTAGTAAATCACCTACATGTAACTCACGCACTAACTCACGCCACTATCTCCTAATAACCTGTCCACTAAGAAAACTTCTAACATTACACACTAGTAAATCACCTGCATGTAACTCACGCACTAACTCACGCCACTATCTCCTAATAACCTGTCCACTTAACTCTATGCTGCCCACTAACTCAACTAATGCATGATACACTGTATTACCACTTGTCTACTACTGCATGAAGTTGTCAAGATTAAGTCCAACACAATCAACCCACATTAGAACATGAATCAACCACAAATCCTAAAACGAAATAACAGAAAAAGGAAGAATGGGAAATCAAATCCAAGGAGGAAGAAACCCCATCCGAGCCACAGCCCCCAAATCCGTCTTGCCACGCAGCCATGAGCGCAGAGGAGCCGGCGAGAGGAGAGCCAAGTGGCAAAGATGCCGATGCGGCCTTGCGACATCATGGAGGAAGGCACCAAGAATCGGCCGAGAGAGAGAGAGAGAGAGAGAGAGAGAGAGAGAGAGAGAGAGAGAGAGAGAGAGAGAGAGAGGGAACCACATGGAGAAATGGATGGAGGAAGAAGCGAGCACCAGGGAAGAAGGGAATGAGGACAAGGGGAAATGGAGGAACCAGGGGGCTGTCGGCCGAAAGGATTGGAGGGAGAGCGAAAAGGAAAAGAAAAGAAAATTTTAAAAAAAAAATAAAGAGAGAAAGTGAGAGATTAAGAAAAATGAAACGGGATTAGGTAAGGGTTAGAAAGGTAAATTTAGGGAGGATTAGTAGTAGCAGATTTAGCAGTAGAAATGAACACCAGTAATAATAATTATCGACACTGTGTAGTATTTTAAGCCATGTGAGAAAAAACAACAGTAGACTGACCGGTAGAAAATATAAGCGGGAAAAGTGTAAAATTAATCAGAGACTGTATAACTAAATTAATCACCGATAAACTCACTAAATTAGACAAATAGTCTGATGTGTTAGAAATAATTTAATTTAGATAGAATAATTAAATTAAACAACACCCAGTAAATATCACCCCTAAAACGGACTAGCCAGAATCCGTTAGTAACGGATGCGTACCCCGAGTTTATTTAGAAAATTAATTAAATACATACACATCTGAGTGAAATCAATTAGGCATATTTGCATGAGCAAAATTGAATAGACCTAGTTGCATACGGATACGTGTAGTATTTTGTTTTCGTGCGATAAAACGAGAGTAGGCAACCTCGATACTAGAGTTGACAGACTAGAACAACCACAGTTAGGGAGTGCTAACCTAACAAAGGTCCGAAACATATTATTAAATTAAAATCTGCTGACAAAGAGAATCAGTTGGTTAATGTACGCCTAGTAGCACAAAAAATAACTAAGTATTTATATATTATTTGCGTCTACTGTATAATTACAGAGGACGAACCAACACAGGCAGGAATAGCTGATCCGGAATTCATTAACGCAAATCTTTTCTACGATTACGAAGGCAAGCCTATCTCTTGAATATCAACCTAGTTATATTAAATGTAAAGTTATCTTTCTGTATAATTATACATATGTGTATGAAAACTACGTCTCAAAATCAAATCAGATAAAAGAAAGAAGAGAAAAGAAAAGAGATGAGAAAAGAGCAGTACAACTGAGATGAGTAGTTGTGCTGTTTGAGAAATATTACGATGGTAAAGGGGGCCCAAGGTAGGAAAGAGAAGAAGGAAGAGGTGGGACCTTTTATATATGGTTAATATATAAGGACCAACAAAACTCTTACTCAGATAAGAGACTGTATTTGAGTGTCAACCATTTTTTCGTTTCGACGGGCAGAAAAGGCTACCTTGTTACGTGGCTATACTCTCCACATCGGGTAAGTAATGTTGCATGAGTGAGTTATGGAGGAACCCATGACCAGTAGGTAGAGTCCGGAAGTGGAGGATCCAAGGCGCTATAGTACCGAGAGGTGGAGTGTTGGGTGCTGGGATGTCTAGCCCAACCAACATTATGGGAACTCGGTGGAGGACTGGGTGAGCTCCCCAGGACACCGATGGAAAATAATAGGTGGAGACTTAATCACGTAACTTGAAAAACGTTCTATATTCTGAACTCGAAACCGCATCAAAGGAAATGCGGGAGACCTAGCATAAAGAGAGCTTAGAGTAGCTATAGGTAAAGTGGTACAAAGCCTGCGTAGTGCTATATATCAAACCATGAATTCATGCATGTCTCCTGGGTTGTAGTCCACGGTGACCGCTAGGGGTCTATCTTCTCACCGAGTGACAAGTAGTCTTTTCAGAATTAAAATTGCCATGTAAATTTTGGTCAATTATTTTCTAGAAAAAGAGATGAGTTAGAAAATGTGATAACAAACAGAGAAGAGTCATAGAGTACATCTTTGCTAATAAATGCTTACTGAGTACACTAGTACTCATTCTTGCTATTATTCTCCTTTGTTAGATCCTAGTTGGGCCGAGAACTATCCCGAGTGGGATAAAGGACACGTAGGTGCCGAGAAGGCCGCAGGAGGCGAGGGCGCTTACTACGAGAACCAGGGCGAAGTGGACCCCTTATTCAGCGAGTGGGACAAGTAGACGACCGGTGGAGCAGGGTAGGCAAGCGAGGGGAATTCTTTCCCGTTGTAATTAAATAATTATATTAACGGCCATAGCCTTGCGTGGCTAATTGCTGTAATAAAGTACAGTTTCTATCGTATTATTCTGCTGCATTAACTTTAGTAAGGCTTACTACTTGTCGGAGCAGTGTTCTACCGGGCAGACGAATAGTAATCCGTATGCTTAAGTGTGATTACCCTCTGGGGTAATAACACAGGGCGCCGCAGAAAAATGGGTGTCGACTAGTCTGGATCCAACAGCCAACTCTCACCGACAAAGAAGACCAAGACCACTGCTGCAGGGTCTTCATAGGTCGTGGTCAAAAGACCAACGACTAGGGCAAGACCGCTATAGCAGTCTTTGCGGGTGCTCCGGTTGTTGTCAAGCAGACAAGTTGTGCACCGACCAGTGTTGCTCCACCAAGTATCCATGCTGCAATAGATCCGACCAGTACCCTCCCTACTATTTGGTTGGAGCGCAGTCATGACTGACCTCAGGCAAACAAAAAGTTGGCGAAGACCAACAAGGCAACGACCTAGATGCGCAAGAAAAAAAACAAAATGCTATGCTTTCAAAGCAACTTTATTGTCATCTTCCTTCATTCCCATGTGTTCAGGGCGAGGGAGATGAAATTGAGGAAGAAGAAGAAGTTCATATCATCTTGGTGAGAAAACATATGATTAGCAGCTCTACTGTTAATGTTACTGAAGACAAAACAAGCGTCGTAGTGGTACCTTTATCTGTATCGGTCTTCTGACCACTTCTACTACTCCAACGGTTGAAGTTGAAGAAGCTAGAGAGGAGTCACATCCTGCTTCTCCTATAGCTAAGTTGGCACAAATCAGCTTGGAGGAGGCAACAGTGCTTGTGGTGGAGGCTGAGGAAGTAGTCAGGAATGCTTCTACCTCCCCAAGATAGATACCTGCAAAAGAAATTGAGCAAGCCTCAATTCCTGTCGAAGTGGTGGTCGAGCAAATCCCACCAACACAAGAGGAGACAAGGCAAAAACATGTGGTCGTCGAACAGGCTTCGACCACTGAAGTTTTGCCTGGGGTACTTCTAAGAAAGGACTAAAGTTGTTTCCGATCATGATGTTGGTCAAGATTTGACTCTTCAGTCAACTGAGCAAGTAAGTATTTTTCACTTTTTCAATGTGTTATGACTGAGGAATTGCTTTCTTATTTTTTTAATTTTTTTATCTTGGTCTTTGAATAGGAAAAATACTTCTCTAATTCTTCTGCTTCCGAGATTGAGACTATGGTGGTCGAACCAAGAGGTGTTCCGACCAGCCTATTATACCAGATATGTCTGGGTATAGTGAATTGGAGAATCAACTTAGGGACGTAAATAACAATGTAATAATATCTTAACTTTATTGTATTTTTTAGGGCCATTTGGTTATTTCTCAATTAGAGAAAAGAAGAAATGGAAAAACAAAAGGAAAATAGAAGGTGTGACCCACCTATCATTGAGATAGTAGAAAATATAAAGTTGGAGACTCACTCTCCAATCCTATCTAAGGCGTGCGACATGGGGGCTTCTCCCTTGTCTTTGGCATTGGCGGCAGGCGACGCGGTCGACTGATGCTTTGTCTTGTTGGCGTTAGCGTGGCAACAACCTCATCTCCTCCTATTCTTAAGGCAGTCTCTCCTTTTCTTCTTCCTTCACCCCGGTACACAATGAGCTTTCCCCTTTTGGTTCATCCTCTCTTCCGATTTGGTTTTGGTTTTTGGGCGGTGTGAGCTACTGCGCCGCCGTGGTTGGTCTCAGCGCTGTTGGCAGTGAGGTCTGGCTCCTCCTCCTCCTTGCGCACCCCTGTTCATTTCTTGTGCCATCTCCATGTTGAGGTTGTGGTGAGGAAATTGGGGTGTTGCGCCATTGAGGATTGGACCCAGCCACTGATTCTTACTTGATTTGGGAGAGATGGCTTCGGATCTGTGGTGATTACTTGCTCCTTGGGTGTGTTCGGCCGGTGCATTATTGATTGGTTCTTGTGCGGTATTCTCCTGTACCTTGACTTCACAATTTGGTGTGTCCCGAACTGTGAATTGGCATTGTATCTCCGACGACCTCGTCCGTTCTTTGCGGCACAACGGGGAAAATGGTTTTCTGAGTCAGCGCCTTCAGCTTGCCTTGCCCAGTTACTTCTCGGTGGCTTTGAGTGCCATCCGCACCGTGAGTTTGCTCCTTCTGTTTTGCATTACTTTGCTTAGTGTGTCGTGCTAGTAGAAGCTTCAAATTGTGTTGTTTTGGTTAATCTAGCACTAGGAGACTTTGCTTAGTAATATTGTGGGATCGGTTCATGGTCGATGAAGATTATTGTCATATGTGAAATTGAATTGACAATGTCAATTATAAATCTGACTTGAGCTAGTTGTTTGCATACTATTGTTGATTCATCTATAGTATTTCAGCTTTGTTACTTTTAGTGGTTCAATTGCTTTTGTGCCTACTGAATCTGATTAAATTTGTGCACTGTGATACTCATGTTCCTCTATTAGCCGAAAGCAGTAAAGGTTCATTTGTGATTTCAGTTTTGCACTGTAATTTACTGCTTCCTCTGTTGGCCAAAAGTGCTAAGTGCTGATTGTTACTTGTGAGATAAATCAATACTTGATATATTAGTAAGGCATTCGTTTGGGCTCAAAGTCTGTTTTATTGTTGTCATATCTAATTAGTGAAGAGAATTGACAAAAGCGGCGAGGAGGCCAAGATTTGATTTTGAGCTACCCAACATGTGAGAGCAAAACTAAACAACTAAATTTGAGCATTATGCTAATTTTGTATGTGTTTCAAGTTCTATCTTTTGATCATATTATCATGTTTAATTGGCATGAAAAGATTACATGTTTATATGTCATTTATGTCTTTTATATGCTGTTGGAAATATACTTTAATTATGATAATTAATGCTGAAATTATTTATGAATATTTGGTAAAAATGCTAATTTTATAACAAACTTAAGCCCTTTGATTATTCAATCAGATAGCAGAGAATTCTGACTTCTCCTTATCATATTTATATAAAACAATCAGAATGACAACCTTTTTAACGCTTTTATGAACAATACATAAAAAAAGATACGTCAGGTGGGCGGAGGCGCATGGTAGGGGGAGCGGGTAGGGAGGTCAGGGTGCAAGCGGGACAAGTTGCAGTTGCCCGCAGGTTGCCCACACCGACTGCCTAGTGTTACGCGGTGTTATGGAGAAAGCCACGAGGTGGCGCAGCCGGGGTGTGAACAGTACCACAGGTACTGTAGCACATGTACAATGCCTGTCGATACTGTAGCACGTTATTTGCCATATGTGCTACTTTGTTTCCTAGAATAGAGAATAGTTGGTTAGGTAGATTATTTTGGGATTCCTTATCTATCTAGTTATTGTTAGGAATATGATATTATTTATTAGGAAGGTTATTCTCAATAGTTGGAAAGATTAGATTAGATTGATAGGTTTTCTTATAGATTATTTCTTAGGTGTCAAGTCGGATTGTCCCTATAAAAGAGATAGCATGTATCCATTATCAATCAAGCAATGAAAAAAAAAATCAAAAGTTCAACTAACCCTCAGAGTCTTGCTATCTCGACATGGAAAAGCCCTGCCGACGGTTAGATGAGAGCAAATGCGGCGGCCCGCCGAACATTACGCGGGCATAAGCGACAGCCACTAACCCGCAACTACACGGAGGGTCCTTCTTTGATACACTCATAAAGAAGAAATTAAAGGGGGAACACGCGGGTCCCATTTTAATTGGTTTCCAGGTTACATCATATATGTTCTTATCCATCGATCCAATGTTCTTCATGGCTTGTTCGTTGGTGCAGGCTGGGAACTAGAAATGATTAATCAATCGGGCACTATTCTTCCTAGCGGTACATCAAAGGAACTCGACGAGGAGGAGAAGGCAATAACCGTCGTCGCCGAGGCCAACCCTGATAGGAAGAAAACCGACGAGGAGGAGCCCGATAACATCGACGTGTCGATGGACTCGATGTGGCAGGCCATCTTGCAACGCAAAGCGGCGCGGTCGGTGGCCGTCTTGAAAAGCGCGCGACGGGAGCGGCGACGAGCCGCCTCATCTGAGTCTGCGCGCCTAGAAGGTCATCCGCGGAGGAGATGCGGAAGTCGGCCTCGATGGTCCTGCCCTCGTCGCCACATCCGACGGTGGCCAAGCAAGGGTGGCGCACCAGGGATGTGATGGTGATGGCACACGACGAGCTCCTGTGTCGCGCCAAGAGCCTCATTCGGAGGCACCACGAGCACCTGCGCCTACAGCGGCAGGAGTCCGAGCAGAGCTAGGCCGTGGGGCACCAGCGCCGGTGCCGCCCTATGCTCATCCGCGTCTCGCGACTTGAGCAAGCCCCTCCAAGAAGGGGAATTCTGGGTTATAACCGTCTCCATCCGTAGGTGAGCCTTGTGAGGGTATGGTCGAATCTGTAGGGAAAGTATGCTCGACCATATCCTTTGCGGGGGTAACCAAAGAGTGACGATCACCAGGTGCTGATGGAGTCCCGAAACGATGGCTTCCAGGACTTACCGTGCCAGGTCGGATGGCCTCAGATGGACTCGAACATTTGGAGGGGGAACCCTCACTATATTCTATGCCTGCCTCGGTGCAGTCCTGATTATGGTCGGGTGGACCCTTGCTGTGGCGCCACGTGTCATTACCTGGGAGGGTAATCACACTTAGGTATACGGATTACTATTCATCTGCCAGATAGAACACCGCTCCAACAAATATTAACCCTTACAAAAGTTAACGCAAGGGAACAATAAGATAGAAAATGTACTTTTCATTACAGTTAGCCACACATGGCTATAGTTCTTTATTACAAGTAGTAATTTACAACTGCAAAATAGGACTAAGTCCCTTCACTTGCCTGCCCTGCTCCACTGGTCGCCTACTCGTCCCACTCGCCAAATAAGGTGTCCATCTCGCCCTACTCCTCGTAGTAAGCGCCCTCGCCTCCTGCGGCCTCGGCGCTTGCGTGTCCTTCATCCCACTCAGGATAGTTCTCGACCGGACTAGGATCTAACAAAGGAGAATAATAGCAAGATTGAGTACTAGTGTACTTAGCAAGCATTAATAGCAAAAAAAAAATGCACTAGATGACTCATCTCTGTTCGTATCACATTTTCTAGTCATCACTTTTTTGGAAAATAATTCATCAAAACTTAAGTGACAAACTTTTAAAACTGAAAAGGCTACTTGTCACTCGGCAAGAAGATAGACCCCTGGTGGTCACCGTAGAATCCAGTCCAGGAGACAGACATGAATTCATGGTTTGATATATAGCATTGCACAAGTTTTGTACCACTTTACCCATAGCTACTCTGAGCTCTCTCTGAGCTAGGTCCCCTGCATTTCCTTTGATGCGGGTTCGAGTTCAGAGTACGAAACGTTTTCCAAGTTATGTGATTAAGTTTCCACCCATCATTTTCCGTCGGTGTCCTGGGGCGCTCATCCAGTCCTCCACCGAGTTCAGATAATGTTGGTTGGGCCGATCATCCCCACACCCAATACTCCATCGTGAGGTACTATATTGCCTTGGACCCCCCACTTTTGGACTCTGCCTACTAGTCCTAGGTTCCTCCATAACTCAACCCATGCAATATTACTTACCCGATGTGGAGAACATAATTACGTAAAAAGGTAGCATTTTCTGCCCGCGAAACGGGAAAATGGTTGACACTTACATACGACATCTTATTCGAGTAAGAGTTTTGTTGGTCATTATATTTTAACCATATGTAAAGGGGTCTCATCTCTTCCCTCCTTTTCTCTTTTCTCTTTTCTCTTTTCTCTTTTCCTGCCAAGGGCCCCCTTTACCATCCTAATATTTCTCTTGTAGTACAACTGCTCATCTCAGCTGTACTACTCCTTTTCTCATTTCTCATCTTCTTTCTCTTTATCTCTGTTATTCGATTTGATTTTGAGACATAGTTTTGATGCATGTACATATATGATAGAATAATATAACTTTTACATTTAATATAACTGGGTTGATGTTCAAGAGATAGGCTTGCCTTTGTAGTCGTAGAAAAGATTAGCGTTAACGAAATCTAGATCAATTACACCTACCAGCGTTGGTTCGTCCTCTGCAATTATATGGCATACGTGAATAATAAATAAATACTTAGTTGCTTTGGTGCTATTATGCGTACATTAATCAGTTGATTCTCTTTGTTAGCAGATTTTAATTTAATAACATTTTTGGCTCTTCGTTAAGTTAGCACTCCCTACTGCCATTATTCTACGATCTGCTGGCTCTAGAATTGCGATGGCATAAACTCGCGTTTTATCACACGAAAATAAAATACCACACTTACCCGCATGCAAGTAGGTTTACTCAATTTTACCTATGCAAAAATGCCTAATCAATTTTACTCAGGTGTTGTTTAATTTAATCATTTTATCTTGATTAAATTATTTCTAACACATCAGATTAATTGTCTAATTTAATGAGTTCTATTGGTGATTAATTTAGTTATATAGTCTCATATCATTTTACACATCTTTCCCACTTTTATTTTCTACAGGTTGGTCTACTGCTATGTATCCTTGTGCGGTTCACAAATTTATTTGGTCCAATAATTTCACATTACTAACACTTATTAATACCGGTGCTAATTTCTACTGCTAAATCTATTACTACTAATCACCACTAAAAATTACCTCTTTACCCTTTTCCTAATTTCTTCCTTTTCTCTACTCATCTGATCATCTCTCTTTTTAATTTTAATTTTAATTTTAATTTTATTCTTTTCTTTTCTTTTTCTCTTTCCCTCTTATGCTTTCCTTTCTCTCTCCTCCCTATCCTTTTCCCCATCTGACCGAATCCTTCCTGGCTCCTTTCTTCTTCCCCATTCTTTCCATTCCCCATTGTCTATCTCTCTCTTCCTCCTGGTGATTGCTCCTTGCTTCGGCGCTCCTCCTTCTGGCTCCCCTTTGGCTTGGCCGGTCTTTGCCTCCGTCTTGTTGTTGGAAATTCTACCCATGGACGCACACTTTCACGGGTGAGGGAGACAAACTCACGGAGAGGAAGAACACACGGAAGATTTTGCGTAGCACTGCAACTGCCTAGTGCTACTTTTCTCTTTCTATTCTTCTCTCTTTTCTGTTTGGCTCAACAAATACAAACCGATTACAAGACCTTATATAAGCACACCCGGACGTGACTGCCACAAACTAACTCACACACACTAGTAAATCACCTACATGTAACTCATGCACTAACTCATGCCACTATCTCCTAATAACCTGTCCACTAAGAAAACTTCCAACGTTACACACTAGTAAATCACCTACATGTAACTCACGCACTAACTCACGCCACTATCTCCTAATAACCTGTCCACTTAACTCTATGCAGCCCACTAACTCAACTAATGCATGATACACTGCATTACCACTTGTCCACTACTTCATGAAGTTGTCAAGATTAAGTCCAACAATTTCCCCCCTAATCTTGACATCACTTACTTCACAAGCCGAAGTCCGATCTCCTCACGCATCTCCAAGGAGTTTTGCCTTCTTCTTGCTGACCATACCGCCAGTGACACAACTTCTCGGCGTCTTTTGCTTCTACCTCAACTCCGATTGTCTTTCACCGGTACCATCGGCGACGGAGACTCGGACCGGAGCTTACATTAGTAAGTTCTTGGACACACCTACAAGAACTCACGCTTTCTCATGGACACAACTAACACGAGAATACACACATGTACAACAGCTAGACGGGAGTACACGGAGAGGACACACTTCTATTCTCTTGTACTACTAAGCTCTTGGACACGCACTCAACTAATTCACAGTGGAGGAAACAGAAGAACGTCATGAGCACATACATAGCTTTTGGCACCCCGCAGGCCCGGAGCTTTTCATGTGCTCTCATTCTTTATCCTCCACAATACCTCATGGCGGCTACCAGATGTGACGTACAACCACTGCAGCTAGCCGCACACCCACGTCGCGCTGCCGTCACAAGACACCGCTGCGTCGCTTCTGGCGTGCTCCGTCTGCGACAATCGGGCAGCGCTCGCCATGGCAGGTGTACTGCGCCGCACTGCCGCTTTGGCACTCCGCTCCATGCATCCGCTCCCCGACGGCCGCGCTGTGCGGATCGGAATGCCACTACCTCGCGAAGGTGCTCACCGCACCTTGTGCACATGCATGCATGCCGTTATTCTTTGCATTTGCTCGCGCCACAAGACGGCCGCCGCCTTTCTCGCCAGCCGCCACTGTCGAGGTCGAGCCCACTGCGGCGCCATCATCGCTTAGCAATCGCGCCCGCCGTGTGCCACACCATCGCTGCCCGGCGAGCCATCACTGGCCGAGTAACATCACCTCACGTTGAACCTCGCTCTGATACCAATTGTTGAAAATTCTACCTGTGGATGCACACTTTTACGGGTGAGGGAGACAAACTCACGGAGAGGAAGAACACACGGAAGATTTTGCGTAGCACTGCAACTGCCTAGTGCTACTTTTCTCTTTCTATTCTTCTCTTTTTTCTGTTTGGCTCAACAAATACAAACCGATTACAAGACCTTATATAAGCACACCCGGACGTGACTACCACAAACTAACTCACACACTAGTAAATCACCTACATGTAACTCATGCACTAACTCATGCCACTATCTCCTAATAACCTGTCCACTAAGAAAACTTCCAACGTTACACACTAGTAAATCACCTACATGTAACTCACGCACTAACTCACGCCACTATCTCCTAATAACCTGTCCACTTAACTCTATGCAGCCCACTAACTCAACTAATGCATGATACACTGCATTACCACTTGTCCACTACTTCATGAAGTTGTCAAGATTAAGTCCAACATGCGCCCCCCTCCTGGCTCAACCTCTGGCCCGGTCGCGCCTCCCCTAGCTCAGCCTCTAGCCCGGCCACCTTCTTTCCCTGTCGGCTTGGCCTCCGGTCGTCGTACCTCTACGGCTCGGCCCCGAGCGCGCCCTGCTGCCATCGGCTCGGCCATAGTTGCTAGGCCGCTAGCGCCTAGCTGCTCGGCCCACCCGCATGCCCCTGCGTGCCGTGCGCCGGCCCTGGGCTCGTCCTGGTTATGAGTCTGTCGGTTTTTTGGTTGAAACCGGGCTTGGCTTGTCCCCCACGAATTCTACTCCCCCCTATTTTCCGTTGGACTGCTATTTCGGTTTTTATCTTGAGCTTGATTTATTCTTTTTGATGTGTGATGCTAGCTATTCATGCATGGTGAGGTGATGGAGGTGGACTATCATGGGCTCACTCAGGTAACCTCTCTACTCCCCTCTATCTCTCGCTCTACTCCCCCCTTGCTTTGTGATGGATATATGACGCTACTACTAGTGTTCTATGAGATGTTTAGCTCATATTGGGTGGTTCCCTTTTGGACAAAATGACAGTAGGGTGAATGGTGGGCTACCTTGATGGTCTTGGTAGGTTTTGGGAATGGCCGACACTGGTGGTGGCCGCGGTGGTGGTGCTCTCTTGTTCTTGTCAATCCCTTCTGCTCCTTCCTGGTTATTGTCGGTTTAGCATCGGTCCTGGTGGTTGTTGACGGTTTGAGGCCGTTGCCAATGCCGCCCTTGCTCCTTTGGTCTTCCTCTACTCCTTTGCTCCTCTTCTCCTTCACTACCTCTTTGTGGGTTGGTTCTTTTGGAAGTGGCAATGGTGGGCTGTGGCTGTGGCAATGGTGCTTAGCTTGCTTCCTTCGGTTGGCAGTGGGAAGTGGTGGTGATGCTTGGCTTTGTTGGCTTGTTTGGTTGGCAGTGGTAGGTGTGGCTTGTTCTCGGTTGGGGATGAACTGGGGTTGAAATGGGGTGGCTTTGGCTGGCTATGGCTTTGCTTTGGGCTTGTTCTTTGTTTGCCTTTGGTTTGTGATTGAAGCTTGTGGGAAGAAATGAGGGGCTTTGTGAGAAGGCTTAAGAGGTTTTGAGACAGGGGGCTCTCAGTTATGCATCCTCTCCTACCTGTGCATACCCATTTTACCATCCCCTTATCCACTCTACTCTCACAGCTCACTATTTTGGTTTGGTCTAATGGTCCAAAGGATGTCTCGGCGACTATGCTCTGGATTTTCTGTGGCGAAGGCAAGTCGGTATAACGTGGGTGTCGGATTTTCTATACTGCTAGGTGATGAAGCCCATGGAAGTGAGATGGTGCCGACTAACCTAGGTTAGTATGGAAACCTTGATGATCTTCCTGCGATCTGACGACAATCCCTCTCTACTCCTAATTTTACTTTATTGCACTTGGGTTTGCTACTTGTCTTTTCGTTGTTTGGCGGACGATGGATGTGGCAAGGGTTCGGATTGGGCCGAGGAATGGGTTCGATGGCTGGCGATACATGGAGAAGGGAAGGAAAGACTTCGGCGATATGCATGCAAGATTTTATTTTATTCTTTTGTAATGTACTCAAAGCTGTAACTTATGTTCTGATCTAACGTAATTGATTCTTGTAATTAATTTTCGAGTCTGTAATATTTTACTTTCGCTTGTAATGAATTCTTGTATATTGATCCGATGTAAAGAATTATTGTAATTTAATTCTGAGTTTGATTTTACTGCTTTACCTGCGATTATAAGGGATTCTTGTAATTGACTTTGAGATTGAATTGATGATGAGATATTGATTTGGAAATCTTATTGTAAGTCTGATAATGAATCCCGAATATTATTAATTTGCTATGTGATCAATTTGTTTGCCATTACTATGCTGATGAGTAAATTTTACTGCACATTATGGTTTATCGTCGATTAGTTTAATTTAAGTAGTCAGGGTTCTCACATCCTTGCCTTCTGAGGAATCTGGTCCCTCATTTGGGCGTAATGTTGTGGGAGAAAAGGATCCCTCCTCAACTCTGTCTGTGGTATGGTCTCCTAGATCTGGTGAAAGATCCCTGGAGGCGGCATTATCATCGGATGAAATAATACTCTGCTCATATTCGTAGCAGTCATCCATGTCGAGTCCTACGTAGTCGGCCAAGTCGAACCAATTCTCCTCATTCCACTCTCCTGCCATGGAAGCATCAGAGTTGAGAAAATAAAGAGAACTTGTTGAAAAGGAATCACCGGAAACTCCTCACGGGCGGCGCTAGATGTCGATGTTTTACTATCGATCTTACAAATGAATATTGGGGATCTCCTAAAATTAGAACCATGCAGAAGATGACACAGGGATTTATACTGGTTTAGGCATTCTCCAAAGAGAATAACAACCCTGCTCCTGTGTTACTGTATTGAGTGTGCTGATTACAATCAAGAGGAAGACTAAAACCTAATGTCTTTTGCTCCAGATTGCCTCTCTCCTTCTGCCTACTGACTTCAACCTTTATATATTGTACGAAGAGGTGATGGTTTCTCCTGGCTAAGAGACGCCTCAACGTTCCAAATGATGAACTGGTTAATGGCGGTTACTGTCAGAGAAATAACACCCCCACGTCGCTAGGCAGTTATTGTCAGAGACAGAGATATAATACATGTGGTTTATTCCAGAGAATAATAGCGTATATTAACTACCCCGCGTGTTAAACACGATGCTCAAGATTGCCTAATCGACTGGGCCCACATGTTTGTAGGCTCCAACGATTATAAGGTAGTCGTAGCCGACCAGGTTGTTGAGAGACTTACGACCACAAGGTACTCATAGAGAAGATCCACAACCAAAGACGGGTCGTAGAAAAGCTTACGACTAGAGACTGGTTGTAGAAAGGCTTACGCCTAAGGGGTGGTCGTAGTAAGACTTATGACTACTCAGCTAAGCTTTCTCCTTATGAATAGTAAGGGGTATACTTACGAGTAATATAAAGATATTTCTATCTATTATGAGAATTACAGATAAAAAATTAATTGAGAATTATTAGATCTGTAGGACCAGAAAGGCGACTAGAGGGGAGGTGAATAGGAGCACAAACCCTTTTTCACCTAGTTTAAATTCAACATGATTTTCACTTCAATAGCCATGAGAGCTATGAAGATCAAAGAACAAGTACAGCAGAAGAGTTGTGTTGAATCCAACTAAAAACTCCAAAGCAAAAGACACAAAAACTCAAACCCTAAATGAGTCTGGCGGTCTGACTGGCGTGCACCGAGCGGTCAGACCGCATCTGACGATGAATAGGGAAAACAGCCCGACGCCCAAAGCACAAAATGATCTAACTTTTGATCTACGATCCCAAACTCGACCAAACTTGAGACACACCTTCCCAAGGATATCAGAAACCTATTTCAAAAAACAATTGTCAAGATCTTTGCCAAAGTTCTGACATTTTCCCATTTGAGTGAAGGGCGTTCAAAAATCGAGTCAAAACAAAGAACGCGATCTAAACCTTGCTCGTGAGTAAAGGATGTTCAAGATGTTCCTTGAAGGGTTTCTACACATCACAGCAAGCTAGAACACCATAAAGATTCAAGAGAAAAGCGATGGATCATCAAAAACTCCAAATCATCAAAAATAGAAGACAAGAACAAAAGAGACTCATCTTTGAGGACTTGCTTGGATCGATTTGAGGATGAGGATTGATGTTTACAATCACTCCATCCTGGAGGACAAAACTCAATATATGAGCACACGATCAATCAATGCCTAGAACCCTAACCTCTCTTTCCTTATCTCGAAATCCCTAAAACAAAATAGGGTTTTTCTCAATGAAGTGCTTGAGGGCTGCTGGACAGCACCCTCTTCTATTTATAGTAGAGGCTAGCTTCTAGAAGACTATACCCATTGGGCACCCGTTAAGCCCACTAACAAACAGGTCTAACTCATGCACGCATTTTAAAGCGCCGTCTTCATCTTCACTTGACCTAAACCGCCTCTCCTTGCATCGTCTTGCGCCGCGGTTTAGCCCAAGGTCACCAAGGCGGTATTTGGTGAAATTACCAAAATACCCCTTCTTGATCTTTCTCTGAAGACCAAGTCCAATCTTGGTGAAGCACTCGCATGCTTCACCAAGTGTAGGTTGATCAACGGCTCTCATCATGTCGGCAAGTCTCTCCCGTCTGGCTCCCGCCGAAACCACCAGGGCACTTGCACCGACCCCCGCGCCGCTTGATCCAACCAGTCGCACCGAACTGCCCGTTCGGTCATCCTTGTCCATTCTGCGCCCCGCTTGAGTCTCCTGACCTCACCCGGTATCCTCGATCGTTCTGGACTTCAGCTCTCTAAGTTTAGTCCAGATCATCCTCGCCGTTGACTGTCGTTGACCTCCAAGCAATCTGCACAGCAATAGACCAAGAAATCGTTTCCGGGAACAAGTTCTTCACAACTTGACCCACGTTAGTCAAAACATGCATCATGCAACACATAAGCATTGAAAACCATGAACTTGACCTAACAATCAACCATCGCCGCCAAGAAGGATGACGAACCAGAACACAACATGTCAGACCGCCATTCCAAAACTGGTCTGACCGCTGCCTGAAGGCCGGTCTGACCGCCACTCTGGGACTTAGCCAAAATTCTACCCCTGGAAATCCGAACCTCTCTGGAATTTTCAATCGAATAGAACTTTTGTCTGGAGGCTCCAAAAATTATGGAACCATGTGCAGTAGAACCTCCTCTCTTGCCTACACCCTCTATTTTTGGCCCAGCTCAAAAATCCAAAAACATTTATGACCGGTCTGACCAATTTCACAAAGCCGGTCTGACCGCCACTCAAAGGTCGGTCAGACCGCCGATTTGGCCGGTCGGACCACCAACACTTTCTCAGCAAAACCAAATTAGGCATGGCCGGTCTGACCGCCAAAATGGCCGTTCAGATCGCCACTGACCTGACAGTCTGAATCTTTTCCGAAAACGTCAATTTCGACAAGACTACAAAGCTATTGCCAATTGTTTCATCATCCTAAGATCATGAGCATATCCCCATGATTTCCACAATCTCCCCCTTGATGAAAACATTGGCAATTTTCTAGAAAATGTGAATTGAAGGTTTGAAATTGTAATTACTCGACGTTTTCGCACAAAAGCACAACTTGGTCCATAAGCAAGAGAAAGCAATGGAAAAGGACTAAGCTAGCATCAGAATAGTATAGGAAAGTGAGATAAGGCAAGAGAAAGCAAGAAAGCTTCAAATTCCAGAAAAGGGTAAAAAATCTCACTTGAGGTCCATAAGAAAGAACAATTGTTGAATTTGACCTTTGATCAAGGTGAGGATCCAAGAGATGCAATTCAAGTTCAGAATTGGCAAAAAGATCACAAAAATGCATATGAGATGCTCCCCCTCACTTTGATCATCATTTTTTGTGAAAATTTCATTTTGTCCCTGTTTGTCCAAAAAGCTCTAAAACACAAACATTTTTACCAATCTTTCTCCCCCTTTGACATTGGATTCATGAAGGTGCATGGAAGAAGATAGAGCATGAATGACATGGAATGGTTGCAATTAATTCAATTTTTAGTACATGGAGCCATGAAAATTATCCAAGAGGACTCTACAAATATTACACCAAGCCATATTATGTGAAGAAGCTATTGTAAATCATGGCAAATCATATATAACAAAGCGAAAGCCAGATGAACAACAATATGAGATTAAATGATTGTTTAGTATGACTAGGTGTTCAAGATCATAGTTTAGCCAAAGGTATCCAAAAATGAGTCAAGCCATGTCAATAAACTAAATAGAACCAAGAAGCTATAAAAGAATCAATTTAGAGTGCTATGAGTTCAATGTTGAATCAATTTGTTCAAGCACTTTGAAATTTAGCACATTAAGCACTTGCTAAAAATATTTTATTGGTTTTATCTTAGCAAAGCAAGTCCTGGATTAGGAGCAATCCACAACTGCCTCCTAAGCTTCAACCAATTTTCACAATTTGTTTTGTTTTTAGTCATGTGCTAGATCTCAAGCCTTGCCACGACCATCCCAAGCAAGAAACTTAAAAGAGTGGTCTAGGTCATCCAAAACTCCCCCTGAGTTCATGCCTAGTGCAATGGCAAGCCGTCTCATGAGAAAGAATTGGTGAGATCAGTTTTTTCGCACTGAAAAGATCATTTTTCATTTGCTTGACTTAGGAAATAGCATAGCTCAATCTAAAACTCAAATTATATTCAAGACTCAACTTAGCCTATTTGACATGGCATGAATCATGAGAGGATCACTATGGCAAAACTAGTCACAAGATCCAACAAGTCATGTTTTAATCCAAGTTTTTCACATTTAATAGAGCTAGCATGGCAAAAGCTAAGCTACATATGGAAAGTCATGATAAACCTAGCAAACTAGCACAAGACATGGCAAGGTATAAAGCATAAAATCATGTCACACAAGGATAAAAATCAAGGCTCCGTGATTTTATATTATAATGCAAGTTGTTGATTTTAAAATGCAATATGGTACAATGAATGCAAAAGAGCCAACTCCTCCTCAAAACAGGCCAAGAGGACTAATAACTCCCAACTCTCCCCGCAAAGAAGCAAAACGAGAAGAATCAAGAGCCTTAGTGAAAATATCTGCAACATGATGCTCGGACTCTACAAAGTGAAGCACAACATCACCCTTCTCTACATGGTCTCTAAGGAAATGATACCGAATGTTAATGTGCTTGGTCCTAGAGTATTGCACTGGGTTTTTGGCAATGTTTTATGGCACTGGTGTTATCACAGAAGAGAGGAACACTACCCAAAAACAACCCATAATCCCATAGAGTAGACAAGATCCAGAGAACCTAAGAGCAACTACTAGCTGCAGCTACATACTCAGCCTCGGCGGTGGACTGTGCAACAGAGGACTGCTTCCTAGATGACCAAGAGATAAGAGATGTGCCTAAGAAATGATAAGTGCCAGAAGTACTATTCCTATCCACTCTACACCCCGCCAAATCAGCATTAGAAAAAGCCCGAATGGAGAGTGCAGAATCAGAAGAGAATCATAGCCCAAAGTCAAGAGTGTCCTGGAGGTACCAAAAGATGCGACGCACTGCTTGACGATGTGTGGCACGAGGGGAAGCCTGAAATCGAGCGCACAGACACACAGCAAACTGTTTGTTCGGTCTCGATGCCGTGAGGTAGAGGAGGGAGCCAATCATGCTGCAGTACTCCTTCTGGTCCACAGGCTCTCCATCCTCATCAGGATCCAACACGGTAGAAGTGGCAATGGGAGTAGACACTGGCTTGCTGCTTCCCATGTCGAAGCACCGAAGAAAGTCCTTTTTGTACTTGCTTTGATGAATGAAGGTACTTTCTTTGAGTTGCTTGACTTCAAGACCAAGGAAGAAAGTCAGTTCGCCCATTATGCTCATCTCGAATTCCCTGCTCATAGAATCTGAAAATCTGGACACCAAAGCATGAGAAGAACCACTGAATATGATGTCATCCACATAAATCTGAACCGTCACTGCCATGCCTGAGAGTGAACAAGGTTTTATCTACCATTTCCATTTTGAAATCATTTTTAAGCAAGAAACTCTTAAGCCTATCATACCAAGCTCTAGGGGCTTGCTTCAATCCATACAAGGCTTTGGAGAGCTTAAACACATGGTTTGGGAATTTAGAATTTTCAAAACCAGGGAGTTGCTTGACAAAGACCTCTTCTTCTATAAAACCATTAAGGAAAGAACTCTTGACATCCATTTGAAAAAGCTTAAAGCCTTTAGATGTCATGAAAGCTAGCAATATGCGAAGGTCTTCTAATCTAGCCACAGGAGCAAAGGTCTCTTCAAAGTCTAAGCCTTCTACTTGGGAAAATCTTTGAGCTACAAGCCTAGCCTTGTTGCGAACTACCAACTCATCCTCACTTTGCTTATTTTTGAAAATCCATTTTGTTCCAATAACATTTTGATTAGGTGGAGGTTCAACTAAGGTCCAGACTTGGTTTCTTTCAAAATTTCCAAGCTCTTCATGCATGGCATTGACCCAAGAGGAATCAGATAAAGCATGGGTGACATCTCGGAGTTCAAAAGACGCAACAAAAGCAGAATGCGCATGAGAATCTAGAGAGATAAACCTGGAGTGAGTAACTCGCTTATGGAGATCCCCAATTATTTGCTCAGTTGGGTGTTGTCGCTGAATATGAAGAGGAGGTCCTGGTGCAGATGTGGCCTCTACCTCATGGGCTGTGGAGGTAGGAATAGAGCCACTCGAATCGCTGGTAAAAATAAGAGGAGACTGCTCCACTGAAGCTGGAGAAGTAGAAGCAGGCTCTCCAACCATCTCAGAGATGACTGGAGGATGGGTTGAACCTTCATCCTCTATGTCAGAGTCATCGTCGACGAAGATGCTTTCTCGAATATCAGGAACCTATGTACCTGCAGTATCGGGTCTAGTACCAGGACTAGTCTCATCAAAAGTGACTTCACAAGTCTCAACAATTTTGTTAGTATCTAAATTAAATACACGATAGCCATGAGAATGAGCAGAATATCCAAGAAAAATGCCATCATAACATCTTGATTCAAATTTGTCCAAGTTGCCATGTTTAAGAATGAAGCACTTGCAACAAAAAAATCTTGCAATGAGAGATTTTAGGCCTATGACCAAATCTAAGCTCAAAAGAAGTCTTTCCTATGACAGATCTCAAGAACACCCTGTTGGACACATAACAAGTAGTAGAAATCGTCTCAGCCCAAAACCTCCTAGGTGTGCTATGCTCATCTAGCATGGTCCTAGACATCTCTACAAGGGTCCTGTTCTTCCTCTCTACAACCCCATTCTGCTGGGGAACTATAGGTGAAAAGAACTGGTGCTCAAGACCTCTCTTAGAGTAGAAAGTGGCAAAGGAAGAGTTCTTGAATTCTGTGCCATTGTCACTTCTAATGGTCCTCAAAGCTCCAGGAAGGTCAACAGCTAGTCTAAGGGCCAACTCTCTAAAACAGCCAAAAGTCTCATCCTTAGAAACCAGAAAATATACCCATGAATACCTGGAGAAGTCATCCACAATCACAAGCACATACCACTTTCCTCCTGCAGACTGAACTCTAGAGGGGCCAACTGTGTCTAAGTGCAAGAGCTGACTAGGTCCATCAGTCATTACTAAAGAAAGAGGTGGATGAGAAGCAAAAACTATCTTACCATGTCTACAGGGAGTGCACACAAGGTCTCTAACATTCTTAAGCTTAGGCAAACCTCTAATCAAATCTTTACTACTGATTCTGGTCAAATGGTCGAAGCCTATATGTCCAAGCCTACGGTGCCACAACACTAGATCATGAGAGTCTGAAGCCACAAGACACCTAGGGCTGGAAGAAGAAGAGATACTGAAATCAACACTAAAGATTTTCTCAAACCTAGAGATCCCAAAGACACGCTCACCCGAGGAGTCAAGTACTCTACACTCACCACTCTTGAACCTCACTTCCAAACCCTCATCAAGAAGTTGAGAAACAGATAGCAAGTTATACCTCAGCTTACTTACCAAAGCGATGTCCTTAAGCATGAAGTTGTTGTTGACGCGCACTGTGCCCTTGGCTATCACGGTCTCGGTAGAAGCATCCCCAAATGTGATCAACTCGTTGCCGGATGCACGTGTGAGGAAGGAGAACCATCTAGAATATCCAGTCATATGTCAAGAACACACAGAGTCAACAAGCCATATGTCCTCCTTCCTTGCACGACGAACCTACAGGGCATACGCCTGGAACATCTGTGCCTCAGTACTGGGGTTAGTGATAAAAGACTTGGGAATCTAGTACTGAGCCACACAATGCTTAGGAACAACAGAAGAAGCAACAATAAAATAGTTAGTGGTATAATCATAAGAATGTACACGAGCAACACCTAGACCTCTCCGAATCGACCTACCAAAAGATTGGTACTACCCCTGTCTAGATGCTACCCGTGGTCTCTCCTCACAATATCCTAACCCAAAATGCTGTCTAGAGTCACCAAAAGAGTCGAAGAAGTCATCTACGTACCTAGGCCTATGTCTAGCAGGAAAGACAGGCTGCCTGGCTCTAGAGATAGTAGGAGGTGAAGGAACTCCTCTAAAGGACCTCAAAGCATGCACTCTCTCCTTCCTCTCACTCTTAGCTCTACGGAAGCAGAACTCAACTATGTGGCCATCCTTCTTGCAGAAGATGCAATGATACTTGACCTTTTGAGAGGTCTGATCTGCTGACTTAGAAGCATCTGTCTTGCTAGAAGGGGTTTGGGCAAAACCTGTAGATCTAAAGACTATCTTAGATGGCTCAGGGGGTTCTACCTAGAGATGGCAATCGGGCGCGGCGGGTACGGGTAGTGCTCGCCCATACCCATACCCGCGATCCCCATTTCCCCCCACGGGCATGCCCGCGAAGGGCGACGGGCGAAGAACCTCGCCCATACCGTCGCCATGGCATGCCCACATTCCCATGAACAATGCATTCTTTGCTCGTGGGTACCCATCGCCCGCGGGCATACTCATCACACATAAACAATGCACACATAAACCACCCACCTCTGATCCTATGAACAACAACAGAGCACAAGGATGAAAAGAGAAAGAAAGACGTGGAGACCAAGGCCTCAATTTGTCCTAACAAAACTTTGTCGACACCAATCGCCGAAATTATGCAGCTAGCTAGCTTCTTCCAGTGAATCACAGGGGGAAGAAGACGAAGAAATGATCGCAGATCACCCACCATCCACGAGAATCGGGGTGGTGAGTGGGTTCTCTCTGCTGAGAGATCGCCTGGATTCAATGGTCTTGTGGATGAGCGTCTCGATGAAGCGCAGCCATCGAACCACAATGCGAACTTGTCGTCGCTACCCTCCCCTCGGCGTCGACTCGAGGCGCAACAAGAAGAGGAGAAGAGTTAACCACCCGTGGGAATCGATTCCTCCAGATCAAATAATTCAAGGCCGAATTGCTGCTACCGCCGCGACAAGAAAAAAAAGAAGAGGAGAACAAGGGGAAGGGGGAAGGGGGAAGAACCGGTGACCCGGACGCAACGCACCTGCTGGCGGAAGAGGAATTTGGGAGGTGGGGGCGGCCAGGAGGAGGGCGGCTGGCCGGGAGGCGCGGCGGCTGGAGGCGGGGCGGCCGGGACTGGAGCCTGGGGGAGACCTGGGGGAGGAGAGGAAGAGGCGAAGAGTGAATGAGTGATGGGTGCCTGGCTCTGTGGCTGGAACACAGAAGGGGAAGCGGGGGTTAGAACCTGGAACTAGGGTTTTCGTTGTTTACTCGATGGGTGTACTGTCTATGGTCCCACTGTCGATGGAGTTGATGGTGTCCAGGCGGCAGTGCAGGTGGAGCTTACCCATACCCGCGCATGTTTACCCGATGGGTAAGAAATTGTGCCCGTTTTTATACCCGTGGGCAAAGAAAGACACCCGTATTCGCCTCCATTAGGGTATTCGCCTGCGGGTACATGGGTAATCGGGCACAATTGCCATCCCTAGTTCTACCTCAAACAAGCCACTCTTAACAGCTCTCACAACCTTAGGTGGGTGTTTCTTAGAATTCTCTAAAGAATTAAATCCTTGGCCACTATTGTTCACACTCACCTTAGATTGATCAAGGATCACGTTAATGTTTTTCTTCCCACTAGAAAATCTCTCAAAAGTCTTTTTGAGGTAATCATTTTCTTTGGTTAGGTCCTTACAGGTGACACACTTATTCGACTTGGTTGTCCTAGCAAGCTTTTCTTTAACAAAAGCTATCTCAACCTTTAAAGCCTCACAAGACACACAAGAAGCATTTTAATCCTACTCACTTGCTCTTTGAACTTGACTCTAAACGCCTCTTGTATCTCATCTAAATTTGTTCCAATTTCAGTAAAAAAGCACAAGAAGCAGAATCGACAACTTTCTTGGAAGCAGTCATGGACATGGATTGTTCAATTTTAGATTTCTCCTCTAGAGTCTTGTTTAGATCATCATTCTCAATTGTGAGTTTAAGACAGTTTTCACATGAAGCAGTCTTAGAATAAAGAATCATTTTAGACATTTCCTTCATTTTGATCTTGTTATCCTCACAATGAGAGCAAGTATGACTAGGATCAAATTTCAGCAATTTCTTAGTAGCACTATCCAATTTCAATTCAAGCAAGGCACAATTTGAGCAAGGTGAAGGAATATCATCTACAGCAGTCACATCTAGAGCAATAGCATCCAAGCAAACATGACTAAGACTTTATTTGAGAGATTCTAGTTCATCTAGAGCATCTTTAAGTTAATTTGCAATAGAGGAATGAGTAGATTTTAGTTTTGTCAATTCATCATGCAAGCTAGAGCAAGAATCACAATCATCAGCAGGATTAATGGATTTGAGCCTAACCACTTCTAGGTTCAAGTTGTCAATTATGATATCCTGTTTCTTAATCATTTTAGCTTGCCTTTTCAGATTTCGTTCAGCAACAACTAAAGCACGCTTCATCTCATCCGGTGAGGGGCATACCTCGTCGGGATCGCTAAAAAGCTCATCGTCATTGGAGGAGTCAATATCGTGGCTATTCTTGGCCATGAAGCATATGCCGGTGAAGTCCTGGGCCTTCTTCTTGCCATGGGAATCATCATCGTCATCCTCCATCTCCGAGTCCACATCGCTCATATCAACATTCTCAAGAGCGGCAAGGACCCGATTGACGAACTTCCTGTAGTTGGACTTCTTGGCTTTCGCACCCTGAGCTTGAGGATGCATCTGGAAGTCCTTCTCCTCCTTGCCCTTCAGCTTGGGGCATTTAGCCCGAATGTGGTTTAGCTCACCACACTCAAAGCAGGTAAAAGGGCCACCTCTCCTTCTACTCCTTACCTTGTTGTAGGCTCTCATGAATTTTATGGATAGGAGGGCTAAGTCATCCTCAGGTAGCTTCTCTAGCTGCTCATCGTTCAAAGAGTGTAAAGCGGATAATGAAAACCCAGATGAGCCAAAATCCAAAGTATCAGAAGAACTACCCTTAGATGGGTCAACCACTAAAGCCATCGACTCTGTCTTGGGGAGACGCGAGATGAAGTCAATCTCATACGTCTTCAACCTTAAGTAGAGCTTATCCATGGTAAACTCACTCATGACAGTGTTGTCATTGATGGAAGTGATTTTCATCCCCCAGACTTTCACATCAAGAGCACCCAAGAGCTGATGTGCATTTTCAAATTCAGTGAACACAAGATCCACAACACGTAAGTCATGAAGGATTTTTGAGAATCTTCCCCACAACTCATCCAAAGATTCACCGGGTCTTTGTTCGATCTTTGAGTATTCTTTCTTGATTTGGTTCTGTCTCACTTTCTTGATCGCAGTAGAGCCCTCGTAGTAATCACAAAGGATCTTCCAGATCTCATGAGCAGATCGACTAAGCCCTTAAATCAAGAAGTTTTGAGCCTTGCTATTTGCCTCCACATTTGGAGTGATCACATTGTCATTGGCTGGCACAACATAAGGATTTTTGACCTTAAGCCAAATTGCGTGCCCTTGAGCCTCGATGTAGGCATGCATGCGAGCCTTCCAGTAAGTAAAATCGACTCCATCAAACACATGTGGTTTGGTGGAATACTTGTCAGTCGCCATGACTCCAAAGACCGGTTAAGATCTATGAAAATAGCTAACCGGACTCTGATACTAATTGTAGGACCGAATAGGCGGCTAGAGGGGGGTGAATAGGAGCACAAACCCTTTATCACCTAGTTTGAATTCAACACGATTTTCACTTCAATAGCCATGAGAGCTATGAAGATCAAAGAACAAGTACAACAGAAGACTTGTGTTGAATCCAACCTAAAACTCCAAAGCAAAAGACACAAAAACTCAAATCCTAAATGAGTCTGGCGGTCTGACCGGCGTGCATCGAGCGGTCTGACTGACCAGCGGTCTTACTGGCGTGCACCGAGCGGTCTGACCGCATTTGACGATGAACAGGGAAAACAACCTGACGCCCAAAGCACAAAATGATCTAACTTTTGATCTACGATCCCAAACTCGACCAAACTTGAGACACACCTTCCCAAGGATATCAGAAACCTATTCCAAGCAACGATCGTTAAGATCTTTGCCAAAGTTTTGACCTTTTTCCATTTGAGTGCAGGGCGTTCAAAAACTGAGTCAAAACGAAAAACGCGATCTAAACCTTGCTCGTGAGTAAAGGATGTTCAAGATGATCCTAGAAGGGTTTCTACACATTACAGCAAGCTAGAACACCACAAAGATTCAAGAGAAAAGCGATGGATCATCAAAAACTCCAAATCATCAAAAATAGAAGACAAGAACAAAAGAGACTCATCTTTGAGAACTTGCTTGGATTGATTTGAGGTTGAGGATTGATGTTTACAGCCACTCCATCCTGGAGGACAAAACTCAATACATGAGCGCACGATCAATCAATCCCTAGAACCCTAACCTCTCTTTCCTTCTCTCCAAATCCCTAAAACAAACTAGGGTTTTTCTCAATGAAGTGCTTGAGGGCTACTGGACAGAACCCTCTCCTATTTATAGCGGAGGCTAGCTTCTAGAAGACTATACCCATTGGGCACCCGTTAAGCCCACTAACAAACAGTTTTAACTCACGCACGTATTTTAAAGCGTCGTCTTCATCTTCACTTGACCTAAACCGCTTCTCCTTGCGTCGTCTTGCGCCGCGGTTTTGCCTAAGGTCACCAAGGCGGTATTTGGTGAAATTACCAAAATACCCCTTCTTGATCTTTCTCCGAAGACCAAGTCCAATCTTGGTGAAGCACTCGCCTGCTTCGCCACGTGTAGGTTGATCAACGACTCTCATCATGTCAGCAAGTCTCTCCCGTCCGACTCCTGCCGAAACCACCAAGGCACTTGCACCGACCCCTACGCCGCTTGATCCAACCAGTCGCATCGAACCGCCCGTTCAGTCATCCTTGTCCATTCTGCGCCCCGCTTGAGTCTTCTGACCTCACCCGGCATCCTCGATCGTTCTGGACCTCAGCTCTCCAAGCTTAGTCCCGATCATCCTCGCTGTTGACCGTCATTGACCTCCAAGCAATCTGCACAGCAATAGACTAAGAAATCGTTTCCGGGAACAAGTTCTTTACAACTTGACCCACGTTAGTCAAAACATGCATCATGCAACACATAAGCATTGAAAACCATGAACTTGACCTAACGATCAACCATCGCCGCCAAGAAGGATGACGAACCAGAACACAACCGGTCAGACTGCCATTCCAAAATCGGTCTGACCGCCCATGGCCGGTCTAACTGCCGCCTGAAGGCCGGTCTGACCGCCACTCTGGGACTTAGCCAAAATTCCACTTCTGAAAATCCGAACCTCTCTGGAATTTTCAATCGAATAGAACTTTTGTCTGGAGTCTCAAAAATTATGGGACCATGTGCAGTAGAACCTCCTCTCTTGCCTACACCCTCTATTTTTGGCTCAGCTCAAAAATCCAAAAACATTTATGGCCGGTCTGACCAATTTCACAAAGCCGGTCTGACTGGCACTCAAAGGCCGGTCAGACCGCCGATTTGGCCGGTCGGACCACCAACACTTTCTCAGCAAAACCAAATTAGGCATGGCCGGTCTGACCGCCAAAATGGCCGGTCAGACCGCCAGTGACCTGACAGTCTGAATCTTTTCCGAAAACGTCAATTTCGACAAGACTACAAAGCTATTGCCAATTGTCTCATCATCCTAAGATCATGAACATATCTCCATGATATCCACAAGATCCTTGTCAACATGGTATTGGAGTACCTTACTCATGCATACATCGATGCACTATGGATGACCTACCTTCGACTCACACGCCAGCTGCTTCATTGAACCATATGTCTTCTATCTATTCTCGTCGCCACGTCTTTTCTGCTTCAACCTCCAACAACAAGATCAGTTTTTGTTCAATCCCTCTTAACTGCTACCCCTTCCAATGCAATACTCTACACCATAGTTACCTTCTACTTCGCTCTAATTATTGCTTACTGCTAACCATCGCCGATCCCTATCGGGGACACCCATCACGCTCTCTCCCGAAGCCTATTCCCTACGGTTTCACATTCTCTACTCTGAGCTCTTTGCTTCTCTGCTTCTAAACGCTCGTGCTTCTATTCGTATGGATGCTTGCATGTATATAGACATGCATGATGCCCTCTTCTCCAGCATCGATCGCCCCTCTTATTTGACGTTGGCCAACTCAACAATGTGGCTTCCCCACTAACAGCGGCAACCTCTGATCTTCACTGATGTTGGATGTCTGCTTTAGTCGCTGTCTAACGATACGAAGAATCTTCTCGCCATCGCTAGTGACATTGTGCCCCTCACTAGCGATGACATGCTCCTAGATAACCAATGATCCCATATCATCTATAGCTCGTCTTCAATGCAAAGCTTCATCTCTTCTGTCAGGGCTTTCCTATCATCGAGTTGGCTGATTACGTTAACCATCTTGAAGCACAGGAATACCGACCTGTTTATGCTGTAATGTCCCGCCATTCTGTCAATATCTAACTGTTCACACGATTTATCCTGGTTTGGCATCCATCACTAAGCAATAAAAAGGCAATATTTTACCCTGTTTTTGTTTCCGTCCATGTTTCGTTTTTTTTTTGTTGTTGTCATTACTGTTGGATAGAAGTACTAATTTGTTTGTATCGTTTCTGGTTGCATCGCATCTGTGTACTGATGTGTTGTAGGTTACAATCGAACCAAAAAGATTATCCCAACAAACTGAGTTGTGAAGCCAGCTTTGTAAGTGAGCACTAATTTGTTTCTAGTGATGTCTCACCTGCTGGATTGGATTAAGCTTGGTGAGTGACCTCAATGAAATAAAAGAAGAAATAACCTTGTAAAGAATTTTGAGTGAAACATTCAGAATTCTTGATCATCGAAACCCCCTCAACCCAACCCATTTCAGTAGGGATTTGAGCTCGTCACATATCGCACAATGCTATTATGCTATCGCATGGTTCTAAAAAATTAACCTAACTGATATAAATCAATTAGAAGAATGTCAGTAAGTGTGCTAAAATTTGCTTCCACTGTCCAACCTGCAGGTTATTTGGAGTTGGAATATCCAAGGTTGAATATCCTCAAGCTTAATTGGGTAGTGCATGCCTATACTCACCAACGCTGACGCTCAAAACTCGTCGTTGCGGCCCTTAGCTCCTTCGACTCTAAACTTTCTCTCAAGGCCTCGGCAAGCAGCACGATATTGTCCTCCTCGAACAACTAAGGTAAGTAGCACGATATTATCATCATCTCCGTCTACACCGCCTTGGCTCTTCGCTTCCCCGTGAGTCAATGTCTTCTTGAGCGATAAATTGGCACCACTGCACTCTTTGGTGGTCCCCTCTGATGACATTCGTGTTATCCTTGTTATAAAATTTCTTTTTATTCAAAATATTAGTTAATTTTATGTGAAATCGTAAACAATCAAATTGCTAGTTTTATTTAATTTATTCGGAATTTTAGTTATTGGAATTCATGTGGAAATCAGATTGTGAATTTTATTTTATTTTTTATCCCGAATTTCAATCATAATTTTTTGGAATTCATATACGCATCCAATTGGTAATTTTTCTTTTGATTCTTATTCGAATTATAGTTATTTAGGGCCTTTACTTTGGATTTTGTATAAATATCAAATTGCATATTTTATTTTTATTTGAATTTTAGTTATGTGTTTTGGAATTCAGTATACAAATCTAATTGCTAATTTTCGTTAATTTTTATACGAATTATATTTATTTAGGATTTACTTAGGAATTAGTATGGAAATCATAGTACTTATTTTATTTTATTTTTATTTCAAATTTGAGTTATTGTTTGTTAGAATTAGTATACAAATCCAATTAGTAATTTTCTTTAATTTTTATTCCAAATTATAGCTATTTAGGGACTTTACTTTGGAATTTGTATCGAATTGAAATTGTTAATTTAATTTTATTTTTGTATTCCGAATTTCAGTTTTTTTGAATTAGTATACAAATCTAATTGCTATTTCTTTACATTTTATTCTGAATTATATTTATTTAGTGATTTTACTTGTGAATCCGTATGGAAATCAAATTATTAATTTAATTTAATTTAGATTTTTATTCCAAAATTCTGTTATTTATGAATTGTACTTGACATGAACTTTTTTTTTTAATCAAGAAGGTTATAATCTGGACCCTCTACAATCAACAGTGTAAATCTTTCTCCTTTTTCTATAATTAATATGAAAATTTCTATCCCTTAAAAACGAATCGTGTGGCTTCTTTTGTCTTTGCTTTATAATAAGACAATAGATAGATGCATTAGTGGGTGTCATGGTAGGCAAATTGGCCTGCAGTCCAACAAGTAGGTTTCCTGGCAACAAGATCATGGTGGCCTCCAGATCGGTGGCTAACGTGCAGCCTGCAGGACGCTGGGCGACCTACAACTACAAGCCGAGGCTTACTGTTATCTCAGGGATGGATCCATGGCCATGCAATTCTACAATTTTCTGCATGCTAGCCCCTATCAGAAATTCAGAAGTAGTGTTTGCTCTGATCATAAGAAGTTCCGTGACCCTCGTGAGGTGATTTATGAAACATGTTGTTTTCCTTGTCCGCTGGGCAGGATCACAAACAAAAAAAACTACGCCAGATGAATATCTGAAGCACTGCAAGAGGCTTCTGAGATTCACATCTTCCAAATATTGTACAGCGTGTAATATTCAGATCACAAATTACAATCGAGTTATACTGTACATGCGCCGTTTTGTTTTACCTCAGAACTTTCTACAGCATAAGACAACAATCACTGGAAAGAGATTGGGCACTAGAGTTAGCAAACTCTCAACCTCTTGCAATTGACAGTTTTGACAAACCAACGGAACCCTGAACTGACAGATTAAAGCAACTAGCCTTTTTACATCTGGATATATTCAACGACATCCGAACTAAATCTGACTCGACCCAACTACGATCCAAGCAACCTGCTTCCAAAGTTCAGGCTAGCGCGTAAGCAGGCTCGACAAGGAACGAGTCGATGTAGTCACACTCCATCCGGCCAAAGCCGCCGCTGGCCGGCGCCATCCCCATGGGCTGGAACACTCCCTCTGGCGGCGACGACGGTACGGACAGTGGCGGCGGCGCCCACACGGACGCCGCCAGCAGCCGCCGGGCCTTCCATCCGAGCACGATCTTGTTCGGCCCCGTCTCCTCCACCGTGTACCCGTCGTTGAACAGGCCGAGCAGCAGCCTGGCCTGGCTGTGGTTGAAGCAGCTGAGAGGCACGGCTTTGAATCCGCTCCCGCGCATCCACTCCCCCCACCCGCTCCTCCCCTTGCCCTCGCCGTCCACTCCCCGGTATGCGCGGCTCACGGCGCCGGCGATGTTCGGCCCGAGGATGACCCGCTCCACGAGGCCGCGCACCCGGCTCTGCGTCGGGAACCCGGCCTCCAGCGAGTCCCACACCGCCGAGTACCGGTGCAGCTCCTCCATGAACCGCCCCACGAAACCGCCCGCCGCGGCGTCGCCGGCGTCCTCGTCGTCCTTCTTGGCTTCCCCTTCCTCCTCCACTACCGTCACCACCTTGGCCCCGAGCGCGGCAACGCCGGTCAAGAAAGACGCCACCGAGCCGGTGGGGCGTCTGATGGTGGTCGTCGCCGCGGCTTGGTGGAGCACGCAGTTAGCGACGAGCGTCTCCCCCTTCACCATTCGGACCGTCGCCGGCCTGAACCGCTCGTCCGAGTCCAGACGGCACTGTCCGAACGAGAAGGGCTGCCCGATGGACGCCGCAAAGGCTGCCAGGCGCCGGCCAGAGTCCTGGACGGCCCGGGCTCCGCCGCCGCCGCCGCGGGAGACAGCGGTGATGCGCAGGTGGGGCGGTGGCACGCCGTCAGGGCGTGACGTCATGGCCTGCATCAGGGACGCCCACTGGATTCCCTCGGCGATATCGTAGTCAACGACGTGCACTCGCCGGTCGCCCGCCACCGCCTCGAGGATCGCCTGGTTCGCGGTGAAGTGGCCGAACTTTATGTACGGCGACATGTCCTGCAACATCTGGAATGCCGTCAGCACGTCGCTGGTCTGGTGGTGGTGGTGGTGGGACGCAGCCGCTGCAGCCTGCCGGCCGGTCCCGGCGACGGGGTGGGACCCGTCGAGGAGCCCCTGGAGAGCGTCGGTGAAGTGCGCGGCGAGGCGCTCCATGTTGGACGCGCCGGCGTGGGCGCCGGTGCTGGAAACCATCTCCTTGAGCCGAACCAATATCACCCGGGCCAGCTCCCAGCTTTTGTACGGACCGGAGAGTGCCTCGGCGGCCGCCATGAGCAGGTGCAGCAGCCGGAGGCCCTTCTCTGGGCAGTCCTGCGGGTCGTCGTACACGGGCGTGCCGGGGTTCGTGGTGGTGGTGCTGCCCGGGTTGGAGCCGTTGGAGTAGTACGGGTCGTCGGGGAACATGGCCTGGTGGAGGCCGGCGTGGTCGTCGGCCGCGCCGATGAGCATGTTGTCGCAGAGCATGGACTCGATCAGGCCGTGCAGGTCCTGGCCGCTGTCGTCGGAGCAGAACGGGCCCCAGTCGGCGACCGGGGACAGGCCATTCCAGGCGTACAGCCCCATGTCGTCGTTGAGGGAGGAGGAGGAGGGCGAGGTGGTCGTGGAGCTGCAGCCGGAGATCTCTAGCTCCCCGGCCACATCCTCCATGGTCACGTCCATGGCCTTCCTCTGTCACGCTGCGCTGTGTTCTCTTCTCGTTGGGTCACTTGGGTGTGAGTCGAGTTGTGCTCTGGTTTGGTGTTCGGAAATGTGTTTGGCGCGTGGGAACAGGGGAGAGCGGTGGAGAGGGGGCAGAGATTTTCCGAGTGCGAGACCACACGGGAGCGGCTTATTTATAGAGGGAGGAACGTCGTGCCATTTCTGGGTACTTCTCAGAGCACTAGCAGGTGCGCTGAAATGGGAATAAACAGCGTAATTACACCGGTTCTGGCACTCTCAGACACCGGCAGCGCAATTGGGCCGTAATTTGTTGTTTTTCTCAATAAACCGTACAGATCGGCGAGTTTTGTCCATTGCACAAAAGTAATCCACCACTTTCTGTACGTAGATGGAATAATGCACCACTCCCAGTGCTATAGTCGTCTTAGATTTCGTGCGGCCAAATTTTCGAAACTTTCACTACCAACATGTTTACAACTATTTAGATTATCTATACAAAAACTAAATATATCACTAGATTAACTGTTAGAAAATAATTTCGCAATAGTACAATTTTGCTAGTGTATGCTAAGAAAAAGTGAAGGTCACGTCTCGAAGAATACAGCAAATGCTCAGTTCTAATCGTCGTAAACAAAAAATATATATTAGGATGAAGTAAAAACAGTTGAGTTGGCTGATTACGTTAACCATCTTGAAGCACAGGAATACCGACCTGTTTATGCTGTAATGTCCCGCCATTCTGTCAATATCTAACTGTTCACACGATTTATCCTGGTTTGGCATCCATCACTAAGCAATAAAAAGGCAATATTTTACCCTGTTTTTGTTTCCGTCCATGTTTCCCTTTTTTTGTTGTTGTCATTACTGTTGGATAGAAGTACTAATTTGTTTGTATCGTTTCTGGTTGCATCTGTGTACTGATGAGTTGTAGTTTACAATCGAACCAAAAAGATTATCCCAACAAACTGAGTAGTGAAGCCAACTTTGTAAGTGAGCACTAATTTGTTTCTAGTGATGTCTCACCTGCTGGATTGGATTAAGCTTGGTGAGTGACCTCAATGAAATAAAAGAAGAAATAACCTTGTAAAGAATTTTGAGTGAAACATTCAGAATTCTTGATCATCGAAACCCCCTCAACCCAACCTATTTCAGTAGGGATTTGAGCTCGTCACATATCGCACAATGCTATTATGCTATCGCATGGTTCTAAAAAATTAACCTAACTGATATAAATCAATTAGAAGAATGTCACTAAGTGTGCTAAAATTTGCTTCCACTGTCCATCCTGCAGGTTATTTGGAGTTGGAATATGCAAGGTTGAATATCCTCAAGCGTAATTGGGTAGTGCATGCGTATACTCACCAACGTGCTAGTCCATACAGGCAGTACGTTCGTCGACAGTCTCGGTTTTCAGTTTAACTGAAACCTAACATTTCTGTACTGCATTTGATGATCTTATGTGCTTTCTTTACCTTTCAGGAGGAAAGAACACTGCTGTTTGCACTTGGTTAAGTTCAAATTGACAACTTGACCTCCCAACTTGCTGGGCCATGAACCACATTTTTTTTATCAGTCATGAACCACTATTAGCTTAAGCAATAATTGACGGACTACATATGTAGGACCGAGGGGCGACTAAAACAGGGGGTTAAATAGATGCCACACCAACAAATGACTTCTTAAAAAACTTTCCCAAAGAACACCCCAGTTGGATGGTCTGACTTAGAACAGATGATTTTAATCACATCCAATTGGACGGTCCGACTTTAGGTTGGATGATCCGATCCACATAGGACAACAAGAACTCAAGAGAAATCTTACACGGTTCAAAAACTAAAACACCAATATAAGAAAAGATGATTCCTAGAGCAAGAACAACTCCTTAGGAATCTAAACCAATAAGGGATCTAGCAAGATCAACCCAAAGTTAAGACCTTTTTGCTTCCAAAGCTAATTTGCACTAAAGCCGGGTTCAAATGAAAAATCTTGATATTGAAGTGCTCGGGTGTCTAAATGACTTAACATTTGGCACATCCATTCTGTTGAGTTGCATGCATCAACCAATTCACCCAAAAGCTTAAGCTGATGAGGAAAGACGGACAATTCACTTATACTTCAACACTCCCCTTCACGTGTAGGCTCCCTCAGGCCTAAGACGTGGAATAGAAATGGGCTGCAATTATTTTTCTTAATTGTGCCAGCCGGGTCTTGAACTCAAGACCTCTTGGCTCTGATATCATATTGAGTTGCATGCACAACCAATTCACCCAAAAGCTTAAGCTGATGAGGAAAGGCAGACAATTCACTTATCCTTCAACACATTCTACACCACTCATAGCACTAGAAAAGCAAATCAAAATTGAAACTTTGCAAGATTTGCACCAAAAGCAAAGTTCAAGCCAATTTGACACAAAGAGATGGAAACCCGGTAAAGCTTCAAACTTGATGCACTAGGTGGATGGATGTGAACATTAATTACCTATTCCATCACCTACCCTTTCTTGCACACCAAATCTAAGGCAAAAGCAAGAGAGAAGATCAAGAAGAAGAGAAGAATCAAGAACAGGTCAAGCCATTGTAAAGAGAGACAAGAACACAAGTGTTTAGAACTTGGACCTTGTATTACTTGGGATGCATGATTTTACGGTCACTTTCTAGCCAAACACAAGCATAAGGATGACAAAAGCTCACTCTAAAGAGCCTCTCAAATATCTCTATAAAGCTCTCTCAAGAGCATCCACACCTCTCTCAACCCTATCTCCTAAAGGCTTAACCTCTAAGTCATCTCCTCCTCTCATTTTTTTAGTAGTGGCCAAACCAATCACTCCCTCTCACAAATACCACCTGGTGGTGGGCTATACAACCCACTCACCCACTCAACACTTACAACCTGTTAACATAATTTCGGTCGGGTAGATTCGGTATCCGCTTACAAAATTGCTCATATCTCCCTTATATGATCTCTGATTTGCATGTTCCTGGATGCGTTGGAAAGCTATCGCTGAGCCCCACGCCATCCACACATTGATCACATCTGGAATATGCCTTCACAAAAGCTGGCTTCCTCAAAAATATATCGCCCCGTCTTCCCGAAGCCTCTGCTTGATCTTGACCCGGTCAAGACTTTTCCTCCAATGCTCATCACACGTCTTCACCATGAACACACATATTTCCAAGTACCCGCTGACCCAACCAGCAAGTCTTTCTGGCTCCGTACTCCACCGGACAATCAAACCCACCATGTAGCACCGCACAATACACATAACCATGAATTGACACAATTGATGAGCAAATGATACATACCTCCATGCTTCGCTCCCGGAAGCATCACCATGCCACAAAGTCATCCTATGGCTCACAATGCACCATGTCCACCTCACTCATCTCATCTCAAGCGTTGCCAAGCTCATCCACTCAAGACCATCATGGTTCACCCAACCATGTCACACAAAGCCTCACAAGGTCCTTGCATCAACTTTGTCTTTCATGATTCTTTTCCATCTTGTACCTTTCTTGAATTCAACAATCTAACTTGGCCTCCATGACCATTCTGAACCTTGGTTCCCCTAACAAAGTGTCGATCCTTCTTGCCATTATCCATAGTTGACTCCAAGCCACCTGCACACAAGTAGACCAAGCAACCATTTCCAGGTACTAGTTCTTCCCAACTTGACCAATGTTAGTCCAAAGTATCATGCAACCTTGATGCACCAACCCATGCTCAATACACCAATGAATCACTCAAAGCCCACTTAAGAACAAGAACTAATAGCTTGGTCTATCCATCCCTTGATAGGATGGTCCTATCTCTCCGATCGGACCTTCCAAACCTACATTGGATATTCCAAACAATATTGACTCTAATTTATAGCTTTCATGGAAAATGGTCCAATCAAATAGTCTGTATAAGTCGGATAGTCCAAACTAGCATTAGCCACATTTGCAAACTCTATGGAAAATAGTCCGAACCAATGGTCCAAACCGTTTGAACGGTCCGATTGGCCTTACACTCATTTTCACCAATTGAAAAATAGTCCGATCCAAATGTTCCAAACAGTTTGGACGGTCCAACTTGCCTTAGATTCAGTTGCACTTTCTTTCGAAAATAGTCCGACTCAGTGACTCTTTTTTATTCGGACCTTCCGACTGTTACACACAAACTCCACAAAGCAAACTTCCTAAAATCAAACTCAAATTTCGACAACGCATGCAAATGCAAATCAAAGCCAATTACTCATCACACACCATAGTATAACCTCTGCATAGTCTAACAATATAGTACTTTTCTCTCAAGCGACTTGCCCATACCATTGGAGCAAAATCTACCTAGAGCTTAACGCCCCCGTCTAAACATAAAGTATTACCATAGAGGGCTTCACTTGCCATCACCCATGTTGCTTTGGAATCTTGTAATATGCCAAAGCACCCACAGGTCAACTTAACACTTAAATTTCATAGATCATGGGGAAGAGCCAGCACTGGCCGGCAGCCTAGTTAACCACTGGCATCTATACAAACCCGAAACTTTCTTTTTTAAAAAAATTAATGACAAACTCCCTAGTCCCTACTGACATGTGGCTCCATGCATGGTTCTGCAAGGAGCGACCTTGGTCGAAGTACATTCCGCCATTGGTTAAACGGCAAAGCTCCGGCCGGAGCCGTCGCCGTTCGTACTCCGGAGTCGGGACGACCGAGTCGATCGCACGGCGACTGAGACATTTGCATGAAAAGCATACAGCAGTACAAGGCAGGGTTGCGTGCGTCCAACTAGAACTGAGAGATAAATATTACGCTTACATTGTTGCAAGCTAGTAAACTTATTGCAATCTTAATTTACATCGCCGTGATTGGAGCGCCGGCCGGCGACAGTGACCGGCCGCCGGTGATTGGGAGCCTGCGCTAGCCGGGACGTCGGAGGCAATTATTGCGATTGGGTCGTCAAAAAGTGTTACGCTGTCTCTTGCGGCCTGATGACTCGATGAAGATGATGAGCATCGATGATGAACTGCAGGACTTAGTGCTAGTAGTCTGTTAGAGAACTTGAGATGAAATTTGCTAGCCGCAACTCAAGAAGTGTCCAGATCTATCAAGGCCACATGTAGTGAATAACCAAACTATATCTTTCCATATTTTATTTTAGGTTGAAGATACCACCACTAATTAATTAAAGAGGAGTACAGTGATCCTATTCGCGTTCCTCTAAACTGTTCACCTTTTCAATTTTATTCTTCGTAGACAACAACTTGAACCATACCATGATATTGTGTTGAGAGATGGAGAGCTAAATTTAAGTAAACATATACTCCATTTGTTCTCAAATAGATGTCGTTTTAGAATACGTTCAATCAACATTTTTTTTTAAATTTTGACCATTAATATGCAAAAAAGTATTTGGACTTATCACATGAAAATCATATGAGTGAATTTGCTATCAAAAGTACTTCCGTAGAGAACCGAGCATAGCTCGGTTGGAACGAGCGGGCGTTGCCCCCCTCCCCCTCCCAGGTTTGAATCCTAGGATTCACCCGGTCACTCACTCCTTTTTTAAGACAACCAACACTCCTGGCCACAGAAAAAAAGTACTTCCGTATCGTTATAGTTTTACATAATTTTTGCTACCATATAGTTAGAAAAGGCAATGGTTAAAGGTGTGTGTTGGAGATTGTGTCAATATCTAAAACGACAAGAAAAAAGAACGGGGGGTGTATGTAATTTTGTTTTATATTGGCCAAGCATATGATTCTTTGTTTTGTTGTTCATGCTATGACAGAGACTAGATAATTTGTTATGGTATATTTTTCTTCTGCGATTGCTGTATACTTGTTTTCTATCCCAATGCCTAGCTAATTCCTGGTTTCACCCCTGGTTTGCTTCGGTCACGAATGCAATTGTTTGAGGCCGGTGGCAATAAAGAAATGTTGTGTTGTTCTTCGCTCGTTCTTCTTGTCTGAGTAAGCCTACACCCAAAACGAAAGATTAAATGGTGCTGATGTTAACTCGATTTATAATAATCTTTCGGTGGCCGCTTATGGTCGTCGTCTTGTGATTGTAGGTTTAAATTATATTTTCCAAGTTAGCCGATCGACAAGCTACTGGAACAAATATACTAATATATGTGGTACTGAGTTGGGAGTAGCTAAATTTTCGTGAACTGGTTGACTAATTGACTATGGTCATAGTTACTAGGGTGAAATCTGCCGAGTAATATTAAAGATTTGTCCGTAGGCCATGACCATCCTTAACTACAGTCGCTGTATTTACGTTCGATATACTAAAGCACTAGACCATGCATCTATGAATTCAGTTGTGTCTGACCATGCATCTATGAATTCAGTTGTGTCTGCAATCTGCATTGGCATCCCTGACAGCCTGAATTCCAGTAGCTAACGTTGGGATTTTAATCATGTACAAGATTAGATAAGAGTTTGAGTCCAAGTCGTTTACGAGAACGAGAACGAGTCCGAGTGGGATACTCATTGTGAGGACCCCAGAATAATGGAAATGTGCCGAATTAAAATTATACTAGTAGCATAATTCTTAATTAAGGAACAGTTCGGTTCCCACATTAAAATCATACTAGAAGTATAATAATAATAAGTAACAAATCCAACATTCAGGTTTCCGGATATATGCCATGCAATAGTTCCCAGAATCAGTGATTATTGCACATATATCCTTAATCAACATTGTATCACATATACAAGGCATACATTTACATAATTATACACAGGAGGTTACAATTCGGTTTGGATCTACAATATTATGTGACTTTGGTCACAACAAAACTTTACAGCGGAAACAAAATGAAATTGCAAAAGCCACTAATGGCCCCATCACCCTCAGGCTATTGAGTGGAGATTAGAATTAGCTTCACTCGTTAGCGTCACCCTGATCGGCACTAACGGGCATCTTATACAAATAACCATCCTCACCTGCAACAAGAGGTTATATAACCTGAGTACAGAAGGTACTCGCAAGACTTACACAAACTATGAAAAGAAAGTGTTTAATAGAACCTATTCAAAGGATTAGAATTCATACATGCTTAAGGCTGACAAAAGAAAGGCTGTAAAGGGGTTCAATTTTGCATAAAGCGATACATCTTAGTCCTACACTTGCTAAGTTTTGACAAAGCAATTTTATAAATCAATTTAGACTAAAACAGTAAGTAAAAGAGAACATAATCATAAATAATGACAACAATAAAGTGGCTGTCCACTACTATAAAAAACATTGCAAGAATGTCTCTCATGCCGAAATAGTACCCATAACCAAGTGGTAATTCAAAATCTATACAAAGATCTAGTCAACTCAAGCGTTGTCCATAACCGTGGACACGGCTATTTGAATAGTTTTAACCCTGCAGGGGTATACATCTTTACCCACACGACTTAGTTAGCCCGTAAGCCTCCGGAATGATAGCACACTGCCTTTGGTATGCCAGCCGGGTAAACTAAGATTTGGTATTTTTCAACAAGTTGACACTATTGAGCCGAATACCCATGTGTGACCGATCCCGCCGCCAAGTTAATAATAGAACCCGCCAACCGGGGTCCACATGTTGTCTTGGAATGCCGACCCAATCGACAAAAATTAAATGACAGAAAGTAGAGTCATGCTATAGCGCACATATTAGATCGCAATCGAGCCCTTAAGGTACGTACATGTGATGGAACGATATACGTCCTCACCCTCTTAAGAACATATGATACAGATATGAGATCAAACACATATGTCCTTACTTTCCTGTTTTCCAACTCAATAGCATTAACCTTTTACTTAACCAAACAGCGCCCATACATTGCGTGTGGAAGTACGTTGGGGCTTGAATCATCCAGTCAATGTTCAGTCCTTAATCAATCCAGACAAAACAACCATATTTCCCAATCTCGTGCACTAAGGCACCATCACTAGCATCCACTTGTCTAGATTTAAAATCAGTGTAATCAAACAAAATTTGATTTGATTTCAGATTTAAATAGACTAAACAAAGAATCAAAATAAATGAAATTCATTTAGTGTTCCCAAGTTTGACAAGATAAGCTTGCCAAACACTAACGTTCTACAGACTGCATGGCTAAGCAATTTCTGGAAATAAGTAATTAGTATAGAAGCACTACCTTAAGTTTAAGTGTATGATCAGATTAAAGGTAAGCCTCAAGTGTCAAGTTGTAACTAACTATTGACAGATCGCAAATAATTTTAAGAAATTAGCATGCAACAGTATCACTGTGCTTTAGAAATCTACAGTACAAAAATTTGGGATCAACATGATGCAAAGAGGATGCTTGCCTTGATAGTAATAAACCTCTTGTTCAGGTTCTTGTTGCTCAACAACAAATTCAACCACTCCAGAAGAACCAGAATCTAGAATCACAAAATTTCAATGAACACAAGAAAATTTGGCAGAGAACAAAATGCAGAAAAAGAGTGCATGATCAATAGCTTAATGCATACTTAACAACATGCTTAACTATATCTAATCTAAATAGGGACAATAGCCTGCAATTAACTCCTGCTAATACTAGCTGCCACAAAATAGAGTTTAGTCTAAAGCTACGGTTTCAGCTTTTAAAAAAAAATGGAAACAAGACAGGTTACACACAAAGGGTTTGCTGATTTTATAATACTATGAACAAAATAACCTTTTTGTTTATACTATGGTTAAGTGAGTAAAGCTAAAGGATTAACTTAACATTTAACATTACTAATTAACAGGAATTGAGATTCAGTTATAGCTACAGTTTCAGGTTTTTGGGAGAAACTGAAAATCAGACAGATTGCAAAAATAAAGTTTGCTGTTTTATTATATTATGAACAGAATAATATTCTTGTTTAGGTGGCAGTTAAGGGAGTGAAACTAAAAGACTAACTTATCACTTATAAACTTTACTAGTAAGAATAGAGGGCTAAAATCTTACTGTATGTGGTCAGCATGACCGGCAAGAAAACAGCAAGACAGGAATTGAAGTTTTGAGGTTGGTTCAGTTTTTAAGCTACAGTTTCAGATTTTGGAGAAACTGAAAATGGGACAGATTACAAAGGAATAGTTTGCTGTTCCATTATACTACGACAAAAGAATATTTTTGATTAAGTTACAACTGAATAAGTAAAACTAAAAGTTTAACTTATCACTTAGCATCAATTAATACTAATTATCGAAATTGAGGTTTAATCTGGACTGCAGTTTCAGATTTTGAAAACTGAAAATAGGACAGATTACAAAAGAAGGGTTTGCTGATCTAAACATACACAAGTAAAATGCTTTGCTTAAGCTTAGAGTATTCTTAACTAGGGTAGCAGGCTAACTCATCATTTACTAGCATTAATTGACAAGAGCTAATGATTTAAGATGTTGCTTGTGCACTGTCGGCTTAACCGACAACAGGACAGAGGCACAACCGGCTGCTATTGATAGATTGCAAAATGAAGTTTGTTGTTTTATTATAGCATGAACAAAGTAATATTTTTGTTGAAGTTGTAGCTAAACAAGTAAACTAAAGTCTACTTATCATTCATTAGCACTAATTGACAAGAATTAATAGAAGAAGCCTCTGCTGCATATTGTCGGTTTGACCGACATTATGACAGAGACATAGCCGAATACTCTATTGCCAGATTATGAAGCAAGTTAAAATAAAATCTTGCTTAAGTTACAACTAGGTAATAAGGCTTAAAACCTAGCTTATCACTTTCAAGCTTTACTAACAAGAATTAAGGGATTAAGACTTTGCTGTATGCATTGTCGGTTGGACCGGCCATAAAACAGCAAAGACAAGAATTGCAGATTTTTATTGATCTGGAAACATACTTAAGCAAAAGATCTTTGCTGGAGCTAACACGATCCCTTTGGTAAACCTAACAACCAAGATAGAGCCTTGCTAACCCTAATCAGCAAAGATTAACAGAAAAAGAGGAAGCTACAGCTTTTGTCGGTTTTACCCGACAACAGCCACAGAGAAAGAATCTTTGCCATCTAGCTGATTTGAAGGCATTATGAACAAAAGAATGGTTGCTTAAGATGCTAGGGTTTAGTAGGAGGCTACCTAAGCTGAGAAGTTGCATTAGAATAGATTTAAAATCTCTAAACGATATGAAAGACTGAAAAGTTATAAAAAGAAACAATTCGGTAATAACAAGACTTGAGCATCACATGCACAAGTGAGTGATTCCAGTGAGCTATTGAGGTCCTTAGGAAGCTCAAGATGGAGATAATTAAGGACATAGCTCACCAGTTAGGGTTGGAGAAGAAGGTTTGCAATTTTTGGCCGAAACAGTGAAAGATTAAAAATCCACTTCTCCTGTTTAACCAAAAATGAAATTAAAGGAAGGCTGGAGCTAAATGGATCACAATCCATGATCTTGACATGAAGGAGTGAAGCATACCTCACCGGAGCAAGAAATCACCCAAGTGGTGCTTCCAACCGGCTCGGTCAACAGAGAGTCACTCCCTTGCTCCACCTAAAATTGTTGCCACCATTCTCATTACAAGGTGAATTGAGCATGCAAGCATGTAGGGATAACAGGGAGTGAAGGCAAGAAATGCTTCACTGGACAAGAAAATGGATGAAGAGAGCTTCCTCGGTCAACCACTGCAGTGAGTCAGAAACTAGGGTTTCTAAAGAGTTTGAACCTCTAGAGAAAATGAGGGGATTCTAGAGCTGATGCGGTGGTAGTTTGATGCCAGGTGGCAAAAGATTGTCCACAAGCTCAAGGTGAAGCACCACCTCTCCGGCACTCTGGTCGGCGGCAATGCACACAGGCGAGAGGAGGAAGAGAGGGGGATGCGACGCTGCCCTGTGGCTCCTATTGACAGCAGTAGCAAGGCACCCGTTGCAACTCAAAAGAATGACAGCCGTTCGATATAACAGGAGTGGCTGAGATTAATTGGAATGTCCAGGAGGTCCGAAAATCACAATCCACAAGGGCCGTTCGATTGCGATCTAATGGTCACACGAGGATGAGGGTCTAAGCACGCCCGCCTTGAAGCGGCACCGCACAATTTAATTCCAACGGCTCAGATGCATCGTGAGTTCGAACGGTCCGAACGTTCACGCTGATCTGGGCGGTTCACAGAGGATCCGACGGCTCACGATTTTGGCTAGAAAAATGGAGATTTTAGATTGTAACAACATATCCAAGTTTCAAAATAAACAGTGATGCTACGAAAAGCATCTTATTACTGTTTATTAAAACTGGGGCTGTTACACTCACGTTGATTCCGTGTCTTAATCGATGAGTGTAAGAGTATGTAAGTAGGGAGAGATAGCAGTCTTATGTACCACAAGCAAGAAGTAAGGAGTCAAGAGGAGTCGAAAGTTTAGAAGTGGTGGTAAGTTGAGTAAGAAGTCGTGAGTTGAGAAAAACAGTAAAACCAAAAAAGAGGAGCAATTGCTCCCGAAACCAATCATGTGTTTTCGCCTCGAGTACTGTTTATTATGACCACTGTTCATATCGAGTACTGTTTACCAAGTACTATTCATCCGAGTACTGTTCATCCGAGTGCCTGGTTGAAAGGTTACGAGTGCTTGTGATCGGAAATAGTTTTTCGACTGCACCTTGTCGTAGCTACTCGTGGTCGTAGCGATAGGAGGATCGATTACATCCTGGTCGTAAGAGTTTGGACTGGTTGGAGAGAGTTTCGACCACCTGGTCGTAGGTGGTACGACCACACATGGTATCAGAGCGGGTGTTTGAAAATCAAGTCTTCGACTCTAGAGAAGGAAGCAGAAGATGGCTCCCAACGGATCTTCGTCGACAATGAAAGATGGTTAGATTTCGCTCACGTACCCCATTCTCACTTCAGAGAACTACCCGGCTTGGGCTATGAAGATGAGGGTCAATATACGTGCCCAGAGGGTCTAGGACACGGTAGCTGATCCGGTCAATCTAAAGGGAAAGGTCGATCCTAAAGGAAAGGTTGTGGATGTCAACGAGAAGGTTGATCAAACTGCGTTGGCGCTCATCTACGCTGCCATACCTGACTCGATGCTCAATCAGCTGGTCGAGAAAGACACGGCACGAGAAGCTTGGATCACTCTTCGCACTATGCACAAAGGAGTGGATCGAGTGAAGAAAGTACGGCTACAAACTCTCCGAGGGGAGTATGAGGCGTTGCATATGGGTGAAACTCAATCAGTAGATGAGTTTGCAGGAAAGTTAACAGCTGTAGTTAATGAGTTACGATCTCTTGGCGATAAACTGGAGGAAATTGAGGTGGTTGAAAAATACTTACGGGTACTACCTGAGAGGTACGTGCCTGTGGTCACAACCTTTTGTATTCCAGTGATCTTGAGAGCATGAAGCTAGAAGAGGTAACTGGGTCTCTCAAAGCACATGATGGGCTTCTGAGAGGGTGCAAGGTAAGGATAGATCAAGCATTACTTATGGCAAGTGATGCGAAGGAAGAAAACAAACAAACAAACAAAGAAACTCAATTGGGTCCAAGGAAGTGGTCGGGGCTCTAGAAACTAGCATGGACGTGGTCGCAGTGCTGGAGGCCGCGGTTTTGGCAAGGGAGGATGTGAGGACTGGGCTAGGCAAGACGGTGGTGACAGATCCAGTGACAAATCACATATCAAGTGTTTTGAATGTGACAAATACGATCACTACGCGTCGGAGTGTTGCAGTCACATAAAGTGCTTCAATTGTGACGAGTATGGGCACTACGCTTCGGAGTGTCCAAACAAGAAGAAGAATGACGAGGTAAATTTCACCCGAGCTAGTGAAGACAATAAGGAGCCTTCTCTGCTTCTCTCCTTATGTGTTAAAGAGGAGGCTGTCATGGTGATGTTGAACGAGTAGAACGTAGTTCCTAAACTAGGCACGGAGGGAGGCAACCACGATCACACTAATCAATGGTACTTGGACAATGGAGCAAGCAATCACATGACGGGAGATCGCTCCATATTCCATGAGCTCGACGAGAAGATTAGGGCAAAGTCAAGTTTGGCGACGGCTCCATGGTGCAGATAAAAGGCAAATGATCAATTTTGTTGCAATGCAAGAACAGCGATCAGAAAATGCTAACTGAAATTTACTTTATACCGAGTTTGTGCATCAACATACTCAGTCTCGGACAGTTGACGGAAGAAGGGTGCAGGGTGGAGATGAAGGATGAGTTCTTGCGTGTCTATGACAAGAACAAAGATTTGTTGATAAAAGCAAAAAGATCCCTGAACCGATTGTACAAGATTTCCCTGAAAACTTGTAAATCGGTTTGTAGGAAGGAGAGTCTGGAGGAGCCAGAGAGGAACTTGGGTTTTGGACAAAACCAAGGACATGGCGGGACCGAGGGGTAGCACGCAGTTGACGCGGGAGGTGCACTAGGCGGAACCTCAGGAGGGCCAAACAGCACACAGCAAGGCGCGCTGGGCACTGCAGGGGGCGGTGAGTCTCACGCGCATGGAGGGCGAGGCGCCCACGCAGATGGGGGTGGTGAACCTCACGGGTATGTTAGCGCAGAGGGCGGCTGCTCAGAAGATCAAGGGGGCAAACCTGAAAATAAAACCAAAGAAGGAATTGAAGACAGATGACGTGCATGCCAAGGAGGATGGCGCAGAGAATAGGTGGTCAGGAGGACCAGATGACACATGGATAGGTGGCGCAGGAGGCGCAGCAAGTGCTGGCTCAGTCGTCGTAGGGCACGACCTCGTTGCGGTAGGGGAGGTCGAGGGAGCAGGTGCTCTAGCCCAGGCGGTCGTGGGGATAGGTGCTCCAGCCTGAGTGGTCATGGGAGCAGGTGCTCCAGCTCAGGTGGTTGTGCAAGGAAGGACGAATTCAGTCTAGGTACAAGGCGTAGCAAGCGTTGGTTTGTGCATGGCTCAGGATAGAGCAAGTACAGGTGGTGGGGCGGTATCGGTCCAAGAAGGAACAGCGCACGAGAGTGCAGGTAAAAGAGGAAGACTTGGAAGTTCAAAATACGTGAGAAGACTAGGATGATCAAGATGGAGTGATTACTGTTTTTTTTAATCTTGTTACAAGATTAGGGAGTGTGTTCGGATTTTAATCTTGTACAAGATTAGATAAGAGATTGAGTCTGAGTCGTTTATGAGAACGAGTCCGAGTGGGATACTCACGTTGATTCCGTGTCTTAGTCGATGAGTGTAAGAGTATATAAACAGGGAGAGATAGCAGTCTTATGTACCACAAGCAAGAAGTAAGGAGTCAAGAGGAGTCGAAAGTTTAGAAGTGGTCATAAGTTGAGAAAAACAGTAAAACCAAAAAAGAGGAGCAATTGCTCCCGAAACCAATCATGTGTTTTCGCCTCGAGCACTATTCATTACGACCATTGTTCACCACAAGCACTGTTTATACCGAGTACTGTTCACCAAGTAATGTTCACCCGAGCATTGTTCATCCGAGGACTGTTCATCTGAGTGGCCGGTTGAAAGGTTACGAGTGCTTGTGATCGGAAATAGTTTTTTGACTGCACCTTGTCGTAGCTACTCGTGGTCGTAGCGAGAGGAGGATCGACTACATCCTGGTCGTAAGAGTTTGGACTGGTCGGAGAGAGTTCCGACCATCTGTCGTAGGTGGTACGACCACAGCTAAAACTTATAAGTTTATTCTCTTCAGAAGAATGATTAAGAGTCTAGTAAAGTTAAAGCCCTGCCAATTCTTGGCGTATAAATTGTCAATATTATATTGTTGAGTTGACCACTCAATCCTTTGTATTTTTCTCAAACAGAAGACCAGGATAGAATTCCCAATCAATTTCAAGAACAAGACATATTCCAATTCCTAATTCGGCCACCTGCTCTAGTTGGCTCCAAAACCCCCTTCCATTTCGAGCTACTGTTGCCAACATGACGGCACTACAGCAGGAAAGATAGATCAGATAGCTCCCCGTTTGCGATCGAGCATGAGCGCTGAACCCTTCTGCTGTCTCTTCTGGACAAAGCAGCCCAAATCGGTACAATATGCTCAGCATAACCTCCAGGCATACGCTTAAGCATAGCCTCCTGGTTACATCACCCTCGTTGCTTCCTAGCTAACACGATATACTAGCTTATACTCCTACATGACCGCAATAAAGTGGCTTTTTGTGACGGCATGGATCTGTAGACTATCGAGAATCAAATGGTGATGACGTTAACACGCTGGACGGTGTCATCAGCAATGAATAGTTGCTGATAAAGTACTAGAGCCGCAAAATAACATTGCTTTGTTTAATTTTCTAATGAGGCTGCATGATGCATGACCGATGCTTCAGTAAGCAAGGTGAATGATTAATTAGTTGTGGTTGTGGAAGCGACCTAGGGATTCAACGGGCTCTGACTTGCTCCTGCAATTGTCTGGTTGCTAACTACCTTTGGGCTTTGGCACATGCAGCTTCCTCAGTTGCAGTCTTTTGCTCCAGAATCACTTGCGTCTTCCTCTGATCCCAATTTCCAGAGCTGACCTGAAACAAGGTTCCCCAAGGGGCTGTGTTACTGAAACAGTGCTAGAAGTTTGAACAAAATTGCATCATTTTTTCTATACATGTTTCATGCCTTTCCCTCAAGGAAACCAGGTAAGATGGATCCAATTTTGATGAAACCATAAACAGTACCTGGAGCTACTGCCGATCATCTGAAACTACATCTGTTCAAACCATTTATCCATAAATCCTCATTAGTTTTAGACAGTAGGTGTCGTAGGGGTAGCCTACCGGACCCCACGACCTGGCATGCACCACAGCCCCCCCCCCCTCGGGGTGCCTGGAGGCTGCTCCAAGGGCCCTGGAGGGGGCCCAAAGGCTACAAAGGGCCCTGAAGGGAGCCCTGGCGGCACCTAGCGGGACCACCTCGAGGCAACATAGGGGCGTGAAGGCCCCTCGGCTCGGAGCCGCCTTGCAAGATGTGAAGGGTCAAAGGATCCCGCTAGGTCGGGTGCACCAACCAGGGTAGACCGGGTCCAAACGGGTCCACCACGTGGTGAAAACTATGTATAGGGGTAGGAAAAGCCCTTGCAGCCCCAACCTACAGGGGACCTTTTTAGGGGTAGAGCCGTAATCTCTTATCCCCTTTTGTAAGGCTATAAATAGTCACCGTCCCCCATGTAATAAGGAGGATCCAGTTTTCTGGGAAAATCAATATACACACTTCACCTGACAACTGGTCCCCTCTACAAGGACTCCCCGGTCATTCCTAGGCATCGGGGGCCCCCCCCTCTCTTACTGTCTAGTTTTTTTTCTTACGATAGTTAGCGCCGTCCGTAGGGATCGGTAGGAAAGCTACGAAGCCCAACTCTGAAACACCAGCATGACCCCTGACAAGGACTAAAATATCTATATATTACTTTAATACATAATAAAAGACCATATATCTTCATGGTCGTAACCCCTAAGGCTCACGACCCCCGTGGTCGTAAGGATTCCAAAGGTTACATCCTGGAAAACCTGGTCAGATGAGGTCCTGTATCTAGTCCCCGACTAGATGACCGCTTGTAGAAGCAATGAACTAGCATCTGGATCTAACTCCGGATATATCTGACGAGGATCTAGTAATCCTCATTTTATCTTTTATCCATAATTCTTATTATAAGTAAATGTGACGTCGTATGGTCCCTGAGTATACCCCTTAATTTTATAAGGGAGGAGCCTACTAGGTGGTCGTAAGTTATTCTACGACCACCCCTATAGTCGTAAGTCATGCTACGACTACCACATAGTCGTAAGTCTTGCTACGACTACCTTATGGTCGTAAGTTCTTCTACGACCAGGTCAGCCACGACCACCTTATGATCAATTAAACCTACAGACGAGTGGGTCCAATTGATTAAGGAATTCAAACAGTCATCATACGCTGTTATTCTGCGAAGTAATAGCACGTAATGCTCCATTATCTCTGATATATAACTGTCAGGCAGCATGGAGGAGTTAATACGCCGGTGATTACTGCCAACATGCGCCCGTTACAGGATGTGATGAGGCGCCACTTCACCCGGAGAAACGGCCACTCCTTCACGGACTATATAAAGGCGGCAATCAGAGAAGGAAAGGACGACCGAATCGGGCTATCAGGAAGACAAGCACTATCATCTGTAATAGTCTTAGTTTTTCTCCTGATTGTTCAGAATACACTCAATACCATACACACATAGGAGTAGGGTTGTTATTCTCTCCGGAGAAGGCCTGAACCTGTATAAAAATTCCCGTGTCAATCTCTCTGCGTGATTCCATTCTAGGAGACCCCCCGAATCAAACAATCTTTACGTAAGATCGGTTCTAAAACACCGACAATATCATTTACCATGTGATGAATGGAGCACATGTCATATTTGGTCCATACCACGCGACGTTTCATAATCCAAAGACACTAACAACAATCACCCTACAGTTGTGTGTCTCACAGACGCACAACTGCCAAACAGTTGATACTTTATCAAACGTTGCCTCGCTCCGACCAGTCGCGGCACTTCCAACATGTGCCTTTTCAAGAAGCAACTGCTACATCTTCGACGGTTACTCAAAGATGGAGCGCAGAAGACAATGGGCATCGGATTGAAGCATAGTAATCGGCATTAGATTCATGTTTCAAGTATGATTCTACAATATAGCAAGCATTATGCTCAGTGTAATTAGGATTAGTCCACTGTCTTGTCGAAGGCACCCCCTGTAATAGCTAGTTCATTGCAATAAAAGAGCAGTCTCATTCTCTTCCAAGAACTCTTTGCCATTTTTCTCTTTTCATTTCGTAAGATCAGCGACTTGATCGTTGACATTTGGCTCCGTCTGTAGGGAAGAAGGCATTGAGTTCTTGAAGATTACTTCGCTCAAGCATTCCTCATCCACTTCCTTTGCTCCGTTATCGATCATGCGAACATGGCGAGGACATGGGATGAGAAAAACTGGTTCGACCTGGCGGACTACTCCAACCTCGACATGGACGCATGCATCTGCGCCATGGAAGAAAACGAGATGTCATCATCATCCTCCTCCTCCGTTGCTTCGCCAGTCGCAGAGATTGACGAAATCGACCGGATAGATGAAGATACACCCACCAACAATGGCACTCTCAGAGGAGCCGCTCGTTCCGACCAATTCAGAACGTCCGAACACCTCTACAAGCCTGGTCGATCCAATCGGTAGAAGCGGCAATGGAAGCCCAGCGCGGTAATCAGAGAGTCCATATAGTCTCGATATTATCATGGGTGGCCAGTATTTGCCAACGGCTCCTACGTATTCCGGGGGCCAACCGATATCTGGTAAGGGTATCAATGAAGTTATCACCAATTGTAGCCCAAGTGGGCATGTTGAAACTCAGCATATGATCAGCCATTCGCCGAATCAGGCTAAGTCCACCACAAAGCCTACTAGAGGCGGTAATCTCCTACCGCTCCCTGTCATGAAAGCTCCTTACAGAAGCCATGGAAGGCTCTCTCTTAGTTATGACGGGAGTTCCTTGGGAGATCATTGTTGGTGTCACGAAGTTAACACAATAAGAGATACCAATCCAGATGCCATGCACGATCCTCCATGGGTTAACTCGCCACCACTTGTTGGTGGAGATGGTATGGGCGCTCAAGCACCAACTACCAGAGGCAACCGAGTTGATAGACATGCATCAGTTAATTCACATGTTCCTACCCCATCGTGAGTAAGGAATCAGGTAGGGCCAACAGGAAGGTCGAGGCAAAACTCGACTCATTGGACGCCCACTGCAAGCGGAAATCTACCACGACCTTCGGTAACTATACAAAACCTATAGCGAGTTTGGGATATCTTGAATAATCCAGACCTTGCTTTAGCAAGAACTCTAGGCTATGTTCAGGTTGCAAGTCAGGTGTCGGAGATCCTCCAACAAACCATGCAGCGTACAGAAATGTACCGGGAGTAGAGGAATTCACAAAGTCACACGACAACATGGTCGAGCAGAGGATCGATCAACACCAAGACCCCCTCGTAGGTTCTGACCAGGAAATCACGAGGGGAGACGGCTCTTCACAGCAGCCACTCCTCCTCCTTGCCAAGAGGAACGACCACTTGATTCAGGTGATCTCATGCATCATCTGAACCAGGTAGGTGGTCAAAGGCGTTATCATAACATCCACGACCGGGTTGGGACACGATCCTGGATTTGCAAATATAAGGAACCGATCCCCGACTGACTATAATCTGGCTCCTTTTCAGAGAAGGCGCCATGACTCCATTACGGGTTGTTGAGCATTTTTGGCAGGTCTCCAAGCTGTTCGTTGGCCGGATAGGTTCCGACCAGCCAGCATAGAGAAGTTCAATGGGACTTAGAACCCATTAGAATTTCTTCAAATTTATTCTACCGCCATCAAGGCCGCTAGTGGTAACGATAACGTGATAGCAAATTATTTGCCCACGGTCCTTGAAGGGTCTGCTCGGTCGTGGTTGCTTAACCTACCGATCGGATCTATCTATACTTCGGAGCAGCTCTACGATACTCTAATCACCAACTTTCAAGGGACGTATGACTGCCCCGGAAAGGAGGATGATCTTCATCGTATGAAGTAGACGACCAATGAAACTCTTAGACAATATATCAAGAGATTCAGTCAGGTCCGGAATTCCATCCCAGAGGGCCATGCGAAGCAGAACCTCCGCGGCAGTGGCGCCTCTCACCCAGGCCGTGGAGGAGCAGGCGAATAACTCCATGCACGAAGATATCATCGAGAACGACACCCGGCTCGTCGGGGCATCCCTCCTCGGGAGCCCCCGGGCGGGCCTACCACCTAGGGCAGCCCTCCCCAGGAGCCCCCGAGTGGGCCTGCCACCTAGGGCAGCGGCCGTAAGCCAAGAGTCGTACAAAGCCCTCCAGCGAGAACTAGCGGACCTTCGTCGGGAGATGGCGGGCCTCCGACATCTGCCGAAGACAGCCCTCGCGACCAATCTTCGGCCCTTGCCAACCACTAGAGCGTATCCCAAAATGAGGATCAATCCCTCCTAAAGGACATCCATGAGGGCCTCTGTGGCGGGCATCAGGCGCCCTGAGGCCTCCTGGGGAGGACCTTTCACCAAGATTTTTACTGGCCCATAGCGCTCCAGGACGCCCAAGACCTTGTCCAGCGCTGCCAGGGGTGCTAGTGGGCCAGTCGCAACACAAGAGCACCCGCACTCCCACTGCAACCCCTGTCCCCCATCTGGCCCTTCGCGCGGTGGGTGCTAGATATCATCGGACCATACCCCGTGTGGCCAAGAGCAACCTCTGCTTCGTATTTGTCGCCATCGAGTATTTCTCCAGATAGGTCAAAGCTGAGCCAGTCGCCAAAATCACGGTAGTAGCGGCACAACAATTCACATGGAAGAACATCATTTGCTGGTATGGGGTGCCGCACGACATCGTCACCGACAACGGCACCCAGTTTGACTTTGCGGCATTCCGATCATTTTGTTAAGACCTGGGCATAACAATATGCTTCGCTTCCGTCGGACACCCCAAGTCCAATAGAGCCTTCGAACGGGCCAATGGCAACTTACTAGAGGGGTTGAAAAAACACCTTGTGGGCCTGCCTAAGAGACTTTGGCCCGAAGAACTACAGAAAGCTCTATGGGCACTCAGAACATCACCAACAAGGGCTACGAACTTCTCCCCATTCAAGCTCCTATTCGGCGATGAAGCCATGACTCCGGGAGAGTTCACGGCCAGGTCCCACCGAGCAACACCACATGTCAACCCACAAGGACAGGAGGTCTCCCTCAACCTCCTCAAAGAACAACACATACATGCCATATCAACCATGGCCAAGTACAGTGAAGGCGTCGCACGGGCATACAACAGAAAAGTCAAGATTTGCCCCTAGCACCAGACGACATAGTTCTCAAGCGAGCCACAAATCCCACGACTATGGTCAAGCTAGAGTCCAAATGGGAGGGGTTGTACGTCATCACCCGCAGCACATAGGCCAGCTCCTTTTACATCGCGACGCTGGAGGGACAGCAGTTCAACCACACATGGAATGCAAAGAGCCTCCGAAAGTTCTATCCTCAGCTCTATGAAAAAACCGGTTGCGCTCGAGAAACTGCCCCCTACCGCCCTTGCATGGTGGGGGCATGTACAAAAATAAATGTACCTTTTGGTATTTCGCCCTGGTTCAATGAGAAAGCAGTAGCAGGTCACAACAAAGTCACCGCGCATGGCCTTCGACCCTGGTGCACATCGATGTCCTCCGTAGGCATGAGTGTATATACAAAGTCACCGCCTCCCCCTCGCAAAAGAATTAGGACTCCCCCGGAGCCCTACCTAAAAAAGTACGGGGGAGCCCTACCTAAAAAAGTATAGAGGACGACGCGAGGCTACGTCTCCACCTCGCAAAAGAATTAGGGCTCCCCCGGAGCCCTACCTAAAATAGTATGGGGGACGGCGTGAGGCTCCGCCTCCCCTGCCCACAAAATTAGGGCTCCCTTGGAGCCCTACCTAAAACAGTATGGGGGACGGCGTGAGGCTCCGCCTCCCCCGCCCACGAAATTAGGGATCCCTAGGAGCCCTACCTAAAAAAGTATGGAGGACGGTGCGAGGCTCTGCCTCCCCCTCGCAAAAGAATTAGGGTTCCCTGGAGCCCTACCTGGGGGACAGCGCGAGGCTTCGTCTCCCCATCGCAAAAGAATTAGGGCTCCCCCGGAGCCCTACCTAAAATAGTATGGGGGGCAGTGCGAGGCTACGGCCCCCCTTGCAAAAGAATTAGGGCTCCCCCGGAGCATTACCTAAAACAGTATGGGTGACGGCGTGAGGCTCTGCCTCCCCCTCCCACGAAATTAGGGCTCCCCTGGAGCCCTACCTAATAAAGTATGGGAGACGGTGCGAGGCTCCGCCTCCCCCTCGCAAAAGAATTATGGCTCCCCGGAGCCCTACCTAAAAAAGTACGGGGGAGCCCTACCTAAAAACGTATGGGGGACAGAGCGAGGCTAGCCTCCCCCTCACAAAAGAATTAGGGCTCCCCCGGAGCCCTACCTAAAACAGTATGGGGGGCAGCGCGAGGCTCCGCCTCCCCCTCCCACGAAATTAGGGTTCCCTTGGAGCTGTACCTAAAAAGGTATGGGGGATAGCGCAAGGCTCCGCCTCCCCCTCGCAAAAGAATTAGGGCTCCCCCGGAGCCTTACCTAAAAAAGTACAGGGGAGCCCTACCTAAAAAAGAATGAGGGACGACGCGAGACTCCGCCTCCCCTTCGCAAAAGAGTTAGGGCTCCCCCGAAGCCCTACCTAAAAAAGTTAGAAGCTGAAACGGGCAAAGATTGTACATTATTCATTACAAGCTCAGCATACACAACATACAAGGGCCAAAGAATGTGGCCTGTACAATAAAAATATGTTATAAATACACTCAGCACCACAACATATGAGATACAACATGACCACATCAAGCGTCTACAGGCACAAAATCCCATGGCTCTGAGCGCAGCACCCATTTGAGCAGCTCCTCGTCAGACAGCCAGGTAGCCATGAACTTCAAATACTCCCTCTCCGCGGCCTACTCGTCCGACGCGTCAGATGAACTTGTCGATGAACCCTCAGACACAGTAGGCGGGGGCAAAGGTCCCTTGGGCGTAGCCGCAACCCCCCCTGCGCTCCCAGAAAGCCCGTATCTCTTCACACGCCCTCGTAGCCTTTCGCGTGTGGAGGCCAAAAAATATTTTTATAGAACCATCCGGGTTGGTCTTCTTCCAATGTTGCCACTTAGCTAGCGCCATGACATACGACGCCCCGGTAACACACCTTTAGAGGCCAAATCGAGAGAAGCCCACGCTCGTCCTTCGAACCGCGTGAGGGGGCGGAGACCTTTCTCAACCACTGCCCTGAAGGGCAAGGCCCTCGCCCGACGGTGCGGTGGAACAAGATCGACCCATCCTACGTAAAATACGAAGCAACAACATAAAACAACAAGCACAGGAGCAGCCAAGGCCCTACAGCCGTCTCCACAAAGCTTTTTCCATTCGTAAGGTGATTCATTACAAAAGAAGTCAACCCCTCCCTAATGCCGCCTCGGCGTGCATGGCGACACCAGAGCGAAGCTGAAGAAAAAAAAAACCCTAAAGCACGAAACTAGCAGAAGAACAACACTTCACGAAGAGGAATGGAGGGTCACACCTTGCTTCTAGTGGTGGCCCCCCGCTCGGCCGCCCCGTCGCCATTCGTTGGGCCTTTCCCTTTCTTCTTCTGCGCCAGGGTTGCCCGGAGGGACTCCATCGTGGCGTCATGACCACGCAGCGCCCAAAAGTCCTAGGCAAGAACGTTGCTCGCCCTCCGCACCTGCTTCTGGCCAGAAGCAATCTCCACCATGGAAACCACAGGCACGGAGTAGGAACCAAGGGCGTCAACATGCCCGCACCCAGCCCACTGCAGAGAAACGAGGGCTACCGTCTATGCCACCTTCGCACAGTGATTGCCGTAGGTGCGAGCGGCTGGGAGAAAAACTTCCCCAGCACGATGGAGATAATCCAGTGTCGTATCCATCTGGTTGACGGTGTGCCTCCGGGGTGGAGGCATGATGCCAAGCTTGGTCATAGCGCCCTTCATGAATTCCATCGTCTCCCATGTAGCTCGCGACACGGTGGCCGAAAGTTCTCGCTCCACCGCAACCTCTGCCTCGAGGATGGCACGAACACCTCGCAAGGCCTCCACTTGCTCTTGCAGAGCGTGCCGCTGACCCTTGACTCCAGCCCCCTCACCTTCTCGGCAAGAGCCGAGCGCTCGATGCCTAAGAATTCGATCCGCGCATGATCGCGGCCAACCCGCCTCGATCTCCGCAGAGGCCTACTGGATATCCTCGAGCACGCCGACAAAGATCAAGGTTCTGCGGAAATGCACCGTCAGTACTACAAAAGTAGGACAGAACTGCGGGCATATCCAAACTTACCCTTACAGCGTTTGCCTCGATACATCGAAACAACTTGTCCGCGGGCATTTGCTGGAAGAGCTCGGATAGGCAGGACAGGGTGGCAAAGCGAGTCACCTCCTTGCAAACAGCCGTCGCCCCAGGGCTGACCTTAAAATCTAGGGTGCACAGCGGACCAACATCCGTGGTGCCCATCGCTCGATGCACCAACAATGCTTTGGCTCGCTTTGGCCCCGAGACACCTCCGACATTCCCATCATCGAGCCCCAATAGACCCTCGACCACGAGACCACCCCATCGCCATCGCCCTTTGATGATCTGCGGCTGCAGGCGAGAGCAAGTTAGCCAAGTGCAAAAGAATGAAACAAAAAAGAGGGAGAAAGCAAGGAGACGAAGCTAACCGATCTTGTCATGGGCAAAGTTGGGCTCCTCCACCAAGGTATCTGCGGTCCCCCGACCGTACACCTGTGAAGGCGTCCCAATGGACAGTTCTTCGAGGGGCATGCTCGCTATGCCAAACGAGCTCATCACCACCTTCGCAGCACCAGCCCGTGGAGCAACCACCAGCGCCACTGACGAAGAGCTTGTCGAGCTGTTTACTTCCTGTGGCGCCCCGGGAGCTCGCGACACCTTCTTCGAAGCAGGACTCGTCGCATCCTCCCCGGCATGGCTGGAGCGATCCGCGCCAATGGTCCCAACGACCCGCAAGGGCACTACACTGATCGGCTTGTGGCTCTCCAACTCCTCTGGGCCACGAACCTTCTTACCTACGTCGGGATCCGGACGCTCCGCCAAGCGAACTGCAAGATCCACGTACGCCTGGTTCACGCGGGGCTCACGCACTACTAGCCCCTGTTTCGCGAGTTCCTCCCCAGTGTAGGGCCCAGAAGCTGCTCCACGGCATGCTCGACCTCATGAATGGGCACCACTGCAGGAGTGCCAAACACCGAAGCAAATACATAAAGACGCAAATCTAAGGGCCGAAGTTAGCACCTGCGCGACCTCCCAACTCCAAGGGGGAAATACCATCCCTTGGCTCACCGAGCTTCACACTCCAGCCCCATGCCAACGGCCACACCCGAGGCGCGCAAAACTCCTACACGAGATCCCTTAGGACACTACCTAAGGTCGCGTTAAGCATAAAGACATGGAGCAAAGGCTCCTCCTCTCACAGAGATCGATCGCCGGGGATGGAATAAGTTGAATGCCCCCCAGGCGTTGGAAGGGCACTTATGGTAGAACCATCTCCGCGTCCAGTCAGTCTCCCACCTGTTCTGGGTCAGTGGAGCAGGCAGGTACTGAAGAAGGCGTGCCTTCGGCTGGAAGTTGACGCTCCCGAAATTTAGCATCTCACCGGTGTCTTTCTTCTTCTACAGCTGACATCGCTAATCATGGAGGTACGTGAAGAGCCGCACCTCCCTGTCACTCATCCCCACGGAGTGCAGTACGCACTCGAAGACACCGAGTTTGACGATGGAGTTGGGTGTCAGCTGGGCCAGATCGACTCCGTACATCTGAAGCACCTGGACTATCGAATCAATGCACGGCAGGTGGAGACCTATGTCCAGAAAGGCCACGAACACGATTGTCTCATCCTCCGGCGTCGGACAACCTCGACTGGTGCGACGCCTTTGAGATCCGCCAACTTCCCTCGCCCTGAGTGCTCAGAGTACTGCAAGGCCACAAAGGAGCGACCGAGCTCGTCCATATACGCCACCAAGCTCCCACCATCCTTATTTCGCTTCGTCATCTCAAGGTGCGGAGGAGCACACGGGGAACAGCGAAGCGCAATGTACTCACGAGAGCAGGCCACAGGGGCAAGAGGTAGAACCTAAAGCTTGCAGTCGTGCGACTGAGGGCAGAGTAAGGGTGACACCCCCTATTTATAGACATAACACATCCGCATCAAGATAGGGCACAGAAGCCGAAAATCTCTGGGCCAAGCACAACATGACATGTGGCCCTCAAACAGGACACCGAATAAACAACATTATGGCACATGGGAACCAACAAATGGTGTTAAAGCACATGGCGCACAACCACCATGCACAGTACCCGAGGCACCGTAAAAGCCTCACCCATCATGGCGCGCGGCGCCCGACAATGCCGCACGGTATCCAAAGGGGCGCCACCAGGCCCGCTGATTTGACATGCACGCCGGGGGGCGTCAAAAGAGTGCTTCACCAGGCCGAAGGGGACGGTGTGCTTGGACCCTCCGGAGAAAAGGTGCGGTTTCTGCCATGACGAAGTAGGACCTCGACCACGAGGGGCTTGTCATTAGGGGTGAAAACGGATTGGATAGTTTCCAACCAATCCGGACGAAAACGGATTCGGATTTTTCTCGGACAATTTTCTAATCTAAACTAATTCGATTTTTTTTCTTTTAAACGAAACGAATACTGTAGGCATGCTATCCGGCGGATACGATACTTAATACGGATTATCCTAATAAGATGATGTCCTGATATCCTAATTTTGGCCCAAAAAAGAAAATGTGATTTTAAATGATTTTAATTTTAGAAAATGCAACAAATCAAATAGCCTTTTAGAAAATAGCAAATAGAGTTAAACAATTCTAAAAAAATCATAGAAATTTCTTGAATTATTTTGAACTTAATAAAATTAATTCCAACTTAAAGTTAGTTTTTATTTTTGCACATAAATTATTTTTAATTTCTAAAAATAGGAAAAACCTTTTAAAATCCGAAAATTCAAGAAATTAATTAAAATTCCTTTTCACTTTAAATTCAATAAAATCCCGTAAAACTCAATAAATTTTATTTTTGACATTAAAAACAAGGAAATTAAATAATTGACTTTATTTTTTTTTTCTTTTTAACCAAGAAAACTCTTTTAAATCTCATAAAATCCAATAAAATAATATCTTTATTAATTTTATTTTTGGTAACATACTTTGGGATGTTACAAGAATTTCTGATAGATTAACCATCCAAATGATCAATGCTAGTGTGAACTTAGTTTTATACATGTATGTGATGAACTAAGTGTGAATGCGTGATGACTTGTGACTTTGTGAGTTATGACTTATGAGCTAAATATGGTAAACTAAGTGTTATGTTTGTGATGAACTAGTTAATGCAGCTTGCTATGTGTGGTTACTGAAAATATGAACAATTTATGAATGTTTGCATCAAATAAACTATTTATATGTTTTCGTTAATTTATGACATACAATTTAAGGGGTTTTCATGTTCCGAAAAATATTCACGACCGTATTCGTTTCGATTCGTATTCGCTCCGTATTCGTATTCGTATCCGGATCCAGGAAAAAAAATGAAAACAAATATGACAGAGTCATTATCCGTCCGTATCCGATCTGTTTTCACCCCTACTTGTCATAGGGGTAGCCCACTGGCCCCCACGACCCGGCAAACTCCACAACCCCCCTCCCCCCATGGGGTTCGGAGGCTGCACCAGGGGCCCCGGAGGAGGCCCGAAGGCTACAAAGGGCCCTGGAGGGAGCCTCGGGGGCACCTCGCAGGACCACCTCGAGGCAACATAGGGGTGCGAAGCCTCCTCGGCTCGGAGCCGCCTTGCACGATGTGAAGGGTCAAACGATCCTATTAGGCTGGGTGCACCAACCAGAGTAGACCGGGTCCAAGAGGGTCCACCACGTGGTGAAGGCTACGCGTAGGGGTAGGAAAAGCCCCTGCAACCCCTACCTGCAGGGGACCTTTTTAGGGGTAGAACCATAATCTCTTATCCCCTTCTGTAAGGCTATAAATAGCCACATTCCCCGATGTAATAAGGACTCAGTTTTTCGGGAAAAGCAATATACACACTCCACCTGACAACTGGTCCCCTCTACAAGGACTCTCCGGTCATTCCTAGGCATCGGGGTCCCCCTCTCTTACTGTCTAGTCTTTTTCCTACGACAGTAGGTGTAGCCTTAGCGCCTGATCATTAATCATGAAGTTGTTATTTATCCTCCACTATTAGTAGTGGCAAGCAAACTCTATTGTATTATGATGAGTTCTTAGCTCTTCCTGCAGCAGCATGCGCAACAAGTTCGTCACCAATAAAGTGGCTCGGCGTCTCAGGCCATGCTCTTTTGGGCCGTCGTTTTTATTTTAATCGTCTCCATCGTAGAAATGGTGGTTGGAGTTGGAAGCCAATTAAGAACGCAGCACTTTGTGTCTGAGCTGACTAGTACCAGGGAAGGCATCACGGGTCATCGAATTAAACCAATAGCAGATTAGGAGAAATTTATTTTCTCTGAAGAAAGAACTTCAGGTTTTAGAATCATAGAAGTGCTTGGCCATTCAGCTCTGTATTGTTTTCTAGGAGCTGTTAAGAGGAGTTTAGCTTGGAATTAGAGGTGTGGCAGGTTTAAGGTCCATCCAATATATAAGAATGTTCTTGATGGCTCCTTCTAGAAGCACAATTAGTAATCGGTCATCTATTTGAGTTTTTTTGGGAGAACCTTTTCTCATTCACCATAGAGTAGACCATTAGTAGGAGCACATGATTCTTTATCAGTTTAATCATATAATTAAGCATCTTTGCTGCATTCCATGCCTGCTATTATGACAAGCTAGGCGCCTGATAAAACCAGAATATGATGCTAACATCTTATATAATAGCTGTAACGTGTTTCATGCAATGCCATTCCATGCCTAATCATTAATTGGGGGAAGATGCACATTCGCACAGAGACAACACAACGCTTTCTGAATGTTTGCATCAAAGAGCCCGAACGTCACAAGACCAGGCAAATTAAAGTAGGACGCAGTGTTGAATGACATAGATGCAATGCGTTTCCTAACTTGGGTTGAGTCACAAGTTAAGGGAAGACTCTAGTCCCATAATGTGTTGTCTCTAAGGAAGCCACCAGTGACACAATAATTTTTCAAGTCTGGAGTTGCTAAGCAGAAACAAGCTGAAGCAAGCAATGCCATCAGAGACGGTCCTATTGTAAGAAACCAAATACATTTCTGAAGATCTAAAACCATGTGAAGCAAGTAATATACCGGTATACCACCACGAACAGTAAATAAAATATGGGCTTGCCTGCAAAGTTAATAATAGGTTTGTCTTGAATTTTCTAGATTATGACGCAAAAGATTCTTGCGCAACAGTACTTTAAGAAAAAGAAAGGGTAATTTATAACCGATCGAAGGCAAGCCGGTCAGTCTGGCTAGCTCCAATAGTTGAGTAGTAGTTGGAAGTTTGTAGCCACTACTGCTGATGTTACATGCTACTTGGTAAGGGATCAAGCATATCATAATGCCAAATTAACTTGTTAAGTATCACTTGAAGACATACCAACAACCTTTTGCTCTTCTTCCAACCAACATCTAGCTACATGGAGGACCGTCTCTCTCTACGCACCCAACTGCTACTCAAAGAAATGCAATTTGCGATTATAAGTTTCCCTGTCTCACTTGGAGTGTCAAGATACCAAACTCACTCCTGACTCCCCCCTGTTCACATGTGTTTCAGGCAGCGTGAAAATGATGCGGTCAGACGTGTATGTGCATAGACGAACAGTGAAGCAAAAGGGAAATTTCGCCATGTGTCAGGTTTAGGCTCAGCCAAGACGAGGAACGAAATTGGTGAGTTGTTTGAGACCAGTTCAGTACTTCAGTGTAGTTTAATGGGGTAGCTAACTCGTCATGTTATAGCTATCCTTTTAAGATGTCAGACATGACTCGCTGTTACATATAGTACTTCAGAAGACGGTCTCAAACGTGTTGGGTTTGTAACGGATACACCACTACACCGGATCTTGCGAGACAGACTCTATGAACCATGCTTAAAGAAAACAGATAAATATAGGAGGAACGAATGGGTCACGAGATCAAATCTCGGAGCTGGTGGTGTCTAGGTGGCATGTGAGTGTTTTTTTGTTAGTGTATACTTGAATTTTGAGCCATTGGATTTAAATCCAAAGGATCTCATCTCTCCTCTAAACCATATAAACTATTCTCTTCCCTTTCCTTCCCCTCCCCCACCCCACCGACGTTGCTGCACCACTACCCTCCGCCGTTCCCGCTCTCACCTCCCTCCCTCCGCCCCAAGCACCCTCTCATGCAGCCTCATTCCTCTTCTCCGGTGAGCTATCCCCGTGTCGCCCTTCTTCCTCCTCTCCGGCGAGATTCCCTCGCATCGTCTTCCTTCCTCGTCTTTGATGGCTCCCACTGCCGGATCTGCCAGACCCCCCCTCTCGCCCCACCACCACCTTCCTCTATACTGGGGGGAGGGGGCTCCGATGAACCCTAAACATAACTCGTTGGAGTTCCACCGTTTGTCGCCGGTCGCCGGAGAGATCATCAGAGGCGCGAATCTCGAGGTAAATCGGAGGGACAAAAAATGTGAGTGCTCCCAAGGTGAGAAAACACTTGAGTACTCTTTAGCAATTTCCAATCTCGGAAAGCACGAGAAGACGTAGGCAGCGGGAGGACTCCGTGTTTTTTGATGGATTCGTATCCTCTAACATCGTGTAGTAATATCACAGTGTGTCATTCTTGCATCTCGGCCGCTCATACCAAATGAATGGTCCTCACGAAAAGATCCCACAGGCCCACCTCATCAATGTAAAAAAAGAACCAAGATAGGAAAAAAACATTCCCGATTCCTTCCTTCGTTCCCGTGTCCTCCCCATCTCGCATTCACCATCGTGACCTTCTCGCTACTCGCTAGCCGTCTCATTGCCACCGGGGAAGCGCCGCTGGCGGACGTAGGTGCAGAATGGCCGCCATCACGGCACCACTTTCTCGTCCCATGGAGGCCAGCAAATCTGCCACTGCGCATCCGTTCTTTCTGATTTTTGTTTTATGTATCGGGAGTTCGACATTGAATGCTGCATAGAGAGATGTATGTGGAATTTTGTAGTTCTTGATTCTTTCTTCTGCTTTTCTTTTTTTACTTCGTCTGTACGATTATGGCTATCCTGGAAAAAAAATTGGTATTTTTTTCTTATGGCAGCATACATGCATGGCTTTACAAAAGCTTGGCAAAATTTTCTGCTCCAATTTGAATGCAAGCAATTCCATGCATGATGCATAACATGATCTTGCCATCTCGCCTGCACTTGCGTTCATCAAATAATCACTTCAGTGGCATTGCGATAGTCCGCGAACAATGTTTAGTGAGAGAGTGGACATTGCTATGCCATAGTACAGTAACGAATGCTATAGCAACCGCGGAAAGTACTGTATCGATTTTGCTGTAGCAAGAAACCACTGTAGCGAAGATCTGTACCTATTGATCTCGACATTCAATTTTTAATTGGACGGTGGAGATCGTTCCTAATGCTCATACACTGTAGATCATCAGCATTGAATCATTCTAAGCAGATGATCCCAATCCGAGGCAAGGGATGCCATTTTAGCAGTGGTGTCGAGCCTTTCACTACTACAGAAAAGGTCTTCACAGACGGTTCAAAAACACTATCACAGACGGTTTCGTGAGCCGTCTGAGTTTATTGGTCAGCAATAGCATGAGGTCATCACAGACAGTTTTCAAACCGTCTGTAATACATAATATTACAGACGGTTATTAACTCAAAACCATCTGTGATAGTCGCCTATCACAGATGGGTTGTAGATGAAACCGTCTGTGATAGTCGACCATCGCAGACGGTACCATCACAGACGGTTTCATCTACAAACTGTCTGTGATGGTCGACCATCACAGACAGTTTTATCTACAAACCGTCTGTGATATTCTTTTGTATTGCTAAATCTGTTTCTGTTTATTGACTAGCCTCAGGAAATGCTAGCCATGCCCTCTGAAACAAGCACATCCAATATTCGCATTCATTTCAGAAACAAGCACATCCAATTCACAAATCAATTAACTAAAATTAACCATTAATGTACATGTACACACATGTACCATTAAGTTCAATCTATCCCAATCAAGTTCAATCTACACTGTGGAAACTCCCATCTGGATTTATGACCTGATTGTTCAGGAATGACGCAAGGTGTGATCGAACTTTTATGAGTTGGCTCTATTCCAACGCAGTTTCGGCGATAGTCGCAACCTGTCGATAGGAAGATTAAATTCGTGCGTATATAAATTGATAAGTATATATGAAATAATTGTTACAAGATTGACAAACCTGAGGATCATTGGTGATCGCGGAACCGATGAGTAGTTCCATGTTGTGGCAAACATAGTATCCACAGACGTTGTGGCCCGGTGGCTGCTGGTGGCACTGCAAAAATAGAATTGGTTAGTTAGAGAGGCATTACTACAAAGTGTTATATAGGATTAATGTGTACTAGCTAGCGAGTACCGGGAATTTTAGATCGTGTAACATCGTCCTTCCCTTGTTTTTCCCTCCATTAGCATAGTGCACGCCAAACGCCCTACGTGACTCCAAGAAGTTAGCCTTAGCCATTGCAAAGGAAGGAAAGACTACAATAGAGTTTCTATGGAGGAAATGTGTTTACCTGTTGATTAAATGCTGGATAACTGTGAAGTTGTGAGGGGAACTCTGTAGGGAATCTAGGTATATTACCAAGTTCTATTTTGGTATAATTACAATTAGAATCCAGTGGAAGCTACACAGGTATATATGTCACCATGGTCATTAAACCTAAGTTCGTGTTGCTTATAAAGTACAAATCAACAAGTATAGCCAGTTGTGCAACACTTACTCCTGGTTGTAGGGCAAAAGTATGTATTCGTTGTTGCGGCGAGCTAGGAAAAACTCTATAACGTAATCCTCGACGAACATTGCATTCGCCTTGATGGTTTGCTCAGAGACCACATGTGGGTCGAGGAAACCTACCGGTGAATTCCTTCTTTCGGCTTCAGACATCATGTATCTATATACAAAAGCAAGGAGTTGTATATAACATTTAACGGTATTACACGAACATTGACCATGATTGTACACACTTACAATGTGTAGCATCGCATGAGTGAGACGTCAAGCTTGTCGAGGTTGAAGAGACAGAACAAGTCCTCGAAGGTGACCGTGAAGGCACAGTCTTGAAGCTCGTGGTTAAAATGATCCTCCTTGAACTTGACGGTGACACCCGAGCATCGTTGTTTATCCGGCTTGTTAGACTGTTCCATGTACCATATATGCAATGCCGTGCAAGCTGGTCCTAGGGTAGGGTTGTCTAACCTCCCGACCAACGGCTCGCCTAGCACGAATTTCTGGGCCAACGGCAAGAAGGGGATATCAGAACAGGAGTTGACCGTCTTCGATTTGCCCTTGCTACCTCGCTTTGTAGAGGTCGACTTCACAAGAGTTGACTGAGCACGAGGTGTAGATGCATCTGATGCACCGGGCCCTTGCCGCGTCGGTGAAGGTAGCTTCGGTGCAGTTAGGTCCCGTGGACTTGGTACCGTTGCAGGACATTCCCGTGAAGTTGACATCGGAGCAGGTAGCTCCAGGCAGATGTCCCCCACCGTGCACCAAAGCCCCGACACCGGATGGATACACTTGACCCCAAGCAGCATCTAGGGCAACAGAGGCATATCTCACTTGGAGCTTGCACTTCATAGGCACTTACATAACGATACAAAATTAGCTACTCCAACAGGCCTATCAATGGATCGAGCATTCCAGAGATAATAATTATTACCTAGATATCATCGACAGGAAATCTGTCGCCGCCTATTGGGGTAGGGTTAGACGCGCAGCTACTCGAAAGTTTGGGAGGCTGGCTAGCATAGTAGGGGCAGGGGCTTGCAACTGATTTGGGAGTTGCAATTCCCTAAGACTTTCCTCAAAGCTCTCCATCTGCCGTTGCGACGCAGCTCTGACGCGATCATCGATCTCACAGGTGATCTCATCTTTGAGGGATTCACGAATCTCCTCTCGTAGCTTTACATCGCGCTCGGCTTTGGCTCTCTTCCTACTCCGGTATGATCCAGAGTCCGCTCGGAACCATTCTGCCCATGTAACATAAACACCAGCACCTCTCACGCGACCCGGATGCTCATTGTTTCCTAGGGCCACGGAGAGTATATCTCTCTCCCTGTCTGCCTGGAATGAGCCTTGGGAAGATTGTGCACTCAGTGTTACCTACAATAGCCCGACATGTCATTTCACTTCCTATGAAGTTATGGAGTAATTACAAACTAGGTAGTTCGATATATTACCAGGCGCTGGGACACTTCCTGGTCTGCGGGGTTTGGAAATGGGACTTCCCCCATAGACAGGGTACGTAACCTCCCAAATAACCAGTTTCGGACGTGCACATCAATGATATCGGGAAATGGCCAGGAGACAATCGAACGGCTTGCCTGCTGGTCTTGATCCCTCCATATCGGGATTTTACTCGCGTACCCAGTGGTGCCGAGTCTATGGGGGTGCTTGTTTTTTTCCTAGAGGGCCGTGTGCGCCGCACATTCACTCCTAAATTCATCTGTCGTCTTCTTCGCCACAAATTCGGCCCAGGACTCTTCCAAGAATGGATACTTGTGGAAGGGCGTCAGATCCTTCTCCACGTAGTTCTTGACAAGCATGCTCTTGAAGTTCTTCCACGCTTTGCACACCTGTAGCAATGCGTGTCGTCGCACGGAGTCCTGGTGTTCTTCCGGGATCTCGAACGATCGAAAAATATCCGTCAGCAGCTCATCTTTCTGTACTTTGGTCAACTCTTTCCACGAATCGTAGGTGACGTTGACCCGTTGCCGTGCAACTATTCCTACCGTTCTCCGGAATGCGGCAGCTGCTCAGTGAGGATTGATATTGTAGCGACCCAACCCTAGGGCACCCGAGAGGTCCTCTAAGAGCTCCTGGAAAGTCCATCAGGACCTCCCAGGAGGTCCTAAAAGGACCTCTCGGTCAGTCCACCAAGACCTCCTAGGAGGTCCGGCAGGACCTCCTGGAAGTCCAGGAGAACAAGCCCGAGGAGGTCGTGGAGCCATGGAGCACCCTCAAAGATCTCCCACGGCCAGACTAGGGCAAGGCGTGGAGGTTTGTGGTCATCCCAAGACCACCCACGACCCACCAGAGGAGATCGTGGAGGGCTGAGACCACCACAGAACCACACACGCCCAACCCTGAGGGTGGTCGGGGAGGACTAAGCTTACTCCGTGGTTCCCTGTGCATACTGAGCTAGTCCCAAGGATCATGGCTAGCTCTTCACAACGAACAATGGTGATAGCATTGCAACACACCCACTTTATTAATATCAAGGAAGTTGTTTACAAGAAGGCTTACAATTCAACAAAGAAAATATAATGAAAGATAAACACAAGGGCCACCCGACACACCACAGTAATCGGCCGAGGGCGATCCTAGTCGATCCAGACCACTTGGTCCACAAAGAAGGTTATCACAAAGCTTCCAATTCTCGCTAAAGACAAGAAGAAGCAAGAGTGAGCACAACAACCGTGTTTCGCAAGTTACACCTGCTAGATAACAAAATGACATGCATAAATGGATATCACAATGGAAGGCTTATTATGGTTAATTTATGTAAAGCCAAGTTGCTTTCAAATATGAATACTAAGTTCCAAAGGTGTACTTAATAGATAAAATTCATTTTATCAATGCGCTTTCAGTTGGATAACTTTCATCATCAAGATGGTGAAGGATACCTCCGTCACAAGGCTCCTCGCTTAAAACCCATGGGATAGCAATCCCAAAACAGTTTAATAAACATTTCAACCCAAAACCAAAATCTAACTCGTGGCATTTGCCAAGATGTCCATGACCGTGGACACGGCTATTCAATAGATTTAACTCGCAGAGGTTGTGCACTTTACCCACATGACATGAATACTCTAGTTTATCCCAAGATCCGCCGATGCCACCTCTCACTACCAAAGGTAAGAGGTCTAGAGTTCATGACAAGGCCTTTACAATGCATTGCTCCATCACAGCCTTTCCTTGCTAAGGTTTCACCCCCCTGTGGATAGCCATCCGGCGGGAAGCCCCCTCTTGCACCGGTGGGAACAGTAGGTTATAAAAGACCATTGGCCAAACAAGACCTCCCACACCTCCAATGGAGCAACATATGGTAGAGTTTTGCAAATTAATCAGCCAGGTCCCACGCCCCATTCTGGAGACATGTGGTTGCACGATTGTGGCATAGCCCATTATAGGCATAGCATTGGCGGCTCAAAGACCGGTCCTCAACTGACTTGGGCGACAAACACATACCCCTGGACCTCCACCTTTGCCAGGATAGAGTCCGTGCATAGACATTGCACCAACCAAGCAAACCAATTCGCCCAAGTCCAAATCCATTTTCATTTCCTTTGCTTCCCCAGCAATATTTTCATACCCCTATGACATCCCCATGCCATGGTCAAACATTTTAAACAATAGTTGGTCATGAAGGTAAAGATTTCCCCAAATCAAGTGCTTTTGGTCTAAGCAGGACTAAGCATATGGTTTCACAATTGCTCCTGGTTCACACTAATGTATAATCCAGGTTTTGTCTATGGTGACAACAGATTGGGTTCAATGTCAAGTTGGCCATATGAAGTAATTAGGCATAACTATGTGTTTAAAGACAGGTATTGAAATAACTTGGTAGAAATAAGCATGCATTACACTTTGAAATTGAACATAAATAATTTGAGAAACTGGTGCAATATGATCAAGAGTGTAACTTGCCTCTTGCTTGACAAATTAAGAATCTACTTTCACACACACTGCTCTCGAACGCCAAGATCTACACGATACAAAGCAAAGCAAATAAAGATCCAAATGAACCAATGAACTGAGCAAGAAGTAAATAGCAGAGGATGATACTAAAAGGAAATAAACAGAGAAGATTCTTGGAGGAGGTCTGAAGGTGAAGGGCTCTTGCTCCGGGGTCCAAACCAGGAGGGCTTGGAGAGCTCCCTCAAACAGAGAGCCGAGAGCAGGTTTAAATGAAGAACAGGAGGCAAGGTGCCCGATGCTCTATTTAAAAGAGGAGAAAGAATGGAAGCATAATAAAAAGAAGGTGACCGAATTCAGTGTATTGGTACAAAGGCAAACTACCCCAAGGTACTAGAAAGGATAAAGAAAGCAAGGGATGTGACAGAAAGTAGAAAAGAGGACAAGGGTAGATGGCAGCATTTAATGTGACTCATCCCACATCCAATGCACTTAAGAGCCAAGGAGACCACCAAAGGGTGAACAATTGGTCAAAGGGGACGGTCCAAGGAGGAGGTCCTGCGAGGAGATCCACAGAGGAGGTCCACGGAGGAGGTCCTGATGATAGACAGGGAGGTCTTTGAGGACAAAAGGTCCTAAAGGCCACAAGGAGGTCTAAGGACATGAGGTGCAAAAGACAATAAGGGTCTAAACCACAAAAGTCTAAACACAAAAGGGAGGTCCGCACTATAAGGGTCTCGAACACCCTAGGGAAGTTTGAACCTAAAGGAGGTCCAAAACTCAACAGGAGGTCTCGACATGGGGAGGTCCCGATCTGAGATCTCTCGCAAGGGAGGTTCGATTTGTTGGGATCCGCATAAGGGAGTCTGGACCCTTAGATTCAAATGAAAGGAGGTCTGGACCGTCGATCCTGCATAAAGGGAGATCAAAAGGATTTGGAGGTCTTAAAGACTTCAAGGAGGTCCCGGACAGAGGTCCTAAGACACACAATGGGGAGGTCCTATAGACAGGAGGTCCAAGACACACCCACGAGATGGTCCCGAGGACAGACCCACAAAGGTCTGGTCCCGACGGTCGAGATCTCACAAGGAGGAGGTCCGACGGTCAAGATCAAAAGCCGAGAGGTCCCGACGATCAAGAAAATAAGCAAGGGAGATCCGAGCGCTCGAGATGATGATCAAAGGAGGTCTGAGCGGTTAGGATGAGGTCAAAGGACGGGGAGGTCTAACAGACACAACCAGAGGAGGTCCTTGGTCAGAAGTCCAACGACCTACTCACGGGAGGTCCAAGGTCAAGCTCAAATAGAAAGGTGGAGATCTGATGGCTAGGACCTCACAGGGGAGATCCTAACGGTCACGATCGGCAAGGAAAGGAGGTCCGCGTAAGCAAGGATACGCGAGAGGAATTAGAGCCCTCAGATCTATTAAGGACAAGATCAAAGCCGTTGGATTTGACAAGCATGAGGTCCGGGCCCCGGGATCTATCACGGAAGAGGCTCTGAATCATGAGATCCACCAGGTGAGGTCTGAATCCATGAGAGAGGTCCAAAGGAACATAAGGGAGGTCCCAGAGAACACCAAGAGGTCCCAAGGACAAAAAGGGTTCAAAGGGGGTGAGGTGAAATCGCTGATAGCGGTAGCACCGGACTTCACAAAACGGTATGACCAGCGGTGGTCCTGACGGCTAAGACCCCAAAGGAAGATATTTAACGGTCAAAATTGGTCTAGGAGGTTCTCAGCAAGTGAGATCAACTCATGAGAGGTCTCAACGGCTGGGATGAAATCAAGGGAGCTTTAACGATTAAGATCAAGGCGAAGGGAGGTCCCGAGGATTAAGATTAGGACAAAGAGTTCTCAATGGTTCAGATCCACGCATGGGAGGTCCGAACGGAGGAGATCCAAAGGAATACAAGGAGGTCTCAATCGATAAGAGGTCCAGGCATAAGAGAGTGCCCAGCAACAAGGGGTCTAGACTAAGAAGAGGTCTAGACAGAAAGGAGGTCCGAATCAAAGAGATTCAAACCAACAAAGAGATCTAAAGTGATCCAAACCAAAGGGAAGGTCCAGCTAGATCAACCCGGAGGGAGGTCTGCATAAGAATATGCCCAATCGAAGAATGTGGTCTAGGATCAAAAGAGATCCGGACATCAAAGAGGTCAAGACAAGGAAGAGGTCCGAACCACGTGAGGGGTCCCAGGTAAGGAAGTCTGGCACACAAAGGGCTAGAACACAAGGAAAGTCTAGACCTAGGGGGTGCCCAAACACAAGAGAAATGTCAAATCCGCAAGGATTGTCTAGTCCTCAAAGGAGGTCTAGATACAAGGAAAAATCTAAACCTCAGAGGAGGTTTAAACTACAAAAAAGAGAGATTAAGAGAGAGGTCCCGACCCAAAGGTGGTCTGGACCCAAGAGGTAGACTAGAAAAAGGGTCTCAATAGAGAGATTTCCAGGGGAGAGGAAAGACCCGAAAAGACAAGGAGGATGACCACAACGGAGGTCAAACAAGAGGGACGATCTGGACATATAAGAATGTCCAAATATAGGATAGAGGAAAGGAAAAGATTTAGAGATAGCTCTAGAGAGCTAGAGCAACACCAAAAGAACTAAGCTTTGGATTTAGTTGAAGTTTAGTTTAGTCATTTTAAACTCTTCAAATTCTGAAATTCTCAGGTTAAGCTTTGAATTCTCATCAAAACCAAATGGTTCTTTTTATTTTGAAAATTTTCAAAAGGCTCAAAATCGTGGTGTTACAAACCTACCCTTTAAGGGAATCTCGACCCTAGATTCGCAGAGGCTGGAAAGAAGAAAGGTAGCAGCAAGGGGCTTCAACTATGGCTAGTCTGGGACAAGTGGCTTGGAAATGTAACAATGGGTTTTAGGTTTCTTCTAGCCATCTTGTACTTGGTCTTCTATCTTCCTCTTGTGATTCTTATCCTGTTGTTGGCAGAGTGCTTGCAGGTTGGATGTTTTGGGATCGGTCTGTTCTGACTCGACTCGGTTGGAGGTGTCTTGATCTCTTGCTCACCGCTGCTGGGTTGCAGGAGTCAATGATGTCTTCAAGTATTCTGTCTCCATGGGTTGAGCTCTTGATTACTACTAGGTGCTCTAAAGGGTTAGAAAAGGAGACCAAGGATAGGTAAGAGTCAAATGGTTAACGAGGGGATTGAACAGAATCATACCCTAATAAAGAACCAATTAAAAGCTTGCTCATAAGAGCTCATCAATTATCAACGCTCTAACGATCAAGACTCATCATTTGGTGGGGGACTAAGTATACTGAAAAGGGCCCGGTGGTACAAGCTATATGGTTGGACCGACGAAACAAGCTTCAGCCTCTCGCCTTCAAGAAGCCTTGCAGTTGTCCTTGAAGGGTAGAGACGACGATGCTTCCTGTCTTCTTCCTGGCTCTCTCCAGGAGTTACTTGCCACCACCAAGCGCTGAGTCTTAGCTATAAGCCAAGAATTTGCCTTCCTATCTTGTTAGATCCAACTTGTTATTGTAGGAATCCACCAATCTACAATTCTAAGCATCATCCAATTTGAAGTCCAAGTCCTTAATTAATCTCACCCTCTGTTGGCGAGACTGCACACTTCACAAATTTCTTCTAGGCTTGGACTAGATAATTCCATAAATTCATTGCTTCAATTGTATACTACTCTCCCGCACAAATCCACAAGAATCCAAAGAACTATAACCATACCTTTTAACTGTAACTCCAAGATCACAACAAAATCTTCAAATCCATCTTGAACCGAAAGTTCTCCCAAAAGGCTAGTCATAAACCGTGAGTTCAGATTTAGTCCATAAATCCACCGCTTAAGAGTCACCCGATTGAAAGGATTACCATGATTCAATTAAGATCACCATTATGTGGAAAGATTACATAATCCATAATTCCACCAGTCTTCATTATAAAATCTCCCAAAGGACTTCCAGCAACCCATCAGTTTTAAATTTTGGTTCGCTGAGTTTTTCCACCACCATTTATTCAGCACAAGGTTTTAACCCTTTCCAACTGGCAAAATGCTCCTCAAACGCATCTTCCAATATTAATAATTACATAAATTCCAAAATCAGATTCAAGACTTAACTCTATAATCTGAACCCAGATTCCTTTCAAACTCAGATTCTCTAAGCAATTGTATCTAATGAAATCCCATATAACTCACATGGTCTGATACAAACTTCTAGTCAACAGAGCAATTTACTCCAAATTTATGGGCAATTCAATTCATTCTACTAATCGAATCGCAAACCCATGATATGATCAAAGACATTTATCAAAAACTCGACTCAGATTTCCTTCAAGTCCAGATTCTGCTATTCAATCCGACTTGAATGGCTTCAATACAATCCACATTCTGATTGTAAGATTCCAATTAACATTGCACTCGATTTCAAATCCTGGAATATTCAATTCATTCCCTTAATCAAGACAACATTTCAAGTTCATATCCCCCTTCATAGCCCTTAAAAATTTCCTTCACAGATTACTTCTACCAGCACAAGCTATGCACCCAACATCAGGGGGGGGGGGTTTAAGCAAATATGGCTCCTAAGAGACTGGCACGCTCAGAGTCTTGAACCATCTGTACCATCCTTCTAGGGACATCCAGCGCTAGAACACAAGGGTTCGGTTCTATAGAATTTTCCAGAGGTAAGAGGATTCATTTACCTTTGTAAAACGTTGAGGCAAGCAAAATGATAAGAGGGAAATAGGGTAAGAAAAGATACAGAGAAGGGGATAAGGATAGAAAGATGACTCAGATAAGGAAAGAACAAGTTATTTCTTTTGTTGTAAAATAAATTTTGAAATCTCCACTAACGTCCATTCTACTAGGTTGCGACCTGCAGTCGTGAGGCTCTGATACCACTTTTGTAGCGACCCAACCCTAGGGCACCCGAGAGGTCCTCTAAGAGCTCCTGGAAAGTCCATCAGGACCTCCCAGGAGGTCCTAAAAGGACCTCTCGGTCAGTCCACCAAGACCTCCCAGGAGGTCCGGCAGGACCTCCTGGAAGTCCAGGAGAACAAGCCCGAGGAGGTCGTGGAGCCATGGAGCACCCTCAAAGATCTCCCACGGCCAGACTAGGGAAAGGCGTGGAGGTTTGTGGTCATCCCAAGACCACCCACCACCCACCGTGAGGAGATCGTGGAGGGCCGAGACCACCACAGAACCACACACGCCCAACCCTGAGGGTGGTCGGGAGGACTGAGCCATCTCAAGTGGTTCCTGTGCATACTGAGCTAGTCCCAAGGATCATGGCTAGCTCTTCACAGCAACAATGGTGATAGCATTGCAACACAGCTAGCTTTATTAATATCAAGGAAGTTGTTTACAAGAAGGCTTACAATTCAACAGCAAAATATAATGAAAGATAAACACAAGGGCCACCCGATACACCACAGGCAATTGGCTGGAGGGCGCATCCTAGTCGATGCCACCTCTCACTACCAAAGGTAAGAGGTCTAGAGTTCATGACAAGGCCTTTACAATGCATTGCTCCACCACAGCCTTTCCTTGCTAAGGTTTCACCCCGTGGATAGCCGTCCCATGGAAGCCCTCTTGCACCGGTGGGAACAGTAGGTTATAAAAGACCATTGGCCAAACAAGACCTCCCACACCTCCAATGGAGCAGCATATGGTAGAGTTTTGCAAATTAATCAGCCAGGTCCCACGCCCCATTCTGGAGACATGTGGTTGCACGATTGTGGCATAGCCCATTATAGGCATAGCATTGGCGGCTCAAAGACCGGTCCTCAACTGACTTGGGCGACAAACACATACCCCTGGACCTCCACCTTTGCCAGGATAGAGTCCGTGCATAGACATTGCACCAACCAAGCAAACCAATTCGCCCAAGTCCAAATCCATTTTCATTTCCTTTGCTTCCACAACAATATTTTCATACCCCCATGACATCCCCATACCATGGTCAAACATTTTAAACAATAGTTGGTCATGAAGGTAAAGATTTCCCCAAATCAAGTGCTTTTGGTCTAAGCAGACTAAGCATATGGTTTCACAATTGCTCTGGTTCACACTAATGTATAATCCGTGTTTTGTCTATGGTGACAACAGATTGGGTTCAATGTCAAGTTGGCCATATGAAGTAATTAGGCATAACTATGTGTTTAAAGACAGTATTGAAATAACTTGGTAGAAATAAGCATGCATTACACTTTGAAATTGAACATAAATAATTTGAGAAACTGGGTGCAATATGATCAAGAGTGTAACTTGCCTCTTGCTTGACAAATTAAGAATCTACTTTCACACACTCGCTCTCTCGAACGCCAAGATCTACACGATACAAAGCAAAGCAAATAAAGATCCAAATGAAATCCAATGAACTGAGCAAGAAGTAAATAGCAGAGGATGATACTAAAAGGAAATAAACAGAGAAGATTCTTGGAGGAGGTCTGAAGGTGAAGGGCTCGGGCCTGTGGGGGTCCGAACCAGGAGGGCTTGGAGAGCTCCTGAAACAGAGAGCCGAGAGCAGAGGCCTAAATGAAGAACAGGAGGCAAGGGTGCCCGATGCTCTATTTAAAAGAGGAGAAAGAATGGAAGCATAATAAAAAGAAGGTGACCGAATTCAAGTATTGGTACAAAGGCAAACTACCCCAAGGTACTAGAAAGGATAAAGAAAGCAAGGGATGTGACAAAAGTAGAAAAGAGGACAAGGGTAGATGGCAAGATTTAATGTGACTCATCCCACATCCAATGCCCTTAAGAGCCAAGGAGACCAACAAAGGGTGAACAGCTTGGTCAAAGGGGACGGTCCAAGGAGGAGGTCCCATGAGGAGATCCACAGAGGAGGTCCACGGAGGAGGTCCTGATGATAGACAGGGAGGTCTTTGAGGACAAAAGGTCCTAAAGGCCACAAGGAGGTCTAAGGACATGAGGTGCAAAAGACAATAAGGGTCTAAACCACAAAAGTCTAAACACAAAAGGGAGGTCTGCACTATAAGGGTCTCAACACCCTAGGAAGTTTGAACCTAAAGGAGGTCCAAAACTCAACAGGAGGTCCTGGACATGGGAGGTCCTAACTGCTGAGATCTCTCGCAAGGGAGGTTCGACGGTTGGGATCCGCAAGGGAGTCTGGACCCTTAGGTTCAAATGAAAGGAGGTCCAGACCGCCGATCTGACAAAGGGAGATCCAAAGGATTTGGAGGTCTTAAAGACTTCAAGGAGGTCCCGGACAGAGGTCCAGAAGACACACAATGGGGAGGTCCTATAGACAGGAGGTCCAAAAGACACACCCACGAGATGGTCCTGAGGACAGGACCCACAAAAGGCTGGTCCTGACGGTCAGATCTCACAAGGAGGAGGTCTGACGGTCAAGATCAAAAGCCAGGAGAGGTCCTGACGATCAAGAAAATAAGCAAGGTAGATCTGAGCGGCTCAGAGATGATGATCAAAGGAGGTCGGAGCGGTTAGGATGAGGTCAAAGGACAGGGAGGTCTAACAGACACAACCAGGAGGAGGTCCTTTGGTCAGGAAGTCCAACGACCTACTCACGGGAGGTCCGAAGGTCAAGCTCAAATAGAAAGGTGGAGATCTGATGGCTAGGACCTCACAGGGGAGATCCTAACGGTCACGATCGGCAAGGAAAGGAGGTCCGCGTAAGCAAGGATACGCGAGAGGAATTAGAGCCCTCAAATCTATTAAGGACAAGATCAAAGCCGTTGGATTTGACAAGCATGAGGTTTGGGCCCCAGGGATCTATCACTTGAAGAGGTCGGAACATGAGATCCACCAGGTGAGGTCTCGAATCCACGCGAGAGAGGTCCAAAGAACATAAGGGAGGTCCCAGAGAACACCAAGAGGTCCCAAGGACAAAAAGGGTTCAAAGGGGTGAGGTGAAATCGCCGATAAGCGGTAGCACGGACTTCACAAAACGGTATGACCAAAGGTGGTCCCGACGGCTAAGACCCCAAAGGAAGATATTTAACGGTCAAAATTGGTCTAGGAGGTTCTCAAAGAAGTGAGATCAACTCATGAGAGGTCTCAACTACCGGGATGAAATCAAGGAGCTTTAACGATTAAGATCAAGGCGAAGGGAAGGTCCTGAGGATTAAGATTAGGACAAAGAGTTCCCGAATGGTTCAGATCCACGCATGGGAGGTCTGAACGGAGGAGATCCAAAGGAATACAAGGAGGTCTCAACTGATAAGAGGTCTGGGCATAAGAGAGTGCCCAGGCAACAAGGGGGGTCTAGACTAAGAAGAGGTCTAGACAGGAAGGAGGTCTGAATCAAAGAGATTCAAACCAACAAAGAGATCTAAAGTGATCCAAACCAAAGGGAAGGTGCAGCTAGATCAACCCAGAGGAGAGGTCAGGCATAAGAATATGCCCAATCGAAGAATGTGGTCTAGGATCAAAAGAGATCCGACATCAAAGAGGTCAAGACAAGGAAGAGGTCCCAACCACGTGAGGGGTCCCGTGGTAAGGAAGTGCAGGCACACAAAGGGCTAGAACACAAGGAAAGTCTAGACCTAGGGGGTGCCCAAACACAAGAGAAATGTCAAATCAAGAAGGATTGTCTAGTCCTCAAAGGAGGTCTAGATACAAGGAAAAATCTAAACCTCAGAGGAGGTTTAAACTACAAAAAAGAGAGATTAAGAGAGAGGTCCCGACCCAAAGGTGGTCTGGACCCAAGAGGTAGACTAGAAAAAGGGTCTCAATAGAGAGATTTCCAGGGGAGAGGAAAGACCCGAAAAGACAAGGAGGATGACCACAACGGAGGTCAAACAAGAGGGACGATCTGGACATATAAGAATGTCCAAATATAGGATAGAGGAAAGGAAAAGACGAGAGATAGCTCTAGAGAGCTAGAGCAACACCAAAAGAACTAAGCTTTGTATTTAGTTGAAGTTTAGTTTAGTCATTTTAAACTCTTCAAATTCTGAAATTCTCAGGTTAAGCTTTGAATTCTCATCAAAACCAAATGGTTCTTTTTATTTTGAAAATTTTCAAAAAGGCTCTGAAAATCAGGGTGTTACAGATATGGGTCCCAAACTGATCGACCTAGTATATCGGCCCGCGGGCCTTTTCGATATTCCTCTTCTTCTACCGTGGTTGGTTATTCTAGAGGATGGTGCATCATCAGACACATGAGACGGCGATGACGAAGAATGAGCGGAAGACATCTTCACAAGAAATAGAAGTTCTGACACGCATGAACATATTATCATAAGATTCGATCTCTATGTGTATGGGTACACACCAATTAATAATAATTGGGATATGTAGGGAAGAAATTAAGACCAATACAATGACATAATTGACATAGACATGTAAATCCTCCTAGTCATTTAAAAGGAATAATATGGTCAACACAAATATCATGTGAACAAATGAAATCAGCATAAAGCTAAGATTTAATATTTTGATATTCACTACTACAAAACAGGCTATAGTAGACGCCCCATCACAGACGGTTCCTTTAGAACCGTCTGTGTTGGGTCAGTCCGGACCTGCGGGTGGCGCGGGCCGACTATCACAGGCGGTTCTATTCACAAACCGTCTGTGATAATCCGACCAATCACGAGCGGTTCTCAATAAGAACCGCTGCGTGATATCGCGACGGTTACGAATAAGAACCGCTCATGATAATTAGTTATCACTGAGCGGTTCTAATTAAGAACCGCTTATGATATCTCGCTATCCTCTCGCCAGACCGCCACGCTGCCGCCAGACCGCTCTCGAGGTTGTGTCACGAGCGGTTCTTTAATAGAAGCTCAGGAATGATCCTGAGCATGCTTCTATTAAAAACCGTCAGGAATGATCACGAGCGGTTCTATTAAAAACCGTCAGGATAGGTGCTATCCTGAGCGGTTCTTAACAAGAACCGCTCTCGATTGTTGGGCGGAAACGAAAATTTAAACATAATGGGCGGCTGCCAAAACTCGCTTTATATAACCTCCATCTCCTCCTCTGCGGTCTCTCCTCCTCACACTCATACCTCCATCTCCTCCTCTGCGTTTCTCCTCCTCACACCTTGCGCCCGGCCGCCGGCTTGTCGCCGGCGGCCTCCTCCAACTCGTCGCCTGCCTCCGCCGAGCCTGTCGCCTGCCTCCTCCACTTTGTCGCCCGGCCTCCGCCGAGCCTCGCCGCCTCGGCCTCCTCCAAATCACCCGGCCTCCCACGACCTCACTCTCTACTCCCCCTTTGCTTTGTGATGTGGATTACCGAGTTCATGCTATTGTGATGTGGGTGATGCTACCGTGATGTGTGTAGTTCATGTTGAGTTATTTGGTTTGGGCAAAAATATAGATGGTAGATCGCGCACCGTTTGGTAAAATCATCATAACTTTTGCATACGAACTCCGATTGCGACGTTCTTTGCCTCGTTGGAAAGCTAACGAAAAGCCCAAAAAAAGGTCGTTTAGGGCCTCTAAACGCCTCCAAGTTTTAGCAAATTTTTGGTTTTTTTTGCATGAAGAAGGCTATCACAGACGGTTCTAAACAAGAACCGCTCAGGAACTCATCATGACGGTTGAACAAGAACCATCTGTGATATTAACCTTCCTGAGCGCTTTTGATGAAAACCGCTGCGTGATATTTCGATTACGACGCGGTTTTGATGAAAACCGCTCGTGATATTCTTTCGCGCACGGTTTCAACAAAAACCGCTCGTGATAGTCGCGTTCCGAGCGGTTTTGAACCGCTCAGGATAACCGCTCATATCACGCACCAACAAATATAGACGGTTTGAAAACCGTCTGTGATGACGGTTCCGAACCGTCTGTGATGAGGCTTCCTATAGTAGTGATTGCTATCACATGTAGAGTAAGCATTCCAATTAGAGCTCAAGTTCAAACCTGATTATCAAAACAATTTCAGTACAAGACTATTATCATCACAGAGCATTCATCTCAAGCCCACCACACCACATTGCAATATATTCTAGTAGTAGTATCAAAACAAATACCATATGAATAACTGACTAGAACAAATACAAATTCCTAAAACAAGTACAATTATCATGAGTCAATGAGGACCATGATAGATTATTGATAGAAAGAGTGAGGGAAAGGGGCGTCAGGGTCGGCAACTCGGCATTGGTTACCTTTGGGCGTCGAGGAGAAGGACGGGCAGGGAGCAGTAAGGCGGCGTCGAAGGGGAGACACGCTAGGCTCGAGGGAGGGGAGGAGGTGGCGTCGAGGACGGTGTCGATGGGCTCAGGGGAGGAGTCGCGCCGGGCTCAAGGAGGAGGCAGCGTCGAGGACGGCAGCGACGGGCTCAGGGGAGGAGGGAGCGAGGAGTTGAGAAACTTAATCGTTTGAGTGGGGGGCGCGGGCAAACCCTAGAGTCCGAATATAAATAGGGATGGACATTACAGATGGTTCTAAAGTAGAACCGTCTGTGATATGTGATGTATCACAGACGGTTCCAATCAACAACCGTCTGTGATATGTGATCACAGACGGTTTGATCTACAAACCGTCTATGATATTATTTTGTATTGGTTAATCTAGTTATGTTTATTGGCTAGCCTCAGGAAATGCTAGCCATGCCCTCGGAAACAAGCAGAAAACACAACAAGTACATGTATATACATCCAATTCACATTCATTTTAGAAACAATCACATCCATTTCATAGTACAAATCAATTAACTCAAATGAACTAAAATTAACCATTCATCAGAACGTACATATACACACATTAATTGTTCAATTAATCTTTAAAAATTAGCCCTTCATGATGATCGACGCGTATGTAGCTAGTTTCGTCACGTTCTTCTTCCTCGACCCTTATGCCGTTTCCGAAAGGAGGCAACTCGTCAAATTGATTGTATTCTTCCTCGTCCACTACATTCTCAACTCCGACAATCCTTCTTTTTCCATGAAGAACTATGTGGCGCTTCTTATTTGCCGGGTCGGTTACATAGAAGACTTGAACAACTTGGTTAGCCAAGACGAATGGTTCGCCTTTCTATCCGACAAGTTCGAGGTCCACAGAGTGTGACGCCGTGCTTGTCGACCTTCACTGTGGGAGATGGACCCAACGGCACCAAATAGGGGATCTTGAAAAGCACGTAGTCGAGCTCCCATATCTCCTCTATTTGCCCATAGTAGGAGCTCCTCACCCCATCGGCTTGAATGCATCTATGCGACACCGCCGCGGTTAGTGCTCTTTATATCCTGAGCCTGCATATAGAATGTGTACCCATTTATGTCGTATTCTCGCCATGTCACAACTGTAAATGTTGGCCCTTTTGCCAACCATGTCAGCATATCACTTGACGAGCTCCTAGCGAGTCGCTCCTTCAACCATTGGTTGAACTGTCTATTGTGTTGTCTTGCGATCCAAACATCCGCCGCCCGGATTACATTGTCAAGCACGCCCTTGTCTTTGGTCGATATCTTGCGGAACACTTCAATCATGTGTTGCAAGACCGTGAAATGGGCTTGAGCATACGGATCCATATCTGGAGTGATTGCTTTCCTTTCGATGGTCCTGATACCCTGGAGCCTCCTCTCATGGCTAGATCGAGGCACACCTATCGGTTCGACCTGAGCCATGTAATCGACGCAGAACTCAATGACCTCTTCGGTTGCATAACCTTCGACGATGCTGCCCTCCGGCTGAGATCGATTCCGTACATAGGACTTGAGAATTCCCATGAACCTCTCGAACGGGTACATGCTACTTAGGAACACGGGCCCACACATCTTTATCTCCCTCACAATGTGAACAATGAGATGGACCATGATATCGAAAAACGACGGAGGGAAATACATCTCAAGATCACATAGAGTCGTCACCACCTCGTCTTGAAGAGCATCTAGTCCTTCGGGATCGATGACCTTCTGAGCAATTATGTTAAAGAAATAACACAGCCTCATGATTGTCTATCGGACCTTGATCGCCAAAATACTACTAATTGCAACAGGTAGCATTTGTGTCATCAGCACATGACAATCATGAGACTTCATGCCAATTAACTTCAAATCTTCCATCGAAACAAGTTTCTTCATGTTGGCGGAGTAACCGGACGGAACTTTCACACCATGCAAGCACCGGCATAGTTCAGTTTTCTCGGCCTTGGACAGAGTGTAAAAAGCAGGGGGAAGGTACGTTCGTCCTTTATCGGTTTTTGTTGGTGCTAACTCAGGTTGATGTCCATATCAACCAAGTCAAGCAGTGTGTTGACACCATCCTTTGTTTTGTCATGAATGTTCAGTAAGAGACCAATTAAGCTGTCACATACATTCTTCTCTACGTGCATGACGTTGATGCAGTGGCGAACTTCTAGGTGGTCCCAATAAGGTAAGTCCCAAAATATTGATCTCTTCTTCCACATGTTCTTCTTACGGGTCCTCGATTTACATCCCTTTCCGAGCACAACATTTAAATCCATAACCGTATCATAGAACTCTTTTCTACTTAAATGCCTTGGAGCTGAACTGTCCTCCTTCTTTCTGTCGAATTGTTTCTTCATCCTGCGGTATGGGTGAGCCCTACGAAGGAACCTACGATGACGCATGTACACGGTTTTGCGTGAGTAATTCATCCACACACTCTCGGTATCATCTAAGCAGTGAGTACAGGCTTTGGCCCCCTTTTGTACTCTGGCCCGACAGATTAGTAAGGGCAGGATAATCATTTATGGTGCAGAACAACAAGGAACATAAAGTGAAGTTCTCTCGTTTGTACACATCCCATACCTGTACCCCTTCAATCCATAATATTTTTAGATCTTCCATCAATGGTGCTAGGTACACATCAATATCAATACCAGGTTACTTTGGCCCTTGGATAAGTATCGACAGCAAAATATACTTCCACTTCATACACATCTAAGGAGGAAGGTTGTAGATACAGAGCATCATGGGCCAAGTGCTATGTCAGCTGCTCATGTTACCGAAAGGATTCATTCCATCTGTACTCAATCCAAAAAGTTCCTCGGTTCCGCACTGAAGTCTGCAAACCTCCTATCGATGTTTCTCCACTGGGCGGAATCAGCAGGGTGTCTTAGCTTTCCGTCATTCTTACGCCCCTCTGAGTGCCATTGCAGTAGTTTTGCATTCTTTGGGTTCGCAAAAAACCGCTTCAAACAGGGAATTACACGAAGATACCACGTCACCTTAGCGGGAGGTCCTTTCTTCACCTCGATTCCCTCATCATCATCTGATTGATTCTTACGCTTGTATCGGGATGTGTGGCACACCGGACATACATGCATGTTTGTGTACTCGTTACGATAGAGGATACAGTCGTTCGGACAAGCATGTATTCTTTCTACTTCCATTCCCAATGGACAAAGAACCTTCTTAGCTTTGTAGGTGGTTTTGGGCAACTCGTTTCTCTTCGGAAGCATGTCCGCTAAGAGACCTAACAACCCCGTGAAACTCTTGTCGGACCAACCATTGCTTGCCTTCAATTTCAGCAGTTCAAACACGGATGACAACCTTGTGTATTCCGGCTTGCAGCCCGAGAACAAAGGTTTGTCCGAGTCCTCCATCAAGCCCCGGAATTGAACATACTCCCTCTCATCACAGTTCCCTTCTGCATCACGAAGCATCTGATCTAGATTGTCATCGTGCAGCCTATCCGAATCGAAACCACAATCGACATCATCCGGCGGCATATCATTGACTTCCTGTATAATATGCTCTTCACCATGACTGGTTCAATGTGTATAACCCTTTTGAAACCCTTGAATCAAATGTGCTTCGATCTGCGCTCGGTTCTTAAACATCTTCAGATTCTCGCAGTCAATGCATGGACAGTACATATATTCCACCCCCTTATTCAACATATCCTCCTCGACAGCTCTTGTAAAAGCACACACGCTATTAATGTACTCTTCACTCACACGGTTCTCAGCGTACATCCAGCTTCGGTCCATCACACGGTTCATATTGAAAACCTCGGAAATAAATAAAATGGTGACTTCGAAAGCGTATTTTCTGAGGCTTAATTACGCTTTCCAACAGAGAAAGCGTATTTTTCTCTGAACTAAAGGTGGCTTTTTTTTATATATTTTTTCGGATTTTATTAACTTACATGTGGGCCCTACTTATCAGTGACTCATTTTTTATTTTATGATTTTATTTATAAAATCTATGGCGGTCCCACATGTCATAGACTCGTTAGTTTATTAACTAAATGATTAAAAACAGTAGGATTTTAAGCTCAAATTGGGCTTAGGGTGACATTGCATTGCTAATAGTAGTGGCTTGGGGCCCTATGGTCGCCTGAGGCGAACCGATGGTGATGTCCCATGGCAGCGCCATGGGCTTCACTAGCGATTTCGGTGTAAATGCCTAAAACTACTCAAATTAAAGGATGCTTATGCTCCAGTAGCTCACCTCGATCACGAGGAAGGTGTCAATGAAGTTGGGGAAGGTCTAAGGTGGTTGGTCATCGATCGGTGAACAGAGGCGACGGCGGCAAGATCGTCGGCGACTATAGCTGAAATGGACCACACGAGCGGGCTCAGTGAGGTGAGGCGATACTCAAACCAGGCACGGAATGGCGATGGACTCACCGGGCTTGGAGATCTCCCGCGGTTACCGTAGCGCCAGAGATGGAGATCAAAAAGACTCTGTTGGGGAGCTATGTACACTACACCGTCTGTGATGAGTTAATTATCACGGACGGTTTTCAACAAAAAACCGTCTGTGATATGTAGTAATATCACAAACGGTTCATGTTTAAAACCGTCTGTGAAGTATCACAGACGGTTTTAAACATGAACCGTTTGTGATATGACCTCTTCACAGACGGTTTTTAGCGCGAAAAATAACAAAGACGGTCGGTAAACAAAACCGTCTGAGATTGTGTTTAATACAGACAGTTTCGATGAACCGTCTATGATCAGGTGTCCAGTATTAGCATTTTTGTAGTAGTGTTTGTCTGTGTTGGACCGAAACGGCGACTACAGAGGGGGTGAATAGGAGCATGATCTCTTTTTTCACCTTGATTGAATTCAATATGATTTTCTCGCCAATAGCTATAAAAGCTATGAAGATCAATATACAAGCACAGTGAAAGACTTGTACTGAATCTAATCAAAACCTCGAAGCAAATAGACCAAAATCACAAAAACTCAAAACCTAAAGAGTTGGGCAGTCAGACCTCTATGTAGTTGGCGGTCTGACCTTTGGCAAATTGGTCAGACCTCTAACTAGTTGGTGGTCTGACCTCTAGTATAATGAAAAGTAAAATCAATTCGAACTCAAAATCACAAATCGGTCTAACTTTTGATTCACAACTCCAAACCTTACCAAACTTGAGACATACCTTCTCTAGGATGTCAAGAACCTATTCCAATTAAGGATCATGAAGATCCTTGCCAAAGTTCTGACCTTTTTCCGTTTGAGTGAAGGTTGCTCCAAAACCGAGTCAAAACCAAAATATGATCCAAACACTTGCTCGTGGGTGATTAATGATCAAGATGATCCTAGATGTATTCTCACATATCACAGCAAGCTAGATCTAGGCCAGAAACCAAAGGAAAACTCATGGATCAAAGAAAACCCCAAAATCACAAAATTGAGAGCAAGAACAAAAAGTGACTCATCTTGAGGATTTTGCCTGGATTAATTTGGGATTGATGTTGGTTTACAGCCACTCCATCCAAGAGGACAAAGACTCACCACATGAGCACACAATCAATCCATCTCCCTAGAACCCTAACCTCTCCACTATTCTCTCCTAACCCTAAAATACAAACTAGGGTTTTAGATATGAGGGTTGGGGGTGCACAACTAGCACCCTCCCCTATTTATAGTGGAGGCTAGCTTCTAGAAGAATATCCCTAATGGGCACCCGTTAAGCCTACACACAAACGGGTTTCACTTACGCACGTATTTCAAAGCACCATCTTCATCACCTCTTGACCTAAACCGCTTCTCCTTGTGGCGTCTTACGCCACGGGTTAGTAAAAGGTCATCAAGGCGGTATTTAGGTGAAGTTACCAAAATACCCCTTCTCGATCCTTCTCCGAAGACCGAGTTCAATCTTCATGAAGCAATCCCATGTTTCGCCACGTGTAGGTTGATCAACGGCTCTCTTCATGTCGACAAGTCTCTCCCATCCGGCTCTCACCGAAACCACCATGGCACTTGCACCGACCCCCGCGCCACTTGATGCAACTCGTCACATCAAACTTCCCGTTCGGTCATCCTTGTCCATTTTGCGCTATGCTTGAGTCCATAGACTTCACCTAGCATCCTCGATCGTTCTGAACCTCAACTCTCCAAGCCTAGTCCTGATCATCCTCGCCGTTGACCGTCGTTGACCTCCAAGCTTCCTGCGCAACAATAGACAAAGAAATCGATTCTGGGAACAAGTTCTTCGCAACTTGACCCATGTTAGTCAAAACATGCATCATGCAACACATATGCATTGAAACCCATGAACTTGACCTAACCAAACCATCATCGCCGCCAAGATGGCCGATTTAACAAGTCAAAACAGGTCGACCGCCACCCATGGCGGTCGACCGCCTAACGGCCGGACCGCCACACATTGGCGGTCGACCACCTAGCATGGACTTAGCCAAAATTTCCTCCCTGGAAATCCGAAACTCTCTGAAAATTTTAAACGAATAGATCTTTTGACTCGAAGCTCCAAAAATTATGAGACCAAGTGTAGAAGAATCCCCTCTCTTGCCTACACCCTCTATTTTTGGCTCAGCTCCAAACTCAAATTTTCTTTATGGCCGGTCAGATCGCTGCCCATTGGTCGATCGACCGCCAAGTGGTGGTCGATCGATCGCCCGCCTGGGCGGTCAGCCACCACCGATGCGAGTGCCGATCTTCTCGACGTAGAACCTCTCGATAACTTGTGTATCCTGACGAACCACCAGCTGATCCCCTGCGCCAATGCACGGACTTGCAACTCTATGGAAAATTCACCCAAACACACACTTGGTTGGATCCTCGCTGACCACAAGCGAAGATCGTCGAACCCTCAATTCCCAGTGGAAAAACAAGAACGACCCCTTGTTCTCAACGCCCAATTCCCTCTATTTTGGCTATAAGCACAACAGGAGAATCAAGCATATGCTTTGAAAATATATTGAACGTGGTCTGAGATTACAATGGGGGTCTACCCCTCAATATATAGTCTCGACCTAAGGGCTATTCATGTTTACTGTTCAAGGTGGCACTATTCATGCTGTGCACTCTTCACGCGCACTGTTCATGCGCGTGGGCTTCATCTGGTTTGGGCTTTGGTCGTGTAGATGGGCTTTGCTCCTTGCATTATGACATGGGCCAGCCCCTTAGTTGACTTCTTCTTCTTGATCTTGGACTTGATGGCTTGGTCGCATGGGCCTTGGTCCTCCTCTCCTTGGCCGAATGGGTCATGGGCCAACTTGTGGGCCGCTTGGTCCATGAGCTCCTCATTAGACAGCCTTCCTTCAAGAACAACCTCATATCCTTCATCTCCATTCATTATTTGTCGTAGCTAAAAGACTAGACAGTGGGTATAGAGGGTACCCCGTACCCTTTGTCTTGGGAGAAGGACCGGAGAGGTGAAACCAAAGACAAGCCTGTATGTATGTATCGCTTTATGTGTGTAGAATGAGAATCCCCCCCCCGTTACATGCCCATATGGCTTTACTTATAGGGGGCAAGAAGGGACATTTACCTTCTTGCCCCCATAGGGGTGCATGTTTGAGCGTGATATGAGATGTCACTCCGTCGGGGCGAGGCCCTCGCGGTGGGAGACTCCCTAATCACCGAGGCGAGGCCTCTGGAACGACTAGGGTGATGCACGTTTGAGCGCGATTTGACATGCCTCTCCGCCGGGGCGAGGCCCTCGCGGCGGGAGACTCCCTAGTCGCTGAGAAGAGGCCTCCAGAATGACTAGGGGTGCGCGTTTGAGCGCGATTTGACATGTCTCTCCGCCGGGGCGAGGCCCCTGAGGAGGGAGACTCCCTAATCGCCGAGGCGACGCCTCTGGAACGACTAGGGGGTGCCCATTTGAGCACGATTTGACATGTCTCTCCGCCGGGGCGAGGCCCTCATGGTGGGAGACTCCCTAGTCACCAAGGCGAGGCCTCTGGAATGACTAGGGGTGAGTGTTTGAGTGCGATATGAGATGTCTCTCCGCCGGGGCGAGGCCCTTGCGACTGGAGACTCCCTAGTTGCCGAGGCGAGCCCTCCGGAACGACTAGGGTGATGCGCGTTTGAGCACGATTTGACATGTCTCTCCGTTGGTGCGAGGCCCTCGCGGCGAAAGATTCCCTAGTCGCCGAGGCAAGGCCTCTGGAACGACTAGGGGTGCGTGTTTGAGCGCGATATGACATGTCTCTCCACCGGGGCGAGGCCCTCACGGCGAGAGACTCCCTAGTCGCCTAGGCGAGCCCTCCGGAACGACTAGGTGTGCGTGTTTGAGCGCGATTTGACATGTCTCTCCACCGGGGCGAGGTCCTCGTGGCGGGAGACTCCCTAGTCGCCGAGGCGAGGCCTCTGGAACAACTAAGGGTGTGCGTTTGAGCGCGATATAACATGTCTCTCCGCTGGGGCGAGGCCCTCGCGGTGGGAGACTCCCTAGTCGCCGAGGCGAGGCCTCCGAAACGACTAGGGGTGCGCGTTTGAGCGCGATGTTGTCGCCACAGTGGTGGGCTTATGCACTGCACACCCGTGCGGGTGAGCTAGATCGGTGTGCACCGGGGCTCGAGGCCATGCGCGGTGTCTTAGTTTATACACTCATGCCCGCGGGGGGCATCGGTGTGCACCGGGGCTCGAGGCTATGCCAGTGTCTTAGTTTATACACTCATGCCCGCGGGGGGCATCGGTGTGCACCGGGCCTGGAGGCCATGCGCAGTGTCTTAGTCTATACACTCATGCCCACGGGGGGCATCGGTGTGCACCGGGGCTCGAGGCCATGTGCGGTGTCTTTGTTGCCACGGTGATGGGCTTATTGATGTTGCCATCCTTGTGGGCTTCCGCTGTACACTCCGGAGAGCGAGCTAGCGTGCGCCGAGGCTCATGGCCATGCACGGCGTCTTTTTTTTTGCCTTTGCCGAAGGTGCTGGATGGCTTTGGCTCCTCTCCCATGTAGCTGGCCGAAGCCCACTTGCCGAAGGCCTTATTGGGCTGAAGGCCTGACTTGCTGGTTTATCCTTGCCGACGGCTCTTATTACCTGGCCGAACCATATAAACGGCCGAAGGCCCTTCTTGCGAGGTGGTGTCCCCGGGGGGTGAGTCCTCCCCAGTCCGGTGGCCCGGGGAGTGTCGGGACCCAAAATATGTAATTCTGGACCCTCTGTGTATACTGCACTAGTCCAGGATCATGCTAGTGCACACAGTGGCAACATCAGTGAAATATCATTTCCATATACAAAGATAACTAATAAATAGGCAAATAACAATAAACATCAGAGTAAAGACCTTAAGGTCAAAGCTTACAATTAATGCTTCAGAGGGCAGGTAGCTCAATGAAGCTGCAGCGGAACGAAACAAAATAACTTCAGTGAAGCCCATCCATATGCCCATAGGCAATCGACTAGGGTGCGCGACCTAGTTCTCCACGATCCTTGAAGTAGACCTTGTTGACAGACGATTCCTCCACTTCTGTTGCATGTTTTACAACACGCATGAGTACACAACCGTACTCGCAAGTCATACCATAGAATGCAAATTATAGATGCAGGCTTATTCCAAAGGAATGGCTGCTGTGGTTCTTTTGCAGAAATGCAACATATGCAATTTGAATATGAATAATAGATTGAAAGCATAATTCAAAACAAATAGACAATAATAAGTTTTATCATTTGTTTTCATAAAGACACATAGCCTAATCAAGTTATTCACACAGCTGCATAAGTTATCTCACACAGCTGTCTCATCCCAAGTTTTATGAAAATCTACCCCTCGTGTGAAATCCCCGAGCATGTCCATGACCGTGGACGCGGCTATTCGAATAGATTCATTAACACTCTGCAGAGGTTGTACACTTTACCCACAAGATGCAATCAACTTGATCAGAGCTGATCACAACAAAACCTTTCAGAAACTTCATCTCAACATTGACACTCCCTGTATGTAGCCACGACAGACGCGACACCGTTGACGTGAAGCAATGAACCGCCTGTGATGCGACTACTTGGTAGTACACACCTCCACCCAATTTGACACAGCTAACCTACAACCCGAGTAATCAATGTCAAGAGTCCATAAATTACTAAGTTAGGCCCGTCCCATACCAGGCATGTGGTTGTACGAAAGGCTCAGTTCAATGGCGCACAAAGTTAAGTCCTTAATTAACCGGGGCAAGACTTCCAAATTCTAACCTATCATTCCCGCCAACACGGATCCACCATAAAAGTATACGGACCACTTGCCCCGTCCCAAAACCTTTTCCCACCCTGTTGGTTAAGTGCAACATATGCCATCAACAAGTAATAGCACATAGTACACATAGTTTTTATCACATAGTTCTATAGTCATTTAGTCAAGTTTATAATTGCGACTTATATGAAATGGTGACTCGTAGCATGGCTAAGCAATCTAATTGCATCTAACCATCCCACGTTGGTAATACAATAGCACCAACTAAATAAGCCAATCTAGGGTGACAAAAGATTATGGCATACAATTAGACAAGGAGGTCATAACAAATTGGATATTAACTAATCCCAAAAACATTGAAATAAATAATTAAAGTAAATACAATAATTTAAATCAATATAACTTTTAAAAACTGGGTTCAATATGATCAAAGGTATAACTTGCCTTGCTATACCAATGATGATCTTAATCGATCTTCAATCTTCTACTTTCTCGACCTTCAGCTCCTTTAGACGATTCTGGGACTTCGACGTCTAACGAGAAAGAAAGCGCAAAAACAAACAAATTTCAAAAAGACAAATCAAATAAACTCCAAATTGGAATTGAATGGTACTGAAAGGTAGATAATGAATTTAGGAACTTGAATGGACTCAATCGGAGTTCGGATGAAGAAGATACGGGCTTTAGAAGATTCACATAAAATGATGAAATTGATAGATAAACAATATTCAGAGAATATTCCTTCGAATTAAATAGAATAAAAAGAATTGGATACTTACAAGTGGGGTCCACTAGTAAGTGAGAGAGAACAAAGGTAGTGGATGACGTGCGGGACCAACTGGATTTATGAATTTCAGAAATTAGATTAATTTCCAAAACGAACAAGGAGGATGACATGTGGCCCATTGGTCCATGACCATATCCACAGACTAGGGTTTGGGTCACGGTGGATTAGATTCATAGGACAGTGGAATGCCTAGTAGGACCCACGGTTAAAAGACATGGCTCCTGATGAACCGAGTCTACAAGAGTTTGGTTTTAGGGTTTAAGCTAGGTGTACCACGTGTGCATCAACATGGCAGAGGAAGCTGACGTGGACGAAAAGTGGCGGTGACAAGGCGTGCATGTGGTCGGTGATGTGGTACTGGCAACATTGATGTGGCACCAAGGAAAACAAGTCGCACGGGAGCTGGCGCATGGTCACGGTGGTCCACCGGCCCAACGTCTCTGGGGATGTCTGGCGAGATCGATGGCCGACGGTGGTGTTGAACGCGACGGCTCTAGCGAGGGCGGCCAAGGCGAGCGCGGCTCAGGTGGGACTATGCTGCCATAGAGGTGGGGAGAGAGGGACATGGCCCACGTGCAAGGGAGACACATAGGAAGGTGGCGGCTATGGCCGCTCGGGAGGATGCCGACAAAGGTGGCCACGGCAACTCCAACGATGGCGACGCCGTAGAGCTCCCGATGGTGGCGGCGTCACTAGATACGGCAGCTCTGGTGAGATCGGGTGAGGGCGAGTGCGGCTTGGTGAACGTGTGAGGGCGTCGGAACAACCCGACGTGGCGACACTTCGGTTGGAGGACGAGGCCAGCGGCGGAACAACGGTGATGACACAGCCTCAACATGGATGGGGGCGGCGGAAACCGGCGAGGTAGGAGAAGGAGAAGGAAGGGGACGGAGGGCCTCACTGGTGATGGCACGAACGATGAAAAGCTCGGGGACTGTGTTAATGGCGGCGACAGTTTGGGTTGCAAGCGGGTCGGCGCTTCGGTGACAGATCGACAACGACGTCCACGGTTCTAGGACGCGGGCGGCGCGGGGACCTCAGATGCGGCGTCGGTGAGGGCGGAGAGGCACCAAACGGCGGCGGCCAGGAGCTCTGAAACGGTGTCAAAGGCGGCAGCAGCTCGACTTCAACCCGGCGAGCTCGCGCGGCGCAACGGCGGCATCTCCAGCGGCGGCTTCTAGGGTGTTGGAGGCGGCGCGTTGGGAGGGACGCAGATCGAGGATCACCGAGGCTATTTATAGCCTTGGCTGGCGTGCAGCATAGGGACTTCAAGGCGGCGGCGCGATGAAGAACGTGTTGCCCTGCGTCTTAACGCTACCGAGGAGGCCATTGGCGAGTGGCCGGCGAGAATAGGGTTTGGCGAAGCCTGTGGAAGTGAGGAAATCAAGGCGGGCAGTCTTGGGAAGGAAAGTGGGCCAGAGGAGAGAGAACAGGAATGGGCCGATCCAATTTGGCCCACAAAGGGAAATGGACTTAGAAATTGATTTTCAAATTAAGGAAAAGCTGAAAATCCAAATGGGGTCAAATAAATACCAAATAAATTCAAAAAAAATCCAAGAAAATACACAAAAATTCCTTGGAGCACAAGGAAGCCAACTAAAACTGTTTTTCTTTAAATTGATGTTTAGATTAGTCAAATTAAATATTTTGATTTTAGGAAAGTCCTAGTTAAGCTTTATTAATTCAAACAAAATGGGTGAATTTTTCCAGGGACCTAAACTACTCAAAAGATTTTTGAAAAGCCAAATTTTGGGACGTTACATGGAGCTTCGAGTGAAGGTTGATCTGGCGGCGCTCCAGGGCGAAGGCTGGAGCAGAGGCGACGAGGGCCTTGTCGGAGGCGTGGGGGGGCGACCCGAGGGGTGGGGGGCTCGAGTCGATGGCCCAATTCGGAGGTGGCGTGCGAAGCTGTTGGCGGGGGCTGCCATCGGCCGGTGGGTGAAGCTGTGGGCTCGAGTCGCTGTCCCAATTCGAATGGTTCCACGCGGTGGTGCGGGTTACGAGCGAAGGCTCCGGGTGCCTCGAGGGGGGCTTCTGGTGGCCTTTGGGCAGGAGGCGAAGGGGCTCGAAGGCGCTCGGAGGGCGACAAAGCCGAATGGTGCTCCGGGCTACTTTAGGCGAGGTGGTCTCGCGAGGGGCTCTGATGCCGAAGGGGCAGAGCTGCTGGTGATGAGCGGCCAAAGGGCCTTGATGGCGGAGGCTTCGCAGGCGCGTGGGAGGCGAGGTGGACCGAGGGGGGTGTCGCAGCGCGAGGATGGCCAGCAGTGGTCTCGCTCCGCAGATGGCTGAAGGTGCCGATGGGCCACGTGGGGGCTCCGGAGGCGATGAGGTGACTCTGAAGGTGGCGCAGGTGCCGAGGGGCCGCGCAGGGGCTCCAGAGGCGATGAGGTGACTCCGAAGGTGGCACAAGTGCCGAGGGGCCACACGGATGCTGCGGAGGCGTTGCTAGGACCTTCGGGTGGATGAATAGGTGGCTCCAGAGGCGATTCCAGAGGAGGTATGCGCGGAGCTCCGGAGGCGGCCCAGATTCGGCCAGAGGCTGCTCTGTCCTTCGGGCGGACAAAGAGGCGGCTCCGAAGGTGACACGAAGGTGGAGGCGGAGGTGGTGAAGGGTGCCGGATGCGGCATCAGGCCGCTCCGTTGACGGGGGACTTCGGTATGCTCCTCTAGTGGGGGACTTCGACTTGAAGGCGAGGTGGTGTCGAAGGGTGCCGGAGGCGGCGATTCCGTAGACTGCTCCGAAGGCTATAGCTGGCGGGGGCTACAGAGGATGCTCTGAAGGTGAAGGTGGCCTCCGGGTTTGCTCCGAAGGTGGCCGAAGCTGGTAGCGGATCTGGCGACTTCCGGGTGGCGCGGGTGGTCTTTGTTCTGGCGAGTCGGCCAAGGCAATCTGAGCCCTTGGTGAGGCGATGTGGTGTCTAGTTGATCTTGTTATGAGCAGCTTCTTGTTCGGACCAGCCGAAGATTTCTAGGGACCCGAAGTTCACTTGTCGAGGGCATTAACCAGTCGAAGGCCGAGTAATACATTGTTAAGCAAAGGTACACACTCTTGGTACTGGCGGCTTCTTAACTATGCGGAGGTTAGAGCAAAGGCACACGCACACAACGAAAGTTCACATGTTTATGTTGGATGCCCTATTAGCTCAAATTTTAGCCCCCGCGGGGGGCACACTGGAGTGGCTAAATCCCATGCAAAGTCATTAGCTATTTATATACTTGTTCCTGTCCTAACACATAATCAAATTGATAACCACACAGCTAGGTAGTGGTGGCTAAGTGCTAGACATGCAAGAGGTGCCTGTTTCAAGTCTTGCTTCTAGCAGTCGGATAGCATTTTTGCTATTTAAAATGGAGATTAGGTTCTGACCTATTGCTCTAGGCCGGCCTCGTGCTGGAGCCCCGTTTCGGTTCACCGAGGCCCAGACGCCGACGAGGGTGTTGAAACGGGCCTCCTGAGTGAGGTCCTGGTGGGCTTCCAGCGGATTGCCTCCGGAGCGAGGTGGGCCTCCGGAGCAAAGTCGAGGGGGGCCTCTGGAGCGGATTGCCTCTAGAGTGAGGTGGGCCCCCGGAGGCGCGCGAGGTGGAGGTAGGCCTCCTGAGTAAGTGGCCTCCAGAGCTGACGGGCGCGCGAGGGGTCTTCGGAGCGAAGGTGGGCCTCGGCCCCGGTGTTGGGTCGGCCAAAATTGTGCTTTGGACTTTGGCTGGTGGGCTTCGGTCGGACTTCGGGTGGACTTTGAAGGTTAGCAGCCGAAGGGTTGTTGGGGCTCCGGTTGCTAAGCGAAGGCTGTTTTTTTTCCTTGGCTACCCGTGGTGGCCGGAGGTCGGTGGGGGGCCGCTCCGGGTCGGTTGGTGCTTCGAAGGGGACCTGAAGTCCCTGCGGGTGCTTGCGCGGAGGCTCCGAAGGCGAGTTGCGGTGGCCCCTGACGGCGGTGCAGGGCAGCTCGAGGGGTGGCGGTGCCCAAGGATGCCTGGGCTTTGGGCGGTGCTGCGTGCGGGGAACTCGAGCAGCGAAGGCTCTCTGACGAAGGGGCTTGGGTGATGAAGGGGCTCCCCGTGCGGCTCCGTGCTGGCAGCGTAGGTGCCCTAGGGGACTCCGGGCGACGAAGGGCTGCGGCAGCTTCGGCGAAGGGCCCCGGGTGACTCCAGCGACGCAGGGTCGCGGCGGCTTCAGTGATGAAGGGTCCCAGGGGCTTCGGCGACGAAAGGTCCCAGGGAGGGCTTCGGCGACGTAGGGTCGTGGTGGCTTTCGGCGAAGGGCCCCGGGGGGCTCTGGGTGGATGGCCTCCCCAGGCGGCAGCAGCGGCGAAGGGTCCCGGGGGGCTCCGGGTCTGTGCCGAAGGTGGGCGAGGGATGAGGATGGTCTGGCTTTCTTCGGGGATGGGGGCTTCGGTCATTACATTTTTCTTGGCCGAGGGTGGCCGAAGGTGGGATGTGGGGCTTTGGCTGTTTGTCGGCTGTGTTTTTCGCTTCTTGCTCGCATGTAGCTTTTTGTTCAGTCCGCACGGACGACGCCAACTATCGTAGCTAAAAGACTAGACAGTGGGTATGGAGGGTACCCCGTACCCTTTGTCTTGGGAGAAGGACCAGAGAGGAGAAGCCAAAGACAAGCCTGTATGTATGTATTGCTTTTTGTGTGTAGAATGAGAATCCCCCCTCCCCGGTTACATGCTCATAGGGCTTTACTTATAGGGGCAAGAAGGGACATTTACCTTCTTGCCCCCATAGGTGGGGGAGAGAGAGAGAGAGAGAGGACATTTTAGGTACATTTGCCTAAAATACACTATACAGACTAGGTTTACATATGTACAACATCCCTAATGGCACACCGGTATTCCCGACGATCCTAGGGTGCGGGGCACCCCTTGGTGCCCTGCTACGACATTATTGAATCTTCGAATCTGAGCACAAGCAAAACACTATTTTTAGGTAGTATGAAATTCTCATTGATAACATTATGTGATTCAGCTAGAAACAAATTCACCGTTCTTTTAACAATTTGGCCCGTGCTCTTGTAATAGGTCCAGATGGTAGATTTGAAGCTTCAACACTTGTAGCTTGATCTATATTAGCAGAAGATGGTAAAGAGCTAAGGATGCCCTCATCAGCCACCTTGGCCGGTCTGACTGCCCATTGCCTGACAGCATTTTGAACTTTGCCGAAAACGCATGTTTCAACAAACCATCAACGTCATTGCCAATTGTAACAATATCTTAAGATCATGAGCATATCACCATGATATCCACAATCTCCTCCTTGATGAATACATTGGCAATTTCTCAAAAATGAAGTTTGAGGTTTGAAAATGAAAATACTCAACGTTTTCGCGCAAAGGCATAACTTGGTCCAAATGCAAGAGAATGCAATGAAAATGACCAAGTTGGCTTCAGATTAGCATAGAAAAGTGAGATTGAGTAAAATAAAGCAAAAAAGCATCAATTTCCAGAGAAGACTCAAAAATCTCACTTAAGGTCCATATGAAAGAACAATTGTTCAATTTGACCTTTGATCATTGTGAGGTTCCAAGAATTGCAATTCAATTTCAGAAATGGCAATAAGACCATAAGAATGCAAATTAAATGCTCCCCCTCACTATGATCATCATTTTTTCAAAAAATTCTATTTTCTCCCTTTTTCTCCAAATAGCTCTCTTTTTAACATTTTTGTTACATCTTCTCCCCCTTTGACAATGGAGTCATTAAGGAATCATATCTTCCTCTCATCCAGAGATGACAAATGCAGAAATGAGGAAAAAACATAAGAAAGAGTATGCATGAAATGCAATGAGTGGCTTCATTTTTTTGTAATCTTTCAACTTTTAGTACAAGAAGCTTTGGAGATTACCCAAAATAGCAAGCTAGCATTTCTACTAAAACTCAATACATATCAAGCCTGAAGGCACTAGCAAGATCATGTTAAGACATATATATCAAAGCTAAGCTAGAAGGCTCGAGATAAAGCGATGAATTGTAACAATTTAAGCAAAACTTCAAAATTAGCAAGTTCATCAATAGGGATCCTAAAATGATAATGGCCATGTCAGAATGTCAATGTGAGATCAAGAAGCTAACAATGACCATCCCAGAGTCAAAAAGTACTAAATTCAATCATTTTGCTCAAAATATCTCAATCACCAAATTTTTACAACAACTTTTCATTTGCAATGAATATTGAAGTTGATTAAAAGTCTATCTTAGTGAAGAAGATCCTGGACTAGGAGCTATCCACAAACTCTTCGTAAAATTCAACCAGGGCGACAAATCTTGAGGTTCATGTCAATTTTGACAAGCAGTCCTCGTGAGATCGTCTGGATCATCAAACTATCTCCAAGTTTATATCTTTGACATGCAGTCTCGTGAGAATAGTTTAGCACAATTTAACCACATGAGAATCTTGAAATTTGATTTTTTATTTTGTACAAAGTAATTTTAGATTCACACATGAACAAGAAGCTCAAGAGATGTTCAATCCTAGATTCAAGAGCTAACAAAGCAATTTTGACAGAGCCAATGTCACAAAGGATCACTAATTGCACAACTAGCTAAAAGATCTACAAATTGCAATTTTTAGTTTAAGTTGTCTTAAAGTTCTAGCTCATTTAGCAAAGACTTAGCTACATATGTAAAATCATGATAATTCTAGCAAGTCAAAGAACTAGACAAGACATTGAGCAAGAATTGAAATACTAAACCTCAAGAGGGTAATAAGCAAATTTTCATCAATTAAAAGACAAGCAGCAAAGCTTATATTACAATGCATCTTTTTGTAATTTTTATATGAATACAATATGATACAATGAGATACAAAAAAAACTCAAAAAGCCTAAAAAGATCAAAAAGACCAGTAAGTTCAAAAGAAGATCAAGAAAAGATCAGATGAACAAGGAAAGATCAGATGAGAACCAACTCCCCCTCAAACCAACCCATAGGGATAAACTACCCCTAACTCACTCCTCAAGGTGGCAAACCTAGTTAGGTCTAAAGGTTTGGTGAGGATATCAGCTAACTGAGCCTCGGACTCCACAAAATGTATGACAATATCACCCTTCTTTACATGGTCTCTAAGGAAGTGATAGCGAATGTCAATATGCTTGGTCCTAGAATGTTGCACAGGGTTCTTAGCAATATTAATGGTAGAAGTATTATCACAGAGAAGAGGAACACGAGCCAAAGTCCTTAAGGGTGGACACTATTCACAGAATCTGACTACACCAACTAGCGGCAGCTACATACTCAGCTTCTGCAGTGGATTGTGCAACAGATGACTACTTCCTAGATGACCAAGAGACAAGAGAAGTGCCTAAAAAGTGACAAGTGTCTGAGGTACTCTTCCTATCTAGCCGACAGCGTGCAAAATCCGAATCAGAAAACCCCCGAATGGACAAGGAAGAAGAGTATGAATACCAAATGCCATACTGGAGGGTAGAGTGAAGGTACCTGAAAATGCGCTTAACGGCTTGGCGATGTGAAGTCCTTGGAGACGCCTGAAACCTCGCACAGAGACAGACCGCAAAGTGGATGTCCGGTCTTGAGGCCGTCAGGTAGAGGAGAGATCCAATTATGCTGCGGTACTCGCGTTGATCCACGGCTTCTCCTTCCTCATCTGGATCCAAAACAGTCGAAGTCGCCATGGGAGAAGCGATCGGCTTGCAGTCACCCATCTCGAAGCGCTTGAGCAAATCCTTGGTGTATTTCGTTTGATGGATGAAGATCACTTCCTTGCATTGCTTGATTTGAAGCCCAGAAGGTAGTTGAGCTCTCCCATCATACTCATCTCAAATTCCCTAGACACGGTCTCAGAAAAACTGGAAACAAGAGCATGAGAAGAACCACCGAAGATAATATCATCTATATAAATCTGAACAAGCAAGAAGTCATTGTCATGCCTAAGAATGAATAGAGTCTTGTCTACCTTACCCATCTCAAATTTATTCTTAAGTAAGAATGTCTTAAGTCTATCATACTAGACTCTAGTGGCTTGCTTAAGACCATACAAGGCTTTGGATAGCTTAAAAACATGATGTGGATGCTTGGAATTCTCAAAGCCTGGGGGTTGCATAACATACACTTTCTCCTCTATATAACCATTCAGAAATGCACTATTGACATCCATCTGGTGCAGTCTAAAGCCCTTAGATGCAGCAAATGCAAGCAGAATACGAATAGCTTCTAATCTAGCAACAGGAGCAAATGTTTCATCAAAGTCTAACCCCTCAACTTGGCTAAAACCCTGAGCTACCAATCTAGCCTTGTTTCTAACCACAGAACCATCCTCACTTTGTTTGTTTTTGAACTCCCAACGGGTTCCTATCACATTATGACCACTAGGAGGCTTTACTAGGTTCCAAACCTTGTTCCTCTCAAAGTTCTCTAACTCCTCATGCATGGCATTAACCCAGCTATAATCAGATAAAGCATGTGATATATCGCGGGGTTCGAAAGAAGTAACAACTGCAGAATGGGAGTAAAGACTCGGATGGTGATACCTAGAGCGAGTGACTCATTCATAAAGATGACCAATGATCTGATCCGAAGGATGATGAGCATGTGAAACAAATCTTAGTCTAGGTTTCTTCTTTTCTAAATGACCATGTCTCATAAAAGCTCTAGGATGATGAGATGAAATTCTAGCAAGATTTTTCCTAGTATTTTTCAACCTACACCAACAGAACTCAAGCAAATGTCCACCCTTCTTGCAATAGGTGCAATGGTACTTGGTACCACTGGGAGAAACACCTTTTGGCTCAAAAGGTGGTTGGGCAAAACCTGCAGATTTGAAAATGGTTTTTGCAGGTTGGGTTTTGAACTCAACTAAACCATTTTCTATGACTTGAATGACATTTGGTTTGGACTTGTCTAGGGCAAAGTTGTATCCTAACCCTTGCTTCTTATAAGGAGTTTTTGACTTGTCAAGAATCATGTTTAACTGTTTCTTACCCTTAGAGAATTTTTCTAATGTATCCTTAAGATAAGCATTCTCTTTTCCAAGGTTAAAACATGATTCACAAGTTTTGTCCTTAATGGCTCTAGCATGCTTCTCATTATGAATAGTAACTTCAAGCTTAAGGGCTTCACATGAAGCACAAGGAGCATAATCAATTTTGTCCTTAAGCTTGGCATACTTAGCTCTAACTACTTCTAATATGTCTTTTACTTTATGTTCATGTTCTAAGCAGAAAGAGCAAAAGCTAGACTCAGCCTTATCAGAAGCGACCAACTTACTAGATTCTAAGCATTTTTCACATGGAGCGGATTTAACTTCAATTAACTCAGTCCTAGCATTTTCTAGTTGGTGTAAGGCAACATCATAAACAGTTTGTAATTTAGCAAGTTCATAGTGTAAATCATGGCAAGATGAACATTCATCAGCATCAAGATTTTTAGCATTCACAAGTTCTAGTGTGAGATTATCAACTTATGATTCTAAATCCTTGTTCCTAGCCATGGTGAACTCTAATGCCTTATCTTGGCTAAGTAGTTGCTCAAAGATAGTATCACATCTAGTAGAGAGAACATCATAGGATGGAGGTACCTCATCGGTGTCATCGATGTCGACGGAGTCGGCCATGAAGCACATGTCGGTGAAGTCTTTTGCCTTCCCTTTCTTCTTCTCTAGAGGGAGCTCCTCCTCCTTGTCCTCCTCGCTCTCGGAGTCCACATCGCTTATGGATTGCTCTCTAAAAGTGGCAAGGACCTGGTAAGCAGCCTTCATGAGCTTGACAGTATCAAACTTAGACTTGTTCCCTTGAGGCTTCCTCCAAGCTGCCTTCTGCTCCTTGTGGTTGTCCTTCCCTTTTAGCTTAGGGCAGTTTGCCTGGATATGGTAGAGCTCTCCACACTCATAGCATGTCACAGGGCTACCTCTCTTCTTGTTTCTCACATTGTTATAGGTCCGTTTGAATTTTTTGGCTAGAAAGGCTAACTCACCTTTAGGAATACTCTCAAGTTCCTCTTCATGGATTGCAGATAAACAGGCAAGTGAAAATCCAGAGGAAGACTCAGAAGAATCATCAGAAGTTCTTTTAAGAGGGTCAGCCACCAAAGACATGTTCTCCTTCTTAGGAGAACTACCTCTCTTGATCTCATGAGTCTTAAGCTTGCTATAGAGCAGCTCCAAAGAGATATTAGAGAGATCGACATTCTCCTCAATGGTAGTAGCCTTCATCTCCCACTCCTTGGTGTTGATTGCAGCCAAGAGCTGGGTAGCATTCTCAAACTAAGAATACTCGATGTCTACTGCTCTCATCTGATTAATCACCTTGTTAAAGTGAGTGAATACATCATCGATGCTCTCTCCAGGACATATCTCGAACTTGTTATATTCTCGCGTGTAGACCGTCTGACGCACTTGCTTAATTTGGGACGAACCCTCATGGTAGGTTTCGAGGGTATGCCAAATCTCGTGCGCGGTCTCAAGATTGCAAATCCTGTCATACTCCTATCTACCAAGCTCAGCATATAGAAGGTTCTTTGCCTTGTGGTTGTTAGCCAAGAGGGCTGCAGAAGCCAACGTAGCAACCTCAGGCAAAACGAGCGGGGCTCGAACAACCTCCCATATGGCTGGACCTTCTCTCTGAAAGAAGACACGCATGCGATTCTTCCAATAGGCATAGTCGAGCCCATCAAAGATATGCGGCTTGGTGGGGTACTTCTCCATCGCCAAGTTCAGTGACCGGTTAAGATCAAGATTGAACTAACCGGACTCTGATACCACTTGTTGGACCGAAACGTGACTAGAAGGGGGTGAATAGGAGCACGATCTCTTTTTCACCTTGATTGAATTCAACACGATTTTCACTCCAATATCAATATACAAGCACAGTGGAAAACTTGTGTTGAATCCAATCAAAACCCCAAAGCAAATAGACCAAAATCACAAAAACTCAAAACCTAAAGAGTTGGGCGGTCAGACCTCCATATAGTTGGAGTTCTAACCTTTGGAAAATCGGTCAGATCTCTAACTAGTTGGCGGCCTGACCTCTAGTATAATGAACAGTAAAATCAGGCCGAACTAAAAATCACAAATCGGTCTAACTTTTGATTCGCAACTCCAAACCTTACCAAACTTGAGACATACTTTCTCTAGGATGTTAGGAACCTATTCCAATGAAAGATCGTGAAGATCCTTGATAAGTTCCGACCTTTTTCCGTTTGAGTGAAGGTTGCTCCAAAACCGAGTCAAAACCAAAATATGATCCAAACACTTGCTCGTGGGTGATTGATGATCAAGATGATCCTAGATGTATTCCCACATGTCACAGCAAGCTAGATCTAGGCCAGAAACCAAAGGAAAACTCACGGATCAAAGAAAGCCTCAAAATCACAAAATAGAGAGTAAGAACAAAAAGTGACTCATCTTGAGGAATCTTGCTTGGATTAATTTGGGATTGATGTTGGTTTACAGCCACTCCATCCAAGAGGACAAAGACTCAACACATGAGCACACAATCAATCCATCTCCCTAGAACCCTAACCTCTCCACTATTCTCTCCTAACCCTAAAACACAAACTAATGTTTTAGATATGAGGGTTGGGGGGTGCAAAACCAGCACCCTCCCCTATTTATAGTGGAGTCTAGCTTCTAGAAGAATATCCCTAATGGGCACCCGTTAAGCCCACACACAAACGGGTTTCACTTACGCACGCATTTCAAAGCACCGTCTTCATCTCCTCTTGACCTAAACCGCTTCTTCTTGTGCCATCTTGCGCCGCAAGTTAGCAAAACATCATCAAGGCGGTATTTAGGTGAAGTTACCAAAATACCCCTTCTCGATCCTTCTCCAAAGACTGATTCCAATCTTTATGAAGCAATCCCATGCTTCGTCACGTGTAGGTTGATCAACAGCTCTCTTCATGTCGGCAAGTCTCTCCCATCCGGCTCCCACCGAAACCACCATGGCACTTGCACCGACCCCGCGCCGCTTGATGCAACCCGTCACACCGAACTTCCCGTTTGGTCATCCTTGTCCATTTTGCGTTATTCTTGATTCCATAGACTTCACTTGACATCCTCGATCGTTCTGAACCTCAGCTCTCCAAGCATAGTCTTGATCATCCTCGCCGTTGACCGTCGTTGACCTCAAACTTCCTGCATAACAATAGATAAAGAAATCGATTCTGGGAACAAGTTCTTCGCGACTTGACCCACGTTAGTCAAAATATGCATCATGCAACACATATGCATTGAAACCCATGAACTTGACCTAACCAAACCATCATCGATAGCCGACGAATAAGTCAAAATCGATCAGACCGCCACCTATGGCCGGTCTGACCGCCCCTAGCCGGTCTGACCGCCACCTGTTGACCGGTCTGACCGCCCAGCAGGGACTTAGCCAAAATTTCCTCCTTGGAAATCCGAAACTCTCTGTAAATTTCAAACGAATACATCTCTTGACTCGAAACTCCAAAAATTATGAGACTAAGTGTAGAAGAATCCACTCTCTTGCTTACACCCTCTATTTTTGGCCCAGCTCCAAACTCAAAATTTCTTTATGGCAGGTCAGACCGCTGCCCATTGGCCGGTCTGACCATCACCTTGGCCGGTCTAACCGCTCATTGCCTGACAGTATTTTGAACTTTGCCGAAAACACGTGTTTCGACAAACCTTCAACGCTATTACTAATTGTACCATCATCCTAAGATCGTGAGCGTATCCCTATGATATCCACAGTCTGATAACCATTGGTTTGCTGATGAACAGTCCAGATGCAACTAATGTCACGCCGTGACATTCCTACATGAGAAGTCAAGAGGATACGAAACCCTTTTTGAGCGGTATCTCGTTTGGGCCTTTATTTCGCGCATACTAGGCTGGCCTCTGTATGTCCAAACTGGCCGGCCTCCCCGAAACGAGCCGCGAACATGGAAGGTTTCGCCAACGCGCCGCAGAACACCACACCACTACGCCATGCGCACTCGTCTCGGGCTCTCGGCAGTGGCTGCTAGATGCCACCTCACAAAGCCCGGAGCGTACTGATTTACAGCTGCTGGACGACGCTTTCAGGCTCTCAGCTCGTGAGCTCAAGATGCTTCTGAGCTTCTCTCTGACATGTTAAGATTCCGCAACAGCGTCGCTTGAGCGGGCCTTATGGCAGGCAACAACATGGCGTGCATCGATCGGTATGTCTCAAGGCTTTCGGATTGGCTTAATAGTTTTCCTAATCGATCGATCTCTCATCGTTGTCCGTGCTCATGAGTCACGTAGATCAACACTGTGTCATCTAGATCAATCGTACCTTAGGCTCGTTTTCAACACAAGAATTTCGCATCAAACAGTTCAACTCCCGTCGTAATCGTGAAAATTCTCGTGTTCCAAACGGCTCGATCTAAACCAGAATTTACTACAATCCCTGATCCAGCCAAGATCAGATGATTCACAACCGACCAGAAAGAACGCCTATCTAGGTGTCACGTCTCATAACATGGCCTAGGAGTGACAATCACCACATACTCATGGGCCTCAGCCCACAAGCGTGTTAAGGTTACTCGAAACCCAACAGTGGTAGTTCAGAGCAGAAAAAAAAATACCTAGAGTCGTAGACCACCTCAGCCAGACTCTCAAACAACAGCTGCTGTCTATCTGATCTCAAAACCATCACGCCTCCACTGCGCAAAACACCATAAGCAGTGAGTATGTTTAAACACATACTCAACAAGATTAAACAATTAGCAAAGGCATAATAATAATGAAATTTCGAAAAGTAACTAGATGAATCAACAGTAACACCATAAGCATAAAACGCTATGTTCACCCACCAATGCATGTCACATACAAGAACGTATCACAATCATATTATACTCTGCAGAGTTTACTAACTAGTTTGGAATAAATTGTGTAACTCTAATCATATATCCATATCCAAACATTGCAGCACTCACTAGCCGATCCCTGAGAGAAAAGGACACTTCCCAAGGTAACTCACCCCGCTTCATGTGGTACCGGTGAAGTTGTCCCCTACAAGCTATACTTGAATTGGGACAGACCCATGCTGCTCCTTTAGACTGGTCCCAATGGGTGGTTTCTTACTACAGTTTCTTATTGCATGAAAAGCATTTAGATACCACCTTTCCGGTGCATGGTATCCTAAAGTGTGGTATCCTAGGCCTTTGATATAGAGTATTTACTAGTATTTCTACCTAGGATACTGTGTATGAGTGGTATCTAAATAAGATACCAGTCTGCTCTCTCTCTTCCTTAATTACAGTGCCACATCAGACTTTTGCCTATGTGGCAGTCTTAAGAAACTTGCCAAGATGGAGCATTGGGACCAGCCTTAGAGCAGGCCACTTTGCCCATGCTACTCGACAACTCTTTCGAGGACCCTCTGCAATGAATATTGATTAGCCACACAATATATTCCAAATTGGATCTCGATAAGAAAATAATTGCACGCTTAAATCGATCGGTCTCCCTAACGCTCACAATGCAAATGCAACAATCACACAATAATAATTCATAAAAGGAGTAAGCAACCAGCCATTGCATAAGGGTAGGGAGATTACTGTAATCAATAGCTCTTAACCAACTGTGTCGATACCAGCTTTGGATTAGTGAATGCGTCACGCTCATGCATGATTCGTGCTCACAATGCAACTTAATGCATCTGATCCTGCATCGTAATTACTCATAACCAAGCACAGATGCAACAATATCATAAACCATATATATTAGAGCGGTAAATAGCACAGTAATTTAAATACGGTTAAATTAAAGCGCACAAGAAGGTGAAATACGCAGCTTGCCTTATTTAGTTGATTAGGCACCACTAGAAACTTATTGGCCCGTGCTCATAGACAGGGGTGAAAATGGATCGAATACAGATGGATAATAACTGTACCATATTTATTTTTATTTTTTTCCTAGATACGAATACGAATACAAATATCTCAGATACGGATACGAATACAAATAATATCGAATATAAATACGGAGCAAATATGAATCGAAACAAATACGGTCACGAATATTTCTCGGAACATGAAAACACCTTAAATTGTTCGTATTGTAGTAACTAAAACAAAGAATTAGTTTGTACGATCAAAATATTCGCAATTCAGTATATATGTACATATTTACATCCACTCCCTAACATGTTTTTAATGTAAAATAACTCAATATGTTCTCCCTTATATGTTTTATTTACCACTTTTGCTTACTCGACATCCATTGGCTACCTCATAAACATTGCATAATTCATTATAAAATAATATTTTATTTATATTTATTTATTTATATGCATAATGATTGTGTTTTGGGACTCCCAAGAAAGAAGAATGATGAAAGGAGTCATGTTTGGGCAAAATCCTGAGAAATGTTGGGTGTTGAAAATACTATTTGGACATTTGGATATATTTTTGGGATATTAAATGGACTTAAAAAATAATATTCTTACATACAAAGTTGTAGGTCTCATCGAGAGCTACAATTTAGCCTACTTATTTGCTAGTTTGGATTTCGAACAAAAAAGTTGTGGTTTTCGGAAGACAATGCGCATGCAACCACAAACAATATCTCTGTATATCCGGACCTATGCATCTCCGGATATCCGAAGCCGTATTTGTATTTGACGGAAAGTGCACTACTGAATCCGTATTCGTTTCCAATCCGATATTATCCGAGCCGATAGCATCCGTATTCAAAAATGACGTGGATCGATCGGAACGTTTTTACCCCTACCCATACGTGTTGGCCTTCCACCTCCACATCAGGTTACATCCCCATATAGCCCGACTGTACATGCACGTAACAATGGATTAATTCATTGGTCTATGTACTGAATGCCATGTTAGTACTAACCATGGGCTTAACGAAAGATCAGCTTGACTAGCAGTTTTCCGTTGTGGTTCTCTGGCTTTAAGAGGTAATTCACTAATTAACTCCATGCGCTAATTATCATACCCTCTGCCAGAAAATTAAGTCCCATGGATCAATATGTGGAAGTACACAAGCACAGGCTGCAAGGTTATTATTTGTTTCAGCCTTCAAATTTCACAAGCTCTGACATGTCTAATTAGACACACCCTGTTCTCTGGTCATGCTGACAAGTCAATTTAAATAGAGCAAGACAAAGACACTCGTTATCGCTGTTTACCTTATTTTTACTGAGTGCATCATATAATTAAGGGATCCTGTTTCTTTTCAGGACACCACAGCATATATGATGCACCGATAGCATATTTACCTTTCAATGCACCTGAAAATCACATCCATGACATGCGGAAGCTTTCAATCGCTTTAACGTTTCCATACTATATATGCTTACTGCACTAGCTAGCATGCATATAGATATAGCTAACACTAGGCACGCATGTTCACCGTGCACGTACATGTTCTAGACTGAATCTACTTTCAGGCTAAGCACCGATCGCCCGGCCACATTTTTGCTATCCATACGTGCTGCCCGTCTCCGCCGCCCATGCCCCGATCGGCGCCGTCGCCTTTGACGGTTGACCAGCTGGCGCCCCGTACGTGCACACCACAAACACAAACAGATCGCGGCCACCGAACCGGGTTGTCGCCAGCCGCTGCGACGTCCCCGGCGACAAGCGTGTGAGAGCCAGAAAAGCTTGTCGTCGATGGCCGCCTTCCCCATCGCAAAGGCTGCACCATGTCCGCCAGGTTGCTGTGCAGCTTGATAGATTATTTTAGATCTAAACCAGATGATCAAAATAAAATAAACAAGATCTCATATGTGGTTAATTGCAACACCCAATAATCTGTAAACACAAAAAACTTACCAGATGACGGCATTGATCGATACAGTATTAATCTAAAGCAGTAGATGAACAGATGTTCTGTCCACATAAGTTTAGGTCTTTATCAGCAAGAGGTAAGTCAAATTCTCTAACTACATATTAGGATAGGTGGTATGGCATGTGTTACCATATTGAGAGGATCTGACCCTTATTTATAGCATTTTCGCATAGAATCCTATCTCGTCTCATAATTAGAGATAGATTCCAAACAGGTCTCTACACAAATTTAAAATCAAAATCCATATTTTCTCTACACAGATTTAAAATTGAAATCCATATTTTCCTTAATAGATACTCGGACTCTTTAATAAATACTTTATTTGATCACTTTATGTATTTGAGCTAACCAAAATAGATAGCTAACATGTATTTAAACTCATGTAGGTCCACATAATAGGAAATTAATCCAACAATCTCCCACTTTGACTAAATGGGTAAATACATATCAAAAACTTTATGAGCTCCAAAAATGCTATCTATGTCATGAGCATCTTTAAAACAATCTAGCCTATCAATTATATCAACATAGGATCAAAACGGTCTTTGTCACTTTAAAGCGTAACTAAACCCATCAATGGCCACATATGTCAACATAAAAAAACGACATGGATCAAATATGGATGTGTAGCATGGAAATTACATGAGATGTGATCATAACATGCTTGTTTCCAACTGGTCCAACTTTATTCTTTATGAGATTAAAACATCTTCTCAATACCAAATGAGATGATAAAAATTCAGAGTAAAAGATCATAAACTTTATTTCTTTAGAGAATATAACTGAATGTCTTTACACTAAACTGGTTATCGGGACCTCAGGTCTCCAGACCCGGGACCCTCTGTGTATATCTACACTAGTCCCTGGATCTGTAACTAGTGCACACAGTTGCAACATTGATGAATCATATCCATACAATAAGATAACTAAAAAGTAGACAAATTAATATTATTTAGTAGCAACGGACCTTATGGTCAAAGTTTTACAGAGTTTGCCACACAGGGCTTAAGACAAAAGAGTAAACCTGCATCGAAATAAACAACCCGTGGTAGCCATCCGACATGCCCACATGCAATCGAGTGGAGAACACATCCTAGTTCACATAGTCTTCTTCAACTGCTGATCAACCAGAGGGTACAAAGCCGTGAGTACTTTGAATGTACTCAACAAGCCGTAGGGAAATGTATGTAACTAGTATTTATGCAAGACTTAACAAGGATAGCTTTATGGTTATTTTGCAGAAAGCTGTATTGACAGTAAATACAGTAATTAGATTGAAAAGCATAATTTAAAAGATTAATACATAATAAACAAGTTTATTTGAAACAACTAGTGAACACCCCGTTCACTTCCCAACCAACAACCAACATCTGAATCGCTTCCCAACCAAACCATTCCAACAGTTTTATCAAAATCTACCCCTCGTGTGAAATCACCAGGCATTGTCCATAACCGGGGACACGGCTATTCGAATAGTTTTACACTCTGCAGAGGTTGTACAGTTTTACCCACAAGATACGATTCTCTAGTTTGTTCGGCATATATCTATGCCACTGCTCACTCTCTTAGGTAAGCAGTCTAGAGCACGTGACAAGACCTTTACAAAGTTCTGTTTTGACCCAGTTCTGCTCGCTAAGGATTCACCATTCTAGGCCTCCTCTTGCGCCAAGTGCGAATGTCTAACCCAGGGTTCACACTTCCACCAACACAGAACCGAAACAAAGTATTGCTAATTAGTCAGCCAGGTCCACCCCATAAATGTACTTGTGGTTGCACGGTATGGCCCGGATGAATGGCGCACAAAGTTAAGTCCTTAGTGTCTACTTAGGCGACGCAACCACATCCTGAATCGTCCCCTTTACTGCACAATCACTTGCCCGAGTATAAAATCATTTTGGGTTCAATCCCGGCCAAATGGCAACCCTTGCCATGGCACAACAAGTTTTAACAACAGTGGCCGCGCCACAATTCCATATATCATTAAATCAAATTTATCATTCTTTGAGCATGTGATCATGAATCCCATCAAGACTAAGCATAATACGCACCCATGTTGGTATTTCAATAATGTCCAACTAAGATTACCCAACCTAAGGTGTCCAAGGTTACATGTCAACATGCCATTCATAATTATTCAAGGAGTCATATTGTCAAGTAGGTATTTAACTATTCCTAAAAACCATTGATATAAAAATAGCAATGCATGCGGATATAAAACAATATAATTTTATAAAATAGGTACGACATGATCAAAGGTCTACAACTTGCCTTCGTTGAAGGTTTGATATGCTTCGGTCAACGGTTCTGAGAATTCTTCGTTAACGCCGGAATCTACACGAGCGAAAAGAGCCAAATAAATAAACAATTCTAAATAAAATCCAAAAATTATCAAATTAGCACCAAAAGAAAGATACAGAATTTATAAGAATATAGAAACGAGATTCGATGGAATCGGATTTCATATGAGGGGGAACGAACGTCCGGAAGATTGCGATCACATGAAATGATAGAAAGTACAGAAAATGGAATATGCTAGAATATTCCATTTAAGGAGCTAGGATGAAAGAAGGTTGTCGTCTCGGTTACTCTTGGGAGTGAGTGTGGAGATAGGCTGATGGTTAACTGGTTCCTAAGTGAATGTGAGCTTAAGAGTCTCATAATAGGATCACTATACTAAAATTAACCCTAAATACTATGTTCTTAGATTAAGGTATAACACTTTACTAAACTCTAAACAATTCTAACAATCTACTACTCACTTGACTCTAACACTAACTATCAAGGTTGATCACAAAATGCTAAGTACAACACTAGCAGATAATTAACCCTATGTAGGTAGCTAACAATTCTAATTCAGGTTATTACTAATCCTCTTGCTAATCAATTAATTAATTGACTTCTAATGAATCAAAGGCTTCACTGCTTCATCTCAATCACAGACAGAGTGAGAGGGGAGGGCCCACTGTCTTGGACTCCATTGAGCACTACAGCTCAGGAACACAGCAGAGCGTAGCAGGGGCGGCTCGGCTTGGGGGGGTGGCGCCGGTGGCGGCGGCGCGGTGGCAGCGGGGACTGGCCGGAATGGGAGCCTGTGGGGGTTACTTTCCCCACGGTGGTGGTGGTGCACGTGAAGTGGCACGGTGGCGGCGTCATAATGAGCGGCGCGCGCACGCAGCGGCTGGTGTGGCGGCGCCAATGACTTCGGCAATGGAGGAGGAAGTAACGCGCTGACCAAAGAGTGTGGCCGGGGAGCGCGTGAGAGCTTCGGGAAGGCTCCGGAGGTAGAGAAGAGAGGGTCAAGGCGATAAGCGGCTTGCAGACAGGCTAATCGGCCCGAAGGAGGAGGGGAAAGAAAGAGGGGGTGCGAAGGCGCGACGTGACGCGGCTAAGAAGGTTGGGGCTTCACCGGAGAAGAAGATAGGTGACAAGGCGGCGTGGATGGTGGTGGTGAAGAAATAGGCTCGACTGCGGGATCTTCAGTTGGGGAAAGCTTTGGTGGAGGGGAATGGAAGCTAAGGGGGAGGAAGGGGTAGAGGGAGTGATTCGCCGGCTTTAAATAGGGAGAGGGCGGTGGCTCAGCGTGGGCGGAACTAGACGGAGCAACAAGGCGGCGAGCAAGAGGCGGCGGTGTGGGTTCTGGCAGGCGAGGAGCAACCGGGAGGCGTGGTGTGCGGAGGCGACGTGGCGCTCGGGGACGACGTGGCTCGCATGCAGGCCGGCAGCGAGGCGCGAGCGTGCCAGCGCTTGGAGCGAGCGTGGCGCTCGGTGGAGGAGATGACCAGAAAGGAGGTGCGGGCGTGAGGCTGGAAGGGAGGGCCCGCATGGCAGTGTGAGAGAGAGGGGGTGAGGTGAAGTGGGCTGGCCGGGAAAGTGGGCCAGAGGCTGGGCTGGTGAAAGGATCGGGCCGGCCAGATTCGGCCCAAGGCCAAAGGAAGAAAAGAAAATATATTTTCGAATAAATAAATACCAGATAATGAAAAAGGATTTATAGAAATAGCAAAAATAGTCCAAAAATTCTAGAAAAATCCAGATAAATTCCTTGAGACATTTTTGACTTGAATAAAATATTTGCAACTTAACAAGGAGTTTTATATTTGCAAATAAATTATTTTGGCTTTAAAATAAATAGTAAAAATCTTTTTAGAAATCCATAAATTCAAAGAAAGTATTAAAATTTTATTTTTAACTAAAATCGAAACTTTGGGATGTTACACTGGTATTGTCACCTGAGTATAAAAAGAATCACAAACTCCCACTAGAACTGAATTCCTCAAGTAAAACCACACCCATATGAGCAACATGCTCATAGAACACTTTAGGTGTCAAACCTTTAGTGAATGGATCCGCAAATTATGGAGTTTGTACCGATATGCTCAATTAACAATTTACCACTCTGAATTATTTCTTTCACAACTAGGAACTTGATGTCTATATGCTTAGACTTTGACAAGCTCTAGTTGTTATTAGAATACATAACTGCAGACTTATTGTTATAATATAACTTTAGTGGTCTATCGACCTGATCCAAAATTCACAGCCCTATGATAAAGTTCTGCAACCATATCCCATGATTTGAAGCCTCATAGCAAGCAACATACTCAGCTGCCAATGTGGACGGGGCAACGAGTGACTGCTTAGCGCTTTTCCAAGAAACTACACCTCCACCAAGTAGATAAATGTAATCTGAAGTGGATTTGCAAGTATCTTGGCAACCAGCAAAATCGGAATCAGAATACCCAATGATTCCAACTGATCTGATTTCCTATATGTGAGCATGAAATCCTTCGTCTTTTGCAAATACCGCAACACCCGTTTTGCTACGACCCAATGATCTAATCCCGGATTGCTTAGATACCTGTTTAGCATTTCAACTATATATGTTATTTCTGATCTAGTGCAAACTTGAGCAAGTAATATGTCATCAACATATAGAACAAAAAATATGAACTTACTCCCACTGAATTTATGATACACACAATCTTCAACTGTATTTTACCTCAAAACCAAACGAGATAATAACTTTATGAAATTTGTGGTACCATTTACAGAAGCCTATTTGAACCCATAGATGGATTTCATTAATTTTCATACCATTTGTTTCGGGTCACTAACCACAAAGTTTTCTGGTTGCTCAATATAAATCGTCTCATTAATGTTCCCATTTAGGAACGTTGTTTTTACATCCATCTGATGAAGCTCAAGATCAAAATGTGCCACAAGTGCCATAATGGCCCTAAAAGAGTCTTACGAAGAAACCGAAGAGAAAGTCTCTTTATAGTCTATGCTTTCTTTTTTAGTATATCCTTTGGCAATAAGACAAGCCTTATATCTTTTCATATTACCTTTCGAATCCCGTTTGGTCTTAAATAACCATTTGCAACCAATGGATTTCTTTCTTTCTGGCAATGGGACAAGATCCCAAACGCCATTGTCTTTCATGGATTTTAACTATTCATTCATGGCATTGATCCAATTAACAGAATTTGAGCTTTGTAGGGCTTTTTGAAGATTGATAAGATCTTCTCCAAAATTTCACTACAAGCCTCATTCTCCTGAAGAAAGATAATATAATCATCAGAGATTGCACTTCTTCTTTCTCTGACTGTTTCTTGAGGTTGATGAATTTGTTCTTCTGTAAGAACATCATTTTGTGGAGGAACCTCATGGACATTATTTTGATTTGCATCTTCCTTGACAATACCGGGTAAAATAACCTGATCTCGATCATTATTAGGAATAACCCAGGGAAGAGAAAATAAATCCCCTTTAGAAACTTCTTCAAAATTAATGTTCCTAACCATATCTCCTCCTTCAAACTCAACATCCTCAAAGAACTGGGCATTTCTCATTTAAAAAATTGTCTTAGTAGTGGGATCATAGAATTTGTAACCCCTTGATCTTCCAGAATAACCAACAAAATAGCTACTAACAGTTCTTGAATCCAATTTTCTCTCATTAGGCCTATACGGCCTTGCCTCAGATCGATGGACATCCCCATATACATACATGCCCGATGCTAGGCTTTTTGGCTATCCATTGTTGGTACGGGGTTTTGTTAGTCACCGTAGTTGGTACTCTGTTGAGTAAATAGGCTGCAGTTTTCAACGCTTCTCCCCAGAGAGACTCTAGTAAGGTAGAATGACTAATAATACTCCTCACCATATTCTTAAGAGTCATGTTTCACCTCTCAGCAACACCGTTCATGCTAGGAGATCCTAGCATGGTATACTGAGGGATATCCCGCATTTCTCTAGGAATTTAGCAAAAGGTCCTGGACGTTGTCACCTGATCCGTTATTCTGCCATAGTATTCTCTACCATGTTGTCATCTTAATTCTTTTGCCAAGTTGGTTTTCCATCTCAGCCTTAAATTTTTTTGAACACATTCAGCGACCATGACTTCTCATGAATAAGATAAATATAACCATATCGCGAGAAGTTGTCTATGAACGTGATAAAATACCTTTAGCCATTCCAAGAAGCCGTAGGGAATAGGCCGCAGATATCCGTATGTAACAGTTCTAAGACATCTAAAACTCTATTAGCACTTAACTTTATCATGTTTGTTTGACTTCAGGGGTCATAGCTAAATGAGCAATTTCTGTTCGATCTTGTTTCCATCTATCATCCTCTTTTACACAATAGAAGATGAGCTCATTAAGGGACTATTTGTCTTTTCAGCAGTTATAGCTCACCTTGAATTGATTAAAGTGTGCAGGAAGGGATATCAAAATTAAATGTACGAGCAAATCCTCAGATAGCTCTAACTTGAGTGTCTTTAATTTTCAAACAAGATGAGATATTTCCATAATGTACCCCTTTATGTTTCCTTTATCTTTATATTTCATTGAGATAAGCTTTGCCAAAAGTGTACTTATTTCAATTTTTTGGTTTTTGGCGAACCTTTCCTCAAGACCGTCGAGGAAACTCTTAGTTGTAGTGACCTGTTCTGATGTGCTGTCCCGAAAAACTTTCGGAACTTTAACATAATTACTCCATACTACAATGGCTAAAACCAAAAAAAAAAAAGCTGGAGGGCGGTGGAATTCGGAGGCGCGGCAAGCGAGCGGCGGCAGGCCGACGGAATCGAGGGCGGCGCGCGCAGGGAGGCGCGAAGTCAGAGGTCGCGCTCACCGAACGCGGCACGAGAAGCCGGAGGGCGCTCGGTGGAGGCGACGGAAGCACGATGCCGTTCGGTGACGCGGTGGCCGAAACCGAAGGGCCGCAGTGCGCAGTGGCGATAGAAGCCCAGACAGGGTCGCGCCTCACGGAGCCGACGGAAACCCGGAGGGTTCGCGGTGCTCAGAGGCGGCGGAATCCTGGAGGCTTCGCGGCGCCCCTATGCGTAGGCGGCAGCGTGACCTGGTGCGGTGGCAGCGGAAACCAGGAGTCGTCGCGCCTCACGGAGGCAGAGCAAGCGGAAGCCCGGAGGCTGCTCGGCGCAGATCTGAAAGCCACACAGGCAAGAATCCAAGAACCGATCTCGCCGGGGCGGAAAGGCGCAGTGGCGCAGGATCTTGAAGGCCCTTGGCCGCACACGGAGGCGGTGCGCGATCCTGAGGGGCGTTTGACCAAGATGTGAAAGCAGCAGAAGACTGGAGGCAAGCAATCGGCAGTCGGGGCAGCAAGCGCAATAGCAAGATGAAGAGGAGAACATAAGTGATGGATCCTCTGCGCTCAACAGAGGCGGCGCTAACTAAATGCCAAAATCAGTGGTGGGGAAAGCAAACCAGACGGTAGCGCGGCGCAAGCACGATGCGAAGGCAGCAAAAACGCACCAGATCTAAAGACGAACTCACAAGGTTGCAAAACCAGACTTATGTGCTCAGATACCAATTAATAAATTATTTTAGATCTAAATCAGACGATTAAAACAAAATAAACATGATCTCATATGTGGTTAATTGCAACACCCAATAATTTGTAAACACAGAAAACATACCAGATGGCACCATTGATCGATGTAGTATTAATCTGAAGTAGTAGATGAATAGGTGTTCTGTCTACCTAGGTTTAAGTCTTTCCCACCAAGAGGTAAGATAAATTATCCAACTACAGATGGAGATAGGTAGTATGGCATGTGTTACCCCGCTGAGAGGATCTGACACTTATTTATAGTCTTTTGGTATATAATCATATCCCGTCTCATATAATTAGAGATAGATTTCAAACAAGTCTTTACACAGATTTAAAATCAAAATCCATATTTTCCTTAACATATACTCAGGTTTTTTTAATAAATACTTTATTTGATAACTTTATGTATTTGAGCCAACCAAAATAAATATCTAATATGTATTTAAACTCATATAGATCCAGAAAATTAATCCAACACAGCTTCCTTTGCCAGCCAACCCCAGAGCTTGTAGTAGGGCTGTAGCGTAGTAGGCATGATACTGGCAGGGTGAGTACTCTCTCTGATGAAGGCTTCCTTTGGAGAAAGGCAAAAAGGGTGAGATGAGATCGATGAACCCACTCGATCGCGCACAGCACTGCGCCTGCTTCCTTCCGTGCCAAGTTACGGGCGAACCACGCATATGCGCGCGCGCTCGTTCCATGCTTCCCTGTGCAAACGTGATGGAAAGTGCCCGGCTAGCTTAGCTATATCTGAGCACCCTTGCTTAAGTATATATCTTTCTTTCTTGCTTTTCGCCGTGTACAAAAACGCATATAATGAGCCCACAAGGTTGTGTTTTCTGTGTGGTTCTTTTTGCAATGGTGCAATCTGGAAACGAATTGATTGCCACCCACTGATCAAGAAAAAATGATGTTTTCTGTTAGCTTCAAATGTGTCAAGGCGTGTACGATACATAAGGGCCATGAATCATAGAAGATAAAGAAATTTTACGGTACATTCTACTAATAGTATATGATGATAGTATAAATTAAATTTGATCATTGATTTGTTAAGGACATAATAGTATTTTCTTTGTATTTATAATTTTTAATGAGGGTATTATAGACATTTCCAACTAGAGTTGAAAATATTACTCTTGTGTCATGTGATCCCCGTATGGCCAATTACAATTCTACCCTCTTGGAATTCTACTACTCATACTACCAGATATAGTATAACTAAATCCTAACTAATCTGAACTATTAGATAAAAAAGAATAGATATACCGTGTTGAATTGAGCGTACCGTAAAAAAACTCAGAAGATATAATAGCGAAGGGTTGTTATTGAGAACTGTGGATTACAGTAACGACTTAACGTACACTACTACAGAAAAGGTAATCACAGATGGTTCAAAATCGTCATCACAGACGGTTTTTTTGAACCGTTTGACTTTATGGGTTAGTGATACTACGATGTCATCAAAAACCGTTTGTGAAAAAAGCTATCACAAACGGTTCTGAACAGTAACCGTCTGTGATAGTCAGTTATCATAAACGGTTCTTGTTCAGAACCGTCTGTGAAAATAGACTATCACATTTTTTTTTAGTAAAAACCGTTTGTGATAGTTTTTCCTATTGCAAAAAAAATTTGAATTTTGAGCTAAACCAATCAATTGTTGGACAATAGTTTTCATATGCTCTTTCGATATTTTGCAAGAAGGTAATTAAAAGGTACCTCTCTCTCTCTCTCTCAATATTAATGGCTCACTCTTTGACGACGACGAGGTCAAGTAGAGGCGTCCATCTCGAACTGAATCGGCCTCTCTTGTCGACCACAGATGGGGGTCCTCACTGAGAACGAAATCTGATAGGATGGAGGGGATGAAATCAGAGTGAGAGGGACACCTGGATGAGGATTTAGGGGCAAAACTTCGTGCTCACCTGAGGCCAAGATGGGGGCGGCTAGATCTGGCGGTACTGGTCGAGCCGCAGCGCCCCACTCACCGAAGGCGCTATGAAACAGTCGGCTGCATCTCCTCGCCGAACCACGCCGGGGAATCAAGGGCGGTCGTCGGAGCTCGGCGTGGGGAGGGGAGAGGGAGAAACTGATGGAAGACAAGGCGGGGTGGGTATAATATATAAGGACAACGCCAAAATATTTCGCCTCTTGCGCAAGCGTTCAAAAATCTCCACGAATCACAGACGGTTTCAAACAAAAATCGTCTATGATGAGCTAATATCACAGACGGTTCATATTAAAAACCGCTTGTGATGAGTATCTCCCCATTTTACCTGACTCTGTGACTTGAAATCACTTTCAAGTCATGGTAAAATCAGAGAGTTAGTGATTTCAAGCCATAGTAAAATCAGAGACTTTGTGATTTCAAGCCATGGTAAAATCAGAGATATTTATCACAGACAGATTTTAATACAAACCGTCTGTGATGAGATATCACGGATGTTTCTTAGCGTATCCAGTAACAGAGACAGTCGCGCTGGTAAAACCTTCTATGATTACCATTAATACAGATGGTTTTGGAAAGCCGTCTGTGATGAGACGTCAAGTATTAGCCTTTTTGTAGTAGTGATACTTATCAGATGTATCAGAGAATCTGACTGTTGAAAATTGCACATGATCACACCCTTTTATGTTAGAGGGTGTCTTGATAGTACTCAAGCAACTGTTTAATTAAACTGCATTGTTATTTTTTCGTGTTGACATAGAGCATCTATATTTATTTCCAGTCATTGATTTGTATATCCAAACTTTCATAAGTTATTCAAAAAGCATGTGTTAACTCAGCAAATAAAGTAAACTCACGCATGCTGTACGATATGTTGCAAGTCCAAATGCAATATTTTGCTTTGCAAAAAAGGGGGAGCCCAAGTTCTAAACTCAAAAGTTGTATGAAAAAGTGTAACTACCGACGAGTAGGTCTGATCAAAGCCTATAGGCGAGGTAGTTCCATTTCATGGAGTAAACCGTAAGATATGTACAAGGGACTTGCCGAAGAAGATTTGTTTTGCAGACGATTCTCGATACTACGTATTGCACAAATAAATAAAAAAACTGAAGCAATTTTGCCTTGTATCGGTCTGATAGCTTACATGCCGGTCAAGGTCTCCACAAAGGGAGAAAGCAAGAGTTATCAGCCAAAACAACAGTGTTTTGCGACAAAATAGCAAAAAATAGTCTCCTCGACGAATGAATTAACAAAAATAGCACTCATGCCGTCCTCAAAACACACGACACGTGACCTACCTCGCACTGGGGGAGCGGTAGCTAGGTCCCTTGTTGTGTGTTTTGAGCGCGGCACGGGTGCTATGTTTGCCAATTCGTTTGGAAGAAAGGGCATTTTTGCTATTTCACTTTAGAATAATATCGTTTTAACTAAAAACAAAAAAAACGAACATTAAAAACAACCTGTCTAGTTGTAAGTTGCCTGAAAATTTGTTATTTATCAGTTACTTTTTCCCACCTTTAGATTTTCATCCAATGGTAAGGGAAAAAAAGGCAGATCAAGCCTGTTAATCACATAAGCTATCACACACATCTCAGCGCAAGATTTGATGGCCACAAAATCGATTGAACTGTAACAAAATTTCAAACACCTGAAAAGTAGCAAATCCGTAAAAACAATGATGGTCACCGAGAATTCGGGTTACCGGTGGCCGGGATATTTTTTCCTCAGCCTTTACAAAACCGCTCAGATCGGGCCGACTCCGAAACCCGTAGCATCACATGTAGGGTGCCCCACGTTTTCTGAGGTGATCGATCTTGCAGCATCTGGTTTTGGCATTATTACCCGTAAATCCGCGGATCCACTGCAATGCCACATGAACATAATCAATGGAAGCAGCGACTAACCTTCCCAAATAGGGAATACTAGCACATTTTCACCCTGATCACTTCCGTGGGGAGCATAGCTTTCCTTACTCGCGCAGCCACTTTACACCGAGATACCTATAGACAGAGGTAGTGTCAGCTTTCTTCTCTTAGGTCTCACTTTTCTCACGTGACGTGATCTCTCTCCGTGCAGGGCAAGCCAGGCTAAGTCTCGGACTAAGCCCACTGCTTTCTGCTTTTAGACCGAATACAATACGAGTATGATTGCTACTGTTTCTATAAGCTTTTGATCGTCCCATTGCCTTAGCTGTCTAAGCCTTAGTTCCGCCTTCTCTCCATGGCCTTTGCACTAGTTAGGCATCACGACTGATATGTGAGCCTTTGAGAGTACTTGTAGATGTACTTAATTATAGTAGGGCATGCATAGCACAAATTCATTGCCCATAAGTACGGTTATGTTTGGAACACATGAATTTTTACCGATTTCTACGGGATTGAACTATTTTTTAAGAAATTTATATGTTCCAAACAGGCCTAACGCCTAACGGTGTCCATGAGTGCAAGACGTATAAATTATGAGTTAGATTGCTCAAACATAGGAGTATAATCCCATGCTAATTGCGTACAAGTAAGAACGTTTAATCAACTGTTCTACCGCAGATCTCAGAAATGCTCGTAGAAAGCACTATATAATCTACGCAAACATGGAAAATGAATAAGGTTTGTTCAGCCGTTTTATAGTTCCCCAGGCAGATAGCCAGTCTTGTTTTATTATCTTTATTATTATGATTAGTTTTTCGACAGCCAAGTTTGGCAGCCCATGTATAGTGACGGAGTTTGACCAAAATCTCAAAGAGATTAAAGATCAAAGCAAATTCAAAAGCATACTACTCACTACTGGCTGCACGCCTTGCGTGGCGCACAGACTTAGCTCTTCGGCCGTCGGTTGCGCATCTGTCATCACCGCCGAGCCTAGCCGCGGCAAGCTCACGACGCACCAATGGCTAGCGCGTCGTCGTATTGTTTGCTACTTCCGTGCTTCGCCGTCGCACGATTAAATTCGTTATCTCGCTAAATAGTATCGTAACTAGTAGCAAACATCAACAATGAGTCTTCTAAACAGATATGACCTAACTAAATTGGTCGGCTGTGAACTGCAACATGCTGTTAATTTTTTTGTTCTGAAATGCTGGGTGGCCTAGCCGAGGGCAAAGTCGGCAGAAATACGTACAGGAGTAAGGAGCCAATAGTTAAGGCTTAACGCGAGCTAGGGGCACATCAAACTTAGTACCAGTACAGATTTGTCAACCTTGGTCGTTTGAAAACTACTAGTCAGAGAGGAAACGAGAAGACAGTACTACGCTTCGTTTAAAGGTTGGCGAGTGGTGTCGTGACACCTAAGCGCGCGCGTCTTCTCTTCCAAATGAATGCAAGCTAAGCCCGAACCCTTTCTCCACTGCCCCTTGCGTGTGCACACACTGACTGCACGGCCATTTCCCCCACAGGTCGATCTCCGCGCGGCTATTTATAAATGTTTTGGACTCAAGAAGAGAGTTTTCTAGCAAAAGCCTTTATAAATAACTTTGCTTACGCATCACCCCTCCCTCCCCAGAGAAAGATCTAAGCGAGCGCGCGCAGTGCGTACGTGGCAAATCATGGTCAAGAACCCGAGCGAGTGCATCGCCGCCGCGACTGCCGTCGTCTCGGACGCGCGCGCGGCCAAGCCGGAGAGCGTCGGTGGTGGTGGTGGCGCGGCGAGTAATGCGGCCGCGTCGTGCAGCGGCAGTGGCAGGACGGTGGTGAGGCAGTACAAGGGGGTGCGGATGCGGAGCTGGGGGTCGTGGGTGTCGGAGATCAGGGCGCCGCACCAGAAGCGCCGGATCTGGCTCGGATCCTACCCCACGCCCGAGGCCGCCGCGCGCGCCTATGACGCCGCCCTGCTCTGCCTCAAGGGCTCCGACGCCGTCCTCAACTTCCCCTCCTCCTCCCACCCCGTCGATAACCGCCACTCGGACTCGGCAGCGCCCGACATGTCCCCGAGGTCCATCCAGCGTGTAGCAGCCGCGGCAGCCGCGGCCTTCGACGCTGGTATCATCGCCAGCGTCGTCGACGACAGCTGCTCTTCCAGCGCCGAGACGCCGACGCCGACGTCGGCCTCGCTGTCGACGCTGGGGAGCGCTGACGTCCAGGAGCACGCGACGTTGTCGTCTGCCGCGGCCAGCGCTGCTGGCTCACCGGAGGGGGGTGATCTGTGGACGGAGCTGGACGCGTTCGCGTCGCCCAAGCTCATGGATCTGATCGCGGCCGACACCGCCACGCCGTTCTCGTCGTCGTGGGAGGAGCCCGAGGAGGACGGCGAGCTCATGAGGCTGTGGAGCTTCTGCTAGAAGATCGCGCGAGCACACTGCACTGGACAGATCAAAACTGATCCTGCATATGCATGATTCGATCTTCTTTTTCTTGTCCTTTTGAGCATTGCAAGCTAAGGTTGATCGGTTGATCCGTGTATGAATTCTCTCTCTAGCCTCTAGGCCTGGGCCATGGCTTCTTCAATAGATTCCTTCATGTGTTTTTTTTTCCTTTTTTTGATAAGATCATAAAGACGAGTTTACCTAGTAGTGCGTACTACACTGTAAGGATTGAAGAGTGAGTTGGGTGAGACTGATAGATCGAGCGAGCATCGGATACGGCTTGGATTTGCTACGTCTTGTTTTTAATTATTTTCCTGATTAATTAATTTAATCAGAAAGCGCTCGGGAGGACGCGCTTTGTGTCTCCTGCCGAGGCTCAGTGTTTAAGAGCATCTACTATAGCTTGTTACTAAAACTAGAGAGAGTACTTAATCTAATAAAAAGAAATAAGTCTTCTAATAAATTATTTTTTAAGTTTATATCTAAGACTTTAATTGTTACAAGTGTTCATAATTCTTGATGATAAATAAGGAAGTACAACTTTGTGGTATACATGTTTTAACTCATTTATCATATAAATAATGAAGTCGGGCTGCACAAATGATCTAGTGGATATTTTGCTTTAAAACAGTGGGACCCACAAAACACGTTTTTAGGTAACAAGGAAGTCTCTAACAGAGTATTTGGTTGTTTCTTGTGCCTTAGTATTAACAATTTGTTAGTTTTTTCATCTAGAAACAACCTCACATTATCTCTCCATCTTCTCTCCTCCATACAATCTAAATACTGAAATGGTAACCTTTTAGTCACAGCTGATACGAACTTTTATAGATACTCTAAGCAACTTGCAGGCTAGCTGTACATACACTGGTTTCGATCTAGCTAGATTCTAGCGCACCCACCGTTTTCCCTTTCTTTCACATTTTGGTTTCGTGCTCTCGTATGTATGGTTAATGATTTCCAATCTGTTCACACCATTGTCGCTTTTTACTCAACACGTCTCTCTTTTTCTTAAAGCATGGTGACTCGGTACTTTGCCCCGTTTTGGAACACGATATTTTTTTTCTAATTTCTATGGGAATTGAACTATTTCAAATAAAATTCCTGCATTTCAAATGGGGTCTCAGAGTGTAAAACGAAGCCGTGTGAATCCAGAAGTTTTATATATGGGTTCAAATACAACAACAAGATTTTGTATGGGTTAAAAAATTTAATAATTATGCATTCATACGTATTACGTAAGTATATTATGGATTCATACGGATTAAATATTTGGCAAAAGGGTCAAGGTAGAATGTTTTTTTTCTCCTACGAAATCAAGCACCGTCTGAACTGTTGGATTTTAATTCCTTGGATCAATTTTCTCCCAACCCTAACCCACCATTTCTGTCAATATCTCTATGTCATGACCGACGTTGCGATAATTTTCCGGACACTCGCCTCCATTGTTGCACTCCCCGATCACCTCCCACCTTCTTCCCGGTCTCCGATGCGATCATAATTTTAGTCACTTCAACCGCCAACCTAGGACGGGCTAGACCGATCATAATTTTAGCCACTGCAACCGCCAACCGAGGACTGGGCTCTGGTTAAGCTAAGAAAATGTATAAAGGTACGATGTTAGCTGTCTGTAAATTTTGACACATAGGATATAAGATGATATAGAGGAGAGAGAGAGTGCATAAAGTATTGGGTCGTCTCTTATGCAATAGTCGACTGTAACATGGGAAACAAGATATATTGTACATAGATGAGATGTCTATAGATACATGTAAAAAGACAACATATTGTATGAACTGTCTTTAGTGCTGTCTACAGGTGATATGGATGGTTGTTATAGACAGCAGCTGTCTGTATCATTGTACATGCCCTAAGGATATCTCTAATAGTGTATTTATTGTCGTCTCTTAGCTATGTCACGTCAATAAAATTCTGCGTGGAGGAGAGAGAGTACATGTCGTCTCTTCCTGAATAGACTGTCGTGCACGCGAAATAAGACATGATATATTAATCTACTCTAGTTGACATGTAGAGCCGTTTTATAGAAAAATTATAAAAATATAAATGTTGAAAAGTGTACTAGAGACTATCTATTGGAGATGTTGTTTTTAAAGATGATGTAGCATATGTTAAAGACAAGATTATCTCTAACTATTGAAGATGCCCTAATAACTTTTTATGGAAATCCACCGGCTAAAAAAGTACTCAATTATCAATTATTGCTTCAGAGTAAGGTGCTTGATGTGTAGTACATTCATGTGACGAGCTTTCTATCATCACTTTGGTGACGACGCTAACTTAAAGATTATTACTCGATAAAGCCACGCTTTCTCAAGTAGACCCTAATCAGAGTGTTGCAGCAGAGAAATAGTTAGGACTACCTTACTTTTGCACCTGTCAGCCTTAAGGCGAGGATTTTTGGCATGAATGAAGTGGTATGAAGTCATTCAAGTAGTAGCCTCACCGTAGTTGTTATTTAGCATCGCTTTGACGTATCCCAATCGTCGCTTCTAAACAAGGGGAATTAATAGCAAGTGTGAGTACCTTCGTACTCAGCAAGTCGATATTACAAAATTCGAATGCATGAATAATCATCTATATCCTGTACTATATCTTCTAGCATCAACATCATTCTGATTTCATGAATTTTCTTGATTTTTTTGTAGATAAGATCATTTAATATTCTACTTTTCACTTATACTATGGAAAATAGCCACCGATAGCTCCCATAGCCTTCAATCCAAGAGATAGATGTGAATCACGTTTTAAAACTCTGCACGGATTGTATCACTTTATCCACAGTTACCCTAACTATAATAGACGGCGGTTCTTTCAACACCCCCCCCCCCCCAATTTTGTATATTATACCTTCACCCGGCTAGGTATTTCCTAGCCATTGTGATGGGCTTCCATTGCCCGCCACCAACATGTGCTAAATATAGCCGTGCTCACTTGAGTCGGTGAGTATGCACCCATCCGGTAGTACTCATTCACCTAGTACTATGTAGTCATGTAGAGTGTATAACTTGATAGGGTTATAGTCCAGCACGCAACACAAGTGAGAGTTGTTTAGTCCTTATATATGTACAATCCTATGTAGAGGGAGCCTCGACCTTCCATGATTTATCATCTCGTTTCCTAGGCTCCCCCTACCCACAATATTAAAATAAATTCAATCGTTTGCTCCATCAGTCGACTTATCCCCAAATCAATGTCATCATTCAACTTATTTTAGAAAATAACTTTTTGATGCAAGTATTAGGAATAATAGTTTGCAAAATAGTTTTTAGTGGGATTAGAGCCATCATCAATCAAAATGATCAAAGAAAGACTTGCATGGGTCGTGAAACCCAGAGTTTCACCCATCGCGTCGGCTTGTCCATGTTTGGCTATACGTTCCACGTTAGGCCGTGTTCTGTAGTTTTTTTTTTCCAAATTGGAAAATCCGGATTTCATTACCAAAGATAACGGAGAAGTCATACAACCAGCGTCCGAGGGTATCGCCTTATTACACCCTAATGTTTACATCATGTTCTCTAGTTTAACATGGATATTTGAACATAATCGAGTTAAAATTGCGACATGTATATTCGAACTTAATCGCGTTAAAAATCTGTACTTGCGGTTTTGATTCCGCCCTTTCTCTATTAATATATCAGGCAAACCTCCCACCGGTTTAATTAAAAAAAAGAACTTAATCACGTTAAAATTATATTTTGTGTTGTGAACAAATATTTAAATGCAGGGTGGTCTGGCCTTCTGTCAAATACAATTTGATGAATTAGTATTTTATCAATCACTACTATAGAAAAGGTCTTCACAGATGGTTCAAAAATATCATCACAGACGGTTTCATCACCCGTCTGAGTTTATAGATTAGTAATGACATGAGGTCATCACAGATGATTTTCGAACCGTCTGTGATGCAGACTATCACAGACGGTTATTAACTCAAAACCGTCTATGATAGCTCACTATCACAGACGGTTTGTAGATGAAACCGTCTGTGATAGTATTAATTAACCTTTTTTTAATTTTTATTTTAAAGTTAACCCTCGGCGCACTTTATTTCCAATTCTAACCCTTTTGGTCACGCCACCACCCATGGCGTGACAAAACAATCTTTATCACGCAGTGGATAAATCATAAAATAGCACTTTTGGTCACGCCACTGATGGTGACGTGACCAAACAACACTGTTACGCCACCACCCATGGCGTGACAAAAACATGCCCCAGCGTGACAACGTTGTTTTGTCACGCCACGGGTGGTGGCGTGACCAAAAGGGTCAGAATTGGAAATAAAGTGCGTCGGAGGTTAACTTTAAAATAAAATTTAAAAAAGGATTAATTAATAATAAAAAATTCTCTACAAACCGTCTGTGATATTCTTTTGTATTGCTAAATCTATTTCTGTTTATTGGCTAGCCTCAGGAAATACTAGCCATACCCTCTGAAACAAGCTGAAACACAACAAGTAAATGTATACATCCAATTCACATTCATTTCAGAAACAAGTACATCCAATTCACATTCATTTCAGAAACAAACACATCCAATTCACAAATTAATTAACTAAAATTAACCATTCATGTACATTTACACACATGTACCATTAAGTTCAATCTTATCCCCATCAAGTTCAATCTACATTGTGGAACTTCCCATCTGGATTTATGACCTCACGGTTCAAGAATGACGCAAACTGTCCTCGAATATTTATGAGCTAGCCCTGTTCCAACGCAGTTATAGCGATACTCGCAACATGTCGCTAGAAAGATTAAATTCATACTTATATAAATTGGTAAGTATGAAATAATTATTGCAAGATTGACAAACTTGAGGATCATTGGTTATCGTGGAACCGACGGGTAGTTCTATGTTGTGGAAAACATAGTATCTGTAACATCCCAAATATTAGGTTGTGTTTCAAATGTAATCAAACCAAGATTTGTGTTTCAAATGTAACCAATTACGGGTGTGTGTTTCAAATGTAATTAAATAAGTAGGAATTAAAACTTTTCTCACGTCTTGAAACTCTTGAACTCTTCTATAATTCTTGTCAAGAGTTGTGGAAATCAAAAACACAAATCTCCAGTTGACTAAGGTCAAACACCTCAAGAGCGACTTAAAATAATTTTCGGAGAAAATGTACTTCACAAGTAAAACCCTAGAAAATTTACAGAATAATAATCTCTGTTTTCTCAACCTCCACTAAAAATTTCATCAATTTTAGAGCTGATAAGCTATATCTAAAAATCCATTAAACCCCCCTTAGCCAATTTGGAAAATCAGCAAATCCACTGTTCCTTCGCCTCAGTTTGGACCAATCCCGCCCGGTTTTGCTCCCTCACATGAGATCGCCCATCTTGATCCGAAATGGAGCAGCATTTCTTGGCTTTAGGTGCTGCCACCCCCTTGCCCCAAACCACTTCTTCTCAGCTCCCTTTTGCCCCAGGCCGGTGCTCCCCTTTCTTCTTTCTCCACCGAATGGAGCCATGCTCCTGGCCCTCCACCACCGAGCCGCCTCTCCTTCCATGGCGCCGCCGCCCCTGATGGCGTCGCCGCCGCCTCCCAGCTCCCCGTCCCCGGCTCCTCCCCCCCCCCCGGCACCTCCTGGCCGCCGTCCTCAACTCCGCCACCAGATCCACCGCCCTGGTGTATGCCGCCGACAGCCTCCCAGCTCCCCCGGTCCGGATCCGCCGCCTTCGTCGCCCAGATCTACCGCCGGCCGCCTCCCGCTCCCCCGGTCCGGATCCGCCACCTTCGCCGCCCAGATCTGCCGCCCACCTCCCCTTCACCACCACCTCCACCACCGGCCCGGCTCCCTCCGTCACCACGTCGCCCGGCCACCTCCCCTCGCCACCGCCCGGCCGCCCCTCTCCTCCCGGCTCGCCGACCGCCCTGGTGCTTCTCCGCCTGTGTCGTCCTCACCCATTGCTCCACCGTGGCCGCCGGATCCTTCGCCGTAGCCTCGGCTCAGCCGGCCTCCCGCCACCTCCACCGATCGCGGCCCGGCCTGCCGCCTGCCTCCACCGGCTCCTCCGTCGCCTCGCCCTGGCCGCTGCGCCACCACCGCCCGGCCAATCCGCCTCTCCTTCACGAATCCGGCCGCCTGCCCCATCACGCGCCTTGTCGCCCTCGACCCCGGCTTCGCGTCGGCCTTGTCTTCCTCGGCGCGGATCCATCTACCTCGCTCCAGCCCTTGCCGGATCTGCGACAACTTCGGTCTTCCCAGCGCCCGCGAGACGGCACCTCCATCGGCGTCACTGCTCGAGCCCTTCGATTTCTTCCTCCTTGCCGCTATGTGTTTGTAAATATGCCTCAAAAGCTCCTTGTTTCTCTCTGAGTCCGGCCATTGCTCACCTTGGCCGTCTTGCCTCGATCTTGACTCAAGCCGCTCCCTCGCTGGCGATGATCACCACCCCAAGCTGCCGGTAGTTGTCCTTGTGTTATCCCCGTGAGCTCCTCCCTCTCCCACTGAACTGAAGAGCTACTTGAGGATTGGCTATTAGCTAAGTATGGCTATGAACTAAATGATCACTCATGTATAGTTGATGGATGAATGATGGATTTTGGGAGAACATTAATTGTCAAAACTGTATTTGGAGTGAACTAATGAACAGAGTAGAGATGGTGATTAGAAGAAATGTTGTGTTGTCAGCAGGACTCATTTGCAAAACCTGTTGGGTCGCGGGGTAGGCTACGATAGCTACAAATAAAAATTTCTACCACGCAAATCATGAAGCCAAGCAAGTAGATGATCATAGATCGTTACCACCGAACCTTGAGCGCGGGAAGAAGGGTTGGGCGGCTGGTCCAACGAAGAGCGCGTCGATGTAGTGGTCGTAGTCGATCGTCCAACGTCCAGCAAGTCGATGCGGTGGTCGTAGTCGATCGTCTCCTCTAGCAACCTCGGCAGTTCCTCGTGAAAATCGCGGGTCGTCCTCAAGCACAACAATCGTAGTAGCGCCTCTACGGTATCCACACGTCCAGGGCAGGAACAACCATACGCCGGTGTGCTAGCACCAAGCCGCACGGCAGAGCTCTCAGGAAGATGGCGGCTAGGGTTTTTGTGGTGTTTTCTCTCGTACCTCCCAACAGCCTCATGCATCTCCTTATATAGTGCTCGTGACGGATCCTATCCGAACACGTTTACTAATCGTATTCGTACTGGTTTGTTCCAACCCGTTAAGTGTGTGACCACAGCAGGTTCATGCGTGTCGGTTGTGACTCGAAACCCTTTCCGATCACTAGTTATGCGACTCCTAGCGAACATAGCGATTCGAATACACACAAATTATATCGGACGAACCTTAATGCAATATGATCTCGACCGAGTCCTCATCACTTCGACCGGTCTATACTCTATCTGATCGATTCGTTTGTAGTCACGACCAGTTTGTAACTCCTTACGACCGAGTTCGACCACTCTGTGATTACGTTCGACCGATCTCGACCGATTCGTATCTCCATCGACGATGCATGGCGATCAAACCGAGTGACCTACTGTGTATACTCCTTTGCCTCACGATGTGCGGTTGAACTCGGTGAGATGTTGTGTCATCCATGGGTGTTCAATTCTTTCTCGTCGAGTGTCGGATAACTTCACGTGGTGAACACTTCGACTACTAGTGGCATGGCCATGCACTTTTTTATCCGATCTGGCGAGGGCCCGAGACATCTCTCTGTTATGTTAGGAGGACAAATCCCATATCCGACCAGTCACATTCCTCTCCATGTTTCATAGCATACCCAAAAGCTACCTTTATAACTACCCAGTTACGGAGTAGCGTTTGGCAACCCCTAAAAGTGCTATTACACATGTAGAAAACTATCTTGATCTCGGTCTAAGGATTATACATCATCATTGCTTGAGACCAACTAACGACACATAGAATCATAATAATCTCAATAGTGTCTCAAGGTGGGTCTAATCCAACATCATGTTCTCTAACATGTGTCCATATTATTGGTTTGATATCTCCATATCTATGACTCGTGAAACATAGTCATCAACCAATACATATGCTAGTCTATTCATATGTGTCCTCATATGTTTCCGAGGCCGAGGCATTATAAGAATAACTATCGCGAGAAATATATTTAGTTTCACAACCAAGTCACATACTTGATAATAAATATTAACAATATTATTCTAGGAACAAGATAACACATTATCCAATGTCATGAACATAATGAAATATAATCATCTCTATGATTACCTCTAGGGCATATTTCCAACAAAACCATCTGGCTAATGCTACCTAGTGTTGTTTTTGTCATTTGAGTCACTCCTGTGAGTTAGCAAAATGGAAATTCGAGTTCAAGGAAAATCTGATAATAGCATTTTAATTTAGAACAACCTGCTGTGGGAGGTGTTTGAGCTGTAGCCTAAAATGTATCAATTTTGTCCAATAGTTATAACTTTACTGAGTCTAGAATATCAAATAGGCCATTTAAGTGGTTTCACAATTTGAAAGCTGGATTATTAAAGGTTAGTAGCCAGTAGCATTTTATAGAGTAGTAAAGCAATAAGGTGTCTATATGCTGAAGAATTAGTGAGCATTCACTTATTAGCTGAGTGGTGCTTAGGATTGTTAATAGTTAAGTGTCAGTAGGGCTCATTCCATTAAGTTGGTTAGTAGAAGCATGATTAAATCACTTAACTAGTAAGTACAATTTCTTAGTAACTAGCTCTTGGTAATTCAATCCAAAAGAGTAAAATTTATCATAAGTCAAGAATTGAGTTGTCAGTTGAAATCACTTATAGGATCGAACATCTTTTGCTAACAAACCTCCTTATGATAGTAAGATTGTGAGCTATTGTTTTAATCGCTTAACAAATTTGGAGTATGAATTGTAGGGGAAGTTTAGTTAGCAGTCAATCATTTTGAAAACCAATTCTAGAGAGATAGAGCTAACTCTTATACTTTAGCAAATGAATTAGAAAGTATAATTGTTATCTTTTAGCATTTAATCGATAAGAGTAAAATATTTGATAAGCCAAAAGTTGGGTTATTGTTAGTAAGTCGACATTAGATCTTATGCCATAGTTTCAACTTTGCAAATTTATAAGAAATTCTTATGAACACCTGTTAAACTAAAATCTTCACCTAAATGCATCAAAAATCTTTATCTACCTTCTGTATTTATTTCTTATTTGTTGGAGACTTTTTGGAGTTCTGGTGTTTATTCGCTGTTTCTCGCTTTGGCAGTTTTTATCGTTAGATGACGTTGATTGCGAGAGTGACCCTCTGCAGCATAATGAGCATCTCTAGCAAGGCAAAGGCAAGCAGTTTGATCATTTCCCTATTGTCCCATTACTTTAAAGTCTAATATGTTGTTTAACTTGTATGTATGCATTGCTATTTTGTTGTTAAATGATGTCGCTTAGTGATCCTATAGATGCATATCATGTAGGCAAATGTTTATTCTCTACTACTAAGACTAGGATTATCTTGCTGTGATGTAGAGTTCGATGGATGGACTCTTATCACTTAGTAGTTACGTGGTGATGCTTAGAAATGCTTTGATAATGGTAGAAATGGACGGTTGTCGACATTATGTCGATGACCTTGATCACACAAAAATTATTATTCCATTATGTCCATCTTGTGCTTTGTTACTTTGTAAACAAATAAAACAAAATTGTTTCATGACTTGGGCACAATGGATGTTGGTGTGATTGTTGGGTGTGAATGGAATGGTGCCTAGGTCCCCAAGGACCGAGTTACTTGTGTCACTAAGCCAAGCGCTTATATGTGCTAACCACACGAGGGTATTGGGAACCCCTCTTAGCTAAGTACTTTGGGAGGTGTTAATTGTGGGTTGCAGGTGGTTAAAACTGTTTTTATAAGGGAAAGAGCACCCGCAGTTGCTTAGGCTGGGCCGGTGTCTCCTACCTTCCGGGTTGTCGCGACTCTTAATTAGTATCATTCATTGGAAATGCCTCGTAGGACTTAGCCGTGCCGGCATACCAAAGGAAGTGTGCTAAATAGCTTGGCGAAAAGGCAGTCTGACGTGTGGATACATTGGTACACCCCTGCAGGGTTAAAACTATTCGAATAGCCTCGTCCTAGGTTATGGACATGCTTGGTAAGGTCGTGCAAAAACTAGACTACAACATTTAATTAAAACTTGATGGGTTGGTATGAATGGATGTTCATACTATTGTTGTGGTGACTATTGGGTTAGTCACTTCCAGGATTGTTGTTGTCATCTATCTATTGTTATTTTGTTACTTGTCTCGTTGTTACTTGCAAATTAAAAATGAATTGCAAAACTGCTTTGAATCTATTTAAATATTGCAAATAAAAACTTGCTTTATGCTAAAATGAGCCTAAAGCCTTCCACTTAAATAAAGCTTACATGTAGCTAACTATAGTTCTGTTATACTACACATCAGTCTTGCGAGTACATTTTTGTACTCATTTGCTTTGCTTAATAACTTTGTTGTAGAGGAGGTAGAGCCCAAAGGGCTTTACTTTTGTGAGATGTGCTGCAGTTGGGAAGACTAGCTAGGCGGCCCGGTCGGTTGACTTGTGGGCTAAAGGCAAACCTTGTGGCTCTCTTTTGTTTATCGCCATCTTATGGCTTTTGCTTCCGCTGTGTTATCTTTCTTAGCTATTATTTGGCCGATCGGCCCCTTTTGTAATAACTCTCTCTATATTATGTATGTCGTTGTTTTATTCTAGTTCATGCTTTGGTTCTATGTCTTGTATGATATTGATGCACGATTTTGTAAAGGGGTATGTATACTGCATTTCTGGGAAGTATACATATCTCGAAGACACGGGTTATTTTGTTTGTGATGTTAGGGTCAATGGATGACTAAACATTACAAGCTAAATAAACCGGGGTCCTCACAGTATCCACAGAGGTTATAGGCCGGCGGCTGCTGGTGGCACTACAAAAGTAGAATTGATTAGTTCGAGAGGTATTACTACGAACTATTATATAGGATTAATGTGTACTAGCGAATACCGCAAATTTTAGATTGTGTCGCAGGATCCCTCCCTTGCATATCCCTCCTTTTGCAAAGTACATCTTGAACGACCTACGTGATTCCAAGAACTTAGCCTTAGCCATTGCAAAGGAAGGAAAGACTGTACAATAGAGTTATCTATGGGGGAAATGTGTTTACCCATCGATTAATTGTCGGACAATTGTGAAGTCGTGTGTGGCCCTCTTTAGGGAATCTAGGTATATTACCTTGTTCTGTTTTGGTATAATTACAATTAGAATCCAGTGGAACCTACACAGGTATGTCGCCATGGTCATTAAACCTAAATTCGTGTTGCTTATAAAGTACAAATCAACAAGTATAGCCACTAGTGCAGCACTTACTCCTGGTTGTAGGGCAAAAGTATGAATTCCTTGTCACGGTGAGCCAGCAATGACTCCGTCATGTAATCCTCAACGAATTTTGTATTCTCCATGATGGTTTGCCAGGAGACCAAGTGTGGGTCGAGGAAACCTACCAGTGAATTCCTTACTTCGGCTTCACAAATCATGTACACACACACACACAAACAAAAGCAAGGAGTTATATATAACATTTATCGGTATTACATGAACATTGACCGTGATTGCACACACTTATAGTGTCCAGCATCGCATGAGTGAGATGTCGAGGGCATCGAGGTTGAAGAGAAAGAACAAGTCATCGAAGGTCACCGTGAAGACACAGTCTTGACGGTCGTGTTTAAGATGATCCTTCTTGAACTTGACAGTAACACCCGAGCGCCGTTGTTCATCTGTCTTGTTGGCCTGTTCCATGTACCATGTATGCAATCTCGCGCAAGCCAATCTAGGGTAGAGTGGCACTCTACATTCTCAACCAACGGCTCGCCTAGCATGAATTTCTGGGCCAACGGCAAGAAGGGGATATCAGAACAGCAATCGACCATCTTCGATTTGCCCTTGCTGCCTCGTGTTTTAGAGGTCAACTTTACGAGAGTCGATCGAGCACGAGGTATAGATGCATGTGATGGACCGGGCCCTTGTTGCTTCGGTGCAGGTTGCTCCCGTGGACTTGACACCGTTGCAGGACATTCCTGTAAAGTTGACAACGGAGCAGGTAGCTCCAGGCAGATGTCCCTCTTGGGCCACTGGATGAATGTTCCAATGGCTTGCCCTAGAGTCATGACCTCGTTGTTTGGGGAATCTACAGCGGGACAACCGCGAAATTGGCATAAACACCGTCCCCATTCACTTTTGCGTAACCCGGCGTTGGATTTACACCGTGCTCCAAAGCACCAACACTGGATGGATACATCTGGCCCCAATCAGCATCTAGGGCAACGGAGGCATATCTCACTTGGAGCTTGCACTTCATCGCCACATACATAACGATACAAAATTAGCTACTCCAACAGACCTATCAATGGATCGAGCATTCCAGAAATAATAATTATTACTAGGATGTCATCGACAGGAAATCTGTCGTCGCCTTTTGGGGTAGGGTTAGGGTTGGACGCGTAGCTACCCGGAAGTTTGGGGGGCTAGCAAGCACAGTAGGGACAGGGGCTTGCAACTGATTTTCTCTATGCCTTTCCTCAAGGCTCTCCATCTGTCGTCGCGTCTCAGCTCTGACGCGATCATTGATCTCATCTCTGATGGATTCAGTGATCTCATCACTGAGGGATTCACGAATCTCCTCTTGTAGCTTTGCATCGCGCTCAGCTTTGGCTCTCTTCCTACTCCGGTATGACCCAGAGTCCTGTCGGAATCCATCTTTCCATGGAACATAAAGACCAAGACCTCTCGTGCGACCCGGATGCTCTTTGTTTTCCAAGGCTTCAGAGAGCATATCTCTCTCTCTAACTGCTTGGAATAAGCCTTGGGAAGATTGTGCACTTAGCATTCCTTGCAATAGCCCGACATGTCATTTCACTTTTTATGAAGTTATGGAGTAATTACAAACTAGGTAGTTCGATATCTTACCAGGTGCTAGAACACTTCCTCGTCTGTGGGGTTTGGAAAGGAGATGGTCCCCGAAGACATGACAGCTAACCTCGCTCTTAGCCAGTTTCGGGCGCGCTCATCAGGGATCTCGACAAATGGTGGGGAGGCAATCGAAAGGTTTACCTGTTGGTCCTGATCCCTCCATTGCGGGAGTTTACTCGTATACCCAGCGGTGCTAAGTCTGTCGGGGTGCGTGTTTTTTGCATGGAGGGCCGTGTGCGCCGCACTTTCACTCCTAAAATCATCTGTCATCTTCTTCACCATAAAGTCTTTCTATTACTCTTTTAAGAATGGATACTTGTAGAAGGGCCTCAAATCCTTCTCCATGTAGTTCTTGATAAGCATGCTCTTGAAGTTCTTCCACGCTTTGCATGCCTATAGCAACGTGTGTTGTCGCACGGAGATCCGGTGTTGTTCCGAGATCTCGAATGATTTGAAAATATCCGTCATCAGCTCATCTTTCTGAGCTTTGGTCAATTCCTTCCATGAATCGTAGGTGATGTTCACCCGCTCCCGTGCAACTATTCCAACCGTTCTCCGAAATGCGGACGCTGCTTGGCGAGGATTGATAGGGGTCCTAGACTCACCGACCTCTGTGATGATAAATTGGCCCTCGGGCCTTTTCGATATTCCTCTACCGCGCTTGGATATTCCAAAGGACGGCGCATCAGACATATGAGGCGACGATGACGAAGAATGAGTGGAAGACATCGTCACAAGAAATAGAAGTTCTGACACGCATAGACATATTATCATAAGATTCGATCTCTATGTGTATGGGTATACACACCAATTAATAAATAATTGGGATATGTAGGGAAGAAATTAGGACCAATACAATGACATAATTGACATATAAACATGTTAATCCACTAAGTCATTTAAAAGGAATAATATGCTCAACACAAACATCATGTGAACAAATGAAATCAGCATAAAGCTAAGATTTAATATTTTTATATTACTCTTAGAGGTAGAGTGAGCATTCCAATTAGAGCTCAAGTTCAAACCCGATTATCAAAACAATTTCAGTATAAGACTATTATCATCACAGAGCATTCATCTCAAGCCCATCACACCACATTGCAATATATTCTAGTACGTAGTAGTATCAAAACAAATATCATATGAATCACTGACTAAAACAAATACAAATTCCTAAAACAAGTACAACACCTCATACTACTCAGTGTTTGAACGAGATACCAGCGCAATTATCATGAGTCCATGAGGACCATGACAACATGACAGATTATTGATAGAAAGAGTGAGGGAAAGGTGCGTCGGGGTCGGCAACTTGGCATCGGTTACCTTTAGGCGTCGAGGAGAAGGACGAGCAGGGAGCAGTACCGGAGTAGCAGGGCGGCGTCGAAGGGGAGGTGTGTCGGGCTCGGGGGAGGAGGAGGCGACGCGTGCTCGGGGAGGAGGCGGCGAGCTCGGGGGAGGAGGAGGCAACGCGTGCTCGTGCTCAGGGAGGAGGAGGCGGGCTCGAGGCCGAGGCGTGCTGGGCTTTAGGATGAGACGGCGATGACAGGCTCAGGGGAGGATGGAGAGTTGAGAAACTTAATCGTTATCGTTTGAGTGGGGGAAGAGGGCAGACCCTAGAGTCCAAATATAAATAGGGTGGGACATCACAGATGGTTCTAAAGTAGAACCGTCTGTGATAAATAATATCACGGACAATTCTAAAGTAGAACCATCTGTGATGGATGATAATATCACAGACGGTTCCAATAAATAACCGTCTGTGATAGATTGTGTATTACAGGTGGTTCCAATAAATAACCGTTTGTGATATATTGTGTATCACAGACGGTTTGTAGATGAAACCGTCTGTAATATATTATCACAGACGGTTTATAGATGAAACCGACTGTGATATTCTTTTTTATTGGTAAATCTAGTTCTGTTTATTGGCTAGCCTCACGAAATGCTAGCCATGCTCTCTAAAACAAGCAGAAACGCAACAAGTACATGTATACATCCAATTCACATTTATTTCAGAAACAAGCACATTCATTTCACAGTACAAATAAATTAACTCAAATGAACTAAAATTAAACATTCAGAACACATATACACATATTGTTCAATCTTTAAAAATTAGCCCTTCATGATGATCGACGCATATGTAGCTAGTTTCGTCACGTTGTTCTTCCTCGACCCTTATGCCGTTTTCGAAAGGAGGCAACTCGTCAAATTGATTGTATTCTTCCTCGTCCACTACATTCTCAACTCCGACAATCCTCCTTTTTCCATGAAGAACTGCGTGGCGCTTCTTATTTGCCTGGTCGGTTACATAGAAGAATTGAATAACTTGGTTGGCGAGTACGAATGGTTCGTCTTTGTATCCGACACGTTCGATGTCCACAGTAGTGACGCCGTAATTGTCGACCTTCACATGTAGGAGATAAACCGAATGGCACCGAAACAGGGGGATCTTGAAAAGTACGTAGTCGAGCTCCCATATCTCCTCTATGAGCCCATAGTAGGAGCTCCTCAGTGCTCTTTATATCCTGAGCCTGCGTATAGAATGTGTACTCATTTATGTCGTAACCTCGCCATGTCACAACTGTAAATGTTGGCCCTTTTACCAACCATGTCAGCATATCACTTGACGAGCTCCTAGCAAGTCGCTCCTTGAACCATTGGTTGAACGACTATTGTGCTGTCTTGTGATCCAATAAGTCGGCCGCTCCAGATTCTGTTGCCAAAGCATGTCATTGTGCTGGTCAATATACAGGGACACTTTAGTCATGTGTTGCAAGACCGTGAAATGGGCTTGAGCATATGCATCCATATCTGAAGTGATTGCTTTCTTTCCGATGGTCTCAATACCCTCGAGCCTCCACTCATGGCGAGATCAAGGCACACCTATCGGTTCGAACTGAGCTATGTAATCTACGCAGAACTTAATGACCTCTTCGGTTGCATAGCCTTCGATGATGCTGCCCTCCGGCCGAGATCGATTCCGTACATAGGACTTGAGAATTCTCATGAACCTCTCGAACGGGTACATACTACGTAGGAACACGGGCCCATACATCTTTATCTCCCTTACAATGTGAACAATGAAATGGACCATGATATCGAAAAATGACGGAGGGAAATACATATCAAGATCACATAGAGTCCTCACAACCTCGTCCTGCAGAGCATCTAGTCCTTCGGGATCAATGACCTTCTGAGCAATTGTGTTAAAGAAATAACACAACCTCATGATTGTCTCTCGAACCTTGATTGACAAAATACTTCTAATTGCAATAGGAAGCATCTGTGTCATCAGCACATGACAATCATGAGACTTCATGCCAATTAACTTCAAATCTTCCATCGAAACAAGTTTCTTCATGTTGGCGGAGTAACCGGACGGAACTTTCACATCATGCAAGCACTGGCACAGTTCAGTTCTCTCGGCCTTGGACAAAGTGTAACAAGCAGGGGGAAGGTACGTTCGTGCTTTATCGGTCTTTGTCGGTGCTAACTCAGGTCTTACCTCCATATCAACCAAGTCAAGCCATGCGTTGACACATCCTTTGTTTGTCACGAATGTTCAGTAAAAGACCAATTAAGCTGTCACATATATTCTTCTCTACATGCATGATGTCGATGCAATGGTGAACTTCTAGGTGCTTCCAATAAGGTAAGTCTCAAAATACTGATTTCTTCTTTCAGATGTTCTTCTCACGGGTCCTCGATTTACGTCCCTTTTCGAGCACAACATCTAAATCCTTAACCATATCATAGACCTCTTTTCCACTTAAATGCATTAGAGCTGAACTATCCTCCTTCTCTTCGTCAAATTATTTCTTCATTCTGCGGTATGGGTGAGCCTACGGTGATGCATGCACACGGTTTTGCACGAGTGCTTCAGTCACACACTCTCGGTATCATCTAGCGGTGAGTCTGAGCTTTGCCCTTTTGTACTCTAGCAGACGGAGTTGGCAAGCCTTGAGATAATCATTTATGGTGCAGAACAACAAGGAGCGTAAAGTGAAGTTCTCTCGTTTGTATGCATCCCATACTTGTACCCTTCAATCCACAGTTTTTTAAAATCTTCCATCAATGGTGCTAGGTACACATCAATATTATTCCTAGGTTGCTTCGGCCCTTGGATAAGTATCAACAGTAAAATATACTTCCGCTTCATACATGACCAAGGAGGAAGGTTGTAGATACAGAGAGTCACGGGCCAAGTGCTATGTCAGCTGCTCATGTTACCGAAAGGATTCATTTCATCTGTACTCAATCCAAACCTTATATTCCTTGGTTCCGCACCGAAGCCTGAAAACCTCCTATCAATATTTCTCCACTGGGCGGAATCAGCAGGGTGTCTTAGATTTCCGTCATTTTTATGCTCCTCCGAGTGCCAATGCAGCAGTTTTGCATCCTTTGGGTTCGCAAAAAACTGCTTCAAACAGGGAATTACAAGAAGATACCACGCCAGCTTAGCAGGAGGTCCTTTCTTCACCTCGATTCCCTCGCCGTCATCTGATTGATTCTTACGCTTGTATCGGGATGCGTTGCACACCGAACATATATGCATGTTTACATACTCGTTACGGTAGAAGACACAGTCGTTCGGACATGCATGTATTCTTTTTACTTCCATTCTCAATGGACAAAGAACCTTCTTGGCTTTGTAGGTGGTTTTGGGCAACTCGTTTCCCTCCAGAAGTATGTTCGCTAAGACACCTAACAGCGCCGTGAAACTCTTGTCGAACTAATCGTTGATTGCCTTCAATTTCAGTAGTTCGAGCACGGATGATAACCTTGTGTATTCCAGCTTGCAGCCCGAGAACAAAGGTTTCTCCGAGTCCTCCATCAAGCCCTAGAATTTAACATACTCCCTCTCAACATAGTGCTCTTCTGCATCGCGAAGCATCTGATCTAGATTGTCATCGTGCAGCCTATCCGAATCGGAACCACAATCGACATCATCCGGCGGCATATCATTGACTTCATCGGCGATGTCGTTATTACTACCTTCCTGTATATTATACTCTTCACCATGATTGGTCCAACGTGTATAGACATTTTTGAAACCCCTTTGAATCAAGTGTGCTTCGATCTACGCTCAGTTCTTACACATCTTTAGATTCTCGTAGTCAATGCATGGATAGTGCATATATTCCACCCCCTTATTCAATATATCCTCCTCGGCAGCTCTTGTAAAAGCAGACACGTCATTAATGTACTCTTCACTCACACGGTTGCGGCGTCGTCGACTTCGGTCCATCTACGACGCATATAACATTTGGTGTTAAATATTGAATTAATTAATTAGTATACTATAGATGCAACTTTTGATATGTCATTTGAAATATGTATTTCTAATAAACTGAAAAAACACCAATGCACCCTAGGGGTAGGTTGTTCATCATAAACATATTATAGATAGCTCATGCCCAACTTCAAATGGCAAGAAGCTAGCATTGCAACACTTGCAAAACAACACAAAAAGCTAGATCTAAACCATATTCAATTCTCTCTTTATCGATCTAAACTATCTTCAATTCTCTCTTTCCCAAGCTAGATCTAGAATATAATGCAAGGAGCAAATTAATTACGTACTAACCATTGATAGTCAAGAACAAATTACCAAATCCGCGCGGTCTCCTTTCACCAAATCGCCTCAAAGCCCCACCTCCAGCAGCAGCATCGAGAACAGAGCAGGAATTTAAGATAGATCAATCTGTGAGGGTTGGCCTCCAGCAGCAGCAGCAAGAACAGAGCAGGAATTTAAGACAGATCGATCTGTGAGAGTCAGGTCTGTAATAAATGTGATTATTATAGACGGTTTTTAATACAAACCATCTGTGAAGAGGGCGGGAAGTCAGATGGTTCATGTTAAAAACCGTCTGTGAAGTATCACAGACGGTTCTGAACAAGAACCATCTGTGATATTACCTCTTCACGGACGGTTCTTAGCGCCGAAAGGAACACAGACGGTCGCTAACCAAAACTGTCTGTGATTGTCTTTAATACAGACGGTTTTGGTCAACCGTCTGTGATGAGGCGTCCAGTATTTGCTTTTTTGTAGTAGTGAATAATGCATTAGTTAAATTCTTAATTTTCAATCTCATAGATTGTATTTCATTTTGCTTCCCATTTATATTCGTGTATGGGATGGACTCAAGCTAGCATGACCCATTATATTCTTAGTATTCGTGTATGGGCTGGACTCAGGCCAGAACGACGCCACGATCCATTATATTCTTAGTGCTACTTGTTGTACGCATACACACTAACACAGAGGCTACTACTACTATACTACTCTAACATTGTTGGAGCCGGTTTTTTTTTACAAAAGTAGTCGTTCTCGTGTCATATTGACAAAAATAGCATCATGGACGTGCCAGTGACCGACATGTGTCCAAAACCATGTATCTGGCACCCGAATTCAACCTCCACTGCTCATCTGCCGCCCAGACCTACCTCCTCCCACCACGTGGTCGCTGTCGCTCTCCTGACGTACAGACATGCCTTGTTCGTGCACCTATCACCCGGACACGGCCTTGTCTACACCTCCCTGTCCAGGACGCGCCCTGAGCATACTCATCTTTGGCAGCACAAGACTGGCAAGAAGTAGCAGTCTTCAGTGTCATAGACTCTAGAGGGCCAGCGATATGAGTGAAAGCACTGTAATACTCCTCCACTGTCTAATCCTGCTGTTGCTGAATACTATGATGGTTTTTGAGCAATGTGAAGCGGAGAGCACCATTGGACTGAACATATCTCTTCTCAAAGTATATCCACATCTGCTTGGCTGAAGTATGATACTGAGGACTCATCCTCAAAGAAACATCAACACTTAGAACAAGGCCAGTCAAGACACGATCATCCTCTTTCTGCCAAACCTTTACTACCTCAACATCAACCTTCTTCGGATAAGGAGGATCATCCATCAAATGATAGGCCAAACCATAACCCTTAAGAGTAGTCTTGACTGAGAAAGCCCATGCTCGGTAGTTCAACCCATCGAGCTTGATGTCTATGAACACAATAAATGAACTATCCCCAAACATTGAGTCAGATTTGGCCATACCACACAAAGAATACTGAACAACAAGTACTAATCACGATGAAATGCGGATCAACAAAGCAACAATAGTGGCAGTACAATAATAAGCAACAATAATCAAGCACATCAACATCGGCAACAGTAACCAAGTCAAGCAGATCAGGTGCAAACCACGAGGTCGCCGGTGCAGCAAACAAGCTCCTGGTGTGGATCCGGTGGTGCAAAAGACGCGGTGAAGCCTCCAGGTGAAGCAGAAGGGGCAAGCCGACTTCATGCGCAGAGGAGGTTGGCGAAGAACGAGGCGGCTCGACCTCTGGGCGGAGGACCCATGTGAAACATTGAGGAGGCCGATTAGAGGGGGGGTGAATAGGCGGTTTTTGAAAACCTTTTGGCTAAAATCGAGTTTTATGCAGAATTGTAAATCAATTCGGTTTTGCCCAATTAAAATCTAAATCAACTAATCTTTACTAAGTGCACCAACAATATAAGACTATTGATAATGATAGCAATCATACAAACATATGTAAGCAATTTAATTCTAAGAATGCAAATTGCACAAAGTAAACCACAAGAGAGCAAACCACAATGACATAAGGACGTTTTACCGTGGTGTTCGGAGACTTGCTGGTCTCCTCTAATCCACGTTGAGGTAAGCCCAAACTAATTGGACTGGCTCCACAAATTAAGCCAAACACCTCAATTCCACTAATGGTAGCTCTTTTCCGTTCCGGGTAGGTGAGCTCTAACCTTCACAACATACTGGGCCTTCTCACAAGCTTCTTGAGAAGATCACTGGACCACAACGCCTCTACGCCGTCTAGGTGTCGGCAAACACCAAGAGTAATAAGTCAAGCCCCTTGCTTGACTCTCACCACGTGCAACGAATGCACAAGCTCAAGTGGATACGAAATCCACCTCTAGATGCAACACATGCAACTAGAGACCTCTTTCCTTGCTCACAAGGTGCAACACATGCACAATTCAGAGGAGAAGCTCACACTAGCTCAAGTAAGTGAAATAAGATGCCAAAGATTGTCTCTCAACCAGCCAAGATGGGTATTTATAGCCCACACACAAAAAATAGCCATTGGGAGCAGAAATCCCCAAAAATCAGGATTTACGGCAGTACCGCTGTACAAACCCCAGTACTACCATTTTTACTGTTCAACAGTCGAAACGAGTGTATTAAATGCTCAAAAACTTGCTGTTGAAAGTTTGGTGCGGTACTACCACACTCACAAGGGCCGGTACTACCACTCGGCGGTAGTACCACTCTTTTCAGGCGGTATTACCACAACCCAATTTCAGTACAGATGATACTCGGAAAAAAATGTCACAACTTTTGACTCCGATATCAGAATTGAGTGATCTTGGACTCTATGGAAAGCTTATTCAGATGGCTACACAACCCATCTATGTGATTGATCTTAAACATATTTGATCAAATAAAAAGGCACAACTCTAAAGAGTCACTACCATGGTCTAAGTCCAAAGAAATAGCAACAAGCAATCTTAGACCATGCCAAGGGAAAATGCACGAATCCCAACAATTTGCAAAACACATTTGCAAACTTAGAACGTGCCACGAGGAGTAGGTACATGGACTTCAACCATTTGGAAAACACATTTGTAAAGTATAGTAACATGCTACAAGAATTAGATGCATGAGTCTCAGCTATTTGCAAAACACATTCGCAAATAATAGCATCATGCTATGGAGAGATAGAGCAAGCGAGATTGAGCTATCAACACATGATAAGACTCAAGCTACTAGACAAGACCCCTCTTAATAGTACGACAATCCTATACTAGCAATTTTGGACACCCTAAAATTATCACATGTTGTAGCCTTCGGATCACACCCCCGTAGCTCCAACATGCATCATCCATCTTTGATCTCCACGCGCCCCAACTCGAGCTCGACCGTCTCCTCTGGTATCCTTGACCCTCTGGACCATGACTTCGTACCAAGCCATCTCCCGGTCACCACCGTAGACCACGATCGCCTCCGAGTTACCCTGCACATGCAAAGACCAAAACACCATCTTTTCTCGGCACAAGTTTTTCCCAACTTGACCGACATTAGTCCACACACACCACACACCTCAATTAACATCAGTACTCAACATTGTCAATTATTCATCAACTAAAATATACTAGACTTAGCCACATGGTCTAACAATCTCCCCCTTGATGAATACATTGACAATACTTCAAAATTGTGAGTTGAATTTTGAAAGAAAAGAAATTTGCAAAAAGAAAGTTTCAAAGCTGCAAAGCAAACTTCAAAATCACAGCTGAAAAACTCCCCCTCAAGACAAGGAAAGCAAATTTCTCCTATTTTTTTTTTCAAATTCTCCCATTTTTCTCCCCCTTTGGTAATGGAATCATCAAGAACTTCAGAAAAGGAATAATTCTAAAACAAGGGAGCAAGGAGAGTAAAAATCAAGAAGCTTTGTAGATTATGCAAATCAATTTAATGAAGTAACCAAGCCATCTTGTTGAGTAGAGCTTAACAGGATCATATAAAATCATTTATCATGTAGCAAAGATAAGACAAGTCAGTATGACTTGAAGGATGATTATGCAATTTTAACTTAATGATAGGCATCTCAACAATGACTAAACCGATCATAAGCACCACAAAAAGATATCACCAAGAAAAGTGAGAGCCTAACAGTGAGACACAAGTTAAATCTAGATGAGCTAGCAGTCTCATATAGCACCATATTACTTCACTTTTAATTCTTATTTGCATGTAGCATGCTTGGAGCATACTTCTTTTCCTTTTAGCACTTTTGTGTGCATATTTTTCCTTTTGAATATACATAGTTATGTATGGCATGCTTGAAACATACTTCTTTTCATTTGAGCACTTTTGTGTGCATATTTTTGTTCTTTCGAATACACAACTATGTATGGCATGCTTGAAGCATACATCTTTTCATTTTCCTTTTCTCAACCCTTTATTATACACACACACACACACACACACACATATATATATATAACATGCCAAATTGAGTGAGCACAACAGGATTGCAATGAGAGACATACTTACTACAAATCCAAGATTTAAAAAGACTCACAAACAAACTCATCTTTTTCCATGGACATCTCCAAGTGATAACAATAATCAATCTAGTAAAAGTGTTCAGCCATGTCATGCTTTAGTTCTAATGTAACAAGTTTATTAAAACCAGTCAAGATCAAGGCTACACAGCACATGAATAAATATGATAAAGAAAGCTCTACAACTCATTCGATTTCAATAGCTTGGACTTGATGAATATTTTTGACAAGAATAATAATCAAAGCTTCTGAACTTTTAAACCCAAACTCCCCCCTTAGAATAAGCTCATAGGATGCAACACACCCAATTCACTTCGCAAAAGGGCAAACCTAGCAGAATCAAGTGGTTTTGTAAAAATATCAGCAACTTGAGACTCTGTATCAATAAAATGCAAAACAACATCTCCCTTTTCCACATGGTCTCTAAGAAAATGATACCGAATATCAATGTGCTTGGTTCTTGAATGTTGCACAGGATTTTTAGCAATAGAAATAGCACTAGTATTATCACAGAAAAGAGGAACACTATCCAGATTTAAGCCAAAATCCTTAAGAGTATAAATCATCCAAAGCAATTGAGAGCAACAAGAAGCAGCAGCTACATATTCAGCCTTAGTTGTGGAAAGTGCAACAGATAATTATTTTCTAGAAGCCCATGACACAAGAGATGTGCCTAAGAAGTGACTTACATCTTGGGGTTCAAATGAAGAAACAAAAGCAGCATGAGCATATGAAGCATCGAAGTTATACCTGTTGTGAAGAACTCTCTCATCTAACTCACCAATCATTTGTTCAAGAGGATGACGTCGTTGAATATGCAAAGGAGCCTATGGAGTCGGTGGTGACATAGGTGTAGCAGTAGTGGCCTCTACCTCATTGGAGGTAGGAGCAGAGCCACTAATTGTAGACTCCATCGGTGTAGATACGTTTGTCGTAGTGTGAATCGGGGTTACCCTTTCATCATCGTTAGAGTCATAGAAGATGTCTTCAGGTGCATCATTTCCTGTATACCTGCATTGTCGGGTCTAGTACTAGGACTAGCTTCATCAAAAGTAACCTCGCAGGTCTCAGCAATTTTGTTAGTTTCTAAGTTGAGTACACGATAACCTCGAGTGTGAGCTGCATATCTAAGAAAAATACCATCTGAGGATCTAGATTCAAATTTATCAAGATTTTCATGTTTAAGAATAAAACATCGACAACTAAACACCCTCAAATGAGAAATCTTAGGAGAATGACCAAAATGAAGTTCATAGAAAGTCTTATGCAATTTAGCTCGCAAAAAATACTCTATTAGAAATATAACAAGCAGTGGAAATAGCTTCAGCCCAATACTTCTTAGGTGTAGCATGTTCATTTAACATCGTTCTAGCCATCTCAACCAAAGTCCTATTTTTACGTTCTACAACACCGTTTTGTTGTGGCACACGAGCTGAAGAGAATTGATGATCTAAACCTTTTTCAGTACAAAAAGAAGCAAATAATGTGTTCTTGAATTCAGTTCCATTATCACTTCTAATTACTCTAAGTGCCCCTTGGGAGTTTAGTGGCAAGTCTAAGGACAAGCTCTCTAAAGTGACCAAAAACTTCGTCCTTAGATGCCATGAAAAAGACCCAAGAGTATCTAGAGTAATCATCAACAATAAGAAGAACATACAATTTACCTCCAGCTGACTGAACTCTAGCAGGCCCTACAGTGTCCATGTGCAACAACTGACCAGGTGCATCAATCATAACAAGTGTGAGTGGAGGATGTGATTCAGAAACCATCTTATCGTGACGACAGGGTGAACAAACAAAATCCATAGATCTTTCAATTTTAAGATTAGGTAATCCTCTAACAAGATTCATATTACTGATACGAGCAAGATGATCAAAACCAATATGACCTAATCTACGGTGCCAGTGAAATAAATCTTTAGAAACAGATGAAACAAGACACCTAAGATCAGAAGATGATGAAAAAGAAAAGTCACCCTTAAACAAATGACCAACTCGAATAATTTTGCACACTAGATCGCCGGATGAATCTAAAATGCAACAAGAATGCTTTTTAAAGCTTACCTCAAGATTATCATCTATCAACTGTGAAACGGAAAGCAAATTATAGCTCAATTTACTGACAAGGGCCATATCTTTTAAAATGAACTTGTCGTTGACACGCATAGTACCATTTGCAAGAACTCGTCCTTGAGCATTGTCCCCAAAAGTGATCATTTCATCACCGGTGGCATGAGTGAGGGAGGAGAACCATCGTGAGTCTCCGGTCATATGGCGAGAGCAACCGGAGTCATTGAACCATATGTTCTCCTTCCGCTTGCAACGAGTCTACAAAGCATGAACAATCGTCGATATCTTAGTACTGGGGTTAGTGAGTAAGGATTTAGGTACATAGTACTGAGATATGCGATGAACAGGAGTAACAAAACTAGAACAAGAAACATGTGTGCGTGAGTGATCAGAACGCCAAAAAGAGGCCTGTCTAACTGCTCCTTGAAATGCAGGCAATGCTGAACGAGAATTATTTGAATTATAACCCAAACCAGCATGTGAACCAGATTTAAAATCATCATAAAAGTTCTCTAAAAACCTAGCTTTCGCATTAGTTCTAGGAACAACAAAAGTGGATGCACGTTTTTGTTTTAATGCATTTAATCTTTCCTTTTTCTCTTTCTTGGCTTTTCGAAAGCAAAATTGAACCAGATGACCCTCTCTACCACAATGAATGCAATGATACTTGTCTTGATAAGAAGTTGCAGCTTTTTCCTTTAGAATATTCACTTTAGTAGATGGGTCCTTTGCAATACCAGCAGATTTAAACACAATTTGTTTTGGTTCAGATTTTACTTCAAATTTTCTAAGTTCAAGAAGCTTGATAATCTCAGGAGGATTATTCTTGGCATGCTCAAAAAAATTAAATCCTAGACCTTGACTTTTAACACTCACTTTTGACTTGTCTAGGATCATGTTCAAATTTTTCTTACCAAAGGAAAATCTCTCTAAAGTGTCCTTAAGATACTCATTTTCTTTAGCTAGAGTAGGACAAGTTGTGCACTTAACAGATTCATTCACAGTTTTCTTAGAAACACTAGACTAAGCCAATCTCTCTTTTTCAGCACCATCATTTAGTTGTCTAGTCAAAGTTTCTATCTCTATTGTAAGTTTAGGACAGTTAGAGCAAGAAGCTATCTCATGATAAAGTATCTGTTGAATTGTTTCCTGAGAAGTATTAAGTCTAGCTTCTAGCAATTCACAATTAGAGCAAGTTTTATTTTGAGCATTTGACATACTTGACTCTAAACAAGTAGAACTAGACTTGAGCTTTTCAATTTCATCATATGCAAGTTTTAACTTTTCATCACAAGAGTCATGTGCTAGTCTTAACTCATCAAATTTAGTATGTATTGACCTAGCAGTCTCCAATTTAGAAAATAAAACTTGGCAAGACTCACAAGATTCATCATCAAGAATAGAAGCTTTAAGTCTATCAATTCCAGAATTTAAGTTCTCAACAACAATATCATGTTTCTTTATTTTCTTTTTATACTTTTTGAGCTCATCTGTCAACCTAAGCACAAAGACGAGATAAATCAGTATAAGAGGGTTTTACCTCATCGGGATCCTTTGAGAGATCATCATTGTTAAGCTCCTCACTGCTTGCCATAAAACACATCCCTGTGAAGTCCACATCCTTTGCCTTCTTGCCGTTGTCCTCATCATCGCTTCTATAATCAACATCACTCAAATCAATCTCATCTAGTGCTGAGAGCACCTTGTGGACTGTCCTACGATAGTTGTGCTTCTTGCTTGGATCGATCTTGAATTTAGAGTGACGAGTTGGTACTTTGTCATCTTTTACCTCCTTACTCCTCAGTTTGGGATAGTTCATCTTTACGTGATTTAGCTCACCACATTCATAGCATCTGATAGGACCACCTCTCCGCCTTGATCTGATGTTGTTAATTGCCTTGGTCACCCTGTTGGAGAATAGTACAAGCTGCTCTTCTGAAATCTCCTCTAACTGTTCATCTGTAGAAGAAAACAAAACAAACACAAGACAAGAACTCGAAGAAGCAGCCTGCATGGGATTAGTCATAAGAGCTAAAGAGGAAGATTTATCAATCTTAGATGGCACAGCTTCCATCTCATAGGTGATGTGGAGGAGAGAAGGTGGAGTTGTTTCTAGATGAAGAAACTAGCAAATTGTTAATACCAAGACACAAGAAACAACCAAATACTCTATTGGAGACTTACTTGTTACCTAAAAACGCGTTTTGTGGGTCTCACTGTCTTAAAGCAAAATATACACTAGATCATTTGTGCAGCCTGACTTTATTATTGATATGATAAATGAGCTAAAACATGTAGGCCACAAAGTTGTACTTCATTATTGATCATCAAAAAACATGCACACTTGTAGCAATTAAAGTCTTACACACAAGCTCAAGAAACAATCCATTGGAAGACTTGTTTCTTTTTATTAGATTGAGTACTCTTTCTCCTCTTAGTAACAAGCTAAGAAACAAACTATTGTAGATGCTCTAAAAATCTCACCTAACAGCAAAACAATTTATCTCGTGCAGGAAGTACGATGGCCATCAAAACACCTGACAATGTTAGATTAATTCAACTCTCAAAGCACATGGAGAATCTCAAGGTTTTGACATGCCCAAGCAAAAACTCCAGCCGCGCCGAAGCCAACCAAAACAGCAGCCAACCTGCCGCCGCCAGCCGAGAGCACCAAAAACCCTCGGATCAAAATCTATTTTTCTGTCTACGGAACACGCGCATTCACAGCCGCCACTGCTCCTTCTGCAATCTGCTTCAAAGCCACGCCCCCAACCGGGCAGCCGCCGCCAGCTATATATCACGTCCAGACCTAGGAATAAAAACCGACTAGAACTCCTATACGTGTTTTCCACGTACACGTATAGCCAATAGTCTTAAGGCCCAAAACATGGGATTTGACACCAAATTACACAACTAATTTTGGACACCCTAAAATTATCACATGTTGTAGCCTCCGGACCACACCCCCGTAGCTCCAACACGCATCATCCATCTTTGATCTCCACGCGCCCCAACTCGAGCTCGACCGTCTCCTCTGGCATCCTCGACCCTTTGAACCATGACTTCGCACCAAGCCATCTCCCAGTCACCACCGTAGACCACGATCGCCTCCAAGTTACCCTGCACATGCAAAGACCAAAACACCATCTTTTCTCGACACAAGTTTTTCCCAACTTGACCGACATTAGTCCACACACGCCACACGCCTCAAATAACATCAGTACTCAACATTGTCAATTATTCATCAACTAAAATATACTAGACCTAGCCACATGGTCTAACAGTACTTGATGGTAGCTAGCAAAGATAACAAGGATCAACTTGGCTTTGGGGATAAAAGAGAATGCCTAACGAAATTGGAAATCAGCAATTTGGATAAATCAGACAAGTCTCTTTAGGTCCGGTCAGACCGGCGGCAAAGATGCGGTTAGACCGTTGGGGATCAGTCGTATCGCTGAGGAGATGTAGTCGTACCGGGATGCAATAGAATGCATGCTAAGGATTGAAATTTTGAGGAGAAGTTAGATATCATGTTGTAGTTTGCTCCAAAATTTTCACAAAGAAACAGAAACTACTTTTGGAGCATTTCCAACTATATGCCGAAGTTAAAACTCTTTCGAAGATAGTTTTTAACAAATTATACTTTCATTTATCAAAACAAGCTCATTTTCAATAAATTTCTTCAAGATTGCAAAATAAGCATGTGATGGTGTTTTTAACATCCATTTGCATGTATGAGTTTGAAATACCCTTATGAGCCAATATATGTTAATAATTTTAGCTTAATTGGCAAAACTCACTTAAGTGCTAGAAAGTGACCACTTTGGTCAAAATAGTATTTTCGATGAGTTTCGAAATCAAATAACTTTTGCTAGGTTGGTCTTTTGGAAATATTTTGAATACCAAAAAGGTTTAGAATAGCCAACTCTAGAATGTTCCTTTTGGGATAGTTTTCAAATTTCATTTAGAATAGATTTTACACAAAAACAAGATACTATAATCTAGAATTTTGGCTAGAAACTCATTTTCTCGTAAAATAGGTTTTTCTTGAGTCAAAACCTTTGGGAAACAATTGAAAAACATTTTTATACATTTGTCAACTAGTTTTTCAAAGATATACTAATAATTTCCAATTTTTTACTTTTGGCTAAATGGCTCAATTTTGAAAATCAATACTAGCACTTAATCAATTTGGGCACACTTAGGGATGTGATATACATGATTATGATTTAGCACTCCCCCTTCATGTGCCACACCCATCTTGCTCAAGATTTCAATAATGAAGCTATTGGACAAGAGCAAGAACACATTTTAAAGAAGGATTTTCATGAATGCAATGCAACCTACACAAGGCATAAATGGCTAAATACTTCAATGTAAATACTTGTTATCGAAATAGCACTGGCTTATGATATGGCATGATCATCCTCAAGCTTGGCTCCAATTTTGCATATGGTGGATTCCACCTCTTCATGTGAGACAAACCTCCAATGCCTTTCCAAGTACCTATTTAAGCATTTAGGCGCGTTTTCGTACACAAACTCGGTTGGGTCCTTGAATGTTAGTCACAAGAGATTTAGGCACCCATATGGCCTTAGCAATAATCTTTGGCGAACTAACAATTCTAGCAAACACATTGTCATTCTTTTCTAGCAAACACATTGTCATTCTTATCATTCCTAAGCAAATAATCATTATTATAAATAATAGGCTTAGGAGAGATACCTTTAGGACAATTCTTACTAAAATGTCCCTTCTCCCGGCAATTGTAGCAAGTTTGATATTTTCTTCCATCCTTTGTCTTCTTATCTTGCTTATTGCCGGCTTGCCTTTTCTTTGATGATATTTGCTTGTCATTCATCTTGTTTGGGCACACCGAGGCAAAGTGACCATTCTCATGACAATCAAAGCACTTGATATTCTTCGTGTGTCTTGCATTGTGCCTTGTCTTGCTATTCTCCTTTTTCTTTGGAGTAAAGCTAATTCCACTCTTATCTTGCAAGCATCTTTGCTTGCTCAATTCTTGAGATTGCCTACTTCATTGAACACCACTACACTTAAAGCACCAAATAAAGCGTTAATTGCTTGAGCATCGAGATGCGAGAATTTCTCTTCCTCAATGGTTGGAGCAAGCAGATCCTTTAGAGTAGAAAACCCACATCTACGATCCGCCATATTTTAGGGCGCATGGTCTTAAAATAACAAGATATGCGGATTTTTCAAATATCATAATTCGTGCTATCAAATAGAGGGGTATCACCAAGATGCACTATATCATTAGTCGTCATCATTTACTCTCTAGGCGGTGAAGCCTAATAAAATGAGAGGCCAAACTCTGATACCACTTGTAAGATCGAGGAGGCCGACTAGAGCGGGGTGAATAAGCGGTTTTTAAAAACCTTTTGGCTAAAACCGAGTTTTATGCGGAACTGTAAATCAATTTGGTTTTACCCAATTAAAACCTAAATCAAATAGTGTTTACTAAGTGCACCAACAATATACGACTATTGATAATGATAGAAATCATAAAAACACATGTAAGCAATTTAATTCTAAGAATGTAAATTGCACAAAGTAAATCACAAGAAAGCAAACCACAATGACACAAGGACGTTTTACCGTAGTGTTTGGAGACTTGCCGGTCTCCCCTAATCCACGTTGAGGTAAGCCCAAACTAATTGGACCGGCTCTACGAATTAAGCCAAACACCTCAATTCCACTAGTAGTAGCTCTTTTCTGCTTCGGGTAGGTGAGCTCCAACCTTCTGTCTGGGGACCTTCTCACAAGCTTCTTGAGAAGATCACTGGACCACAACGCCTCCACGCCATCTAGGTGCTTACAAACATCAAGAGTAATAAGCCAAGAACCTTGCTTGACTCTCACCACATGCAACGAATGTACAAGCTCAAGTGGATACGAAATCCACCTCTAGATGCAACACATGCAACTAGAGACCTCTCTCCTTGCTCACAAGGTGCAACACATGCACAATTGAGAGGAGAAGCTCACACTAGTTCAAGTGAGTGAAATGGGATGCCAAAGACTGTCTCTCAACCGGCCAAGGTGGGTATTTATAGCCCACACACAAAAAGTAGCTGTTGGGAGCTGAAATCCCTAAAAATCAGGATTTGCGATAGTACCGCTGTACAAACCCCGGTACTATCGTTTTTACTGTTCAACGGTTGGAACGGGTGTATTAAATGCTCAAAAACTAGTCGTTGAAAGTTTGGTACGGTACTACCACACTCACAAGGGCCGGTACTATCGCTCGGCGATAGTACCACTCTTTTTGGGCGGTATTACCGTAGCCCAATTTCAACACAAACGATACTCGGAAAAAAGGTCATAACTTTTGACTCCGATGTCGGAATTGAGTGATCTTGGATTCTATGGAAAGCTTATTTACAGGTCTACACAACCCACCTATTTGATTAATCTCAAATACATTTGATCAAATAAAAAGTAAAACTCTAAAGAGTCACTATCATAGTACCGCTTACCATATGCGGTCATACCGATTTCCACTGAAATTCTTCCAGAAGCTTTTCGAAATGCAATGCATGACTCCTTTATATTGAGTCATGTCAATCTTTTATCATCTCTACATTTCCTTATCATGTCATCATTCAAACTTCGGGACTAAGCCTTAAAAACATCTTAGCACACACATTAGTCCCACAACACAATTGTAAATAATTGAATATAAAGCAATTTGAGTATATATGAACTACATAAGTTTTATATACTCAAAGGATATGTTTCAAAGTAGAGATCCCCAATATATGTGGATAAAGAAATATAGATCAATTCTAATGAAACCACAAAACATAGAGTGAACTCCTCCTAAATGTGTGCATACACGAATGTATAATAAAAACATAAGCACATATTCAAATTAGACTTTTAGTGGAGTTTAACCTATACTTTGGATCCGAGGAACGCAACAAGATATAAGAATATGATGTCAAGTGCATACCTCCATGATTTTCACCTTTTCATCCAAATAAGACTACACAATATGTATATCAATAGAAGTGTTAGTCGCACATATAGATTTGTCATTAATCACCAAAATACTCCATTAACTCATAATGACGGGTCTAGATTCTTCACCACAGGCGGCGCAAATCAGGAGAGGCGGGGCTCCGGCGGCACAGATCCAGAGGCAGGACAACCTCGTGAGCAGAGGAAGTTGGTGAAGAACGAGGCGGCTCGACCTCAGGGCGGAGGATCCACGGGCGGTGCAATGCTTCGGCGGCACAGATCCAGAGATGAGACGGCGATGCCAAGTGGTTAAGATGAGGCCGCGCTTCAGGCGCCAGATCCAGAATGGATCGGCGAGGTGGCGGCGAGAGCAGTGGCTCGTAGCAAGAAACGGAAGTGAGAAGAGCGAGGAGCGAAGTCAGCGCAGCTTAGGCCCACCAGCCCTTGTAGGAGACGACGCTAGCAGAAGACGGCACGGTAGATTAGGAAAGGGCTAGGGTTAGGGTTAAATGGCTCTGATACCATGTTAGAAAAAGGAGATAGTGCTTTTGCTATTCACAATCGGCGCTTATTCATTAGTTACATGGGCCTCATGATATATATATATATATATATATATATATATATATATATATATATATATATATATATATAGAGAGAGAGAGAGAGAGAGAGAGAGAGATGTTACATGGGTCTCATGGGCTACATAGGCCAAGAGAGACAGAGAGAAAATGGATAATATACAACACTCTTAACAATTCCACATCTCTTCTACTGTTTGGGTACTATTTTTTATCCTCGGAGAAAATTAGCAGATCTGAAGGGCGCTTACAAGGGAATTACGAGAGCATTTGATATTGATTCTTTTTAGGCATACACTCACATTCATGACGAGTTTTTTTCGAGTTTTCAATTTGTATTATGAAATATTTGGCAGCACAAGTCAATCGAGAACAAGTGCTTCAACAACGCAACATGGACATCGCAATTTGAGCGCTTCCAACGTGTGGAAGAAGCTGAAAGGCTAGATATCCAGTTCGACCTCTCATGCGCCGAGCAAGTCACAATGTAATCCAAGAGTAGAGATCAACTATTACCTCAACACACCTTTTGTGGACACCGAGCTTGATCTCGTGGAGGGCAATGATGTCAACCTCTTGTTATGATGGAAGAACCACCCGCGTATTTATCTCGTGTTGTCACATGTTGCAAGAGATGTACTTATGGTTCTGGTGTCGAATGCCTCATCAGAAATCACTTTCAGTTCGGTAGGGAGGATACTTGAGCCAAGGAGGTTGCCTCTCACCCCTGAGATGGTTGAGGGCATTGAGGCACTCGCATGCCTCAAAGACAGGGAGAGCACAGATGAATAGACGCAACATTAGCTCGAGGATCCAGAGATCGCTGAGGTGATAGCCGACCTAGAGAATCTCGATGTCAACCAGTCTATGTATTTCAGTATGTGTATGTAGTTATTGTACTGTTTTGCTTATCGGGGGTATCCCACACTTGGGTGCAAGGTTTTTAACAAGGCAATAACTTTGTATAAATTTAGTTCCTCCCCCCCCCAAAAAAAATACTTTTCCTAATGATCTGGATGTAACTTAAAACACTTGTCAACAAGATGACCAGTCCTCTTGCAATGAGAATATACCAGCACTCCTGTGGGTATCACTTTGATAGATCCAGACCGCTTTGAGAGACCCAGGATAGCATGTGGTGAGGATCTTGAGGTAGGCATAAACGATCAAACTAGAAAGCACCTTAGTCAAAGTTGATGGAGTGGGATAGTTGAGTAACTGAGTACGAACAGGCTTAAACTCTGATCGAAGTCCCTTCACAAATTGATACATGAGTGTTTGCTGAGCATACTCATCTTTGGCAACACATGACTGGCAAGCAGTAGTAGCCTTCGGTGTCATAGACTCTAGAGGACCAGTGATATGAGTGAAAGCACTATAATACTCCTCCACTGACTGATCCGGCTGTTGCTAAATACTATGAAGGTTCTATAGCAATGTGAAGCAAAGAGCACCACTGGACTAAACATATCTCTTCTCAAAGTATGTCCACATCTGCTTGGCTAAAGTATGATACTCAAGACTCATCCTCAAATAGACATCAACACTCAGAACAAGGCCAGTCATGACACGATCATTCTCTTTCTGGCAAGCCTTTACTGTCTCAACATCAACCTTCTTTGGATTAGGAGGATCATCAATCAAGTGAGAGGCCAAACCATAACTCCTAAGAGTAGTCTTGACTAAGAAAGCCCATGCCCGGTAGTTCAACCCATCAAGCTTGATGTCCGTGAATACGAGAGATGAACTGCCCCGAAACATTGAGTCAGATTTTGCCATCTTGAAGGACCACAACCACACGACAGTACTAAGCACGGCAGAGCACTAATGCATCAGTAGCAGCACCAATATAGCAGGACATGACAGTAGTACAACAACAGGGCAGAAGCAGCAATATTAAGTATAGGATCTGATCCTCAAGACCTGTGCGCATAAGTAGCAGAGGATGAAGACCTGAGCGCCAGATCTGATCCTCAAGCCAGTGAAGATGGAGTCCTGAGCACCTGATCTTCACTCGAGAGGGAGCAGAGGAGGTGGAGTGCGCGAGGACGAGCTCCCCGCTAGCAGAAGACGGCGGCGGTGGAATCAAGGGCTAGGGTTAGGGTTGAAGAGCTCTGATACCATGTTAGACTTTGGAAGAGTGATTTTGCTATTCACAACTATGCATCTTATTCATTAATAAGGGATTATATATAGAGAAGTTTACATAGGCCTCATGGGCTACATATGCCACATGAGCTAAGAGAAAGAGAGAATATACAACACTCTTAACACTACGTACCAATACTATCAGTCCAGAGTCCTACTTTCATAATAATAAAACCCAGCAATAACTTTTAGTTAGGATCCACTGAAAGGGTGATTAAAATTTCCAATAGCAAATCTACTATTCCACATTTTGAAGAACCTTTGAAACATTGCAGCAAATGATCAATAAGGATTTTGGAGTCCGTATTTTGTATGGGTATCAGTTTAGTTTTCAGTCAATCAACTGAAGAAGTTGCTCAACCAACAGTTGACCTATTAAGAATTTCTTACATCTGTGGCCTTCCAATTTGGCCTGTCAAGGTTTCATTCAGTGCTTCTAGATTTACGGCAGTTAGTTTAAGACAGTAATTGCAAAGATGCCCTTGTGCCTTGATTCTGTTGCTTTGTTAGTTTTGTTTTCTTATCTGGACTACAGTGTTTGTTGTGGGCTTAAAAAATCATCTATAGATTGTTTTATGTTGTTTATATTAAAATTAAGGTAGCCTACAAAAATTAAGCAGCAGCTGTTCTTAATGCAGACTAATCCTCCACAATTGCACTCAAATCTATTATACATGCGGCGATATAGGCGCCAATCACGACTGGTGTCAGAGGCTCAATATTTTTTTTTACAAACATCCTATCTGCTGAGTCGTTCATCTGGAACATTGATGCGGAATCATTATCCATGGATGAACTAGATTTCCAAAAGAAGATGGATTGGGCAAGGGAACGCTTGTTGGAATTATCAGCTGGCTCAGAATAGCAGGATAATCAAGCCAATCTTCATGTACGGGAACATAGACCACAAACACTGAAAGCTAATGGGAATTCTGATGCCAGCCTGTCTTTGAAAGATAATGTCCAAGGCCCAGGTCAGGACATGAGAAGGGACAGTGATGTGAGTGGTAAACCAGTTGAGCGGGTGCAATCTATTTCTGATTTAGAGAAACCATGTATTCGGTCCCTAAATGGGCTCCGCCACCGATAGATACGGTCCTTATTAATATCGATGCGGCACTTTTTGCTTCTTCTCATCGGATAAGGGTTGATATATCAGTCTGAAACCACATTAATGAATGCTTGGCTGGCTACAGCGAGCACCTTGATGGGATCACTACGCTGGAATTAGCTGAAGCATTGGTGTTTCGCCATGCAACAGCACTCGCTCGTGATGAAAGATATCAAAATGTCATCCTTGCTTCTGACTACTTGTCTGTGGTGCAACGGTTGAATTTGTCGATGCGGGATCGGTCCTCTATTGGTGTGGTTATCTCTGATATCAAGCCTACGACAGAGAGTTTTTTCTCAGTTGTTTTTTGTCATGTTAGTCGTGTGGTGAATATGGCGACACATAATCTAGTTAGATCTTGTGAGCACTCTATTAGCTCTTTTATTCGCAATGGTGTACTGAAGTGTATCCGAAAGACTTTTTATAACAATGTTTTATGATCAATAAATTACTGGCATTCTCTCTAAAATAAAGAAAGAGCCGCAGCATATCTGTTCAGGGGAAATATGCGTTCCGTTTTGTGTTTTGTGACCTGTCGTCACCTCTTGGAATAGGAATGAACTGCAGAAGGCAATGTTTTCTCTGTATTTCACCAGTTCAGCCAGACTTGATCAGCTTCATGCGTGCTCTGGCTGATATGGTGCTTCATCCTGAAGTGTCTTCTGATCATCACTGGGATCATCCGCAGTTTGTTGGGTGATAGTGTTGCCTACTTCTGAATCAAGAGTTTCATTTTTAATGTCGTCAGAACTCTTGCTGTTTCCTTCGCTGCTCTCATTATTATTTACCACATTCTTCACTTTCTCAGGCTCCTCAGATACAAGAAGATCAGATGCCGTTTGCATGCTCTGAACAAGAGGGGTTTCAGGGCTGACACCCATCCCTTGTGAAACTGGTACATACTTTAGTACTAGTTGCTTGTAAGAGTTTAAAAGGTTTTCAACATCAGCAACTGTCAGATCACCAGCACGGGCAAATAGAAATGGGTACTCTTGCAATTTTGTGTTCAAGTCATTATCCTTGAGAAGCTTCTCTAAATCAGAAATAGATTGCACCCGCTCAACTGGTTTACCACTCACATCACTGTCCCTTCTCATGTCCTGACCTGGGCCTTGGACATCATCTTTCAAAGACAGGCTGGCATCAGAATTCCCATTAGCTTTCAGTGTTTGTGATCTATGCTCCCGTACATGAAGATTGGCTTGATTATCCTGCTTTTCTGAGCCAGCTGATAATTCCAACAAGCGTTCCCTTGCCCAATCCATCTTCTTTTGGAAATCTAGTTCATCCATGGATAATGATTCCGCATCAATGTTCCAGATGAACGACTCAGCAGATAGGATGTTTGTAAAAAAAATATTGAGCCTCTGACACCAGTCGTGATTGGCGCCTATATCGCTGTATGCATAATAGATTTGAGTGCAATTGTGGAGGATTAGTCTGCATTAAGAACAGCTGCTGCTTAATTTTTGTACGCTACCTTAATTTTAATATAATCAACATAAAACAATCTATAGATGATTTTTTTAAGCCCACAACAAACACTGTAGTCCAGATAAGAAAACAAAACTAACAAAGCAACAGAATCAAGGCACAAGGGCATCTTTGCAATTACTGTCTTAAACTAACTGCCGTAAATCTAGAAGCACTGAATGAAACCTTGACAGGCCAAATTGGAAGGCCACAGATGTAAGAAATTCTTAATAGGTCAACTGTTGGTTGAGCAACTTCTTCAGTTGATTGACTGAAAACTAAACTGATACCCGTACAAAATACGGACACCAAAATCCTTATTGATCATTTGCTGCAATGTTTCAAAGGTCCTTCAAAATGTGGAATAGTAGATTTGCTATTGGAAGTTTAATAACCCTTTCAGTGGATCCTAACTAAAAGTTATTGCTGGGTTTTATTATTATGAAAGTAGGATTCTGGACTGATAGTATTGGTATGTAGTGTTAAGAGTGTTGTATACTCTCTCTCTCTTAGCTCATGTGGCACATGTAGCCCATGAGGCCCATGTAATCTTTTCTATATATAATCTCTTAGTTGTGAATAGCAAAATCGCTCTTCCAAAATATAACATGGTATTAGAGCTCTTCAACCCTAACCCTAGCCCCTGATTCCACCACCACCGCTGCCATCTTCTGCTAGCTAGGCCTTTTCGCTCGGGCCGACGGGCCTGAGCCGCTCGCCCGACGCTGCCTTCGCTCATCTAGATCCGGCGATGGCTACATGATCCTTCGTTCACAACTCCGAGCACTAGATCCGGCGAGATCCTACGCTCCTCCTTCGCTTTTTCGCTCGATTGACGGGATCCTTCGCTCGCCCAACGACGCAACAGATCCGGCGGGATCCTTTGCCGCCTCCTCGCTTGACGGTGCACGAGCTCGTCTTCACCACCGTCGACACGAGCTCGTCTCCGTCACCTCCTCTGGACCAGCGAGGAGCTCGTCCTTGCGCACTCCACCTCCTCTGCTCCCTCTCGAGTGAAGATCAGGCGCTCGGGACTCCATCTTCACTGGCTTGAGGATCAGATCTGGCGCTCAGGTCTTCATCCTCTGCTACTTATGCGCTCAGGTCTTGACGATCAGATCTGGTACTTAATACTGCTGCTTCTGCCCTGTTGCTGTACTACTGTCATGTCCTGCGTATTGGTGCTGCTACTAATGCATTAGTGCTCTGTCGTGGTTAGTACTGTCGTGTGGTTGTGGTCCATCAAGATAGCAAAATCTGACTCAATGTTTGGGAGTAGTTCATCTCTCGTGTTCATGGACATCAAGCTTGATGGGTTGAACTATCGGGCATGGACTTTCTCAATCAAGACTACTCTTAGAAGTTATGGTTTGGCCTCTCACTTGACTGATGATCTTCCTGATCCAAAGAAGGTTGATGTTGAGACAGTAAAGGCTTGTCGGAAAGAGGTTGATCATGTTATGACTGGCCTTGTTCTGAGTGTTGATGTCTCTTTGAGGACGAGTCTTGGGTACCATACTTTAGCCAAGTAGATGTGGACATACTTCTGTGGAGGAGTATTATAGTGCTTTCACTCATATCACTGGTCCTCTAGAGTCTATGACACCGAAGGTTGGTACTGCTTGCCAGTCATGCGTTGCCAAAGATGAGTATGCTCAGCAAACGTTCATGTATTAGTTTGTGAAGGGACTACGATCAGAGTTTGAGCCTGTTTGTACTCAGTTACTCAACTATCCCACTCCATCGACTTTGACTAAGGTGCTTTCTAGTTTGATCGTTCATGCCTACCTCGGGATCCTCACCACATGCTATCCTGGGTCTCTCACAGCGGTCTAGATCTATCAGAGTGATACCCGCAGGAGTGCTGGTATATTCTCATTGCAAGAGGACTGGTCATCTTGTTGACAAGTGTTTCAAGTTACATACAGATTAGCCTGTTGATTATCGTGCCAAACATCCATCTAATCGTCATTGTGGAGCACCTACTAGGCCTCCGAGAGCACTTACTGGAGCAATCACTGCTGCCACACCCACGCATACTGTGACTTCTGGATCAGTGTCTGCTATGACCTCAGTTGCACCTGCTCATCCTTGGGTTATGGACTCGGGTGCCTCTTTTCATGTCACATCTGACAGCTCTCAGCTTGTTGCTCATAGGCCTGTGACTGATGCTACATATGTTCACACTGCTGATGGTACACCTTGCTCTATTACTCATCATGGCATTCTCTCTACATCCCGCTTTTCTATTCCTGATGTGTCTTTTATTCCTCAGCTATCTATGAACCTTCTTTCTGTTGGTCAACTCACTTATATGAACTGTTTTATTGGATTTGATGATTCTTCTTGTTTTATTTAGGATCGTTAGAGCAGAAGAGTGATTGGTTCTGACCATCGCCGTAGAGGTTCTCCTAGTCTCTATGACTTGGGCACCTTATATCTTTCTTTCACTAGTACGTCGAAGGCCTCAGTGTCTTCTGCTATGTCATCATTTTAGTCTCCTATTGGTTCCTCCTTCAGCAAGTCGCATCATAGGTTGGTCATCTTTGTGGAGCTCGCATCACCACTCTAGTTCACCAGGGTTCCTTAGGTCACATCACTATTGAGTCTAGTTTTCATTGTAGCGGTTGTAAGACGGGGAAACAGCTACAACTTCCATATTCCAGTAGTACCTCTCAGTCTTTTGGTCCTTTTGATTTGGTGCATTCAGATGTATGGGGTCCATCTCCTTTTGCTTCAAAGGGTGGTCATAGTTATTATGTCATATTTGTCGATGATCACTCTCAATATACTTGGATCTATTTTATGAAACATCGCTCTCAGTTGATTTCCATTTATCAACCTTTTGCTAGGATGGTTCATACACAATTTTCTTCTTTCATTCGTGTTTTTCGTTCTGACTATGAGGGAGAGCATCTTTCATCAGCCTTTCGTCAATTCCTTTCTTCTGAGGGTACTCTTCCTCAGCTCTCATGCCCTTGTGCTCATGCTCATAATGGTGTTGTTGAGCACAAGCATCGTTACATCATTGAGACTGCTTGTACTCTTCTCATCTCCTTCTTTGTTCCTCTCACTTCTTGGGGAAGCAATCTCTATGGCAACCTATCTCATCAACCATCAGCCCTCTTCCAAGCTTCAAGGCAAGCATCCTGGTGAGGTCCTATATAGAACACCTTCTCGCTATGCTCATCTTCGTGTCTTTGGTTGTGTCTACTATTAGTGATATGCCCTAGAGGCAATCATAGAGATGATTGTATCACGTCTATGTTTATGAGTTATTGAATAAAATATTATTCCATTCCTTGAATGAATCATTAGTTATATAGATCAACAAGTATTTGACTTGTTGATGGAGCTCTTTAACTTATATGATGTCGTTCTAAATGTATCCCTGGTCGGATGTCACTGGTCGAAACACTAGTGACTTATCGACCAGCACATGTATTGATTGATGACCATGTTTCACCGGTCATGGATATAGGGATATCGAATCAATAATGTGAACACATGTTAGAGAACATGGGGTTGGATTGACCCACCTTGAGACACTATTGAGATTGTTATGATTTTATGTGTCATCATTGGTCTCAAGCAATGATGATGTATAATCCTTAGACCTGGAATCAGCATGGTTTCCTACATGTGTACACTTAGGGGTTGCCAAACGCTACTCATAACTGGGTAGTTATAAAGGTAGCTTTCGGGTATGCGATGAAACATGCGGAGAAATGTAACTGGTCGGATATGGGATTTGCCTCTCCTAACATAACAGGAGAGATATCTCTGGGCCCCTCAATGTGATCAGATAAAGAAAGTGCATGGCCATTTCACTGGTGGTCAAAGAGTTCGAGCACATGAAGTTATCCGACACTCAATCGAGAAAGTATTGAACAGTCCATGGATGACATAATATCTCACCTGAAGTCCAACAAGATATCGTGAGGCAACGGGATAATACACGATAAGGTCATTAAGTTCAATTAGATACGGACTAGTCATATAGAGATACGAGCTGATCGTAGACTAGTCGAGCATAATCACTATGTGGTCGAAACCTGCTCGTAAGGAGTTACGAACTGGTTGAGACTAAATATGAACTAGTCGTATAGAGATACGATCTGGTCGTTAGTGATAAGGACCTGGTTGTAAATCATATTGCATTAAGGTTCATCCGATATAATTTATATATATTCGGTAACCCTTATGTCCTGCTAGGAACCGCTAACGACTCGTGGTCGGAAAGGGTTTCCGAGTCACAACCGATTACGCATAAACCTATAGGGTCGCACACTTAACGGGTTGGAACAAAACATGTTCAGATAGGATCCGTCATGGGCCCTATATAAGGAGATGCATGAGGCTGTTGGGTGTATATACGAGTTGACGTGAGTTGCTCCACCGAAACCCCAACCGCCATCTTCTCGAGAGAGCCCTACCGTGCGAGTTGGTGCTAGCACACCAGCGTACGGTGTTCCATCCCTGGGCGTGTGGATACTGTAGAGGCGCTGCTGTGCTCAAAGACGATCCACGACTTCGCTAGGAACGTGATTGGTTTCTGGAGGAGACAATTGACTAAGCTGAAACGATCGACTATGACCACTTCATTAATGCGCTCTACGTTGGATCAGGCTACTCCAACTCTTCTTCCACTGCACTGCGCATCTGGTGGTAATGTTCTGTGATCTCTTGCTTGCATGGCATCCTGGTTTACATGGTAGATTTTTTGAATTCCCGGCTAGCATAGCCTACTCATATCCCTTCAGTAGTATCAGAGCCATCTTGCATAGTTTTTGATCTAGATTGATCACATATACTTGATATGTGGTAGCAGTAGATTGGATCTATTACTGGTTGGGTCTAGTAACCTAGATCGGTTCATATGGATGGAACGATCTAGGCACTGGTTGATAAGATCGATCGGGTTTCGGTGATAGTAGATGTATCTTGCGAGGAGGTATGAGCTAAAAGCACCAGATGATCTACTCCACTCATTTACGATCGCATTGCACGATACTCCTACCGGTCGGAATTCCGCCATTGGGGTATGCCGTGATGCATGGTCGTACGAGAATAGTGATCAGATTGGTTCAGAATAGGGTTAATATGATTAATCCAATGAATTTCCAAGGCTCGATTACGTGAATAATATTCATGTCCCGAAAAATTTTTCTGAACATGCTGCCCTCGACCAGCGAGGGACGCTACCCTTTCGAACCCCACCCACTAACCGGCTAGCGAGACCGCCGTGCTAGGTAATCCTAACGCGTTATATAGTATTATGTGTTCATATCACCCGATAGAATTGGATTCTATGCATAACTCGTTTTTACAAGGATTGATGTGAATAGTATGGTCCATTGTGTATGTGATGCATGTATGGATTTTCATGGCTTGCGTATCATGATGTGATATAGCCATCGAGCTACATGTTATTGTATAATGGTCTGCGTGCTGACATGTGATGCTTGATATTATCCTATGTAATTCATTACTAGCTTTTAGAAGTAATTGCTTAGTAGATGAATACAGTTGGAGATTTCAAGCATGATGGTCGGAGGATAGGAAGCACGGTGATGGAGATCGTCATGTTGAGGGCCATACTATTTCACAGTTTAATATGATTATCTGTGAATGTTTGTGTTTATTCTTGTTATGCTATTTGATCATGTTTTATCATTAGATGTTTTAACATGATAGAATAGTATCCCTCATGAAAAATTAAGTAAAATTGATGCCTTTCCAATTGCTGCGCCTATCACGATTTTGATCGTTAATTAGTAGGTCTACCAAAGTACAGTGCCATTAACTATCTTAATAAAATGGGGTGGGTGTCGAACACCCACATGCATAGTGTTGGTTTAACTTGACAAGGCTATCAAAACAGTTTTAGGCCTTGAGGCATAGTGTTGGTCGCTGAGGCATAGAGATGCCACCCAACAAACAAGAGTCATATGAGATATGATTCGTAGAGGGTTGCTTACCTAAATCACTAGGTTTCTAGCGGTGATGCCAAAGCTCACTAGGACTTAATGATATATGGATCTTGAACTCACTATATGATGTTAGAGGGAAACATGGTTTAGAACATATAGTGGGAGTATCTTTTATTAAATTGTTTAATAGATCTTACATAAACATAGTGCTGAATTTTTGCATATATTTACATTGTAGATCATGGCACCTAATACTTCCTCTGCACCTACCTTTTACTTCCGATCTATTCTTGAGAAAGAAAAGTTGAATGGAACAAATTTCATTGACTGGTTTCATAATCTGAGAATTGTTCTCAAACAAAAAAAGAAGGAATATATTCTAGAGGGTCCATATCCCGAGGAACCGAATGCAGATGCTACATGTGCTGAAAAGAATGCTTGTGAGAAGCATTGCAATGACACAATCGATGTACACTGCCTTATGCTTGCAACCATGAACTTTGATCTTCAGAAGCAATATGAGACCATGGATACTTACAATATGATTGTGAGTCTGAAGGGTATGTTTCGGGATCAAGCAAGGGCAGAGAGGTTCAACACCTCTAAGGCATTGTTTTCTTGTAGGCTGTCAGAAGGTAACCCGGTCAATCATCATGTGATCAAAATGATTGGTCTCATTGAGAGCTTGGAAAAGCTTGGTTTTCCCATTAGTTAAGAGTTGGCTACTGATGTGATTCTCCAATCGCTCCCTGCGAGCTTTGAGCCTGTCATATTGAATTTTCATATGAATGACATGGAGAAGTCAATGACCGAGTTGCATGGCATCCTTAAAGGTGCTGAGGAGAGCATCAAGAAAAACTCCAATCATGTGATGATGATTCAAAAAACTACTAGCTTCAAGAAGAAGGGTAAGTCGAGAAAGGAAAAAAAGGCAAAGGAAAGACTCGAGATGAGATCGAGAGTCTCAAGGCTAAGCTTAAGAAGCTCAAGCTGGGTCCTAAGCCCGACACAGAATGTTACCATTATCATAAGACTGGGCATTGGAAGAGAAACTGTAATAAGTACTTGAATGTAATACCCCGGCCTACTCGTAGTGCGGCCCATGTGGCCCATGAGGAGTCATGTGGTGGGATTAGTCCCATATTGCTTATCTAAAGTGAGTTGTAGTAGTATATAATGCCTGTTGGGTCCAAACTTGGCACCTCCGGGTTAACCCTTTTACACAAAGTGAGGACGAAAGTGTAAGTGTGGTGCTATATGTGCGCGAGTCCGCCCCACGGTGGGCTGGGCATTGAGCGGATTTTGGGCCAGGGTGTTACAGATGGTATCAGAGCATCAACCTCACGCACGCGCGTCAAGAGATTGGGGCACGGGCATATGGCGCATGGCACGTGTGGTCCCAGAGTGGACACACGGCATGGCATATGTGCTGGCACTAGACGCACGGACGTGTACCGAGGGGTGGTTCTGGGCATTTGCCGCGTATGCGGTGTGCTACCGAGGGCATCAGCCCTTGAGGGGGGTGAATGTAATACCCCGGCCTACTCGTAGTGCGGCCCATGTGGCCCGTGAGGAGTTCTGTGGTGGGATTAGTCCCATATTGCTTGTCTAAAGTGAGTTGTAGTAGTATATAATGCATGTTGGGGTCCAAACTTAGCACCTCCAGGTTAACCCTTTTACATGAAACGAGAACGAAAATGTAAGTGGGGTGCTATGTGCGCGCGGGTCCGCCCCATGGTGGGTTGGGCATTGAGCGGATTTTTGGCCAGGGTGTTACATTGGTAGAGATGAAAAAGAACAAAGAAAGTAAGACTTCTAGTTCAGGTATAAATATTATAGAAATTAATCTTGTCACTTCTCCTACATGTTCTTGGGTATTTGATACTGGATCGGTTGCTAATATTTGCAATTCGATGCAGGGACTGATAAAGAGGAGAAACCTGGCAAGAGGAGATGTTGATCTTCGTGTGGGCAATGGAGCAAGAGTTGTTGCGTTAGCTATTCGCAGTTTACCATTAGCTTTACCCTCAGGATTAGTTATGGAATTAAATAATTGTTATTATGTTCCTGCCTTAAGCAAAAACATTATTTCTGCTTCATGTTTAGGAGTAGAAGGTTTGAGTTTAGAATAAATAACAATTGTTGTTCAATTTATTTTGAAGATATGCTTTATGGTCATGCTCTATTAGTGAATGGATTATATGTTCTGAATCTTGAGGATATGCTTGTCTACAACATTAATGCTAAGAGACTTCGACCCAATGATTTCAATCTCACTTTTATTTGGCATTGTCGTCGTGGTCATATAAATGAGAAACGCATGATGAAGCTCCATAAATATGGTCTTCTAAACTCATTTGATTTTGAATCATTTAAAACATGTTAATCTTGTTTACTTGGCAAGATAACGAAAGCACCTTTCGCGACCAGAGGTGAGAGGGCAAGTGACTTATTGGCCCTTGTACATACGAATGTATGTGGACCAATGAGCACTTCGGCCAGAGGTTGTTTTCAGTACTTCATAACTTTTACTAATGACTTTAGTAGATATGGTTACATCTACTTAATGAGGCATAAGTCTGAATCCTATAAAAAGTTCAAGAAATTTCAGGATGAGGTACTGAATCAACTTAGCAAGACAATTAAATATCTATGATCAGATCGTGGAGGTGAATATTTGAGCCATGAGTTTGGTGACCATCTAAAGAAATGTGTAATTGTTCCACAACTTACTCCGCCAGGAACGCCTCAATGGAATGGGATGTCTGAACGACGGAACCGAACATTGTTGGACATAGTTCGGTCAATGATGAGCCAATCTGATCTTCCATTGCAATTCTGGGGATACACTCTAGAAACAGCGGCTTTCACTTTAAATAGGGTTCCATCAAAACAGTAGAGAAGACACCATATGAGATATCGACTAGGAAGTGTCCTGGTTTGTCTTTTCTAAAGATGTGGGGTTATGATGTTTATGTAAGACTTTTGACATCTGATAAACTCACACCCAAGTCCTATAAGTGCTTCTTTGTGGGGTATCCTAAGTAAACTAAAGGATATTACTTTCATAATCGGGATGATAACAAAATATTTGTTGCCCGAAATGGTGTCTTATTGGAGAAAGAGTTTTCTTTTCAAAGGAGTCAGTGGGAGCAAGGTGCAACTCGAAGAAATTAAGGAAACATCTGAATATGTTTTAACTCCTACTGAACCTCTACAGGATGAACAAAATGTTGTAGAACCTGTAGATGAAGTATCAGCCCCATGTAGATCTAAAAGGCCACGTCAATTGCCTATAAGCTATGGACATGACATTTTATTATTGAATAATGATGAGCCTGAGACTTATAAGGAAGCGATGGTGGACCCAGACTCTGAGTCATGGTTTGAAGCCATGAGATTCGAGATAAAATATATTCACATTCATAAGACACGACTGGTTGTGAAGGGTTTCAAACAAATTCAAGGTGTTGATTATGGTGAAACCTTCTCACCTGTCACTATGCTTAAATCTATCCGGATCATTCTAACTATTGCTGCATATTTCGATTATGAGATATAACAAATGGATGTCAAAACAGTTTTCTTAAATGGAAACCTAAGTGTGAATGTGTACATGACACAACCTAGGGATTTTGTCGATCTACAGGAAGCTAGAAAGGTATGCAAGCTCCAGAAATTCATTTATGGATTAAAGCAAGCATTTCGGAGTTGGAACATTCGTTTTGATGAAGTGGTCAAAGGGTTTGACTTCATCAAGAATGAAGAAGAACCTTGTGTTTACAAGAAGGTTAGTGGGAGCAAACGTGTGTTTCTGATATTGTATGTGGATGACATACTACTGGTCGAAAATGACATTCCTATAATTGAATCTGTTAAAACTTCATTAAGAAATGGTTTCTCTTTGAAAGATTTAGGAGATGCAGCATATATTTTAGGCATAAGGATCTATAGAGATAGATCTAAGAGGTTAATTGGATTAAGCCAAGATATGTACATTGATAAGGTGTTGAAGCGGTTCAACTTGCAAGATTCCAAGAAAGGTTTCTTGCCCATGTCACATGGTATTAATCTTAGCAATTGTCGGTGTCCCACGACCACTAATGAGCGAGACAAAATGAGTAGAATTCCATATGCTTCGGCTATTGGATCTATCATGTATGTCATGCTTTGTGCACGACTAGATGTATCATATGCTCTAAGTGTTACGAGCAGATATTAGTCAGATCCAAGTGAAGGTCACTGGATAGCAATCAAGAATATCCTTAAGTACTTAAGAAGGACTAAGGATACATTCCTTGTATATGGTGGTGAGGAAGAGCTGGTCGTAAATGGTTACATCGATGCTAGCTTCCAAACCGACAAGGATAATTTCATATCACAGTCTGGGTTTGTGTTTTGTCGTAGTTGAGGAGCAGTGAGCTGGAAAAGTTCTAAGCAAGGAACGGTTGCTGATTCTACAACAGAGGTTGAGTACATTGCAGTTTTGGAAGCTACAAAAGAAGTCGTATGGATTAGAAAGTTTATTAATGAACTGGTGTGGTTTCGAGTGCTTCCAGTCCAATGGATCTTTATTGTGATAATAGTTAGGCCATTGCACAAGCTAAGGAGCCTAGATCGCATCAAAAGTCCAAATACATACTTCGACGATATCACATTATTCGTGAGATCATTGAAAGAGGTGATGTGAAGATATACAAAGTGCACACATATTACAATATTGCTAATCTGTTGACAAAGCCTCTCCCGCAACCTAAGCATGAGGTACACACAAGAGTTACGGGTATTAGATACCTATATGATTGACTCTAGTGCAAGTGGGAGACTGTTGGTGATATGCCCTAGAGGCAATCATAGAGATGATTGTATCACATATATGTTTATGAGTTATTGAATAAATGTTATTGTTCTGAGGGCACTCTTCCTCAACTCTCGTGTCCTGGTGCTCATGCTCAGAATGGTGTTGCTGAGCTCAAGCACCGTTACATCATTGAGATTGCTCGTACTCTTCTCATCTCCTCCTTTGTTCCCTCTAACTTCTGGGGGAAGCAGTCTCTACGGCAACCTATCTCATCAACCGTCAGCCCTCTTCCAAGCTTCAGGGAAGGTATCTTGGCGAGGTCATGTATAGAACACCTTCTCGCTATGCTCATCTTCGTGTCTTTGGTTATGTCTGTTGTTGGTGATATACCCTAGAGGCAATTATAAAGATGATTGTATCACGTCTATGTTTATGGGTTATAGAATAAATATTATTATGTTCCTTGAATGAATCATCAGTTATATAGATCAACAAGTATGTGACTTGTTGGTGAAGCTCTTTAACTTATATGATGTCGTTCTAAATGTATCCTTGGTCGGATGTCACAGGTTAGAACACTAGTGACTTATCGACCAGCACATATATTGATTGATGTCCATGTTTCACCGGTCATGGATGTAGGGACATCGAATCGATAATGTGAACACATGTTAGAGAACATGGGGTTGAATTAACCCAACTTGAGACACTATTGAGATTGTTATGATTTTATGTGTCATTAGTTGGTCTCAAGCAATGATGATGTATAATCCTTAGACCTCAGATCTGCATAGTTTCCTACATGTGTACACTTAGGGGTTGCCAAACGCGACTCATAACTGGGTAGTTATAAAGGTAGCTTTCGGGTATGCGATGAAACATGCAGAGGAATGTGACTGGTCGGATATGGGATTTGCCTAATTCGCCTCCTCTCTCATCCCGCCCAACTCGCCAATTGTCCCTGCCTCCTTTCGGCCCAACCGCCTCCCAGCCGCCACCCCAGGCCTGCTTGCCAGTGTGCACGCCCGCACCACCAGCCGAAGCCCAGCCGCCGCGCGAACCCTAGGGTTCAACCGGGCCCACCTGTCGGTTGGTGCCATTGAACCCAAGCACCACGCTGCCACTTTTGGGCCAACTGCCAGTCGCCATTGCCATTTTTGTGCTTGCTCTTGCGCCGCCAAGCGTGTCTGACCCGGACACAGCGCCGCCGCAGCCTTGTGCCAAACCCCAGCCGCCTCCCGTGGCTATAAAAGCCCTGGGGCATCCTCGCGTAGTGCACCTCTGCTTCACCCGCGCCACTGCCATGGATGCCCTAGCCCCTCTCCATCAAAGCGCCTCCATGCGCCACCGCTTCGGTCGTCTCCTCCAAGCCCGGCGCCGGCCTTCACCACCAGATCTTCTCCGTCATTGGTCCTGGCGACAAACCGTCTGCGTCACGGTAATCGCATCGATCTCCTCTTCACATTACCGCCACGCATGGGAGCTTGAGTGCCCTACATCACCGGCGTGCACTCCGTCTTCTTCAACTCCGTCTGTCGCCTTCGTCGGTCGATTGCACTGTCTCCAGTGACCTTCGCCACACCTGGACCCCATCACTTTGCTCCTTAAGTCGTGCTCCACCCGATGCTCTCATCCACTTCCCCGGAGCTTTGTCGTAGCTCCCTGTTGCCGTGCGAGCTGCCGCCGCGTCTGTGTCACTGAGACCACCTGTGCCTCCTCATTCCATTTTGGTCACCCCCTTGCGCCGCCGCGACCCGCAGCTCCGGCGAGCCGGCATGGCCGAGCACCACCGTGCCCTGTGCCATTGCCCAATGCCACGTCAGCATGCCCGCGTCACCTGCCATGTCCTTGTCCCGTCCTCGCCACCTCAACGCATCTCAGCCTTGTCATTGCCTACGTGGCACACCAAGCCAAAATCAAGATCTGAAAACCATGTAGACCCGGTTCACTCGAACCTACTCTATGACACCTATACCCCACTATGTCAGGCACTATTCTGTGAACTCAGTTCACCATGAACCCAAACCCTAGCCCGTGGACTTGGTCTATGGACCAATGACCCACCTATCATCCATTGTTCCTTTTCGGAAATTAATTTAATTTATGAAATTCAATTATCGTGTTGGTCCCACATGTCATTCGCTGCCTTTGTTTCTCTCTCACTTACTAGTGGACCCCACTTGTAAGTCTCCAATTCTTTTTATTTATTTTAATCCGAAGGAATATTCTCTGAATATTCTTTTCTCTCTCAATTTCATTATTTCGTGTGATTCTTCCGTGAGCCATATCTTTTGCATCCGAACTCCGATTGAGTCCATTCAAGTTTCTAAATTCATTATATACCTTCCAGTACCATTAAATTTTAATTTAGAGTTTATTTGATTTGTCTTTTTGAATTTAGTTTGTTTTTGCGCTTTCTTTCTCATTAGACGTTGAAGTCCTGGAATCATTCAAAGGAGCTGAAGGTCAAGGAAGTAGAAGATCAAAGATAAATAAGATCGTCATTGCTATAGCAAGGCAAGTTATACCTTTGATCATGTTGAACCCAATTTTTAAAAGTTATATTGATTCAAATTACTGCTTTTACTTTAAGTATTTATTTAAATGCTTTTGGGTGTAGTTATTATCCAATTTGTTATATCCACCTTGTCTATTGTTATGTCATAATCTTTTGTCACCCTAGATTGGTTCATTATTTAAGTTGGTATTATTGTAGCACCAACGTGGGTTAGTTAGATACTATTAGATTGCTTAGCCATGCTACGAGTCATCATCTCATGTGAGTTGCAAATATAAACCTGACTAAGTGAATATGGAACTATGTGATAAAACTGTGTGTACTGTGTGTTATTACTCGTTGATGACATATGTTGCACTTAACTAACTGGGTGGTAAAGGATTTAGACTAAGGCAAGTGGTGGATACTATGTGACTTGGTGGCTGTGTAAATGGGAATGATAATCTGTGTGTCTTAGTTAGAAATTGGAAGTCTTGCCTTGGTCAATTAAGGACTTAACTTTGTGCACCATTGAACTGAGCCTTTCGTACAACCACATGCCTGGTATGGGACGGGCCTAACTTAGTAAGTTATGGATTCGTGACATTGATTACTCAGGTTGTAGGTTAGGAGCTCAGTGATGGGTGGAGGTATGTACTACCAGGTAGTCGCATCGCGAGACGGTTCGTCGCTTCCCTGTCCAACGGTGTGTGTTATGCCAAAACATTGTATTAGGGTTGGTATAACGACAAACCACACTGGAAGTGTCAATGCTTTTTGTTATGATTTCTCAATCGCATACTTCTGTATGGTGAGTCATGGCAGACATGATGAGTTAATTGTATCTTGTGGGTAAAGTGTACAACCTCTGCAGAGTGTTAATCAATCTATTCGAATAGCCACGTCCGCGGTCATGGACAATGCTTGGGGATTTCACACAAGGGATAGATTTTCATAAAACTATTGGGAAGGGACAGCTGTGTGATTTAAGTCATATGGTTGTGTGAAAGAAATTGATTAGGCTAGGTGTCTATGTGAAAACAGCTGATAAATTAATATTGTCAATTTATTTTGAATTATGCTTTCAATCTATTATTCATATTCAATTGCAAATGTTGCATTTCTGCAAAAGGACCACAGAAGCCATTCCTTTGGAATAAGCCATCATCTTTTGGTCAAAACTGAGGCTTTTGTACTGCGGGAGGTAAGTTGGTAAAATCGTGGGCATTGGATTCTCTACTGCTGAATGATGATGCCCACATAAGTGAGAGGCGTCGACCGGCCCTGGACGGTCTAGGAACCTCAATGAGTGATAATTCATTCGGCATTTCTAAAGCCGAAAGGTTCTGACGATAAAACCCATTTTATTCCTATTATTCTCCCTTGGATTGTTCTCACTTTCGCTTTCCTTCTCTTTTCCTTTCTATTGGCATGGCATTACATTCCAACCCCCTTAGCAGAATTTGACCCCGAATTCTGGCGTTCAGCAATCCACACGAAAGAATAGAATGAAACAAACTGTACATAAAAATAACTCTAACTTGTACCCGTAGAGAACAACTCTGGGTACTTCTCACGCATGCGAGACTTCAATTCCCAAATCGCTTCTCGCTCGGACTAATGCGACCAAAGCACCTTAACATACTTTATCATTTTGTGCCTCAGCACCCTCCTGATTCCTCTAGGATCTGAACTTGACGGGACTCGAATGTGAGGTCTTGCTTAAGGACAACGGTTCTAGCACGATCGCATGCTCTGGATCCCTTAAATACTTTCTCAACATAGAAACATGAAACACATTGTGCACTCCTCGCATGGACTCGGGAAGGTCCAAGCGATATGCCAGCTTTCCAATTCGTGCCAGAATCGGAAATGGCCCAATGTACCGCCGGCTAAGCTTCCCTTTGGTACCAAATCGCATAATTCCTTTTGTGGGAGACACTATCAGGAGCACCTGATCCCCCACTTCGAACTCTAAGTCGCGTCTTCTCACATCCGCATAGCTTTTCTGCCTACTCTGGGCAGCTAGTAAATTCTGTCTAATCTCCGCCACTCGTTCCACTATTTGTTGGACCCAATCCAGACCCAGAACAGCCTTCTCGCCCACAGCACCCAAACAAAGGGGCGATCGACACTTCCGCCCATACAGAACTTCGAATGGCGCTGCCCGAACACTGGAGTGGTAGCTATTGTTGTAGGCAACCTCCGCGAGTGTCAAATGATCCTCCCAGCTACCTTTTCAGGACAGAACACAGGACCTCAGCATGTCCTCTAGTGTTTGAATGGTACGCTCTGACTGTCCATCCGTCTGCGGGTGGAAAGCGGTACTAAACTGAAGTTTTGTGCCCAGAGCGCCCTGAAAACTCTTCTAAAACATAGAGACAAACTTGGCATCTCTGTCAGAAACTATCGTCTTGGGCACACCATGCAATCTCACTATCTCACACACATAGATGGGTGCCAGATCACTTGCCAAATTCATCATACGAATAGGGATGAAGTGTGTGGATTTACTAAATCGAACCACCACTACCCAAATTGTGTCCTTACCTTGCTGGGTATGAGGTAGGCCGACTACAGAATCCATGGTAATGTCATCCCATGGCCACTAAGAAACATCCAAAGGCTGCAATAGTCCAGCGGGACCCTTATGCTCAGCCTTGACTCGCTGGCAAACCCCGCAAGATGCCACATAATGACCAACTTCCACCTTCATTCTCTTCTACCAAAAGCTCTTTTTCAAATCCCGATACATCTTGGTCTCTCTAGAATGTACCATGTACGGGGTACGATGAGCCTCTCTCAATATATCATCCTTGACCTGAGCCTTTTGTGGCATGCAAAGGTGGCCCTTAGACCGCAATGCGCCCGACTCATCAAAGCTAAAGTCCCCCTTTTTCCCTTTATCAAGGCGCTTCCTCACTTGTTGAAGCAACCGATCATGTTATTGTGCTTCTCTCACTCGCTCCAGAATTGCCAATGCCAGTAGCAACTACGTCTCAGCTGGTGCTGTACCAGCATAACAATAAGAAATTTTCATTCGATCGAAGTCAGCAATAAGACAACCTAGAGTGGAGGGTGTCGCCTTGTGACTAAGGGCATCAGCAACCACATTCGCCTTGCCCGGATAGTACTGGATAGTGAGATCAAAGTTATGAAGATACTTATGCAGCATATTGTTCATCGTCTCCATAAAGATAGTAGGGGCATTCGTTAGTCCAAAGGACACAACTTTATACTCATAGTGCCCATGTCTTGTAGAGAAAGCGGTCTTTTCTATATCTTGCTCCTGCACTCGAATCTGATTATACCCAGATTGTTGATCGATCTTGGAGAACACCTTGGCTCCCTTCAATTGATCAAACAAATCCTCAATGCGAGGCAAAGGGTGTTTATTCTTGATGGTCATCTGATTTAGAGGATGATAGTCTATGCACATGCGCCAACTACCATCCTTCTTTTCAGTGAATAGGACAGGTGCTCCCCCAAGGTGACACACTCTGACGAATCAACCCTTTGAAGAACAACTCATCTAATTGCTTCTTCAATTCCTCCTAGAAAGGTCATGCCAAATAGTACGGGGATAGAGAAATAGGTCGTGTGCCAGGAACAAGATCAATCCTAAACTCCACATCCCTTTTGGGTGGCATACCCGGAAGCTCTTTGGGAAATACATCGGGATACTCACATATCACTGGAATATACCCAATGCGCAAAGGTGCGCTCGGCTTCTCCGCAAGTGCTAGAAGTGAACCAGACTTCACCGTTCATCAGCCAAGGAACAGGTTGGCCAACAAAAAAAGAGAACATAGAGGTGCATTCCCCTGAAAGATTATATCCTCCCCAGAAGGAGCTTGCAAAGTGACTATCCTCCAAAAGCAGGAAATCAAGGCCTGATAGCGATGCAACCAATCCATGCCAAGAACAACATCAAATAGTTCTATCTGAATAATCATTAGGTTGGCAACAAAATCCTCACATCTAATGAAACCACACATACATGACATACCGTGGAGCTAGCAATGATACCTCCTAGAGAACTAACTATGACAGACTATGAGATCTGCTACATACTCAACTTTGCTTTGCTAGCGAACTCACGGGACACAAAGGAATAAGTAGCACCAAAGTCGAATAGAACAAGTACCTGTCACCACATCTGGTCAACTCAGGACTCAAGGCGGTGCAATGCATAGACTTCTGGTGGCGCCAAGGCGAGAGCCTAAACACTCTGCTGAGACAAAGAATATAAATGGAGGCAAGTCTGGCGTCTTGAACTAGAGCAACGGTGCAGGTGCTCAGAATACCAAATGGTGGTGCCTGAAGGAGGAGGCTACAGCACAAGGGCAGCCACCAACATCTGGACAGACCCCCAAGGCAAAATATTTATCGATGAGCAGGTACCGGCTCACACTAGATAATACTAGAGGGGTTCTAACGACAAACTCGCTCCATGTGGCCCGACCGACCACATTGCCGACACTCTCCCGTCCAAGAACATTCAGCAGCACAGTATCCACCACCGCACTTGAAAGAGATCATATCTTGCCCTGAGACAAGACGATAGGCTGGGGTCGCTCACAAAGAATGAGGCGCTGAAGAAGATGGCCTCGAAGATTTGGACTTGGACGACTGTGGGGAACGCTGGCCCCACTTGGACTTCTTGGGAGTAGGTCGCTGAGATGACCCGCCCCCCTCGCTAAAACTCCTCTTCTAGTCACTACCAGAAGCGCTTGGACCACCAGAGGGTTGTAGTCCTTTAGTGAGTTGTATCTCCATCTCCATCCCTCTGGCTGGTTCTACCACTGACCTAAAGTCACGTGGCGCCGTGGCTCCCATGACATGCTGAAACTTAGAGTTGAGCCCTCGGCGGAACCTTTTAGCCTTCTCCAGATCATTGCTCGCGGTCGATGGTACGAAACGGATCAGATTGTTGAACCCTGCTTCGTACTCAGCTACGGTCATCTTCCCCTGCACAAAGGTCGACAAAGCAACCTCCATACTCTCCATAAAATATTACGGATAGTACTTCACCTTGAACTGCTCGACAAAGATCTCTCAAGTAGCGGGACCCTGGGTAGGGGGTCCTAGCTGAAAGGACTCCCTTCCACCAGATGTCCGCCTAACCCCTTAATTGGAATGCCACGTAGCGAGCTCTCTGCTATGAGCTCATCTATATGGCTTCAAATTGTCTTCACACATAGCGCAACCAATCCGCGGCTTGGACTGGTGTGCCCGTCCCATCGAAGGTATCTAGACGTAAAGCCAACCACTCACAAAGGCCCATCCTTGCCTCCCACGCGGCTTGGAATGGCGAGGGACCGCGAATGCGGCGCGGCAAGAAGAAATGCTATCGGCACTTGTCGGCGAAGCGCACGGGCCTCTTCTAAAAACTCTTGCAGTAAGGCCAAAGACCTTGCCTGATTCCCAGCTACAGACTGCTCAGCGGAAACAACCTCCGCATCAGGTGCTTCTTACTGATCCTCAAGCGGTGGCTCCGATTGGCCACGGCCACGACCTCCATGACCATGACCACGACCGCGACCTCTACCTCTCGACATCTCTGATCGTCAAACAATCAATCACACAATCAACTCACAAGCAACTACCTCGTACATTGCACATCAACAATGTAACTAGCTAAAACGTATATGCAATACTTGACCCAAAACCCATTCTACTATGCACTAGAGTGTGTCAAGTTTTAGTAATTAATCAACCTAGGTCAAGTTTTAATTGAATACTTAAGCTAAGTTGTCAATTTTTTTCTCACTACGAATCTAACGCCCGCTCTGATACCAACTGTAACACCCTGGCCCATCCTCTGGACCCAGAATGCTACCACTACACAATAACCATCACAACACTTGCGCAGCTAATTTACCAACTAAACATATTACAACAAAAGTGGTTATCTAGAGAGTACGGTTTGCATCCGTGTCTGCATGTGATGTGGATTTGCTATTTCCCCTTCCCGATGCATGCTGTCTTCGACGTTCACCTAAACACCAATAAATAAACAAGGGTGAGTCCAAAGACTCAGCAAGCACAGAACAGAAACGATAAACACTGCCACACGTCCAATCCATAACCTTGCCATGTTATTTTCCACCTGCTTCAACACAACCATAAGCATCATATCATTATTTCCATCATTATCTTTCAATTAAGGCAATGCATCATTATTCTACATGCTCATTTGCTCGTCACATTGCCTATACCGGTATAGTTGAGTGAACATCCATTGATGTTCAACCAGATCATGATCTCGTCCCCATCAGCATGGGGATCTCTCCACTCCCGTGGAGGCCTACCGAGGTAGGTCTTACATATCCACCCACGGTGGATATTTCTTTATCATCATATGAGTGCAAATGATGCAGATGCATATGTCCTATCACTAACATGTTTCATCACTGTCATCTTTAATAGAGTAGCCTCACTACTCACCCCCGTTCCATCATCATAATAGCAACATCATATCATAAAAACATATCATATTTCATAACATGTACAGGCTACCGCTCTACCATGCACTTGCCTGTTAACCAAACGGAGCGGAGTAACGTGCGGATGATGCCGTTCCAGAACCTCCACCTGAACAAGCATTCAACCAGACTCAATACATTATAGCAATACATGCACACATATGGATGACATTGTTCCTACGCGCAATCCGACACAAACAAACCCCTCTCACCGGGCACTGTTCTACTGACTCGGTGCCCAAAATAACAATAAGTTATGGATCGCGTCGTCTAACCCTGTGAATAAAATTTATCTGTGTGCCCCTAATTTCTTTTCCCTTTTCTTCCTTTCCTCTTTTCCTTTTCTTTCCTTTCCTCTTTTCCTTTTCCTTTCCTCTTTTTTTCTTTCCTCTTTTTTCTTCTCCTGGCCGAAGCCATCCCCACCTAGCCTTATCTCTTCATCTCCCTCTATACTTTTGCTCTCTCTCTCTCTCTCTCTCTCTCTCTCTCTCTCTCTCTCTCTCAGCACCGACAGCGTGGCTCAGGCACCGAGGTCGAGTCGGCCATGGGGATCTCTAGCCGGTTCACTGCTGGTGGCTCGCCTTCGGTCCTGGCCAGCCCATCACTCGGTCCCCCTTCTCCCCCTCGGTTGCCCCTAGCCATGGCCACAGCCATGGTGGTCCGAGTTCCGCCCGGCTCCCCTTCTCCCCTACGCAATGGCCTCGATCTCCGCTCCTACACGCACGTGACAAGGCGCTCGGCCGGTGCTACCACCTCCTACGAGCTCTACCCTAGGAAGTCCTACTCTCACCCCCTCTCTCTCTCTATTTTATGCATTCTAGTGTTGTGCCATGCTTGCTTATGTGCTAAGCTTGCACGACCGTGATGGATAACAATGGAGGGATGGGGTAACCTACTTTGTTTGTCAATTTAGAAGTGGGAAGTGGCAAGGACAATGCCCGTGGTGTGGTCAGCTTTCTTGTGTCGGAGTTGGCCGAAGGTAGTCGTCTAGGGTCCTCACCTCCCCCTTCACCTTCCCCAACTCTTCTTCCTCCTCTCCAACTCTCTTCATCACTTCCCTTTTGCGGTTGCCATGACTGTGTGAGAAGAGGGAAGCGTAGTGCTAGAAATTTTTCGCTACAGGAGCACAGTGGGGGCATTACAGTATCTGACACTTACTAGACCTGATCTTTCCTATTATGTAAATAAGGTTTGTCAGTTTTTACAATCTCCGACAGATGTTCATTGGGGAGCAGCAAAGAGGATACTTCAATACATTAAAGGAACTCTGAATATTGGCTTGAGAATTCAGAAGTCGAAATCTTAGTTGCTTTATGCCTTTTGAGATCTTGATTAGGCGGTGTGTTGATGATGAATCAACGAGGGGTTACGCTGTCTACTTTGTGCCAAACTTGATTTCTTGGAGTTCTAGAAAACAACCTACTGTGTCTCGCTCGAGTACTGAAGCAGAGTATAAGGCGGTGGCAAATACTACAACATAATTAATATGGTTACAGTCGGTTTGACAAGTGCTTTGTGTTTTTCAAACAAGAGCACCAGTTTTATGGTGTGACAATCTCGGGGCAGTTTACTTAACAGCTGATCCAATCTTTCATGCACAAACAAAACATATTAAAGTTGATTTTCATTTTGTTCGCGAGCGTGTTGCATGCAAAGCACTAGAGATTCGGTTTGTTTCAACAAAAGATCAGATAGCAGACATTTTCACTAAAGCATTTGTGAAACCTCTGTTCTTGCGATTTATAAGCAATCTCAATCTTCTGGATATGAGTTGAGATTGAGGGAGAGTGTTAAAGTGAGTTGTATACACGTAGGATCCTGGTCCATCTTCTCTGATGATTGAGTTGGTGTCGGATTATCTTCAGGCTACTGTAGTCAATACCACAAGGACTTCAGAGTATGATCTTCAGAGTTTGTCTCTGTTGGCTTCTCTGATACACAATTGTTTTCGTCGTACATCCGTAACCGACTTATAATCTGTAATGTTTTGCTATAAACACGGCTTCAATAGTTTTCACACGACGTGTACAGCCACGGCGTGACTCTGCTTGAGCTCATCTCCGGCGGGAGGAACCGGGACGCCGGCCGCGGCGTGGGGTACTTCCCGCTCTGGGCCGCGACCAAGGGCGGTTCCTTGAGGTGCTGGACGAGCGGCTGGCGGGGGACGCGGACATGGAGGAGCTGAGCCGCGCGTGCCACGTCGCGTGCTGATGCATACAGCAGAGCGAGGCGCTCAGGCCGTCCATGGGGCAGGTGGTGCAGGTCCTGGAGGGCTCGCTCAGAGCGGGCGCCGCGCCCGTGCAAAGATACCTCGAGCAGTTCTGCGCAGAGGATTCGTGAACATTCTGAAGAGAGATCGCCGATGACTAGTGCTTTGCACTTCGGATTGTGTCGCTCTCCGTGCTGAGTTCACTTGCTGATCCAAATGGAGTTCCGCCATTCCGGGCTCGTAATTAATTCGTAAATTCTTCGTGTGTTCCCCCCAGAGTTCTATAGTAAAAAGCATACAGTGCTAAGCACCGGTGCCCTCTTGCAAAGTTTGTTAATGGCTTAATGCTAGTTCTCCAGCTCGTGCTAGCCCATGAGACAACGATGGCGTTCCGATCTCACGAATAAAGTAGGAAAAGAAACGAGAACAGTAGGAGGAATTATACATATTTCTCTCCAAATCGTGACCTCAACCACCACCTAATTACTTTACCACCCACTCACGGGAACACTCTTGCATGCGGTATCTGACCGTCCACGCTGCTCCGAGATTTGTGCGTCTAACCCCCTCCCCCTCTCATCTCTCTTGCACCGTGCCTCGCCACCGCCCGACCGCCGCCAGAAAACTCGCCGAGCCACCGCCGCTATCGGAAAACTCACCCCCAATGCCAGAAACCTCAGGGTTTCGAGAGGTTTTCGGCGCGGCAGTGGTGGCAAGCGAGGTTTCTCACAACAGCGGCGGTGCAGGCTAAAATTCTGCATTGTTCTCTAAAATTCTTTAAGGCTATTGTTTGTATACAAATGAAATAATTGATTTGAGAAAATTTTCAAAAACATACTCAAAATACTTTCCACGTTTATTATCTGTATAATTATCCAAAGTTTATAAAAAAAAAAATTTCTAACCCCTAGGAGCCAGATTTGCCTCGTCCTAACCCCTTAGGCCCCTAGGGGTACGGTAGCCCCCCGCCCTTTATTTAAAAAAACTAAAATCTTGCTTTCAGTGTCCCTGGATTCTCGCTAAATTCTGAAAAATATTGTTTGATATGATTTTGTCACATGTAATAATACCCCTTCCCCTGACAACAAAAGTTTGAACTGATCAGCTGGGGTGGGCCAGGCGGGCGACAACGTGAAAAAAATTGTGGAATAAAATTTTTTGTAGGCAAATTTTGATTTATGCCACTAAGAATTTTGCCACTTTGAAATATGCCACTGAGTATATTGAAATTGAAAATTTGCCACTACAGTTCTTTTTCCGTTGAAATTTGCTATTCTCATCTCTTTTCTCCAATTTCCCATCAAATCCAAATACCGTTGAAATTTGCTATTCTCGTCTCTTTTCTCCAATTTCCCATCAATTCCAAATATGATCTGCCCATTTTGCCTCTCTCTCTCTTATGAATCAATCCCCTCTGCTTCCCATGTTCCACATGCCCATCCATTTGGTCACCTGCTGCCATGAACACCCAAGCTGCGTGAGGCGTCGGCGGTCCTGGCATGTGTAAATTTTGGGAGTCTGTTGGCCAAATACGAAGCCTCGGAATGCACCGGCTAAACACAGTAGTTGTTATAGGCCCATTACAACTAACTTGGCACAATATCCCGATCAAAATTCAAACTATCAGATTTCCCAGCACAGAGGCCTCCAATCGAGCAAGGAACGAATCAAAATTCTTTTAAAAAAGGGAATTGCTAGGATTGGAAACGAAACACAGCAGTTGCAAACGGAGCGGCGGGAATCACTTGTTTGGAATTGACATGTCATTGCAGCGAAGGAAACGAACGAGTTACAACCAGAAGTCGAATTCTACTAACTACACCAAACATCACAACCTACAGACGATAGATACATAGACTGACTCTCTACACCGTCAAAGCAAAAGCAAGTCACCAAGACCCAACAGAAGCACCAGAAGAAGCAGCACGGCGCGCTCACCCTCAGCCGCTGGAGAGTGGGAGTGGCCTGGAGACAAGGCGGCCGGGCGAGCTGGCTGGGGGTGGCCGCGGCGGCCAACAAGTTTGGGGTGGCCCGGAGACACGGCGGCCGGCAAGCTGGGTGCCCTGGAGACACGGCTTGGAGCTCCCTCGGGGATGGCTGACTGGGGGGAGGCGCCACGGTTTGGGCGAGGAGCGGGGGGGGGCAGACCGGCGGCAGGGGGGAGGGGGGAGGGGCCAGACCAGCCGGCCGGCAGGGAGGGGAGGGGAGCAGGTCACGGCTGCCTCACGCAACTTGCGTGTTCATGGCCGCAGGTGACCAAATGGATGGGCATGTGGAACACGGGCAGCAGAGGGGATTGATTCATAAGGGAGAGGGGCAAAATGGGCAGATCATATTTGGATTTGATGGGAAATTGGAGAAAAGAGATGAGAATGGCAAATTTCAATGGGAAAAGAAACTGGAGTGACGAATTTCTAATTTCAATATACTCAGTGGCATATTTCGAAGTGGCAAGATTCTTAGTGGCATAAATCAAATTTTGCCCTTTTTGTACATATGATAATATTTACTTCTTTTTTACCTCTGTAAAGAAGATAAAAATCGTCATATATCTGCAATGCAATCGTAATTGTATTGCATGCATAGTCATATATATGTAATACAATCATCATTATACCGCATGCATGCTACCACTTTTTTCTTTAATCACTCGATGATGTCTAATTTCCAAAGCGCAACTGAGTTGCTCCAAAGTCGAAAGTAGCAAGACATGCACTCTGTCTCACACTTCCAAATCAAACCCTATTTTATCTAGTGTTAGCTAGCTGCCGCACGTACGCCTGCATGATCGAGCTAGCTAGCTAGGCCTAAGTTTAACCGATCCATGCATATAGAAATGGCTAGCTAAATGACTAATATATATGTTTGTTATCTTCTGTGATTTTTTATCGCGAAACAGGTGCTATTTTTGCTAATTCGTTCATGCAGACTATTTTTCTATTTCACTTCAGAGTTGTGACATTTTAGCCAAAAACTCATGTTGTGTCTCTGCAGGGTGTCGTATATAGGCCGTCGGAAAGAGAATCGGACACTCAGGAAGACAGGGCACATGAGGGAAGGATTGTATGAGCCGCGAATTAAAATACATCTATTTGATCGGGTGTCTCTGCAGCTTATCTAACTTGTGCTACAATACAGTATTAAAGAATGTCATCCATATTAAACTGATAAATTAACAAAGAATATCCTATTTGATCGAGGTACATATGATAATACCCCCTCCCTCGACTGTGTTGCGTCGTGATTTCATGCGTAAAAAAATTGTGGATTTTTTTGGTACATGTGATAATACATTTTTTTAATGAAATTACGTGATGTCATCTGAAAAAATTAGTTTAAATGATTTCGTGACATCTTGATCGGTATGCGACAATGAAGGTTTGTTCTGATCAGCAGAGGCAGGCAAGGCGGCCGACCACGTGAAAAAAATTTGTGGAATGAAATTTTTCGTACAAATGATAATATTTTCTTCGTTTTTTACCTTCACCTTTACCCTATTCTCATTGCAGTCTCCATAAAGAAGATAAAAACCATATCAGAATATTGCCGTGAAGTCATAGTACGATTTCCTCTACGTCCTGATCAACTTCGGGTACCAATACTATTTTCCTTCATGCTCCGAGTAGTACTAATCGTACTACTACTTTTACTATCTTCGATTTTTTGTTTTGTCTGATCTGATCACTCCTCAGGGATGTGACGATGTCGTCACTGAGCGAGACGATGGCGACAGCTGGATTCGGCATGTTGTGGAAAGTATTTTGGGCATGTTTTTGAAATTTTCCTTAAATCGATTATTTCATTTGCATACAAATAGTAGCTTTAAAGGAATTTTTGAGAAAAATTACACAAGCAAGTACACTGTATCACGAGCCTTTCCAAAAAAAATCATAATTTTTGGATCTTATTTGCTATATTTAGAAAATCTTATGAACAGTAGTAGTAAAGGAATTTTCGAGACAAATGCAGAACATATAAAATTTTGCAAAACTTACATAAGCAAGTACATTGTGTCAGGAGCCTCCACAAAATATTTCATAATTTTTGGAGCTTATTTGCTATATTTAGAAATTCCTACAAACAATACTTTTTTGCAGGAGAGAGAATCCACGCCCCTAGGGGCCGGACGAGGGTATTTCCGCGTCTCTAGGAGCCAGACAGGGTATTTCCGTGCCCCTGGGGTCGGACGACGTTCTCAGCAAATCCGGTCCTCTAGGACACGGACAAAGTGCTATTTTTGCCTTTGATACGTGTTGAAGGGTAGTTTTACTATTGCGCACATCAACAATACCATTTTAGCTTAAAAACTCATATAGTGGGTATAGGCACGTACTAGTGTAGAATGTCCACACTCAAGAATTCTACTGCTATCTAGTAGCTCCCAGCCACCGCCAAAAATAAAAGAGGAACATGCGAGGCTAGAGGAACAACACTACTAAGTTACACTGAAACAATAATGGGACCGTTTTTTATTTACGTCACACTTTGCATTTGCAAGTTGCAATACGTTGCCGGAAAGAAGAGGAAAGAGCGAAGAAATGGGCAGACAGACTTTCCTGCTGCAGCAAGAAGAAAACAGAGTATAGGGAAATAATGCCGTCTTAAAGTTAACCCATGACCCTATGAGTTGTACGTTACTAAACTTTGTACAATGTGTGTGGTTCATGGGCCGATAATGGTACAGACAGCTGCTGTCTATAGTAACTCTTTATATCATCTGTAGACAGTATTATAGACAGTTCATACAATGGATTGTCTTTTCACTTGTCTTTATATATGACAATCTTTTAATGTTTTCATGGACCTAAGACGTTTCCTCCTTGGTTCTGGTGATACAGTCGGTTACAGGATTATAGACAACACATTCCTCTCTCTTTATTCTCATTCATCCATATCAGCTTAAATCCTACATGGCAAAGACTATAGACAGCTAATATAAGCCCATTATACGTAACCTTATAACTAGCTAATGCCAAACAGCCAGCACTTCTTAAAAATTATATACCAGAAATAGCACACTTGAATAAGATGCGGCTATCAGCTCAAACTAGAAACGGCCATCAGGCTAAGCAGATCCCTCTACAGTGCCTAACATTGAGTCATGAGCTTCATGTAGAAGTGACCAAATGGGTGGCACATGTCGGCCCGGCCGGCCCAGCTAACTAAACGGGTCATGTTGTGTCGCTCGTGGGCTTTCCCACTGCCTCCTCCGTCGCAAGCCGGGCTGTGCTGGGCACGGTTGTAACATCCCAAAAATCCAACTTAGGATATTTGTACTGAGAATAAATGTGGGAATAAATTTTGAGCATGTTTTTGAAATTTCCATAAATCAATTATTGCATTTTGCATAAAACAGTAGATCAAAAGAATTTTCGAGCAAAATGCAGAAAAATTACAGTTCTAAAAAAATTATACCATAAACTGCACTGTGTCAGGAGCCTCCACAAAAAAAATTCATAATTTGTGGAGCTCATTTGCTATGTTTAAAAATTAGGAAAACTCTTAGCCTTTTTTGGAAAATTTCAAACCTAATTCTTTTTTCTGCCGCTCTGATTGGGCTAAAACCCAGTGCGGCCCATTTCCTCGCGTGCGTGTCAAGACCCTTCATCCACCTCACATCGCCAAGGCCAATAAGGTTCCACTGCACTCGCTTCTGCCCCATGCTTTGCGCCTCCACTGCTCTTATCGCTGCAGACATCACCGCGCCCATGCTAGCGGCTCCCCTGTCACCGCCTAACCCCGAATAGGCGGAGACACCAAAGAGCGCCTCAAGATCTCGCCGCACCCGTCGGTTTCTCGTTGTCTTTGTCACATCATTCTCAGTTGTACTTAAGCTTCTGACTACGTAACAAACTTCCTAGCTCGCCATTCTCGCCTCTCACCAAGAACCAGAGCTTCTCACTCCTTGGTTTAACAAGAACGAGCGCGTCGTTCTCGACGTCGGTGAGCAAGCTCTACGCCGCCATTGCCTCTGGTGAGCTTCATTGGCCTCGACAACTGCGTCACCATGTGCCTCGTACCTCACTCATTCTATTCCTCTACTTGATGTAGCCCCTGGAGCTTTGTAGCATGATCACGCCGTCATCTTCTTTACCTCTAGCATGCACCCCGATCCAGGCCTTCATGTTCCCGATGCTTTGGTGAGCTTGAACCTCACCCAACCACGGCATAATGTGTTCCATACTCTACTAATGACTCTTCCTCGCTTGATGTTGACCCACACGCAGTCTGTCACCAGAATCGAGCTTCTTCTCTAAATCCGGCCGCCGTAGCCATCTTCGCTATTTGCCACCACCCCAGTGAGTCCCTGGATAATTCCTTCTACCTTCACCTTCCATAGCACGCTCGTGAGCTTATGCACGGCTCCATTTCAGCAATCCATCACTGAGAAGCCATGTCGCTGTGAAGCTAGCGCTGCCATTGCTCCAAGCACTTCGGCCATCCCCCAACGCCACTAACACCCTTGGTGAGCTTCAAGTAGTCCCATAGAGCTATTGCACCTGTTAGATTGGACGACTAGCTAGCGTAGCATGGAGTTCATCGTAGCCGATCATGGCGCCACCGCTTCGGTGACCATTAGTCTCCGTGCTACCACCGGTAGCATCGCAATAACCCCCTAGAGCTCATGCGCACCATCATTCGCCTTATCTTTGTCCCATTCACCAAAACCTTTGTGGCCCTGCTTTGTGCCGTCTCTGGAGGTTGTCGCCAGCAACGCTTCGGCCATCCCCTGCCTCGCCGCCACCACCCGGTAGGACCGCCATCGCGCCAAGAACCCATTTTTCATCTCCGAGTCAAGTCGCTATGCCGTTCGCCACCAACGAGTTCGTCGAGCCGGTGCGATGCACTGTACGCCGCTATCCTTCCTTCTCTCTCTCAGACTTGTGGGCTCATGTGATTAGGATTATATTAGCGCTAAATGACAAAGGTTAAAGTTACTAAGTCACTTACGTGTGGGACCAGCTGAAAAGATTATAAAAATCTAATTTGAAACGTGTTTAGTAAATGAGTCACTTACATGCGAGACCCACGTACTGTTTTCGGTATTAAAACACATTTTAACACTAAGAGGCTAACAAGTAGACCCCACGTGTCAAAGGATTAACTCAGGATTAAAATTGAAATTAAAATAGGTTTAATCATTTAGTTAATAATTAATGAGCATATGACATGTGGGACCGCTATTCTTTTCGTAAATAAAATCAAGAAATTTAAATATGAGAGACTGCCATGTAGGGCCCACATGTAAGAAAATGATTTTTGAAAAATGGAAAAATGCAAAAGTCGTCTTCAATATAAAGGAAATACGCTTTCTCTGTTGGAAAGCGTAAATTTTAGAAAATACGCTTTCAAAACGAGCAAAATTGAAATGCTAATAACTTTTGCATATGAACTCCAAATTGAATTAATCTTTTTCTAAATTCATTTAAAATCATGCTCTGTCTTAATATGCAAAAATATTTGATTTTTTTGTTGAATTTATTTTATTATTTGTGATTTGTTCTTGGCTCTTTCGAATAGACATCGGAAACATGAATAAAATATTTGACAATCCACCACCCTCATACTCTGAGCTACCAAAGCAAGGCAAGCACCTCCTTTTGACTATGTTGATACTATTGTTTCAATTATTTTACTTGTGTTGCAAAATCTATTATGCGTGCATGTATGTTTGGCTAAATTGCTATATTTGTGGATAACGGTAGTTAAATTCCTATTTTATGCATGATCCTCCTTGAGATGTTGATATCCCTATTGTTGTAACCTTTAGTTTGTGCAACAAATGATATTAATTTGGGTATTTCAATTAGGAATATCGAATAGATGCTTAGTCGGGTTCTAGTTTTGCTAAAATTGAATAATTGATGAAAATGCAAGAATGGATCTGGGGGAATTTGAATTATGGTATAGAGGGGTTACCTCTATTAATTTGTATAAAAAGACAAATTAAAAACTTAGTCTTTGATGCGAGCGAGTTATATTATGAACTGTGAAGTGTGAGAGATGTATCTCACAGGTAGATACGAGGAGATCCTTGCTCGGGTCGATTAAGGATCGAACGCCGGTGTATCCAACCTAAGCATAAGCGTACAACCACGCGGGTGAACTAGGCCGGTCATAGATAATTAAGTTGCCTGGGTCTAGCCTTGCATGTTGGTAAGCCGCAGTAGTGCGAAAATATCCGGGTAGGTTTGCTCGAAAGGGCTCCATTCACCAAGGTGTCGGGGACAAAGCTTACCGACACAACGGTGAATGTCTCACTGAGACGGGGGTGTACCCGGGTGAAGTGAGGGTTTTTCGTTCGCCGAGCTAGTGCAAGGTTAGGTATAGGTGATGTAAAGGCTTCGTTATGAACTCTAGACTGCTTACTAACATTTTGTGAATGGTGGTGTCGACGGATGCCAAACAAACTAGAAAGCTTGTATCGTGTGGATAAAGTTGTACTCCTCTACATAGTGTAAATCTATTTAAATAGCCATTCTTGCAGTCATGAGCATGCTAAGTGATGTTGCGCCGGTAGTCTTGATTTTTGCAAAAACTGTTATTAGAAAATGTTGGGACAGTTGGTTGGTGTGAGTGTCATGTCTATGGCTAAGAATGAAATGTTGATCGCAACAGAGGAGGATTGTGATTATGCTATTATTAAGTTACATACTTGTTATTTCATTACTTGTCAATAGCTCTTTAAAATTTTCGTTGCAGATTACTATATATCGATATTGCAAATGAAACTTGCTTAATGTTGAAAATAACTTATAGTGTAGAGCCTCATCCTTTAGTAGCCTTGCATCTCTTTATAATTATGTTGCGATACACTACAAGTCTTGCTTAGTACAAAATATACTCAATCTTACTTAAATTGTGATCATAGTATGAGGATGAGCCGATTCCATACTTAGCTTTCTTCGCTCCTGGTACCGGAGGATACGGGGACGGGTCTCGCTAGGGTTTGATCCTTGTTGGTTGCATGAGGGTTGGATGTGCACATCGTTGGATATTTTGGGTTTTATTGCTATGCTTCCTCTATTACTCTTGATACTTGTGTTTTAATTTGGTTGGTCGGCCGTGTAATATAAATTGTCATGTAAAAGCTTAAGTTTAATGTCCTATATTTGTTTTGTGTTGTATGTATAATATGCGGATGTGACTATCAATGTTATGGATGTGTGTACTAGCCACTGATCATGAGACTAGTACGCTACACATACGAGGACTTCAGGTATTCGACGCCCGAGATCCAACAATGATCTTGTCGTGCGTGTGTATTGAGTAGGCCCGCTTGGTGTGGCAACCCAAGCACGGTACGCCGCGTCAGGCCGTGCCGAACCTGGACAGGACCAACAGTGTCGTGCCGCATGCCATCCCAGCAAGCATGGTCCATTTGGCTTGGCCACCTCTAGTGTCATGTGGCTGAATTGTTTTGCCAAGTTGAAGAGACATAGTCGTGAACAGACACTGCGGAAATTATCTCGTTGCTCTCCTAAGAAGCAAACAACACAACTTTAAAAGCAAAACAAAAGGCCTGTCGTTTAACCATTCCTACATTCACTGCTCAGTTACTAACCGGACCGTTTCACCATTCTGTGCAATTTAGCTTCTAAAAAGCTTTGAAGAACGACTTAATACTGTAAGCATCTGTGCAACTGCCTTCAATACGAAATTCATATTTTTTGTTGTTCATCCCATCCCTGCCCCCAACAAGTCCCCAACTCAGGTAAACCTGCAAAATGCTTCGAGTTGCTGACAGTCTCCTCAAGCCGCCACCCGCCAAAGCGAGTGTTTGGGACGGCTTTGACTTCGGCTTTTCACCTGAAAAAATCAAAAGCCGGAAGCCGCCACAGGGCAGCTTCCCACCACCCTCTTCCGACTTTGCCCCTCCACTTGCGAGTTATTTATCCGCTTTTGCCACGAAACAAAAACCCCTTCCCCAGCCTCCCCCCGAACCCTAACCCTAGCATCGTCCGCCCCACCCTGCGTCCTCCTCCTTCCTCCCTCCTCCCACACCTCTCTCCCATGCTGCCGCCCCCAACCCTCCCCCGTCCCCCTCTCTCTCTCTCGCACCACCGCCCCAGCCCGCCCCCGTCCTCCTCCCCAAGACGCAGACACCTCCCTTCTCCTCCTCCCCGGCGGTGCCACCCGCTCCTTCTCCTCCTCCTCCCGGTAAGACGCCGCCCGACCGAATCTGCGTGTTGTCTCCAACCCCCGAGCGCCCGGCCGCGCCACCGCCCACCAGATCTGCGCACTCCCACCGGATCCGGGCCATCCACCTCCGACTCTAACCCGACGAGCGGTTGCCTATGCCGCCTCCCTCCTCTGACTCCGACCAGACGAGCGCATAGGCCCACGCTGCCTATGTCCTCCGACCGGCCCACGCAGCCTCCCTCCTCCGTGGCCCGTCGCCTCCTCCTTCCTCCCTCGGCATTGTCGCCCTCCCCCTCCCTCCCCTGGCGCCACTGTCCTCCTCCTCCCACGCCAACCCCACCGCCCCTCCTCTCGCTCCCGCACCGCTTCCCTCCTTCTCCCGCCGCCACCGCCCCTTCTCTGTCCTCCTCCCGCATTCTAACTAAATGTCAATAGCTGTTGATGTTCATGTGCCTCATTATTCTTTGAATTCATGAATTGTATTCTTATAACCATTTGTTAAATTTTGATTAGATTATACGTATCATCTAGTTGTTCTTTGAATGGATGAATTGCATTCTGACAATCATTTGTTAAATTTTGAGTATATTATAGGTATCATTCTGTTGTTCTTACAAATAGATGTCTGAATTGCATGATGATTGATATAGTGTATAATATTTTGATTCTGGAAACTGAATGACAAAATTAACCACTTTGAAAATAAGCTTTGTTTTGTTCTCTTAATTATTATCTTATAAATTTACATGGAGGGGTAATTCAATGTACATACATTGATATGATTGTGGTTATATACCATCGATGAATTCTGCATTATGCAGAATGACTGATAGTTATTCTGTCCAGCACTAACTTTGTTACATAAATATGGAATAGAAGTAAACATGGGACAATTAAATGCATTTCAGGCTTTGAGGACAAAGTAGTAACATCGGACAACTACATAACATGGGACTCTGGACTAATGTGTGAGGACATCAAAGATGGTACAGGCGACTGCCCAAAGGATGGTCAGCAGGTTCTTCCTCCCCAGTTACATTTTTTATTTTCTTTTGTCTAATTATAATATATTTATGTGCACCTGATCAATACAATTCAGGTTTTTATGGATTAGGAATCGATTGTTTGCTTGTTCCATATTTAATATGATATGTTTGAACATGTCTGTCACAGAATTCTCATTCTGGTCCTCTCAAACTGTGTTACTTTCTTGTTAAGCATAACTACATAGGCTAGTTGATTCTTCCACTGTTATACTACTAAAGGATAATTAGGGATTATTCAGGGTTCGCCTGCCAAAAATCGTTTAGGCAACAAAACATTAGTTCCAAGAAAGTATTCACTAGTTATATACTCTGTCCTTGTGCTTTTGTCTTCTGGAGTCCTGAACTTCTGAATTGCATGATGATTCATATAGTGTAGAATATTTTGGTATAGTGTATCACTTTGTAATAATGTTTCCTGTATGCAATTCTCTTTTTGTTTGCTCGTCAATTTAGAAAGATAAATGTTATTTTGAGCCACAACGTATAACTGATCAGAAGTGCATATATTCATATTTTTGGTGATTGATGTGGCTGTCTCGGCTCCTTGCTTATATTATGGTTATATGCATGAATAATTTGTTCATACTAAACATAAGATGTCTTAAGTTAGGACATCAATTTTCAAAACATGATCTGCTAGATGTGAACCGTGCAACAACACCACTGCGGATATTGAAATGTGTAGCATTCAGGGACATTTGTACATATATGTTAAGATTTTAAGACTTTACAGCATGGAGCAGCGAGAAATTAGTATTCTATACTGAAATTTTAAGAATTTATAGTGGCTATGATTCCTAAACTGCTGGTTAGATGATCACGAATATATGTCTAATGTGTTCTCATCTAGACAAATGTTATATGATAATTTGTATTGCTTTTTAGTTGAATTAAACTGATTCTAATCTTGCCCTGTTAGGTTTGATTGAAACTGCTAGCTGGAACTTAAGAAGGATATCTCGACTGCACAAGGTGACTAAAAAAAACATCAAGGTTCCTAAACCATCTGATCCCCCGTCTCAAAGCTCTCCGGAAGAATTGGCACCTGAGATGTCGAACGAGAACATTTCGAACCACCTGAGATGCCCAACCCTAGCCCCTACCGGCCTTTTTAATTAATTTTCTTGTTTTTTATGTTTTGTATGTATTAATTGTTTATTGGATTAAATGTTTATTGTTATTTGCAGTCAATTTCCTTAATTGTCGTTAATTGTGGTCTATGTCATTAATTGCGTTCAATTTCGTTAATTGTCGTTAATTTGCATTAATTGCGGTCTACTGCATTGAATGTCGTTAATTGTGGCCAATTTCCTTAATTATCATCGATTTGCATTAATTGCGGTCTATTGCGTTAAATATTGTCAATTGCAGTCTATTGTGTTAAATGTCGTTAATTGCGGTCAATTTCCTTAATTATCGTTAATTTGCATTAATTGCGGTCTATTAAGTTAAATATCGTTAACTATCGTTAATTGCGTTAAATGCCGTTAATTTTGGCCAATTTTATTAATTGTTGTTAATTGCGTTAATTATCGTTAGTTGTCGTTAACTGTAGTTAAATGACATCAAGTAAGCCATCATTTGCCTGAAGGGCATTTCAGACTTTTCCCATCGCAAAAGTTGGAGTTACCGTATCTAAAAGCCAGACAGCCAAATATCAAACCTCTTCAGATCAACCGTGCAACCGTGCAGCCCAACTAAAAACTGGTTATAGAAAAACTGGAGTCGTGCCAAACAGGCCTTAGCCCTTCAAGTCTTCAAGGTTGGGTGCAAATTGAGCGGATACGGATGGATATCGCTTATCCCATATCATTTTCTATATTTTTTCTCGGATTCGGAATCGAACATGGACAGTGCCAAATACGAATACAAATGCGGATAGTCTCGGCACGAATACGGAGCAAATACATGCCAAGCCAAATACGAATTGTCTCGGTCACAAATACTTATTCGGAAATTGCGCGAAAACATAAACCATATATATCTCACAAATAAAGATCAATCAACCATACTACATGTCCAAAATGCAACTAGATAAGTTTAACAAATAAATTTAAATATATCACACGATAACATAGGCTATTTAAGCAAGTAGTGGTAACTACTAACTAGCAAGTAGCAAGTAAATAATAGGGGCTAGGCAAGCAAGTAGTAACTACTAACTAGCAAGTCACAAGTTCACAAATCACAACACACACCTCACACGGTCCAAAATTACATCAAAAGTTCACAACACAGGATAGTAGCACGGCAAGTAGCCAAGTAGTAAGTACTAACTAGTAAGGCAGTAAGTGCTAAGTAAGTAAGTAACAACTCATTGGACGCACAAAAGACATGTCTAGTAGCAGCCAGCAATGACCAACGAGTCATCTATATGACCATGCCTCAATCAATCTCAGCCTCGATCATCATCTCATCCTACAAAAATAGATTTGTAGAATGTCATATTTGTACAATTTGTCAAATAAATATGAAGATGAAGTAATCTGATGGCTTATGTGAAGATGCAGCACCGAAGAATTTCACAATAGAATAAACATCTTTCACGTTTCAGATTATGTAAGCCATGATATTTGGATAAACTTGTTTATAATCCATTCCAAAGTTACAAACTCTACCCTTATGTGGAAGAGACATCTAATCAAAATTCACTGAGTAGGACATGGGCCATATGTGGCAGCTAGGGCTGAGGCGCTGTGTGATTTCACCAGAAGATGTTGATGGCTGAACAATGAACACGCCAAGCGCAATTCTTTCCACCTAATAATTTTGATATTTTGATCAAAGTCTCTAGCCAATAGAATTTTGATATTTTCTGGCACAAATATAAATGTGCAAAAGGATGCTCCTGTGCTTGCACAAATGTTCGCACTTTCACTTGCAGCAGTCATCTCAAATTCTCAATACCCTACAAATACCAACAAAGCCAACAAATTAGATGTAATATAGCAAGTCTACAAATGATGAAGTGAACAAGCAAAGCAAGTAATGAATACTGTTAACAAAAATCATTGCCTCATCCAACCATCTCATGTTCACATGTAGGATGATGGCAGAGTTGTACATGGCTCATAATTTTTTTGTTAAGTCATGCATCATGCTTAATGCAGAGCATCGTTAATCAGAGACAATTTCAACAAGATCCAATTATGAAATCTACCTTTTGGTGCATACAGAACTTCAGAATTACACTTGTAAGCATATCACTAACAAAATGAGAAGGCTGAGTGGCTCCTCATAGTCCAATCCAGTTCATTAAAGCATCCCATATAAAGTCAGTTCATGGTTCATTAGTCATCATAATTTATTACTTGGAAGTAAATGATTGAATTTGTTGCTACATCCATTCCTCTTCATTATAGTCTTACTAATATAACATTTGAGCAATTAAGCAATTTCAAGTACCATGGTCCATGCATTTGCAACACATGACATTTTATTGAGGCAATAGTATTTTTAGTCCACGCATTGCAGCAATATCTGCATTCCACAATCAAAATCTTGCACTAGGACTAAACATTGTGAGCTTACATTATGTCCTACAATCAAGCTCTTCTATTATGAGTTGAATGAGGGTTTTGACATAGTAAAGCTATTTATCTTTTTTTTATGTTGAAAGGTAAAGGATTCTCTACCTTATGACCATTGTATTAAAATGGTTGTTGAGAACTATTACATAAGTAAAAATAAATAAATGAAAAAGAGCTAAAACTAAAAAAAAACTAAAACTAAAAACTAAAAGAGAGAGAGAGAGAGAGAGAGAGAGAGAATAAACATCACCACCACACCATGAACAAAAACCACCCCAACATTTAGTGAGTTTGCAGAAAGAGCTGACTCCACTGGCGAAGAGAAGCACGGTAATTTTGTTTAGTCCTGTACGACCAGTGGCTGATGTAAGCTTGGATCCGATTTTGTACCGCAGTGGCACCGTCCTCCTCCTTTTGGAATACTCGCTTATTTCTTATAATCCATAATAAATGAGCACATGCTGCGACACATATGGGCCAAATGTCCTCGTAGGTAGCTGCTTTTGTTTATACTTTTTGCACAAATTCCAATATATCATGGGATGAGAATGCCTCCGTTGCTAGTCCTAGTTTCTTCCATAAATTATCTGCAGCTTTACATCGTAAAATGACATGATCAGTCGTCTCTAGAGCAGGGCAGATGTCACAGTGAGGATATGTCCTCCATTGCTTAGTTGTCATATTATCCCTAGTGTTTAGCATTTGTAACATCCATATTTTCTGGGCTTTTTGAAAATTTGGAAAACTTTTAAAAAAATTAACCATTTGGTTTTATTAATTTGCTAAAGCTTAAATTGAAATTTAGAATTTAAAAGCAATTTAATCCGAACTAATCAAACTTCAATTAATTCAAGTTGGTTTAATTGAGTTTTCTGGGTCTTAATTGGATTTAAAAACCAAAAGTGTTGTTTTAAGTCTTTTTTTGGATTTTGTTGGATTTTAAAATTGGTTTTTTCCTTTTGCCCTACGTTAAAAATAATTATTTGCAAAAATTAAAAGCAAAAGTTAAGCTAAAAATATTTTTAATAAGTTCTAAATAATTCAAGAGATTTCTGTGAATTTTTCTTGAATTTTTGGACGGCTTTAGCTATTTTCTAAAAAACAATTCATTTTCTGGTATTTTATTTAATCAAAATCCTTAGAAAATCTTCTTTCCTTTATTTGGGCGAATCCTTCTACCATTTCTCCTGCTTTCCGCCAGAGCCCACGCTGCCCATTCTCGCCACACCACGCCTCCTCAATCGGACGGACCCGGCTTCACGCGCTCCTTTCTCCGCCCTCTCTCTCGCCGCCGGTGGGTCCGCCTCGTCACCAGCGACGCGTCGCTCTCCTCTCTCCGCTTCGCCATTGGCTGACATGGCGTGCACGCGTTTCGCGCCAACGCCGCCTGCCCGTCCCGTCGCGTCGCTGCTATCACGCGCATTGAAGGTGGCGTGCTACACCGCGTCTCCCTCTCCCTTGCCCCGTCCCATCCGCGCGGCATCCGCGGAGCACGCAAGCTTCGCAGACCTCCTCGTGCGCTCCCGCCCGTTAAGCCGCCGCTCCGCTCATCCCCGCTGCCTATAAAAGCGCGCCTCGTGTGCCTCTCCCTCTCCTCTCTCTTTCCCCTCGCCTCACTTCCCCTCTCTCCCTTCAAGCTCGCCGTATTTTGAGCTCCAACCGCCACCGCCGAGCTTCGCTCCGCCACACCCGCCGCCACCGTCAAGCCTCCTTCGGCGCCATCGACCTCGCCGCGCCGCCGCCGCGCCTCGTCGCGGCGCAAGACTCTCGCTCCTCCCGAGACCACCGAGTCCCGCCACCACCACCGAGCCGCCACCTTCGCCGCTTCTCGTCGTCGCCGCCAGCCATTTCTTCGGCAACCGCCGTCGATTCGGTGCGCCCTAGGATCCACGCGCCCTCCTCTTCGTGTTGGTACCACTCACTAGGCTCGCCACGGCGTGAGCACGGCCGAAGCAAGCCGCGCAAACCAACGCGCCGAGGCCACCGCCACAGATGACGTGGCACTACCACCGTGGCGCCCCATCAGTGGCCACGTCAGCCCTCTGCTGATGTGGTTGCCCCGTCGGCAAGCCCCGTGGCTTTTCTCGATTTTCCTTTAGAAAAATAAATCAGAAAATCAGGAAAATCAATATTTCATCATTTCATGTAAATTCAAACTTCCGAAGGCCATAACTTCCTCATTCGAACTCCGATTCGAGTGATTCAAATTTCTAAATTCATCTAAATTCCTTATCTTCCTATTAGTACTTATTTAGTATTTATTTGGATTTTATTTGGAGTTGTTTTATTTATTTAGCTTTGTTCGCATGTATAGAATCCGGTGTTTCGGACGAATTCGTGGACCCGACGACCGAAGCATCTCTACTCTTCAACGAAGGAAAGTCATAGACCTTTGATCATATTGAACCCATTTTATAAAAAGTATATTGTTTGATATAAACATGCATTGCTAATTTTATAATAAATAGTTTCGGGATTTAGTTAATTACCTACTTGCCATTATGCCTCCTTGATAATTTGGGAATGACATGTATCCTTGAATGACATAAATCCTTGGACACCTTAGGATGGTTAATTATTAGTTGGACATTATTGAAATACCAACATGGGTACCGTATTATGCTTAGCCAATGCTTTAGTTATACGGTAGATTCACGATCACTTACTCAAAGAATGATTGAACTTGACTTAATGATATATGGAACTATGGTGTGATACCACTGTTGTGCAACTGTGGTGCGAGATCACAGTTGTGTCAATTGTGGTGTGATGCCGTTATTATTAAAATTTGTTGTGCCATGGCAAGGGTTGTCGTTTGGCTGGGTTGAACGAAAATGATTTAAGCTTAGGCGAGTGGTTGGATGGTAAAGGAGGAATGTGCGAGGCAATGCGGGAGGCACATTATAGGGTACGGGAGGTACTTAGGTGCGCGAGGCACATGGAATGCGGAAAGTCTCGCCTGAGCAACCACTAAGGACTTAACCTTGAACCATTGATCTGGGCCTTAACCATACAACCACATATCTAGACTGGGATAGACCTGACCGACTAATGAGCAATGTTTTGGTTCAGCTCTGTTTTGGTTGGGAACGACGAGAGAGGGGGCCCAGAATTCAGTAACCCCTTAGCGGCGGTAATCGAGTCAAACAGAACTTGGTAAAAGCCTAGTCACGTGCTCTAGACTGCTTACCTAAGGAAGTGAGCGGTGGCATAGATATATGCTGGACAAACTAGAGAATTCGTGTCTTGTGGGTCAAGCTGTACAACCTCTGCAAAGCGTAAAACTATTCGAATAGCCGTGTCCCCGGTTATGGACATGCCTGGTGATTTCACGCAAGGGGTAGACTTTTGTCAAAATGTTGGAATGGGTTGGTTGAATCTAGTAGATGGTTGTGGTTGATGGTTGGGAAGTGAACAGGGTGTTCACTATTTGCTTCAAAGAAACTTGATTACTTATGTATTAATCTTTTAAATTATGCTTTTCAATCTAATTACTATATATACCGTCAAGTATTGCTTTCTGCAAAATAGCCATAAAGCTATCCTTGTCAAGCCTTGCATGAATATTATTTGCATATATTTCTCTGCGACTTGCTAAGTACATTCAAAGTACTCACGGCTTTGTGCCCTCTGATTGATCAGTCGCTGTAGAAGGACCAGGAAGCACCGAGTTCTACGAAGAAGATTACTTTGAAGACTATGCGAATTAGATCACGTCCTCCACTCGATTGCCTATGGGCATATTTGGTGATCTCCACCAGATGTTTGGTTTCCGCTGCAAGCTACCTTTTGTTGTTAAGCCCTGCGTGGCAAACTTTGTAAGACTTGACCATAAGGTCCTTTTTGCTATTAAATATTAATTTGTCTGCTTCATCTTTAGTTTGGTGTACGGTTTTGGTTATACCAATGTTGCAACTGTGTGCACTAACTACTGATCCAGGGAATAGTGCAGTTATACACAGATGGTCCTGGATCCGGAGATCCAGGGTCCCGACAGCGGTGGTATCAGAGTTGTGTCGACTGTAGGACGTAACCATAGTTAGCATGGTTGTTTAGTCAGTACTTCAAAATTTTATTTTATAAATCAAACCGACAATTAACTTGAATAGTCTTCTTCTCTCATCTTACTCTATTCCTCCTCATCTTATGCTAATCTCTCCTCATTTCACTCTCAGAGTCTGACTTCTTATCTTTTCTAAACTTTGTTTTTGAATGTAAAGTGACCCTCTCATCTCGATAATCTCTATAGGATCGAGCTTTACTTGAAGTCGCCCATCCATACAAGATAGATTAGTAGTGTTGTTTTTAAGTTACCCTTTTTAGTTTCAGTATCGTTTAGTCCGATAGATAAGGTATTTTTCTTGAGTTTTGTTGCCTCTTATAGCTTTTCGGCTATTGTTCGTTGGGTTAAACCGACTTTTCCCAATTAGGTTGTCTCGCCTTTCTCCCTTTTCTTGCTCGTCTTTATGCTTCTCCCTCTTTCCTATCGTGCTTTCTTCCTCTCGTCTATTAAACCTGAGAAGATTTGTACAGATGGCCTAGAACCGCAACACCGCAAGCTCAGTTGACCCTATGGATCTCAATGCGCCACCACCACCACCTCCTCCGGTAGCCACAGCAGATCAAGGTTTGAGTCAGTTCATGGCAGCCCAAACACAGCTGATGAACACTATGATGCAGAATAAGAATCAAATGATGAATCAACAGAACCAGACTGCTGCTTCTTTAGTCGCGATGCTGAACCAGAACAACCAGGCCGCTGCCATGCCACCACCCCCACCACCAGCTTTTCAACAATCAAAGTTTGCAGAGTTCATGATGACACATCCGCTTACCTTCTCCAACTCATCTGAACCTTTGGACGCATATGACTGGCTACGCTCCATGGCGAAGAAGCTGTCCATTGCTCGATGTGACGATCTTGATAAGGTTCTATACGCCGCACGTCAGCTTGAAGGCACTACTGCAGAATGGTGGGAAAATTATTGTGCAGCTCATGAGAATCCACAAGATATTACCTGGGCCGAGTTTTCGACAGCTTTTCGCCACTCTCATGTCCCAAATGGTATAATAGAAATAAAGAAGAACGAGTTCCGCGAGTTACAACAAGGAACCCTGTCAGTGAACGAGTACCTCAGCAAGTTCACCCAACTCTCCCGTTATGCTCCAGAGGACGTTGCTTTGGATGATGCATGCCAGAAGTGTTTCAAGCGTAGACTCAATCCCAGTTTAAAGGTGCAAGTTGTTAGCAATGACTATGTAGATTTCCAGCATATGGTGGACAAGGTTGTGCTCATAGAAGATTCTCGTCGTGAACTAGAAGGATTCCGTAAAAGGAAGATGATGCAGCATGGGTCTCATCAAAGGCATCCACAGAAATTCAGGATGGATGTGAAGCATCCCATCCATTTTGCTCCTCCTGTCACATCTAGAACTACCACACCGACACCTCATCCAGCTGTTTCAGGATTCGACAACAGCAACCAACCTCAGGGAAACAACAATCCAGCTCCAGGAGCCACCTGTTATAAATGCCATGGGATGGGTCATTATGCTCACAGTTGCCCCCAGAAATGTCGAGCCATGACTCCAGTTCCATTTAACTTGGGAGCTACACCAGCCAGAATCACTACACCAGGAGTAGGCCAAGGAACGATGCATACTCCAAGTCAAGCCACCAGGACTTCACTTCCTTCTGCAAGAGGTCGAGTGAATCAAGTCACCGTTGAGCCAGTTCAACACGTCGTTCCTGCTAAGTTCTAAGTCAGTGCAGCTTCAGTTACAGTTTTGTTTTGCTCAAAAGAGAAAGTCGCTTGGAAGAGAGAGAGCCAAGTCCGTGTCCCCGCACCTATTCTTTAGTCAGCCTGAATCTCGGGGTCGAGATTCCCTTTAAGGGGTATAAGTTTGTAACATTCCTATTTTCTAGGCTTTTTGAAAATTTTGAAAACTTTTTAAAAAATTAACCATTTGGTTTTATTAATTTGCTAAAGCTTAAATTGAAATTTAGAATTTAAAAGCAATTTAATCTGAACTAATCAAATTTCAATTAATTCAAGTTGGTTTAATTGAGTTTTCTGGGTCTTAATTGGATTTAAAAACCAAAGGTGTTGTTTTAAGTCTTTTTTTGGATTTTGTTGGATTTTAAAAATGTTTTTTTCTTTTGCCCTAACTTAAAAATAATTATTTGCGAAAATTAAAAGCAAAAGTTAAGCTGAAAATATTTTTAATAAGTTCTAAATAATTCAAGAGATTTCTGTGAATTTTTCTTGAATTTTTGGACGGCTTTAGCTATTTTCTAAAAATGCTTTTCCTTTTCTGGTATTTTTATTTAATCAAAATCCTTTGAAAATCCTCTTTCACTGTTTGGGTCGAATCCCTTCGGCCCATTTCTCCTGTTTCCTCGCGCGGCCCACGCTAGCCCATTCTCGCATCTTGTGCTACGCTCCTCAATCGAAGCCGCCCAATCTCGAATCGACCGGCTACCACCACACCCTTCTCCACTACGCCCTCTCTCTCGCTGCCTGGTGGGTCTGCCCTGTCAACCGCAGCGACCGCATCGTCTCCCACCTCCTGCTTCCGCCATTATGCTACATATGCGGCTTGCTGCGTTTAGCCACGCCGCCGCTTGCCCAAATCACGTCGCGTCGCGTCGCTACTGTCACGCGCATTGAAGGCGGCGTGCTCCGTCGCACCTGCTGCCACCGTGTGTCCCCCTCCCTTGCCCCGTCCCCTCCGCGCGGCATCCGCGGAGCACGCAAGCTCCGCAAACCTCCTCGTGCGCTCCCGCCCGTTGAACCACCACTCCGCTCATCCCCGCCGCCTATAAAAGCGCGCCTTGTGTGCCTCTCCCTCTCCTCTCTCTTTCCCCTCGCCTCACTTCCCCTCTCTCCCTCTGAGCTCGCCGTATTTTGAGCTCCAACCGCCACCGCCGAAGCTTGTTTCACAAGACCGCCACCGACGCTAACCTCGTTGTGGCGCTTTGTCTTGCGCGCTCACCTCCCGAGCCCATCGGAGCCCCGCCACCACCACCGAGCCGCCACCTCCGCCGCTTCTCGTCGTCACCGCTGGCCATTTCTTCACCAACCGCCGCTGATTCAGTGCGCCCTGGGATCCACGCGCCCTCCTCTTCGTGTTGGTACCACTCACCGGGCTCGCCACGGCGCAGAGCGTCGGCGAGCCGCGCAAACACGCGCCGCCTAGAGCGTCGCCGCCGCTGTACTGACGTGGCACTGCCACCGTGGTGCCCCATCAGTGGCCACGTCAGCCCTCTGCTGATGTGGTTGCCCCGTCAGCAAGCCCTATGGCTTTTCTCGATTTTTCTTTAGAAAAATAAATCAGAAAATCCATATTTCATCATTTTATGTAAATTCAAACTTCCGAAGGCCATAACTTCTTCATTCGAACTCCAATTCGAGTGATTCAAATTTCTAAATTCATATAAATTCCTTATCTTCCTATTAGTACTTATTTAGTATTTATTTGGATTTTATTTGGAGTTGTTTTATTTATTTAGCTTTGTTCGCACGTATAGAATCCTGTGTTTGACGAATTAAATGGACCCGATTTAATCAAGCATCTCTACTCTTCAACGAAGGCAAGTCGTAGACCTTTGATCATATTGAACCCATTTTATAAAAAGTATATTGTTTGATATAAACATGCATTGCTAATTTTATAATAAATGGTTTCGGGATTTAGTTAATTACCTACTTGCCATTATGCCTCCTTGCATACATTTCTCTGCGACTTGCTGAGTACATTCAAAGTACTCACAGTTTTGTGCCCTCTGATTGATCAGTCGCTGTAGAAGGACCAGGAAGCACCGAGTTCTATGAAGAAGATTAATTTAAAGACTATGCAAATTAGGTCACGTCCTCCACTCGATTGTCTGTGGGCATATTGGGTGACCTCCACTAGATGTTTGGTTTCCGCTGCAAGCTACCTTTTGTTGTTAAGCCCTGCGTGGCAAACTTTGTAAGACTTGACCATAAGGTCCTTTTTGCTATTAAATATTAATTTGTCTGCTTCATTTTTGGTTTGGTGTACGATTTTGGTTATACCAATGTTGCGACTGTGTGCACTAGCTACTGATCTAGGGAATTGTGCAGTTATACATAGACGGTCCTAGATCTGGAGATCTGGGGTCCCGACAGTCTTCCTCTGAAAGCAAGCCATAAGAATATTTTGTATCTGTGTGGTATTGATCTGTGCCAAACATAGTCTGTCGCCGTCCATTTTATACCGTGAAAAGAGAGTAGCTTGTACACTTCTGAGGTAGTTATGTCATCCTTGGTCGAGATTATTGCTCGTTGGTCTAAGATTCCATGTTGCAATTGCTGTTCAAATAGAATTTGAAGCAAGATCTGATATTCCAATATCGCTTGTTGTGATGGAACCGGGTGTAATGACACTACCCAATTATTAGCAATGAATTGCGAGCTGACTGTACAATTCGGATTTGTGGCAAAGGTGAATATAGTGGGTAGGCGTTGGTATAGTCGTCCTGAGGATGTCCAATGATCTTTCCAGAACAACATAGTCTGTCCCTCTCCAATTATGACTGTGGTCATTTGTATAGTCATTTCGATGACAAATGATAAGGCTTTCCAAACCGCCGTGTCTCCCTGACGGGACTGCATTGGTATTTTATCTCAAATATACTGACTTCTTAACCACAGGAAACAAGGTTCAGTTGAGTTTGATAGTAGCTTCCCTGCCATTTTTATGATCAAAGCTCTGTTATGATTCATGAGGTCGCGAATCCCCAGACCACCCTACTCTCTGGGTATCAATACAGTGGTCCAAGCGACTAGGCAATGTCCGCCATTAATCTCTCTATTTCCCTTCCACGGAAAAGCTCTTCTGATTTTATCCAGGACTTGTATACTGCGTTCCGACCATTGGAAGCAACTCATGTAATAAGTGGGTATGGTTGATAGCAAAGTGTTTATCATTTGCACCCTTCCTCCCCATGATAGTAACCCAGGTATCCAACTTGCTAGCCTTCTATCTATTTTGTCAATGATTGGCTGTAGCAAACCATGAGGAATCTTGTTGGTGGAAAGCGACAACCCTAAGTAGTTGCATGGCATTGAGCTGATTGGGCATTGCAGGGCAGCTGCGGCCAAGGCGGCATCCTAATGTGTCATGTGTATGGGTACAAATGCACTTTTGTGATAGTTAATCTTCAAACCTGAAAAACTTGTAAATGACTCCGTGAGCTCTTTAAGAACCAGAGCTTGATATGTAGAGCCCTTGAGTAAGATTAGAGTGCCGTCTGTGTATTGCAGTGTTGGAGGAGTATGTTGTACATCCAAGGGGTGTACAATGAGTCCATCTGTGTGAGCTTGTTGTAATATTCTTTGTAGGACATCTGCTACTAATATAAATAAGTATGGAGAGAGTGGATCCCCTTGTCATACTCCACGTTTGTAATGAATTTTGTCGCCCACTATGCCATTTACCAGAATATGTGCTTTACCGTATGAAAGGATAGTATGTATCCAATTAATCCATTTACTATCAAAGCCTCGATGTTGTAATATCATTATAAGGCAGCCCCAATATATTGAGTTAAAAGCCTTATGGAAGTCTAACTTGAGCACAATCATTGGTTTTTTCCTTCTCAATGCACACTGGACAAGCTCCGAAGCAAGTAGGAAGTTCTCTGTGATTGATCTTTTTTTGATGAAGCCGGACTGCATGTGGTCAATGAGATTTGCTATTCTCGGTTGCAGTCTGTTGGCTAGAACCTTGCTTATGAGTTTGGGTATACTGTGCAAAAGTGAGATAGACCTAAAGTCATTTATTTGCAAAGGTGCCTCAATTTTTGGTATCAAGGTGATATAAGAAGAGTTCACCCCTGAGAGATCTAGATTAGTGGCATGTAGGTCCGCAAAGATGCATAGTAGCTCAGGCTTTAGCAAATTCATGAACTTTTTGTAGAATTCGTTAGTAAATCCATCCGGCCCTGGACTTTTGTTGTTTGGAGAATGTGCAATTGCATTTGCTATCTCTTCCCAAGTAAAGTGAGCTGAAAGAGACTATAGGTCTTGATCCTGTTGATAAAGACTTGTAAGGTCAAATGTTGGGGACCCTTGAGTCATCATACTAAATAAATCTCGTAGTCTCAGAGCAATCTTTAATTTTGAAGCATTGTCGTAGTGTTCAATTCCATCCTTGACCAGGACCTTGATGCTATTCTTTCGGTGGTTGATGGTGGAAGAAACATGGAAGAAATGTGCATTTTCATCACCCAGTTTGCACCATTTAATCTTCGCCCGACGTTTCCATTTTAGAGCCTAGAACCAGGTTAGGTCCTGAAGATGTTGTCAGATGTTTTTCCTAAAAGTGAATTCGAGAGTTGTTAAGTTTCTCCATTCTTCCAAACTGTCAAAGTATTCCAAGGTGATTTTGGTGTTGTCAAGTTGGTTCGCTAGGCCGCGCTTCCTTCCGGACCACAATCTAATCTTTGCACGTAGCCTTCGTAATTTGAGGTTGGTAATGGATATATTAGCTAAGTCTCGTGTCCCTCACGTCCAGCTTTGTAGCACTAAGTTCTGAAATTCCGGCATGTGGAGCCAATAGTTTTCTAATATGAAAAGTCTTGAAGTAGGTGTTTGAGTTGTAATATCGGCAACAATTGGAGTGTGATCTGAAGTGACAGCTATTACTGATTTTGCAGAGGTTCCCAAGAAGACTTGGCTCCATTCTGTATTAATTAGGACCCTGTCAAGTTTGACCATTGTTGGAACTCTTCTCTTGTTTGTCCATGTGAATCTCTTATTAGGTATTTCTACATCTAGTAATCCTTGATATTGTATCCAAGAGTTGAAGACAGCCATTCCTACCCAATTTATATTGTCGTTGTTTTTCTCAAAAGCGTACTGGTATATGTTGAAATCACCAATCACCATCCAAGGTCCAGAGAAGTTTTGTCTAACAACAGATAATTCCTCAAAGAAAGGCTGGCGATCACTTTCTTCGAAAGGTGCATAAATGTTGGTGAAATTAAAATGAATGCTGTCAGTTTTGGATTTGAAGGAAAGTGACAAAGATGAATCAGCAGCATGAATCAATGAAGCATCCAACTTGGTATTGCACCAAGCCGTGAGAATGCCCCCTAACATCTAAACAAAGGGTTGGTAGTGATAATTTCTCAATCTACGAGGTAAGAAGCTTATTGCTTTGAAATTATCAATACTAGTCAATTTTGTTTCCTAAAGACAGATGATGTCCAATTGCACGTCTAGTATTGTTTGAAAGACTAAAGCCCTTTTCTTGATCTCTCCTAACCCTCAAACATTCCAGGTGAGGATCTTCATTGGTATTTCTTGTCCGCTACAAGCAGCCGGTTGTGGCATTGCCTGCTTCTCCCAAAAACCCCACGCGAGTAATGCTCAGAAGCTTGTTCAGGTTGCTGCACAAAGAAGACCAAAGCCAAGAGAAATAAAGCTAAGAGAAAGAAAAGAGCAAGGCTAAAGCCTACGATTCCATGCAAAGATCTCCAGAGGCAAAACAACTTAACACAGCACAAGACATGAACTAACACTGGATCATAAAAGAGACACAGATAACTAGCCAGATTAAAGAAGGTATATGTGATTACATGATGCAAATGAGAAAGACTGTGTTTGCAGGTAACGTGCAGCAAAGATGTAGATACAAAAGAGGATGCATATACAAAGTAAGCTGCATGAAGCAGCCACTTCAGTTGGTGAAACAGCATAATTGACTTAAGCATTGCTAGGGGCGCCGCTTGATGCGGCCTTCTCCATTTTTGTTGCCTAGCCCACATAGGTTTGCTAGCTCCCTGATCATCACTTTTGAGGTTGGTTTTGGCTTTGCTTTGAGGGGCAGTTGGATTATTTCTCCGATCTTCCTTGTTTTTGGGTGGCTTTTACGACGATCTCCTGCAGCTGACGTCGAGCTTGTCGAAGAGCTTGGTGTGCTGCCGCCACCCGACGACCGCCCGCTCCAATCGGGTAGCATGCCTCCGCCATACGCCAGAGTCTTGACTCCTCCGAACATACACCTAAAAGTCTATTTCCTTGCTGCAATAGTCCTGGTCCAGCGGAGGGACATTAAGGTCTGGAACATTGTCATTGAGGTCTGGGATGAAGGCTTCAGGTCGTTTCCTCGGAGCTAGAAGTTGCAATAGTTTTGAAGTCTTGGGGTGCGGGAGATCAGGTTCATAAGCACTAGTTTTGTCATCTCCGTTCTTTATTTATTTGATGAGGAACTATAGTAGGAGTTTCCTACCTTAACTTTTATTGCTTATCAATAGTCAAGGTAGTGAAACTGAAATGATACGATCCAGTGACCACATAAACTCAATGTGTCCTCAAATTTCCATTTCAATTCATAATAATCAGCTTCTTTTAAGACATTTGCAACAAAAACTAAAAACTAAGGTCAAAGATCATTTTGTTCATAATTGTACACTACAAGAATGACTTCAGTTGGCCAATAGAGGCCAGCAACTATGTAGTCTGTAGTGGAGCATTGACTGAAATCCAGAACACGCAAGCAATTTGCCAATGAAAATGCATTCACCACTGAGCTCCGGTGTTCTACTATGTAGAAAATGCTTCAATAAAAAACGCACACATGTCTTAAAACACACAATAGCAAATTAGCAATGGTCAAAATGCTTGCACATACTGGTACTGCGATGTCCTTGTACAAAAAAAATGCAACTTTCCTTCTCAGAAATCTAAAACATCTCAAGAAATCTGACTAAATTTGCAGTTGATTCCTTTCATATCATTGCAAAAACAACCTAATATTACAAATTTACGATGAACATTGGTCTCACTATTCATTTCACTAACCTCTGTGCTCTGTCTGACTCTCTGTGCAATCGAGAGGAGGAGGGAGGCGAGGAGACTACTACGATGGCGAGGGAGGAGGGAGGAGGCGGCTGCAACGGCAAGGGAGGAGGATGGCGGCTTCATCGGCTAAGGAGGAAGGACTCAACGGGGGAGGGCACGGGTGGGGAGAGGCAAAGATGAGGAGGGAGGTAAGGAGGGCACGGGTGAGGAGAGGCAGAGATGAGGCGGGAGGTAAGGGAAGGAGAGGAGGAGGCGGCGGTTGCGAGGGAAGAGGGAGGCGACGGAGGGGAGGGCGCGGGTTGGGGGAGGGGTAGATGAGGATTGAGGACTGAGGAGGGACAGCGGGAGGGGAAGGGAGGGGAGGCGGCGGCGGCAAGGGAGGAGGAACGCGACGACGGTGAGGGTTAGGGTTTGGGGCGCTGGGCGCGGGACTATAGTGCAGGAGCAGTGGGAGACTCTACGCTTTGTGCAGGATGATGGATGGATGTTCGCTCGACACTCGAGCAGTTCGGATAGCACTCGGATACTTTTCGGATAGCGCTGATTTAATTCTCGAATAGCTACGAATACATCAGATATCTCTCTACCGAATCCGAATCCGTATCCGATAAAAAAAACCGAGTTAAAAAACAGGTATCCACAAAAAAAAAAACTCTAAATATTGCTCACATATATTCGGTGAGTCGAAACTTATTTACACCCTTTGCGCCTCAAATCCACCCCGTCTCCGGTGCCTCCACGCGTAGCAGATACATTGGAGCCTCTGCACGCGACACAAAGCAATAAGCCCATTCCCTGTCCGCTGGCTAGATTTCCATCTGGGGCGCCGGTACATTTCCCATCTCTTGCCTTGCGCCCAACAAGCGATTCCCCAAAAATGTCTACTGGCACTCGGCAAGTGGCGGCCGTACAGTACTCTGTACAGTGTCATATTGAGTATTGACAGAGGAGGGATGTCCATTGACCACGTCAAACAGCACGGGGGCAAAATACTCCGGTGCCACGTGGCTCACGCCATGGCGCCATGCCCAGCCTAACTGAATTTTTTTTTAAAATAATCTATTTTTTATTATAAATTACAAAAATATTCCTACGTTCTTTTTTTTACAGAAATATGCATCTGTCGCCTAACGCTGGACGATCGGATGCGCCGCTATACGCTTAGGCGATCGAAGTTCTGTCGCCCAATTGTTGGGTGACTGAAGTGCTATCGCCCAACCGCTAAGCAAGAGCATCGCATTACCGACAGCTTGGCGACAGTTCTCGCCGCCCAACCGTAAGCGATAGGGGCCCCCACCGTTTTGTATTATTTAATTATTGTTTAATTGTATTGTAATGAATATTACATTTTGTGGGTTAATTACATTTAGCAACTGATTGTATGATGTTATTTATTTTGAAAATAATAATGTTGTGACGATGTTAGTTGGTCTGTTTGTTATTTTCGTAGAATATCAAGGGTACGAAATTTGTCAAACTCGCAATGACATTTTGTGATCGTCGTATATTGTTGTAGTGCGCAAAATTTCTGTAGAATTTTGGGAGGACGATTGAGATAGTGATGAGTTGTAAGTAGAAAGGTAAGTGATATTATGATGTGCTAGGGAGTCTCTGCTCGATGAAGTCATCTGAACGTATACGCGTATATAGGCAGGTAGTCGATATCATGCTTTATGAAGCTTATACAGAATATGATTGAATGGGCTGAGAACGCCACAGATTATGAAGATGCCCTAAAACATGGAGGATTCGATGTCGGTGCGAATGGTTCTTTCTCGGGATTCTACTAGAAGAGGCATACTTGCAATATAGGCTTGCTTTGATGGCTTAGCGGAGACACGTAACTGTAACTACATTAGAGTCCGCGATGTACATCGCTACACATAGTCACATGGCATGATGGTTCGCTAATTGCTTTAGTCATGCTCACTACTATTAGGGTACATCATGCGACACAAGCATCCTAACCATGTAAGTCTACATGCCTTTAGGGGACAAGAAAACATGGAGGGTAGGACGGGGACTACTACGTAATGACTCGACTCATCAAGTGGACCAGGCCATTTTCCTTCCTTGCTAGCTCGGCGTTGAACTCCTCGCCGCCTTCCCTTCCCTTGTCGCGGACTATCCACGCCGGGCCGGTATGTCAAGTCGTCCATGTCCCGCGATTCTATAATGTAAGTGCACCGAGATAGTGAGAATGGTAAGAAGGATGTAAATTCTTCATAACTCACGCCGCCGATACGGATTACGCCGGCGACCGGATACGCTGTGGTGGCTAGGCTCACCAAGATGAGCCTTTCCTTGCCCTTGTCGCGGATCGCCCATGTCGGGCCGGTATGTCGGTCGCCCATGTCCCGCGATTTCATGATGTAAGCACACCGTATAGTGAAAATCGTGAGAAGGATGTAAATTTTTCATAACTCATGTCGTGGATACAGAGACGCGCGATCGGATATGATGTGGCGGCGGCCGAGCCGCATGAGCCTTTCCTTGCCCTTGTCGCGGATCGCCCACGCTGTCGGTATGTCAAGTCGCCCATGACCTACGATTCTATGATGTAAGTAAACCGCATGAAGAAAAACGAATAAGAATATAAATTCTTCATAACTCACGCCGCCGATATGGATTACGCCCGGCGTAGTATCGGGTCCTTCGGCGACTCTCAACAGGTCCGACACGTAAGGTTTCCACCGCGACGAAGTTCTCGCCCGCACCGAGTAGTTCAAAGATGTACTTCATGGATGAATGCCCCGTCATACATCTCCGGTCGCCCATCCATCGAAGAAGTGGCAACAAGATCTCTACCGCCATTACATGGGGATGAAGTTAAAAATTTAAGGAATTCAACGTTACGAGAGGAAAATTGATGCACGCAAAAGAGACGCTTACGAGGTGGTGCCCGCACGTGTAGTACGCCCGGGCGACGGTGTCTGGATGTGTGGACTGAATGATCTCTGCTAGTTTACCACACACACACTGCGGGATCGAAAAACGTGGTGGTATTGGAGCATCTTTCATTGATTTATCTAGGTATTGTAGCTGTTTCCTCTTCTGCTTAAACCACTTTTGCTTCTGCAACATCTTCGCGTAGAAGTTTACCGAAGACTCCATAGCTGGGTATCTATTGTGTAGTGTTGTGTAGAGTTGGGTTTGGTTCAACCCCCTTTTATAAGCCACATGGTTGGCATGATGTGTTTAATTTCATGCAGAGTAGAGAGTCCTGTCTTTTAATTCTAAAAAGCTAAGGAGGTAGAGTGTTGTCATGTCAATCTGGAAAGCTGGCGAGGTATAGTGTTGTCACGTCTTACTTTGCAGTGAGAAGTCATGTCTTACTTTGCAGAGTGTCGTCTTATCGGTCTAAAAAGTCGGGCGAGGCAGAGTGTTGTCACGCCTTTTCTTTGCGAGTCTTGTCTTTTTCGGTCTTAAAGTCGGGCAGGCGGTTAGGGTTGTCAAGTCCATCCGAAAAGCCTAACCCTAAACCTAAACCCTAAACCGCGCAAAGTCGCTCGCTGGTCTTATCATCGCGCAAAGTCGCCCCGTGGTCTTATCACCACGCAAAGTCGCCCCATGTGGTCTTGTCACCCGTAAAGTCGCTCCTTTGGTCTTATCATCGCGCAAAGTCGCCTGTGGTCTTGTCATCGCAAAAGTCGCCTCGCGTGGTCTTGTCACCCGTAAAGTTGTCTCTTTGATCTTATCATCGCACAAACCGCCTGCGTGTGGTCTTGTCACTACGCAAAACCGCCTCGTTCGTCTTGTCATCGCGCAAGGCTATATCCTTTCGCCTTGTCATCGCACAAAGTCAGTTTTGTTTGGTCTTGTCTTCAAAGAAAGCGCCCAGTTCGCGGTGGTCTTGTCATCTACAAGCTAATACATTACCCATTTTGTTAGCCTCCCCCCGCAGTCTATAAAATGCATGCTCACGCTCCGAAAGTAGGACCACTCGACCTTTCAAACCGTAGGAAGAAGAACCTTCTCCGCCTTACAGTAACATACGATGGTAAACGCCAAGGACCACCCAACCGAGTCGCCGGCCGCACCTTCTCCCGAAAGGATGGAGGACTTAGGCCCTAACTACGGCTGATGCCGAACAAGCGTGTTTCAACCTAAGTGGTCGAAATGCGACACGGGAGGACGCTATCGCAGGTCATAGACGGCCCTTTCGATGGCGGGACGGCGTTTCTTCCGATGCCCATACTGGGGTAAATAGTTTTGTTCATGTTATCGCTAATACATCCTCCACACTAATCGCCCCTTGCAAAGCAGATGGTGAAATGCAACTTTACCCGCCGGATCGATCCTCCCCACGCTACTATGTTGCGAGGCACGGGATATATTGTGGAACCGAATCTTTGATTTAGAGGCGCAAATTGACGATCTCAAGGAGCAAAATGATGACCTCCGCCAATGATGTAGCGTGATGTGGACAACGAGGAGGTCGTGAACATAGAAAGTTCCTATGATCCCACATGTCGCCGTACAACCCTAGCTACATATGTGCGCGTTACTACAACGACGCAAGAAGCCACGCCCGAGGTGTCCAATCGAGAACACTCTATGTGGGTAGCGAGAGGCACCTTCTACAATTAGGCACAAGGAGAAGCTTGTACGCTTGTATTTCCCTTATGTATGCACTTATGTTCAATCTCCTAAAGCATGTAACTAAACGGTGGACGCTATTATTGCGGTTGCCTTTTATCGAGTTGACATGTTGCATCGATGTGTCGTGTGCTTTAAGTTATATGCATCGAACAAACTCATTCATGGGTAGGTAATGTTACTGGTTTATTCTCATTCATGACGGACTGTGATGCATAAGTAAAGAGTGGACATTACATCTCAGTACAACTGAACTTCTACTTGGCAACAACAAGAAATAATAGAAAAAATACCGCAAAACTAACTAGCTTAACTAATTTCTGAAGCATGTTCTCAACTCTTTCCATCCTTTCATCTAGCCTTTTAAGTGTATTATCTTCATTCTACGTTGGTGGCTCAGAGGGTCGAGCCACTGGACGAAATACAGCAATACCACGAGAGTCATCTTGCAAGGCAGCAATTTGCATTGCAATATCTTGAACCATCGACAAATTCAATCACCTTAACGCCAAAACCGACATGTTGTGCTCAAAAATAATTGCAGCTTTATGAAATAAAACAACATGTCAAGCTTCAATGAAATTCATTTGGGGTGATTAGGCTAAGTTACCGAAGATTTGAACACCTCATGAACACTCGAGATGGATTCGCTGGACGATGTGAGGTAAACACATTCACCGGATCATCGCAATGAGGACAAACCCATTCGCCGCAGCGATTGTAATTGTTCCGCCACCGAAAGTTAGATGATGTCAAGACATCCCGCCTAAGACCGGAAGAAAGGAGAAGACGAAATGAAGAGCGAGATGAATGGCGCCTAAAGCATCCATATATAGCATGCAACAATTGCAATTGTTGAAGGAAATTCGCGTCCCGCAAGGTAGCGGCCCGAGGAGGAATCGTGGTGGTTTATCCCGAGGAGCACATCAAACGATGTTCCATATTGCCCATCGCGCACACCGTGCGATCGCCCTTCTCTCTTCGCCGGTATGTATGTCAGAATCTTCGAGTAGTACGGTGTTTGAGGGTTCGTGGCATGAAGCGCGGCATTTGCATGCCTCTCCTCGAAATACCCGACAGCCGTGCGTAACACCTTCCACGATGGCGACGAGGGCCGAGAACGGCGCCCCTAAGAACCCGGGCTTGTACACCTCCGCAAGGTTAGTGGTCATTATGCCGCACCTTGCCCCGTCCGTGTCGTGCAAACAGAGACCACTTGTCCAATGGCTCGGCCTCGATCCAGCCGGGAGAAGCACTCGATGTTCCTCGAGGTCCTCCGCCGACCAAAGAAGTTCAGACTCGTCCCCGGTTCCTCCTGGCCCACGTGTTTCTCGCCAGGTTCATCCAAAGCGTCCATATATGGCCAAATTTGCCGCTGTTTCTGTGATAGCCGCCTTCTTGAATAGCTTCACCAAGGGTTGCTTCGAACTTCTTGAAAAAGTTAGCCCCAAGTGGCGAATACACCATCTACTCCTCATATCCGCCCAAGGAAACGGCTCCTCCGGTCTTCCCGGTGTTCTTATGGCCTTCAAAGATCCCGACATGGCGATCATGGATCACGCACACACCAGATTTAGCTCCAACAACTCCCACCTCATATGTCGGCGAACCACAACCAACCGTCAAATTCTCACCTTCGACGAATGCGATGGCCAATGGCGTAATTTGATTGTTCCTGCCAACACCTATGGCGGTAAGGATCCGCCTTGTATTTCCTTTTGGCCAAAAGGTCCCGCTAATCGAGATCACGGCAGCATATGCCTAAAAGCCTCGATGTAGGGACCAAGGCTACGAAGGCCCTATGCAATATCGAAAAACCTCACAGAACTTTAGATGGCATGTCCTTTACAGCAGTGTACGTGCCCGGGTTTCTCTCCTGCAGCACCCCAAGCATACGAGGAAGGTTGTCATATGTCGGCTCAAAATATCCAAACCGTCTTTCCAAAGCCTTCTGCTTCGCACGCCACACCTTCGCGTAGCTGATCTTGTACTTGAATTTCTTCTCAATAGCCACCATAATGTGCTTGGCCTCCACAACCTTCTTCTCCACTATCTCTCCATACATCAAATTGGCTATGAAGGTCGACGTTAGGTTACGATGTTCCGCAGACAAAACACTACCGAGCATGCAGAGTGCGGCCCACCTTCGAGACAATCCAAAGAGTCTCATACTTTGCCTATGTGTGCACTCGCCAGGACAACCGGCCGCCGCACTTGATTTGCATCGCTTCCCTCGCTAGATTTGACGATTCAAACGTCCGCCGATAGACATAGCCCATACTTAATGGCATCCTCGCAAGGATGTCTTATCGAAGAAACATTGAGTGCAACCAAACCTCAGGGCATGGTACTCCCACTGCGATTCGTGCTCGCTGCGCGAGATAGACCTCGGCCACAACTGCTCCATTCCCGGGATGGAGCTCCGGCCTCATCGGATCTGTCTCGCTGCCTTCTTGTAAAGCTTCTCTTCACCAAGGCCATCCGGTCATCGCTATCCATTTGACGCAATATGTAATCCCTATGCTCTCCTTCATCACCGTCTCTCTAGGCTCACCATGCGTAATCGATCTTCCTCTCTCAGATCTACCGCTGGCTGCTCATCACAAGCAACATCCTCTCGAACTCTTCAGAACACAACCCTCCCGTCCTCTTCTTCACCAACATGTCAAGCACTGAGCCGCCTCCCACCACCCGGATGATATTCAACAGTGGCCGCATGCCTCTTTTGGGCATGGTTGCACAAGTATCACACACTCATATCCACTACCGACATCCTTGTCTAAAGCCCTTCCACACACAGGCGCTGGCCTTCTCAACTCCCATCCGATGTTCGTGGGAGACCGGCCCAAAGCCCTTGTATGTCCACGCCGCACACCTCGTGGTTCAAAGAGAAGTCGCAGTGAGCCAATGCACCACATCTTCGATTCGCGGCATTCTCGCCGTCCGTGTACCAGAGTGGCATGCCGAAATCGCTCAAATCAACACCGACGGACCTTCACGAACGGTGCCAATACCGTAATGCACTTTCAATGTAGCGGGTACATGCATGACTTATTGTATGGTCGCAAATATTTCCAACATTGCAACTAGTCGATCGCAACGCATTTACATGCAAGCATCGCTACATTGTAATTTACATTTCTAAGGCCCTTCGCCTATCGTCGACAACTACACGACAGCATGATCAAAATGTCATTCATTACCTAGGGCAGAGGCCACAATGAATGTGCAGTACGATATTTAGATTCAACCTCAAAACCGAGCTATTCCATAGCAAGCATTATCCGATTCGGACGCTAACTTGCAATCCGAAATGCTATAAGTGGCGTTCCAGTCTTCTACAGAGCTATACCTATTACCTAAGTCAATTAGTTCATACTAATTAACTTCTACTAATTAGTTTATACAAATAATTCATCCTCCTTATGCGCTCGGTCACGCATTATTCACCCAATAATAGTCGGCCACGTATGCACCCACACAACTACAATACTTCTCACAAACAGCACTAATACTCCCTCACAGACTATTTTTTCTCTAACTAAAGTTTTTTATTGCTACTACTTACATACAAATCAACAACATTTCGATTTTCTACTGTTTTTCTCTAACTAAAATTTCGTACGAGTGCTACTTATACTGCAATTTTAGCTAAATAAACTATTTATCTACTACAAAAAATACACTACAAAATAAAACAAACTTACCTCACAGTCGAATTTTTCCTCCTCTCCTCACGCGCAGGTTCTATTTTCCTCTTCTACCTCTCCCTCTCTTTTTTCCTCTCATCTCCCTCTCTTTTTTCCTCTCCTCACGCCAGAGGTTCTCGCTTTTGCTTTCTCTCTCTCTCGCTCGCCGGAGGACCGCGACCTTTATATAGCACCCAATAACCGCTGACGATCGAAGATTCTATCGATGTACGGTTGAGCGACTGAAACCTATCGCCCAACTGTTCGGCGATTGCAATAATGACGCCCAACGGTTTGGTGCCTGCAGATTAAATGCTGAACGGTTGAGCGATAGACTCAAAGAGTTTGATCAGACAAATGATCGATCCAGTCGCTCAAGCGTTAGGCGATAGACGCTTATTTTTGTAAAAAAAAAAAAAAAAAGAACGCAGGATTATTTTTGTAATTCCTAATAAAAAAGATTATTTTAAAAAAAATTCCAGCCTAACTCCCAGTGCCCTTTTCTCCCCGTAGAAAAATCACTGCCAATTTTTTTTCCCAGAGAAAAATCACGTCCAAGTTCCAACTACAACAGTGAAGCGAAACGCATCTGGCTGGCCGCGGTAACACGGGCGCAGGAAATCCGCGAGACGAGGGCAATGATTAGGACACGCGGTCACGCGCACACGTCCAAGCCCAGCGACGTGAGTAGGAAACGGCCAGGTTACGGTAGCTCGCGAGTCTTTGTTAGGTATGATCGCAATACACCAAAATAGAAGACAAACGTCAAGGCAACGCAACGCGAGGAACACAAAACTGGCCCTGCTGATATATGTCATGATTACGACGGCCTGCCGCAATGCCGCATCGTGCCAACGAAAGCTCGCACTGGCCGCAATCAGCGGGTCATGGATGCAGCAGCGACTTGAGAGTTGGTTTAGTCAGAGCGAGGTGAGCTTCGATCTAGCGGTTTAAATGCCCAATCATAGTCGTTTCTTAGCCTCTAAAGTCTAGGGGGTGGTATGTCCGGATATCCGTGATAAGACTACAGCAACTATGGGAATCAAAACACTTAATGACAGGAAGCCTTGCACAAGTTCATAAAGATCATGCCATGCCATGTGCAAACCGAGATTTGTAGCCAGGAACTCATGAAGTCATGATACTTGTTTAACCTGGTTTGATATAACAACTATCCAGTCGGCGAAACATCCTACCCTTTTATATTCCCCTCGGCCCTCGACACACGTCACACGGGATGTTACGCTCCAGCTTCAAAGGTTCTTCCACACTCTGCAAGTCTGCATTTACAATACCTAATTGCCACCCCACGTTCCATGTAACTGTAAAACTTCGAAGGTTTGACCCCACCACCACCATGAAAGTATGAAACCACCCACCCACAGGACACAGCACACGGCCAACTCGCCTCCTCCCCTTCTTCCCATGCCCCAGCTCCAGCCACTTCTACTACGGGCGCACGACCGCAGGTACGGGGGAGCCGCCGCCAGCAATCCTAGCCGGCGACTACAACTCCGTCAACCCTTTGTCGGCCCATCTACCCTCTTCTCCGGCGGCGTTGAGTGGATGGGAGACCCGTTGATTTTTCCAGAAGTAACTTTAGCTTTCTTTAGTTTCTTCTATTTTTCTTCCTAGATTTCGATAAATTCTTAGCCAGATTTTATTTACCCATGATAGGCTTCATCAGACTGGATCACTTGGATGACGAAGGCGGCGCATTCGTCGAAAATCGACACCGGGTTGAGAAGGGTGCAAATAAATCGCATCTGTTTTTTTTCAACGAATAACACCACTATCGAGGTGTATGTCTCACACATCAATGAAGACCATCAACAATCTACTTCTCACTGCTGTGTTTGCCAGCAATCAAAATACCGTTGTAAGATACAGAGTCAATGACAAGGAAGATAAAGAAGTCCAGCACGCTCATCGATTATAGTTTAGCTCATTCATCGACCCAAGGATTTGATGATGACATATTGCTCATCTACTATCTTCAATATAAAAGTTAGATTCCTATGTATTTTACTCATTAGAGTTATTAATATAGGATTTTTTTGTCTAAATAGCTCTATTTAGACCGGCATTAACAAAAACGGCGCTCTCGTAGCCGTAATTACAAAAATGACACCCTCCACTGTTCCTATATGACACGGACGGCTCTCATGCTGCCACATCATCCTTGTTCGCATCGCCATGAGACGAACAAGTCTCTTGTGCTGCCACGTCACCCTTGTCCGCTCCACCCTAAGACATATTCCCCTCGTCCACACCGCCATGAGACGGACAAGCCTTCCATGTTGTCATGTGTTCTTGTCCACACCACCCTAAGACTGATTCCCCTCATCTGCACCGTCATGAGACGGACAAGCCTCCCGTACTAACACGTGTCCTTGTCCGCACCATACTAGGACGAATTCTCTCCGTCCGTCCCACCATAAAGATCCCCTCCGCGGTGGGGCAGACGAGGGAGGACCGCGCCAGGGAGGGACGGACAAGGTTTGTCCATCCTAGAGTGGTGTGGACAAGGACACGTGATGCAGACAGAGGGCTTGTCCGCCCCATGGCAAAGCGCAGCATTTGGGAATCCGCCCCAGAGCGAAGGATAAGGATGACGTGGCAAAGACGAAAGTTCCGTCCTGCACCATCCAGGAACAGTAGAGGTAAGTTATTTTCGCAATTATAGCTGAGGGGCACCGTTTTTGTTAATGTAGGTCAAATAATGATATTTAAGCAAAAACCCATTAATATAGTACGGATGGTTTTTTTTTAATACCCCAGCTCCACTACCGGCTGAGCCAGATTGCCCAAACATGGGTGTGGCAGTGTGCATCCGACAGCGCAGCCCCACCAACTCCCCAACCCAGGCAAATAAACGCACGAAACAATTACACACACCAAAAGGACGCGAACAAGGAGGAGCGAGCGGAAAGCGGTCAGATTCCACTCGCTCGCTCGCACCAACCTTTCTCCCACCACTATCCTTTGCTCCTAAGCAATGGCGACTGATGAATTACCATGGTAATATACTGCTAACAATTGACAGCCAGTAGTAATTCACAAAAATCAGCGGTGGCCTACTCTAAGGTGAGGTGAGAGCTCAAAATTTAGCCCCCACGTACGGTAAGGAATCAAAACCAACCCAAGATTACAGAGATCAGAAGGACCAACGTACAGATCCCATCGACTTATCTCTATCTCGATTAGATTATAGCTTCCGCTTCCCCTGCTGTTCTTGCTGCTGCGGCGGCGGCGGCGGCGGCTTGGTTTCGTTTCGTTCCTAGACGCTTAGCCCGTCCACGCCGCATTGCTTGTATGTCAGCGACTGCCTCCTCGGACTGATGGCGATCGCGCAATCCACCGACACCTGGTTCGTTCACGGGTCAGTTTCGATCAGCTCGCGCGTCGAACGCTTGCGGTGGAAGCGGGCAAAAGTTGGTTTCGGGGTGGGTGCGGTGATGATGATTTACCTGGACTTTTGGGGAGGAGAAGCCGAGCACGAGGATCTTGGCGCCGACGTCGCCGGTGATGCGGAGGTCGACGCGGTCGTTGAGCGCGGCGTCGCGGACGAGGTCCTGGGCGTCGGCCTGGAGCACGTTGAAGCGGTCGACGATGACGCGGGTCTGGAGCAGGCGGGTGCTCTGCGCGGGCTGCTCGAACCCCGGCACGGCCGCCACCCCGAGAGGCATCCCGTGGTACATGACGTCGAACGCCGTGGCGCCGTACCGGATGCCGACCTTGTTGGGGTTGACAGCGGTGAAGAGGAGCGTGATGTTGAGGGAGAGGTAGGCAGCGGCGGGCATCGCCGCTGCGGCCGTCGACGGGGAGGCGGTGGAGGACGGCGGGGTGACGAGGAGGTACTGGACGGACACCTGGTTGAGGTCGAACTGGGGCTTGCGGGGCTTCACCACGAGCACGACGACGAGCGCGACGGCGAGGGCGAGGAGGGCCAGGAAGGTAAGGAGCAAGAAGATGCAGCAGCAGCAGCCGCGGAAGGAGGCCGACGCGCCGTACGAGGGCGGCGCTCCCCCGTAGTGCGGGCGGCGCTGCGGGTACGAGGACGGGCCGTGGCCGTTGCTGTGCTGGTCGCCGTTGGATTGGGTCGTCATGGCCGCCGCCGCCGCCGCCGTGTGGTGGATGGGTATGGGGTGGTGGGTGAGGGGAGGAATGGTTTTGGATTTTCGGAGCTAACGGGGCATTTGCGAGGTGGTACTTGTGGAGTTGTGGGGGTGGGGTGGGAGGATGAGGGGAAAGTTTGGAGAGAGGTCAATACGGGAAATAGGTGGGGTCGTGCGCTTAGTGGGAGCGTACGTGTATTCTAGTTTTTTTCCCCCTCGTAGACCGTTTTATTCGACTTGGGATTTGAGGGATCGAGTGTGGTATTCGGAGAAAGTAATACCGGACTTGTGTCGACGCCGCCGAACCTGGAATTTCGCTATTTCAGCACGCGTAATGATGCGGCTTCAAGAAATAATTTTAAAAAAAAAGTTGCGATGTGGCCACTAAAACACTTAAAGTGGCCCAGTTTTTTCGTGCGAAAATAGAATCTTGCATGCTTATCTTCGACTTATCTTGGTTGTAGAGTTTCTCTATAAAAGTATTAGTAACCAATTGCCAGTCCTTTGGTGGCATCCTTTGGTGAGTAGTGCTTTCATGTGGACGATTTGTGTATGGTGAGGGTATACACACAAGTTCAGTTTGGAGGTCAATTTAAAATATAGGCGAAACGTACATACATTCTATGCAGCAACGTGCACAACATGGCACGCGCATTAAAGAAGCTCATCTCATATCGCCCTTGTTGACAAAAGCAAATAGTCCATATTGGCGCAAAATCACCTTATATTGGCAAGAATAACCGTCTTCGTACGAAATTGACAAAAATGATGTCTTTCCGTACGGTGGAGATGTAGGAGACGATACATGCGGTTCGGCCAACTGTAGCAGCACCTCCGCACAGCTACAGTGCAGCAGGCACTATTCACTACTGTAGTGATTTGGTTTATTTAAGTATTTTTTGTAGGATTTTTAGATATACAAAATGCACTCAAAAAATTATGAATTTTTTGTGGAGCCTTCCGTCATAGTGTATTTGCTTGTGGAATTTTTTCAAAATTGTATCTGTTCTGATTTTGTCTCGAAATTTCATTTAAATATACTATTTGTAGGAATTTTCTAATATAGAAAATGAGTTCTCACGATGTTTTAGAACCGAATTTACGAAAGATTGTTTGATTCGGGGTCTCCTAGAATGGAATCACGCAGAGATTGACACGGATTTTTATACAGTGTTCACCCTTTCCAGAGAGAATAAGAACCCTACTCCCTGTGTGTATGGTATTGAGTATATTCTCAACAATCGTGGGAAAATTAAGACTATTACAGATAGTGATTGTATTCCCGATGGTCCGATTGTTCTCCCTTCCTTTCTCTCGATTGTCGCCTTTTTATAGTACGTGAAGGAGCGGCAAGCTACTCCAGTGAAGCGGCTACCATCACATCCTCAGAATCTGACGACGCTTAATAATCACCGGTATTAACTCCTCCACGCCGCTTCAACAATTTATATACCGTAGATAATGGAGTATTACGGTCATTACTTCGCAGAGTAACAAACAGATGATGACTATTTGAATCCCTTAATCAATTGGACCCACTTGTCTCAGAGGTTTAATTGATCATAAAGTGGTCAGATTGACCTAGTCGAGAAGAACTTACGATCATGAGGTAGTCGTGAGCAAGACTTACGACTATTGGAGTAGTCGAGCATAACTTACGCACTACAAAAGTGGTCATAGAAGAACTTACGACCACCCAAAGAGGCTCTTTCCTTATAACATTATAGGTATATTCAGGACCATATGACGCCATATTTACCTATAATAAGAATTATAGATAAAAGATAAAATAAGGATTATTATATCCTCGCCATTCTAGCCCCCACCTTCAAGTGAAAGCAACTTACTTGGTAGATGGTCTTACAACCACGAGAGGTCGAGAAAGATAGTCGAAGGAAAACTCTTCGTTATTAGTATACTATTTTGACCGTAAATATGCTTGGTCAAGAAGATTACCTACGACTATCAAGTAGTCGTAAAGCATTCCTACGATCACGAGGTGGTCGAGTATAGTGATCGAAGAAATAACTTTCCGATTATCGCTTCCTTTGGTTGAAAAAATCTAACCAAGGAAGTAATTTCGCTGAGGTGTAAAAGCAAACCCGATTTTCTCGAATCACACACCTGGGAATCTCAAACGACGCTCGTTAGCCTGCTCATGAAGCGTTTCGAGACGGCATGCACTTGAAATGTCACGCCTCCTCCAAGGTACGCTGTTATAAATACTTACCGGGGTAAGACTTAGGATTCACACTTTTCTCAAATTATCCCAATGCTCATCGTTTTGTCTTCTCCGCCACCAACTCAATCAAGAATCTCCTTCGATAGAAATGGTCGGAGAGTCTCCGAGCGGGCCGAATCGAGATGGATATGGCGAAGATGGAAGCCCTTGTCAAAGCCGAAGATTCTCGAGAGCATTCTTGTGGAGGGTTCCCGCCAACAAGCAAAGAATGGCCGCTGTGAGGATGGATAAATTCCCGCCTTCCAGCGCATCGTGAGTGTGGTCTTCGACACCGCCACCCCTTTCACACTCATACTCGAGCATTTTGGAGTGGAATTGGTGAATCTTGGTCCTAATTCCATCACCATGCCGAGTGTATTTGTATATCTCGCGAGGCGATTCGAATTCCAAATGATCTTGAGCTTTTTCAAGATTTCTACTAATGGCTCGATAACTGATAGCCGAAGTTGTGGTTTGAAGCTCCATGACGGAAGTCAAGGAGTATATTCAGATGTTCACTCGTCCTCATGGCCGCTAGGAGGAAGAGGTGGTTTTACCGAAAGTCACCAAGACAGCTTTTACCTTCAAGGGAAGGTCATTAAAAGAAAGCTTCCTCGATTCGACTTCCTGTGATATCACTTAATCGCCTCTATATTCAAGCCATCAAGGATTTGAAAGTAGAGGGTTGATCGATAGCATGTGGTGAAGGATTTCATCACATCGTCAATTAGTCCTTGAAGAAACGAAAGTGCCTCCTATGTGGAGGTACTGGGCCAAAAGACCCACCAGTGGACTACGAGGAGGTAAGTAGTTTTTCGACTTAGCTCTCGGCTTGGTCTTCTTCAAAATTATCTAATTTAATATCTTTATCTGCTTTATATACAGATCTTTCACAAACAGAGATTGACGCTCGAGTCAAACTTGTTTAGAGAAGCCCCGCCACCCAGTGTGGCTGCTCTCAAATTCTTGCGTTTTATCCGCAGAAGAAAAGGATGAGCGCCTAAAGGTAATCAAAAGTTGATTTCATCCTTAGGACTTCATAGTCATAGAAAGAACTTACGATTAGGTAGTGATCGAGAAAATCTTACGATCGTGATATGTCGAGAAAAGCTATTTACTAGGTAATCGGGTCGAGAAAAACTTACGACTAGCAATTGATTCTTCTTTCTTTTTACGTAAAGTAGGCATGGAAAATCGCTAGGACGCATTTAAGAAGTCGAACTGCAACCATTGGCGCAGGGCAACAATGAACAAGGGCTCATCTCCTCCGACAAAAAGGCGCCGACTTACAAGAGTTGCCGACAAGGAGGATCAAGCTCAAGTTCCTTTATTTCGACGAGGTCCTCAAAGAAAATCTGCAAAGACACACGCCGCAACAATAGCCGAGGTCTAAACAAATTAAATTGAGGAGGATGAAGAACATCTTGTGCGCAAGGTCTGTAAGGGCAAGGGCACGCCTTCAATGAAGCCAGCCAGAGTGGTTTCTATCGAGAAGCCCATTGCGCCTCTCCAACGATTGGAGAGATGACAGCAGAGATGGTCGGCAGGATCATCCACATCTCGGTTGTGGAAGAAATCGTGGCCCTCAAGCGGTTGTCACGATCGCCGGTTAGTATCTATGGCCACCGAGGCAACGCCATAGTTACCGAGGTGGCGCTTACAAACACCGAGGTAGCTGCCATGACCATCGAGGTTGCAAATTTACTACCGAGGTAGCAAATTACAACCAATGAGGTAGCGGCTACAACAACCGAGATAGCTACCATGACCAACCGATGTGGTCGCGAACCAAAGCAGAGGCAACAGAGAAGCTTCTACCCAAGGTGGTGATGTGCCGCATCACCGCAAGGGGAAAGAAATTGTTGCAGACTTCCTTCCCGGTACCCAAAGAGAATTTACACTTCGTAATCAAGATGAGGAGTACTTCAACTTCGCTCGATTTCTTTGGCCTCGCCCATAGTGGGGTCTTCGCTTTTAGATTCGCCACCGAGTCCCCACCCCAAAGACATTCCCAATAGAGGGAACACTTTTGATAATGAGCGCTTTGAGAAGGTTTGTGGGACCAAGTTGAGAGAGTGGACGAGTCAAGCACCCAGAGTCGGTTTACTCGATATTTGCTCGATCAACCATGAGTGTAAGTATTTGATGATACTTATGCACACAGTATAATCTTCTTGTTTCTTATCGCTTTTCTTTTGCGTAAAGCCATAGAACAAATCGCCGTTGTTTAAGAAGTATCATCGACAACTTCTAGAGTCATGACAGAAAGAGGAACTCGCAAACAGCAGAGAGGTGGTAAGTTACTATTTTTCATAGTCGCTTTTGACTTGACTACTTATATAGTGCTTACAGGTTTGTCGGGAAAAACTCACGACTATATGCTAGTCGAAAAGACTTACGAATCGGATGTTTAGTCGAGAAGAACTTAGATTCATAGTCGAGAAGAACTTACAACTAGATCAATGGTTGTAGGAAAGCTTACAATCGATTTAATAATGTTCATGTCCACTTTTAACCTTTACAGTTAAACAAATGATGAAAGACTCGCCGACTCGCCGATTATCAAAAAGAGGAGTCGAGAGTTACAGGAGAAAGTAGAATTTCTCCCGAGGAAGCTTAAAGAAGCTAACTCGCAACCAAAAGGGCAGAAAGGATAAACAAGAAGTGCCGAACTTAAGATCGCTTATGTTTTCGATCTTTGCTCGATCATACTTTTTAGAAAAGAAGATGATATGAGAAAGCTCCGAATGAAGTCCAAAATAAAACTTTGGTCATTCACGAGATTTCTCAGATCTTCCAGAGAGAAAGATGAAGAAATTACGAGACTAAAATCCCAATATCGTAAGCAATTTTTACTCGCAATCTTTACGAAGTTCTTTCCATATTCTCATTCTCATTTCTTTTCTAGAAATGGAACTCAAACCGAAGGCTCAAACCGAGCTCGTGGACAAAACCATGATTTACATGAGACCGTCTGCAGATTGCAAAGAAAATGCGAGGAGATTAGATCATGGGAGAAGAAGCATGCCGAGATCATACTCTATGATGAAGAAATCAAGAAATTGATTCTCGACTTGCGTAAGGAAATCTTTTACCCGTAATTATTTTTGTTTTTTCCTCTAGGAGTTTATTTTTGCTTGACCGGTCTTATTCTTTTCAGAGCAAGCTATCGAAAACAAACAACTCCGCGAGGCTTCAACTCGCACTCCAACAGAGATGGAGACAATGAAGATTAATCTTCAAAGCAAAGGTCACGCCTCAACAATGTATTTAGTGAGCTTCATATCGAGGGAAAAGCTCCTCAAGATGATACGATGGTCGCCACATAAGTACAATTGGGGAACAAGTCGACTTTGCAAGAACCGATGACCACCTCAAGACCAACCAAGTCAATCGATAAAGGAGGCGGTCGGTTGCAGAAGTTATGCATTGGCCAAACTTAAAGCTCGTGGACCCCAACCTTAATGTTCAACCAATCGGTTTAATTTCGATCGCCTCAAGCAGAGCAAGTCGTTCGATTGAAGAAATGCAATCGCTGGCTTTAAGGTTTTGAGGAGATGCGATCGGCTCTCCTTCTTCGTAGTAGTTTGTAACAAACTCAAAAACAATCTTTTGTTGATGTATTATATAATCCATCTTGTTTCTCGCAAATCATCTTGTCGAGTAGTTAGTAACTCAAAAGATAATTAACGAAAATGAAAGACTAAGAATTGAAGTCAAATTAATAACTTTATCCTAGCCCCGACTATTTGCTTAGTTTGTTTAGACAAACTAAATAAATAGTGTTAAAAGGGTTTCAAAACAGAGAGGTTTGTTTAACTTGTTGTTTTTTATCACAACCGCCATGCAATCGGTCTAAAAAATGGAAACGAATCGACACTAGGAAGTTCCTTCTAGTAAGGTGACCACGCAGAGAGGAAAGTCTTCGACTAGGTGATGTTACCATCTCTCGACTAGATTATTTAAGTTGAGAACAAAGAACTTGAGTTAAACAAACATCCAGAGGACTTCAAAAATTCATTCGCCTTCTCTTGGAGGACTCAATAAGTCTGCCCCGATAGCAAGAATAGGAAATCGAACGATGCTAGGAAGTTCCTTCTAGTGGGTGACCACGGTAGAGAGGAGAGACTTCGACTAGATGTGTTTCTTCTTCCGACTTAGTTGAGACTTAATCAATACACCAAAGGCAAATTAATAAATCTAAAAAGTGCACTCGCTTAGAATATTTTTCAAAAGAACGGAAGAAATAATCTAAGGTGAAAGGAGTAGGCTTTCAAAAATTATTTCACTAAATAGAACCCGAGCTCTTTGTGTTGGCGCAAAAGGAGTAACGAGTCATTACTAGGAAGCTCCTTCTAGTGGGCAGTGACCACATGCAGAGAGGAGAGGCTTCGACTAGGTGATGTTACTCCGCTTTCACCAAAGATAAAGGAAACTGGGTGTTTGGAATATAGTCGAAAGATTATGAAATCACTACTCAAAAGTAAGACAATAGAGGTAGAGAGAACCTGAGTCTTTATTGTCTGAATGATGGGTTACACATAAAACTTATGTGAATCGGGTCGATGTTCCAAGAATTCGAGAGAACCTGGCCGTCTTCCATTGCCAATCGTACCGACCCTGGACGAGTAACTTCGACCACTGTGTAAGGACCTTCCCACTTGGGAGAAAGTTTGTTCCGATTAGACTTGGATTGGCAGAGTCTCAATACCAAGTCACCTACAATGAGGTCATGAGGTTGACCTTACGATCGTAGTATCTTCGCAGGCTTGTTGATAGACCACGAATCTAATTAGGGCCTCGGTTCTCCTTTCTTCAAGTAGATTAATATCATCTCGCAAGTTGTTCTTGGTTGGAGTCTCGTGAAAGTTTCACTGTGTTGACTCAGATCTTTAGTTCCGAGGAAGCATGGCTTCATTCAATACTAGAAAGAATGGTGTTTCACCAGAGTCTGATCGTAGTTGTACGTAATGCCCATAATACGTAGAGTAGCTCTTGTACCCAAGCCCCGAGCGCTTGATGAGTCGGGTCAAGACTCGAGTCTTAATTCTCTCATTATTTGGCCGCTTGCATGTTCGATCGCCCCATTACTTTGGGGATGGGCCATGTACATAACATAACTTGGTACCTGAACTCGTCGCAAAATTCCTGAAATTTTGCGCCGAAAATTGCTTACCATTATCTCGTAATTATTCGACTTGCACTCCAAATCGAGTAATTACGCATCTCATCATAAACCGCTTTGCCGCTTCGCTGTTATCTCAGCCATGTGTTCGCTTCAATCCATTTTGTGAACGATCAATAGCCACAAAAGGAACTTGAAACCTCCCGAGCTTTGGGGAACGGTCCTAGGATATCGAGACCCTGTGTCGCAAAAGGCCAAGATAGAGGTATTGTTTGTAATGCTCGAGTTGGTTGGTGTATCTCGCCGCTATGAAACCGCATCGACACACCTTTTAACCAACTCTTTAGCATCATAAAGGGTCATGGCAAGAAAACCTTGTCGAAAGGCCTTACCGACCACCGCCTCAGAGGAAGCATGATTTCCACAGATGCCATCATGTATGTCGTGAAGAAGTGTTAATCCTCGCTCGCGGAATGCATCGCATGAGCACCCCTTGAGTACCTCGCTTATAGAGGACTCCTTCCACCAAAGTATACATTTTGGCTTTTCGATAAGCGATCCGCCGAGATCGCCTTTCGCATAGAACCCTTCAAGATATGCATAGATGGGTGTCATCCATGTATCCTCGATTCTAGAGAGGTCGCCTCAATAGGAGGTGTTTCGGTTCACAACCGTAGACGGCTTCGGAGTTGTTCCAAGAAGACTCCTTTTGGTACTTCAGATCGGAAGAAGCTATTCGAGCAAGCCGGTTCATGAGGAAATTATCCTTTCAAGGGATGAATTGTGCCTCAAAGCCTAAAAATGCTTTTCTAGCTTACGACTTTCGATAAGTACCGAGACATTGTCGGTTAGAGCACCGGTACTTTTTGCCGAGTTGATTCACGACTAGTTGAGAGTCTCTCTCACGAAAGTAGTCGGCGAATCGAGAGCGCCACGCTCAGATACCGCCTAGCAAACCTTCAGATTCTCGCCACATTATTAGTGGCCCGAAAGTTTAATTGTATGGCATACTTTAAGGTCTCTCCTAGAGGAGATACCAGACCACCCCAAATTTCGAGCCACTTAAAGTAAGCGACCCGTCAGTACATCGCCCACGGGTCGTGGGAATCAGATCGGGATCCCAAACAGTTCAGATTTGTCCATTCGGCCACAAAGTCCGCCAAGATCTCGATTTAACGGCCGTTGTCGACACGAATGGATGTCGAACTCCCCAAGTTCGACCGACCATTTTGCCATACGCGCCCCATTGCTTCCCTATTGTGGAGGATCGCTTCCTAAGGGAAACTCAGACCAAGACAAATTAGTTTGTGCTCCGAAAATAATGCCGCAGCTTCTCAAGACATGAGGAGGGCATATAGAAGCTTTTGACCCGAGGGTAACGCCCTTAGGTCCGTGGTAAAACTTCACTTACGAGTAAACCGGTCGCTGTACATTTTCACGCTCTACGACCAAGATCGCGCTTTATCGCCTGTGGCGTGGCGCTAGGTAAACCAAGAGCTTTTTTCCGCCCTGAGAGACCGTAATAGGAGCACTCAGAAGGTACCTCTCGACATCCTCAAAGGCGCGCTTTTTCTTTTCGACCACTCAAAACCTTCGTGTTTCCTTAGAAGTTTAAAGAAAGGTAGTCCTTTTCTCCCAACAGGCGATGAAACGACTTAAAGCCGCCATGCACCCAAAGTGAGTTTCGACTTCTTTCCGTAGTTGAGGGCGATTTGTAAATGGCTTTTATCTTTTTGATTTGCTTCGATTCCTCGTATAGATACTAGGAATCCAAGCAATTTCTCAAGAGATTCCAAATACACACTTCTCGTGATTAAGTTTTAAGCGATGTTTTCTCGAGATTGTCGAATGTTTCTTGCAGTCAAGAATATGATTAAGTCTCTTGATGCTTTTAACAACTAGATCATCAACATAGGCCTCTAGATTTCGCCTAATTGAGATGAAAAAGTTGCTTGCATCAAGCGCTGAAAAGAAGCGCCGCATTTTTAGACCAAATGGCATTTTGACATAGCAAAATATACCAAATGGTGTAATAAATGCGTCTTTTCTTCATCGCCTAGACACATATTGATCCGTGGTATCCGCAATATGCATCTAAAAACTTAACATTTCACAACCCGCAGAGAATCAACCAACCGATCGATACGAGGTAAAGGAAAATCGCCTTTGGACAAGCTTTATTAAGATCAAGAAAGTTCACGCACATACGCCATTTGCCGCTTGACTTTCTAACCATTACAGATTAGCCAACCACTGGGTGGTTGACCTCTTATAAAGCCCGCTTTGAGTAGCTTATCCAATTCGATTTAATAGCATCTCGCCGATCAGGGCAAATCTCGTAATTTTTGTTTTACGGGTACTTTGTCAGCCGTAGCTAGCCTGTGCTCGATCACCTCCCCGGGACTCCGCATGTCGGATGCTTGCCACGCAAAGACATCTGCTAGTAGCTCTGAGGAAGGCGATGAGGGCGCCTTCCTATTTGGGGTCGGTATCCTCGATGCTAATAGCCTTCGAGGGCTCCCCGGCCCGTGAGGAACCTCTTGACTTTGTCGCTCGGCTTTGGTGCAATTTTTAGGTTTCGACTTGCTAGTCGAAGGTCGACTTTCTTCTCGAGTTAGTATTTGTCCAACCATCTCGAGGATCGACGATCGCAGTATGTGCCATCTTTTGTCACAATGGATTGTGATTACTCCTTTGGGACTCGCATCTTAATACATTGATATCCATAATGAGTAGCCATTAGGAATTTTGCCAAAGTTGGTCGTCCAAGTATGGCGTTATATGCCGACGAAATCGACTACATCAAAGGAGATTTTCTCTCGTCTCCAAATTACTTGGTGAACCAAATGTTAAAGGAAGAGAAACTTGGCCAATTGGTTTAGCCGAAGACCCCAGACGATTCCATGGAAAGAGTATCGCATCGGGTCTTACCTTGGTCCCGGTACTTGCATGTCATCCAGCACTCGTGAAAAAAATGTTTAACGAGCCGCCACCATCAACCAAAACTCGATTGACCCGACAATTGTTGATGGTGGGTTCGACCACGATCAGTATCGACTGTCGAAGTCGAAGGAATCGGCAAATACCCTTCTCAAAGAGATGGTGACTTCCACCACTTCGTAATTTATTGACAAGAGGAGGATCTATGGAGTTTACCTCACGCTCAGCAGCCTTTGAACTGTCCGCTTTGATTCATATGCCGATGATCCCCGTGATATGTGTTCGACGGTGTGTTGCGGATCCCGAACGGCATCTCCTCCTCGCTATCCGATGACTTATGACCACTCGCTTGCCCTACCCGCCGAGAGTGGGAAGTGGTCTCTTCCGCTGTAGTAGTCTTCAAGCTTTAGTGGAAGACCCTAGCTATGGAAGGTCATGTCCTTCCTTTTTATGGAAAGGACACCACCTAGGCTTATCATTTTTCCGATCGGGCGCTTACCTTTCACTACTACAGAACCGACATCACGCAGTTGGTTCGGAATCGTTATCACGCATTTGCTTCCAACCGCCTATGTTTGTTGGTCTGTGATAACAGATATTATCACGCACGTACAAAACCGCTCGCGGATACGAATATCGCTGCACGGTTTTATTAAAAACCGCTCAGGAAGTCATATCATGCACGGTTTCAACCGACAACCGCTCGTGGATTCGAGAATATCACGCACGGTTCTAAATAAAACCGCTCGGATTCGAGAATATCACGCATTTCGCTTCTAAATAAAACCGCTCGTGATAGAGAATATCACGCATTTGCTCTAAATAAAACCGCTCAGGATTTAGACTATCACGCACGCTTTGTATAGAACCGCTCGTGATATTTTCCTATCACGCATTTGCTTATAATTAAACCGCTCAGGATATTTGCCTTCATGACGGTTTTAACAAAAACCGTCTGTGATAGCTCATACCCCCGCCCACAATTTGTTGCTTTTCCGCTAGCCTCAGAATTGCTAGCCATGCCCTTTGAAAACAAGCATTCACAGTAAATGATTCAAGCAATCACAAAAACAAGATTTCACAATAACAGATTCAAGCAAACATGACAACTCAAAGTGATCATTACTCAAAATAAATTACAAAAGATCGTGATTTGTTCAAGTATTGTCGCTATAGTTACAACTAGATTACAATTGTTTGCATTGAGAGGTTTTAGTGGGTGATGCTCGGGTTGGCGACGGAGTGAAACTCTCCGCTGTCGCAATGATTTCGAGTTGATAAAGGCGCAGAGCTTCCTCGAATGTCCTTGATCCCTTCCGCAACGAAAGTGAATCACATTGTAAATCCAAGACCTGCCGCTACCAATTAAGAGTAAAGTGGTAAGCTACATATATTTAAATTTATAATTAGGAAATAATTATTTCGAGATTAACAAACCTCGTGATCCTTCTTCTTAGTCAGAAGGATTAGTCGATATGATAGCAGATTTAGATTGCACATAACTCATCATCTTTTTGTCAAGCGGCATCGCAAAAATAGAATTACATATATAGGTATAGTCACCGAGACGCTGCTATTATGAAGTATGATATAGTATTATTGTGTTGTAGCACGCATCGAAAATCCATCCCGCTGTGTTAGTTACGCGCTTTTTCCATCGTATATTCCTTTGTTGGCAACATAATTGATGAACCACCTACATGATTCAAAAAGTTATCCTCGCCATTTCAAACGAATGAAGACTACAATAGAGTTATGTAAGGAGGAAATGAGCATACCTCTCAGTATTCCTCTTAGAGTGTCAAGTCGTGCTTGTTGCGTTTTAGGGAATCAAGGTATATCACATGGTTCCTCTTGGGTATAATAACTAAAAGGATCTAATGGTACCTACTCATGTATGTCGCTATAGTCATTAAACCTAAGTTTGTGTCACAGATAATGTACAAATGAAATTTGTATAGCAAGTAGTGACACTTACCCCTCGGTTGTAGGGCACCACTATGTACTTCATGTTCCTCCTCAGAAGCAATGACCTCGTTATGTATTTCTCGATTTAAGCGATCTAGTCTTGTAGGATGGTTTGCAACGATACCACGGTGGGTCGAGGAAACCCACCGCTTCTTTCCATTCCTGACATTTTGCAAAGATGTATCTATACATAAGCAATGAGTTGTGATATTTATCGGTATTAGATGAATGTAGAACTTGATTGTACGCACTTACAAAGTTGTCCAACATCGAGAAGCGAGACGCCGAGGCCAACGAGGTTGAATAGTTCAAATAAATCATTGAAGCTCCACGACGGCACCTCGTCCCGCTGAAGAAATGCTTGTCCTCAGATTCCGACGGTGATTCCAAAGATCGGACCCCTTCTTTTGGGTCTTGTCCAAGTACCGTGCATGCAAAGTTCGACAAGCATGTCCAACAGCATTAATATCGCTACCGAACACAACGGTTTTCCGATGATGTATTTCCGTATCGCGGACTTCCCGGTATCGCGACTTCCGGAACTTCTGACTTCCTGACTTGGGAGGCGCTTTAACGCTCGTTGATTTCGATTTGGCCTTAGCGATTGGCATCGTTTTTTGTGAGACGACTCGAACCGATACGCCGCACGCTTTTGTCGTTTTTCTGCGCCTTCTCCACGGAATCAAGAGGTGGCCTTTTGAGGCTAAACATGAGGTGGAGTCATCGAGGGTTCCTGCTGGAGAGGAATGGTCGGTCCAGATCGCAGCACCGCCGTTCCGTATGATGTTCTTCTTGGGCCATCGGATAAAAGAGAGGACGGCATCCCCTAGTGTTGTGATCTTCGTTTCGCAAATGTCCAAATGATGGCTCGAAATTGACATGTACCATATCCACTGACCTTGGCGTGAACTGCACCACCGGGCACCGCGGTCAGACCGCCTCTTCCTCGTATGGATACACCATCCTCGCGCAATTTCAATACAAAGGGACCCATCCATCCTCACTTGAGCTTACAGGCGCCGGCCCTACAAAACGACACGCAATTAGCTAAGACGCCGTTAGGGTCTATCTTTGGTGCATTCCATAGATGTACGCTACCTTGATGTCGCTTATCGTAATCGGACGTCGCCATGTTCACAATTATGCGGACGCCGACGCTACTCCGACGCCGAGGAGGACCGCCTTCCAAATTAGCGGGCGGCTTATGCATCACCGCTCATGAGTATATCCATTTGACTCGCAATGTCGCCATCTCTACTTGAAATTGGTTAGTAATCATTTGTACCAACCGGTGTCGTGTTTCGCCTTGGATCTCTTCCTAGTCCTATACGTAGTAGTCGTCCGCAAATCCATGAATCCAAGGTACGTTAACCCCAAGGCTCGCAAGGCGACCGTGCTCCTTGTTTCCCAAGGTCAGAGATAGTATATCCTTCTCCCGCCCCGCACGAAGGAGCCTTGGGAAGCTTGGGCAACAAGTCACGCCGCAAGAGGTCATCACGCTATTATAGACACTATGAAGTTATGGACTTATTAACAACTTAGTAGTTCGATATACTTACCACACGCTGGGACACTTCGGTCCGCCGGGTTTGTGAAGGAGATGCTGCCCAAGACGAGACTTGTGCCTCGCTTAACCACCTTTTAGGGAACGCTGGTCCGTGACATCAGAAACGGGTTCTCCTTCTCCGCCCATTCTCAGATTTACCCGCTGCACTCCGGGCTGGCCGAAGTCCGGCGGGGTGAGTGTTTCAGGTCCGGGAGCTTTGTGCGCCGTGACTTTGCTCCTTAAATTCGCCGATGTTTTCATAGCCACAAAGGTGTCCCATGCTTCCCGCCAAGAATCTATATCTGCTAAGGGCTCCCCACCTGTTCACGCATTTCGTGACAAGAATGCTCTTGAAGGTCCTCCACGATTTACCCATCGTGAGTATCGCCGTCTGTCGCACGACGCGCTACATGTGCTTCGAATAGTGAACTTCTCCGAAGTTCTGGCCCACATACGCTTTCGCTTCTTTCGCCAGTCCTTCCACCTTGGTGTGGTGATGAGGACCTGCTCTTCCAAGTATCCCGCAGATGGTCCGGAATCTCGCCACGATCTCTTGGGACTCAAAGGGACCCCAAAGTCACCGACTCCGTGATGACCACCGCCCAGAGGCATTTTCGATTGTCCTCCGCCATCTCGCCTGTCATTATCGCCGACGGTGACGGCCTGGCCTCGCGGGCTTCTTCCATCTCATGGGTCGGTGTGGCGGCTCTCGCTTGCGCCTCTTCCATCTCAAGGGGTCGGTGTTGGCGGCCTCAAGCTTTCTTCCATCTCATGGGCGCTTGGTGACGGCGCAAAAGACGGTGGCTCGCCATCTCGCTTACTTGCTCTCGTGAAGAAGTACAGAGGTTGACTATAGAGATCAAGATGGCAAATGAAGAGTTGAATGAGCTCATACAGACTACTAACATTCCTAACACTCCTTAATCCACGAGCTTCTATTCTAACACTCCTAACACTCCTTAATCCACCAAATTTCTCTTGTGATCTTTGTATAGATAGAAACTAGTGATACAAATCTTTGCCCGAGCCTACTTTCTAAGGAAATGCGATTGATGATATTATGTGCTCTCGTATGGAGAGTAGCTAAAGAACAAGTCTTTGCCATCTCAATCCTATTGTATATACTCTTCATGAAATGAATATGATAATATAAATTCAAACTATGAGCTCTAAACAATACTTTGCTTAACTGTCAAATGATCTCAACTGCTAATCTAAAACAGATAAACTTCCAAATAAACAGAGGTTGACTACAGAGATCAAGATGGCAAATGAAAAGTTGAATGAGCTCATACATACTACTAGAAGAATCACAAACTAGTCAATACAACCGATCAATTTGCAATAGAACTATGAGTCAACCGAAGTAACCAATTAACAAAGACAACATATTGACAAGAGTAAGTAATACAATAGAGCTCAAGTATGAACTAACTATCACATTCAATCTCAAGATAAGACGGAGTTCATCACAGAGCATGTCAACAAAGCCCACCGATTAATTTGCAACTAGCATCGCAATATATATATATATATATATATATATATATATATATATATATATATATATATATATATATATATATATATATATGCAAAGATCAACCGAATCGCCACAGAGGAGCAATACTACAGAGAGGATGCCTGACAAGAACTGGGGAGGCCAAAGGCAGGGAGGAGGCCGATGCGGGAGGAGGGAGTCTGGGAGGAGGTCGACACGGGAGGAGGACCATGGGAGAAGGCTTTCTGCAGAGGGAGGAGGCCGACACGGGAGGAGGACGGCAAGGCCGAGGTCGGAGGCGCTAATGTTCTGGCGGCACTGAGGTCGGTCGGCGGCGACGCTGGGCTTACGGCCTAGGAGGTGAACGGGCGCTGAGGTTTGGGGCGGCGGACCGAGGTCGGAAGGCGCCGAGGTCGGGGCGGCAAGGCAGAGGTCTGGGCACCAATGTCGCAAGCGGGCGCCGAGGTCGTAGTCGGCGGTGAAGGCGAGCCCTAAACCCTAGAGGAGGTGAACGAAAGCGCAGAGAGCGTAAGGGCGGGAGAGGAAGTGAGAAGTGAGAGGAAAACCCTAGCGCTTCGCCGCTTAGAAGTATATCACGACGGTTCAAATGAGAACCGCTCAGGATATTAATATCACGACGGTTCCATAATAGAACTGCTCAGGATATGAATATCACGCATTTTCTCTCATTTCAACCGTCTCGGATATTATTTCCACGCATTTGTTGTATAATAAAACCATCTCGTGATAGCCACAACCCGAGGCCAATTTATGATATCCTCGACAAAACATATCTAACTCCGTGAGACATAAATATCCTAGGAAAACATAGTGAACTCCGCCGAGACAAGTATGATGACAATTATGACAAGTCCATATGAATTCTAACCCGTGACAAGTATGATGACAAGTTCATAACACATTTGACTTCAAAATTTTATATCTAATTCAACTCAACTCCAAATCAAGTGAAACCAATTTTGATACTCCACATTACAATGTACGCCCACATTGACATTAATATCAAATATGACAAGTCCATAACAAGTTCATAACACATTTGACTTCAAAATTTCATATCTAATTCAACTCAACTCAAATCAAGTATGATGACAATTTTGATACTCCACATTACAATGTACGCCCACATTGACATCAATATCAAATATGACAAGTCCATAACACATCAACACATGACAATTTCACGCTGACATCAAAATATATGAGAGATTACAAGTCCATAACACATGATGTTATGGAATAAATTAATTACATTGGAGTAAATTCTAATTAAGATATAGGCCTTCATGATGATCGACGCAAGATATAGCTAGCTTCCTCACCGGGTTCTTCCTCGAGCCTAATGCCGCTTCCAAAGGAGGCAACTCGTCAAATTGATTGTATTCTTCCTCGCCCACTACATTCTCAACTCCGATAATCCTCCTTTTTCCATGAAGAACTACGTGGCGCTTCTTATTTGCCGGGTCGGTTACATAGAAGACTTGAACAACTTGGTTAGCCAAGACGTAATGGTTCGCTTTTATATCCCACACGCTCGAGGTCCACGGTAGTGACACCGCATTTGTCGACCTTCACTGCGGGCGAGATGGACCCAACGGCACCAAATAGGGGATCTTGAAAAGCACGAGTCGAGCTCCCATATCTCGCCTATTTGCCCATAGTAGGAGCCTCATCCCATCGGCATCGAATGCATCTATGCGACACCGCTATTCCGATCGGCTCTTCCTATCCCGAATAGCCAGATAAAATGTGTACCCATTGATGTCGATCCTTGCTATGTGACAATTGTAAATTGTGGCCCTCGTACAACCATAGCAGCAGATCATCACTTGATGACCTCCCAAAGGATTCGCACCTTTAACCATTCGCTGAACTCGATCGGTTGTGTTTTCTCGTGATCCAAACCTCCGAACGGCTCGATTCTGCTATGCACTATGTCTTTGTGCTCGCTGATATACGGGACACTTGGTCATGTGTTGCAAGACCATGAAATGGGCTTGAGCGTATGTATCCAGATCGGGAGTTATTGATTTCTTCCGATGGTCCCGATACTATCCGCCTTCCCCTCATGGCGCAGATAGAGGCACACCTATCTGCCCACCTGAGCCATGTAGTCGACGCAGAACTCAATGACCTCTTCGTTGCATAACCTTCGATGATGTCGCCTCCCACGAGATCGATTCCGCACGAGGACTTGAGAATTCCCATGTACCTCTTTAACGGGTACATATGACGAAGAACACAGGTCAAGATATCTTTATCTCTCTCACAAGGTGAACAATGAGATGGACCATGATATCAAAAAATGATGGAGGGAAATACATCTCAAGATGACATAGAGTGGTCACCACCTCTACCGCAGAGCATCTAGTCCTTGGGGATCAATGATCTTCCGAGCAATTGAGTTGAAAAATAACACGTACCTCAAGATTGCCACTTGACCTTGTTCGCAAGATACTTCTAATTGCAACAGAAGCATTTGTGTCATCAAGACATGACAATCATGAGACTTCATACCAATTAATTTCAAATCTTGCATAGAAACAAGGTTCTTAATGTTAGCGGAGTAACCAGATGGGACTTTCACTCCATGCAAGCTCCGCATAGCTCATTTCTCTCTACCTTGATAGAGTGTAGCAAGTCGGGGAAGGTACGTCATCTCAGACGGTCTCTCACCGTGCTAACTCACCTTATGTTCATATCAACCAAGTCACGCCTGCATGCTAACACCATCCTTTGTTTTGCCACTAATGTTCAAAGAAGAGACCAATCTGCTTATCACATACATTCTTCTCTACGCGCATGACATCGATGCAAAGGGCGAACTTCTAAGTGCTCCCAATAAGGCAAGTCCCAAAAATTGACCGCTTCTTCCAGATGTTCTTCTCACGATTCTTAATTTACGCCCCTTCCCAAGCACAACATCGATATCCTTAACCATATCATAGACCTTTCCTCTAAAAGCCCTTGAGCTGAATCGCTCTCCTTATTTCCGCCGAATTGTTTTTTCATCTTATGCGTATGGGTGACTCGAAGGAACCTACGGTGACGATATACACGCTTATGCGAGTTGTTCAAACCATACACTCTCTCAGAGCATCTAAGCAAGGCGATGATGCTTTGGCCTTTTTGTAATCGAAGTCCGACAGTGTTACCAAGGGCAGAAAATCATTGATGGTGCAGAACAACATGGCGCAGAAAGTGAAGTTCTCTCGCTTGTATCGCGATCCCATACCTGCATCTCTTCGCTCCACAAAGGTCACAAGATCTTCCAAAGAATGGTGCTAGGTACACATCAATATCATTCCTGTGTTGCTTCGCCCTTGGATAAGTAGTGACATCAAAATGTACTTCCGCTTCATACATGTACCAAGGAGGAAGGTTGTACATACATAGATTCATGGGCCAAAAGCGTTCGCTCCACGCTTCATGTTACCGAAAGGATTCATTCCATCTGACTCAACCCTAACCTTATGTTCCTTGCTCAAGATCGAACTCTTCAAGCTCCGATCGAAGTTTCTCCACCGCGTAATCAGCAGGTGTCTTAGCTTTCATCTCTCTTACGCCTCCTCGAAAAGCTAACGCAGCAATCTTATGCCCCTTTATGCGCTCAAATAAACGCTTCAAACGTGGATCACAGCAGATACTACAACATCTTAGCAGAGGTCCTTGCTTCACCTTAGCAAGATTCTCGACGCTTGTATCGGATGCTTGCACATAATAACATACATGCATGTCAAGTGATACTCTTTTACTAGAGGATACAATCATTCTGACATGCATGTATTCTTTCTACTTCCATTCCCAATGGACAAATAACCTTCTTTTGCTTGATAGGTGGTGGCGGGCAACACGCTTCTCCGTAAGGATGTCCGCTAGAGACCTAATAACGCCGCGGAAACTCTTATCGACCAACCATTGCTTGCCTTCAATTTCAGCTAGCTCAAGCACGCTGACAACCTTGTATATTCCGCTTGCAACCAGTGGAACAAAGGTCTCACCGAGTCCTCCCTAAGCCCTCGAATTTACAAAACTCTCTCATCGTAGTTCTTCGTGATCGCAGAAGATCCGATCCAGATTGTCATCGCAGTGACATATCCTCATCAAAAGCAAGATACCACATCCCCAGATCGTTGACTTCCCTACGGCCATTACTAACTTCATGTGTAATAATCGTTTTTCACCGTGGATCGTCCAACATGTATACCCTTTTGTGAAACCCTTCAATCAAGCGCGCTTTATTTGCGCCACAGCTGTTAAACATCTTCAAATTACCGCAATCAATGCATGGACAAGACATAAAATTTATCTCTTCTTCAACATATCCCGCTTCAATGCTCTTTCTAAAAGCAACCACGCCTATTAATGTACTCTTGACTCACACACGGTTCACACTATACATCCAGCCGATCCATCTACACTACGCATGTAACAAATTAGTGTCAAAATTGATTAGCGATTAATTTATAGCAAATATAAAGGGTTATAGATCGTTACCCTGAGGTCACGAAGAAAATATTATCTCTCCTTTCCTTCTCCTCTCTAAGGTGGCGAATGGGGAGGAGGTGGCGTGTTGGAGGCGCTTAGGGCAAGGGTCCAACCTTTCTCTAAGTCGGGCGAACGGATAATTATTGATTATTTGCATGATTGTTGATTAGATACGAGACAAAAGACAAGAGGAAGATCCTAATTAATAACTAGTAAGTTGGTCCTCGCTGATTGCGCCAGTATCCGCTTTTCATATAATTGAAACAATAAACCACCGTGATGACGCTTTCTTCATGGATATAAATGGAGGAAATATAAAATACATCATTGCACATGTGACTTATCTTGGTGTGTCATAAATTCTTCTTTTAACTGTTCTAGAAAACTACTCATGAAATTAGTTCGATTAAGACTTTCACTTTTGCACGCATTTACTGCTTTTGTCTCATCAAGTCTGCACAAAGGAATTACACCGATTTAATTAAAGGCTACATGTTTTGCTTTTCATTTTCTACAAATAGGTCCATCAAATTAAGAGCTAGATGTACAGACGCTTTTGCCTTTTCCCATCAAGTAGTATTAATTGAAACCTAAACCCTATGCTTCCGATTAAGGAATACAACAAAGAAAACAAAACATTAGCGCCTATGTACAGAGTAGCAAAGTCAGAAATTCACTAATCAATAGAGGAAAAAGGATAATCAGATATTTCATCTGCTTAATTAGGGAGAAATCGAGTGTTGGAGGAGCTAGGAGGAAGTGGACGCGCACTGGGAGGAGAAGCTAGCTACCTGATCTAAGTGGAGCCTCAAAGCAGCAGAGGCTCTGTTGATTATATTTATCCAAATCACAAGCAAGCAGAGGAGTGGCAGAGGCACAGCCAAGCAGTAGGCAAAGGGACACAGCCAATAGCAAGGGCAGAGGGATGTGTCGCGCTTCAATTTATACGTTAGTAGTATATCACGTATTTTGCTTCTTAATAAAAACCGCTCAGGATAGATGACTATCACGCATTTGCTTGTAAATAGAACGATATGAGACAGTACGAGCTCTATTCACAACCGTCCTGGGATAATCATCAAAATCACGTACGCTTCGTAAATAGAGCCGCTCAGGATATTACATGCACGCTATTAAACAGAACCGCTCGGATTGGGGTGATTATCGACGGTTTTGTGAATAGAACCGTTTATAGAATATCACAGCACTGTTCTATTTGCAAAACCGCTCTGCGATAGATGATCATCACTGCATTTGCCTCTAAAAATACCGCTCGTGATATTCTTCAAGGCCACCCGCAGTGTGTGCATTGGTTATCATTGTACTTGTTCCAAAGGAACCGCTCTGTGATGGGGCGCCTAGTATAGCCGGCTTTTGTAGTAGTGTTTGCTCTGTCGACAGTGCGCCTTTGAGGTGCTGTGATCTTCATCATTCATGTACCAATACCTCCTTGAACTCACCGGTTTGGTGTTTTGACCCTTCGCCTTCTTTCAATTTTTTGCTTTTTTATCCTTCTTTCATCAATATCGCTCTGCCTCGAGAGGCATTGTCTTCTCGATTCATTGTATTGTTCCACTCGACCGCCTCGCAGGCGTGAGCGTGATCGATCAGCCATCTCAAGAGTTCAAATGACGTAAGCAGGAGGATTCAAAGCAATGTCTTCATATCCTTCCATCATGGACGACTTTGCTTGAAAGCCCCGAGCAATGTGATGAATCGAAACTTCCTAAATTGAGTTATTTAACCCCGACTAAAAACGCTTGATGAATTGGCGCAAGGTCTCGCTTGTCGCTCGTTCCCCATCCAGCTGCAAGTCATCCTCCTTTCCACGACATTGTAAGTGCCTTGGAAATTTGCCAAAGAGAAGGTCGCAGAGGTGTTGCCAAGAGTAAATCGACTCGAGTGGTTGGTCTAATAACCCACGATCGAGCGCATCCTTCGAAAGCACGCTTGGAATGTAATTTCACATCACATGCTCTCCTCCTCCTACCGCTTCGGACAAATTGCGGGTATAGATCTGAAGGAATTCGATGGGATTTGGGAACCATCAAACTTTCTATGTTCAATCGGGTTTAAATCGAGGTGGCCAAATGAATTTTGAGAGATCATGCGAGAATGCCCGACATCCAAGAATGATTCTCGACGCCTCCTTGCGCAGAGAAGGGTTTATATCATCGTGGTCGCACTCGACGATACCCAGTATTAGGTTGACCAGACCCAATATAGATCTCACCCCACGAGGGAATACTCGCGTTGTTCATCCCGTCGTGAGATTCTCATGTCCGAATGGTGAGCGATCACTTCCGAGGGAGTTTGCCGATCATCATCATTTGAAGATATTTCGGTAGGAGATTGACGCTGATCACTGCTAAGGCCGATTCCTTCGCGTGATATGTTCATCGACAGAAATAAGAAGTCGATGGCTACGACTTCCCAATGATGCTCACGAGGTGCTTCCGCCTTGCCATCAGATTCAAGCTTTGTGCAATCTTCAACGAAGAGGTCGAGTTCATGCTTTGGTTAGCTCTGAGTTGGATTTTTAAGTCATTGATGCTAGAGCTTCCAGCCTCTCGATTGATATTGAATGCGCCAGCAAATTCTTCGCTTCAATTTTTCCGTTTGGCATTTCAAGAGCTTCCATGTCGACTTTGAGACTTCCTCAATGAAGTGCGAGAATGTCGAGGATTTCCTTCAAGGCTCATGAAGGAGTTGTTCGTGTCCGCCTGTGTCTCTTGCCATTGCCACGCAGGGGGGCGCAGAGTTTGATTTTCGGGAGTCTCCATCTCTGCCCCTAGGAGAGTGACCTTGATCCGAGGGAAGGACTGACCTCCGCTGATGATTCTCACTTGCGCCGAGGCCTCCCGCTTGAGGATTCACGAGACACCATCCGGCGATTTCTGGAGTAATCCCTCCGTGCAGGAAGTCCGTTATAACTGCCTCCGCCAAGAGATGTGATCATGGAGCGATGGTCGAATTTGCAGTGAAAAGCATGCTTGATCCTACTGCCTCTCGATGTCATCCAGAGAGAGATGATCACCGATGTCGTGAAGTCCTGACCAGGCTTCCAGAGTGCTTATCAAGTTGGACCGTCTCAGGGGACTCCTGACACTTCGAGGAAAAACTCGTTGTGTTGTGAGTCCACCTGGTGTGGTCCCGTCGATTGACTCTTGTCCTTTGAGAGGGTAGATTCTCTCTGACGCATCAAGGGGGATAAGGATCTTCATCAACTCCATCACGTATTGTCTCCTCGATCTGCGAAGATCACCAGTAGGCTAGCATTACCTTGATGAGTCATCACTTGGCTCATAACCAAACCGCATCCATGTC